>BSBN01000043.1:0-1358258 GCA_027924645.1 Cunninghamia lanceolata
TGAGAGGTAGAGGGATGGGGAGAGATAGAGAGAGGGAGAAAGATAGGGAGGGAGGGAGAGAGAGGTAGAGACAGATAGATTAAGAGATAGGGATATGGGGAGAGATAGAGATGGGGAAAGAGATGAAGAGATGTCCAAAGACATAGGGAGAGAGATTAAGAGGTAGAGGGATGTGGAGAGAGATAGAGAGGGGGAGAGATAGAGAGGGGGGAGAGATAGAAAGATAGAGTTAGAGAGATGGGCTTGATAGAGAGAGCGAGATAGAGAGAGGGAGAGAGAGATAGAGAGGTAGATAGAGTTAGAGAGACAGAGAGCATAGAGATGGAATTCAAGAGTTAGAGAGAGGGGGTCCATAAATAAAACAAGATAGAGGGAGGGAGATATCTACATAGAAAGCATTTTAACTAATTTAAAATGCAGTCATGTTATAACGCAATCATGTTTTTGATTTCTTTGGGAAATTCCAACCCTAAGGGTTGGATTTGCCTTGGGCATCCAATAGGTACTTTTTGGATGCCAAGGACATGTTTTCAACAAAATTTAGAAAATTCAACCAAATACCATGTGTGTGCTCCATCTTGTTTACACATTTTTCAATGTCAATATGAAAATATGCCAAGACAACTTCAATTTTTTTATTATCTTTATAACCATGTATTTTTTCAAAATTTTGATAACATTAAGGTTTCCATCTTCAATTTATTTTTCTAATGTGTTCTTTTTTTCAGAAACCTATGTCTAGTATTTCCGATGTCATTTTTACACATTTATCAAAATTTGAAAACAAAATACATTTTTAGATTCTAGACTCAATTCTATACACATTGAATTGATTAGTTTTTCAAAAAATTGGGGGGAAGCACACTCAAATTTTTATTTTTTAGGATTTGTCCACTTTGAAATTCATAAAAAATCATATATTTAGTAAAAAAATAACAGAAAAATTAGGCATGAAGTACACGGTGTTAGATAATTTTCCACCTTGAAGCTATTTGTCAAATATTTAAAAGAAGTTGACATTTTAGGGGAGCACACTAGACACTATGTTATATTTTTCTAACAAAAATAGGATCACTTTTTTGTGCTCCCTCTATTTGAATCTCTTAATCTCCACCATTTTTTTTTAAATAGTAGTTTAGAAACTAGATTCAGAGCACTACAAAACTTGTTCTTATCACATCTTCTAATTTTGAGAGTGGCTATCTTCAGTTTCTCATCCAAGATCTATTTTACTGATTTCAAAAAAAAATAGCCACATTTGACCCCCTTTTGTTCCCCCATTTCCATGCACTTACACATGTTTGTACTTGTTTGAGTACTTGTGGGAGCCTGAGATTTGGGGTGTGATTGCTTGAGCAGTCGAATGATTATTTGGGTACAAACTATTGGGAGTGCATGTCATTATGAGAAAAACATCATGGTATAGCAAGTTATCAAATTTGGTGCTTCCCGATATAGGTTTATAGGTATTTTAGAGTTTGGACTTTGATGGAGACAGGTACATAGGTTGGCTTTTAGTTTGAGGATATGATTTATACACTTGAGAGACTAGGACTCTTATTTTAGTGGGAGTTTGAATATATGTACAACAATGGTGATGATTATGGTGTCATGGTTATGCAGGTACATTTGAGCATTGGAATGACATTATCATGTATGTGGTTGATAGTTTTGGGTTGTGATGATGATTGATTCATGATTATAGGTGGTGGTGTGTTTCAATGTTAGGAGGTTGCTCTTATCTCTTGATGCTTGATTGGTTCGTTGACTATGGTCACTCATTTATGGAATTGTATGACAAATTAGATTTGGGATTGATATGGTGTTAAGTCTTCAAGTCCACAGGATTATATTCTTGTTATCTTGGTTTGCAGGTTACTAATATGATGATGAGTTTTCATGTTGTATTTGTTTGGATCTATGAGTTATGTAGTTTGTCAGTGTGTACATCCCATTGATTATAGTGGGATGACTTTGATGTGGACTATCTATATCCACAAGATTGATTTAGTGTTGATGCAAACTTTGTTAGTTGGCCTTATCCGTAGTCATTTGTGCATTGGTATGTTGCTTTGGGATGAGAGGGTGGATGATTAGAGTACCTGGATAGTCAGTTATTGGGACTTGTAGCATGTTTATCACAATGTCATGGATAGCTTGGTTACATGGTTTAGAGTGAGATTTTAATAGTGATGGTTTATCTTCTTGGTTTGAAGATCTTGGTTCTACTTGGAGTTATTGATATTACAGTTGAGTGTGTGTGGGCCATGGATGATCATCATTTAGGAGATGATTATCACGATTGCATGGATAGCTCGTATCATGATTTAGTGGGACCTTTGGTAGTGATGTGTATTCATCATGAGGTGATGGATGATCTTCTAAAATGGTTAGGTGTCATGGAAAAACTATTGGATAATGATTCTTATTGCAGTGAGAGTGCTTTAACATCTTGAGTTCTATTATTAGGAGATGGATATATTCGTGTGATTAGAGATGTTGATCCTTGGTTTAGAGTATGGTTGGAATTGTATCTTGGTTTACTCTTAGTTCTAGATTAGAGTTTTAGCATGATGCATATTCTCTTGAGACCAGGATATGTTCATTGGGCATGTGATCTCCTAGGAGGAGATGTTAGATCATAATGTCATGATGTGTTCCTAGATTATGCAAACGTGCAGTGGGAGCTTTGACAATGATCTTGTTGGTTCTCTTGTATTGATTACATTGGTCATTTTCTTGGGAGATTCATGATAGTGAATTGTTGTATTTGGATCTCAAGATGGACTAATCGATTGTAGGTGCTCATGGATACTTGGAGACTTGGGTGAGGGCTAGAGTTCTCTTGAGATTAGAGACATTTGTTGAGATAGTTACTCTTTGGAGGTTTCAACAGGAAGACCAAGGATCTTTCACCTAGATATGGATGTGAGTTCATGGACCTTAGAGGATATTGTCCTTGAAGAGAGTAATTGTGGATTAGTGTATCCTAGACAAGAATTGGCATTCCCCACACTTGGTCTACTCAACAGATTATCATCTAATAGGTATTACCCATCCTATTTTTAGATGTATTTTTATTTATGGTTTATCTTCTCATGGATATGGATCTTGGTCAATGCTTGTTGGTTCTAGAGGGTTCATTTGAATGGTGTTTGGCATGGTTGTCTCCTTGTGCATATGATTTGATTTATGATGTTATTTATGATGAGTTTAGGATATGTTTATTGGGCTTATTCCTATTTTTAGTAATGGATACTTGAGTTTGATCTTCCTTGGTTAGAGAGGCTTACATACATGTTAGTTTTACAAGATACATAAGTTTTATTTGATCTATGAGATTGAGTGGTTGGGTGTTGTTAAGGCTTTTCATTTGGGGTTGTAAAGGAGATCATACTTGACATAGATTAACACTTTGAGGTGTTGGTAGAAGGACATGATATGATTTACCAGTTTTCTCACTTTTTCCTATGGCTACCTCTTGGAGGTTCATGTTCATATGGTTTGACTTGGGAGAGTTATGGTGACATGTTGTGAGGGAGTATGTAGTGTTTATGTTGCATATGTGTATCATTGTGATTGTTCTTGGTACTACATGGTTTTGATCATTAGCCACACCTTGGTTTAAGTGTTGATTGGTAGACTTAGTATTCCTTGATCTATTTTCAGATTGACATTACCCAAGCAGTGGGAGTTTCTAGATATTTATGTTCTTCAGTGACATGTTTTATACAAGGAGCTTGTGATTGTGGTATATGGGTTCGACATATTGTTAGAATGAGTTTATTGATGTTGTTGATACCTAGGAGGTATGGATGGTTGGATTCATTAATATTTGTTGTGGGTTCTATTTCTAGTCATGTGGGTTTTACCTTTGATAAAATCTTGGAGCCTTTTTTATCACTTGGATTTGATGCTTATGTTCTTTCGATTGGTGCATCTTCACTCTGGCATCTTCCTTTTCTTCCATAGGTGGCATGTTGGAGGATGAGAGGAGTTCTTGCTTGAGATGATGGTCACCTTGGTTTTATTGTAGGTATCATGATGGTGTTACACATGTGGTTCCTAAGGTTATCATTGATGTCAACACTGTCACAAGGTTGTCATTTATGTCAACACTATCTTGGATGTGTGATGGTGTTCAAAGTTGGATGTCATGTTGAATGTGGTTACTGATGTTCATGGTGGGATGTCATGTCCTATCTAGTAGATAAGATATAGTTCATGGTTGGATGTCATGTTGAATATAATATGGTTACTAAAGTTCATGGTTGGATATCATGCCTTGATCAGTGCAGAGTTGAATATGACAGACAATTTAAGATGGGAATTAGAAGCATCAAGAAGATACATTAATATGGGAATTAGAGGCACTAAGATGATTAGATGTGTTTCTAATGTTGAGAAGATGTTACTGGGGGCCTGAAGCATTTTTTATGATCTCTCCTACTATTCCTAAGAATGCATGTGTTGATACAAAGAAGGTCTAGCCTCTGGAAGTTGGTGACAGATTCTGCTACAAGATGGCTACCTTTGAAGACTGTCTAGGAGATTTCTCTACATTCCTCCACATTAGAAGTTATGGCTATGTGGTTTTGGAACTATGATCTGGGTGAAGTGAAGGTGATAATTCCAAAGTTTCAAATCATTTGTCCCTCCACTATGAAAGTTATACATGATAGAGTACCGACATGTGTTATGGTAGAGTAAAGCAATGTTGAAGGCATGTTGGAATGCTTTGCATTCCTCTAGACATGTCTATGGATGTGCATTACATGCACTCTTACAATTTCAAGGTTCTTGGTGATCCACAAGCTCAGGTTTTCAATGACAATATGTTGTAGTGTGTTTTGGATGATTAGATGTTCTCAAAGTTCTTGGTTGAAGATGTATGGCACCAAATCTTTAATGTGCAGAGGTAAAAGAGTGTTTTCATATGTTGCATGAGTCTTGTAGACTCATTTGGAAGAGTTTCATGAAGATCTTTCTTGTTTCCAGTACCGCACAAGATTTTCAAGTTGTTGTGGTCATTATGCTTCAAGTTTCATATGACTTTGCTTAAGACTGTCCTATTTTCAAATGAGTGGAGTGTGTGGATGTAATTCCTTGATGTTTGTTGATGTGGAGAATGTTTTAGATCTAGTTAATCAAGTGTTGATATCCACAAGGCATGGGTCTTCTGTTGATGTAGCATGTAGGCTTGTTTAGGACTTGTCCTCTACATGTTTCATGTTGTGTGTAGTCTATCCGACCTGTAAATGTATTTTTCATGTTGTCTCTAGGTGACAAGCAATGTAATCAATGTAATATCATGTATAAATTGTAAATCAAATTGAGTTAGGTGAGGAGTGATTGCAAAGTGATTGATAAGGTTCACAAGTAAGATAAGGAGCAGAATGAATGCATTATGATGTGCGACTAAAGGAGAAAGAGCAAAAGTTGTAGATGCTATCCTGATTCATCCTGAAGACATATCTATGACAATGATCAAGTGTAGAGTGTGCCTAACTAATCTAATCATCAGAAGGAAGTGTGAAGAGACAAAATTGCAATCATCAGAGGTGTGAATTTTAATGTCAATTTTTAGACAATAGAAGGACTGTCATACTATAATATTTTGTGAGTTTGTTCTCAATTCAGGGAGTAGTAGCTTCCTTGGGAGTGACCCTAAAACAAAGTCTTCAAGGAGTAGTAGCTTCCTTGGGAGTGACCCTAAATCAAAGTTTTCAAGGAGTAGTAGCTTCCTTGGGTTGTAGCCCTAAAATAAAGTTGTTATTTTGAGCTTCATATATTGTGAGTTAATCCTCACCGTGGTTTTTCCCTTCTTGGGTTTTCCATGTATATTTGGTGTTATGTGTTGATGTGCATTGTATTAGTCTTTCATGTTTATGTTGATTTTGTAATGCTCAAGTTTTAATCTTCTCTGGAGGGCTTGAAGTTTAATTAGATATTGATTCACCCCCCTCTCAGTATCATGGTGTGTTCAATAGATGGAGCATGAGAGCATGCTAGAGATTCATGTGGTTTCATGTATGGCTATGATGATGTATTTATTGATTGACCCTTATGCAATGTATGCAACAAGTGGGAGAATGTTAGGAAAAGAGTGTGTTGTACACCTTCCATAAAAACAAAATATTTTAAATTATGTAAAATAAATATTTATTTGTGGTGCATCTTAGGGGATGTGTTTAGCCACTTTTAATATTTATTTGGGTCCACTTGTAAATTTGTATGTAACATTGGGTTAGTTATTTTGTGTGTGGGAGATATAGAATAATTAATTAATATATGGAAAACTTAGTACCACAAAGTGAAAACTTAATATCAATAATTTAATGAGGGGTCAACGGTTTTGTGCTCTCATGGTTTTGAGACACATGGTTTTCTCAATACCACAAGTTATATTTGTGTGAGCTTGAGTCTATAAAAGTAAGCACATGGAACTAGTGGTTTGGTTTGGTTGGTTGGCTGGTTGAGTGGGTTGTCATTGTATTGAATTTCTATTGTGAGTGTACATGTGATACATGGCATGAGATGTGTGGTTACATGCTTGGACACATGGAGGATGCATTGGAGGAGCTTGATGTTTCAAAAGTATTCATGAGACTCTGTAAGTGCATTGTAATATTTTATTGCTAATAATACATAGCGTATGGATGCTTTGGGAGGTTAGGTTTTTCCCTCTTGAGGGTTTTCCCGGGATATATCTTGTGTCACCTTGAGGTATGATTTTGGCATGGTGGATATATTATTTTGGCATGGTAGATTATGGTTATCATGGGTAATATTTGTTTGCATTTTTATCTCTCATGGGGTTATGTGGAAGTGTTCTTTATTGCTATATTTTTCTTTTCACCCACTTGGGAACATGAAGCTATAATTCAACCAACAAACTCTAACGATGGAAGAGCACATTGAGTGATGATAAGTCAAAAATCCATCAACATCAACTATCCATGTAGGAATAGTGATGCAATAAGATGTTGAAGTGTGATATTTAGAGAAATGTTTGCAAGAAGCTAGGGAGGCCCAAGAAGCCCTACATGTCACACAATAAGCTGAGTAATTAGAAAATGCCTTGAGAGAGCATGCAAATAGAGGAATCCACAAGAACTCACAACCAAATGGATAAGTACCAAGAACGGAAGCTACAAACCCTATTTCCCTCATAGTTACTCTTGTCCAATGGATTAGAACATTGGAACTAGGAGTAGAATAGTATCCCTAAGATAGAAATGATCCAAGAAATAGAACGCACAACACTAGGGTCAAACAAGACTAGGGAACAATTAAAAATCCCCCTTATCTAAACTATTATTCACATAATCAAAGTAATGACACCATCCAACAACTTCCACAAGTAGGTGGATACTATCCATCTCATAATATCCAACTATCTCAGAATTATCCACAAGCTCAGCCACCATGCACAAGCTCATCCAATAAAAGTGTTGAGGTTTATATTGAATGATTTGTCCAAAAAACATTGACCATCTTGTATATCCAACTATCTCAAAATTACCCACAAGATTAGCTAACATGTGTAAATATGTATGTATTGTTTTATTACTAATAATACATAAAGTATGATGCTTTAGAGGATGGGTTTTTTTCCCTCTTCAGGGTTTTCCCAGGATATATCTTGTGTCACCTTGTGGTATGATTATCTATTATTTTGGCTTGATGGATTTTAGTTATCATGGTTAATATTTGTTTGCAATTTTATCTCTCATGTGGTTATGTGGAAATGTTCTTTATTGTTATATTTTTCCTTTTAGGTGGTATCAGATCCTGGTTGCCAGGTTGTGGGAGGAGATCTCCCTAGCATTATAACATTTGCAATGAGTAGATTCTTGGGCATAGTTGAATCAATGGTCTTGTAGAGAATGAAGGCATTTTCAAGGTCACAAGTGTGTTTGCAGACTTGGGTGGTTGCAAATGTAGGGTTTGGTGGAGATTTGACAAATGGGTCTTCTATTTTTTATTAAAGGTCAAACAGGTTTTAAAAGGGGGCCCCGAAACCCACTACAAAAAGAAGCCAACAAAAAGATGAAAGCCAACCATCAGCCAACCGGAAGTTACAACAAAACAAAAGCATTATAAAGTAGCAACGAGAGTCCAAAGAACTAAAAAAAGAAACTAGTTCATCTTTTTCAGAGTTTCAGTAGCTTCTATTCCCTGTTGGTAGAAACCCTCATGCATCTTTTTTAGAGTTTCAGCAGCTTCAAATTGTTTCTTGTTCTTGCCTCTGGTGTGAGTTGAAGGCCCACCTGTATCATCATCAACCACCTATTTACCTTTGCTACTTTTGTTCTCATCAACCTTAACCTGATTATCCTAGATCACATCTATCATAATATCCTCAGCGTTGAAGTCTTTAAACTGGTCCTCTCTGAGCTCTTTCAGTTTCTCAATCAGCACCCACATCCCATTCAGGTTGTTCTTAATAGTGAGTCTACTGATATTGCAAAGATTTCCAAGTTATTATTCACCTCAATGATTTTTTCCTCAAGATATTGTATCCTTGTATTAAATTCTTTCTTCATCCTACTAATTTCCATGTCTATATCCTCCATTTTCAGGGTAGCATCCCAGTTTTTGAAAATTATCTTATCCTGTTTAGCAGTAGAGTGGATTCTAGAACCCAAAGTTTCCTGAAGCACCTGAAATTTAATATTAATTCTACTAATCTCCAAAAAGAAACATTTGGTCATTCTATGCTAAGAATTGACCGCATTCTTCACCAGCTCACAAGCTTCCTCCACTTGATCTCTATTCTCTACTTGGGCAAGAAAATTCTGTCTTTAGGAACGTCAATGGAGGGGTCTTTGAACTCAGGAAACTTGCCACCCACAGTAGGCTCTAGGAAAGGCATGGAAGACTCCCCCCTGACATTACCCTTCTCAATCTGCCTCATCTTAATCCCCTGCACCATCTTGCTGCCCTATTTTTTTACCGCACTACTAGAAAATTTCCTCCTTCCTCTTCCTGATTTTTCTCAACAATCTTGGGTTTTTTGTAGGAGTTCAGGACAACACTGAGAGGGGGGGTGAATCAGTGTTGTATAAATTTTAACCTTTTGCAAATTTAACTTTCAAAACATGAAGAAAGAAAGATATCATTTGTTACACACATGTGCACATAACTGAGAATGAATGATGAGATTAAAATCTCATGAATAAATCATACACACAAATAGAGAGAAAATCAATATAAATCAAGACACAAGAATTGCACGAGTGGAAAACCCTCCTGGGGTAGAAAAACCACTCCAAAACTGCCTCACTGGCTTAACCTTAAAAAATATCTTTACAAGCCTCACTGGCTGATGTGAGTGTCTCACTAACAAATGGTCTCACTGACCTATAAGCCTCACTGGCATACTGTGCCTCACTGGCTTTTCTCAATCAATCAAAACAAAAATCTCATGCGCAAGAAGTGATTGCTGTTTAATCTGATTTGCACCATTTAAATCAACTCATCTTTCTTTTCAAAAAGGTTTTCTTTGCATATCATAACTTCATAACATACATAACATTATTTGCTCATCTCTGTTTTCTTCATCAACACACACTCTGTCAATGTACTTGTGAAGCCAATAATAATAAGATCCCTCTCCACGTTCTGCAAAATCATTTTCATATTTTCATGACCTTTCATATTCCAAAATAAATAGCTTCTTCTTTATTTTTGTTTCAATTTCACCTTCTGACCCTTGACATCTGCATAAACAATTCATCTAAAAACAATAGTAAGGTCACACAAAAATCTTCAATAAAATAAAATCTCTTTTACTTGTATCCTCTTCATATCCACCATGTTCATAACCTGCAAGAAATCTTGTACCAACAAATTACATCTCTATAAAATAAAATCAATTTCTTTCCATATTCCATTTATATTTTCTCTGTATAACTCTTCAATTTTCATCTTGAATATTCTTTTTGTATTCTCCAATTTAAAAAAATAAATCATCTCTCCGGTCCTCTTGTAATTTCTTTTCAAAAAGAAAATAACCCTTCATATTCTATGATCTGCAAAAACCATTTTCTTGCAAGAATATAAATCTTCATATTTATCTGTGCATAATTACTTCAAAGATTTTTTAATTTCCCTCTGCAAATAAAAAATCTCTGAGAACTTTCATCTTCTCAAACCCTTCATCTTCTCCTTCACATTTTTCATTTTCTTTTCAACAAGACTTCAAAAATCATTTTGCCTTGTATAAAGTCTTCATAAAAAAATCTTTGTCAAAACTTTATGTTCATCTGCAAATAACCTTTGATTTTCTATAATAAAAAATTTTCAATGAAATATTGTCAATCTTCCTCAATCTACACATAAAAAGCTTCACAAAAAAAAACTTCAAATCCTGGAAAAAACTTTCATCAAAAATATTCATTAAATGACCCTTCTCTGCAAATATCTTCAAAAATAAACCAATCTACCTTTTTATCTTCTCTGCAATTTTATTTCAAAAATCTTCAATCTTTCATTCCAAAAAAAATCTCCTTAAAAACTTCAACTTCAAAAAGCCACTTTTGATAAAAAAGTATTTCACCTTTTTGTTTCTTCCTTTAAAAGATACTCTTTATATTCTCTCACAAAAACATTAATTCCTTAAAAGAAATTAACTCCACCTTTATTGTTTTTGCTGCCACTAGGAGGTTTAAAATAAGAAAGAATTTCCTTAAAGATCTCATAAAAAATCTTCAAAAAAAATATTTCTAAGACTCCTCAAAATCTCCCACAAAAATCTCCTTAAAAATAGCTTTGAAAATCTCCTTAAAATCTCCTTAAAAGTAGCTTTGTAACTTCACATTTTTATTTATGTCATAAAATATGGCATTTAAAGGGGATCAACAAAATAGGATAAAAGTCAAACTTTATATATTTAAATATTCAATGCTTTTGCTCCCCACTTTTTAAGCATATAAAGTCCACTTTATTTAAATAAAGCAATTTGAGCTCTCCTTCCAATTTGCTCCCATTAAATATTGATCTTCAAATATATTTGGATTCTTTTTAATTAATAAATGGAGCTCCCATGAAATAAGTTAGCATTTAATAAAACAAAGTCCTTTGAATATTTAAACAAGTTAGCATTTCCTGACTTAGCCATGAAGCAACATATCAACTTGAAGTATATGAACAACTCCTATCAATACCAACACCTTTTTGACATCAATGACAATCTACTTTCATCATTTTTTCCCTTTCTTAGGCCCCACTTTCTGAGAGGATCCACCAACATTTTGTTCACCTCCCCCCTCTTGTTCCATAGGATTTTTGTTTCTTTCTTAGAGGCAGGAGTTTTTCTTTTTTGAGATTTCAAATTTTTACCAGAAATTTCTTTCACAGAGGTGTCAGTATCATTACCAGTTTCAAACCCTTCCAACCAAGAGATAGAAACCTCCCTCTTCTGAGTTTATTTCTTCTTTTTTGAGTTTTCCTCCTCAGTTTCCTCATCCTCTTCCTCCATTTTCCAATCCTCATCCTTTGAATCAAAATCCTCCTCACTAGAGACCACCTTACCCTTCTTCTTGGAAGTGGGTTTATGCTTAAGAGATTTCTTAGGGGTGTTTATTTTCATATGTTCCATAATGAGAAGAATGAGACTCTCATGAAGAATAGGGAGGCTAGGGTTTCTATTGTGGTCTTTCAAACTAAACTCCAATGAAGAAAATAGGTAGAAAGGAAAGGACACCACCAATCCATGCCTGAAATGATTTAGTAAATTGAAGTGGTAGGAATAGATAGCAACATATCTTCCATCAAGGGTTACATAACGCATGATGTCTTCTACAACCTCTTCCCATATTGGTTTAATGGAAAGGTGATTATAACCTCCCATCTTAAATTTCACCAACTTGTCCCTTTCATTCCCTTTAAAGAAGCAATTGAGAGCTATCTCGCTCTGTTTTTTTTCCCTAAAGAATTTCTTACCATTGGTAGCGAGCCCTGACACCGTGGCTATTAAATCCTCAGTGATAGCCATCTCCTAGCCATAAGTTGTCACTTTCATGTTCTTATATCCCTTCACAAACATGGTCGTGACACTGGAATCCACACTGTGAAGCTTTTCCATGTAAGGTGTTAACCCACCATCTTCAAGGATTTTCCAAACCTTGTGATTCTACCTAAAACCTTCACAGGATAAAGGTTCAACCCTATTCCTATCACCCCCCATAGTAACAATGCTACAAGCTCTGCAAGTATTCACATTGTAAACAAAAGCAATGAAAAACACAAGCATAGAAAAAATAATTGCATTGGCACCCATAATCTGTGTGGGCAGAATAATCTAGATGGGAGGGATCTACAAACCACTCGAGATCATGATGATCTCCTTAGAGCTTTTCGGTAGTCATACCATTATGAATGTCATTATAAATCAGGTTCTTAACATTAGTAGGGATCAAATTCAATTCATCCCATATAAACTTAGCTTCACTTAGAACCCCTAGGTTGGCGAACACATCCGCTACCATATTCCCCTCACAAAAAATGTGAAAAATAAAAAAGGCCTCAAAGGTATTTAATAACTTAATAGTATCCACTATCAAGGTCTCTATGGACCAACTTGGTTTAGTGCTTCCCTTGAGACAATTTATGATATTCATAGAATCACCTTCAATCCAGACTTTTCTATGATCCATAGCCTAAGCTAGAGCAATAGAATGATAGGTTGCCACAACTTTGATATAGTGGTTTGTCTGTATACCCAGAGGGAGTGCCACTACCGATATAAACCTACCATGATTATCTCTAATCACCCCCCCCACTACCTGCAGCTCTGGGATTACCTTTAGCTGCACCATACAAATGGGTCTTCTATTAGGGCTCTTTATGTGAGGGCTTTAGAGGTGAGATTTTGTTGTAAGAATCCTAGGAAAAAATAGACCTCACCATTGAGTCTAGAAGGCCCAAAATCCTATATTTTCATATAAAACTTGACTATGTTTGCAGACAATAATTTTCACCATTTTCTCCCTATGGAAATCTTGTAGGGAATCTTTGCAAAAAAAGATTTTGTATGACCTATTGGAAATATGTGTTGTCATTGATGTCAATACTCAGAATGATGTTAGCACTCAGTTTTGTGGTTGTCTGATGTGCTTGATGTGAATATTCATGTTGATGATATACCAATGTAGTAACAAGGATGTTTAGTGATGTTTCTGATGTTCATGATTGGTTACTGATGTTCATGGTTGGATGTCATGCCCTGATTAATGTCAAGTAAAGTTATATTGAATAGGTTTGTGGTCAGAAAAGATGATTTCATGATGAAATATTAAGATGGGAATTAGAAGCATCAAGATGAATGATGATATATTAAGATGGGAATTAGAAGCTATGATGAGAATGAGAAGATGTTGTTGATGACTTGTAGCATGTTGTATGATCCTTCCTGATGATCCTAAGAAAGTATGAGTTGCTACAAGAAAGTTCTCGCCTCTGGATGTTAATAAATATTTCTGCTATAGAAAGCTACCTGGAAGACTGCTTAGTAAAATGATATGCATTCCTCTGCATTTTAAGATATGGCCATGCAGTTTAGAAGTTAAGGATGCTATAAAAGTGCTAAATCCAAAGGTTCAAATCATTTGATCCTCTGCAGTGAAAGTAAGTAATTGAGTTCAGGTCTGTGCTCTGGCAGTATAATGTGTTGATAAATGCTGATTGGAATGCTTTGCATTCCTCTGCAGTGATAGATGTGGCTATGTGGATTTGAGGATATGTTCAGAGCTATGTATGAGTTCATCCATATGAGTTTTAGATGTTTTGGAGGTTCGCAAGCTCAGTTTTCAAATGACAGAAGTGGTATTGATGGTTTCAAATGCCTAATTGTCCTCAGGATATATGTTTGATCACATGTGCCTGTGGAAGAATATACAGATCAGTCATATGAGTTTGTGTGGACATTCTACGTGTCTTATAGTGTTTCAATTTGAAGGGCATGTAGATCTTTCAAGTTTCCAGTACCGCACAAAGTTTTCAAGTCAGTATGTGAAGAGTGTTGTTGAGGCCGAATGGAGTATGTTGATGTTGTGCACCACAAAGTTGTTACTGTGTGGAGTTCAAGGAGTGTTTGGATATGTTGTGTAGGTCCTCGCAACTCACCTGGAAGAAGAATAAGAAATATTTAATCATTTGTGAGTACCACCAAGATTGTGAAGATTGATGTGCTACATCCTTCATGTTTTCTTACTTAAGGGTGACCTAATTCAAATGAGTGTGACGTGCGGTTGTTATTCTTTGAAGGATGATGCTATGAATAGTATTTAGGACTAGGCTAAGCATGTGTTGGGATCTACAAGGCATGTGTTTCTTTCTGGAGTGGTGTGTAGATCATGATAGGGCTTGCCCTATGCATGTTTTATGTTGAGTGATCTCTAGCCGACTTGTACATTATAATATTCTTGTTGTATTGGCTGACTTGTAATGTGATCAATGTAATGTCATGTATATATTGTAAACCTAGTTGATCTAGGTGAGGTATGATTGTGAAAATGAGAATATGAGTGTGTAAAGGGTAGAATATGAACATGTTATGCATTATGATGTGTGACTGAAGGAGAAAGAGTAGAGGCAATAAGGTTTGTCCTGATTCATCTTGAAGGCATTATTTGTGACAAAAGGGAAGTGAAGAGTGTGCTTAATTGATCCAATCATCAAAATAAGAGTGAAGAGGTAGAATTGCAATCATCAAAGGTGTGAGCTTCAATGTCAGTTTTCAGGCAGTAGAAGGATTGTCATATTATAATCATTTCTAAGTTCATTCTCAGTTTAGGGAGTAGTTGCTTCCTTGGGTTGTAGCCTTTAAAAAAAGTCTACAGGGACTTGTAGCTTCCTTGGGAGTGACCATAAAATAAAGTCTTCAGGGAGTAGTAGCTTCCTTGGGAGTGACCCTAAAACAAAGTCAATAGAGAGTAGTAGTTTCGTTGGGTTGTAGCCCTAAAACAAAGTTGTAATTTTTATAGTAGTGAGCTTCATATATTGTGAGTTAATCCTCACCGTGGTTTTTCCCCTTTTGGGGTTTTCCATGTATATCTGGTGTTATGTGTTGATGTGCATTGTGTTCATCTTTCATGTTTATGTTAAATGATGTAATGTTTAAGTTTTAATCTACTCCGGAGGATTTGAAGTTTGATTTTATACTGATTCACCCCCCCTTCTCATTATCTTGGTGTGTTCAACATGACCGTATGGTTTAGCAAGGCACAAGGAATATTCCTTGCATAGGTGCCTATATCACCTACACAACTATAGGTCTACAAGAATATTTAGAAAAATAAATATTAAAATCAAAAATTAATTTTAAAAGTTTAAATTAAAATGACCACTTTATTTTAAAGTGGGGGCATAGCCCCTAGTTGCATGGGTGACCAACGCCCAATGGCGATGGCTAACCACCCAGGGCATAGGCCCTAGGTAGGTAGCCACCAAGCATGCAATAAAGCCTAGTCCATGGGGTCTTAGTCCCTTGGGTGGTGGGTAGGCTGCACCACCAACTGTGACCACCATTGCCTAGCCACCATCATCTTGCCACTAGTCACTCCACCTAGTTGTCGCCTACCTGGCCTATTAGAGGAGTATTTTTCTGGGGGCATAACTTTTACATACAGTATCAGATTTTTGACTTCTTATAGGCATTAAAAAGATCTCTCTGAGAACTATGTAGTGGTATGGGTTTAGTGATCAAATTTTTTTATTTTATTAAAATTTGATACTTAAAGTCGACATTGCTCTGAAATGGTAAAATGATCATAACTTTTCCATACAAAATCAAATTTTTTATTTTGAATAGGCATTAGAGAGAATTTTTAGAGTACTACATAATGGATTTGGTAGATTTTTAGTTTGATTTATAGAGAGAGGTGGGAATGTGCATCAATATGGGGGACCAAAAAGTGCCCACCCTGGATTTTAGTCCTAGGAAATTAAAATGTGATCGTGTTATAACACGATCGTGTTTAGGCTCAATAATACTGAGCCTAAAATGTGATCATGTTATAATGTAAGAATATTTTAAAGCAATAAAAATGCTTTCTATGTGTTGGTTCCCAAAATTGTAGCTTGCTAATCTTAAGGGTATGTCAGATCCTATGGTCAGACTAACAAGGTTTTGGCCAACGAAACAGAATGACCGTATATGGTTTATTACTCACTACAATTCAGGTTCTGCTAGACCTAGGTGGGTGTACCTTGATAATGAAGCAGATTATGAACTTTAAAAGTTGTGTGTACTTTTGACTATGGCAATCTATTCCTTAATGGCATGTGAGTGTGAAATAGATGCAAGGCTTAACAATTAATCCTACTGGTAATGTTTGATATTTGAATATGTGAATAATTAGAGTATTGAGGTGAGTAAGATGAGTGCCTATTCCTATTGGGTGAATGGAGTCAAGATGTATATGATATGTGGATCCTTTCTCTTAGCTTAACTCTAACTGTTTGACACTTTTAGATTGTTTAGCTTTGTATAAATGTGCAAGTTTGTCAGTTATCAAACTTTTCTTATAAATCCCAGTGATAGCTTCCTAAGTTACTATGATGTCCGAAAGGATTTTAATTCTTGCTAGAAGGAAACCAATTAAGATGATCTATTTAAAAGAATTTAATTATGGGCAGAAACCAATCAAAAAAATCTCTTAAGAGGATTTTAATTCACTTCTCATAGAAACTAATCAAGAAAATCACACAAAGGCAGCAAGTGTGTCTTGACAAATTAAATATATTTTTAATGCACTTAATTTGAATAACAGAGAAAGACCACTCTGGAGACAACAAGATAACATATACGAATTAAAATCAACAGAATAGTTGAACACCAAGAATTGGGCCACCAATTTAAATTTTCTCCTCCATTAAATTGCTTCAAAAGTTATTTCAATGTGTATTAGAAGACTTCACTTTGGTATTTTAATTTATTGCCTAACCCTACTAATTCCTCCTACTACCGATGATTGATCCTACTCTTTTATTTTTCATATATACTTTGTATTTTTAGGGTTATGACCCTCACTTATCATTTTGTGTATCTCTTCATTATCTTGATTATCTTTGGCGAAAATAAAATATTTAATTTCAACCTTCATCTTTCCACTTCTGTGAAAATTAATTTTAATGATATCTTTTATCCCTCCTTGGTGAACCGTGAAATGCTTCACTTCCAATTATATGTACTTTCACATAAAAAGTATTCTTTAGGTAAAATAACTTCTGAAAAAGTATTTCACCTCTGAGTGAAAACATTATCAATTATGATTATAAAAATCTTCACTTGGTATATTCATTATGTTCCTCAGGTAAAATAATTACCCACTTTATAACCCCTTTGGTGAAAATGTGAAATTTATACTTTCATCTTATTATAGTCACACTTTAATCTTTTATTTGCACTTCGATGATGTGTATTTGTTGTATCGGAGTAACTGAAACTTTACTCTTGCCAATATTTATATTTCTCCCTAATGATAGTGTTTGTATGCTTCTACAGGCTATCAAAAGGACTTCATGAAATGTATCACCGATATAATAAAGTTTATTCAATGATGTATTTATATACCTATTCAACTCATCGAAGGGACAAAAGGAAAGGTCCTGCTGATATAGTAAAGTATCTTCAATGGATATCCCATATGCCCTTTTGGCTTATTGAAGAGACATTGTTAAACCTTCTGCCAATATAATGCATTCTCCTCAATATGTATTTTATATATCTTTTCAGCCTTTTAGTAGGACTTTGTGAAATATGCCACCGATATAATGAAGTCTCTTCGATGGATGTATCTGTATGGTTTTTTGGCCCATTGAAGGGAGTGAATGAGACGTGTCACCGATATCAACCATTCTTTCTGATATCTTCATGTCTCATATATCATCTCCTCGAAGAGACCATGTAATATGTCCCACTGATATATGTGAGTGTCTCCAATAATTTCTTCATGCCTTCTCTATTCCTTCAGGATTAGATTTATCTTTATCAGTTTTAAATGAAGATCTAGAATGTGAACTTTCATTAGAACTCTACTTCTTACTACTCAAAGAAGCTAGCTTAGACATTAAATTTGGAGTCCTCTTTGCTTTTCTCATAGTAGCAATTTGAGCTGTCTTGCAGCCTTCACATAGCCAATTATCTTTAGGGACTTTGTCCAGCATAATTTGCATACAATAGATATGCTCCACACCATCATTACGCTTGCCATAGATAGTAAACTTTTCCTCGTGACTTACACCTCCACAGATATCATAGACTTTCTCATCATCTTCTACTAAGTTAGCTTCATGCGAGGGATCTTCAAATACTGAAGCAGATGCAATTGTTGTCCTTTTAATTTCAAAGGGCTCAACATCTATTTTCTCTATCTTTAGATGTTCATCTAGGTTCATTTGATTTCCTACATCTATTTCATCTAGAGTCACATCAACTGCAAACACATTCACTACTTTACTGGGTTTTGATAGCCGCAAATTCTCTATTACTGGTAGTCCAAGCACCAAATTATTTCCAACATGTCCATTCATAGAATGTTTCACACTGTGAGCATCACTAAAAGGGATAGCCATAGAAACCATATATTCCTACATTGTGCTGACTATTGGCTGCTTAGATATAGGGAATGCCATTTGGTCAGTAGAGTGTGGAGGAACCAAACTTGCCTTGCTTACATCCTATAAGTAGTTCAATGTATTTTGTTGGTATAATATCATTAACACTACATCGGTCCAATGACCCAAATATAGAAGAGCTAACAATTTCTTGTGTTTGTATTATATATTGTAATCATGTGAACAATGTCTTCCCAAGAGAGCCATGATAAAGTATAAAGAATTTTTGTCACATCTTAGGATCCTTGGTTCTTAGACCCAACATATATTACCTTTCCACCTTTTGAAATACTTCCTTCTGTAGAAACAGTGGATACTTGGTCGAGTCTAAACAAAGTTGATAAAGTAAATGGAGGTATTTCCCATCCCACTCTTCCACAAATGGTGGGGATAAATTCTGTATATCTTTTTGTGACAGCTTTTGCAAGTACATGTTTATGTCCTTGTCATGTACAACATTAGGAGCCCCAGAAGTAGATGACCTGCAATCATATTCAATCTAGTCTTTTATTATATCAAGTATTGCAAGGAGGACACTAGCATCTGTGCCTTTCTCAAACAATATAGATTGCAATATCTGTGTAATCAAGTGCTTGCATTTAGGTACAAGCATTACTCTTCCACTAATGAATTTAAGTATTGCCTTCAAATTTGACATAATAGCACCAAGGTCATTCATCAAATGTGTAGTCATAAATGCAGATTTTGACCTTGTTTTGCAATGGTTCCAGTAATTGTTCCCATCTCCCTCATGAAATATTAAACATGACTTAAAGGTATCATAAAAGGGTCTATAAAACTTTTCTGGCCTTCAGCAAGCATCTTAATAATAGAAAGTGCAAAACTTATCATTGAATTAGCTAAACTTGTCTCAAGTGATATTTGAGGTGTAGTAGTAACATGTATTGCACATATTTGATCATCACAAAGCTTCAATACGGTGGTGTCAACTTTCCACACTTATAATCTTTTAGAATATCTATTGAATCTTCATTTGATTTCTTCATTTAATCTTTCTTCTCACAACCCTTATAAAGTTCTCACAATCCTCTGTATGGTCTTGTTTAGGCCTACACCAGGTATAAATCCTCCCTGACAGTGGTCTCACAACCACTCATGGCTAAGATATGCCCTAGCATTCTTGGCAAACCTCTGGAATTACCCCTCTTGATAGGATCAAAACTGTGGGGAAGAACTTATCTTTATTTAGACTCTATTCTCTTTAGTAGAGTCCCTGTCCAATGTATTCTACTTCCTTTTTTATATCAGACTTCTTCACAAGATATCAATGGACAAGAGTATCCTTATTAGTGTCTTCTCCTTTCCTTTAGGTTCCACCAACTGATGTCTTTTATACCCCTTATCCTCATGCTCATCAAGCTTGGCCCAGTGAAAAGATATTAGTTGATCCATCTTTGAAGACAACTCCAGGGCCCCTGGGTCAAATATTTTAAATACCAAGTTGAGTAGCTTATGACTTCACAATTGTGTGATGTATATCAGGTCCCATTGTGGGCCTAGCTAAAAAAAAAAATATTTTGAAACAAGTTTTTGTCATGAGTTGACCCATGGCTACATCTATATGCTTCTACCATGAAAATTTTGAAATGGGTAACCATCAGAATATGCTTTCTAGCATTTTGTACTGTGACCCAAAATAAGCCAAGTAGTCTTCAGAATCACCTTGGAAAACTAGTCAAACCATCTCCTGAAGCCATGAAAATACACGGGCATGTAGACATTTGATCCAACAATTCATTACAACAAATAGTTTGGCAAGACCCATCCCAATGTGCAAAATATTCAATGCCAAAGTAGTTCACTTAACCTTTTCTGGAACTGCATCTGTCAAAAACCAGCTAGGGTTCACCAAGTCACCATCCCAAAAAAATACCAAATCTCCTCCTAGGAAGCTGCCACTAGAAACACTAGATCATTTAGGTCCATTGAGCATGTGTACAAAGGGGTTTCTTTCCAATCCACTTCTTTCATGAAATATTAAAAGTTAAAGTTTACCCCCCTAAACTTTTCTGGTAATGCAGTCATCAACTGTGAAAATTTCATTTGCTTTTGATTTTGGAAAATTACCAAATGAGATGTTGGGGCCTTGAAAATGGACATGGAAGTAGATTATTATAGGGCAAATCTAAGACACCAATTAGTTTACCATGAAAATCATCCAAATCACAATTATTAGCCTTCAAAGTTGACCTCTCTAGCAAATTTAACACTATGCAGATAACAAACCTTTCCAGAACCCTCCAACTTGATACTTCAAAACCTTGTCAAATCTGATCATAAGGAGCTAAAATCAGGTGGACACAAGTTTACATATGGTAGATGAATATATTTGCAAATTGGTTTGGCATAGGAGTGAATAGGTCTCAAGCTGTGAATTTTCAAAGTGGGCTCCTGGGATAGATTTATTGGTGCATTTCTGAGTGTTGTAATCAATTTTTTCATCACGGGCATGTAAAATTTTGCCAAAATTTTATAGTGCCAATAGTGGCTCTTGCTTGGGGATGTATGCCCCTTGTGAGCATAGCAAGAATTTAGATCTTTGGGGAGCAGACCGAGTGCCTTGTCCATTGGGTTCTTCATCTTGAAGATTAAATCCAAACTTCAACTAGTGGCCCTAGGCCAAAGGAAATACCAATACTTCCCTCTATCAAAAATCTGATTCTCATCATGCAATAGTATCACACATCTGAAAACACTATTATCATTTTCCAAGGAATACCCATTAATGATACCATTCACTATGCTATCACAATTATCACATTTCTTATCAGTATGCATTCCATTATTAGGTGTCCACTTAAGAATTTCAGAGACACATGACACATAATTGTCATATTTATTATGTAAAACTCAACCACACCAAATGCAACACCCTCCAAGGTTCAACTCAATGTCGGGCTTCATAAAAAATTTATCTTTTGAAGTGTCTTCATCAAATTTAGCATCATTAAGTAAGGACAAGTTTGATATATCAGTTTCATCTATGTAGCTACTTTCATTACAAATTGATGTATTGTCCTTTTCATCTAAAAATTATCTTTCCTCATCATACAAAGGATATAAAAATACATGAAAATCATCTTCATACATACCAAAGCATGCTTCTATCTGATTTATTTCTAATGTTTCATCATACACTAGATTTGAAAAAAATTAAAAGTCATTTTCAGATGTACATGTTGTTTCTTTACCAATCATGTCATCATAGTATTCAGATATGAATGGATCTACTATTGGCTTACTTGCTTCTTTACTTACCTCATTGCTGATGTAATCTTCAAGCATTGTATTCTCAGCAACCTCTTCAATATTGCAAGATCCTCTTCCAAAGTGAAGAGTTGGTCCTTCATGATTTCATCCTCATTCAAATCTAAAATATTATCTTTGAACTCTTCACTTGTACATATTTTCTCTATCGGTTGTTTCGTTTGATTAGTCTCTCCATATTCGTCAATGATATCACCATTAGATTCACCATTGATAGCATCCTCATACCTTTTCTCATCTATGATACTAATCAATTTACCCACCTGGTCTAGAGTAAATGGCTTCAAAGATTCAGGCCAATAAATTGATTTAGGCTCATATGCTAGCATGAACAACTTAGTGCATATGTATTCATCATGCCTAAGATTAAAAGGTATCTACATATAGATATCCACCATTCTGTTGAATAAAGAATATCTAGATTCTCCTTCACGTCTCCTTAGGTTTAAGGATGCATCTAAGGGGGGTATGTGATATTTGATTTTCATGTTGGAACCTTGTCCTCTTTCTTGAATAGGCAAATACTCAATCTTTTCCTTCTCAAACTGTTGATTCTGATATATATTTTCAAGAGAGTTCATATCCTCCTGAATATGGATAATAGGGTCAACAATGTGTGCAATTTGCTAATGATGGATATGGGGTTGACTATGGTGTACAAGGTATTGATGTGGGTTTCAATATTGATAATGCCTGGCATACTGATTATATCCTTGATCTTGGTAGCTCACTAGTTTTTGACCAGGAGGACAGGATGAGTATTTATTTGATTTGAGGCTTGTCGTATAAAAAGGTGTTGCTATGTATGATGTGCACCACTCCCATTTCCAAAATCTCCAATTGTATTATGAGGTAATTGTGGGGTAAAAGGATCACTTGCATTCGTATATCCATCCACATTAGAGAGTGGTATATTTTTGTGATGTTTGGCTCTCAATTGTTGCAGTTCTTGAATCAATTATTTCTCTTCCCTTAACAACACAAACACTCTCTTGTTTTGACATATTTATTTTGACTAAAAATGGCATTGTTACAAGATGTCTTTGTATTCTTCATCAAGTTCTTTTTAGATTCGGCACCTCTTTAAAAAGAGGAATGATTTTATCTTCTTGGTTTTTCTCCACCGGCAGAGATATACCTTTTCAATTCTTGACTCTTTGATCGGATAAGCTGAAACCAAATTTTCTAGAATTGTTGCCAGTAGAGTTGCCAATTCTATTGGTTCCCAAAATTGCAGATTTCTAATCCTAAGGGTATGCCAGATCCTATGGTCAGACTAACAAGGTTATGGCCAATGAAATGGAGTGACCCTATATGGTTTATTACTCCCTACACTTCAGGTTCTGCTAGACCTAGGCGCGTGCACCTTGATAATGAAGCAGATTATGAACTTTAAAAGTTGTGTGTACTTTTGACTATGGCAATCTATTCCTTAATGGCATGTGAGTGTGAAATAGATGCAAGGCTTAACAATTAATCCTACTAGTAATGTTTGATATTTGAATATGTGAATAATTAGAGTATTGAGGTGAGTAAGATGAGTGTCTATTCCTATTGGGTGAATGGTGTCAAGATGTATATGATATGTGGATCCTTTCTCTTAGCTTAACTCTAACTGTTCGACACTTTTAGATTGTTTATACTTTGTATAAACGTGCAAGTTTGTCAGTTATCAGGCTCTTCTTATAAATCCCAGTGATATCTTCCTAAGTTACTGTGATGTCTGAAAAGATTTTAATTCTTGTTGGAAGGAAACCAATTAAGATGATCTATTTAAAAGGATTTTAATTTTGGGCAGAAACCAATCAAAAAAAATCTCTTAAGAGGATTTTAATTCACTTCTCACATAAACCAATCAAGAAAATCACACAGAGGCAACAAGTGTGTCTTGACAAATTAAATATGTTTTTAATGTACTTAATTTGAATAACAGAGAAAGACCACTCTAGAGACAACAAGATAACATATACGAATTAAAATCAACAGAATAGTTGAACACCATAAATTGGGCTACCAATTTAAATTTCTCCTCCATTAAATTGCTTCAAAAGTTATTTCAATGTGTATCAAAAGACTTCATTTTGGTATTTTTATGTATTACCTAACCCTACTAATTTCTGCTACTGCCGATGATTGATCCTACTCTTTTATTTTTCATATATACTTTGTATTTTTACGGTTATGACCCTTCACTTATCATCCTATGTGTCTCTTCATTATCTTGATTATCTTCGAAAAAAATAAAATATTTAATTTCAACCTTCATCTTTGCACTTCCGTGAAAATTAATTTTAATGATAGTTTTTATCCCTCCTTGGTGAAATGCTTCACTTCCAATTATATGTACTTTCACATAAAAAGTATTCTTTAGGTAAAATAATTATCTACTTAGTTAATTCTTTTGAAAAAGTATTTCACCTCTGAGTGAAAACAATCTCAACTATGATTATAAAAATCTTCACTTGGTATATTCATTGTGTTCTTCGGGTAAAATAATTACCCACTTTATAACCCCTTCGGTGAAAATGTGAAATTTAAACTTTCATCTTATTATAGTCACATTTTAATCTTTTATTTGCACTTCAGTGATGTGTATTTGTTGTATCAGAGTAATTGAAACTTACTCTTGCTAATATTTATATTTCTCTCCAATGATAGTGTTTGTATACTTCTTCGCGCTATCGAAAGCACTTCATTAAATGTATCACCGATATAATAAAGTCCATTTGATGATGTATTTATATACCTTTTCAGCTCATCGAAGGGACAAAAGGAAAGGTCCTGCCAATATAGTAAAGTGTCTTTGATGGATATATCATATGCCCTTTTGGCTTATCGAAGAGACATTGTTAAACCTTCTACCGATATAATGCATTCTCCACAATATGTATTTTATATCTTTTCAGCGTATCGGCAGGACTTTGTGAATTATGCCATCGATATAATTAAGTCTCTTCGATGGATGTATCTGTATTGTTTTTTGTCCCATCGAAGGGAGTGAATTAGATGTGTCATCGATATCAACCATTCTCTCTAATATCTTCATATCTCGTATATCATCTCATCGAAGAGACCATGTAATATGTCCCACTGATATATGTGTGTCTGTTAATTTCTTCACGTCTTCTCTATTCCTTCAAGATTAGATTTATCTTTATTAGTTTTAAATGAAGATCTAAAATGTGAAATTTCATTAGAACTCTGCTTCTTAGTACTCAAAGAAGTTGGCTTAGACATTAAATTTGGAGTCCTCTCTGCTTTGCTCATAGTAGAAATCTGAGCCATCTTGCAGCCTTCGCATAGCCAATTATCTTTAGGGACTTTGTCTAGCATAATTTGCATACAGTAGATATACTTTGCACCATCATTACAGTTGTCATAGATAGAAGACTTTTCCTCAAGACCTGCATCACCACAGATATCACAGACTTTCTCATCATCTTCTACTAAGTCAGCTTCATGTGAGGGATCTTCAAATACTGAAGAAGTTGTAACTATTGCCCTTTTAACTTCAGAGGGCTCAACATCCATTTTCTCTATCTTTAGATGTTCATCTAGGTTCATTTGATTTCCTACATCCATTTCATCTAGAGTCACATCAATTGTAAACACATTCACTACCTTACTGCATTTTGGTGGCCTCAAATTCTCTATTACTAGTAGTCTAGGCACCAAAGTATTTCCAACATGTCCATTCATAGAATGTTTCACACTATGAGCATCACTAAAAGGGCTAGCCACATAAACCATATTTTCCTGCATTGTGCTGACTACTGGCTACTTAGATATAGGGAATGCCATCTGGTCAGTAGAGTGTGGAGGAACCAAACTGTTGCCTTGCTTACAGCCTATAAGTGGTTCAATGTCAAGTTTGTTGGCATAATATAATTAACACTACATCGGTCCAATGACCCCAATATGGAAGAGCTAACCATTTCCAGTGTTTGTATTATATATTGTAATTGTGTGAACAATGTCTTCCCAAGAGAGACATGATAAAGCACAAAGAATTTTTTTCACATCTTAGGATCCTTGGCTCTTAGACCCAACATATATTGCCTTTCCACCTTTTGAAATACTTCATGCCATAGAGACAGTGGATACTTGGTCGAGTCTGAACAGAGTTGATAAAGTAAATGGAGGTATTTCCCATCCCACTCTTCCACAAATGTTTGGGATAAATTCTATCTATCTTTTTGTGATAGCTTTTGCAAGTACATGTTTATGTCCTTGTCATGTACAACACTAGGAGCCCCAGAAGTAGATGACCTACCATCATATTCAATCTAGTCTTTTATTATATTAAGTATTGCAAGGAGGACACTAGCATATGTGCCTTTCTCAGATAGTATAGATTATAATATCTGTGTAATCAAGTTCTTGCATTCAAGTACAAGCATTACTCTTCCACTAATGGATTTAGGTATTGACTTCAAATTTGATGTAACAACACCAATGTCATTCATCAAACGTGTAGTCATAGCTACAGATTTTGACCTTGTTTTGCAATGGTGCCAATAATTGTCCCCATCTCCCTCATGAAATATTAAAGAATGTGAACTAAAGGTATCATAAAAGGGACTATAAAACTTTTCTGCCCTTCAGCAAGCGTCTTAATAACAGAAAGTGCAATACTTATCATTAAATTAACTAAACTTGTCTCAAGTGATATTTGAGGTGCAGTAGTAACATGTATTGCACATATTTGATCTTCACAAAGCTTCAATACAGTGCTGTCAACTTTCCACACTTGTAATCTTTTAGAATATCTGTTGAATCTTCATTTGATTTCTTCATTTAATCTTTCTTCTCACAACCCTTATAAAGTTCTCACGATCCTCTGTATGGTCTTGTTTAGGCCTACACTAGGTATAAATCCTCACTTACAGTGGTCTCACAACCACTCATGGCTAAGATATGCCCTAGCATTCTTGGCAAACCTCTGGAATTACCCCTCTTGACAGGATCAATACTGTGGGGAAGAACTTATCCTTATGTAGATTCCATTCTCTTTGGCAGAATCCCTATCCAATGTATTCTACTTCCTTTGTTGTATCAGACTTCTTCATAAGATATCAATGGACAAGATTATCCTTATTAGTGTCTTCTCCTTTCCTTTAGGTTCCACCAACTGATGTCTTTGATCTGTCTTTGAAGACAACTCCATGGCCCCTAGGTCAAATATTTTAAATACCAAGTTGAGTAGCTTATGACTTCACAATTGTGTGATGTATGCTAGGTCCCATTATGGGCCTGGCTAAAAAAAAATTATTTTGAAACAAGTTTTTGTCATGAATTGACCCATGGCTGCATCTGTATGCTTCTAGCATGAAAATTTTGAAATGAGTGACCATCAAAATCCACTTTCTGGCATTTTGTATTGTGACCCAAAACAAGCCAAGTAGCCTTTTAGAATCACCCTAGAAAACTAGTCAAACCATCTCTTGAAGCCATGAAAATGCATAGGCATGTAGACATTTGATCCAACAAATCATTGCAACAAACAGTTTGGCAAGACCCATCCTGATGTGCAAAATATTCAATGCCAAAGTAGCTCACTTAGCCTTTTTTGGAACTGCATCTGTCAAAAACTAGTTAGGGCTCACCAAGTCACCATCCTGAAAAAATACCAAATCTCCTCTTGGGAAGCTGCCACTAGAAACACTAGATCATTTAGGTCCATTGAGCATGTTTGCAAATGGGTTTCTTTCCAATCCACTTCTTTCATGAAATATTAAAAGCCAAAGTTTACCCCCTAAATTTTTTTGGAAATGCAGTCATCAACAGTGAAAATTTCATTTGCCTTTGATTTTGGAAAAATACCAAATGAGATGCTAGGGCCTTGAAAATGGACATGGAAGTAGATTATTATAGGGCAAATTTGAGACACCAATTAGTTTACCATGAAAATCATCCAACTCACAATTATTAGCCTTCAAAGTTAACCTCCCTGGCAGATTTAACACTGTGTAGACAACAAACCTTTTCATAATCCTCCAACTTGATGCTTCAAAACCCTGTCAACTATGATCATAGGGAGCTAAAATCAGGTGGACACACTTACATATGGTAGATAAACATATTTGCAAAGTGGTTTGGCATAAGAGTGAATAGGTCTCAAGATGTGAATTTTCAAAGTGGGCTCTTGGGATAGATTTTATAGGTGCATTTCTGAGTGTTGTAATCAGTTTTTTCATCATGGGCATGTAAAATTTTGCCAAAATTTTCTAGTGCCAACACTATGCATATATATCTCTCCCTCTATCTTGTTTTTTCTATGGACCCCCTCTCTCTAACTCTTGAATTCTATCTCTATGCTTCCCTGTCTTTCTCTCCTCTATCCCTCTCTCTAACTCTATCTACTTGTATATCTCTCCCTCTCTCTATCTCTCCCTTGCTATTGACCCCCTCCTAACTCTATCTTTCTATCTCTCCTTCCCTCTCTATCTCTCTCCCCATACCTCTACCTCTCAATCTCTCTCCCTATGTCTCTAGACATCTCTTCATCTCTTTCCCTATCTCTATCTCTCTCCATATCCCTATCTCTTAATCTATCACTCTCTACCTCTCTCTCTCTCTCCCTCCTTCCCTCTCTATCTCTCTCCCCCTCTCTATCTCTCTCCCCATCCCTCTACCTCTCAATCTCTCTCCCTATGTCTCTGGACATCTCTTCATCTTTTTCATTGTCTCTATCTCTCCCTATAAACCTATATCTCTATCATGGCTCTATCTCTCTATCATTCCTCTATCTAGCTATATCTTTCTATCTCTCTCCCTCTCTCTATCTCTCTCCCTATGTATTTAGACATCTATTCATCTCTTTCCCTATCTCTATCTCTCCCAATATCCCTATCTCTTAATCTATTCTTCTCTACCTCTCTCTTTATTTCTCCCTCTCCCCCTCCCCTTTCTATGTCTCCCTCTCTCCAACTCTATATCTCTATGAGCTCTCTCTCTCCCCCTTTCTATCTATCTATCTCTCCCTTTATCTATTTATTTATCTATCCTCCCTCTCTCTAACTCTATCTGCCTCTCTATCTCTCTATCTCTCTTCCTCTCTCTATCTTGCTCTCTATCAACCCCTTGGTGCATCATGGAGAGATATAGAGATAGAGAGGCAGATAGAGTTAGAGAGAGGGAGGATAGAGAAATAAAGAGATAAAGGGAGAGGTAGATAGAAAGAGGGAGAGAGAGATATGGTTAGAAATATATATATATATAGAGAGAGAGAGAGAGAGCATTAAAGAGGGAAAAATAGAGAGGGGAGAGATAGAGCTCATAGAGATATATAGTTAGAGAGAGGGAGACATAGAAAGGGGGAGAGAGAGAGAGGGGGGGGATGGGGAGATAGATAGAGAGGGAGAAGAGAGATAGAAAGGGAGGGAGAGATAAAAAGATAGATTTAGAGAGAGAGGGGATCAATACAGAGAGGGAGAGAGATAGAGAGGCAGATAGAGTTAGAAAGAGGGATGGAGAGAGATAGATAGGGAAGCATGGAAATAGAATTCAAGAGTTAGAGAGAGAGGGGGTCCATAGAGAAAAAAGATAGAGGGAGAGAGATATATGCATAAAAAGCATTTTAATTGCTTTAAAATGCACTCATCTTATAACGTGAGCATGTTTTTGAGTACTTCGGGAAATTCCAACCCTAAGTGTTGGATTTGCCTTGGGCATCCAGCCCAAAGCGTTGGAGGTACCTTTTGGATGCCAAGGACATGTTTTCAACAAAAGTTAGAAAATTCAACCAAATATTGTGCATGCTCTACATCAGGTTTACACATTTTTCAATGTCAATATGAAAAAATGTCAGGAAGACTTCAAGTTTTTCATTATCTTTCTAACCATGTATTTTTTCAAAAATATGATAACAGTAAGGTTTACATCTTCAATTTGTTTTGCTAATGTGTTCTTTCTTTCATAAACCCTATTTCTAGTATTTCTAGTGTCATTTTTTACATGTTTATCAAAATTTGAAACAAATTACATTTTTTGATTATAGACTCAATTCTATACATATTAGAAAAAAATTGATTTTTATTAGTTTTCAAAAAAATAGGGGGGAGCACACTCAAATTTTTATTTTTCAAGGTGTGTCCACTTTGAAAATTATTAAAAAAATCATATATCCATTAAAAATTAACAAAAAAATCAGGCATAAACTACATGGTGTTAACTAATTTTCCATTGAAGCGATTTGTCAAATACTTAAAAAAAAGTTTTAGGGGGAGCACACTAGACACTGTTATATTTTTTGAAAAAAACAAGAGCACTTTGTGTGCTCCCTTTACTTGAACCTCTTAATCTCCACTATTTTTTTTTTAAATAGTAGTTTAGAACTAGATTTGGAGCACTACAAAACTTGTTCTTATCACATATTCTAATTTTGAGCATGGCTATCTTCAATTTCTCATCCAAGATCAGTTTTTATTGATTTCAAAAAAAAGTGGCCACTTGTTTGTGCACTTATGGGTGTTAGTGTAGGTTTTTATTTCCTAGTTGGGTTATTTATTTTTCCTATATTCCTAGGTTTTTCCTACACTTCTATTAATCTCGCTTAGGTTAATAAAGCATGTCTTATTAGGTGAGTGGTTGTGAGGTGTCACCTTCCTACATGTGAGCATCCATTAGCTATCTTGGGAAGATACTTTGCTATCTTTAGTCCGATAGATGGTTGCTCCTCATTGGTCAGTGTTGCCACCTCCTCTCTCTCCCTGGTCTATATAAGCATGCTACCTAGCTTGTATTTGATATCTTTTGCTTTTGCATCCTCTTAATGCTATTTTGCTTCTAGCATTTGCATTACTCTCTTGGAGACTAACTCTGTATTGCTATTTTGATTTCGTATCATTTGCATTCATAGTTTAGATATCTATTCTTTGCACTAGTTTTCTAGGTTAATAATCTTTTTAGATTCTAACATGGTATCAGAGCTATTCTATGTGCAAGAGTAGATTTTAGTTTCCATATTTGAGATATTCGGGGGGGCTAATTAAGCTTATTGCAATTTTTTAAAAAACCTAGTATGCTCTTCTCTTGCATCTTTAGATGATCTTGAGAATTAGAAAAGTTTGACGAAAATTTTTTTAATCTCTGGGGTTGCACATGTGTTTTATAAAATCTGGGTGATTGCAGCATTTCTAGTTATACTGGCAGCATTTCTGGTTGTTCCAACGCGTCCAGGAGGCTTGAGAAAGTCAGATTTGGCTTTCATTTCACCGAAATCAGAAATCATCATACACAGTTGTGGAACCGGGGTTTCAAGCTTAAATCTGACAACTAGATTGCATATTTGGTGTTTTCAATCAATATTGCAGGTTCTAGCATGCCATTTCCTGTCTTAGGTAGCTGATTCAACCTTTGCATGTCATTTTTTGGTTGCTGGGGTCATTTTTTGTAGCTAAAGACATTATGTTTACACTGGATCAACATCTTCTATACATCAGCAAGAAAAACACCTTTTGGGCTTTGTTCACAGCATAAAAAACTATCTGGGTATCTTTTCATTTTTGCATGCAGTCTGTATATTTTACAGAAACACGCTTAGAAAGCTACAGCAGGACCCCTCTCCGTTGGCAATTGCAGTTTTAAAAGTGCATGATTTTTTGAGTAGATCGCAATGGTACTGTTTATTTCTTTGGATATTATGCCAAAGTAGTATTTTCAACATATGCTCTTCATGAGGGTTTTGTAATGCATTGAAATCAAGACCACTTAGTATTTCTTGCTAGTGGTAGTTGTAAACGCACTAATATAAAGTGCCAAATCATATTTTCTTGGGGGGGGTTCTTTGATTGAGTGAAAAGGGGGGGTTGTCTTAGTTGGGTTCTCTTCTTTTCAGCACTTTTTCTCTGCATTTTTTCATCATGGATCAAACAAATCTGCCCATCCTAACTCCATACAATTACTTTGAGTGGAAATCACACATGACAATTCACTTAAGGAAAGATGGACTAAATAGGATAACTATGGGACTTGAAACTGAACCTGCTAAAGATGAAGATAAGCCTAAGTGGTTTAACAAATGTGATGAGGCATATGGAACATTGTGTTTGTCTATTTCTCCTGATTTGCTCTTTCACATTGAGTCTTTGAATACACCAAATAAAATCTGGACAAAGCTAGAAAAACTATTTGGCACACAAGATTCAATGAGGGGTCATATGTTGGAAAATGAACTAATTAGTTTAATTCCAAGCAATTTCAACACAATCCAGGATTTCTTCACTAAATTGAAATCACTAAGGCTACAGTTAAAACAATGTGGAATTGAAAAGAAAGATGAACAACTAATTCTTAGTATTCTCTCTAAGCTAAGTTCAGAATATTCTGTGTTTGTTTCTACCTTCTACGCTACTAAGGGTGTGATGGTGTTAGGTTGTCATTGATGTCAAAAGTGTTCAGGAGCATGAGACATCATCTTGCAGATATAGAGAATGGTTTTGCATCATCAGTGTACATCATCTTGTTTGTTGTTGATAGGAGCAGGAGCATGAGACATCATCATGAGACATTCATGGTTTACTTGGTTCATACAATCAGTTGGAGAGATGTGTTCTTCACAATGTCATGATTTATCAGTGAACATGACATATTCTTGGTAGGCATGGTCTTCATTATTCATCAGGTTCTTGACAAGGTTAATGATATCAATTGTTGGTATTCAAAGGTTTGCAATGTGTTGGTTCTTGACAAGGTTGATGATATCAGTTGTTGGTATTCAAAGGATCACATGAATACACTTGATGTTTGGTGTTGGTTTATGATTAATCACAGGACTATGATTAATCACAGGACTTGTTTGATCAGGTTTGGCCTTTTGAAGTTGATTGGTTAGTCAAGATACAATTCATATGGTTGAGAGTTGAGGTGTATTTTTCCTCAGATTGTCATGTTGTGTGGATAGTGTTGGTGATATGATGTGTGTTGCATAGAATGTCAAAAGGTTGATAAGGGAGTTCATTGATGATTGATATAGATATTCAAAGTTTGAGTGAAAGCTTGACAAAGTTTCTATGTAGAAGTTTATCAGGACTTTATTGTCATCATCATGTATATGAGCACACGAAAGATTTGATACTATATGTCATGATGTTACAAGCTGAGTTAGAGGGATCAAGCTCTAGGTCTATTTTCCATTCTTTGCCTCTAAAGACCTATTTTATAATCCTCTCTGCCTGTCAACATAGAAATCACTTTTTAATTTAATTCACTGTTGACCTGTTATACAGGTCAGTCACTTAAAAGTGACTTGTTAAAGGGTTTATGCATCATGCTATCAACCGGCCCCTTTCCTTCTTTTTACATATAAAGCAAGTCTTTCAAAATGGGCAGGCTTTCATTATGTTTAAATTTAAACTCACCACCGCCAATTACCAAGAGGGCACGGGTTTATGCATTAAGGAAAAGGTTTTAGTTTTACTTGAAAACTTTAAGAAGTATTTAGAATCCTTTTTAAAGCCCGAAATTAAAGATAGAAAGTTTCTTTTTATTAAAAAAAACTTAAGTAATTTCCTTGTAATCTTTTTGGTCGGTTCCTTTTTTAAGGAGTATTTTTGATAAGGAGATTTTTATTATTTTTTTGTGAAGAGATTTTTTAATAAGGAGATTTTTTATGAAGAGTTTTTTTTTTTTATGAAGAGTTTTTAAAGACTAATTTTTTTGGGGAGATTTTTTATGGAGATTGGAGATTGTTTTTGAAAGGATTATTTTGAGAATAAGGCAGATTGAGGAGAAATTAATTTTTGTTGCAGATTGGATAAAGATTTTTTATTTTGCAGGAGATTATTTTTGAAGAAGAATTTGAAGAGGATAATGAAAATTTTGTTTGAAGAAATTTGCAAGGGTTTTGTATTTTGAAGAATATGAAACATCATGCAGGGATTGAAATGAGAAGGTGAAAATATTTATATAGAGGAATATGAAAAATCTTTTGCAGGTGAATCAATTTGAGAAGGCTCTTCATTTTTGACATGAAAAATTAAGCAATCCAGTGATTTTTTTTTAAAAGAATACGAAGGATCATGTACAGAGAAGAGGAAGATCAAAAGATTTTGTAATGCATAGAATTGACGGGAAGATATTTTGTTTTAAATATAGAGAAGAGAATATGAAAGGTTTTTCAGAACAGTGCATTGTGATGGGTTGTGAAAGATATTCAGATTTTATTTTAATGATATTACAGATGCTTTGATTAAAAGTGTCTTGTGGATTAACAATATGAGTGAAGTGATGTTGTGCAAATCTATGATGAACTGACAGGGATCAAATACAGATACAGAGATTGACAAGGTGATCAGAAAGACAATATGCAATTGCAATAATAATCAGGTGCATTGATTGTATGACTGGTAAGGCAGAGATGAAATATACAGAGAAAAGTAGTATTGTTGAGCATATCTGGATGAAGAATTGATTTTTGAATGGAATGACCATTTGAACACATAAGAGAGAATAAAAGTTATGTATTGAAACAGAGAAACCCTCTGAATTTGTGTTTTCAGTTTGTTCTGTAATAGGGGTTGGTGCTCCTTGAAGCTGGTGCTTCTAAATAGTATGCCAGTGAGGCTTATAGGTCAGTGAGACCTCAATAGTCAGTGAGACATAATATTCAACCAGTGAGGCTTTGTAAGATGTTTTCAAAGTTAAGCCAGTGAGGCACTTCATGAGTGGTTTTTCTACCCAGAGAGGGTTTTCCACTCCAGTAATTCTTGTGTCTTGATTCATATTGGTCATCTTTCTATGGTTGTATGTTTTACTCATGATTTTTGTTTATCATTCTCAGTTATGTGCATATGTGTTTGACAAAGTTATGTGCATATGTGTTTGACAATTCAATGATTACTTTCTCTCTTTATGCTCTCCAAGTTAAAGTTTGAAAAAGATTTGAAAATTCACACAACACTGATTCACCCCCCCTCTCAGTGTTGTCCTTGACTCCTACAGGGTGCACTTGGTACTCAATTCACCATGCCATCTTTAGATGATTTTACTGTCAGTCTCACTCGGGAACAGGACAAGCTAATCCAGATGGGTACTCTTAAGTCCTCTAAGTCACATGCCTTGGCTGCCAACCAAGGCACAAAAGAACAAAAAGGACAAAGTAGTAACAACAATAGTAAGGATAAGAAATAGAAGAATAGCAAGGAGAAGAAGGATCAGATACCGGTTGCTTCAAAAGCAACTAATGAGACTCAATCTTCCAAGGGCGACAAGCCTAAGAAAGAAATGGTCCAATGTGCCTATTGTAAAAGACCCGGTCATGATGAACATAAATGTCTGAAGAAACAAATTGATCACTTGACACACATTCTTGAGAAGAATAATATCAGTGTTCTTGAGTCTATCAAACAGAGTTCTAATGAGGGGTCTAATAAGGCAAAAGAAAATAGCAAGGGGAAAGGAAAGGGCAAAGCCCTTGTTGCAGTTGCTTCTTCACCATCCACTTGGGTTCTTGATTCGGGTGCTTCGCACCACATGGCTTCATCTAAGGAAGAACTTGCATCCTTGGAGCCATGTATTATGCCTTCTATTTTGATGGGTGATAACACTTCTGTTGAGGTGTGTGGGAGAGGGTCTGTTGATGTGGGGGATGGCACATTCCATGATGTTCTTTGTGTGCCCTCATTATCAACTAATCTCCTATTGGTATACCAGATCACTCACACAGGGTTGAGTTCACTCCTGATTCAGTGGAGATTCGTGAGTTGCATAGTGGTTCCACAGTTGTAGTTGGGAGAGCAGATCATCAGTCATGGCTCTATCTGTTCTCTCACTTTGTTCCTGATCCTCTTTCGACTATTTTTCTCACTCATTCTAATGATGTGAGTAGATTATGACATGAGCGGTTTGGCCATCTTAACTTCCGCTACTTGCAGCAGCTCAACCAGTAGAGCATGGTCACAGGGTTGCCTTCAGTTCAGTTTTCAGGTGGTGTTTGCCAAGGTTGCATTCTTGGTAAGCATCCTAAGGAAAAGTTTGACAAAGGTAAGGCATGGAGAGCTTCACAGATACTGGAGTTAATTCACAGTGATTTGGCTGGTCCATTTCAGCATCCTTCTTTTAGTAGGGCTAGATATGTCCTCACATTCATTGATGACTTTTCTCAATATACTTGGATGTACTTTCTCAAACAGAAGTCAGAGGTATTTGATCATTTTTAGGACTTCAAAACTTTTGCAGAGAAGCAATTCGAGAAAGCCATCAAAGTTTTGCACATTGACAATGGTGGTGAGTATGTCAACCATTGGTTTGAGAGGTTTTACACTTCAGAGGGGATCGATTTGCAACATTTAGTTCCATACAATCCTCAGTAGAACGGTGTTGCAGAACGGAAGAATAGGTCCTTGAAGGAAATGGTGAACTGCATGATTCACTCTAGATCTATTGCACCACAGTATTGGGCAGAGTCCATTAACTATGCTTGTTATATCCAGAACCGTGTTCCTCATTGAGCCTTGAAGGGAGTCACTCCTTTTGAAGCTTGGAGTAGTCGGAAACCATCAGTTAAGCACTTTCAAGTTTTTGGTTCTCCTGCATGGGCCCACATTCCTACAGAGAAACGCAAGGCCTTAGATCCGTAGAGCAGACCTTGCATATTTGTAGGTTATCCTGATGGTGTGAAGGGTTATCAGTTGCTCCACCCTACTACACATGAGTTGTTCATTGAGAGGAGTGTTCAATTTGAGGAGGGCTCTTCGAGCTCACTTTCTATCACTTCTCCAACTCCTTCTACTTTGACATTGGAGTCACTTGGGATACATGACAAATCTTCTGATGAGTCAGATTCACCTAAGCAGTCTTCTACCTCCACTTCCGATGCAGAGAGTGATTCAGAGGACTCACTTCCTTCCTCTCCTAGTCATCATTTAGAGGTTGATGATTCTCCTCTAGATTCTCCATCTTCCGGTCCACTTTGGGCTAGACAGACCTTGCAGTCTACAGGTGATTGGGTTGGGGATCCATCAGACACCAGGCGGACTCATTCACAGTTCCAGGATGCTCCACATGTCTTCATTGCTACTGCCTCAGATCCATAGTCTTTTCATGAGGCTTCTAGTATTCCTGAGTGGGATACAGCTATGCAGGAGGAGTATAGTTCCTTGATGAGGAACCACATTTGGGATCTTGTCCCTCTTCCTAAGGGAAGAAAACTTATTTGATGTAAGTGGATCTATCGGACAAAATTTGTAGCAGATGGGTTAGTTGACAAGCATAAGGCTCGCTTGGTCACCAAAGGATTCTTCCAGGTTCCTGGATTGACTACACTGAGACTTTTGTGCCAGTTGCCTAAATGAATTCCATCCGACTTGTTCTTGCCATTGTTGCAGCTAATCGTTGGGAAGTACACCAGATGGATGTGAAAAGTGCTTTTCTTCATGGTGACCTTCAGGAGGAGATCTACATGGAGCAGCCACAGGGGTTCATTTAGGATTCTTCACTTGTGTGTCATCTTCGAAAGTCTCTCTATGGCCTCAAACAGGCTCCTCAGGCCTGGTATGCCAATATGGACTCCTTCCTTCTATCAGTTAGGTTCACTCAGTGCCATTCTGATCCCAATGTCTACATTTTGCAGTAGGATGACTCACTCCTATTTTTGGTTCTGTATGTTGATGACTTGCTTATCACAGGGAGTTCTTCATCCACCATTGGGGCTGTCAAAACTACCCTTCATGACAGGTTTTTGATGACTAACTTGGGCTTGTTGCATTACTTTCTCGGGATTGAGCTCTACCAGTCTTCTTTCGGGATCACCATCACACAGTCCAAGTATGCTCTAGATTTGCTCTCGAGGTTTCATATGGCTGACTGTAACCCTGCTCCGACTCCCTTCCTTTCTGGAGTCAAACTTGAGGCTCAGTGTTCTTCTCCACTTGTTGATGGCACTTTGTACCGACAGCTTGTTGGGAGTCTCATTTATCTGACTCATACGAGACCTGACATTTCATATGCTGTAGGCATGGTCTCTTAATTCATGCAGGAGCCTCATGAGCTGCACTAAAAAGTAGCGAAGCGGATCCTTCACTACATTCAGGGTTCTCACAGTTTTGGGATTCACTACACAACAGGTATTGAGCTTGACTTGGTGGGCTACATAGATTCAGATTGGGCGGGCGATTTTCAGGATCGCAAGTCTACTTCAGGTTATAGCTTCTCACTTGGTTCTAGTCCTGTTTGTTAGTCGAGCAAGAAGCAGTCTGCTATTGCTCTATCTTCTACTGAGGCCGAGTATCGAGGGGCTGTGAATGCCACCACTGAGGCCATTTGGATTCAAAATCTTCTCACTGAGTTTGGTATCCAGATCAGACAGTCATCAGTCATATTTTGTGACAACCAGAGTGCCATTTAGATCTCACGGAATCCGGTCCATCATCAGTAGACCAAACACATTGAGGTCCACATGCACTACATCCGAGAGCTCATCCATGGCCATGTCATCGACCTTCGCTACTATCTGACTTCTGAGCAGGGTGCTGATATCTTCACCAAACCCTTCACTGAGAGCAAGTTCCTTCATTTGCAAGCTTTGCTGGTGGTGTGGGATGCTTCATCTCCTGGGGGGCTTCTTCCTCTCACTCGGAGTCCTGACTCTCTCTACTTTTGGGGGGGTCTCTTTTCTCTCTCTTTGGGGGGGAATTTATGTACATGGGTACCTCATTAGGCTTGATTTGTCAGGACCCATTTCTACATCCACCTAAGCTTCGCTTATCGGGGGGTGTTAGTGTAGGTTTTTATTTCTTAGTTGGGTTATTTATTTTTCCTATATTCCTAGGTTTTTCCTACACTTCTATTAATCTTGGTTAGGTTAATAAAGCATGTCTTATTAGGTGAGTGGTTGCGAAGTGTCACCTTCCTACATGTGAGCATCCATTATCTATCTTGGGAAGATACTTTGCTATCTTTAGTCCGATAGATGGTTGCTCCTTATTGGTCGGTGTTGCCACCTCCTCTCTCTCCCTAGTCTATATAAGCATGCTACCTGGCTTGTATTTGATATCTTTTGCTTTTGCATCCTCTTAATGTCATTTTGCTTCTAGCATTTGCATTACTCTCTTGGAGACTAACTCTGTGTTGCTATTTTGATTTCGTATCATTTGCATTCATAGTTTAGATATCTATTCTTTGCACTAGTTTTCTGGGTTAATAATCTTTTCAGATTCTAATAGTGGGAGCCTGAGATTTGGGGTGTGATTACTTGAGCATTTATATGATTCATTGGGTACAAACTTGTGGGAGTGCATGTTGTTATGATAAAAACATCATGGTATAGCAAGTTATCAAATTTGGTGCTTCCTGATATAGGTTTACAAGTATTTTTAGAGTTTGGACTTTGATGGAGACATGTACACAGGGTGTCTTTTAGTTTTAGGATATGATTGATACAATTGAGAGAATAGGAGTCTTATTTCAGTGGGAGTTGAGTACAGGTACAACAATGGGTATGATTACATGGTGTCATGGTCATGCAGGTACATTTGAGCATTGGAATGACATTATCATGTATGTGGTTGACAGTTTTGGGTTGTGATGATGATTGATTCATGATTATAGGTGGTGGCGTGTTTCAATGTTAGGAGGTTTCTCTTATCTCCTGGATGCTTGACTGGTTCCTTGACTATGGTTACTCATTTGTGGAATTGTTTGGCAAGTTGGATTTATGATTGATATGGTGTTTGAGTCTTGAGGTCCACAATATTATCTTCTTGTTATCTCAGTTTGTAGGTTACTAATGTGATGATGAGTTTGCATGTTGCATTTATTTGGGATCTACGAGTTATGTATATTTTAGGTGTGTACAACCCATTGATTGTAGTGGGATGACTCAGATGTGGACTATATATGTCCACGAGATTGATTCAGTGTTGATACAAACATTGTTAGTAGCCTTATCCACGGTCATTTGTGCATTGGTATGTTGCATTGGGATGAGTGGATGGATAATTAGATCACCTGGATAGTTGGTTATTGGGACTTGTTGCATGTTTATCACAATGTCATGGATAGCTTGGTTACACAGTTTAGAGTGAGATTTTGATAGTGATGGTTTATCTTCTTGGCTTGAAGATCTTGGTTCTACTTGGAGTTATTGATATTATAGTCGAGTGTGTGTGGGCCATGGATGATCTTCATTTAGATGATTATCACGATGCCATGAATAGCTTGTATCATGATTTAGTGAGAGCTTTGGTAGTGATATGTATTCATCATGAGGTGATGGATAATATTCTATAGCGGTTATGTGTCATGGAAAAACTCTTGGGTAATGATTCTTATTGTAATGAGAGTGCTTTGACATCTTGATTTCTATGGAAGAACCCTTATGCATGAATGTTGTTTGGCATTCTTGTTATGCTCATGTTGGCATGAGTTGATACATATTCTCTTGTATGTATTTGATTGGCATGTGTGCTATATGTACTCACATATTTATTGATAGCCATGATTTGCTACATATGTTTTTGTATGCATTAGATTGGAGTGAGTGTTACCATGTGTTTGTGTGAGTGTTATTGGTACCCAATTCAACTATCTCATAGGGCATTGGGATAGGCCTAAGGATTCCACATGGTTGCATGGCACTAAACCACCATTAGAGATAGAAAAACTTGGAGAATACTCATTGGAGAGTGTGTTGGACTCTAATGTTATTTTGTTTCTTGTATCTCTTCTTTGTTTCAAGATAAATTGGGTCCTTGAGACCATTGTAATAAGAGTGTAGTTGTACTTTATTATATCCTTTTATGTGGGTTATGATCCATCCATGTTTTGGGTGAGACCATTTAATTGTAATAATTTATTGATATCATTTTAGATGTTTTCACAGCTTGTCTTGTGTAAGTGTTAGCATGATAATTTGTTAGGTTGAAATCATGATATATTGGCATGTTTGCTTCATATTGTGAAATGTTGTACATTTATTTCCATAGATGCTTTTATTTAGAAATGTGATCCACCCACATAAGTGGTGAGATATCTACATTTGTTCTTGGCACATTTTTATGTTGGTGCCAAATGTGCATAGCATTTTGTATCACTTTTATCATATTTTGCTATGTGGAGGTAAAATGGTTAGAGCACCTAGTTTCATACTTTAGTAAAATGGATATGTAAAATAGAGTATATGGATTAGATGCTTTGAACTTAGTTAAGGTAATTGAATTTCTTATTGGGTTAGTTGGAAATGGTATCCCTAAGGTGGTTGTACCCCTAGCTTGTTTATTATCCTCATTGCATATGTGTGCCCATGCGAGTAGGAGTCTATTGTTGGTGGATTACGAATTCCAAGAAGTATTATGAATTTTCCTCTTGTTCCACCCTATGTTTTAGGTGTTCTCTTGTGTCCTCAGAGATTTAGACACTCTTTTGTGTGCATTAGAGTTGTACCTTATATCAAGATGACTAGTCTAAATTGAGTTGGGTGTGCCCTTGGTTATCTCCCACCTTTCTAGTTATCTTAGCACATGAATCCTTGTTCCTTGGAGTTTTGGGATTATGGATTTGATCCTTGATCCAAATGTGAATTCTTAGTTTAATCCATCTCTTAATAGCACATTTCTCAAGGTAGTTTTACCTTGTCCACTGGGTAGGTTACTTGAGGTTGTTCAAGCCTAGTTGTATCTTGTCTTGGTTTTGAGCCTCATTTATCTTCTTTTGTGAGGTTTTAAATTATTTCTTAAAGTTACCCAAGTCTATGTATCTGTTTAGGAACCTTTAGGCAACTCTAAGAGTTGTTTTAGTGCTTTTGGGGCTATCAGGACCACATTGAATTTTTGGTCTCTATTCTAGGTCACCCATAAGATGGGGTGGATCTCTCAAGTGACCTTGAATGGTGAAATGGGTGACCCTAAGGTCTCTTCTAAGGTGACACCCAATATAAAAAGGGGTGATTCTAACCTTTAGATCTCCTGGGTGAACCACATTGGCAAAGTGGTGACCTTGCCCTAGTTTAAGCTACCCTAGCTAGTGAAAGGAGTGATCCTAATTAGTACAAGGGGCAACCTTGGATAGTGAGTACTTCCCATAATTTTTTGGGAAGTGTTCTTGAAGGAGGTTGTTCCTAGGGATCTACCTTGTTTTCCTAGCACTTATGTTTGGTTAATTGTTTGGGTGTTTTTGAGTGTTTGACCTTCCTTTTATCCTGCCTTGGTGTGAGTAATCCAAGGTCTCGGTTTGTATCTTTTCATCCTTTTAGATGCATGGCTATGTTGTGTTTTGTTTTCTTGGAATGGTTATGAGACATGTGTTGCTTATCCCACTCCATTTGTTCCCAAGAGAGTAAGATTGAGGGCTTGTGCTTGATCATCATCATAGGGGAAGCTCCATCCTCTTGTATGGTCATCATGGTGACTTGTCACATGATTGGTGAAGTCTTCCACTTTATGCCACCATGATTGGTGCATTGGTGATGTCATATTGTGTGTCATTTTTCTTGTCATGACAACTTGTGTGCATGTTGGTGTGTAATGTAACATGTGAATGTCACATTTTGTAATACAAAAAATTTGTTCCCCTAGTGTTGGTTTGGTTAATGTTTTGGGTGAAATCTTGGGAGCTTACAATTGACTCTAGTCTTTTGATACTTTTGGCTCTAAACTAATTGCTTGTGTGTCCCTAATAATCTACAAAATTAATTGGCATATGAGAGCCTCATGGGTGCCACCTTGGTTGCCACATGGACAACACTATCTAAAGTCTACAAAATGACACTCAATATTATGTGGAAAGAGACTTTGTTAATTGGATTTGATGGTTTGGCCTGGAGGTGTAATGGACCCTACATAATCCATGGTAGAAACTATAGTATATTTAATGGAGGTATGTTTACCACAAAACTATTTGATCCTATGCAGAGTACTCAATGCCACTATTGGAGTATACGTTGAACTTGTTGGAGATGGATGATTGGTCTTTGTGTTCTTCTGAGCATCTAGGAGGTTCTCTAGTGTACTAGACCCTGAAGAAGCCATGGCAGAAACCATAGTATGTTTAGTGGAAGTATGTTTACCACATAACTATTTGATCCTATGTAGAGTGCTCTACGCCACTACTAGAATATGTGTGACACTTGTTGGAGATGGAAGGTTGGTCTTTGTGTTCTTATGAGAATCTAGGAGGTGCTCTCATGTACTATAGACTTGAGACATAGTGCCACAACTACTACAAGCCATGAGAATGGTGTGGGTGTTACTACAAGTACCACTATTGGTAAATCTTTCTAGATCACTATAAAATTCCATATATTATGATTCTTTTTAATCTATTTAAGAGTTCAAATTGTAAAAAAGATGCATAGTAGTGACATGAACATAAGAGATATGGAAAATGGTGTCACATTAGGGCCTTAAATCTTAGAGATCCTTCTATTAATGACCCTTTTGATTGATGGTCCTCCAATATAAAAGACCCATATGATCAAAGGTTGTGTTTTCTATCCAAACTTGCCACTCCCTCATTTCATCCCTCTTCTTTCCCCCTTTCCTTCACATGCCCTAAGCCCTATTCCCTCTACCTTTGGTTACCATCAGATTGTTCCCCTCTTCTTGGCTCTTTTCATCCCCCCAACATCCCCATTTCCTTTTTTGTCTCCGCGTTCATGAAGGGCATTGTTTTAAATATATAATGAACAATACTTAATAAAAGAAAGAAATATTAATTCATACATCTAAAAATATTAAATTTAGTTTATTTGATGAACTATCAAGAAATAGTTGCTACTTTTATCCAATCATCGTCAAACCGTACTTTACAAGTAGTGCCTCACAACACATCTCTCTTGGGCATTGATGGTTAAATTTACTCACTACATCTAGGTGGTGCTAATAAAGATAAAACTTGAGACTTCCCAAGAAGTTACCCATCCCAAAAATAGTCTAGTTCAAGTGTGTTTGACTATGGATTTTCTCCCACAATTGAGCCCATTTTGCTTTTTACCCTATTTTCAAAACCTATGGGAATATTTTGCCTTTTGAAACATTCATTCTAGAGATCCCTAGTTCATTCATTTTCATATAAATAATGTTTTCATAGTGCACCAAATTATTTGATATTTTATCAAGATACAATAATGCAATGACCCATATTTCATAAGTAGTGGTTCACAAGAACCCGTCAATCATGAACATAAAGTGTCTACTTAACACTCATTGAATTTAGGTGATTCTCATAGTGATGAAGCATAGAGACTTCCTAATAAGTTACCCGTCATAGAAATCCTCTACTCAAGCATGCACATTATTCCTTATGAACAATTCATTAAGGAGCTATTTTCATCTAAGTGATGTTTTCGTAGTGTACGTAATTATGTGGTGATCAGTTTATCAGGATTCAAATGTAGTTTTGAGTCAATCTTTATCAACCCATATTTATTAGTAGTGGTTTAAAAGAATATATCTCTCATGAGCACCCACTTATCTTGTTGCCCCATTTACAAAAAATTCCATGATTGTTGTGCCTTATGGACCATTTTGATCCAAATTAAATTGAGAATTCATGGGACAATACTTTAGTTGAGGAAGTTAATGTATTACAAGCAATAATTAAATCAAGTCAAACAAAACAAGATTAAAAATTGTTGAATAGATAAACAAAATGGATTTGTATAATTTCAATTGAGAACTTATAAAAGGTGGGATGTCTTCTAGTTTGATTAAATGTTTCAAATCTGGGATTTAGAATACAAGAAATAGAAAACTTATTAAAAAGTAAATTAGGGTTTTAGGTGAGAATCAAGGAGACACACATGGTAGTCATGTCCTTGGAATTTGAAATGGATAGTTAGATAAGGACAAACCTATTAGGAAAATGTTTTTCAAGGAGTTATTTAATTTTGTTATCCCTACTTATTAGGGTCATAAATCCTCATTGCTTACTCAAAATTCAAATCTTGTATATGTGTTAGAAATCTTGGGTTGTGAACTAATCAATCTAGTTTGGATCATCAATAAGCATGGTCCAATAGTCACATTGCCAATGTTCACTCAAAAGTGCCTAAAAAAGGCAAATTACAATTTAAATGGAAAAATACCATAAGATCTATTTTTTTAGAAATAGTTAGAATATTGTCTAAATTTGCCATTTAGGTGATGTGAAATGTTTTATGGATCACATTCATTAGAGATTTTATATAGATTTAGTTGTGTATGTTTGAGTCAACCATCATGAACTCATATTTCATGAGTAGTGATTGAAAATAACCCATATCTCATGGGAATTAATACTCCATTTAGAACTCATTGCATTTATTCACATTGATGAAGCATTGAGACTTCTCAAGAAGTCACATATTCCTATACTACTCTTATTTGGATGTGCTTAACCATGGTTTTTCTCCACAAACCCACTTAGCTTGCAAACTCATTTGCTAAACCTTTAGCTAGTGTTGTACCTTATGAACCATTTGTTACATAGTTGCCTAGCTCATTTATTTTTCATATAAGTGTTGTTTTCACAATGTATCAAAATATGTGTAGATTTATTAGGATTTGGCTATGTAGTTTTGAATCTATCTTGATTATGTAGATACTTCACAAGAAGTGGTTCACATGAACCATTCTTCCATGAGCATGAATGGTCCACTAAGCAACCATTTCATGTGGGTAATACATAAGTGAAGTAATAGAACTTCCCAATAAGCCACCTATTCCAACACTACTTTAGCTCTAACATACTTAACCATAACATTTTCACACAATCAAACTCACTTAACTTTCCACCCTATTAACAAAACCTTAAACAAATATTATGCCTTTTTTATGAAAATAGATTGTTTTTATTAACTAAAGATTAAGTTTAAATAGTTAAAAACTAAACATTTAAATTTAAATTATTTTAACAAAATTAAAATGAAGAATAAAATTTATATTAATTTAAAATTTGATAAAAAAAAGAAATCAAATAATCACTTTATTTAAGAAAACTAACCACTGATTACATATATCCTAATATACTCTATCAAGTATCAATTTACAACAATTAGGGAATTTAAAAGCATCTCATTTATTGGAGTTGGAAAAATAAAATTGTATAATAGTATTTATAGGATATTTAGATTTTCACTTTGATTTAAAAACAAGTGTCACGTAGTGGCCAGTACCTGCCTTGTAGCGTTGTTATTATTTGTTTAGTTGTAATTTTTTTTTGTTGATTAGCTATTATTGTATATAGTATTTGTTTAGTTGTAATTTTTTTGTTGATTAGGTATTGGTTGTATAGACAAATTGCATTCCAATAATTGAAAAATTAATTTTTGAAGAGTGTTGAAATGTCTTGGGTAAATAAAATTAAAATCTCAAAAATAATCTAATTTGGTAAAAATAAAATAGGACTAAAATATTTCCTAACTATAAAACTAAACTTTTACAAAGTCTATTAAATAACACAAATATTTCCTTAAAATGTAATAATACTAATACTTTATAATTTAAAATGCATTAAAATATTGTAAGTTTGAAGAATAAAATAAAAAATGCAATAACATGGCAAAATATTTTTTGTGATACTGTAGATTTTTAACTTTTGACTAAATAAAATTGAAATCTTAGATTTTTAACTCTTGACTAAATAAAATTGAAATCTTAAATTTTTAACTCTTAACTAAACAAAATTGAAATCTCAAAAATAATCTAATTTCATAAAATAAAATGTGTAGAACCCTAACCCTAGTTGGGTGTGAATAGATTTGAAATCTCTGCCTAAAATATTAAAATGTAATAATATTGAATACTATTACAATTTAAATTGCATTAAAATATTGTAAGTTTGAAGAATAATTAATAATATAATAACAATAACATATTCATATTTACATCACTACAGTATTTTATCTTAGTCACTTAATTTTTTATTTAAGTAATAATAGTAAGTACTTTTAGAGAACATCATTTTAATTATTTTAATTAATCTAATATTGTGGTTTAGTAATAATTTTGGGTGCATTCATTTAAGACATCAATGATTAAGATCAAATTAATAGTTAAGAAATATTTTATTGAAATTAGGTTATTTATGTGTAGAACCCTATAGTTATAAAACAAATTTAAACGCTAATAATTTTTTTATAAAATAGCTTTGAAAAGGAATCAATAAATAAAAATATGCATGCTTTATAAAGAAAAATTTTAGTGTTATTTTATTTTACGAAATTAGGTTATTTTTGGGATTTTAATTTTTTTTACTCAAGAGTTAAAAATCTGGAATGTCATGAAAAATACTTTTATTTTGGGGATTTCAATTTTATTTACTCAACAGTGTAATGGAAAATATTTAAATGAAGTGATGCCATGTTTCTTCTTTAAAATATAATGCACTTTCTTATCGTATATTTTTCCCTTTTTTATTTGATTTGATAAAACCCTAATAAAATATAGTTATAAAGTATTATTAAACATAAATAAAATAATATATTAACTGCCAGTACCTTTAAGGCAATATTACCGCCATTATTGTAATGGATGCACATTAATCACCCTTATCATGTAAAAGTTTTCTGCCACTTAGATTAAAGAAAAATAATTTTTCAATTTCTTATAATATTTGCATCTATACAATAGCAATAGCTAAATATTTTTTAAATAGAAAAACTATTTCAATTCTCATTGGTTGCAAAAAGAATTATTAATAAAAAGTTGTTTCCTATGTATTAACTATTCAATGTTTATACTTTCACTTGAAATTTAAATATAAATTTTCAAAATTAAATATTAAATATTTAAATAATATAATAATAATGATTATAATGATTAAAGAATTAATTAATGTAATAATACTAATACTTTTATAATTTAAAATGCATTAAAATATTGTAAGTTTGAATAATAAAATAAAAAATGTAATTAAATTAGATTTTAAAGTTTTGACTAAATAAAATTGAAATCTAAGATTTTAACTTTTGAGTAAATAAAATTGAAATCCCTAAAATAATCTAATTACATAAAATAAAATGTGTAGAACCCTAAAAACTAAATTAAAATTAAATTAAGCAAAAAATTAATCGCCATCTATTTAGGCATGACTTAACTAATGGGAAACAAAATTTGTGTTCATAATTTGTTTACTTGCCACGTGCTCCACTCAAACCAAAATTCTCTCCACATTTATAGTTTTTTTGTTGCACTCTCCCGACAATCCGTAGAGAAGAGGTCATTTTTTTTTTCAGCCAATGACAATACAGATAAATCGTTTCTAAATAATTTTTTGTTAAAAATTTATCATGTTGACATAGGAAAAGTACAAATTTAAATCAAATTTGTGTGACAAGAAAATAATCCTATATTTTGATTGGTTTGCAATCAATCGATTAATAACTAGATAAGTGCGAACTCATTGCAATATCCCAGCAGTACTAATAAATAAATGAATAATATAGAAAAGATTTTCCTTTTTAAACAGAAATAATTAGATTATATTATAAATCATTTTAGTTCATTAAGCATAACCAAAGAACATATCATCATCCTGACCCATTAAGCTCAAGGATTAAACTACAAACTCTTCCCCCCAAAAAACTTAACTTAAACCATTTCCCAAACCAATAATCTTCAAACACTTATGCAAGAAGATCCTAAATTAAAACCAATAGCATTAGACTTTCCCATTACAGGACAAGGTAATGATGAAGAATTTTGAAACATAAATGTAGAAAATCATTGAATCTGCATTGTAGCTATGAATGACATCAAGCTCTCACACTCTAAAAATGATGCAGAGTGGTACAAGGGAAGCACAACACAAAGAAAGTTTGTTCTCCTTAGCCCACTCACCCACTTCACTTCTTCAATCCAACACCATCAAAGGCACATTCAAGGGTAAATGAAGGATTTGTTACTTAGGCTCCTGTCCAACTCTCAAGACTATGTCTACACCTTCATGCAGGTCTATAAACACCTTTTTGACAGTTGGTTTGGTTCCCAACTTCCCAAAACTCTCCAACCTATGCCTTGACTAGTAAGGCTACTAGCCCTCCAAACTAGGTTTTCTTCACACAACTTGACAAAATCCCAAAGGACTAAGCAAACAAATGATGGTTTTAGATACCCTTTATGGGACCCTATCAAACTCCCATGTCTCCTGTTCCAACTCTACTCCAGCAATCCAAAACACTCATTAGGTCTCTAGGCCTAATAGATCAATTTAGGCTAGGTTACAAAGCAAGTGCTCAAAATTGGGTGCATAGGTCAGGGGCAGGAACTTGGAATGACTCTACCATCCCCAAACAACACAAATCCACCATTCATTCGCTCACTCTATCAAACTTTTGTCATTTACATCACCAAATTGCATAATTTCAGTCAAATACATAGAGATATTTGACCTAGGGCATCACCTTAAAAAAAGAAGACTGCATTTCCCAACAAAAAGCTTTTGGAATCAAGTAGTATACACCCCTATCCTGCATTTCACCAAGTGGCATGAAATTTCATTGGTGGGAATGCATTCTAGGGCCAAATTTGTGGGGCAGCCCTAGAAAACAGGGTTTCTAGACTAGTCCGGATTAAAAATGCAATAACTTTTCACTACGACCACTTCAGAACCTCAAACTAGTTGCATTCGAACCTTGACTTGGTCTAGTTTCAGAAAAAGTACATTTGCTCACTTGGAAAATCCATACAGGCTGTACACAGCAAGAAAAATAGGGAAAAACAGTCAGTTGTCTTGATTTTTGTGCCCAAATTCTGTAGGAAAACTTTTTTTTCCGTGCTGGAGCAAGATGTCCTCCATATCAACCTATCCAGGTCGATATACAATTTCTACAAATAGTTTTAATAACCAAAATGAAGTTGCAACCGGTCAATGTGTCATTGACACCATTGACAACACTTGACACTATGGCATTTTTGGCCTTAACACAAAGAAACCGATTGGTTTAACTTGTGTGATGGATCTCAAATGACCAACATACTCCCTAAAACATGACAAAACACAAAAACAATCAAAAAAACTCAAAAACCAATCCTTAGACCTTCTAGGCCTGATTGGTACAACAAAGATCCAAGTGGACTAAGCATGATTGAGGTTTATATGATTACCCCAATCATCTTGACCACACAAGAGGACCTTACATCCATGGTTACAGCCTTATTACAGATCACATTAAACAAAAACCACAACCTTTCAAAAAATGCAAACAAAGTGACTTTAGGAACCAAGGTGCTCCTAGGTGCCCTGCACCAAAAAAACCTTCAAAAGAGTAGTTTGTAAGCTATGTATGGAAAGAAAGAAAACTGTCCTAGTGATGAAAAGACTACAGATCCAGAGCTCTTTATACTATAACCGATTGATTCCGAATAGGACTTGTTGTGGCCATAGAAATCCCTCCTCCTGGCAATTCAGTAATGGAATGGGCTGAATGGCACGAAGACTGAGAAGACTCAAAAGAACAATTAGTGGACTCCTCTTCATTTTCCCACAGCTTATCAATCAAATCAGAAACTTCGCTCATAGCAGGCCTATTCTCTGGTGTCCTACTCACACAATTTAGGCCTACCTGCAGAAGAGGAACTATCCTATTCTCCCCTCCATTCACCACGACCTCTTTGTCAAAGACCTCCACAGTCCACTCTTCTCTTACAGTGGACTGAACCCATCTAGGTAGATTAAACCCTGCATTATCAGCCTTTTTACCTGTTAGTAATTCAAGGAGCATCAATCCAAAGCTGTAGACATCTGATTTTTGGGTGATCTTTCTTTCTGGAGCTTTGTAGGCATTTGGAGGGAAGGGTGTGGCTGTGCCTGCTTCTACCAGGGAATTGAAACCATAGTCTGCAATGTATGGTTCCAAGTTTTCTGCCAGAATGATATTGGAGGGCTTGAGATTGCCATGGGGAAGACTGTTCTGGGATTCAAACTCTCTGTGCATGAAGGCAAGGCCACTTGCAACTCCTCTAGCAATTGAGAGCCTGGTGCTCCAGTTTAATTGTCTCTGCCCCCTGAAAAACTCTGGGTCACACAACCATCTAATAGTTAGATCAATATACACAAACTATGTAACTGAACTAGACTAGTTAGCCAAATTCAATGCACTAACTAATATCCCCATTTAACATACTAGTTGAGCAGCTGGTGTAGCAAGCCCTTAATGCACCATTTATTATAATTCAGGCAATCTTCATATAGGGAGGTTTCCCTAAGGACATGCTAAATATCCTGTAAATTTACAATAAAAGTAGGGGTACCTTTTATGCAGAAGGGTACAAATAAAAACCCAAATTTTATAAACTGTAGAAATTTATGTTGCAGTTGCTTATTAGAGATGATGAGATATTCTTCTTGAAATTAAGAGTGCTTAATCATATCCCATGACCCATAATTCTGATCTTAACTTCTTATCGATATAATAAGACTCTAATTTGACTCTTCGATAGAAAAGATATGAAGGCCATAGACAAAACTCATATGTTATCAAGCTGCTTAAGATGACCTACTGACACAGATTGACCATTTTGCAACAGAATGATTTATCAACCCAACTCACATTATGACATGTTTCTATGGGATGGATAAAAGTGTTGTCTGTCAAATACTCTGTACAATTGATCAATACAACTGATAACATTGAAATAATTGATAACTAACAAAACAACCAATCCCTAACAAGAAAACCAGTTTCTTTATTAGCAATTCAGCTAGTTTTGAACCCTTGGTACAATGTGGAATGTAAATATGCAATATATAAAAAACAATTTTTAATGAATCCAAAAATACATCAAAATTAAATACTAGAAGTCTCTAGGAAAAAGCATTTGTGTGTCATTTAAAAAAAAAAAACACTTTTGGATTTGCAGGATCCAAAGAGATTTCACATTAACATTATTCTTAAAACATCTAACTAATAAGTGTAACTGATAAATGTGTTGGCATTTATGTATGAGCATAGATTAATATATTTTTAATTATACCAGAGACATTCTACAGTGGCACAGCAATCAGTTTCATTTCACCACCATATATATAAAAATTAAAACACAACTGACATATATTCTTAAAAAAAATTAAAACTAGACAATTAAAATTATAATATTTACTGCACTTTTCAAAGTAAAAATAAAACAAAAATAGTAATTTTTTCAAAAATAAAAACTCCAGATCATATTTAAGATATCTATACTAGTTATTTTTTATTTTATGTTGGAGTGATAGTAATCAAATCTAACAACTAAATTATAAGGATAAGAAATTAAAAAATACTAATATCACTGTAAAAATTTAGAACTAAATCAATAATTTAAATATCTTTTAAATTTCAATATAATTATTAAAATTTAATTTTGATATACAAAATAAAATATTATAATATTAAAAATATCAAATTAGTAATTTGGAGTATAAATCAGTAATATGAATATCTTCTAAATTTTAATGTTATCATTAAACAATTAAAATTAAATTTTAAATTCTAATAATTATATTTTACATAATATAATTTTAGTGACAAATAGAAACTTAATCTTTTTATATTAATATATATTATAATATTTGATATTTTTTTGATAATATTAATAAACGACGAAACATTTTATCCCACAACTATTATTTTTGCCGGAATTGCCTCCCACCCGGGAACTTTCAACAATTATAACCTCCCTATAATTCCCCCCCTCCCGGGTGGGGGGGGGGAATTCTAGTTGATATAGATGCCCCAACCCAATTTTCAAAGTTGTGGGAGGAGGCCTATCCCTTCTTATCCGATACGCCATCACTTCGAATTCAACTCTATGGCACAATCTATATCCTCCCACCCACAACAATTAATCCCCGAGAGGGCCCCCCCACCTAGATTCTATACGTAACATGCTCCCACCCACCCCCAAGGCCCGATTATCTAACCCTTTATCGCTCCCCCCCACCCTACATTAGAACTAAGTAGGGGCTCGAACAGTACGCCAGATTCTATATGTAACATGCCCCACTACTATCTATACCGGATCTATGGAGGAGAGATGAGAGGAATACTGGAGGGGCTGAAGAGGGTTTAGAAATACTTGTTCGAGGCAAGGGGATAGCTAGTCACCACCGGCATAGGATGGTGGGCGAGGTACGGCTCAACAATAATAGAATGCGAGGGCGGCCCTTCCTTCAATATAGTTTGGGGTGGGGTCGGCAGAGAGAAATCAATCGATGAGTGAGGGGAAGCGGATCCAACCACTACCACTAAGACTTTTAATGGCAAAAGGAAAAGTCTCATCATTATGGTCATGGTTTTTATTATTCCAATTCTATTCCACCCATCCTTAGTGAGCATCATCCCATCTCCAATTACAATACAACCTTGCTGCACATTTCCCATTATAGTTATTTTTATTTAATATTTTTCTATAGCTGTTAAACATTGTCGTGCCTTGAAAATTGGTTTTTTAGGTGTCAAAAGATGCCCACATGGTGGTACATTATGTTAGGCCTATTTTTAGGCATTATATGATAGATTCTATAACATTTGTAAGGGTCAAAAATAGGGGATTTCATTTTGGACGTGAGCTTATTTTGGGACTGGAATCTTGGCTGAGAAGCTTCGCACATGGTTTTGTAAAACCACAGAGGGTTTCTTGTATAGCCAGAAGTCTATAAATTGGAGGCTTGAGGAGTTGTTTATATAGTGTGAGTTTGCAGATATTGTTATGCTATCGGAATGCTACCAGAAATCTTCCAGAGTTGTTTACTGGTGATACTCCTGTAATAAACTTAATCTGCAAGTGTATGTAATCTTGGTATTGGATTTGAAATACATTAAGTAAGCTTTTGGAGTGTGGGGTTTTTCACCCGAAAGGGTTTTCCCCACGTATATCCGATGTTTTGTGTCTCTTTGTTTATTTCATGATTTGAATGTGTTTCTGAAATTTCTATGACTTAGATCAGATTTAAAGTTTTGCATAATTTCTTTCTTCAAGATTGGCATAGGAAGTTGTTTCCACTACTTTACCTTCCTTACAAGTGGTATCAGAGTCTGATCACCTTTGGTTTCAGTTGTGAGTTGTTGGGTTTTTTGTGCTAATCAAGGTTTGAGTGAGAGCTTGTGCAGAGGATACTTTGTGATCTTGTTGCAGGCTTTTTTAGATGGCAAGCACATCTGGGAGAATGGAGGTTGAAAAATTTTCTACCACAAACTTTGAAATGTGGAAGCTGAAGATGGAAGATCTATTAATTGATCGGGATCTATGGGATGCGGTGGATGAAAATGTCCAGAGGCCTACGGATCCAGCTTTGGCTGCAAAATATGATGTAATGGATAGAAAAGCTAAAGGTCTCATAAGAATGTGTCTTGCAGACTCAATTTTGATAAATGTCCACAAAGAATCCACTTCGAAGAAGCTTTGGAAGAAGTTGGGTGAGATATACCAAGCTAAATCTTTAGTAAATAAAATTTTCTTGAGGAAGAAGTTGTATTCCTTGAGAATGGAAGATGGTGGACGAATTTCTGAGCATCTAGAAACATTCAATATGTTGGTGACTCAGTTGACCCTGGTTGGGGTGAAAATGGATGAAGAAGAAAGGTACCAAACTTTGCTATGTTCGCTACCATACTCATGGGATAGCCTAGTCATGGCCATTAGGAGCACTTTAGTCACTCTGACGATGGAGGATGTTGTTGGTTCTCTACTCTTTGAAGAGATGAAGAGGAAGGCCTCCCTTAATGCCAAAGAGACTTGAAGTGTTTGAGGAAGACCAAAAGAACGAGGCAAAGATGATAAGCAGCGTGGCCATTCTAAGTCCAAGAATAAGGGGAGATCAAAATCTCCTGGTAAGTCCAAGGCAATATGCTAGAATTGTGGCAAATTTGGACACTTCCAAAAGGAATGTAAAGAAGAGAAGAAAAAAAAAGAAGAAGCAAGATTCTGATTCTGAGTTTGAAAAGGAAGATGGAGATGCCTTTATTACAGCCTTGGCCACTCATGCAGGTGATAATGCACGGTTCATAGACTCAGGTGCATCTTTCCACATGACTCCTAATAGAAACTAGTTTAGTAAGTATGAAAAATATGATGGTGGTAAGGTGTATTTGGGTGATAATTATTTTCTTGACATTGTTGGCCGTGGTAGTATTCATGTGAAATTTTCTGATGGTAGAGTTAGTAGATTTGATGGTGTCTTGCATATCCCAAGACTAGCAAGAAATTTATTATCTATTAGCAAGCTAATAGATGCGGGTGTGCATGTACAATTTTCTGAAGCAGGTGTGAAAATGGTGAGAGGTGCTATGGTGATAGCAAGAGGAAGCAGATTGAGTACATTGTACCAGCTCGATGCATGCATGGTTGAGTGCAATAGCACTTCTGATAAAATTAAGCCAGAAACTACTTCGATGAAAAAAGAGATGGTTTCCTCTTCAACAGATGGTCGTGGCTTCTAGGTACCCAAGGGTGCTCTGTCTACCGAATCAAAGTTGCCTGCAGAGAAGACCATGTTATGGCACCAGAGACTTGGCCACATTGGAGAGAAGGGTTTGAAAGCCCTGAAAAATAAGAACCTTGTTGAAGGTTCGAATGATTGCAATGTAGAGTTTGATTTCTGTGAACATTGTATTTATGGCAAACAGAACCGCGTTCAATTTTACTCATCTTCTCATAAGTCTTCATGTATTTTGAATCTAATCCATTCGGATGTATTTGGTCCTGTTGTTGTTGCTTCTATGGGTAAATCAGTTTATTATGTTACTTTCATTGATGATTTCAGTAGAAGAACATGGATATATTTTTTAAAGAGTAAATCTGAAGTTTTCAGTCATTTTAAGGAGTTCAAGGCTATGGTAGAAACTCAAACTAGAAAGAAAATTAAATGTTTGAGGACTAACAATGGCGGTGAGTACTGTTCTGCAAATTTTGACAGATTATGTACAGATTGTGGGATTAAAGACAAAAGACAACTCCGTATTCTCCTCAGCAGAATGGAGTTGCTGAAAGAATGAACAAAACATTGATGGAGAAGGCTAGGGGCATGTTGAGTGGAGCTAGTCTAGAACAAAAGTTTTGGGCTGAAGCTATTGCCACTGCTTGTTATTTGATAAATAGATCTCCTACATCAACGCTTGTTGATAAAATGCCAATGGAGGTGTGGTCGAGGAAAAAGCCTTCACTTAGACATCTGAGAGTTTTTAGTTGTGAGGCCTATGCACATGTGCCTAAGGAGAAGAGAACAAAGTTGGATTCTAAGGCTGTCAAATGTATCTTCATTGGCTATAGCTATGGTGTGAAAGGATACAAGCTTTGGGACCCTGTTGCACATAATGTAATTCATTCCAGAAGTGTTATTTTAGAGAAACTAAATCTTCTCCTATTACTTTTCAGCCAGAACAACATAAAGAAATTGAACAGAAAAAAGATGTGATTCAAATTCCTTCTATGCCTAAGGAAGATGAATCGAGGCCCCAAGATAGACAAGAAGTTGAGGAGAGCTCATCAAGCTCTGAATCTTCAGAAGAGGGAGAAGAGGAGGAAGAAGTGGAAGAACCTCCACCTCAACTTGTTCGAAGGTCTACAAGGCATAGGCAACCACCTGAAAGGTATGGGTATTCACCTGATGATTGAAAGTGTATATTTGCTTTGAATACTAACAGTGATGAACCAAAATCTGTGCAAGAGGCTTTGGGTATGAATGATGCAGAGTCCTAGAAAGTTGCCATGAATGAAGAGATAGCAGCCCTTGAAAGAAATGATACATGGGACCTTATACCTTTGCCTGAAGGACGTAACCCTGTTGGATGTAAATGGGTCTTTAAGAAAAAGATTGGTTCAAATGGAAATGTTGAAAAGTATAAGGCATGGTTGGTTGCGAAGGGATATTCTCAAGTTGAGGGTATTGATTACAGTGAGATTTTTTCTCCTGTTGCTAAAATGACATCCATTCGATTTTTATTATCTATTGCAGCAACTTATGACCTAGAGGTCGAACAAATGGATGTGAAAACTACTTTCCTTCATGGTGATTTGGAGGAAGAAATCTCTATGACACAGCCAGAGCACTAAGTGGTGAAAGGTAAAAGTAAGTTGGTTTGTAAGTTAAAGAAATCTCTGTATGGCCTTAAACAAAGTCCTAGGATGTGGTACCAGAATTTTGATACTTATGTGTTGAGTTTGGGATTTGTGCAGTCTAAATCTGATCATTGTGTATATTTTAAATCTAAGGGTGATCATTTCCTGATAATTGCTTTATATGTTGATGACATGTTGTTTATTGGGAAAGGCAAAGGTTTGATTGCAGAATTGAAATCTCAGCTCTCTACAAAATTTGAAATGAAAGATCTTGGTGCAGTAAAACACATACTTGGGATGGAGATAAGAAGAGATCGTGAAAACAGAAAGCTATGGCTTAGCCAGAGTAAGTATGTTTGTTCAATTTTGCAAAGGTTTAACATGCAGGATTGTAAACCACTTTGTGTTCCTATTACATTGGGAACGAAGCTCTCCATTTCACAATGTCCTGCATCCCCATCGGAGATAGAAGACATGAGCAGAGTGCCTTACCAAAGTGCAGTTGGAAGCTTAATGTATGCTATGGTTTGTACAAGACTAGACATTGCCCAAGCAGTGGGATTTCCTTCTCATTATATGTCTAATCTTGGAAGAGTGTATTGGGATGTAGTTAAGAGGGTTTTCAGATATTTGCGGGGTACAACAGAGTACTCTATTTGTTTTCATGGTATAAGAGATCAGCATTCCCTGAGTATTCATGGTCTTGTGGATTCAGACTGGGCTGGTGATGTCAATAGCAAAAGGTCCACTGGTGCATATGCTTTTACTCTTAATGGTGGTGCAATCAGTTTGATGAGCAAGCGACAGGCTGTGGTCACTTTGTCCACTACTGAGGCAGAGTACATGACAGCTACTCATGCATGTAAAGAAGCCATTTGGCTGAAACGGTTGTGTTCAGATATTGGATTGAAACAAGGTGCAGTTACAGTTTATTGTGATAGTCATAGTGCAATCTGCCTTGCGAAGACCCTGATTTTTCATGTCAGGACCAAACACATTGATGTTCAGTATCACTTTGTGAGAGATATGGTCAAGGATGGTAGGGTGAAGCTGGAAAAGGTAAAGACTATGGTGAATGTTGTAGATGCATTAACTAAGCCTATGAGCACAGCGAAATTTAGGTGGTGTTCCAAGTCTATGGGCCTTTTGGCCCCTAGTAGTTGATCCATGATGATGTTATTCCCCTGGCCCTTGTAAGGTATTCGACAAGTGGGAGAATGTTGGGAAATGAGGTGTCTCAACCTTGCTACACATTTCCCATTATAGTTATTTTTATTTAATATTTTCCTACAGCTATTAAACATTGTCGGTGCCTTGAAATTGGTTTTTTAGGTGTCAAAAGATGCCCACATGGTGGTACATTATGTTAAGCCTATTTTAGGCATATTATGACAGATTCTATGACATCTGTAAGGGTCAAAAATAGGGGATTTCATTTTGGACGTGAGAGCTTATTTTGGGACTGGAATCTTGGCTAAGAAGCTTCGCACATGGTTTTGTAAAACCACAAATGGTTTCTTGTATAGCCAGAAGTCTATAAATTGGAGGCTTGAGGAGTTATTTATATAGTGTGAGTTTGCAGGTATTGTTATGCTGTTTGAAATCTTCCAGAGTTGTTTACTGGTGATACTCCTGTAATAAACTTGCTCTGCAAGTGTATGTAATCTTGGTATTAGATTTGAAATACATTGAGCAGACTTTTGGAGTGTGGGGGTTTTCACCCGAAAGGGTTTTCCTCACGTATATCTAGTGTTTTGTGTCTCTTTGTTTATTTCATGATTTGAATGTGTTTCTGAAATTTCCGTGACTATTAGATCAGATTTAAAGTTTTGCATAATTTCTTTCCTCAAGATTGGCATAGGAAGTTGTTTCCGCTACTTTAACTTCCTTACATTTACAAAAGCCAAAATAGATAGAACAATAAAACCCCACAAAACAACTAAGAAATAACAATAAAAACAAGCAGCACTAGGACCATGAAACACAAGTTGAGCTCACCAAATGAATAGTACTGCTGTATAAAAATAGAACAAGTCCAATCGAGAAACCAGTCAAGTGGTTTAACCCAAAGAACTTGAGAGATATGAGTACTTGGAGCAATTCTTTTCGCCAAGTTATTGAAGCAGAGATCCAATTTGCCCTTTTTAACTACTAAACCATTCTCATTAGAAGTGAAAGGATCACTAGAATTTCTCGTGCCTAAGTGGCTCAAATCCTCCAATTTTGTTTTTTCTTTACTTGGAGTGTTGGGGGATGGTCGAGAAGCTTGTGGAGGGAAGGAAGTAGGACTCTCCCTACCAACACAACAAACAACCACGGCCCCTTCAACCGTCTTCTTACACCTCTCACCATTGGGCTCCAAAGGAGAGAACATAATCACCATTTTGGTGGAAGCCATCCCACCATTACCTTGAGGGAGCTCCATTTTGCCTTCCCTTGCTGGAACATTTCGTTTCCTTCTATTGTCTAGGTAAGTAGTGGTCAAGTAGCCAGCCATAAGACATCTTTGACAAACATTTGAGGACACCTTATACCTGATCCTTTGCTCCCAAACACCGAACTTAGAAGACAAGGATATTGAAGACAAAAGCTCTTTAGTAACATAAATGTTCACATAGAATCTGGTGAACAATAATTTCTTCCTAGATCAAATCATGGGGTCAATAGTGATAAGTTGCCTAAAAGAGTTAGCAATACCCACCACAACCTCTTCTTCCTAATATTTCAATGGAAGAACAAGAAGTCTAGCCCAAATAGGGATTCTACGAAAGCCCTCCATCTTAGGATCAAAACTCAGTTTCCACTTTTGGAGGATGAGCACCAAATGCCCAATGAACCAAGGGCCACCAAAAAGAGTCTTGATATAGTCATCATGCTTTGAAAAGGAGATGAAAAGGAAGCTGTGGGACAGGGCTGCGATCTCCAAATGCCCTGAAGGTTGCCATTTTGCTTGGCCCATCACCTCACCACATGGATATTAGGCCTAGTTCTTGCAAACTTACCAATGAGGGTATTTTGCAACCTGGAGGAAGATCTCTCCACAATAGAGTGGCGGACAACAATCTAAAGGTTATTATTGATCACAACTAGATTAATAGGGCTTGACTAAGCAAGGATAGAGCAGGGCTTACCATTTGGCCACATCTACCCCGGAATGATTCCATGCACCTATATCCTCCATCCCTAACCCTCCAGGAATGGAAGCATCAATAGGCTGCACAAGAATGAAACTTTTTGAACCCTCCCCAACCACCAACAACAAAGCACCCTCAAAGACATGATAATATTTGATATTAATATGACTTTATAAGTAATTAAAAAATATCACTTAAAAAAGAGTAGCTAAAATATATGATGAAAATAAAAAATATTTTTTTTATTACGAATAAATGCTTTGAACTGTAGTTATGAACCAGAATACAAAGTTGAAGAAAAAAATATTTGAGAGAACCTTATAACAAGGGAAAACAACATGAAACAGCCAAACACAAAGTCTAAGATACAACAACAAACAGAAAGACAAAGCTAAAATCACCAAACAACACTTTGAAAGACACTCTCCAAACAGGGCACGCGCCCAGAAAAGACAGAGCACATCATTTTTATTAGAAAGATGCATTAAGAGGAGTTTTCAAATAAGAAATGTAGAAGAAATCAAATTAAGGGTATCCTGCCATAATATGACATCACGGTGAATGATTCCAGATTCCATGCTACATGTGATAAAAGAATTAATCTGTATTCTCTTAGACTTGCCCTGATATGCCATCAACTACAGCTGCTAAGTGGGCAGTGTGGTGGATCTAGAAAACCATATATTTTCCTCTCAAATGGTGTAATATTTGTATTTCCTATTTGACAAACTATATTCTTATCCTGCAATTGCATCATGCTTCATAAATCTTCTACACCTTATGATTATCTACTGATCCCACCAAAAAAATAATGAAAGAAAGAAGAAGTTGAGATTTTTTTTTATGTAAACACTTACCATCTAGCAGCGAAGCAAGGCTCCCGTTCTTTTGATATTCATAGATAATAAGGTTCTCATCAGGGGAACAACAGAAGGCAAATATAGGGAGCACATTTGGGTGCTTGAGTTTCCCCATGAATACCATCCTCTTCTCAAATTCCTTGGCTTTCACTAGCAGATCCTTGAGCCTCTTCACAACTAAAGCTGTACCATCCTCCATCATCACTCTATAAACATTCCCAGAGCGTCCTTGCCCCAGCAGCTCTGCAGAGGCTCTAAGAAGATCTTCCACCTTAAATGGACTGGGATGCTCCTTCTTAATGAAGTCAAGCCTGGGTGGCTTAAACTCATTTGAATAGTTATTACCAGAGAATTTTTCCTCTGGATTAAAATTTAAGGAATTGGGTTCCATTAATTCAGAAACTTTGCCCCCATTTCCTGAAGTACCAATCTTGTGCTCAGCACTGAAATAAGATGGGATTTCAGACTCCTTAGAATGAATTTTCTTCTCTAAATGCTTCTTATTGTATAAGTATATGAAGAGAATAAACGAGAGGACTACAAATGCACCAACTGCAAATGCAAACATAGAGTGATTAACATGATGTGGTTCAGCAGGGGAAGGAGCAGGAGTAATATCTCCAGCCCAACATGGGGTGCATAACAAGATAAGAAACCATGAAACAATACATCTCCACTCCATTATGCAGACACCCAAAACAAAATAAGTGCATATGATCAATTATATCCTAGTGTGCATGCATGTATTAAATCAGGGGTCTGATTTTCTCTTTCATTCACCCATAAAGCTAACTGTAATCTGCTTCTTCTGGATCATGGTTGAAGATAAGAGCAGATATCAGAAAATAAAATTTCTACAAAAGAATGTATCTGCGAGAACTTAGTGTGAAATTTGAATATATAAAGATAACTTTGGCGGAGGAAACTAATCAATTGTTTGGAATTTTGTTAGAAAACCCACAAAAACTTTGTTAGAAAGATAGGAGTTGTCATTGATGAGCGTTCTACCCTAAGTTTTACTTGGCCTTGATCGATTAATTGTCAACTAGCTAGTATATACTCTTGAGCTTCTGGTGATTTATTGAAAACAGCTCTCTACCATTAAAAAAAACTGATGATTATTTGGTCGCCATGCTTTAGCATGAAAGTAATGCCAATCTGATCGATGAAAACGAAGGCTTCAAAATTCTGACTAGATTATAGCTTTAGCCATTGTGAAACCCTATAGAAAGGTTTATCATTGGCATGTCAATATTCTCAAAGAAATGTAAGTTTGCTAATAGATATTTTAAATATATCTATCAAAAAGGACCGGATATCAGAGTTATTTTATTTTATAATTATTTAGAAAGGTTTAGATCTCAGAGTTATTTTATTTTAGAATTATTCTATTTTATTATGGACATATAAATTTTAAAAACAATAGCATAAAAGTAATGTTAATATGATAGATGAAAACAAAGGCTTCAAAATTTTAAATAGTTATTATAGACATCCTAAAATGATACAACCTAGTAACCACTCACTCCCCCACAGGTTTGCACTAATTCATCCCTTTCGTCAATTAATTAAATAAAATCAATTTATTTAATTAATTCAACTATCCTCTATATTCTATTGTTCATAATTAATTAAATAAATGTCACAATTTATTTAATTGATTCCATCCTCTACCATTAACCTAAATTAATTAAATAAAATACATATCTAATCCACCTAGCCCATGATTAAACCTAGGCTAATTAAATAAATATCATTTGTGTAATAAGCTACCATACCTATCCCTAGACCTAAATTAATTAAGTAATCACTTAATTAATTAGTTTAACCCCTCATTATCCCATCTTCCCACACTTGATTAAAAAATTAACATTTTTTAATTAAGAGGAGTCACGTGTCTCCACCTCATCTTTCTTCGTTCATGTAAGAGCATTATTTAAATAATAAAGTCACACATGTCTCCACCTCATCTTTCCAAATTCATGCATATGTCAATTCTCATCCCATTCATCCATAAAATCCAATTTTTAATTTAGTCACCCTCACACAAATGAATTTTTAATTCATTCATAAGTCATTATCCTAATTAATGCAAATCCTTCCCAAGAATGGAATTTAAAATTCTAAAATATTGTGAGCCCTCGAATTTCAATGATGCAACCCTAGCCCTTAATTTCATTATGAAACCTCCACCATTGGAGCTCCCCTTCAAACCTCCACCATTGATCAAAAATCCTCCAAAATTCTATAAATACAAGTCATCTCCAAGCATTTTAATAACGAGTCTTCAAGCATCCAATTAATGTCAAAATCCTCTCATTCCATTGATAAATCCTTCCCTTCACTTGTGTTGGTTAGTGTAACGTCAGAAAATGTCCCCTTGGGGGATTTTCCCTCATAAGGTTTAGCTCTCGGGTCTTTAGCATGCATTTAGGACATTTTAGTTCATATGTTGGCATCCCGATAGAATGAGGCCTAGGTTTCATAGCAAAGTGGATCTAGGAGGACCCCTTGACCTTAAGCCTACCCAAAATAGGGGGGAGGACTTGGGTGCCCGCACCCTAGTCTTGCCCTATTTTGGGTCAAGCCCAAAATTTAAGTGTCAGTTTATGACCATTATTTGATCCCTTTGCCAACACGGTAAGTTGTGATTTTTGAAATCTTGGTGGGAGTGCTTGTAATTGCATATAAAAGCATGCTTAGGCATTCATTTGTAAAACTAGATTTCAATTAGATAATTAATAGCAAGCTATTGTGTTCTCAAGGGGATTCTGGTGCAGGAGCTCCCCAATTTAGTCATTTTGTTGGCTATTTATTAGTTGTCTTCATGTTATTTTGGTTATCCCTAAGGCTTTGAAAGCCATTTTCATACTATGTAATAAGGACTTAGTTTATTTAATTGACTAGTCCAATATGGAGTTAGTTTAGGCCTATTCTATAGGTTTCTCCTTTTAGAAACTTGGTGTTTTTTAAGAAAAAAGCTTTTCCCATCGTTTCACTGCCTCTCATGGTAGTTGTACGGACAGAATGGGAAGTGGAAAGGTCAGAAAACTTTCTGTAAACTTGTTTTTGTTTAAACATGCCAATAATGAATGGAGAGGAGGAGTTTTATAAGAAAAAAATGTATTTTTCTGCTTTTTGTTGAAAACAACCTTCTTGTATGGCCTGGTATGGACAGCGAGAGATCCATGGTCTAGAAAATGTTGTTGTAGGTTGAATCACCTTTCATTTGCATTTACTTAGAGCTTTTGAAACATTTCCATTACTTTGTTTGATTCCATTGTGTGCAAACTGGTTTTTTAACCCTCCATAGCTAGGGTTTGGACAAAATGCTCCATTCTTCCTCTGTCCTCTGAAGGTGGTCACCCATTTCTTGGTGGGATGGAGGAAGATAGAGCAATTTTTATGTTTTTGATGTTTGTTTGGTTGTTCTCCTTCCTCCATGGTGGGTGGTATGCTGCTATCTAGTCAAAAATAGTAACTAGTTAGTTTTGAAAAGGTAGAAGATAGGAAAAATGCAAGAACAGTCAAAGACTGATCAAGTGGTGGTTGATCTCTGGGTTTTGGAATGAAGGTAGACCTGCACAGGAGCCCTACTAATCCAGGCAAAGGGTCCTTGATACATATCTCTTCCCTAATCTCAAGCTAGATTGGTCTCTAGAAGAAAAAGACAGTTTGCTAACAGAAATAACAGTCTGCTGTTCCTACACGTGGTGGTACAGTATGGTCTGCAAGTTTTATGAATGGTATATATTCAATATAGGTATTTGGAGTGTGTATTCAAAGGTAAATGTCATTTGGAGTCTAGAAGAGTTAAGATTGGTTTGTCTATTCCCATATGCTACAAGGTTCAAACATTCTTGAAATACTGTTTCTCTATGACAGTCATAAGACAGTCATTGTCTCTGTCAGAGTAAGTACAGTAGTATGTACTGTGTTAGTGATCTCCTGTCCTTGGTAGGTATATGTTGGGTTTGGTATGAAGATCCTTGGTGATAGAGGAGTTGATGCAGTTTAGTTGTTCATAACAACTACAAGGAATAAGCTTTCTTGGCACTGTCAAAAGACAGTCATATAGAGATTTGCTGTCCACTGTTTTGTTAGGAGTGGAATGATAGTTTCTTGGTCAGTGACCTTGTTCCATGCATGTCATAGATAAGTGTGTGTTCATTGATGTTGTTGTCCATGTTGGTAGAGGTATTGGTAGTAGGTGTTGAGCTCTTGAAGGTGGGTTGTGCTTCTAAGTTGGGTTGAGTTGTGACTCCCCAAAGTGAATGGTGAGTAGCCTGAGTGGATGACATCAGAGGGTGATCCTAGGCTAAGTTGATTCCCGGAGTAGCATTGTGTAGGCTTGTAAACACAAACACCTTTGTAAACCTCTTGGAGGAAGTTGAGTGACTTAAGTTCATTGAGTGAACTTCAACAACTCTACCTTTACCTCTGCATCATATTGGTGTCAGAGCCAATATTCTGATTGGAAGCAATTGTATGTCAGAAGAGGAAATTGAAACATAGGCTAGTACAATTCCTCCCAAGACAATGAGTCAAGATGCCATCAAGAAGTTGGTGGAAGAGATGGTTGAAGCAAGATTGCTAGGAGCAAAATTGCAAGAAGAGAAGAAGTCTAAAGGCAAGACCAAAGAAGAGGGAAGTTCTTCTGACACAAATGAAGAAATAGAGACAGAAGAGGATCCTCTACAGTAGGATATGTCTACAGATCATAAAGCCTTCTTAAATGCACTTAAGGGTGCTCATGGAGACAGTGGTGATCCCAAGATGGATGTGCCTACTTTTCATGGCAAGTTGGATGGAGATGTCCTCACCGACTGGATAGAAGCTATGTGCAACTTCTTTGATTACAAGGAGTTCAATGATAGCAAAAAGGTCAAGTTTGCCAAGACAAGGCTAAGAGGTTCTGTACTTGTATGGTGGAACTATATGCAGAGTGAGAGGGAGAAGATTGGGAAGAGTCCCATCACTAAATGGAGCAGAATGGTGGCTATGCTCAGAAGCAAGTTCATGCCACCTGACTATGAGATTCAAATCATAAGGAGGTTTCAAAATTTGAGACAAAAAGACATGGATGTGGCTGCCTACACAGAAGAATTTCATAGACTCGGTATGAGGGCCAATCATAATGAAGATGAAAAAGGGATGGTGGCTAGGTACCTAAATGGACTGAAATACAATTTGCAAGATGAGATAAGCTTGGTGTTACCAAAGACAATGGATGAATGTTTCTTATTGGCCTCCAGAGCAGAGGAAAAGCTGAGAAGGAAGGGTGAACAAAGTGCCAGAGGTAGAGGTGGCAGAAACCAAAGAGGAAGAGGCAATTTTGGCCATGGACAGTTCAAGAAAACTAAAAATAACAGTCAACAAGAAACACAATCAGCAACAGAGCATAGAGGAGGTTTCAGAGGACAGAGAAGTCATAATGTCAGGGGAAGAAATGGTGGAGGAGGTAGAGGACTAGGAGTCTTCACTGGAAGATGTTATGGCTGCAACCAAGTTGGCCATATAATGAACAAATGCCCAAGGAAAGCCAACAACTCTCATGACAGTGGGAAGAGAAATCAGTTAGTGAAAGATGATGACTGTGAAAGTGTGAATTCACCAATGGTAAGTGTTGCACCTATTTTAGATGGAGAGAGTATGATGATAAAAAGGTCTATGTTGAAGATGCCATTGAAAAAAGAGCCCCCTCAGAGAAAGAATCTTTTTAGAACCCAAGGCCTAGCCTATGGGAAACTTTGCAAAATCATAGTGGATTCAGGGTCTACTGAGAATGTGGTATCTGTTGGCAAGAGACACTATATGGATTCATGGTTGTTGTCATTGATGGCAACAAAGGTCATCCCACATATCCGCAAGTCATGGTGTGTCTCTACCGGAAGTCAGAATGAAGATTGTTGTGGTCCGGTGAACAAGAACAGAGCATGTGGCAAGGTCCGACAGATTGGTCCGGATCTCTCAGAGGAAGTGTCTTGGTGCAGTGCGGATTTGGGGAAGTCAAGAGGACTACCTTGAGTAGTATATTCCAAGGATTTAGCCTCCGGTGATGAACAAAGAAAAAGATATGAATAGTTGAGTACCGGATTCCTGAGAGACAGTGAGAACAGAGGAAGAACTAACTGACAGAGTATCAGACTATTTTTCGGATGTGTTACTGTTGATGGTAAAGGTTGTGAAGGCTTGAATCATGTTTGGCCGACATAATTAATGATATCTACAAGTATATGCTTGATCCGCATTGCTTGGTGAGCAAGGATTCAGCCGACAGAACAGAGTTTGTAAGAAACTAGACTGTTCCGGATGCCGACTAGAAAGGTGATGAAATTACTTGTGCGGATATATATAGAGGATGGATTTAGTTGTGAAGATTGGGATTGTGTGAATGTATATGCGAATAAGTGCAGAACAGAGCAGAAGTAGTAAGAAAGATCCGGTATGTGAAAGGATAGCAGAATAAAGAATAGAGGAAAGATGAAGTGCAACAGATCAGTGTATTGAGCCTAACCGGAACTGAACTCCAGCATATGTAGATGCTTCCAATCAGTTCAAGACTGTGATTCTTATCACTTTGTAGACAGTGTGTCTCCTTGTAGGCAGTGGGCCTCTTTGTGAGCAGTGTGCTCGGGCAGTGAGCCCTAATTGGCAAGTGCCATTTTGTAATTCCTTATTCTTCTAACAGAGAATAATCTTTGGGTTAATCACCCCGTGGTTTTCTCCCTTAACAGGGTTTCCACGTCAAAAATACTGTGTCATGTGTTTTTCATTTCATGGTAATGTTTGTTTGTTTGATTCAATGCTGCATTGATTAATAAGAAAGTTCAAAAGAAGAAATAATTAGGATAATTGATTCACCCCCCCCCCTCTCAGTTATCAACAATTGGTATCAGAGCTAAGTTCCTCCTAATAGAGCCTAACAGCTTGAGGAAGATCTGGGAGTTCAAATGGATGCATATGGTTTAAGGGAGCAACTCAAGACTGCCCTTGAGGATCTTGAACAGTCAAATTCTGAAGTCAATGAATTAAAAGAAAGACTCAAACAGGCTGATGAATTCATGAGAGAATTAAAGGACAAATTAAGTCTCTCTATGAAAAAGAGAAAGGAGCTGCTCCAACAATTGGCAAGACAAAGTGAAGAAAGCAATATAAATGAAGAATTGACTGAGAAAACCAAGTTATGTGAAAAGTTATCAAAAGAAGCCATTATGTTAAGACATGAAATGGAATCAAGAACTATAAAGTTTACTCAAGAGATTGAAGAGAAAAGAAAAACTGAAGACAATCTAAGACAATCTCTTAAGGAGAAATCAGAAGAATGCCTTCAGATGGACAGAATTATCAGACATCTTGAATCTGATCTTGAAGATGCCAAAGATAATGAAGAAAAACTTGAGGATCAAATTGTCTCTCTCAAAAGAGACCTTCAAACAACAAATGAATATAAAGAGAAATTCAAGATAAGTTCTGCTCAACTTGAAGTTCTTCTTGGTAGTCAAAAGAGGACAGATGACAAGTATGGTTTGGGATATGAGAAAGGAGAAAGCTCTGGATCCGGTCAAAAGAATTTTGGATCAGAAAATCCAAGGAATAGACCTAGAAGACCTTCGGTAAGACAGCCCAATGCTCAAAGATATCCATCTTTCAATGGATACTGCCACAGCTGCAATCACTTTGGTCACAAAGCTAATCAGTGCAGAAAAAGGATGAATCAAATTAATCCATCCTTCTCCGGACAGTGCTTTAACTGCAAAAGGTATGGACACAAGTCTCATGAATGCAGAAATATGCAAGTAAACAAATCATTCAATGGTAGATGTTTTACATGCAATAGAGTAGGTCATATGGCTAATCAATGCAGATCAAGAGGTTATCAGTCAAATATGCAAAGAAATGTTATTTGCCAAATCTGTAATAGGTCCGGTCATAATGCTAAAGTCTGCAGAAGCAAGAATCAGGACAAAAGAGGTCCGGTGTATAATCAGAATCAAGACAAGGGTAAACAAAAGATGAATGCGGATGAAGTTAGGAATCAGATGAACAAGATTTGGGTGAAGAAAAGTTCAGAGAATGTAGAGGTTGGATCCGCACCAGACTCTGGTGCTGATATTTCTTCCAGAAATTAAAAAGTGAGCTCTGGCTCAGGGGGAGACTCAAAGAAAAACCTGTTCCCCCAGCCAATCAAGTGGTGCTGGATGTGACACAAGATGCGGAGTAAAGGGTTTGAAGATACCAGTCCTGAGATGATCCAGACAAGATTTCAGAGGTCCGCATGAAGATATAAAGAAGTTGTGATTGATCAAGTAAAGACCTGTTCTGAGAGATGCTTCGGAATGACAGAGGACTACAAAAGGGTCCGGAGAGATCCGGAAGTACATTATTTTACTCTGCGGACTCAACAGAATGTTTGGGATGTTCTTGTAATGTGTCATCTCGATTTATTCATGATTGAAAGATCCGCATGATGTTCATAGATCAGGACTGATCCGGGATACTCCAAGCTATCCGAACAAGGCAAACCGGGATAATATAGTGAAGCATTTATTGCAAACAGATATTAGGGTTTGCAAAATGATATAAGGGATTTCTCAACAATCATTTGATCATTCCACATCCAAGAAGAAGCGAAAAGTGGAGCTCTGAAACAAAATTCATCAAGATCACCGAAGATCTCCTGCCGAAGTCATTACATACAGAAATCAATCCAGCTACTCCGTGCAACCGAAGACGCAAAAGGTATTTTCCACTTTCGATATCTTGCTACAAATCTTTTGAAGAAATGGCTACTCCAAATATAGTAAAAATCTCAGATAGGCCCCGACCTGAATTTAAGAAACATCCATACAAGTCATTGGAGGTAGATCCCTTAGGAGCATTTTCCAGTGTTCCTCACGGAGTTTTACACACAGAAGACATTAGGGTTTACATACATGCAAGCATTGAGGAATTTGGGGAATTCAAATTGAGAGATCTCTATCACAAACAACTGATAGACAATGGTTTTGAGCTTAAACCAGAGTATAAGGGTATCCAGAAGAAACAATTTGATCAATTCATTCATTTCCCCTACTTTGAAGAAGATGAATGGGTCCGGTATGTACTGAGCAGGATGCATGACAACTTCCTATGGCTGGATAGACCCTGCAAGATCACAAAAGAGGCAATTAGAGCAGTAACTGGTCTATACTCTTCCGGAGGGATACCTATCCTCAAATCTGTCAAAAATAACATTGTAACTGAGGCCACCGGATCAAAATTTGATAAGAGGGCAATGACCATTGAAGATATTTCTGATCTGGATATCAAGTATGCATCCATGATAATAGGATACAAGATCTATCACTCCAGCAGGGAGAATTCTGTATCCGGAACTGCAGTGTATACTGCCTATGAAATGCTAAGGAAGAATGCAGAATATGATCTCTGCGAACTGCTCTTAAGCCAATTAATGGAAAATATACAGAAAATCAAGAAGGACAAGAAGAATTCCTTTAAGTATGGTACTCTTATATTATGTCTATTCTTCTACTTCATGAATGAGTTGCCCGGATCAAGTGGATGGGCATGGCAGAATGACAAACCTGTTGCAGTACAAATAAGAGACTATCTACATGGGCTTGGGGATGCCAAAGCAAGAAATACAGCCCTATGGGGATACTTCAAAAACTTCCAAAGCATGATGCAAGCAAGAGAAAGAATTCCCCAGTCTCTTGTCGAAAAATACAAAGACTCAGTGTGCTTTATGGTGGACACTGATCAGTGCCTAATGGAGGCAATGGAGCCAAGGACTGTCTGGATCATGCCCATGGGGTATGAAGTGGATGAACAGATAGTGGAGCTGCATGTTCAACACATGCTAAGTCAGCCCAAAGATCCAAAGGCAGAAAGGTTTGGAACCTTTGAGGAGCTGAGTGTAAAGATCCATGTAGAACTCAAGGAACCTGAGATAAAGAGGAAGGTGAGAAAAGAAGTAGAGCATATTGCTCAAGGCCTAGGCATCTCAAAAGAGGCACTTGATGCCAGCCGGGAAAAGAGGAGAAAGGCTGAGGAAGAAAAGAAAAGTAAAGAAAGTGTTCCGGTTGAAACTTCCACCTGGACCAGATCATCAAAAAGATCTGCACCTCCCACAACCAAAAGTTCAAAACCGGAAGTCCAGGCATCCGGTAAAAGATCTAAGACAAAAGCCACAATGGCTTATGAAAGCCAAAAGGATGAAGAGGAAACTGAGTCAGATGAGGGAGTAAAAGAAATAAAGAAGCAGAAGAAGAAAGGATCTGGTAAACCCTCCACAGGCCAAGACAAGGATGAAATGACAGAGGTATTTGTTGAAAAGCCCACTCTGTCTCTAGAGAGTGTAATCAAGTCGGTTACGGTGGATGGAAACCTTCAACCAATGACTGAATTTTATGATGACTACAATGAGGCTGACCAAAAGATTCTGCAGGAAGCCACAATCAAGTATCTGAACATATACAATAAGGCTTTCATTGAGATCATATCTCTAATTCCTAAAAGCCTAGAAAAGGAATTAGAAATAAGAAAGAATAATGCTCATGCAAAAGATCTTGAGATCCGGGAGCAGATAGCTATTCAGCTATATCCTCAAATTGATCCCAAGACAATGAACATAATATTCAAAGACTGCAAAGACGAGTTCAGAAGTAAAGCCAGGATGAATCAACTCATGCTTGGTGAGACTGACAAGGTGGCCAAAGAGACAGAAGAGATCCTTCGGAAGGCCTTCAAAAGGTTCAATCTTCCTGTTGTAGAGGACTTAGGTGCAGAAACAGCTATGGACTTGGAACCCTCTGCTCCAGAAGAAGTGGCCTATGAACAGGCTAGCATCTCTCCTCCAGTTTCCCCTACAGTCTCTGGATCCAAAGAAGAAGAGAAATTACAGGAGAAGGAAGCAGTGGTGAAAGATAAAGAGGTTGACAGTACCAAGGGTGCAGAGAAAGAGAAGACACCATCAGAGAAGACCATGACTGATAGTGGTAAGAATGTGGAAGGAGAGAAAATCCCAAAGGACAGTTCCAAGACTACAGAAGAAAAGAAACATCTGTCTCCGGCAAGAGACACTGCACAAATTGTTCAACAATTTTTGAGCAAAGAAACAATAGAGATCGATGAACCGGAGCTACTACAAGGCCCATTCAACTTTCATTCCCTCTCTCCGGTGCAGACAATGAAGATAGCCTCATTTGCAAATGCTAAGGCAAATGAAAAGCTCCTAAAGTCTCATATGGAAGACTGTGAGTTGATAGAGGCTACCTCCGGAGTGCTTGAGAAGATTATGCCATCGGTCCAGATAGATCCGGCAGCCTCCTCTTCCGGTAATCTCAAAACCTTAGTCAGTAGTGTTAGTACACATTTTGAATCTCTAGAAAAATCAGCTGAAGAAAAGGTCCGGAAGGAGTTTTTGGATAAAAGGTTCTCCGAGGTTCAGGGTTTGATCATTAATGATAGGAGAAACATGAACATTGGGATAAAGAGCTTAGAAAATGCTCTTAAGGATGGCGGTGAAATATACAAATTTTGTATCTCCTGGTCCAAGGTAATAGTGGACATTGAGAAGAAAATAAAAGCGCAAGAGGACACACTACTAAGCTTGTCTCAAAGTTTTGATCCTCTTTCTTCCTCTATAACAAATCAAGAATGTCAGACTATTGCAGTCTTGAGTGAAATCAAGAAACTGGAGAAGGAAAGGAAAAATAGAATAAGCAGGTTGAGTGAGCTCAGGGGGTTAATTGTCCCTAAGCTAGAGGCCATGCATGAGGCCATAGCAGAAGCTCAAATCACAGCCCAGACAAGTGATCCGAAAGATCTAAAAAGGGCAGATGCATTTGCATTTTTGTTGAGTGGTCACATTTCAATTTTGGATAGAATGAAGCAAAGTTGGGCTACAGAACTGATCCAACTGAAGACATCTTTTGCAGACATTCTTCAGTATATGTGAGTATGTAAATATGCGGCTATGTATAGAAAATTTTTGAAAATTTTGGTGTGCGGACCCTACCCTTTTCCATTGATGTCAAAGGGGGAGTAAGGAGCAGTGAAAAATGAGGAATCCAACTAAGGGGGAGTTCCGGAAATTGTATATAAAGACAGAGCATCAGCAAAGGGGGAGCATAGTGTAAACACTTAGTCATTTTTCACTAAGTGTTGCCATCAATGCCAAAGGGGGAGATTGTTGGCAAGAGACACTATATGGATTCATGGTTGTTGTCATTGATGGCAATAAAGGTCATCCCACATATCCGCAAGTCATGGTGTGTCTCTACCGAAAGTCAGAATGAAGATTGTTGTGGTCCGGTGAACAAGAACAGAGCATGTGGCAAGGTCTGACAGATTGGTCCAGATCTCTCAGAGGAAGTGTCTTGGTGCAGTGCGGATTTGGGGAAGTCAAGAGGACTACCTTGAGTAGTATATTCCAAGGATTTAGCCTCCGGTGATGAACAAAGAAAAAGATATGAATAGTTGAGTACCGGATTCCTGAGAGACAGTGAGAACAGAGGAAGAACTAACTGACAGAGTATCAGACTATTTTCCGGATGTGTTACTGTTGATGGTAAAGGTTGTGAAGGCTTGAATCATGTTTGGCCGACATAATTAATGATATCTACAAGTATATGCTTGATCCGCATTGCTTGGTGAGCAAGGATTCAGCGAACAGAACAGAGTTTGTAAGAAACTAGACTGTTCCGGATGCCGACTAGAAAGGTGATGAAATTACTTGTGCGGATATATATAGAGGATGGATTTAGTTGTGAAGATTGGGATTGTGTGAATGTATATGCGAATAAGTGCAGAACAGAGCAGAAGTAGTAAGAAAGATCCGGTATGTGAAAGGATAGCAGAATAAAGAATAGAGGAAAGATGAAGTGCAACAGATCAGTGTACTGAGCCTAATCGGAACTGAACTCCAGCATATGTAAATGCTTCCAATCAGTTCAAGACTGTGATTCTTATCACTTTGTAGACAGTGTGTCTCCTTGTAGGCAGTGGGCCTCTTTGTGAGCAGTGTGCTCGGGCAGTGAGCCCTAATTGGCAAGTGCCATTTTGTAATTCCTTATTCTTCTAACAGAGAATAATCTTTGGGTTAATCACCCCGTGGTTTTCTCCCTTAACAGGGTTTCCACATCAAAAATACTGTGTCATGTGTTTTTCATTTCATGGTAATGTTTGTTTGTTTGATTCAATGCTGCATTGATTAATAAGAAAGTTCAAAAGAAGAAATAATTAGGATAACTGATTCACCCCCCCCTCTCAGTTATCAACAGTATCCACTGAGATGGTTGAGAAGTGCAAGTTGAAGAGCCTACCTCATATCAGTCCTCACAAGATTTCTTGGTTGAATAAAAACTAAAGTTTCATGGTGGAGGAACAAACTTGGGTTGAATTTGCAATTGGTGACTACAAGGACAAAGTGCTATGTGAAATCATCCCTATGGATGCATGTCACCTGCTTCTTGGCTGCCCATGGCAGTATGATGTTAAAGCTCAGCATGATGGTGATAAGAACACTTATGTCATCACCAAGAATGGAAGAGCATTCAAAATGGATCCTTTGTTGGAGCAGCCCAGGGGAAAGGAAAATAACAGCAGTGTCATGTTGGTGAATGGCAAGGAGTTCCTAAACCTCTTGAAGGAGAATGACAACCAAGGGTATGCTTTAGTCATGAAGCCCAAGAGTGGATCAGATTAGCAAGATCAAAAATAGAAGGAGATTCCATTGGAAGTACATCAACTTCTAGATAAGTATCAAGACCTTGTGGTAGAGGAAGTTCCCAACTCCTTACCACCCATGAGGGATATTAGTCATCAAATTGACTTAATACCTGGTGCTACATTGCCTAACAAGGCTACATACAAGCTGACTCCACAGTAAAATGAAGAGGTGGCAAGGCAAATTCAAGATCTCCTAGAGAAAGGGCTAATTAGGAAGAGTCTAAGTCCTTGTGCAGTTCCAAGTGTACTTGCTCCTAAGAAGGATGGAAAGTGGAGGCTATGCACAAATTCAAGGGCCATAAACAAGATCACCATAAGGTACAGATTCCCAATGCCAAGGATTGAAGATCTCTTGGATTACCTGGGAGGATCATTCTATTACTCAAAGATTGATTTGAAATCTGGATATCATCAAATCCAGATCAGATAGGGAGATGAATGGAAGACTGCTTTCAAGACCAATGAAGGTCTTTATGAATGGCTTGTTATGCCATTTGGTCTTAGCAATGTGCCAAGTACATTTATGCGCCTGATGAATGAGGTATTAGTTGAATTCATTGGTAAATTTGTTATTGTTTATCTTGATGACATACTAATCTTTAGCAGGACAAGGGAAGACCATGTGAAGCATGTTGGTCAGGTGTTGGAGAAGCTACATGAGCACAAGTTGATGATCAACTTAGACAAATGTGAGTTCATGAAAACTGAACTTGTATACTTGGGATTTGTCATTTCTAATGGCTATTTGAAGATGGATCCCTCTAAGGTTAAGGCTATTCTCAGTTGGCCTACCCCAAAAATAGTGGGAGATGTGAGAAGTTTCCATGGATTGCCAAATTTCTATAGGAAGTTTATCAGAGGTTTCAATCACATTAGTGCTCCCATCCTCAACACCATCAAAGGTGGAGTCAAATGTAGTTTCTAGTGGACAAAGGAAGCTGATGATAGTTTTGAGTTGTTGAAAACAAAGGTGGCTGAGTTACCTACCTTAGTACTCCATGATTTTGATAAGGTATTTGTTGTTGAGTGTGATGCAAGTCAGCAAGCTATTGGTGTTGTTCTTAGCCAAGAAGGACATCCAATGGCATTCTTTTTAGAAAAATTGAATGAAGCCAAGCAAAGGTATTCTACCTATGACTTAGAACTCTATGCAATGGTGCAAGCTCTTAAGAAATGGAGACATTATTTGCTGCCCAAAGAATTTATTGTGTTTACTGACAATCATGCTTTAATCTTTCTTAACAGTCAAGAAAAATTGAACCATAGACATGTTAAATGGATGGAACAGCTACAAATTTATACCTTCACAATTAAGCACAAAAGAGGTGTCTATAACAAGGTGGCTGATGCATTAAGTAGGAGGTTGCTTCTTATTCATGAAATTTAGTTAGAAAGCATGGGTATTGATTATTTAAAGGAGTTATATAAAGAATATTCTAATTTCAAAGAGGCTTATGATGTTTGTGTGAACTTGGCTAACACATTCTATGGAGAGTATGCAGATTTTATTTTGCAGGAAAGCCTCTTGTTTAAAGGCAATTTGTTGTGTGTCCCTAAGTGCTCCATGTGGGACAACATCATCAAGGAGAAGCATAATGGTTCTTTAGGAGGACATTTTGGCTTAGACAAGACACTAGAACAAGTCACAAGTTCTATTTTTGGCCAAAGGTGCAATCAGATGTGAGAAAATATGTAGATAGTTGTGCAATCTGTCAAAGAGCCAAAGGTGTGTCTTCAAATGCAGGTCTATACCAACCCCTTCCCATTCCCAACAAACCTTGGGAAAGTATCAGCATGGATTTTGTGCTTGGGTTACCTAGGACAGCCAGAGGGGTGGATAGTGTGTTTCTTATTGTTGATAGGTTCAGCAAGATGGCTCATTTTGTGCCATGTAAATGCACAAATGATGCATCTCATGTTGCAGGTCTGTTTTTCAGAGAGGTAGTAAGGATACATGGTTTACCATTGTCCATTGTAACTGACAGAGATTCTAAGTTTGTAGGTCACTTCTGGAGGACCTTGTGGAAGAAGCTAGGCACACAGTTGTCCTTTTCATCAGCCTACCATCCACAAACTGATGGTCAGACTGAGGTGGTTAATAGATCACTTGGAAACCTTCTAAGGTGCCTTACAAAGTAGCATGGTTTGGCATGGGACTTGGTTATCAGTCAGGCTGAATATGCCTACAATGATTCAAGGAATAGGAGCACTGGTAAAAGTCCTTTTGAGATAGTTTATGGCTTTCATCCAAGAGGGCCACTTGAGCCGAAGGATCTCCAAGGTTGGGATAGAAGGAGTGCACTTGGTGAAGAGTTTTCTGCCTCCATGAAAATAGTCCATGATCAAGTCAAGTTACAACTAGAAAAATCAGTCACCAAGTACAAAGAAAAGGCATATTTGAAGAAAAGAGAAGTACAATTCAAAGTTGGTGACTTAGTTATGGCATATCTGAGGAAAGAAAGGTTGCCAAAGGGTCAGCCAACTAAACTCCTAATGAAGAAGATTGGGCCATGCAAAATGGTGCACAAATTCGGTCCAAATGCATATGAGATTGAGCTACCAGATGGCCTTTGTATCTCTCCAATTTTCAATGTTTGTGATCTTTTTCCTTTCAGACCTCCATTGCCTAGTGAAAGTGGGTCAAATGTGGTGGCTGAAGATGCTGATTGGATCAAGGATTTGCCTCCAAGCAAACCTTTACAGTTGGAGTGCATTCTGGATTCCAAAGTTATCAAGAAGACTCGGAGAGGTGTCTATAAGGACTACTTAGTGAAATGGAAGGATCTCCCTGACTCAGAGGCCACCTGCATGACTAAAGCAGATATCTTGAAGCATGGCATGACACTTCAACAATTGGCAACTCAAGAGACTTGAGTTCTTCCTACAGGGGGAGTATGGTGCAGGAGCTCCCCAATTTAGTCATTTTGTTGGCTATTTATTAGTTGTCTTCATGTTATTTTGGTTATCCCTAAGGCTTTGAAAGCCATTTTCATACTACGTAATAAGGACTTAGTTTATTTAATTGACTAGTCCAATATGGACTTAGTTTAGGCCTATTCTATAGGTTTCTCCTTTTAGAAACTCGGTGTTTTTTAAGAAAAAAGCTTTTCCCATCATTTCACTGCCTCTCATGGCAGTTTTATAGACAGATTGGGAAGTGCAAAGGTCGGAAAACTTTCTATAAACTTGTTTTTGTTTAAACATGCCAATAATGAATGGAGAGGAGGAGTTTTATAAGAAAAAAAATGTATTTTTCTGCTTTTTGTTGAAAACAGCCTTCTTGTATGGCCTGGTACAGATAGCAAGAGATCCATGGTCTGGAAAATGTTGTTGTAGGTTGAATCACCTTTCATTTGCATTTACTTAGAGCTTTTGAAATGTTTCCATTGCTTTGTTTGATTCCATTGTGTGCAAACTAGTATTTTAACCCTCCATAGCTAGGGTTTGGACAAAATGCTCCATTCTTCCTCTGTCCTCTGAAGGTGGTCGCCCATTTCTTGGTGGGATGGAGGAATATAGAGTAGTTTTTATGTATTTGATGTTTGTTTGGTTGTTCTCCTTCCTCCAAGGTGGGTGGTATGTTGCTATCTAGTCAAAAACAGTGACTAGTTAGTTTTGAAAAGGCAGAAGACAGGAAAAATGCAAGAACAGTCAAAGACTGATCAAGTGGTGGTTGATCTCTGGGTTTTGGAATGAAGGTAGACCTACACAAGAGCCCTACTGATCTAGGCAAAGGGTCCTTGATACATATCTCTTCCCTAATCTCAAGCTAGATTGGTCTCTAGAAGAAAAAGATAGTTTGCTGACAGAAATAACAGTCTGTTGTTCCTGCACGTGGTGGTATAGTACGGTCTACAAGTTTGATGAATGGTATATATTCAATATAGGTATTTGGAGTGTGTATTCAAAGGTAAATGTCATTTGGATTCTAGAAGAGTTAAGATTGGTTTGTCTATTCCAATATGCTACAAGGTTCAAACATTCTTGAAATACTGTTTCTCTATGACAGTCATAAGACAGTCATTGTCTCTGTCAGAGTAAGTACAGTAGTATGTACTGTGTCAGTGATCTCCTGTCCTTGGTAGGTATATGTTGGGTTTGGTGTGAAGATCCTTGGTGATAGAGGAGTTGATGCAATTTAGTTGTTCATAACAACTACAAGGAATAAGCTTTCTTGGCACTGTCAAAAGACAGTCATATAGAGATTTGCTGTCCACTGTTTTGTTAGGAGTGGAATGATAGTTTCTTGGTCAGTGACCTTGTTCCATGCATGTCATAGATAAGTGTGTGTTCATTGATGTTGTTGTCCATGTTGGTGGATGTATTGGTAGTAGGTGTTGAGCTCTTGAAGGTGGGTTGTGCTTCTAAGTTGGGTTGAGCTGTGACTCCCCAAAGTGAGTGGTGAGTAGCTTGAGTGGATGACATTAGAGGGTGATCCTAGGCTAAGTTTATTCCCAGAGTAGCCTTGTGTAGGCTTGTAAACACAAACACCTTTGTAAACCTCTTGGAGGAAGTTGAGTGACTTAAGTTCATTGAGTGAACTTCAACAACTCTACCTTTACCTCTGCATCAGATTCAAGGCTTTCATTGTGTTGCAAGAGCAGACTTGTGTGTTTTGTGTGTTGATATTGGTAGATTTGAGCATCAATTTCCTCATGGAATGAAGAGCATCTTCCTCCCATGAGAGCTTCACTACAAGGTGACATTATATTGTGTTTTCATCATTGATTCCTTTGGTTTTTGCCTCTGCCTCACAAGGGCACGCACTCTCTATCTGACAACAATGTTCAGAGACTTAAGTGTCCTTTGGGGCTTGACTAAGGCAAGGCTCTAAACACTACAACCCCTAAACCAAATCTTGTGATTGCAGGTTACAAGTGTCGCATTTGGGAAAAGTGAAGTTGCAGGAAGAATTGGCATGCATCTAGGATTCAGGATCTGAAGAGAAGCAGGACATTAGAGCAGTTCCAGGACTTGGGTGCTCGCTCTAGTGTCCTCTACAGACAAATTTCTAGAAATAGAAGTTACAGGGCTAATCAGTGTCAGAAGGAGGTCCGGATCCCGTGAAGAAACTGGTACCTTGGGTGTCCCCGACTGTTCTTCTTCAGAACTCTAAAAATAGGTATTCTGTGATTTGGTATTTTACTCCTGTCTGCAAGAGCTTTTTCCTTTATTCATCAATTTATTGTCGTATTTACATAATTAAGATTTTAATGGTCAATTGAGCATAGGAGAAGAAAAATTGATAATTAAATTCCCTAATCCAAGTTTCCTTACATCTCACAAGTGACCTAAGGTATGATAGTGTTCGTCACTCAACCCTAAATCCTTGAATGTATAGTGGAGAGGAGGATTTAAACATCAAAACACTAAAACATTAACAAATCTAATTTTCCCCTAAACATTTTGGTGAACCTGTGTTTTTGGACTTAAATTGTAACTTGCTAAGTGTGTGTCTTCAGATTTGGATTGATTTCATTCATTCATATAGTCATTCATTTTATAGCATTGAGAAAAAATTTGAAAAATACAAAAAAAAATTGCATTGTTTGGCTTACTAAATTGCATCAATCATTTCTAAATTTTTCTAATTCATGATTTTTGCATCAAATTTGATATAAACTACAGAAAAATCTAAAAATTCATAAATTTGCATTGTATTTTCATTATTAATTCGCTAGGTTTTGTGGAAATTTTAACAATTTTGATATAACCTAGTAATTCCAAAATCTAGGGTTAGTAGGCAAAATCTTTTCTTAGATTTTTCTATTGATTTTAGAAGCTCATTCAAATTTACATTTGGCTGTAGTCTTGCATGTTAGTGTAAATTTGCATTTAGATTTAAAATATTTGCATTTTTGCATAGAAAATTTTAACAAAAACTAGCAATTTTGATGCATTTTCATTAGATTTGCATTGGTATTTTGCATAAAAAGGCTTGAAAATTATTTTCAGATCTAAGAGTATTTAATTTCCATCATAAATCAGATTTCAAAACATTCACATAGCATTTTGTTCCAAGATCTCAAGCCTAAGGCTTCAAAACAATGATTTTCACTAAATTTAGCCTTATCGACTTTATAAACTTGCACCATATGTGTGTTGTGAAAGGTATTTTAGCATTAATTTGTTGTTATCAAGGTAACCATTTTCTATCCCTCAAAAAAATCTTCACAACACCCTTTTATCGGGCTCTTGTAGTGAAAATTTTGTAAAAAAAATACACATTTTAGCTATTTTTGCCCTAGGGTTTGACCTAGTTTGCACTCCAAGCATGTTGTGATCAATTTTATGGATTGAGGTGACTTCTATCATTGATATTATTTTCTTCACCTTCTGATATTCATTACAACACCTCTTTTGCTAGGTCTTGGAATTGCAAAACCGTGAAAAATAGCCTATTTTTTGCTATATTTTCACTAGGGTTTTACCTTAACTAACACTAAAAGCATGTTGTGTTGGGTATTTCTACATAAAGTGACTATTATTACTAATATTATTTGTTTTCCATCATCAATTTCCTCACAACACCTTTTGTTATGCCCTTTTGCATTGAATTTTGGTGAAAAAAGTGCTTATTTTGACATATTTTCGCTACATTTTGACTTGGTATTAACTAGAAATCACATCAAGTGTGTGTAGAGAAGGATACTTTTGTTATTTTGGACTGATATCAGACATATAACTTGCTACCCTTGACTGAAATCCTTACAACTCCCTTTGGTTCATTCATTTGCATTAAAAAAAGTACAAAATTCCAAGCATTTTTTGTCGTCAATCACATCCTTCTCCTAGGATTTGTTCTCTTAGTTTGTGCATTTTGTGTTGTATGCTTTTATAATATTTATGACACGCTGTCCTAAAAACAATATCCCTTTGAGAAGAAGTAAAAGATTAATGGGATCTAGTGCTCTTGAAGAAGTTGGTACTTTGGACACCTTCTTTACAAAGGGAGAAATTCAAATTGTGCAAGATATCATACATCCTCCAACCACAATGGAAGAACAAATGTTTCATAATGTTGATAATACTATTGAGGCAACATGATATGTATCTGATGAGCAAATAGAAAAATTGGATAAAGAGCTAGCTAAATTTCAATCATTTATGGAAAATGAGAGAATTGTTGAGGAAGCTGTTCCTACAATTCATAATATAAAAGAATTGATAAAAGAGGGACAAGATGGTGTAAGTGCAATTCATGGTCTAGCACATATTTTGACAAACCAACATTATGCCAGTGACCGAATGTGCACAAGTGATAAATAACACTCTATCACCATCTCATACTCAAGTTTCGGCACCTATACCGACTACGAGAATATCTACTTTTACGTCAACGATCTTAACAACTAATGCGAACACTTGTAGCAATGCTACCACTGGTATTGGAGTATCTAATGGTACTAATTACAAAGCTGTGGGATTTGATTATCAAAATTTAGTTCCTAAAGGGACCTCCTCTATGCATAATTGTTCTCAACCACCTATTACCTACTCACAACCATCTTCAACCTACCAATATGTCCAACAACCGTTGACCTTTCCTCAACCTCAACCTATCATATCTCAAGTTCATTCACCTCCTCACTTTAGTTCTAATTCTTCACAACAAACCACATCTCCCAATGATGCCATCCTAAACCAACTTTTACAGGGCATGACTTCTTTACAACAAAAGGTAACAAACTTGACAAATTCTTCACAGCCTAGTCTACCAACTAATCATGCCTGTAATCCCCTTTCCTATGCAATCTTGAGAACTCCTATGCCTAAGAGGTTTGAGAGACCCCACTTTTAAAAATATGGTGGAAAAGGTGATCCTAATATTCATGTGGCAGCATTTACAGCTATGTGTAGTGATTTTTATTTTGAAGAGGATTTGTTAGCAAAACTTTTCCCGCAATCTCTCAAAGATACTGCTTTAGAATGGTTTTTCTCGTTGCCTCTGAATTCAATACACTCTTTTTTGCAGTTGATTGATCAATTTTTACAACATTTTCTAGCAAACATTAGACCCCAAGTCATGCTTATTGACTTGGTTCAATGCAAACAAGGTCCCAAAGAAAAGTTGACTGAATTCATTAGTCGATATCAAGGACTTTATGCATAGATCCAATTTTAGATGAAAGATGAGGATGTTCAAAACATATTCATTACAAATCTACAACCTAATATTTGTGATAAGATTCTCTTGATGAAATACAACTCCTTTTAGCATTTATGCACCGCTCTTTGTGATTATCAATTTTTGTCTAGTCAGTATGAAAACCAAAATCATTAGCTCAAGTTGGTAATCCATGGGTGGATCATCGCAAAACAATTTTAAGAGAAACAATAATAGGAGTTTCATCTCATCAAGATCAATGGACCAAATACAAATGTTTCAGCTATATCAAATCCGAAGAAAGCATCATACCAACCAAGAAAGTTTACTCCAATATCTGAGTCTTATCATTCTATCATGAATCAAGCTATGAGTAATAACATTCTGAAGCTTCCCCCAATCAAGCCTATTGATCCTAATAAACAAGGACCTTACTTCGATGCTAATGCCTTTTGCCATTATCATCGGATGCAAGTACATGACACTGAACGATGTATGCATCTTAAACATGAAATACAGGACCTTATTGATTCAAATGTCATCCAGGTATTGGGTGTGAATGATAATGGAAATAAGTCAGTTGCTTCGCCGAATCAAAATTTACAAATCTTCACTAATCCTTTCCCTAAACGTACTAAAAATAATATGGTGGAACAGGGTTTAGTGGAATCAGATGAGGATGATTACTTGGACTATGATACTATCGTCGGAATGATTGAAGTAGATAAGAAACAAGTGGACAATTCACCTCGTCCATGAAGAAATGGAATTTATGCTGAGATTCCTCCTCTGTTATCCTTATATGGATCGAAAGATAATAAAAATGCATCAGAAAAGCAAGCACAACAACTGATACAGGCAAGTAAGATGGTACAGGATGATTCCCGTTACTGTTCTAGAAAGATTCAACAACAGATACTCACTAAAAATAAAAAAAGAGCAAGACAACAATCAATAGTCAGAAATAATAGTGGTTCTCCCCCTCATAAGCACCAAAAAGTCTCATTTAAACAAGGATTTAAGGAATAAGCATCATATGTTAACAAACAAGACTTTCATAAGAACCACTCAAATTTTTCATTAAATATGATCAAATACCTCTCCAAGAGGTTTGCAAGTTCCAAGATCTAATACGAAGACCCTACAGGTAAGTATCTCTAACCCTTTATCTCTCTCATGATGTGCTTCCCCCGTGATGTGTTATATGTTGTTTAGGCCTCTTGGAATTACCTCAGATTCTCCCATAAGGTTTGGGATACCAGGAGACCGTCTCTATTGTGACCTTCTATTTGTATCATCATTCTTCTAAATTGCCTCTCTCTAATTTCATTGTTGTGTGTTGTGTCTTGCGGATATAGCATCGTGGTTGGTGACCTGGGGGTACCCTAGTACATGACTGTCCCTAAGACACGTGTTTCCCCTCTCTTATTTATTGTTTCCCTTCCTCTAGTGTTTCCACCTAGCGAACAGATGACGACAAACATTTATACTGATGTGGACCTAGTGTCCCTTTTGAGAGCAATAAAAAAATAGACTCAATTCCTAATATGACGATGGGGTTGTATATTTTATCCAACGCTTGGCTAGTGGAAGCACTTGTGCTTCCCACGTAGTGAATTTGATGATGTTTGTGTCGCATTTACAAACCTTAACAATACTGCTACTCTATGCACCTTTGTTTGCCTTTGAATCTATCCTTGGTGGTACTCGATTCGGAGAGCTTCGTGATATAGCCCCACAGTTATCCTTGAACTCTGAATTCATTGTATAACCTTGGCTCTTTGTGTGGTTAATCATATGCATTGATGTTGTTATTTATCATGATGTTGTAGACACTAACATGTTTCTTGCAGGGAATTGTTTGTGGGAACATTTGGATTGTAAAGTACATGTCACCTCCGGGGGCATGGGCTTTGCAAAAGTTGGTGTTCCCTTGTGTATTTTTTTCCTACCTTAATGTACTTAATATGGATGCTTGATATCAACCACCTTGAGGTGGGGGCATATATAAGGTAAGTTGTCTGTTATAGATGTTAGCAATGTGTTTGACCTCAGATGCAAAGACTTGCGCCCCAGAGTAGTGCATCGTGCATTCTGAGTTTGTTTGCAATCAATCAATCAATCATGTAAGCCCTTTGCGGAGGTGGGATATCATGAATATCCTTTTTATCTTAAGCCCTCTACAGAGGAGGGGATGGTGTATTTCTCGGAGTAGATTGCATCATCCTGTCATTTTCAAAAGTCCTCTGTGGAGGCGGGGAGTGGTTCTGTGACTAACTCAACCCTTAAGCGTGTTTTCGGCGATTGTTACAATGAAGCCCAATCATCGGTGTGTGCCTGTAATGTGCCTGAGATGGTGTTGGACCTAGAAATAGGTACATTCCATCACATGTTTGTCATGTTTTCTCCGTGTCTTCAAGTGTGTGTTTTGGTGTGCTTGTTTTGTGTGGCATGTTTGTTGCCCCATATGCAGAGACCAACGCCCTCAGGTAGTGCTTCCTGCATTTTGGGAGGTTTTGCGTGTCTTGCGTGTGTGTTACCCCATATATACAAAGACCTGCACCCTAAGGTACTACATCCTGTATTATGGGAGGTTTGTTTACTTTCCAGTACTTGCATTTGCATTTCCTATATACGAGAAAAAGAAAAGAAAAGATATCATTTCTGTCTTCCATGCATTAATGTGTCTTCTATGCATTGATTGTATTCTCTGTGTTCTGCATGACTGTAACTATCTTCTCCATGTTTTGTGTGCCTGTTACTGTCTCTTATGTGATTGGCGTGTCTTCTCCATGCTTGGTGTGTTTGTTGTGTTTGTGACCTTACTTTAATACATGTATTGGCCTCACGTTTATACATACATTAAAGTGGGGGCTAAACGTAACATCAGAAAATGTCCCCTTGGGGGATTTTCCCTCATAAGGTTTAGCTCCTGGGTCTTTAGCATGCATTTAAGACATCTTAGTTCATATTTTGGCATCCCGATGGAATGAGGCCTAGGTTTCATCACAAAGAGGACCCCTTGACCTTAACCCTACCCAAAATAGGGGGGACTTGGGCGCCCGTGCCCTAGTCCTACCCTATTTTGGGTCAGGCCCAAAATTTAAGTGTCGGTTTATGACCGTTATTTGGTCCTTTTGCCGACACAATAAGTTTTGATTTTTAAAATCTTGGCGGGAGTGCTTGTAGTTGCATATAAAAGCATGCTTAGGCATTCATTTGTAAAACTAGATTTCAATTAAATGATTACTAGCAAGCTATTGTGTTCTCAAGGTGATTAAAGGCTTTCATTGTGTTGCAAGAGTAGACTTGTGTGTTTTGTGTGTTAATATTTGCAGATTTGAGCATCAATTTCCTCATGGAATGAAGAGCATCTTCCTCCCATGAGAGCTTCACTACAATGTGACATTATATTGTGTTTTTATCATTGATTCCTTTGGTTTTTGCCTCTTCCTCACAAGGGCACGCACTCTCTATCTGACAACGATGTTCAGAGACTTAAGTGTCCTCCAAAGCTTGACTGAGGCAAGCCTCTAAACACCACAACTCCAAAACCAAATCTTGTGATTACAGGTTACAGGTGCTGCATTTGGGAAAAATGAAGTTGCAGGAAGGATTAGCAGGCATCAAAGATTTGGGATCTGAAGAGAAGTAGGACACCGAAGCATTTCTAGGACTTGGGCACTCACTCTAGTGTCCTCCACAGACAAATTTCTAGAAACAAAAGTTACAGGGTTGATCAATGTTGGAAGGAGGTTTGGATTATGCGAAGAAACTGGTACCTTGGACTTGGGCGCCTGCTCCAATGTCCCCGACTGTTTCTCTTTGGAACCCCGAAAATAGGTACTCTGTGATTTGGTATTTTACTCCTGTCTGCAAGAGTTTTTTCTATTATTTGTCAATTTGTTGCCATATTTGCATAATTAAGGTTTTAATGGTCAATTGAGCATAGGAGAAGGAAAATTGATAATTAAATTCCCTAATCCAAGTTTCCCTACATCTCACAAGCGACCTAGGGTATGATAGTGCTCGCCACTCGACCCTAGATCCTTGAATGTATAGTGGAGAGGAGGATTTAAACATCAAAACACTAAAACATTAACAAATCTAATTTTCCCCTAAACAATTAGAATAGAGCAATCCATATTCATTTTGTCTTGGATATAGTTAGGAATTGCTTCTTGGGTGCATACATTCCTCCATCATATCAAGGTGCTTGTTGTTTTTATGCTTCATAATTTATGTTTTAATGTCTTCTAACATTTCTATGATCTTCATTTGGCACACTCAATGGGACCCATGTCCCTAGAACTAACTCAAATTTCTACATTTTTTCTAAGTTTTATCATGCAGACCTTCGTATTAGTGCTTCGGGCTATGGAATAGCACCTCAGGTAGCTAGAATAGCACTCAGGGTTCTTTTGTCAATTCTTTTGACTCTTCTTAACATCTATTATTGCAGGTTCTTTTAACACTTCTGGCATCTCTACTAGCACCCCTGGAGGGTCTGTGAGTAATGCCTATGCCATCTATCTTAACGCTTGCAGAATCTCTGTTAGTGCCTAAGGTCTGTTGCAACTTGCATTTCTTTGTTGGTTGGCAGTCATCCCTTGCAGCCCTTTTTGCCACATTTTCTATAGGTCTAGATAAAAGCAAGAAGTTGGGTCCACGAAGAGGGGAAGTTTCGGCTCAAAAAAATTTTTGTAGGAAACGCGTACGCGTTATTAAAAAATGTGTATGTGCTTAGCTATAGGTACACGAGGCTAAATCAAAACATGTATGTGTTATGGTTCGGGTAGGCAACAAGAAATGCGTATGCGTTATAAAACGCATATACGTTTAGAAACACATATGCATTTAGAAACGCCTATGCGTTTAGAAACGCCTATGCGTTTCTAAAAGGTATTTAATTTTTTAAATAAATGACTGTCATTTCATTTCTTCCTTTTTGGAACGGCCAAACAGATAACGTGTATGCATTATGAAATGTGTACACGTTTTTTTAAGAATGTGTACACGTTTCTTTTAAGAACGCATACGCATTTTATAACATGTATGTGTTTTTTAAAATTTGAATTCCCAATCCACATGCAGCCATGGTTTTAGGCTTGGGAAAGGCTTGGCAACCTGACCCTTAGCCTTTGACCTGCAAATAAAAACCTAAGGTAGGCTCAAGAGAAATGTCAAACTTTGACAATGTAGTTGATGGACCTTTTCTATGAATTAATCTATGAAATTAAAACCCATTATAGAACACGATGTCTAGTTTCCAAATATATAAGTTTTGTTACGATTGGTTTATGTTTGATACTTTTTAATTAATTTCTAAGCAAACTTGTCCATAAACTTGAAATATTAGGTTTTCTTTATTTTTTAATAATTTTTTTTGGTTAATTATATGACATCAATCTTTAGGCAATTCTCTACATAATAAAAAAAATTAAAAATGTTTAGTTTAGGTCTAATTATGTTGTCCGTATATGTTGATTTTTAAAAATAGCAATTAGAGCCAATAAAAATTCAATAAAAAAAAATATTTAGAAAAAAATAACAAAAAAATATCACCATCAATCTTCATGTTGTTAGGTATCTTTTCCCAAAAGAAATTAGAAAAATACTTTCATTTAGGTCAAAAAGTGGTGTCCGTACATGTGCATGGTATGGTAAAAAAAATGACTTTTAAAAAGTGGTTTTTATACATACCTATCAAAATTGAATTTTTGTCATCTAGGTTTTTAAATAAATTACATATTTAAAAAGTAGATTCATGTTGACCTATTTTCCTCTGTCCAAAGCCAAATAGTTCACCTTGTATTTTCCTTAAAAATCCTTTAGAAGTGACCCTATCAAGCCTAAATCCTTCAAGTATTTATGTTGTACCTTGTCAAAAAATCCCAAAAATGTCACCTTCAGAATCTTTGCAGAAAACCCAAAAAAACCCAGAAATATTTTAGCTTCAAGTATTTTCTATCGCTGGGATTTCTCAGTTTCATGATTGTATTTCAATATGCATGTTTTAATGTATATTTGCATATACATTCGCCGTTATATGTTCATATGTACAAGTGCAATATACAATGACAAAGCTGCAAAGTAAGGACATACAAGGGCCATATATAAAGGAGAATGTATATTGGCATATGCAAGGGTCAATGTATAAAGGGTTCATCGGCGTGAGATGGTCATTGGCAGCTAGGTCTTGGTTCTTTCCGATGGCTGATATACATAGTCAAATATACAAGGCCGCATATACAATGACAAAGATGCAAAGGGACATACAAAAGCTTTTGTATATCGGCTGATATACAAGGCAAATGTGAATCAGGTTATATGCCTCTTTGGTTTGTATATTTGCTTTGTATATCGCAAGATACAAAGAAATATACAATGGAAAATATGCAAAGCGCCTTGTATATGCAAAATATGCAAGTCAAATATCTAAGGCCCACATACAAAGTCAAATGTATATCGGCAATATGCAATGGAGAATGTATGTTCACAATATACATTGCCGATATACAAGGGCAAAGAAGGTCGCGAGCAAGGTTGACATACAAGTGAGAATGTACAGTGGAATGTATATCACCGATATACAAAGACAAGATGCATTGGCTACAGTTGTTTGTATATGCACATACATTTGCAATATGCAAGGGGTCACATGCAAGGGCAAAGATACAAGGCCGACGTACATGCAAAGAAGGTTGCGGGCAAGGTTGACATACAAGGATGAATGTACATTTTGCAATATACATCGGTAGAACATACAAAGGACTTTTGCCAAAGATTCAGGGAGATATGCATGTGCGATATAGTAAGGTAGTTGTAACAGTGGCTTGTATATTTCACTTTGTATGTTTGCATATACAAAGCCGATATACAAGGGATTAAATATGCAATGGAGATACAACTGGTGAGGTCCGCCAAGGCACAAGGGCATTACATGTATCTTCTGCTTGTATATTTGCTTGTATGTTTTGACATACAAGGCAAGATACACGGTTAACATACAACTGGTTGGGCCCGCACATCCAAAGGCGATTGTATGCATATACAAGTCGTAGATACAAAGAAATATACAAAGGAGGAGATACAAGCTGGACCCAATAGGGAACTCAAATACAGTTAATGATCATTGAGGAGTCTGCATTGTATGTATATTTGCGATTGTATGTTTTCATAAACAATCGAATATACAAAGGATTTTGCACATGTCGAAGTAAGTGTTTGCAATGTATAAATGAGTCTACAGTTTCTTTTGTATGTTTTGCCTTTGTATGTACAAATATACCAAGCCGATATGTAAGAGGCCATATACAAAGTACTTTGCATATGCAAAGGTAGGTTCAGAAGTAGTTTCAGAGGCAGATATATACAGAGATGCAAAGTGATATATACAAGCAGTTGACTGAAACTTTGACCGCCTGTATATCCTCCATCTTAGCGAATTTCCACATGCTGCAAAAGGCAAAAATGCATATTTTTGTCTCCTCTTTCATTTGGCGGGCTTTTTAGGGAAATGCTCTCACCTTTCATTTTCAGATTTGGATTTGCATGTTTTGGGTGAGTGGGCGTTTCAGTGACTGTTTTGAGCAAATGCGGATATTTCTTGCATTCATTGCTGCGCAAAGATGAAGTAGCTCACATTGATGATCAGAAATATCTTTCCATCGCCCTGTTTCTGATATTTCATATATGCATTATTGAAGATCAATGATTAAGCTGCTTGCATTGAAGACTGAAAATATCTCCCACCTGCCCCTGTTCCAAATATTTGACACCATTACTTCGTGCAGTTGGACGTCCCTTCAGGGAGATATTTTCTGATGTGGCTCTTTGAGCGAATTGTTGTAACTGACTTAGGTTATTTTTTGGGAATGCTATATAAGCTGAGGCTTATGTTGTAAAGGAGGTTGGAAAATTTTTAGCATTGAGGCTTTTCTGTTTTCCAAACAGAGCTTTTTCCGCTACTGTAACATTGCCTTCCTACTGAATATATGCAAGTTATCATAACTCTTTTACTGATTTTCTAGTTCTGTGTAAATCTGCATAGGGTTGTCTGTGAATGTCTTTGTTCCTCTCAATCATATTGCTTCTTGCCTCTACTAGAATCATCTAATCTGTGTATACCTAATTGCTATATCTAGTTGTGTTGTGCATTTTTCAGTTCTGTGAAAGTTTCTTTTATCAGTCTGGTGCATCACTTTTACTTTAAGTTTTCCTATTTTCAACTTTTCATTTTAAAAGCATTCCTTCTCCCCTTTTCCTCTCAAATTCAGTAGTTTTTAGGTGATAATCAGGCAAGGAAGTTGGCCTTCTCCGGAGGTCTGATCTCTTCGAGCAAGGTCCCACACTTCGAGATCATTCCCATTGTGTCATTGGAATGCTTGGAATCCTTCCAAGTAGGGTGCAATTTCATGTGACAATAGTTTCTGGCACGCCCAGTGGGACCTAAGAGTTAGAAAATAATCAAATGCTACCTTTTATTGCTAGTTTTGATGTGCAGCCAGTGATTTCAGACCTATAAGAGGTTAAAACTTGCATATCTGGCGACTCACACTGAGGAAGAACAAGTAGATCAGTTTTGCTGATACATTGTTATGAGAAAGATTCAAACTAGGAGTTTAAGCTCATTTGACTATTTGCAGCTATCTCCACCTAGAAGGCAGAGTAGAGCTGTGGTAAGGACTCCGGTTTCAAAAAGACTACAATCAACTCCACCAAATTTCAGGCCAAGTACACCTGTAGTTCTTGCAACAGTTCAGGCAAATCTACCTCCAAATGTTCAGATGGCAAGAAATCAGCCATTTGTGGCTTTTGATGGGGGCAACCCTTTGAATTTGATAGTTCATGATGTTATACCCATGGTAGCTTTGAAAAGTTTGCCCTATTTCACAGGGGAGCATCAAACTACCCCTATTGAGCACATTAAAGACGTAGCATCTCTATGTGGTGTACATCATGTCACCCAAGAGAACGTAGCCATCAGGCTGCTAGCTGCCTCTTTTAAGGGAAAGGCATTGCAATGGTTTAGGAGTCTACTAGTGCAAACTATAGGAACCTGGGATGATTTGGGTGACAAATTAAACAAACAATTTCAAGATAAATCAGACAACTTGTCATTAGTTGAACAGATGACCACCATAAAGAGAGCTCCCCAGGAGCACATGATGGATTTCAACTTCAGATTCTAGAAGACATGAGACAGAATCCCTGCCATGGTAAAACCTCCAGCTGAATATGCATTCTTGTATTTTTTGAAAGCTTTAAACAGTGATATTTTAGTAATGATTCAATCATTGGGAGGTACAAGCTTACCCAATGCATACGAAATAGCTATTAGAGCTGAGAACAATCTAATTCAGGCTGGAAAAATAGCCCCTAGACCACCAGTGCCTATTTTTCATGAGATTCAGGCTTCAATGCCTTTGCCAATCCCATATTTTGCCCCTTTACCTATTGTAGCAGCATTACCAAATACTGCCAATTCTGAACCTGCTGCCTCTAGTTCATCTCAAGATCTAAAAGAGATCAAAAATAGCCAACAAAAAATAGAGAATATTCTGCAGACTTTTGGAAATGAGCTGGTAAACATAAAAAAGCAGCAATCCCAGAACAGACAACCTTATCAACAGCCTTTTCAAGGGCCAAATCAGCCCTTTCAAGGGAAAAATCAACCATACCAAGCTAACAGGTCCCCATATCAAAGTAATTATCAAGGTACTAGGCAGAATGTGAATCAAAGGCCTTTCTAGCCTTACAATCTGGCACCCATTAATGTAGTTAGGGACCTTGTCCCTGCTCAGAACAACCTTGCAGCTGAGTATGAATGGTGTTATCCATGCAATCAGCCACACAGTCAGGCAGCCTGTTCAAATGGAGTGATAAATCAGACTTTAATGGTGCAAAATGTGGCAGTCTCACAGCCAAACACACCAAATGATGGAGCTGCACAACAACAAGAACAACCTCAAAATGATTATGCCTTCATAAATTGGTAAGAAGGTGAATTCTGTGGCATAAACAGCGATAACACCTCAGTTGCAGCCAATACAAGAGCCAAGAAGAGGGGTTATGAGGTAGAGCAAGTAGCAAATAAAGGAAAAGGACTTGCTGATGCTTCCACATTACATATTCCCCATATTTTACAAAGAAGTAATCCAGCAGCAGCAAGGGAGAGGCCTCATTTGCAGGCAGATGTTGCTGCTACAAAATCAAATCAAAAGGTAAGCGCCACTCCACCTTTCAATATTATTGAAAATATGAAGAAGATGAATGTGACAATGTCCATTTGGGATTCCCTAGCCATCCCTGGCCAAAAGAAGATGTTACAGTCTGCCTTATCAGATTTGAAAGTGTCCAATGATACAATTGTTGACCCAACTAGGACTATCCTTACTAATTCATCCCAGGCTAATAGCAAACAGCCAAACAAAAGTGCTAAACCACTCCCATTTTATGTATCATTGATAATTGGAGACAAGTTAGTGCATAATTGCATGGTGGATAGTGGTGCAAGTAGTTCTGTGATGCCTAAACAAATTGCAGACCAATTAGGGTTGAAGTACCAACCTCTTGAGAAGGGTGTACTCCAATTAGATGGCATAGCTATTAATACTGTGGGTGTAATAAAAGACCTAGGTCTCACTCTACATAGCTGTCCCAATGTTTCTATTTCACATGAGGTGTTCATCATAGATTTGCCTCCTTACTTTGCCATGTGCTTATCAAGAGAATTTATAGCCAAGATAGGAGGATATTTGTCCTCGGACTGGTCCCACATGTTTTTCAAGACCAAATATGGCACCAAAGTGACCCTAAAGTCTGAGTTACTTGCCAAGTACCACATAGAGCCTTACACACCAAGTGTTGTTAATGCAAATTACATTATTTCTGATGATCCTGAACTAATTGCTGCTCAAGAGCTACAAGCTGAAACCATACCAGAGGTACTCTTAAGGGAGTGGGCCTTAGAAAATAGTGTGGATGATCCTAAAAGACACATCCAAGAAACTGGTATGGGGGTTTACATATTGCATGAACATGAAACAGCAATACCAAGCCTTGTAAAGGATGCTGAACAATAGACAGAGCAGCAAAATGAGGTATGGAAAATGTACTTTGATGGCTCAAGGAATAGGAATGGATCTGGTGGTGGTGCAATGCTTGTGTCACCACAAGGTGAAAAATATTTTTCTTCTTTCCGTTTTGCCTTTGCATGTACAAATAACACTACTGAATATGAAGGATTAATTCAAGGTTTGCAGTGGGCAAGAAAGAGGAAAATAAGCTGTTTACAGGTGTATGGTGATAGTGAACTCATTGTGAATTAGGTGAGAGGATGTTTGAAGCAAAGGACCCCATGGCTGTCAGATATGCTCAACTTATGGAGCTTGAAGAGAGCAGAGATAAAGCTATGAAAGCTATGGAGTATCATCAGCTTCAAACAAAGAGAAATTTTGATAAGAAAGCCACCCCTAGAAATTTTAGAATGGGTGATATGGTGCTCAAATGGGATGAGTTGAAAAGCAGACCAGGAAAGCATTCCAAGTTTGACAGCATGTGGAGTGGCCCTTTTCTCATTACTGAATGAGAGGAGCACAATGCATTTCAGTTATCAAGTATGGATGGACAAAATTTGCCTATCCCAGTTAATGGGATACACCTAAAGAGGTGTTTTGAGGTATGAGTACCTTGTAAATCAGTAGATTAGGTTTCTTGCTTTCCATAAGTGCTGTTGCACAATAGTTTTGATCCATTTATGTTTTCCCTAAGTGTTGTCTAGCACAGTTGGAAGGGTTACCTTCAGCATTTTGTCTTGGTTTGATCTTCCAAGTGTTCTTCACTACCAATATGCTGAGTTGCTAAAATCAGGATTGTTTGTCAAAATGTATTCCTAGTCTCTGTGTGACTCCATGCCTAATGGATGCTTAAGGCCACTGATCAAATTGTTTAGTAGGCAAACATCCCATAGAGGTTGCCAAAATGTTGACCTATTTTCCTTTGCCCAGAGCCAAATAGTTCACCTTATATTTTCCTTAAAAATCCTTTAGAAGTGACCCTATCAAGCTTAAATCCTTCAAATATTTATGTTATACCTTGTCAAAAAATCCCAAAAATGTCACCTTCAGAATCTTTGCAGAAAACCCAAAAAAACCCAAAAATCTTTTAGCTTCAAGTAATTTCTATTGCTGGGATTTCTCAGTTTCATGATTGTATTTCAATATGCATGCTTTAATGTATATTTGCATATACATTCGCCGTTGTATATTCATATGTACAAGTGCAATATACAATGACAAAGATGCAAAGTAAGGACATACAAGGGCCGTATACAAAGGAGAATGTATATCGGCATATGCAAGGGTCAATGTATAAAGGGTTCATCGGTGTGAGGATGTTCATCGGCAGTTAGGTCTTGGTTCTTTCCGATGGCTGATAGACATAGTCAAATATACAAGGCCGCATATACAATGACAAAGATGCAAAGGGACATACAAATGCTTTTGTATATTGGCTGATATACAAGGCAAATGTGAATCGGATTATATGCCTCTTTGGTTTGTATATTTGCTTTGTATATCGCAAGATACAAAGAAATATACAATGGCAAATATGCAAATCACCTTGTATATGCAAAAGATGCAAGTCAAATATGCAAGACCCACATACAAAGTCAAATGTATATCGGCAATATGCACTGGAGAATGTATGTTCGCAATATACATTGCTAATATACAAGGGCAAAGAAGGTCACGGACAAGGTTGACATACAAGTGAGAATGTACAATGGAATGTATATCACCGATATACAAAGACAAGATTCATCGGCTACAGTTGTTTGTATATGCACATACATTTGCGATATGCAAGGGGTCACATGCAAGGGCAAAGATACAAGGCCAACGTACATGCAAAGAAGGTCGCGGGCAAGGTTGACATACAAGGATGAATGTACATTTTGCAATATACATCGGCAAAACATACAAAGGACTTTTGCCAAAGATTCAGGGAGATATACATGTGTGATATAGTAAGGTAGTTGTAACAGTGGCTTGTATATTTCGCTTTGTATGTTTGCATATACAAAGCCGATATACAAGGGATTAAATATGCAAGGGAGATACAACTGGTGGGGTCCGCCAAGGCACAAGCACATTGCATGTATCTTCTGCTTGTATGTTTGCTTGTATGTTTTGACATACAAGGCAAGATACAAGGTTAACATACAACTAGTCGGGCCAGCACATCCAAAGGTGATTGTATGCATATACAAGTCGTAGATACAAAGAAATATACAAAGGAGGAGATACAAGCCGAACCCAACAGGGAACTCAAATACAGTTAATGATCATTGAGGAGTTTGCATTGTATGTATATTTGTGATTGTATGTTTTCATATACAATCAAATATACAAAGGATTTTGCACATGCCGAAGTAAGTGTTTGCAATGTATAAATGAGTCTACAATTCCTTTTGTATGTTTTGCCTTTGTATGTGCAAATATACCAAGCCGATATGCAAGAGGCCATATACAAAGCGCTTTGCATATGCAAAGGCAGGCTTAGAAGTAGTTTCAGAGGCTGATATATACACAGATGCAAAGCGATATATACAGGCAGTTGACTGAAACGTTGACCACCTGTATCTCCTCCATCTTAGCGAATTTCCACATGCTGCAAAAGGCAAAAATGCATATTTTTGTCTCCTCTTTCATTTGACAGGATTTTCAGGGAAATACTCTCACCTTTCATTTTCAGATCTAGATTTGCATGTTTTGGGTGAGTGGACGTTTCAACCACCATTTTGAGCAAATGTAGATATTTCTTGCATTCATTGCTGCGCAAAGATGAAGTGGCTTGCATTGATGATCAGAAATATCTTTCCATCACCCTGTTTCAGATATTTCATATACGCATTATTGAAAATCGATGATTAAGCTGCTTGCATTGAAGACTGAAAATATCTCCCACCTGCCCATGTTCCAGATATTTGACGCCATTACTTCTTGCAGTTAGACTTCCCTTCAGGGAGATATTTTCTGATGTGGCTCTTTGAGCGAATTGTTGTAACCGACTTAGGGTTTTTTTTTGGAATGCTATATAAGTTGAGGTTTATGTTGTAAAGGAGGTTGGAAAATTTTTAGCATTGAGGCTTTTCTATTTTCCAAGCAGAGCTTTTTCTGCTACTGTAACCTTACCTTCCTACTGAATATATGCAAGTTATCATACCTCTTTTACTGATTTTCTAGTTCTGTGTAAATCTGCATCGGTTTGTCTGTGAACGTCTTTGTTCCTCTCAATCATATTGCTTCTTACCTCTGCTAGAATCATCTAATCTATGTATACCTAATTGCTATATTTGGTTGTGTTGTGCATTTTTCAGTTATGTGAAAGTTTCTTTTATCAGTTTGGTGCATCACCTTTACTTTCAGTTTTGTTGTTTTTATCTTTTCATTTTAAAAGCATTCCTTCTCCCCTTTTCCTCTCAAATTCATTAGTTTTTAGGTGATAATCAGGCAAGGAAGCCGGCCTTCTCTGGAGGTCTGATCTCTTTGAGAAAGGTCCCACACTTCGAGATCATTCCCATTGTGTCATTGGAATGCTTGGAATCCTTCCAAGTAGGGTGCAATTTCATGTGACAACAATTCAAAATATTAAATTTCATATCGCTAACTTTTTTCAAGATACATTGTGTAAGTGCTTCAAATTTTCAGTCCAAGTGTGACAAATTTTGAAAAACAACAAAAACACTTCCAATTTTTGAGCTTTTTGTGGACCCAACTTCTTGCATCAGCCCGTCTAACATCTCATTTTGTAGGGTATTGGGATTTCCATTTGATCTAGTGACTAACTTTGAAATATCTTCTAGCTTAGCACCTTGTTTCACCTTGAAAAGATCACATTTTTTATTGAGATGGCTAACCCTGTCTGTAAGAAATAGGCTAACCTGTCTATTTATCATAAGACCAACATGTTCTAATTCTCTTCTTTATCCATCACACTAGGGTAAAATACAACAATAATAGAGAATTAGCTCAAAACCATGATCTATACTTCCTCTTATTGACATAAACTTAATATAATAAAGTGATTTTAAATAATTACACCAACACCAGCCCACCTTAAGTGCAACTTAGGAGAAATGTGAAATGTGAAATGGGTCCTCACAAAACAAGTCATTTTAAGTACCCATGTACAATGATAAACCCCCAAAGAGAGAATGGCAAAAGAGACTAGGGAGCCCCCACAAAAGTGATGCCTCCTGCACTAGAGATGGAAGGATGATACAAAAAATTGAAGATTTGTGTGTGCTAAAGCACGTTCCTTCCCTTTGGAAGAAGTAAACTCAATGGTGTATGTCAAAGCTCTTCCCAATCCAAATAGAGGGAAGAAAATACAAGATGAATATCTCTGGTAAATGTGCCACATTCTCCAAGTGAATGATGAGATATGCCAAGATTAGATCAAGTGTCCCAAGCCTAACTGAAGATGGTGGCAAGTCAAAGCATGGTGGAAATTAAAGTAACATAGGAGCCAAAGAAGATTTGACAATAATTGCAATGGAACCATTATCAAAGAGGAAACTCATGTCCTTAAAAGTTTGCTCTAAATCTACAAGGTAGGACTCACAAAATAGATACTCAAGATCTATTAAGTACCCATCCCAATGAATTGCCTCTAAAAAACATATATGGTCTCACTGAATTGAATCACTAGAAGCCCTATTGAAGGTAACATTAAACTCAGTGAAGGAAGGAGATGATGGAGATAAGATCCCAATGCATGTCATCCGCCTACACTGCTTATTCTTGGATGATGTGTCCACACTAGATATATGAGTATGAACTCTAGATGTATCTACAAATGCTAGAGTAGAAGAATTTGGCAAACTAATGTGATTTTCTTGAATAAGTTGATTCAATTCATCAATCTACTTTAGAAAAAAATCATTTTCATCATGATTTTTTCCCACAATAACCACATTTGACCTTTCATGACTTAGAAGGATTATGTAAAATACGAAAATTGAAAGGAGAGAGAGAGAGAGAGAGAAAGAGAGAGAGAGAGAGAGAATTAGCTCACCCACAGTTACCCAATCATGAAACCAAAAAAATCAAATGCATTTAATCACAAGATCATCTCCCCAAAAAAATTACACAATCACGAGACCCTCCCAACAAATTACGAAGTTTTGGCACTTTATCTCAGTGCAATTACAATGCATGAGTAAAAGAGAGATTGAAATACAAATTACAATAAATATGATCAAATTTAAATAAACATAAATTACTTCAAATTGTAGAGCTTAGAAAGATCTTTCTAAATCCTATAAGAAGTCAAAAATCTGACATTCTGGGCAAAAGTTATACCACTTTTCATGCAAGGTGCTAAAAGAGGGATTGAACTAGCATAGCTAAATTTAGAAACCTCTATTAGATTCATAAAACCTACCAAGTTTAACAGTTATGCCAAAAACACTATCAATTTTGGTAGATTACTAGATAAATGTAGAAGACCTCTAGATTTAGGGAAAACTGCTAAATTTAGAGGAACTGCTAAGACAACCACCAAATTTAGAATAACATCTAAACATAGTTAGAGATTACCAAATTTGGTGGAGCCACCAAATTTGGAGGAACAACAACAAATATGCATAGATATGGCACAATAGTATGATGATATGACAATATGGCCATATAGATTTGTACTCATGAATAGTGCCAACCTCCAAAAAAATTGTCTCCAATTACTCAAATTTAAATTTGCTGAATTTACAATTGATTTATAAGTTTTGATGCCTTATGGATACAATGATAGGGTCCATTTTGCACCAAGATGCCTCCAAAACTATGATATTCACAAAAGAAACCAAAAATATATGCAACCAAAAACTGAAAAAGAATGGCCTCTGAGTGTCTAATTTTGACAAAATAAAAGTCAAATCTTATTGTCTTAGCTACTCTAAATGCAATGATTTGACCAACAAGTCATCAAAATATAATCTCTCTACCAAGGCTTCAATTTGAAACCCCCATTTCTGAAAGGACATGAACTAGCTACAAACATTGATCAACCATGCTCTAATACCATGTAGGATTCAATGAGAATCCAAACACAAGTCTAGATCTAGGTGACTACAAAAGATTACAAAAGTTAGATCCAAACATGCAAATGGTGCAGAATGCAAATAGATTAGCTAAAATTCAATATCGACAATATGGAAAGATTAAAACTAAATTGATTTATTGATTCTTTTGAAATGAAGGAAATTGCATACAATATATTATAGACTTTAGGAGTCAGAAAGACAAGTTTCCCAAAAGAGTTGAGTTAGCCACAAGTGAACAAGACATGGACTCAACGTGAAGAGAAATTAAATCAAGTGAACTTAACTTGAAGATCAAGTGAGATCAACTTGATGTGAAGTGCTCAGTATTGCTAAATCTACCTAAGTAAAGAAAACTAGTTACCTAAGTAAACTTAATATAATAAAGAGCAATGAAGTAATTACACCAACACCATCTATAGTTTGTTTAAAATTTTTCTTGTAATAGAAAGATAATTGTTTTTAGATGTCTTACAAGAAAGACAAATGTTAGTCATCCATATGAGATGACTATTATCCTCTTCTTAAAAATATGAGTTATCTTCTTAAATTCTAGTACCAATCTTTTGTTGTAAGATGTACTAATGTGCACTTGAAATCTAGAATAGACTCCACAAAGTCCAAGGCAAAGTATTAGTATTATAAATTTTTTCATGTTTTATACAAAGTTATAATCATTTCAAAATTAATACAAGTTCAGTGTATTTCTCATATCAATTCTCCATTGTTCACTCAATATTTCAAAGAATTTGACAAATCTCTAAGTACACATTTGTTGTTCTTTTATTATATTTAGTTAGTATTCTACCAAAGTGAATGTAAAAACTTTCTATCATAGTATATGCAATATTATAATTAATAATGGGTTATTAAGTATCTCTTATGAAATTTATTTAACTATCTTGTTTAAAATCGTAAAGAAACTTACAATTTGTTTAAGTTTGAAACTTTATAACATTGACTCTATTCCTAAAGGATGAACCACAAGTCTTACAATCTTAAGTTAATTAAAACCTTTTAAACAAATAAATATATTTTTTTAATTTATAAATGTCTTAGATAGATACTACTTGCAATTAAGAATATAAGGAATTAATCCAAAAAAGATCATTCTGAAATTCTGTTATACATGCTTATAGTTTGATAATTTACAAATATATGTAAAGATCTCTAGTTGTAATCAAATAAAGTCTAACATTTAGAATTGTTAGTAACAAATAAATTAGATTGTCTTCTGCTATTTAAGGTTTAAATTTTGTTTATAAGTTAAGAATGATTGTATGTCTTGTGATATCTAGTGAAAAAAGCCTCCCAAGTTCAATAGAACTTAAAATATAGAAATTGTACCTACTCTTGTTAATTGGCACACTATGTCTATTTTTTTTAGTTAAGGATAAAAGTGAGATTTTGAAAGGCCCAAACCCTATTACATAGACAAGATCAGATATAACATTGAAGCCCAACAATCAGACTATAAACTGACTGCTACAATCACAACAATAACAACTTTTCACAAAAATGAGACTAAAAATAACTAACATAAGACTTATCACCCAATAAAAATAGAAGAGACCAACAAACACAGATCTAATCTGTCTATATTTTGAGTATAAAACATCACTTAATTATTTAGCTTGATTGTGTATCCCAAGGCTAAAAGATTTAATAAGTACTATATCTTATAAAGAAACTAATTAGAGCACCAACACAATCATTGCCCACATGTAATATGGAATCTGCATGTTGTCCATAGGCCGATTGAATAATTTTTCAGTGGTATAAAAAATAAGTTAATTGTAACTAATAATTCTAAAAATGTGTAATAAAGGTACAATCAAAACTATGCACAGATGTTTACAAACACATGATATTATGTTTACCTGTGAGAAACCCATTCCTAAGTTTACTAACAAAATCTGCCAAGAAAAATTAGAACACCTACACAAGAAAATTTCAGATCTAAGATTGTTAATTAACAAGATGAATGACTGGTAGAATGGCACACACTTAATTGATGAAAGTAAAATTTTAAATAGATTTTCAAAGTTGAGCTCAAACAAACCCAAAAGTGTTAAAATTGGAAAAATTAAGGTAAAAAATACTTTGATCCGCTGGAAAGTAAAACCCTAACACCTTCAGGATGATTGACAATCTCAAAGATGAGAGACTTCACAAAGGGACATTTAAGTAGAGTTTAAAAGTTAAAGGAGAACAACAATAACAATTTTAATGATTCACTACAGCAAAATTAAAATAAGTATATTAAAATTATATGCTTTGTTGTTTATAAGGGTGTAATGAGGTGGTTAGTTCAGATTGTTGTTGTGTTGGCCTTCAGGGTTCAAACTCCAACTGGGCCAATGAGCTTGCAGGCCATGGGCCTTCACAAGCTGTGGTGCTTGCAGGTTGTGTGCCTTCGTTGAGCCAATGAGCTTGCTGGTTTGAACAAGGTGATAAAGCCATGAGAAGAGATCCCCCGTGAGAGTCTCTCTGGGCTTGGATCAGGTTGAAAACTCTAATTTCCCCATTAAAAAAATTATATACTTTGTAAATTTCAATTCTTTCTAGAGCAGTTTAACTTTAAATTACTTCAATTATATGTTCAAGATTGTTTCTTGTGTTGATTTTGGTAGCTAGGTTGGATCCCTTCTAGAGACCGACCTAGTCATAAAATGTTGAATGGCCTAATCGGCCTTAGCATTTCGAGAAATCTCAATTGTATCCGATTGAAGGCAAGACCTATTTGGGCGAATTCATTCAATGTATCTTGAAATTGCAAATAGGTCTGGATCTATTTCAAAGTAACGTGTATGCAATTATTTGAATTATTATAATTGGCACCAAATTGTATAAGGCCGACCAGAAATATGGTTTGTGCGATCTCATATAAATGTAAAGTGAATTGTAGTCATAATACACAGCAACATGCACTGATTTCTACTCTGCAAAAACTTTCCATCGGTGATTTACTTCATCTAAAATTAGCAAGAGTTCTACCGATAGTTGAACCGTGTGACAGGTTCAATGGTTCAACAGGTTCCAAAGGTTCAATGGTTCAATAGTTGTAAGGAGCTCTGTTGATAGTTGAACCGTGCAATAGGTTCAATGGTTCAAAGGTTCAATAGTTCAACAGTTGTGAGGAGCTCTTCCGATAATTGAACCGTGCGACAGGTTCAACGGTTCAACGGTTCAACAGTTGCAAGGAGCTCTGCCGATAGTTGAATCGTGCGACAGGTTCAACGGTTCAACAGGTTCAACGATTCAATAGGTTCAATAGGTTCAACAGTTCAGTGGTTCGATCATCCTGTCAACAACGATTCTATGAATCAGTGAAATGAATCTGATCTTTCATAGATGAAGTCGCTAAGGATTATTCAGAGCTGTTGAATCTTTGTGATTGCTGTGCAATCACCCCATATGTAAGCAAACTTAAGTTTAGATAAGTTGTGCCTACTATTTGTGCCCTAGCTGGGCAAAGTTGTAATCTACCTTCGCCATTAATATAATCAGATCTGAGATTTTCTTGCTGGGTTTTTCACCTCTAAGAGAGAGGTTTTCCTAGGGTATATGTGTGTTATGTATGCATTTGTCTTTTTTTGTTCCTTGCTGTAAATCTGATTGCTAAAATTAACATGGTATCAGAGCCAAGTTCAAATTAATTGAATTTGTAATAATCAATTATCTATCTCTGCTCTTATCACTTCTTCAAGATGGTTCTCAGGGTGGAAGATCGATTGGATGGGGCTTCCAATTTCACATCATGGAGAGTCTGCATCATGATTGTGTTGAATGAAAATGACCTTGCAGACTTTGTGACCAAAGAATCTTCCAAGCCTGAGGCAGAAGGAGAAAAGACCCAATAGAGGAAGAAAGATCTTCAAGCTCAGAAGATCTTATTGATTCAGTAAAGGACCACATTGTTCTCATCATCTCCAAGCTGAAGATAGCAAGCACAATGTTCAGAACCTTGGAGGAGATGTATGAAATCAACAACACTAGTCGTGTTCTAGCTTTCAAGCAGCAGCTTCATCACATCAAGATGGCTAAAGGTGAATCTGTCATGGCTTACTTCATGAGGATTTCTGATTTGAAAGATCAGCTCTCATCTATTGGAAAGATTGTTGATGAAAATGATTTAACTATGCTAGCCCTCAATGGTCGTCCAGCATCTTGGGAGGCCTACATTCAAGGAATTAGTGCAAGAGCTGATCTGCCCAAGTTTGACAAATTAAGGGCTGACTGTATTCAAGAAGAGTCTCGACTGGCTGCTAGAGGAGTTATCAAAAACACTCATGAAGACAATCATGTCCTTGCTGCCCAGTCTTTCAAGAAGAAAGGAACCTATTAGAAGAAGAACAATTTCAAGAGGAATAGAGATCAAAGGTCTAATCCACCTCATGATTTGAAGAAAAAGAAAAAGGACTTGTCTCACATCAAGTGCTTTAGGTGTGACAAATTCGATCACTATGCAAGGGACTATTTATCCCAGTCTAAGCAACAAGGAGCAAACTTAAATGAAGTCTCAAATCAGTCTAATACTAAAGACTTCCTTTTCATTTCTGCTCTGTCAAGCAATGTACCCTCAGACAATGATACTTGGTTGATTGATAGTGGTGCATCTAGACACATCATTGGCTATCAAGAGCACCTCTCAGATTTAGTGGAGAAAGAGTCTAATCTTCATGTGGTCATTGGTGATGATGCTCGCTATTCTGTGAGAGGTTTTGCTACTACTTCCCTTAATTTAGATTCTGGAATTTCTCTTCACCTCAGTGATATTTTGTTTGTGTCAGGAATCAAAAGAAACCTTTATTAGATTGCATTTTCTGAGGGAAGAGTGCTTGCATGGCCTAAGAAGTCCGGCATCAAATCAGCTCGTGTCATTGGGAATAGGTATGAGAGACTATATAAGCTTTCAGCACGTCCAGTTTGAGCTCTCATTCATGAAGCACCTGAGTCAAGCGAGCTATGGCATAGAAGACTTGGACATCTTCATTTCCAAGCCCTCCCTACACTTGAGAAGATAGTTAAAGGTATGCCTAAACTTAGTCATATTCATGATGATACATGCAAGGGTTGTGCTATGGGTAAAAACATATCAAAATGGTTAGAAAATTCAATATGTAATCTACAACAACAAGTAGTGCGTGTGTGATTTATCTTAAAATAGAAAGGTTTTAGCAATTCAAAATATCTTTGACAAATTTTAATTTGAGGATACTTCTCTAGAAATTTACCATAAAACTGTGTTTGATTCTCATCCAAAAAATGCTTTGGATGTGGTTCGCGGTTCTGACTACCGATTCTCCTTCTTACCACATCCCTTTGATTCAGAGATACCCTTGTGTAATTCTTCCAAAAGTCTTCAATTAGTGATCTCAATGCTTCAACAATTGGTTTATCTTTTCATGGTAGTCTCCCCGAGAACACCCATAATTCATTGGCATTAGTGTCTTCAATTCTTTGGCGTCTTCCAACGGCTCTTGATAAAGTTTTCCTATTAATTCTCAATTCTTGACTTGTCTTTCTAATGAGACAAGCTTTCCTCGTTTGACTACTTACTATAGTCGATGTAATCACACACCGTGTTGCATTACTATCTTTTGTGCATGAGGTGTTACCCACACTCTCATACGCACTCATTAGATTCTTGACAATAGATTTTTCACTTGACGCCTCTGATGTTCTCAACCCAAGAATCTTCATGATAGACCTATACTTTATACTTCGCATCATTTCAATGAATAGTTGACATCTTGCAGTCTCATTTAACTTTTCAAAGAACAATCTCCAAATCTTATTAGCATATCTTTTACAAGTGCGTTTTGGAATCTTACCTTCCATTGGCTGCAAAATATTCTCATCAATATCAATCAAATACTTTGGCTTTCTATGCAAAATTCTAGGTGGTGTCAAGTTAGGTAAACTCATCTCAACATTAGGAATTTCATCAATATTTAAATGAGATGGGTTAGATGGCATGCCTTCAATTGAAGATGGAATAGATGACATACCTTGAGGTTGAGGTGGGAACGATGGCATACCTCCTTCATCACATGTGAGTGATGATGTACTCTCCACTTGAGATGTGGTAGATGGTGTCCCTACATGTTGACTTGCGGTAGAGAACGTGTCTCCAACTATGGTATTCAAATCTCTCGTACCACGAAGTTTTTGCATTCGTTCTCTTTGTGCCGCCAATACCATATCTCTTTGTGATGGTTGTGGTTCATCTTCAATTGGTATGTCTTCATTTATCGTGTCCAATTTTCTCTTCTCATGAAGTTCCCTCATAGCCACTGCTTTCTTTGCATTCTTAGCTTCTATCTCTTCCTGTGTTGGTTTAATTCTTGATCGTTTCCTCGGCATGATGGAGAATTTGTCTGTAGCATGATAAAGAGACCAATATTACTTCCTAAGAAATGAATACAAGATAATAGTGGGATTGTACTTTTATTATGTTGTAAGGATTTATTCTTGTATAGTTTGACATCATGGTATGTTAAGGTCTATTTATTACACATAATTATTAAAGAGCCCAAGTGTAGAAAATATACATGGCATCATGTGAGATTGTGGGCTGCTTTCTTGGTTGGGAATGTGTCTATTTTAAACATGTATGATAAAGCATGATAAAGTAATTCAATTCGAATTAAGGAAAATGTAAAGAACATGCATGTAAAGACTTGACATACCTAAAAAATGAAGATTCGAATGGAGAGAGTAGCCAATTATGTAGTGTTTTTTCTTCTTGCATCAAACTCCTCAATAATTTTAGTTTTTCACCACTTGCTTCCTTTTCAATGTTAAATTGAATAACACTCAAATATAATTACTAACAACAATACTATTAACCTATCTATAATGTTAAATTCCTAAAATTGAATCACAATTAACATTGCAACACTACAAAAATTGAAACTTGAATAGATATATATCAAACTTGGTGTGAAAACTATGTTATTTCCTCCTTCTCAAGTTGGCAATGCAGAAAAAGTGGTGGAAAGATCATGCAAAGGTGGTACGATGTGTCAAATGTGCATGTGAACTTCCCAATAGCATGAAGGCACTTCTTTTTTGTCGAAGCACTTGCAGAATCAGTAAGAAAACAGAGCATGTGGGCCTGGATCATGGGAGTAACCACTTTTTTACAGTTTCAATAGAAAGACAAAATGCAAGCGCATTATAACGTGCTCCATTTTATCCTGCTATAGATTCATCACATCATTTCCATTGATCACATCTCTTTCCTGCAAGAGCTTGCCAGATGCTTCGCCATATGATAGGCATAACAATGAAGGGGCAAGCCCTCATAATCAAGTTCTTGATAGAAAATGCCCTCAACCCTCAACGTCAAACCCTAATCCCTCAACCCTTAACTCCGATCCCTCAACCCTCAACTCTAATCCATTATCTCTCAACTCTAATCCCTCATCCCTAAACCCTAATCCCTCAGCCCTCAACCCTAAACCTTATCCCTCAACCCTAATCCCTCAACCCTCAACCCTAATTCGTCATCCCTCAACTCTAATCCCTCATCCCTAAACCCTAAATGCTATCCCTAATCCTACACCCTCAACAGACTTGATACTATACCTTAAACTCTAATCCCTTATCCCTAAACCCTCCAACCCTATCCCTAATCCTTACACCCTCCACACTCTACTTTAACCCTAATCCCTTGAACCTCAACCCTATCCCTAAACCCTTGACCCTCAAACCTCAACCCTCAACCCTCGACATCAAACCCTAATCCCTCACCCTTAACTCTGTTCCCTCATCTCTCAACCCTAACCCTAAACCCTCAACCCTCAACATCAAATCCTAATCCCTCAATCCTTCACTCTAATCCCTCAACCCTAAACCCTATCCCTAAACCCTCAACACTATACCTTAAACCCTAATCCCTTAGCCCTCAACCCTAAACCTTATCCCTAAACCCTAATCCCTCAACCCTCAACCCTAATCTGTCATCCCTCAACTCTAATCCCTCATCCCTAAACCCTAAATACTATCCCTATTCCTACACCCTCAACAGACTCGATACTATAGCTTAAACTCTAATCCCTTATCCCTAAACCCTCCAACCCTATCCCTAATCCTTATACCCTCCACACTCTACTTTAACCCTAATTCCTCGACCCTCAACCCTATCCCTAAACCCTTGACCCTCGAACCTCAACCCTCAATGTCAAACCCTAATCCCTCAACCCTAAACCCTAATCCCTCAAAACTAAACCCTATCCCTAAACCATCAACCCTCAACACTATACCTTAAACCCTAATCCCTATCCCTCAACCCTTAACCCTTAAAACTTAAACCCTATCCCTACACCCTCAACACTTGACACTATATCTTAAGCCTTAAACCCTCATCCCTAAAGCCTCAACCCTCAATCCTTAAACCTTCAACCCTAAACTCTATCCCTAATCCCTCTACCCTTGACACTAACCCTAACCTCAACATTAAATGCTAATCTGTCAACCCTAAACCCTAATTCTAAACCCTCAACCCTCAACACTATACCTTAAACCCTAATCCCTCAACCCTCAGCCCTAAACCTTATCCCTAAACCCTAATCCCTCAACCCTCAACCCTAATCCATCATCCCTCAACTCTAATCCCTCATCCCTAAACCCTAATCCCTCAGCCCTCAAACCTAAACCTTATCCCTAAACCCTAATCCCTCAACCCTCAACCCTAATATGTCATCCCTCAACTCTAATCCCTCATCCCTAAACCCTAAATGCTATCCCTAATCCTACACCCTCAACAGACTCGATATTATACCTTAAACTCTAATCCCTTATCCCTAAACCCTCCAACCCTATCCCTAATCCTTACACCCTCCACACTCTACTTTAACCCTAATCCCTTGAACCTCAACCCTATCCCTAAACCCTTGACCCTTGAACCTCAACCCTCAACCCTCGACGTCAAACCCTAATCCCTCAACCCTTAACTTTGTTCCCTCATCTCTCAACCCTAACCCTAAACCCTAAACCCTCAACCCTCAACCCTCAATGTCAAATCCTAATCCCTCAACCCTTCACTCTAATCCCTCAACCCTAAACCCTATCCCTAAACCCTCAACACTATACCTTAAACCCTAATCCCTCAGCCCTCAACCCTAAACCTTATCCCTAAACCCTAATCCCTCAAACCTCAACCCTAATCTGTCATCCCTCAACTATAATCCCTCATCCCTAAACCCTAAATGCTATCCCTATTCCTACACCCTCAACAGACTCGATACTATACCTTAAACTCTAATCCCTTATCCCTAAACCCTCCAACCCTATCCCTAATCCTTATACCCTCCACACTCTACTTTAACCCTAATTCCTCGACCCTCAACCCTATCCCTAAACCCTTGACCCTCGAACCTCAACCCTCAATGTCAAACCCTAATCCCTCAACCCTAAACCCTAATCCCTCAAACCTAAACCCTATCCCTAAACCATCAACCCTCAACACTATACCTTAAACCCTAATCCCTATCCCTCAACCCTTAACCCTTAAAACTTAAACCCTATCCCTACACCCTCAACACTTGACACTATATCTTAAGCCTTAAACCCTCATCCCTAAAGCCTCAACCCTCAATCCTTAAACCTTCAACCCTAAACTCTATCCCTAATCCCTCTACCCTTGACACTAACCCTAACCTCAACATTAAATGCTAATCTGTCAACCCTAAACCCTAATTCTAAACCCTCAACCCTCAACACTATACCTTAAACCCTAATCCCTCAACCCTCAGCCCTAAACCTTATCCCTAAACCCTAATCCCTCAACCCTCAACCCTAATCCATCATCCCTCAACTCTAATCCCTCATCCCTAAACCCTAATCCCTCAGCCCTCAAACCTAAACCTTATCCCTAAACCCTAATCCCTCAACCCTCAACCCTAATCTGTCATCCCTCAACTCTAATCCCTCATCCCTAAACCCTAAATGCTATCCCTAATCCTACACCCTCAACAGACTCGATATTATACCTTAAACTCTAATCCCTTATCCCTAAACCCTCCAACCCTATCCCTAATCCTTACACCCTCCACACTCTACTTTAACCCTAATCCCTTGAACCTCAACCCTATCCCTAAACCCTTGACCCTTGAACCTGAACCCTCAACCCTCGACGTCAAACCCTAATCCCTCAACCCTTAACTTTGTTCCCTCATCTCTCAACCCTAACCCTAAACCCTAAACCCTCAACCCTCAACCCTCAATGTCAAATCCTAATCCCTCAACCCTTCACTCTAATCCCTCAACCCTAAACCCTATCCCTAAACCCTCAACACTATACCTTAAACCCTAATCCCTCAGCCCTCAACCCTAAACCTTATCCCTAAACCCTAATCCCTCAAACCTCAACCCTAATCTGTCATCCCTCAACTATAATCCCTCATCCCTAAACCCTAAATGCTATCCCTATTCCTACACCCTCAACAGACTCGATACTATACCTTAAACTCTAATCCCTTATCCCTAAACCCTCCAACCCTATCCCTAATCCTTATACCCTCCACACTCTACTTTAACCCTAATTCCTCGACCCTCAACCCTATCCCTAAACCCTTGACCCTCGAACCTCAACCCTCAATGTCAAACCCTAATCCCTCAACCCTAAACCCTAATCCCTCAAACCTAAACCCTATCCCTAAACCATCAACCCTCAACACTATACCTTAAACCCTAATCCCTATCCCTCAACCCTTAACCCTTAAAACTTAAACCCTATCCCTACACCCTCAACACTTGACACTATATCTTAAGCCTTAAACCCTCATCCCTAAAGCCTCAACCCTCAATCCTTAAACCTTCAACCCTAAACTCTATCCCTAATCCCTCTACCCTTGACACTAACCCTAACCTCAACATTAAATGCTAATCTGTCAACCCTAAACCCTAATTCTAAACCCTCAACCCTCAACACTATACCTTAAACCCTAATCCCTCAACCCTCAGCCCTAAACCTTATCCCTAAACCCTAATCCCTCAACCCTCAGCCCTAATCCATCATCCCTCAACTCTAATCCCTCATCCCTAAACCCTAATCCCTCAGCCCTCAACCCTAAACCTTATCCCTAAACCCTAATCCCTCAACCCTCAACCCTAATCTGTCATCCCTCAACTCTAATCCCTCATCCCTAAACCCTAAATGCTATCCCTAATCCTACACCCTCAACAGACTCGATATTATACCTTAAACTCTAATCCCTTATCCCTAAACCCTCCAACCCTATCCCTAATCCTTACACCCTCCACACTCTACTTTAACCCTAATCCCTTGAACCTCAACCCTATCCCTAAACCCTTGACCCTTGAACCTCAACCCTCAACCCTCGACGTCAAACCCTAATCCCTCAACCCTTAACTTTGTTCCCTCATCTCTCAACCCTAACCCTAAACCCTAAACCCTCAACCCTCAACCCTCAATGTCAAATCCTAATCCCTTAACCCTTCACTCTAATCCCTCAACCCTAAACCCTATCCCTAAACCCTCAACACTATACCTTAAACCCTAATCCCTCAGCCCTCAACCCTAAACCTTATCCCTAAACCCTAATCCCTCAAACCTCAACCCTAATCTGTCATCCCTCAACTATAATCCCTCATCCCTAAACCCTAAATGCTATCCCTATTCCTACACCCTCAACAGACTCAATACTATACCTTAAACTCTAATCCCTTATCCCTAAACCCTCCAACCCTATCCCTAATCCTTATACCCTCCACACTCTACTTTAACCCTAATTCCTCGACCCTCAACCCTATCCCTAAACCCTTGACCCTTGAACCTCAACCCTCAACCCTCAATGTCAAATCCTAATCCCTCAACCCTAAACCCTAATCCCTCAAACCTAAACCCTATCCCTAAACCATCAACCCTCAACACTATACCTTAAACCCTAATCCCTATCCCTCAACCCTTAACCCTTAAAACTTAAACCCTATCCCTACACCCTCAACACTTGACACTATATCTTAAGCCTTAAACCCTCATCCCTAAAGCCTCAACCCTCAATCCTTAAACCTTCAACCCTAAACCCTATCCCTAATCCCTCTACACTCGACACTCTAACCCTAACCTCAACATTAAATGCTAATCCGTCAACCCTAAACCCTCAACCCTCAACACTATACCTTAAACCCTAATCCCTCAACACTCAACCCTAAACCTTATTCCTAAACCCTAATCCCTCAACCCTCAACCCTAAACCTTATCCCTAAATCCTAATCCCTCAACCCTCAACCCTAATCCATCATCCCTCAACTCTAATCCCTCATCCCTAAACCCTAATCCCTCAGCCCTCAACCCTAAACCTTATCCCTAAACCCTAATCCCTCAACCCCCAACCCTAATCCATCATCCCTCAACTCTAATACCTCATCCCTAAACCCTAAATGCTATCCCTATTCCTAAACACTCGATACTATACCTTAAACTCTAATCCCTTATCCCTAAACCCTCCAACCCTATCCCTAATTCTTAAACCCTCCACACTCTACTTTAACCCTAATTCCTCGACCCTCAACCCTATCCCTAAACCCTTGACCCTCAAACCTCAACCCTCAACCCTCAACGTCAAACCCTAATCCCTCAACCCTTAACTCTGATCCCTCGACCCTCAACCCTATCCCTAAACCCTCAACCCTCAACGTCAAATTCTAATCCCTCAACCCTTCACTCTAATCCCTCAACCCTAAACCCTATCCCTAAACCCTCAACACTATACCTTAAACCCTAATCCCTCAACCCTAACCCTAAACCTTGTCCCTAAACCCTAATCCCTCAACCCTCAACCCTAATCTGTCATCCGTCATCCGTCATCCGTCAACTCTAATCCCTCATCCCTAAACCCTAAACGCTATCCCTATTCCTAGACCCTCAATAGGCTTGATACTATATCTTAAACCCTAATCCCTCTACCCTTGACACTCTTATTTAACCCTAATCCCTTGACCATTAACCCTATCCCTCAACCTCAACCCTCAACCCTCAACTCTCAACATTAAACCCTAATTCATCAACCCTAAACCCTAATCCCTCAAACCAAAACCCTATCCCTAAACCATCAACCCTCAACACTATACCTTAAACCCTAATCCCTATCCCTCAACCCTTAACCCTTAAAACTTAAACCCTATCCCTACACCCTCAACACTTGACACTATATCTTACGCCTTAAACCCTCATCCCTAAAGCCTCAACCCTCAATCCTTAAACCTTCAACCCTAAACCCTATCCCTAATCCCTCTACCCTTGACACTCTAACCCTAACCTCAACATTAATGCTAATCCGTCAACCCTAAACCCTAATCCTAAACCCTCAACCCTCAACACTATATCTTAAACCCTAATCCCTCAACCATCAACCCTAAACCTTATCCCTAAACCCTAATCCCTCAACCCTCAACCCTAATCCCTCATCCCTCAACTCTAATCCCTCATCCCTAAACCCTAAATGCTATCCCTATTCCTAAACCCTCAACAGACTCGATACTATACCTTAAACCCTAATCCCTTATCCCTAAACCCTCCAACCCTATCCCTATTCCTTACACCCTCCACACTCTACTTTAACCCTAATCCCTCGACCCTAAACCCTATCCCTAAACCCTTGACCCTTGAACCTCAACCCTCAATGTCAAACCCTAATCCCTCAACCCTTAACTCTGATCCCTCAACCCTCAACCCTATCCCTAAACCCTAAACCCTAAACCATCAACCCTAATCTGTCATCCCTCAACTCTAATCCCTCATCCCTAAACTCTAAACGCTATCCCTATTCCTAGACCCTCAACGGGCTCGATACTATACCTTAAATGCTAATCCCTTATCCCTAAACCCTGCAACCCTATCCCTTATCCCTTAACCCTCATGATTAATAGCTTTGAACGTAAAAAAATTTAAGGGGAGTATAACGCGAGCGCGTTATAACATGCTCGCATTATGTCAAACATGACAAATAGCAGACTTGCGGGAAAGGAAAAATGCAAAACAAAACATAACGCGAGCGCGTTATGTCTTGCTTTGGGAATCCCAAGCCTTGGGCTTGGGATTTGCTTTGGATTTCCAACCCAAAGGCTTGGAGTGCCTTATGAACAGTCACAGACGTGTTTTTCTATATTCTTCAAAATTTCACATAATTTCGTTCGTGCTAACCCTCAGATTTGCACGTGTTTCAAGGTCGAACAAATCAAACACATGGGTAATGTTAGGCTTTCTCTTAGCTATTTGACGATGTGATTTTTTTCACATTTTAACAATGTTAAGCCTTTCATCTTTAATTTCTTTTGTTTGTGTGTCCGTTTTTAGGCAAAAACCACTGTTTGGTCCTTTTTTCATTGTAAAATAACTATTCATTCAAATTTCAAAAAAATTACATATTTAGAAACTAGACTCCATTCTACAAATATTAAAAAAATAAAAAAATGATTTTCAGTTAGTTTTCAAAATTTATAGGGGTAGCACGGCCAAAATTCTATTTTTTAGGATGTGTCCACTTTGAAAATTAGTAAAAAATTAAATATTCATAAAAAAATTATCAGAAAAATCGGGCATAAACTACATGCTATTAGCTAATTTCTCATTAAAGCGATTTTAAAAATACCAAAAAAAAGTTGACCTTTTGAGGGAGCCACAAAACATGCTATGTTATGTTTTTTTGACAGAAACAACACCAATTTCTATGGCTCCCTCTTTTGAACCCCTTAATCTATGCCATTTTCAAAACAAAATAGTAGTTTAGAAAGTAGACTCAGAGCACTACGAACATTGTTTTGGTTGCATCTCCAAATTTTGAGTGTAACTATGCTCAATTTCTCATCCAAGGCCAGTATTTCCTGATTTCAGAAAAAAAGTGGCCACTTAAGACCCCTTTTTGGCCCCCCATCTTCCTGCACTTACCCCCATAGTTGAGGCAACAAAAGCTATGATTCATGATCAGGATCTGCAGACCTTCCTATGGGCTGAAGCATCTAGGACAGTTGTCTATATTCAGAATAGATGCCCTCACCGTGTATTGAAAGATATGACTCTAGAAGAAGCTTTTTTCAGGGATCAAACCTAATATCAGTCACTTGAGGATCTTCGGGAGTCCAATATATGTCCATGTACCCAAAGAGAAGAGAACCAAGTTGGAACCTTCTGACAAAAGAGGCATTCTTGTGGGCTACAGTGAAACATCCAAAGCATTCAGAATTTACATTCTAGGTCAGAAGTTTATTGAGGTTAGTAAAGCTGTCACTTTTGAAGAAAATATTGCACTCAAAAGATCTAAAGGCTCAAGTATAGAGATTGACAATGAAGTCCATGATAACCCTCAAGACATGGATATTGAGCATAATACTGAGATTCAGAGAGAGTCCACAGAATCTGAAAATCATGATGATCCAAGTGAACCTTTGGATCCTACCGATGGGCCTAGGGACATTACCGTGAGTAAGAAGAGACCTCTCTGGATTCAAGAGGTAGAAAAGTTTGCAGCTCCAAGTGGCACATTCAGAAAAAGTAGGAGGCCGCAGAAATTCTCTGACTATGTTGCATTGATGTGCAATCTCATTGAGACTGAACCTTCCAGTGTTGAAGAGGCCATGAAACATCAAGCATGGAAGAGTGCTATGGATGAAGAATATCAGTCTATCATCAAGAATGATGTTTAGGATATTGTGCCTAGACCCAAAGATAAGTCTGTCGTATCTTCCAAATGGTTGTTTAAAATTAAACATGATGCTAATGGAAGTATTGAGAAATACAAAGCTAGATTTGTGGCTCGTGGCTTCTCTCAGAAAGAAGGCATAGATTATGAGGAAACCTTTGCCCCTGTTGCTCGATATACTTCCATCAGGACTATCATTGCTATTGCTATAGCTAAGGGATGGAAGTTGCATCAGATGGATGTAAAGACAACTTTCCTCAATGGTGTTATTGAAGAAGAGGTCTACATTGAGCAACCTGAAGGCTTTGTGATCCATAAGAAAGAATCTCATGTATGCAGATTGAAGAAAGCATTATATGGCCTTAAGCAGGCCCCCCGTGCTTGGTATGAAAGAATTGACAAATACTTGGTAAGCCTAGGATTCTGTAAGAATGATGCTGACCCTAACCTTTACTTCAAGGTATTCAATGGTGAAATGTTGATTTTGGTTTTATAAGTTGATGACTTATTCCTAACTAGAGAAGATCATCTCATTCTTAGATGTAAGGAAGAATTGACTTTAGAATTTGAAATGAAAGATCTAGGTCTCATGCATTTCTTTCTAGGGTTAGAAGTATGGCAAAGACCCAATGAAATTATTCTAAGTCAAGGAAAATATACCATTGATATTTTGAAGAGGTTTGGAATGTTAGATTGTAAACCTATGCCTACTCCTATGGAAACTAACTTAAAGAAGTTGAGTGAATCTGCAGCTAGGTCTGATCTTGTGGATCCTACTGAATACAGGTAGCTGATCAAGGATCCTTGATGTATCTAGTTGACACTAGACCTGACATTTGCTATGCAGTGAGTGCCCTCAACCAATTCATGTGTGAACCAAGGCAGATTCATCTTGTTGCAGCCAAGCATATCTTGAGATATTTGCGTGGTACAGTTGGATATGGATTGAAGTACTCTTCTAATATAGTCATTACCTTGGAAGGCTATTCTGATTCTGATTGGGCAGGAAGTGTCACTGATAGAAAGAGCAATTCTGGAGTTTGGTTCAGTTTGGGATCTGCCATGATATCCTGGTGCAGCAAGAAACAGTCTTCAGTAGCATTGAGTACTGCTGAAGCAGAATATATTGTAGCTTGTGTGGCATCTTGAGAAGCAGTGTGGCTTCAAAAACTCCTTGCAAGATTGTTTGGACAACCTTGGGAGCCTACAGTTATTCATAGTGATAACCAGAGCTATGTGAAGCTCTCTGCCAATCCTATGTTTCATGACAGATCAAAGCATGTGGAAACTCAGTATCACTATATCCGAGATGTGGTGCAAAGGAATGCTATTCAGCTGAAATACATCATCACTGATGAGCAAACAGTGGATCTTCTCACCAAACCTCTTGCTCGAGTAAAGTTTGCATATTTTCGAGACAAGCTTGGAGTTGTAGAGAATGAAGCTCTAACTGAGAGGGAGTCTCAGCATCAGTGATACATTATACTGTATCTTCCACCCTCTGCGAGTAGGCATGGTGGATCCACCCTCTACGAGTAGGCATGGTGATAATGCACTCTTCTCTGGGAGAAGTTTGAGATGAAAGCCCTCTTCCACCCTCTACAAGTAGGCATGGTGGATCCACCCTCTGCAAGTAGGTACGGTGGATATCATGGGAGAAATTCCATAATGCGCTTGTTCACCCTCTGGGAGTATCTATGGTAAACGTCATGTGAAGATGACAATAAGCACTTATGTTTTTCATCTATGGGAGTAGCCATGGTGGTAGTCACTATGTGACTTGATCCTTATGAAGGACTCCTCCCTAGCTATGAGGGAGTGTTGATTTCGGTAGCTAGGTCGGATCCCTTCTAGAGACCAACCTAGTCATAAAATGCTGAATGCCCTAATCGGCCTTAGCATTTCAAGAAATCTTAATTGTATTCGATTGAAGGCAGGACCTATTTGGGCGAATTCATTCAATGTATCTTGAAATTGCAAATAGGTCTGGATCTATTTCAAAGTAACGTGTATGCAATTATTTGAATTATTATAACTTGGCGCCAAATTGTATAAGGCCGACCAAGATTATGGTTTGTGCGATATCAAATAAATGTAAAGTGACTTGTAGTCACAATACACAGCAACATGCACTGATTTCTGCTCTGCAAAAACTTTCCATCGACGATTTACTTCATCTGAAATTAGCAAGAGTTCTACCGATAGTTGAACCGTGCGACAGGTTCAACGGGTTCCAAAGGTTCAACTGTTCAACAGTTGTAAGGAGCTCTGCTGATAGTTGAACCGTGCGACATGCTCAACGGTTCAACAGTTCAAAGGTTCAATAGTTCAACAGTTGTGAGGAGCTCTGCCGATAGTTGAACCGTGTGACGGGTTCAATGGTTCAACAGTTCAACAGTTGCAAGGAGCTCTGCCGATAGTTGAACCGTGCGACAGGTTCAACGGTTCAACGGGTTCAACGGTTCAACAGGTTCAATAGGTTCAACAGTTCAGTGGTTTGATCATCCTGTCAATAGCGATTCTGCGAATCAGTGAAATAAATCTGATCTTTCATAGATGAAGTCGCTAAGGATTATTCAGGGCTGTTGAATCTTTGTGATTGCTATGCAATCACCCCATATGTATGCAAACTTAAGTTCAAATAAGTTGTGCCTACTATTTGTGCCCTAGCTAGGCAAAGTTGTAATCTGCCTTCGCCATTAATATAATCGGATCTGAGATTTTCTCGCTGTTTTTTTCACCTCTAAGAGAGAGGTTTTCCCAGGGTATATGCATGTTATGTGTGCATTTGTCTTTTTTTTGTTCCTTGCTGTAAATCTGATTGCTAAAATTAACATCTTGCTCCTTTTAGGGAGCTGTTGCATGTGTTTGTTGTGCTCAGCACCTTTGTCTGAGATGCTGTCTTGTTACGGCCTTGTTGTAGTCTTTGTGCTGCTGGTTTTTTGATTGCTTCTTATTGTTTGGCTGAGCTTTTCTGGCTTTATTATCCCTCTGTTAAAAAGGAGTTAAGGCCTTTTAAAACCTTACCTTTACCTTTATAAAAACGAAAAATATATATATATTTTAACAGATCTTATTTAAATCTAAATCTGACTGTTAGTATGATTTTTCAGTGAAATCTCTATTATTGAAGGTCACTTGTGCACGGCAGAACCAAAATTCATTACCATTTGATTAACTCGTGACAAATTCAAATTTAGGGAAGTCATATCTGTGAACCTGTGATCTGGAACTGAAATATACTAAATCGCCTGTTCAAAAACCCAGGTTCTAAAAACACTTTGAAGTACGCAGAAACATAGAAACATAAAATCGCCGTGGTCAAGAAAAAGCCCCTACCATTTACATCTACAACCTTAAGGCCAATCGCGAGGGCTGATGGAGGAATTACTCCCATTCAAATACGATGTTGTAAAGATTATCACCATATTATGAAAGTTGTAGCTGAATGTTATAAGGCCCCATTGCATAGACAGGGACTTAAGCTATTTTCAGCAAAAGGTCCAATTTGGTAAGGTAAACCCTCTTGTGGGCTGGGGGGACCAATGCCAATCCCTTGCTTTCGATATAGTGGGTGAGCTATGGAATCCAACCTCTAGCGCACTACCCAGGTTTAAATCTGGTTGGACTCATATTGGGGTTCAATGGGAGGGCTACGACCCCTGTTATTATGCCTCAATCTTGCAGGTAATCTCCCCAAGAAAACAAATTGTACTGCAAATTTCAAAATCTTTCCCTGGTGCTAGGAGCCATATGTTTCCAGCAGTTGCTCATGGATTTAAGGATGGATATTGCTTGTGGTAAATTGATATGTAGAACCTTAAAACTAGTAGCAGAGCAAACTGTTCAATGGTCAAATAATTAATGACAATTTTACATTTTATCTATAATGATAAATAATTGTCCTATTTTTTTTTGCAAAATTTACTTTTTAACTGTTGATCAATTTGATATTTAAGTATAGCCATAACAGAAATTACTCCAATAGTGGTTGAGATCCAGTTTCCACCATTGCCACTGCTCCTTTTGTTTCTTTTCCTCTTTTTCTCTATTTAGTATTGGGGTCTTCTTTTCACTTGTAATCTGCATAGATATTGTCAATTTTCCCATCCTCACCGAAACTTTCTCTCCCTTTGAAATTAATCTCCATTTGAGCCTATCCCCCACTATCTCTCTCTTAGCGAAGCCTAGGTCCTCTTAGGGAGTCTATCCCCCACTATCGCGCAACGTTCAGATCTCATAAACACCATATGTCCTGCAATGTTTTTTGGCCACACAAGATTTAGTTTTGATTATTAAACAGATACTTAATTTGTGTGCTTCTTTGGAATCTGTTACTTTCAATCACATTCCTACAAAATGGAATGGAGGAGCGGATTGTTTGGCCAAATGGGCCTCTGATCAAATGCAAAATTAGAACATTGTGGATAGGGGTCAATTACCCCAGATATGTCTCAAAAGTTGGTCCATTTAGTGGAGATTGACAAGGTTGTGTAATGCCCTTACTTTGTACTTCTTTTATTTTAGTTTGAAAAAAACTCCAAGATAGAACTGCCCCCAAGCTTGTAAACAAAGATTGTGTAGATGCTGTGACTGAGTTGCCTTTGTCCGGTTCAATGTCTTTGTCCAAAATTATTATTAATTAAAAAAGATTGATTTGAAAGTTGAAGCTTTGGACTTCACAGGCTACATAGCATGAGCTTTTTAGTCTTTCTTTTAAACTTTATTTGCTTGGTAGTGGTTTATTTTCACTGAATCAACTGTGAAGAATCTTCAATCTTTTTCAATAATAGAATTTGCCTTTATTTTAAAAACAAAATTTTGATTATACAATAAACAAGGAAATTAAGGAGGATGTTGGATGAACGATGTACAGGGCTAATTTTCCCCGTGAAAGTTTTTCCGGTGGGAGAGTTTGAGCAGCTAATGAAGGCGGAGATAGCTGGATCAAACACATGAGCTTTCTTTTCTGTCTATTGCGCTTTTGTTTCCACAAAAAAAAACAGTTTTGTATGCAGCCATTGCTATGCAAACTGCTCTCTCAAACAGCAGCAGCTAAAATATTGAAGCTTCCCTCAAGCAATCATTGCCCAAATTACATATGGAATCTGCATGTCGTCCATGAGTTGCTGTAGAATCCTCTTACAAAGAAAAAATAATTGTTCAGTGGAATAAAAATAAGTTAATTGCAGCTACTGCTTCGAAAAATGAATAATAAAGGTGGAACCAAAAACTTTGTACAGATGTATACAGACATATCATATTATGTTTACCTGTGATAAACACATTCCTAATTTCAGGAACAAAATCTGCAGAGAACACCTTCTATGGAACCTGTGATGAGCTTTGCATAAGAAAATTTCAGTGAGATTTTTAGTTAACAAAATAGAATGACTGGTCCAGTCGGATGCTCTTGAGTGGTAAAAGTAAACAGATATTCAAAATTTCAAACCCAACATAACTGTTAAATTTTGAGAAAAAAAAAAGGCAAAATAAATACCTGGATTGGTTGGAGAGTAAAATTTTAACAACTTCAGGACGATTGACAATTTCAAAGATGAGAGACTTCACAAAAGGACATTTAAGAAGAGTTAAAAAAGACAAAAAGATAAAGGAAGACAGTAATAACAATTTTAATAATTCACTGCAGCAAAGTTAAATATAAACTAAAATTAAGTATATTTAAATGATACACTAAAATTAAATATATTTAAACGATACACTTTGACAGATCTTACAAATCAATTCACATTTAAGAATGTTTTTAATAAAGGGTATACCCTTTTTAACAAGTGGGGTTTGAAAGGGCTCCACCCTTTTACAATGATCAGTCAAGAAGTATCAAAGATACACACTGCATCATGGAACAACAGTAGGAAACAAGCAAAACAACAACAGGAGCAATTCCCAAACAGCAGGGGTAAGAAAACTAACATAACAATTCAATTTCAAGAATAGGCAGTTATTTTTAAAATGTGAATCTGAAAGTTAGTCTGTAAGTATAAATTTAACAATCCTACTTCTTTAACACTTGATAAAAAAGAACCAATATATTTCAAGAACCTCTAGATGGAAAGGAGGTCAATATATATTAAGAATTGAAGGTCACTGGTGCACTGCAGAGCCAAAATTCACTTAGATAAAAGGAATCAATATATTTCAAGAATCTCTAGATGGAAAGGAGGTCAATATATATTAAGAATTGAAGGTCACTGGTGCACTGCAGAGCCAAAATTCACTTAGATAAAAGGGAATCAATATATTTCAAGAATCTCTAGATGGAAAGGAGGTCAATATATATTAAGAATTGAAGGTAGTTTGTGCACAGCAGAGCCAAAATTCAGTACCATTTGGTTAACCTGTCACAAACTCAAACTTTGAGAAGTTATATATGTGACTTTGTGATCTAACTTTCGTTTAATATATAAATCTCAAGATGCCTATTTTAGATCACTTTACTTGAACTTCACATGTTTCAATGGTCCAATAGTCAATAAAATTCTTACAATCTCATTGCTATTAAAAAGTGGTAAATAATTGTTCTATTCTTATTAACCAAATTTTACCTTTGACCATTAAATCTACATTTTGAGACAGTTCTATTTATATATTTTTTAAAAATTAAAAAAACAAAATAAACGGATATATCTAGTACAAAGAGACAAAGCAATTGATTGGGCAGCCTGCCTGAAACTGTTCATCTTAAAAAATATGCATTGATGAAAAAACCCTTCCCCAATAATTTTTCAGTGGCGAATACACACCAGTATCCTTCAAACAAAATGGAAGACAGAAAGATCTCCCTAAATAACCAAAGAAGGTACAAAAGTCTCACCTCTGCTGCTCCGCATATCCAGAACTAGGGTTACAATTTGCTGTTTATTTGACAGAAAATTCGAATTAAGCATATTTTTCAATACATCTCAGAGTGAGCATTCATCATAACTCAATGAGAACCCTTTGACATAATACAAGTCTTTAAGATTTCTACGAAGCGTAATTTACAAAATCAAAAACGTAATATGGATAATTTAAGAACAAAATACGAACATCGTCTGGGTTTTAAGTATATCCAGAGCAAGAAAGTCACGAATCCACTAGATATAAAATTCATTGAAAAAAAAATTGTCCTTGAATCTTACCATAAATCAGATCCAGAAAAGCAAGAAAAACACAAATCTCGAGATATAAAATTGATTATAAAAGAGTTTTGCCTTCGCCTAGTCAGAAATCAGATGGCGAAGCTAGCAATTTTTTTTTTTTAATTATATATTAAAAAAGAGTTAAAGCGAACATTTCAATCTAGAAACGAAACAGATTTGATCATGCAGGTATTTCTAAAATAATCACCAGGAGACTAATAGGCCATGATACAAATAATAACAAGCAAATGAAACACAGAAAATTCATATGAACCTCCGTTAAATTCTAAAGGTGATCGAGAAAATTGTAACAAGGAAAACTACAGAAGAATTCAAACCAGTGACTGTCCTTTAATCATTGTCCATAACTAGAATGGGGGTTGTGGCAGGAAAACCTAATAATCATTGGAATTCAAATGGGGAAGAAAGAAATTTTATAATCATTATCCATAAGTGGAATGGGGGGTGGTGGGAAAAGCTAAATAGAGATGAATCTTTGTCTTCCATCCATTTCCTGTATAGATTTTCGCCACATTCCCCATTCCATTTACAGGCAAATGATGTGGGGCAAAACTCTGTCATGAATACTCAGTGGAAAAAACTGCAAATTATATAGCCATTGGTATCTTCGAATTTCTTTCCCCGCGTTAAGCATATACGTGTTCATCTTCAACCTAACACATTTGACTCATTCTACGTATAAATAGCTGGGAATCATACTTTTATTTGGTATGACTGGGGAATGAAAACTCTAGAGAGAAAAATGATTCAATATTAAGCTCCTTGGCACCAAGGGTTAAATTTGAATTTGACTTAATATTTGAAGGGTAATATTTGATACAAAAGTGTCATATATTAGCAGTCATGATATTTCCACAGTCCATGTTGATAGATAGTAGTGCTTCTGGTAAAACTGTGTGTAGCTTTTTTTGCTTCGAGGCAAAAAAGCTACACACAGTTTTACCAGAAGCACTAGTGTCATATATTTATAGTTTTTATTTATTAATGGAAGTTTGAAGTTATATAAAATGGGATTTCATTTTCATTTCTAAAGGGACTTGATATGATCGTAATGGTAAAATTTGCATACATATGTCAATTCCCATTTAGTTTTGGGTTTATTTTGATGGAATGACTTAATACAATTATGTATTGGCAATTAATGCACTCTTGTATAAAGTTTGGCTCCTTCTTTGATCCTCACCTCTTCTCATTCGCTCTCACTTACACATATTTAGAATTATACATCTGTCCTTATGCATGTCCTATATGCATTTATCCATACACATTTGCATGATTTATCGGCCTTGCTTTCAATTTGACGCAGTCATAGGTGAAGGATCTAATGAAGCATTATCCAAGCATGCAACCAAAGCAAACAACACAACGTATGAAGTAGAATTCCATAGAATAGCAACACAAACTTTACTAACTTCACAAATTTGAATGATTACAATATGTCGCAATGGGCTTCCTACATGCTAAGCTACGATCGTTTGATTACTAACATAAAATTATACTACTCAAAATAAACTAATTACATTCCTACATTCCGCACTATCAAAATCTTCATTATCAATATCAAACTCCATTTTGGACTCTCATCCTCATGCTCGCATTGTTCCTCATAGACTTCATTCCCTTTCTCTAATACTTGATTTCTCCACTTGATAATGTCTTCAGTCAATCACAAGCCATGTTTATATAGCAATCCCATGTCAACTACAAGGTGGCACAAAGCTCTAAGCTACATGAAACATGTAGTCAACTAGTGTTAAAAAGTTCTAAATCTATGCAGTGATAACAAAATGAGGAATCCATGTGCGGTGCTCAGTGTACATCCTCCTAGGTCCAATGAGTCTTCAAATGTATTTATTTTTTAATGCAAACTCTGAATAACCTTGCGCAAGTGGAAAAAGTTACAATTGTGCAAGTCTATCAGCCTAATACATGTTCACGAACCAAATTATGTCATTCTAGTGACCCAATTCTTCTGAAACATGGATATGACATCCATACATAATTATAAAACATACTTCCAAAATCGCGAAACCAAATCTCAGCATGTGATGAAATGTGGTGGCTTCTTTTGTAATAGCTTATCAACTAAAAATCAACAAACAAACAAACAAATTGAAAGAAAATATTTTTGGTTGATGCAAGATTACCTCTACACCTAAGGATGCTCTTGCATAAAACACCTAGAGGGTTAATAAAATAATGTCCCTCATTTTCCAAGACAGTTTGCCCATGCATGGGAATTCCAACCTACAACTTCTTCACTCTGTTCATTTCATCTCTTTAGGTATGTCTCAAGCAATTTATCTCATTTGCTTCATTCCTCTGCATTGTTTGACATCTCATCAAGCTTCCTCTTTTTTGGTTGCGGTACTCTATTCCACCAATCATCTTCTATGCCACTTCTTCTAGGACTATTTTCATCTACAATCCTCTTGCCTTTTGTATCTTCATCAACTTGTTTCCTCCATCAATCATTCACCTTCTCTAGCTATTTTTTTTCCACATACTCCTTTGTATTGATTCTCGCTCTATCTTTCATTGCCACATGTTCCCCTATATGACTCCTCATCTATCATCTTCTCTAGATGGATCCCCTTTGATGACCTTTGCAATCCCATATTCCATCTTCCAAAGTATCTCATATGTAGTTGTGATGCTACAAATCCTTGGAATCAATGCATAACACTCATCCCAATGAAAACTTGAACACTATTACAAAACTACTCTTTCGTGGCATTCAATGGAATTAACTTGTGTTTCTTGTCATCATTCCAAATTTTGTTTGTATTAACTCTCCCATTATATACAACACTTCTATCAAATTGGCAAAGTCTAGAAAATAGCAATTCTAACACATCCATTGGTGCAATGTTGCACAACACCTCATCATTCTTCCACTAGTATTTTGTCTCTCTGTTGCAACCAACCAATCCTATATGTGTGTTGATGCTTCAACCTTTTCACTCCTAATTGTTCAACCATCTCTTTAGATACCAAGTTGTTAGTACTACCACTATTCACAACAACACTGCAACATTTACCTCATGTCTTGCATCTAGTCATAAACAAATGATTCCTAGATGTGAGCTAGTTATTTTTCGTTGTCGCATCTCAGTGCTCTCCTCAAGATAACATGTGATTCTCCTTATTTGGGTCCCTTTCTAAGATAGGTGACCTCTCATCCACAAATGTAGTTTTTGAGCTACCTTTTACCCTCTTTTCTCAACAGTCAAATGCTCTATGTCCTTTCCAACACTTGAAATGGGTTCCTCTAAAAGATCTTCTTTCATTCCTCCCATATCCTTGTCTTTATAGTAGTATTTACCAACATCTCTACCTTAGATACAATAGGAATTGTTGCTATCTCTTTAGTCATTGCAGTAAGAATCAACATCTTCCCTATCTTTGTGATGGGTATTTTGGCTTCCTCCTTAATTGTGATACATGCTACCTCTCCCTTGACCCCTTGGGTATGCTCCTTTGTTGTTGCATCTCATCCTAATGCTCTAGACTCTGTCTTCTTTCTCCTTTTGTTGGTTCTAACTCTCTTCCAACCTTTAATTCATTTTCCTTTCTATGGTGAGGGCCATCTGGTAAGCTTCTTTCATTGTTTAGATTACATCAATCCATTGGACATCTTTGATTCCATCTATAGTTATTTCATTGTTTAGATTCCATTAATCCAATATGGACATCAGGATTGATGGATATTGTCTAGATTGGATTGTCATCCTATAGTACTCCTCGACATATTCTTTCATAGTCATGTTTCTTTGTCTCAAATTATTTGATTCCTTTAACAACTCTAATTGATAAATTACAAGAATGAATTTGGACTTCAGCTTCTCTACCATCATGTCCCACTTTCCAATGCTAGGTTTACCTTTCCTATTTCTCTCTAACTAAACCTCCTTCCACCAAATGGTACCATGGCCTTTCAACTTAGTCTTCAAAAATTTCACTTTGTCTGGATTAAAAATATCCTCATACTCAAAGTTCTCTTCTAAATCAGTTATCTAATCTATTAACTCTTCAAGGTTCAAATTACTAGAATAATTCGGAATGTCTACTTTAGTCCTCTTATTAATACCTAATATGACACTCAACATCCTTTCCTCCTTGACTCATTCACTTTCATTCTTCTCAATAGATTTTGCTCCTTATTCTTCTCACTCTCCTCAACCCTAGGATTAGGGTTTTTTCAATAGTCTTGTTCAAAGGCATTCATTCGGTTCTACCTAGCTTTCATCATCCCATACATCTCTTGTATTCTTTTAGAAACATTAACAATACCACACCAAGTCTCTTAGGTGGCATCTTTAATTTGATGTAAACTACCTTGGATTGGCAGTCTATCCACAATCACCCTATAAACTACTTCATAATTGACACTCTATTTATAAGATTCCTATGGGCTACCTCAAGTTTTGGGGATCTACTTACAAACCCTTGTAACTAACTCACACTTAGTGATCTGTCCACAAGACCTTCACAATTTGCTCCAATTTGGCAAACACAAATTTCCTCCTTCGCTCTCTTCAATCCTCAAGATCCTAAACCTTATGCTTTGATACCACTTGATGCAGTCATGGGCAAAGGATCTAATGAAGGATTGTCTAACCATGTAGCTAAAACAAGCAACACAACATATGCAATAGAATTCTACAAAACAACAACATAAACTTTATTAACTTCATAGATTTGAATTATTACAATTTATCACAATGGGCTTCCTACATGCTATGCCATATTTGTTTGATTACTAGCATGAAATTATACTAATCAGAATAAACTAATTACATTCCTACATGCCACACTATCAAAATCTTAATTCTCAATATCAAATTCCATTTTGAACTATCATTCTCATGCTCACACTTTCCCTCTGAAAATTCATTCCCTCACTCTCATACTTGATTCCTCCACATGATGGTGTCTTCAATAGATCACAAGCAATGTTTATGTAGCAATCTCAAGCCTCAAAGATGATTTGTGTTGGCTAAAAGGTGGTGTAAAGCTCTAGCCCACATGAAATGTGTAGTCGGCCAGTGTTAACAAGTTCTAAATCCATATGGTGATAATAGAATGAGGAATCCCTATATGGTGCTCAGTTTACATCCTTCTAGGTCTAATGAACCTTCACACATATCTCTTTTCTTGTGTAAACTTTGAATAACAGGCGTCGCAAGTGAGAAAAGTTATAACTATGCAAGTCTGTCAACCCAGTAGATGTTCATGAACCAAATTACATGTGATCTAATTTTTTTGAAATGTGGATATGACATCCATACATCACTATAAAACATACTCCCAAAACTACAAAACTAGATCTCAACATGCAATTAAATGTGGTGGCTTCTTCTATAAGAGCCTGTCAACTAAAAATCAACATACAAACAAATAACTGAAAGAACATATTTTGGGTTGATGCAAGATTGTCTCTACACCTAGTGATACTACTACATTACAAGTTTTTCATTCTAGAACTTGAGATTATATATTCCATGTACCAAGTCATGTTTTGACAACACAGATCTGACCCAAAAATCATTTTTTTAAAATTCAAATGATCAAATCCTGTCCTTTCCTCACAATCATTAGGAGTTGACTTAGTACACACTTATGGAATGATTCATTATGATGCAGGAGCAGCCAGGTTCACTGGTAATCCTGTGTCACCAAAAATATATTTTATTTCCTGAGTTGTTTTTGGCTTTGTTTCTTTACAAGTTGGTTTTTGTGTTTCAGGAGCAATTGGGATTTATTTGGTCAATTTCAAGGCATCATCTTGTAGCAAACCCAAATGGGTATCTCCAGTTTAATTTTGGTGCAAATTGGATAATATTTGGCTAAGTTATAGCCAGTCGAAAATATACTGAGTTTGCAAACTTTTTAGTTCACCAATAGCTTAATTTTTCGATGGGCGACTTCATCGATAGACCTATATACAAGTTCACTTTTCACATACAAGACTTCGTCGTTGTCTCCCAGTGTTGAAGGAAATCATTATCAGCAAAGTTTCAAGTTTTAGAACCTTATCAACAAAATCACGGGTTTTCAAACTCGCAAGTTCATTGATGCTTCATTTCGCTAACAAGCCTTACCAAGATGGAGTCAAAGTTCATTGGTTTGTGGAGATGCAAAATTTCTGATAGAAGATAATTAGTTAGTGGGTTCTACAATGGCCAATAAGCCAATTAAGAATGCAGTTCATGTTTTCCCAAATTTGTCGATAATATTGAAGTCAAACTGTTGACTAAATCCCAAGTTTTGAAAAGTTAAACTTTGCCGATATAAGTGGACTATTTAGTCAGCAAACCTTCATATTTTCTAACTAGTTCGTGACTTTCAAAAATTGTCGATTTGTCGACAAGGTTAGAGAAAGCTAAATTTTACCAATAAAAAGTAGTTGAAGACTTTAGTGGTTCGGGGAAGTTAAGTTTTGCCCATAACATGTAATGGAGGACTTAAGTTAATGACAAGCTACATTTGCTGATAATCTCCCTCTTAATATATCAGAGAATATTAAGCTGGCTAACTTGAACAAAGACCGATGTGGTTCATGGGAAAGACATTTTACCGATAACTACTGATAACCCAAATATGTATAAACTAATGAATATATTCAATGGCAATTGTGATATGCTTATGAGGAGGTTTAATGGCAGTGGTCTAGTTTGTTAATAAAAAATTTCTTGGTGGTTGTTTAGTTGTATAACAACTTGTGGCGATTGAACTATTTTGAGCCGAATGCCATAAATACAATTGCTTGGTTCAATTTGGGGGTTGATTGTTGGTTCGTTGGTTGAGTAAGATTTTGTCTTGGTTTGATCTCTTGGAGGAAAGAGATGTTGGGGAAATTTCTGTAGACAAAGATTGATGTAGGTTGATAATTGTGTAATTCATTGTGTACTCCTATAATCATTTTGTTGCTACTAATAATAGATTCATTTTGTGGTGGCATGGTGTTTGTGTTATTGTTTGTATTTGTTGCTTAATTCAGTGGTCTGATAAGACCTCTAAATTTATACCTCTAATTCATTTTACTTTCTATGGTGAGGGCTAGCTAGTAATATTCTTCCAGTGTTTAGATGTTCCACATGATGTCCAACTCTTCTTGCATAGATTCCCTCAAACCATTGATGTACTTTGCTACTTTCTCAACTCCTTTAGACTCATGATGTCTAGATCATATTCTCATCCTATAGTATTCCTTAGTATATTCTTTCACAGTCATGTTTCTTTGTCTCAAATTATTTAATTCCTTCACCAAATTTAACTAATAATTTGGAAGAATGAAGTTGGACTTCAGCTTCTCTACGATCCTATCCCAATTTCCAATGTTGGGTTTACCTCTCCTATTCCTCTCTAATTTAACCTCCTTCCACCAGATGGTAGCATGGCCTATCAACTTAGTCATAGAAAACTTCACTCTGTCTAGATCAAAAATATCCTCATACTCAAAGTGCTCTTCTAAATTAGTTATCCAATCTATCAACTCTTCAGGGTTCAATTTACCAAAACAATTAGGAATGTCTACTTTAGTCCTCTTACCAATACCTAATATGGATCTCAACATCCTTTCTTCCTTGTCTCCTTCTTTGCTTTCATTCTTGTCAATAGAGTTTGCTTCTTATTTTTCATCACTATCCTCAACCCTAGGATTAGTGTTTTTTTCATCGATCCTATTCAAAGGCATCATTTTAGTTATACATAGCTTTCATCATCTCATGCATCTCTTCCATTCTCCCAGAAATATTAACAATACCACACCCTCTCTTTTACAACATCTTGAATTTGATGTAAACTACCTTGGACTGGTGGTTTGCCCTCAACTACCCTATAAACTATCTCACAACTGACACTTTATTTATAAGCTTCCTATGGGCTACCTCAAGTTTTGGTGATCTACTTACAAACCCTTATGACTACCTCACACTTAATGATCTCTATCCACAAGACCTTCACAACTTAGGAGAAATGTGAAATGTGAAATGGGTCTTGGAAAAACTATCCATGTTAAGTACCCATGTACAATGATAAATCCCCAAAGAGAGAATGACAAAAGAGACTAGGGAGCCTACCCAAAAGTGATGCCTCCTGCACTAGACATGAAAGGATGATCTACAACAAGTTGAAGATTCATGTGTGTTGAACCACATTCCTTCCCTTTGGAAGAAGTAAACTCAATGGTGTATGTCAAATCTCTTCCCAATCAAAAAAGAGGGAAGAAAATACAAGATGATTATCCCTAGTAACTATGCCATGTTTTCCAAGTCAATGATGAGAGATGTCAAAATTAGATCAAGTGTCCCAAGCCTAACTGAATATGGTGGCAAGCCAAAGCATGGTGGAAACTAAAATAATAAAAGAGCCAAAGATGATGTGACAATACTTGCAATGGAACTATTATCAAAGAGGAAACTCAAATCCTCAAAATTGTCCTCCAAATCTACAAGGTAGGACTCACTTTTTATATACTTGGGATCTATTAAGTACTCGTCCCAATGAATTGCCTCTAGAAAACATATATGGTCTCACTGAATTGAATCATTGGAAGTCCCATCAAAGGTAACATTGAACTCAGTGAAGGAAGGAGATGATGGAGATAAGATCTTAGTGCATGTCATATGACTACATTGCTCATCCCTAGATGATGTGTCCACAAAAGATGTATGAGTATGAACTCTAGATGTATATAAAAGTGCTAGAGTAGAAGAATTTGGCAAACTAATCTGATTCTCTTGAAGAAGCTACTTCAATTCGTGAATCTACTTCAGAAAGCAATCATTTTCATCATTATTTTTTTCCCACAATAACCACATTTGACCTTACATGATTTAGAAGGATTATATAAAATACTAAAATGGAAGAGAGAGAGAGAGCTTAGCTCCCCCACAATTACTCAATCATGAAACTAACAAAATAAAATGCATAATCACAAGATCACCTCCGCCCAAAAAATGACACAATCGTGAGACCCTCCCAACAAATTACAAAGTTTTGGCACTTTATCTTAGTGTAATTATAGTGTGTATGAGTAAAAAAGATATTGAAATGAAAATTACAATAAATATGATCAAATTCAGATAAAATAAATTGCATCAAATTGTAGAGCTCAAAAAGAGATTTCTAATGCCTATAACATTCTTGGAAAAAGTTATGTCATTTTTCATGCAAGGTGTTAAAAGAGGGATTGAACTAGCATAGCTAAATTTAGAAGCCTTTGCTAGATTTGAAAAAAACTTGCCAAGTTTAACAGTTCTACCAAAAACATTATTAATTTTGGCCAAGTAATAGATAAATGTAGAAGACCTCTAGATTTAGAGAAAACTACTATATTTGGAGGAATTGCCAAGACAACCACCAAATTAAGAAATAACAACTAAACATAGTTAGAGATTGCCAAATTTGGTGGAGCCACTAGATTTGGAGGAACAACAACGAATATGCAACATAGAGACATTGGCGCAATAGTATGACACTATGACAATATGAACATATATAGATCTGTAGTTGTGAATAGTACCAACCTCCAAAAAAATGTTCTTTGGTTACCTAGCTTTAAATTTGATGAATTTACAGTTAATTTATAAGTTTTGATGTCCTCTGGATGCAATGGAAGGATCCATTTTGCACCAAGGTACCTCAAAAAGTATGTTATTCACAAAAGACACCAAAAATGCATGTAACCAAAAACTAAAAATGAATGGCCTCCAAGTGTCTAATTTAGACAAAATAAAAATCAAATCTTTTTTTCTTAGCTACTTTGAATGCAATGGTGGGCTCTGATTTGACCCACAAGTCATCAAAATCTAATCTCTCTACCAAAGCCTCAATTTGAAACCCTCATTTCTGAAAGGACATGAGTTAGCTATAGACATTGATCAACCTTGCTCTAATACCATGTAGGATTAAATGAGAATCCAAACACAAGCCTATATCTAGGTGACTACAAAAGATTACAATAGCTAGATCCAAACATGCAAACGGTGTAGAATGCAAATAGATCAACTAAAATTCAATATCGAGAATATGGAAAGATTGAAACTAAATTGATTTATTGATTCTTTTGAAATGAAGGTTCAAATTATAGACAATATATAGACTTTAGGGGTCAAAAAGGCAGGTTTCCCAAAGGAGACCTGAGTACTTGAAACAAGTGAACAAGTGGTGGACTCATTGTGAAAAACAATTAAGTCAAGTGAACTCAACTTGAAGATCAAGTGAGATCAATTTGATGTGAAGTGCTCATTATTGCTGTTTAAATCTACTTAAGTAAACTTTATATAATAAGTGCAATTAAATAATTACACCAACACTATCTATAGTTTGTTTAAAAAATTTGTTGTAGTAAAAATATAATTGTTTTAGATGTCTTACAAGCAAGACAAATGTTAATCATCCATGTGGGTGAAAGTTCAAAGTTGTGTCACACTTTTATAAAGGAAATGGTCAACACTTATTTAAATTTATAACTTGAATCACTACAAAGTGGCGTATATATGTTTTTAATTTTAAAATGATGTAAACTAATAAAATGTAGTTTTTTTAATGTATTTTATATTGGTATTTTTTTTAAAATTATTTAAATGTAGTATTTTATAAAATTGACACTATAATTTAATTGCTTATAAAATGCTAAAAAAAAAGGTTGAATGGGATGTTGCACTTTATATAGTTAATTTCATTTATTTTCCTTTTATTTTTTTGTGTATTCATAACTTGAAACTTTAGTGCATGGATTAATTTTTTCTCAATTTGATAAATATATATTTTTTAAATAAATCTTGAAAGTTGCATGTAATGAAAACACAACTATTTCAATGTAATCTTTCCATTGGTCGAGATAGTTTTGGTAATGTGCAGTTTCTCTTTTCTATTTATAAAGGATGACATACAAATAATTACATGGGAGCTCTTGCCATCTTGCATGCTATGGAGAGAGGGTGTGCTTTGGGGTGGAGGAGGATTATTTGTGAATCTGATTATTAAGTGGTGGTTAATCTATTGAATGTGCAACGGATGGATGATGTCAATTGGCATCTAGCTTTAGTTATTAGACAGATTCTTAGGTTGGTAGGTCTTTTGATTCTGTGGTCTACTCTCATAATCCTAGAGAGTGGAATGGAGTGGCTGATTGTTTGGTCAAATGGGCTTCTGACCAAGTGCAAGATTCAAATATTTGGAATAAGGATCAGTTACCTGCGAATTACTCTCAATTGCTAGATCAGCTGTTGTTGGCTGATAGGATTATGTGACTCTTGGTTTTGTCTGTGGGCGGTTGGCCCCTTCTTGTATTGTGTCCTTTTGTTTGATTAATAAATTTTTACCCCTTTTATGGTAGTAATCTTTCCTCTAGTGCATCATATTTTTTTAAAAAAAATTGATAAACTTTATTACTCTTCTTGAGAGGACAATCAACATCATATTTTGGTGTTGATGACCTAATTTTAGTAAAAATAAAATATAAACACTAATTAAAATGTTTAAATATATATTTTTACAAAGTAGACTTATAGATCTACAAAAGGGTACTTTTAGATTCTTTTAATATGATTATTTGCAAGAGTAGGAGTTGTTAGAACATCAAGTTTTTCAAATAATTTTAGTTTTTTGGTAAATTATCCCCAAAGTCATACTACATATGGTTTTTGTATGAATGCTTTCTATTTAACTTATATTAAAAGAACAATGAATAGTATATATTCACAAAAAAGGGCAAGGTGGTAAAAAGGCACACCCACGAAGTCAAATCCTTAACAAGCAATCAAAATACAAAGTTCAAACTCTTAACAAGCGAACAAAATAACAAAGGGCTAAGCCTAGAGAAAGCTAAGCAACAAGAACAACACTAGTAGAGGGAGGAGGATCTTGATCATCAGGTTTTCCCCAAACATCTCCAAGGGTGGTATCATCAATGGGATCTCAACTATTGAGAGCATCAATACCATCTTCATTCTCCTCAAGAGGAGGCTGAGCACGAGCGGAAGAAATGGTGAGCTGCAAGTGAAGGAATGTTCCTATGTCAAGACAAGCAGTATCCCACCGAGGAGATGGCAGTTTGGAAGGCTGAGACCATTCTTCACAGGCAACAAAATCCTTAGAGGGATGAGATCCATGAGAGTGAGAGCCATGATCTCCACAATCACCACATTTTCCATGGTGACACTGAGAGGATTGACAATGACCACACTGACACCCTCCAGAGGAGGAAGAGTTAGGTGAAACTCATGCAACAGTGCAAGGGGCATTTTCCCAATGGTCTAACAACTCTAGAGATGGGCAACTTCAAGTGCAACATTGCTAGCTTGCACCTGAATTTGCATCAAAGAAAACAATAGCTTTAGTGTACAAGGAAAATTACTTATCAATAGAATAGTTCAAACAATAGCTTTAGTGTCACAAATCAATATCTTCTTTTTTCAATTATAAATGTCTTAGATAGATATTTCTTGCAATCAAGAATATAAGAACTTAATCCAAAGAAGATCATTCTAAAATTCTTTTATATATGCTTATAGTTTGATAATTTACAAATCAATATAAAGATCTCTAGTTGTAATTAAATAAAGTCTAGCATTAAAAGTTGTTAGTGAGAAATAGATTGGATTGTCTTATGTTATTTAAGGTTTAAATTTTGTTTATAAGTTCAGAATGATTGTATGTCTTGTGGTATCTAGAGAAAAAGCCTCCCAAATTCAATAAAGTTTAAAATGTAAAAATTGTACTTACTCTTGTTAATTGACACAATATGTCTCTATTTTTTTTAAAATAAAGATAAAAGTGAGATTTTGAAAGGCCCCAACCCTATTACATAGGCAAGATCAAGTATAACATTGAAGTTCAGGAATCAGACTATAAACTAATAGCTACAATCACAACAATAATAGCTCTTCACAGAAAATGAGACTAAAAATAACTAACATAAGTCTTATCACCAAATAAAAATAAAAGAGACCAACAAACATAGATCTAGTCTATCTATATTTTGAGTATAAAGCATCACTTAATTATTTAGCTTGATTGTGTATCTCAAGGCGAAAAGATTTAATAAGTACTATATCTTTTAAAGGAGCTAATTAGAGCACCAACACAATCATTGCCCACATGTAATATGGAATCTGCATGTTGTCCATAGGCTGCTGTAGAATCCTCTTGCAAAGATAGAATAATTTTTCAGTGGTATAAAAAATAAGTTAATTGTAACTAATAATTCTAAAAATGTGTAATAAAGGTACAAACAAAAACTATGCGCAGATGTATACAAACACATGATATTATGTTTACCTGTGAGAAACCCATTCCTAAGTTTACTAACAAAATCTACCAAGAAAAATTAGAACACCTGCACAAGAAAATTTTAGATCTGAGATTGTTAATTAACAAGATGAATGACTGGTAGAATGGGACACACTTAATTGATGAAAGTAAAATTTTAAATAGATTTTCAAAGTTGAGCTCAAACAAACCCAAAAGTGTTAAAATTGGAAAAATTAAGGTAAAAAATACTTTGATCTACTGGAAAGTAAAACCCTAACACCTTCAGGATGATTGACAATCTCAAAGATGAGAGACTTCACAAAGGCACATTTAAGTAGAGTTTAAAAGTTAAAGGAGAACAACAATAACAATTTTAATGATTCACTACAGCAAAATTAAAATAAGTATATTAAAATTATATGCTTTGTTGTTTATAAGGGTGCAATGAGGTGGTTAGTTTAGATTGTTGTTGTGTTGGCCTTCAGGGTTCAAACTCCAACTGGGCCAATGAGCTTGCAGGCCATGGGCCTTCACAGGCTGCGGTGCTTGCAAGCTGTGTGCCTTTATTGAGCCAATGAGTTTGCTGGTTTGAACAAGGTGATAAAGCCATGAGAAGAGATCCCCCGTGAGAGTCTCTCTGGGCTTGGATCAGGCTGAAAACTCCAATTTCCCCATTAAAAAAATTATATATTTTGTAAATTTCAATCCTTTCTAGAGTAGTTTAACTTTAAACTACTTCAATTCTATGTTCAAGATTGTTTCTTGCTCTTTTTAAGGAGTTGTTGCATGTGTTTGTTGTGCTCAGTACCTTTGTCTGAGATGTTGTCTTGTTACGGCCTTGTTGCAGTCTTTGTGCTACCGGTTTCTTGATTGCTTCTTATTGTTTGGCTGAGCTTTTCTGGCTTTATTATCCCTCTGTTAAAAAGGAGTTAAGGCCTTTTAAAACCCTACCTTTACCTTTATAAAAATGAAAAAAAAATATATATTTTAACAGATCTTATTTCAATCTAAATCTTGACAGCAATTATCATGTATAGTAGTCAATAGCATGTGCAACAGCCATTTTTGACATATTTGTAATGCCCATTGGGCTCAATAACTTTGTAGTTGCCTTTCTTGACTTTCAGGTTCAGCATTTAGTTTTGTGGTTGAGTTGTTGGCATTGTGGTTGTGTGCCATAACTCATTTGTATTTCTCATCTCTATATATTGATGCCCTGCCTCTTCATCTCTAAGGCAATCTGGGCTTTTGTATGTTTGTTGTTTTGTGATGAGAAGATCACTAGATTGTTCTTATTTTCCTTCATCTGATATCAAAGCTAGTTTATTTGAATGAGAGATCTTAGGTCTTTGTAGCTGCTATTAAGGTTATGAGTTATGTGTTGGCTGTGAGTGAGCACACAGTGATACATACTGTAGTTGAGAGCTCTGTTATTTGCAGCAAAGGTTTCAAGAGTCCAGCAAAGGCATCCAAGAGGAAAGGAAGCTGTTGTTCACACTAAAATTGTGTAGAAGATGTCGAGGCTACTCTCACTGTGAATTGGGTAGAAGAAATCGTTGCTCTGGTTGTTCACTTTGTCAGAAGTAGAGCGTGGAGTAGAGCATGGAGGAGGCATGTTGTGTGAGACCCGCGTGTCTACAAGAGGCATGCAGACACATGACGGAAGGAGGCGTGCAAGCCGTGAGAAAGGTGGATTTCTTTTTTTAAGCGGCACTTGTTTGAAAGTCAAAAATTTTGGAGATTGGCATCAAACCATTGATGTTACTTTTTAATTTATGTTGTTCTAAAGACTTTTAGATCTCCACATTTTCTTTAAAGACTTTTTAAAACTTTATCTGTTTTAAAAGAAAGTCTTTAACTCCTTTTTTGGAATCTTCTTTCACTCCTCTTTTTTTGAAGAATTTAAGAGTCTCCTCTTCCCACATGGAAAATAAGATATACTTCTAATATTTTTCATTCTTTTTTTTAAGTTTAGAAAAGGTTTTGGATAAAGAAAAAGGTTCATAAAAGGTTTTTTTTATGAAATAATATGTAATATGGAAATGAGATTTGCTTTAGAAAGGTTTTAACTTTAAACCTTTGAAGTTTTCTTTTGTAAAAGTGATAAGAGGATTATTTGTAATTAAGTGCATTATCGGTTGAAATCGACACTTTACACCAAACTAATATAATATAAAAAAAAATTGGTGTGGGTCCCATTTGAAGGGACAAAGAGTATCCATTTGCAGAGATCTCTCTAGATTTTTTGTGTTGAGCCTTTGGGTTACTTTACATATTCCTCTTATGGCAAATATGGCAGGAAATGTTATGTCTAACATGTTAATTCTCGTGCTTGAAGGGGACAATTTCACATATTGGTGTACTAGAATGCAAACCCTACTCAAATCCAAAGATTTGTGGGAAATTGTACAAATAGGGTATGTAGAACTAGATACAGCTACGTTTAATACATTAAATGATCAACAAAAGAGAGAATACAAAGCAAATGTAAAGAAGGATAATGAAGCCTTATTTTTAGTTCAAGGCGCAATCAATCAGGCTATTTTTCCTAGGATAAGTGGTGCTAGTAATTCTAAGCAAGCATGGCAAATTCTCAATAATGCTTATCAAGGTGCACAAACTGCAAAACTACAAACAATGAGAAAAAATTTTGAAAATGTAAAAATGGTCAATAGTGAAAGTGTAAATAAATTTCTAACAAAGGTAGAAGGCCTAGTTAGTCAAATGAAAGTTCTAGGTGAAACTGTGGATGACAAGCATGTCATTGAGAAAATTTTAAGGAGTTTAGTTCATAAATTTGCTGGTGTGGTTTCTACAATTGAGATTTCCAAAGATCTCACAACTGTGCAAATAGATGAGGGTAAGTGCAAGAAGATGGGGGGCCAAAAAGGGGTCTTAAGTGGCCACTTTTTTTTCTGAAATCAAGAAATACTGGCCTTGGATGAGAAATTGACCGTAGTTACACTCAAAATTTGGAGATGCAACCAAAACAATGTTCGTAGCGCTCTGAGTCTACTTTCTAAACTACTATTTTTTTTAAATGGCATAGATTAAGGGGTTCAAAAGAGGGAGCCACAGAAATTGGTGTTGTTTCTGTCAAAAAAACATAACATAGCATGTTTTGTGGCTCCCTCAAAAGGTCAACTTTTTTTTGGTATTTTTAAAATCGCTTAAGTGAGAAATTAGCAAATAGCATGTAGTTTATGCTCAATTTTTCTGATAATTTTTTGATGAATATTTGATTTTTTACTAATTTTCAAAGTGGACACATCCTAAAAAATAGAATTTTGGTCGTGCTACCCCTATAAATTTTGAAAACTAATTGAAAATCTATTTTTCTTTTTTTAATATTTGTAGAATGGAGTCTAGTTTCTAAATATGTAATTTTTTTGAAATTTCAATGAATAGTTAATTTACAATGAAAAAAAGACTAAACAGTGGTTTTTGCCTAAAAACAGACACACAAACAAAAGAAATTAAAGATGAAAGGCTTAACATTGTTAAAATGTGAAAAAAATCACATCATCAAATAGCTAAGAAAAAGCCTAACATTACCCAGGTGTTTGATTTGTTTGACCTTGAAACACGTGCAAATCTGAGGGTTAGCACGAACGAAATTATGTGAAATCTTGAAGAATATGGAAAAATACGTCTGTGACTGTTCAAAAGGCACTCCAAGCCTTTGGGTTGGAAATCCAAAGCAAATCCCAAGCCCAAGGCTTGGGATTCCCAAATCAAGACATAACGCGAGCATGTTATAACGCACTCGCGTTATATTTTGCTTTGCATTTTTCCTTTTTCACAAGTTTGTTGTTTGTCATGTTTGACATAACGCAAGCACGTTATAACGCACTCGCGTTATGTTCCCCTTAAATTTTTTTACGTTCAAGGCTATTAATCATGTATGTATGTATGTATGCCTATATGTATGTATGTATGTATGTATCTATGTATCTATGTATGCCTATATGTATGTATGTATGTATCTATGTATGCCTATATGTATGTATGTATAGTGTCGAGGGTAGAGATGGGAGTGAGCCAGATAGGGGAGGAGAGGGGTGGATAAGGATTGAGTGATTAAGGTTGAGTGTTGAGCATTTAGGGATAGGATTTAGAGTTTAGGGATAAGGGATTAGAGTTTAGGACCTTGAGGGATTAGGGTTTAGGGTTGAGGCTTTAGGGATAGCGTTTAGGGTTAAGGGTCGAGGGATTAGGTTTAAGGTAGAGTGTTGAGGGTAGAGGGATTAGGGATAGGGTTTAGGGTTGAAAGTTTAGAGTTGAGGGATTAGGGTTTAAGGTATAGTTTAGTAGTTCTTGTGGATAGAGCTAGTAAACAATGGGAGATTATTTGTCTATTTCATAACAATATACCTTCCCTAAGTGTGGGGTGGACAGCAAGAAACATAGATGTACCCCAATGCAAATCTTTTCTCATAATGATCATCCTTCTGATTTCAACTATTAATTACTCTCTGTGGATGTACCATACACAAAGCTTTTCTCATAGGGTTTAAGGTATAGTGTCGAGGGTTGAGGATTTATTGATAGTGTTTACGGTTGAGGGTTAAGGGATTAGGTTTTAGGGTTGATGGATTAGGGTTTAAGGTATAGTGTTGAGGGTTGAGGGTTTAGGGATAGGGTTTAGGCTTGATGGATTAGGGTTTAGGGTTGACGAATTAGCATTTAATGTCAAGGTTAGGGTTAGAGTGTCAAGGGTAGAGGGATTAGGGATAGGGTTTAGGGTTGAAGGTTTAAGGATTGAGGGTTGAGGGTTTAAGGTTAAGATATAGTGTCAAGTGTTTAGGGTGTAGGGATAGGGTGTAAGTTTTAAGGGTTAAGGGTTGAGGGATAGGGATTAGGGTTTAAGGTATAGTGTTGAGGGTTGATGGTTTACGGATAGCGTTTAGGTTTGAGGGATTAGGGTTTAGGGTTGATGAATTATGGTTTAATGTTGAGAGTTGAGGGTTGAGAGTTGAGGGTTGAGGTTGAGGGATAGGGTTAATGGTCAAGGGATTTGGGTTAAATAAGAGTGTCGAGGGTAGAGGGATTAGGGATAGGGTTTAGGGTTGAAGGTTTAATGATTTAGGGTTGAGGCTTTAGGGATTAGGGTTTAAGATATAGTGTCGAGTGTCGAGCATGTAGGGATAGGTTTTAGGGTTCAAGTTTTAAGGGTTAAGGGTCGAGGGATCAGAGTTAAGGGTTGAGGGATTAGGGTTTGACATTGAGGGTTGAGTACATTGAGGTTCGAGGGTTAAGGGTTTTGGGATAGGGTTGAGGGTCGAGGGATTAGGGTTAAGGGATAGGATTGGAGGGTTTAGGGATAAGGGATTAGGGTTTAAGGTATAGTATCGAGCCTGTTGAGGGTCTAGGAATAGGGATAGCGTTTAGGGTTTAGGGATGAGGGATTAAAGTTGAGGGATGACAGATGAGGCATTAGGGTTTAGGGATAAGGTTTAGGGTTAGGGTTGAGGGATTAGGGTTTAAGGTATAGTGTTGAGGGTTTATGGATAGGGTTTAGGGTTAAGGGATTAGAGTGAAGGGTTGAGGGATTAGGATTTGCCGTTAAGGGTTGAGGGTTTAGGGTTTAGGGATAGGGTTGAGGGTCGAGGGATCAGAGTTAAGGGTTGAGGGATTAGGGTTTGATGTTGAGGGTTGAGGGTTGAGGTTCGAGGGTCAAGAGTTTAGGGATAGGGTTGAGGGTCGAGGGATTAGGGTTAAAGTAGAGTGTGGAGGGTGTAAGGATTAGGGATAGGGTTAGAGGGTTTAGGAATAAGGGATTAGGGTTTAAGCTATAGTATCGAGTCTGTTGAGGGTTTAGGAATAGGGATAGCATTTAGGGTTTAGGGATGAGGAATTAGAGTTGAGGGATGATGGAATAGGGTTGAGGGTTAAGGGATTAGGGTTTAGGGATAAGGTTTAGGGTTCAGGGTTCAGGGATTAGGGTTTAAGGTATAGTGTTGAGGGTTGAGGGTTTAGGGTTGACATATTAGGGTTTAGGGTTGACGGATTAGCATTTAATGTTGAGGTTAGGGTTAGAGTGTCGAGGGTAGAGGGATTAGGGATAGGGTTTAGGGTTGAAGGTTTAAGGATTGAGGGTTGAGGCTTTAGGGATGAGGGTTTAAGGCTTAAGATATAGTGTCAAGTGTTGAGGGTGTAGGGATAGGTTTTAAGTTTTAAGGGTTAAGGGTTAAGGGATAGGGATTAGGGTTTAAGGTATAGTGTTGGGGGTTGATGGTTTAGGGATAGGGTTTAGGTTTGAGGGATTAGGGTTTAGGGTTGATGAATTAGGGTGTAATGTTGAGAGTTGAGGGTTGAGAGTTGAGGGATAGGGTTAATGGTCAAGGGGTTAAGGTTAAATAAGAGTGTCGACGGTAGAGGGATTACAGATAGGGTTTAGGGTTGAAGGTTTAATGATTTAGGGTTGAGGGTTTAGGGATGAGGGTTAAGGGATTAGGGTTTAAGATATAATGTCGAGTGTGTAGGGATAGGTTTTAGGGTTCAAGTTTTAAGGGTTAAGGGTGAAAGGAAGCTAGGTGTGCGGAAAACGCTTCTTATACTAATCTAATGAGGAGAGGGCTATGCAAATTCAACTTTATCCTAACTATTATAGCAATGTTAAACCATTAACATGAGATATTGCAGCAATACACATACACACAGAAAGTGGACAGAAGAGAGAGAGAGACAAGATATACGTGGGGAAAACCGTTATGGGTGAAAAACCCAACACTCCAAAACATAGCTCAAATGTATTACAGTAAACAATAACAGATTACAATAAAGTTTCAGAGCCAATGCTCTTTTAGGAGTCTTCGAATGTCGAATCTGGAGATATTCCGATAGCATAACAGTAATCGTACCAAAGTTATCTATCTCCCATCCAAGCACCTGTTTATATAGAGTTTACAAGGCAAATATGGAACCTTCTAGAGATGGGTGTCAATCTTGGACTCATGGCCCAAAACCCACACCTAAGGACACTTGTCCAACATCCCATCCCAAAGTGGGTGCCTGGTCCCATGATAGGTTACGACAGATGCTCTTACGCACCTTACAGCTATCATAGAATATGTCATACACTGATTAAAAATATCATATTCCTCTTACATGTCATAACCTCTCTTGACCGCCTAAAGATGCCTTTCTCTCGTGCAGAGATACTCACCGACACTTGTCATTAAGTAAAAAATGTTTGAGGTTTCGGGGGTGTTGCCTCTGAGCCCCCACGAGGGCGCTGCCCCTTGACCTCGCCCTATACTGTGACAAGGAACGTGCCAGGGGCACTACCCCTGGACCCCGCAAGGGGCTACGCCCCTTGACCCTGTCTTGGGGGCACTGCCCCCAAACCCCCATTAGTTATTCAAGGGGGAAACCACGGCTGCCAAAGTCACCAAAATTTACCCTGCTACATATACACAAAGTGTTGACAATGCTAACTCAACATGGGATAAATATAATACAACATTAGGAATTTGCAAAGGTTGAGACACCTTAATTCCCAACATTCTCCCACTTGTCGAACACCTTGCAAGGGCCAAAAGCAATGACAAGATTTAACTACTAGGGGCCAAGAGGCCCATAGACTCCAAACACCATCTGAACTTCTTGGTGCCCACTGGTTTCGTCAATGCATCTGCAACATTCTTCAAAGTATCTACCTTCTCCAAATTTACCTTTCCATCCTCAACCATGTCTCGCACAAAGTGAAACTAAACATCAATGTGCTTTGTTCTAGCATGGAAAGTTGGATTCTTTGCAAGGCAAATTACACTCAAACTATCACAACTGATCATGATCTGACCTGCATCAATACCAATATCTGAACACAATCTCTTAAGCCAAATGGCTTCCTTACAAGCATGAGTTACTACCATATACTCAGCTTCTATTGTGGACAAAGCAACAACTAGTTGTCACTTACTCATACAACTAAAAGCACCACCAAACAGTGTAAAAACATAAGCACTAGTGGATCTCCTGCTGTCAATGTCACCTGCCCAATCTAAATCCACAAATCCACGAATATCAACAGAATGCGAAGGTCCTGAAACATTACCATGATAGAAAATGGAATACTCAAAAGTACCCCTCAAATATCTGGACACTCGCTTAACTACATCCCAATGAACCCATCCAAGATTAGCCATAAATCGACTAAGGACTCCCACTGCTTAGGCAATGTCTGGTCTTGTGCAGACCATAGCATACATCAAACTGCCAACAACACTAGCATAAGGTACTCTGCTCATGTCCTCCACCTCACTAGGAGATTTTGGACAATCCTCAACAGACAACTTTGTCCCCAAAGAAATGGGAACACACAATGGTCTAAAATCTGCCATGCTGAATCTGTCCAACACAGACTTCACATACTTACTCTGGCTTAACCAAAGTTTTCTATTGGTTCTGTCTCTTCTGATTTCCATTCCTAGAATGTACCTGGCTGCCCCTAAATCTTTCATTTCAAACTGAGCTGACAACTAAGATTTAAAATCAGAAATCATAGTTTTACCCTTCCCAATGAGCAACATATCATCAACATATAGTGCAACAATGAGAATATGATCACCATCAAATTTATAATACACACAGTGATCCGATTTTGATCTTACAAATCCAATTGAGAACACAAAGGCATCAAACTTCAAGTACCATCTCCTAGGGGATTGCTTTAAACCAAACAAAGACTTCTTCAGTTTGCAAACCAAATTTTGTTTACCTTTTACCATGTAATGCTCTGGCTGTGACATGTAGATTTCCTCCTCCAAGTCACCATGAAGGAAGGCTGTCTTCACATCCATCTGTTCTACCTCCAAGTCATAAGCTGCTGCGAGAGACAACAAGAATCGAATGGATGTCAGCTTTGCAATGGGAGAGAAGATCTCACCATAATCTATACCCTCCACTTGTGAATACCCCTTTGCAACAAATCTGGCCTTATACTTCTCAATACTGCCATCTGCACCAATTTTCTTCTTAAACACCCATTTGCATCCAACGGGTTTCTGTCCAGGAGGCAAAGGAACCAAATCCCAAGTTTGATTCTTTTACAAAGAAGCCATTTCTTCCTCCATGGCCTCCTTCCAGGAACCTGCATCCTTCATATCCAAAGCCTCTGATACAGTTCTAGGTTCATCACTGTTAGTGAGCAAAGCATAAGCACAACTAGAATCAAGCAATGTAAAACCAAACCTTTCAGGGTGCTTTCTTATCCGTGTAGACCTCCTTAAGGGCTGAGGTTGAGGTTCAGCTTCTTCTTCTTCTGAGCTTTCAGAGCTGCTAGAGCTCTCCTCATCATCAGGTCCAACATTGTCTTTTTGTTCAGTCTTCTCAGGGGTGAGAGGAAACTGAACAACATCCTCTTTCTTTTCTTTTTCTTCTGGCTGTAGAACAATGGAAGAAGGTGTAAGCTCTCTAAAGATGACACTTCTGCTATACAACACTTTTTCAGCCACGGGGTCCCAAAGCTTGTATCCTTTCACACAAATAGAATAGACGATGAAAATACACTTAACAGCTTTGTTTTCCAACTTTGACTACTTCTCCTTAGGCACATGAGCATATGCCTCACAACTAAAAACTCGAAGATGCCTTACTGAAGGCTTTCTACCAGACCACACCTCCATGGGTGTCTTTCCAACAAGAGCTGATGTAGGAGATCTATTTACTAGATAGCAAGTAGTGGTAATAGCTTCAGCCCAAAACTTTTGTTCTAGACCAACTCCACTAAGCATACTCCTAGCCTTCTCTATTAGTGTCTTGTTCATCCTCTCTGCAACTCCATTTTGCTATGGTGTGTATGGAGTTGTCTTATGTATTTCAATCCCAAGTTCCTTGCAATACTTATTGAATTCTATAGAGCAGAACTCACCACCATTGTTAGTTCTCAAACATTTAATCTTTTTACCAGTCTGATTTTCAGCAAAGGCTTTAAACTCCTTAAACTTGCTATAGACTTCAGATTTACTTCTGAGAAAATAAATCCATGTCCTTCTACTGTAATCATCTATAAAAGATACAAAGTATACAGATTTTGATAACGAAGGAACATTAACAGGACCAAACACATCATAATGAATCAGGTCCAACACACCAGAAGACTTATGAGAACTCGAGTAAAACTAAACATAGTTTTATTTTCCATAAATGCAATGTTCGCAAAAGTCAAACTCAAGATTACTGCTGCCCTCTTCCTTGAGTCAGAAGAACTATTGCATTGTGCAATGCATGCTTCCAGCTGAAACAGAGTACCTCTCCGAGTACCCTTAGCAAGCACCATAGATCCTCTAGTCATCTTGCATCCTTCTTTCAAAAAGACAACCTGCACACCTGCACCATTCAAACTACTTACAGAAAGCAGGTTCCGTGCTAATCCTGGGATGTGCATAACCCCAGAGATCCCCTTCACTCGACCATCAGGGAATCGGATAGAGACTCTTCCACGACCAACGATCTTCAAATGAAAGTCATCACCCAGATACACCTTTCCACCATCGAACTCCTCATACTTAGTGAACCAATCTCGATGCGAGGTCATGTGGAATGATGCACCAGAGTCGATTAGCCACACATCATTAGATGCATGGGTTGCCAAAGTTGCGATGAAGGCATCACCGTCATCTTGTGATTTGTCAGAATCTGAATCAGGAGCTTTCTTCTTTTTCTTCTTCTCCCCTTTGCATTCCTTTCAGAAATGCCCGGTCTTGCCACAGTTCCAACAAAGAGCCTTGGACTTTCCAGGAGATTTGGATCTCCCACAGGATTTGGATCTACCCTTTTCAGCTTTCTTGTCCTTCTTCTTCCCTTTCTCCTTGGGTCTTCCACGAACTACAAGGGCTTCTTTGGCTGCCTCAGAAGACTTTCTCCGCATCTCTTCAGATAACAGTGAAGAAACCACCTCTTCCATTTTGAATGTGGATGTGGTGCTTCCGATTGCCATGACAAGATGATCCCATGAGTCTGGCAAAGAACAAAGTAGGGTCATACACTAATCCTCCTCCTCCATCTTTACATCGATAGATGTCAATTGTGCAACCAGCATGTTAAAGGCATTCATATGTTCAGCCACAGATCCTCCGTCCTCCATTCGAAGAGAATACATCTTCTTTCTCAAGAAAAGTTTATTGACAAGGGATTTAGCTTGATACACATCCCCCAACTTCTTCCAAAGGAGTTTTGCAGTAGCCTCCTCATGGACATTTAACAGCACATAATTGGCAAGACTAAGTCTTATGAGACCCTTAACCTTCCAATCCTTTTGATCCCAGTCATCTTGTGACATTGCAACTGGTTTAGTTCCATTCACACTTTCCCAAAGGTCACGGTCAACTAACAAGTCTTCCATCTTGAGCTTCCATAGCTCAAAATTACTACCGTTGAACTTCTCTACTTCAAACCTTCCTGATGTGGTTGCCATCTCCTTGCTACAATAAGATACAGAATGCTCTGCACAGACTCCCACTCAACCTAAGATTAGCTCAAAAAACCCCTACCCTACAACTAGGACTAAAGGTGATCAACCTCTGATACCAACTGAAAGGAAGCTAGGTGTGCAGAAAACGCTTCTTACACTAATCTAATGAGGAGAGGGCTATGCAAATTCAACTTTATCCTAACTATTACAGTAATGTTAAACCATTAACATGAGATATTGCAGCAATACACATACACACAGAAAGTAGACAGAAGAGAGAGAGAGACAAGATATACGTGGGGAAAACCCTTACGGGTGAAAAACCCCACACTCCAAAACATAGCTCAAATGTATTACAGTAAACAATAACAAATTACAATACAATTTCAAAGCCAATGCTCTTTCAGGAGTCTTCGAATGTCGAATCTGGAGATATTCCAGCAGCATAACAGTACTTGTACCAAAGTTATCTATCTCCCATCCAAGCACCTGTTTATATAGAGTTTACAAGGCAAATATGGAATCTTCTAGAGATGGGTGTCAATCTTGGACTCATGCCCCAAAACCCACGCCTAAGGACACTTGTCCAACATCTCATCCCGAAGTGGGTGCCTGGTCCCAAGATAGGTTATGACAGATGCTCTTACGCACCTTACCGCTGTCATAGAATCTGTCATACACTGACTAAAAACATCATATTCCTCTTACATGTCATAACCTCTCTTGACCGCCCAAAGATGCCTTTCTCTCGTGCAGAGATACTCACCGACACTTGTCATTAATTAAAAAATGTTTGAGGTTTCAGGGGCGTTGCCCCCAAGCCCCCACGAGGGCGCTGCCCCTCGACCCCGTCATGTACTACAATAGGGAATGCGCCAGGGGCACCACCCTTGGACCCCGCAAGGGGCTACGCCCCTTGACCCTGTCTTGGGGGCACTGCCCCCAAACCCCCGTTAATTATTCAAAGGGGAAACCACGGCTACCAAAGTCACCAAAATTTACCCTACTACATATACACAAAGTGCTAACAATGCTAACTCAAAATGGGATAAATATAATACAACATTAGGAATTTGCAAAGGTTGAGACATCTTAATACCCAACAAAGGGTCGAGGGATTAGAGTTAAGGGTTGAGGGATTAGGGTTTGACGTTGAGGGTTGAGTACATTGAGGTTCGAGGGTTAAGGGTTTTCAGATAGGGTTGAGGGTCGAGGGATTAGGGTTAAGGGGTAGGATTAGAGGGTTTAGGGATAAGGGATTAGGGTTTAAGGTATAGTATCAATCTCGTTGAGGGTCTAGGAATAGGGATAGCGTTTAGGGTTTAGGGATGAGGGATTAGAGTTGAGGTATGACGGATGGTGGATTAGGGTTGAGGGATTAGGGTTTAGAGATAAGGTTTATGGTTAGGGTTGAGGGATTAGGGTTTAAGGTATAGTGTTGAGGGTTTATGTCGTCAAATGTAGATTTATGGGTTCAATTATATTGATTGCCTCTCCAGTTTTGGGGTGTGGATGTTTTGGAATCAATCAGGAAGTCTTCAGAAGACTTTGTGGAAGTGGATTGGAAATTGCTTGACAGAACCCCTGCTATTTATGCTTGGATAAGGATTTGTCAAAAACTAGAACTTCTGCTTCCAAAGAAGATCTGTCTTTCTTCCTCAATGGGCATTTTCTATCAAGAACTTGATTATTAGGACTTGCCCCTTCATTATTATGCCTATCATATGGCAGAGCATCAGGCAACCTCTTGCAGGAAACAGGAAAAGTTCTCCCCCAAAAACCTTGTGGTCATTCAAATCTGAAGGGGAAGGTTTGGAAAGAGATGTGATCAATGCAAAGGATGTGATCAATCTATAGCAGGATAAAACACGAGCGCATTATATAACGCGCTCACATTTTGTGTTGCTATAGAAATCGTAAAAAAGTATTGACCCCCGTGATCCAGGCCCACATGCTCTATTTTCATACTGATTCTGCGCGTGCTCTGACAAAAAAGAAGTGCTTTCATGCTGTTGGGAAGTTCACATGCACATTTGACACATTGTACCACCTTTGCATGATCTTTCCACCACCTTTTCTGCTTTGCCAACTTGAGAAGGAGGAAATAACATAGTTTTCACACCAAGTTTGATATATATCTATTCAAGTTTCAATTTTTGTAGTGTTGCAATGTTAATTGTGATTCAATTTTAAGAATTTAACATCATAGATTGGTTAATAGTATTGTTGTTAGTAATTATATTTGAGTTTTATTCAATTTAACATTGAAAAGGAAGTAAGTGGTGAAAAACTCAAATTGTTGAGGAGTTTGATGCAAGAAGAAAAAAACACTACATAATTGGGTACTCTCTCCATTCAAATCTTCATTTTTTAGGTATGTCAAGTCTTTACATGCATGTTCTTTACAATTTCCTTATTTCGAATTGAATTATTTTATCATGCTTTATCATACATGTTTAAAATAGACACATTCCCAATCAAGAAAGCAGCCTACAATCTCACATGATGCCATGTATATTTTCTACACTTGGGCTCTTTAATAATTATGTGTAATAAACAGACCTTAACATACCATGATGTCAAACTATACAAGAATAAATCCTTACAACATAATAAAAATACAATCCCACTATTATCTTGTATTCATTTCTTAGGAACTAATATTGGTCTCTTTATCATGCTACAGACAAATTCTCTGTCATGCCGAGGAAACGATCAAGAATTAAACCAACACAAAAAGAGATAGAAGCTAAGAATGCAAAGAAAGCAGTGGCTATGAGCGAACTTCGTGAGAAGAGCAAACTAGACGCGATAAATGAAGACATACCAATTGAAGAGGAACCACAACCATCACAAAGAGATATGGTATTGGCGACAAAAAAATTTCGTGGTACGAGAGATTTGAATACCATAGTTGGAGACACGTCCTCTACCACAAGTCAACATGTAGGGACACCATCTACCACATCTCAAGTTGAGAGTACATCATCACTCACATGTGATGAAGGAGGTATGCCATCGTTCCCACCTCAACCTCAAGGTATGTCATCTATTCCATCTTCGATCGAAGGTATGCCATCTAACCCATCTCATTTAAATATTGATGAAATTTCTAATATTGAGATGAATTTACCTAACTTAACACCACCTAGAATTTTGCATAGAAAGCCAAAGTATTTGATTGATATTGATGAGAATATTTTGCAGCCAATGGAAGGTAAGATTCCAAAATGCACTTGTAGAAGATATGCTAATAAGATTTGGAGATTGTTCTTTGAAAAGTTAAATGAGACCGCAAGTTGTCAACTATTCGTTGAAATGATGCGAAGTATAAAGTATAGGTCTATTATGAAGATTCTTGGGTTGAGAACATTAGAGGCTTCAAGTGAAAAATCTATTGTCAAGAATCTAATGAGTGTGTATGAGAGTGTGGGTAACACCTTACGCACAAAAGATAGTAATGCAACATGGCATGTGATTACATCGACTATAGTAAGTAGTCAAATGAGGAAAGCTCGTCTCATTAGAAAGACGAGTCAACTATTGAGAATTAATAGGAAAACTTTATCAAGAGCCGTTGGAAGACGCCAAAGAATTGACACTAGTGCCAATGAATTATGGGTGTTCTAAAGGAGACTACCACGAAAAGATAAACCAATTGTTGAAGCATTGAGATCACTAATTGAAGACTTTTGGAAGAATTACACAAGGGTATCTCCAAATCGAAGGGATGTGGTAAGAAGGAGAATTGGTAGTCAGAACCGCAAGCCACATCCAAAGCATTTTTTGGATGAGACTCAAACATAGTTTTATGGTAAATTTCTAGAGAAGTATCTTCAAATTAAAATTTGTCAAAGATATTTTGAAATGATAAAACCTTTCTATGTTAAGATAAATCACACACGCACTATTTATTGTTGTAGATTACATATTGAATTTTCTAACCATTTTGATGCTTATAGGTCTATATGTTTAGATATGCATACTAACAATGATTTGCAGGGTTGTGCCATATGTGCCCCACCAACATCTTCAAGAGACTTCATATCAAGAATTTTATGTGAAAGAGAGGAAGGTCAAATATTCTACAAGAAATTATGCTTAGATGGCACATGTCATCGTTGCGGTGGCTTGCAACATTTGCCAATATGTGAACATATGGAAAGAACACATGGTTGGAAATGAACTAGTAGAGTTTGGCAAGTATAAAATAGTGGCATACAATACAAAAGATGGTAAAGAAGCAAAGAGGTGTGAATTGGTTATTAAAAAGATTCCAGTGTATCAGTTTATGCCTATTGCACCATATGAGGACTGTTGTACACTGATAGGATCAAATGAGATGCACTCTTTCAGAAGCTCAATTGTAGGTTCATGGAGTATCCATACACGAAAGATGTCATGCTTTTGTTCTTCCTGTACAATTCAAATCTGGGATGAGTGCGAGTCAAAGGAGTGGGTTGACGAATGGCAGTTAAGTTATCTTAGCCCACTTGACACGTATTGACCCCCGACGGCACTAGAACTAACACAAATGGAATCATCAGTTGACTTTGACCACATATCAGATTTAGTTCAACCAGATAATATAGGGCACATAATGCATCTAATTTCATCTAGTTCAACCAAGTAATGTCATCTTACTTTGTAGTGTTTTTGTAATGTTGACTAATTTCATCTAATTTGCTACATATATCAATGTATGGCATATATATGTAGTTATTGCAAATGAAGATAATGAAGAGGGAACAAATTACTACTTATGTCGTTGTGTTGAGGCCAAAAAGAAATTGGAGGCCCCTATTATAGATGGAGAAAACATCGAATACCCTACAGGCTCAGTGGTTATTACTGGAACATGGCTTAGAAGGTACCCATATAAGAGTGTTAATATTTGGCTATTTCAGGACTTTGACACGCATCAGAAGATTCTTCATTACTTGAACCTTGTCGTGGCATCCAATGTTCATTTGATAAAGTATCGGGGTAGACCTTTGAACAAAATATTGTGGAAGGTGCGTGAGTTTGACCATGAAGCAATACTTGACACAATAAAGACTAGAGCAGACCTGGATGGTTCATTGGATTAATTTGTAAGTATTCACATTGATTTTGTAAAGTCATGTTACATTGAGTTGTAAGTATGCACATTAATTTGTAAGGTTTGTCTTTTTTTATTTCCTCCTGCATTTTTACACATATACATATTTTACATCATCATGTTATACATTTTTGGTGTCCTACTCCTGATGCGACCAAACTCATAACTCACCCTACTTCCTCTAGACACCATTTGATGATCTCTCCAACACTCTGGATCCAGGACGCCCAATCATGATGATGACCTATATACCATTCTCCCAAGGCACTCATAATGAATGAAAAGAAGACGAAGGGCGCCCAAGCTTAATAAACTTATTTCTTTCAATTTTGATAATCCAAACTCTTGCAAAACGACATCCACTTTCATGCCTTTAGATCTTCCTTCACGTACAGGGTGCCAAATCAAGTTAAAAAATCTACATAAGGGCACCAAAATGGATGAAAGGAGACATGAAATGCGCCTTAGGACTCCATGCTAAGGTTTGAACCATTAAAGTCTCTTGATATTAGGCGCTCATGATGTTGAAACTTAGAGTTTTTTTCTTTCCTAAGCGCTCATCTAAGATGTTTGAATGATAAGGAGTGCCCAGACCTCTATAATGTACATTGGGCACCAAAATCAAGGTAATTTTAAGTCACTTTGAGTCATTTGGGGTTAGTTTGAGTTTTTGAGTCATGTTGCAAAAAAGTGTCAATGTTGTCAAGTTGCACAAAGCAACTTTTACATTTTTGGTGTCCTGCTCCTGATTCAACCAAACTGACTATTCCAACACGTCCGGATGGATACATTTACGCTAGGCATGGTCTTTTTTTTCACCCAAACATGTCAAAACAATCTAAGCTACATTGTACTAATGATATCCCTGAAGAGTCCAAAGTGTAAAAAGGCAGCAATCTTTGACAAGATGTTACTCAAAAATTGTGTCACTTAGAAACATTTCATCTAAGATAACACGATCATGTAGAGTGCCTCTACAATAACCTCTCTGAGTTTTTTATATCTCTAAGACATTTGCCCATAGTGAAAGGTTTTTTGCTGCCCCAAAAATCATCAGGATGTAGTGTAAAGTTGCAAAGGGGTGTAACTTTCTTCCTACTCCTGATGTGACCAAACTGACTGTTCCAACACATCCGAATGGGTACATTTATGCTAGACATGGTCCTATTTTTCACCCAAACATGTCGAAACAGTCCGAGCTACATTGTACCAACGATATCCCTAAAAAGTCCAAAGTGCAAAAAGGTAGCAATCTTTGACAAGATGTTACTCGAAAACCATGTCACTTAGAAATATTTCGTATGAGGCAACATGATCACGTAGAGTGCCTCTACAATAACCTCTCTCATTTTTTATATCTCTGAGACATTTTCCCATGGTGAAAGGTTTTCTGCTGCCCCAAAAATTGTTAGAAGGAGACTGTAAAGTCGCAAAGGGGTGTAACTTTCATCTTACTCCTAATGCGACCAAATTGACTATTCCAACGCGTCCGGATGGGTACATTTATGCTAGACATGGTCCTTTTTTTCACCAAACATGTCGAAACAGTCTGAGCTACATTATACCGATGATATCCCTAAAGAGTCTAAAGTGTAAAATGGCAGCAATCTTTGACGAGATGTTACTCAAAAACTGTGTCACTTAGAAACATTCCATCTTAGGTAACGCGATCATGTAGAGTGTCTCTACAATAACCTCTCTCAATTTTTTATATCTCTGAGGCATTTGCCTGTGGTGAAAGGTTTTCTGCTGCCCCAAAAATTGTCAAGAGGCAGTGTAAAGTTGAAAAGGGGTGTAACTTTCATCCTACTCTTGATGTGACCAAACTAACTATTCCAACCCATCCGGATGGGTACATTTACGCTAGGCATGGTCTTGTTTTTCACCCAAACATGCTGAAACAGTCCGAGCTACATTATACCGACGATATCCCTGAAGAGTCCAAAATCTAAAAAGGTAGCCATTTTGGACGAGATGTTACTTGAAAATCATGTCACTTAGAAACATTCCATTTGAGGCAACGAGATCACGTAGAGTGCTTCTACAATAACCTCTCTCAGTTTTTTATATCTCTGAGGCATTTACCCATGGTGAAAGGTTTTCTGCTGCCCCAAAAATCATCAGAAGGAGGCAGTGTAAAGTTGCAAAGGGGTGTAACTCTCATCCTACTCCTGATGTGACCAAACTGATTGTTCCAACGCGTCCGGATGGGTACATTTACGCTAGGCATGGTCCTTTTTTTCACCCAAACATGTCGAAATAGTCCGAGCTGCATTGTACCGACGATATCCCTGAAGAGTCCAAAGTGCAAAAAGGCAGTAATCTTTGACGAGATGTTACTCGAAAACTGTCACTTAGAAACATTTTATCTGAGGCAACGCAATCACGTAGAGTGCCTCTACAATAACCTCTCTCAGTTTTTGATATATCTCTGAGACATTTGCCCGTGGTGAAAGGTTTTCTGCTGCCCTAAAAATCATCAAAAGGAGGCAGTCTATTAAGTCAGGATGAAAGCCTATTCACTCTAGGCGCCAATCTCAAGTTGTACAATCATGAATGGGCACCTAGAGCAATAAGGCGCTACATCATGGTTCCAGGACCTTGAAATGGCACCCAGGCATGTAGGAGGAATTTTCAAGGAGCCAAAATATTTTTGAAACTCTAAGGAACTAGTCCAAAGACTCTATGGCGCCATCTTGATACCATTGAGTCAACTTTGGAACTCAAACATATTGAAACAAGGTCTAGGAAGCTAGGCGCCATCTCTTGCCAGTTCAACCTCTCAGATGCACCAACATTGGAAAGACTCTTAATGAGCGCCTACGTTTGAATTGATCTTGTAATTGAAAGTGTGGTGATGTATTGGTGCAAGATGATCTTCAGTTGAAGTAATTTAAGTTCCAGAAAGGGTTTAGAAGTTATCAACCTCTTCACTAAGTTAGGCACACTTTACAAGCTTTCTTACCCAAGAGTTGCACCTCATTAAGACAAGGCGCATCTTAACCTCTGGGACTTTTCCAAAGAAGCCCTTCAGTTTATTAGCACCTTTGGACCTTGTTTTGCATTCTGAAAGAGAAGGCGCACTTTGGAGGCATTTCTAACCTAGATTGATGCCTAGGTATAGTCATCTCTCTGGAGCATTACAATGTGTTTTAAAATGAAGGAGGACATTTCATAAGTTGGGGAATTGATCACTGAAGACCTTGGAGTGTTTGAATTACTCTAAGCAAGAAGGCGCATTTCCATGGAGCAGCATACTCTAGATAGCGCCTAATGCCATTAAGGCGCAATTCCACCCTCACTTTGGTGCCTATCATCAAGAAAGGGCATTGGGCATTCCTTGAACAGTTCTGACCATTTGAAGTTCATGAAATCACTAAGGAATGTTGGGCGCCATGTGTATCCTCAACAAGCTTGAGTTTGCGCCTAGACAAGTTGGCGCTTATTCATGTTTTAACTTCCCTCTTGAAGCGCCTAACTTGGGAAAAAGTTATCTTGTTGTTAGTCAAGTGTTTCATGTGCTTTGGAGACTCCAAAAGACTTCCTCTTGCTAGGCGCTCTTCTTGGCAACTACAACCTTCAACTGGCACCTAGATCCTGAAGAAAAACACTTGCAAGTGTGGGCGCACTTTCCTTGTGATGGAGCATCAAATTGGCGCCTAGAAATCATAATGCATGAAGTGAGCGCCTAGGATCTTATTGGTCCAATAGGTGGTTTTGAGATCCGTGTCAAGTCATTGGATTAGGTTGCCAACTCAAAATGATTTTCATGCACTTAGACTTCAAGGTGCCAAAACTAGTAGGAAAATATTTGGGGGGAAACCATGCTAATAAAAATTGGGTAAATTTAACCTCCGAATCTGATTAGGCTCCATATAACAACAATATTTATATCATGTCCCTTCGCTTTATGAAACAAGCAGTATGTGTCAAGTCATAAGGATAACACTATGGTCCTTAGAAATTTCTCTGTGAGTTTTGATAAGATTATCTACTATTATGTGGATGCTTGATATTATTATCCTGATCCATCAGCGAGCTTAAAATTTCATCGGCCGATGCAACCATGACTCCGTTTGATTTCACTTCTGACAAAAATCCCATCATTAACTCTTATCGATCAGACAGACCGCTATCGGTGACTTTATATCCTTTCACACCGATGTCTTTGTCACTCCGATATGAGACTCTAAGTCCCTCGCCTATCGGTAGGACTTAATACCATCGGCACACTCAAAAACTCTTCTGCCGACACACCAATCTCACCAATGACAACCTTCGGACCACACCCATCTGTGAGACTCCAAACATCAGTGAACTCTAATCGCGTTGGGCCAATACATCGATGGATTTTGACTGTCGGTGTGACCCCCTTCATCGATGAATCTCTCAACTGCTCTTCCGATGTGCCGATGGGATTATCTTCTGATACACTGATGTCTTCAACTTTGAACCACACTCGTCAACAAGACAGACCACTATCGGCGAAGCCTAACCAAGGTCTGCCGATACGTTGATACAACCAACTCTTAACGTCGATACAAGGTTCTTTTGAAGGCAAAGGGTGCCTAGGCTTATGGGGCTCAATTTGATGTATTTATTTAAAGATCAAGGTGAATTGATGCTTATTGAAAATACCACTTAGTCCTTCATTTGCATTCTAGGTGCCATTTCCTATTAACTTATATACTCCTCCTCATGTCAGGGTGCCATAATGAAGTGGTTTAGACAATAGGTGTGCTTCACTTACTAGAGGCTTGTTCTCCTTCCACCTTAGGCGCAGTTTTATGGTGGAACAGGTGTCAATGGGCGCCTTGTCTTAAATGAATGCTCTCTCTAAGTTGGGCACCCTTTTGAGGCTTTATGAGTTGCAAATTGCGCCTTAACCCTTCATGTTTGTTGCTCAATGTTTGAATGTTTAAGAAAGTCTCCTTTAGGCACTCATCTTAATGACTTTTTCTCAAGGCGCAATCATCCTAATGACTTGGATATTCATCCTAATATTTCAGAATATCAGGCTACCAGACTTAGTCATTTTCAGGATCTCAAACATAAAGAATAACATGATGATTCATTTTTTGTATTGCATATAGTTGACATTCTATGCTACTCATAAAGAATATTAATATTTTCTGTTCAACATGATGATTCATTTTTTTTTAAATACAACTTTTATGTTTTAGTTCCAAAATGAGGTTTAGGTGATACTTGAATAACAATAGCTAGCTTATTGGATCAACAAACATCCTAAGTAATACAATTGGACTTTAAATATTTGAAGTAGCCATCTACAAATATCCATTCAAACGTGGATTTATAATGCAAGTATGGATGCCATCAATAAAAAAGATTTATATTAACCAAATATCCATATAGGCATACATCAATATCTGTCAATATTAGTATAACATATATACAAAATAGCCATATAGGCTTACAAGAATGCCATATAGGCATACAATGTCAACTATATACAATACAAACTATATGTCCACAAATGCCATATAGGCATACAACAAAGGAACACAATAAAAAGTCATTCCCCTCTGGTTGGTGAAGAGAATAGATCACGAGCAGCCTTTGATCTTCTAGGGGATGGAGACGCACATGTGGGTGGTCTACTATGAACCCGAGGGCTACTCCTCCTATTTAGTTCTTCCTGAATCTTTAGTTGTTACAATAAAAACTATAGACATTAATATATAGAAATTACATGTTATAAAAAATGAAACATTTAATAAAATAATCACTTACCGCTAACATATAATCTGTCTCCTCACTTGCCTCAGTAGCAGGAATAGGCCCTGGTGATGTCATGTCTTATAGAAACCATCCAAATAAAAATTAAACTTCAAATCAATAATCTTTTGATTTTTTAAAAATAGACAACTATAACAATGAATGTAAATTAAAATTTACTAATCTACCTCATACCCCTATCAATGCCATGGAGCTATGAATTGCAGAGGCCACACCATGCTCCATTGCCCTCTGAACATGGGGAAGTGTCTCCGCAGCCTGCATCATCTAGAAATAAAACAATATTATTCAATTACGAAAACTATAATAGTGATGCAAATCATGGCTCCTAACATACACACACATTCATCTAAACATAGAAGTACACACAATAAAGCACACAAGTCACATACAAAAATCTAGTACGTACAATTTATTCATTAAACTATTTATTTTATTACCTCCGTAAAGCTTTGAAGTCCACCACCACTGGCAGGTGTTGCCGTGAAATCTACAATATTAATCTATTCAACATCCAAAATCAGATATTAGAATACCATTCATATAACGATGCTATTCACATGTAATATTTATAATTGTTTACTAGTTGCATACCCCGACAGTAGATGATCTAGTGTAAAATCCAAGTGACAAACCACTGAAAACTGCATCGACGCTATGACCCTAAAATTTTATTAAAATCATCAATTTAAATTAGTTAATCTTGCATTTCAAAAATAAAATTTAATAAATTAAATTCAATAAACTTGCTAATATTTACTTGAGTATCAAGGCTGAAAGTCTCACTCAGGAGGGTATCTGTCATCACCATCTGCTCAGCTGCAGATGTAGCCTGTGCACCTGCGTCCTAACTATCCATGGGGTCATAACCACAGGATGACCCACAAGCCTGACAAGCATGGGGTGGGACCCTACTCCTCGCACTATCGCCCAACCTACTCTATGCTGCAGGACTGGCATGCTCTATGATGCTCTGGGTCAAGGCACTAATGGACTGAAGTGTATCGACCTCAACACTCTCCTTCACAATGGAAGGGATAGAAACATGCTCATGGGCTAGTCTGTTGATTACTCGTCTCACTACCTGCTGTGGGTCAAGACGTGCACCTGGTCTTTCTTGTGCTGACCCCCCACCTCTTCCCTGGAAGTCCCGCATATCAAAATAGTTTGGCACTTTATTGAGGACAAACTCGCAGTAGAGTTTCCTCAAAAAGTATTGCGGGACCTCATTATTATTGCATGGAGAATGGTCAAAACCATCCACCACCTCTGCCCAAAATTGTCCCTTATCGCTTGGTTGTTGCACCAATGGATAGGGAACCTCTTGCATGTAATGGATAGAGGTTGATTTGTTTGTGGGTTTGTGAAAATCGAACACAAGTCTAATTTTGTGATTTGTAATTTTTTCACATCTTGGTATGACAGCTTGTCTGCATAATAATCTCTAAACTCTCTCCTCTTATCCGTCCAACTAGTTAGTTGCTTGCTAATTGAATCTACATTTGATAATATAGATTCAAGAGATTCAGCAAGCGTGGACCTATGCAAGGTTGAAGTGGAAGGATCTTTCAACCTTGCAATTATATCTTCAATTTCTTTTTTGTTGTTTTCAATTTGCCCCATTATATTTTCTTGTGTTCCAGGGGCATGTCGAGGAATGGATAGAGGAGGTTGTTCCATAGGTATTTCCTCCTTAGGATTTTGTGGAGGAGAAGGAGGAGGAGATGCATTAACATTTCCTGACAATTAATGAAATATACATCAAAAAATAACTCAAACCTACCTATTTAGAAGCAAATTCAAACAAATAAATAAATAAAACTCACTCCTTTGGCGTGCTCAACGTCGTGGTAGCATTTTGACGACGAATCAACAAGATCTTGGTGTCGAATTGTCTTTTCCAAAATGCGAGCGTGCTTCTTACGGTTTGCAAGCCACGGGGATAGAGGAGAAAAATAGAAATGAAATAAAATGACAATCTTTTTTTTAATTTATAATAGTTAATAACATGCTCGCATTATGTATCATTTTTTTTAAAACCATTTAGCCACTTTTTGGCCCCCTATCTTTTTGCACTTACCCATGAACTAAGTGGAATATTGTTAACTGTTGAAGAAAGAATGAAAAGTAATGAGGAATGTCTAGAACAAGCATTTGCCTCTAAAGCAAGTATAAGAGGTAAAAAAAACACATTTTTCAGGAATCAAATAAAAATGAATACAAAGGTGAATCTAGCAATTCTAGAGGAAGAGGTAATAGTTTCAGGGGAAGAAGTAGCAACTTCAGAGGAACAGAAAGAGGAAGAGGTAGAAATAATGGAGGAGATAAAAAGAATGTCCAATGCTTTCATTGCAACAAGTTTGGACACTATGCATTAGAATGTTGGAGTAAACAAGGTGAAGCAGAAAAAAGAAATGCTCACAATACTATTGAAGATAAGCAAAATTTGTTTATTTCTTGTTTCAATACAAATGTTAGTGAGAATAATGTATGGTAGATTGATTCTGGATGTTGATCGCATATGACATCTAATGAAAATTTGTTTATCAATCTAGATGAAAACCATCATAGTATAGTGGTATTAGGAGATAATCAATCTCATGGAACCAAAGGCAAGGGTACTATTGCAGTTGCAACAGAATACGGTGAGGTAAAGCATATTAATGAAACATTATTGGTTCCAACCCTCAAGAAGAATTTGTTGTTAGTTGGATAAATGTTAAAGCAAAATTATTAGGTGACCTTTGATGAAAAAGAGTGCATAATAAGAGACAAGTTAAAAAGAAATGCAGTGGTTGCAAGAGCAAAAATGATAGGTGATAGGATGTTTCCTCTCCATTTCACCCAATGAAACCAAGCATTAAGGTCTAGTGAAATAAATGAAAGTAGAATTTGGCATCATAGATATGGCCACCTTAGCTTTAGTGGGTTAATTTTACTCAAGAGATTTAAAATGGTTGAGGGTCTACCATTCATTGAAAATACAAAAGAAGTGTGTGACGAATGTGTTGTTGGCAAACAACATAGAGCTAGCTTTCCAGTTGGTAAATCTAGTAGAGCTAAGCAGCATCTTGAGATAATCCATATAGATTTGTGTGGTCCTATGGAAACACCTTCTTTAAATAAATCAAAGTATATTCTAACCTTCATTGAGGATTATTCAAGAAAAACTTGGGTATATTGTTTGGTTTCAAAATCAGAAGTGTTTGACAAGTTTGTAGAATTCAAGAGGTTGGTTGAAAAATAAAGTGGTAAGTACATCAAAGTGATAAGGTCGGATAATGGGGGTGAGTACAAATCAAACCAATTTCTAAATTTCTGTAGAAATCATGGAATCAAGAAAGAGTTCACTACTTCTTACACTCCACAACAAAATGGAGTTGCTGAAAGAAAGAATAGAACCATTGTTGAAATGGCAAGGAGTATGATGAAAGAGAAGAATTTAGATAAGATGTTTTGGCCAGAAGTAGTATGCACAACAGTTTATCTTCTCAATAGGAGTCCTACAAAAGCAGTTAAGGGAATGACTCCTGAACAAGCATGGTCTAGGGTAAAGCCAAGTGTTGAACATTTGAGAGTATTTGGGTGTGTTGCTTATGCATACATACCAAAGGAAAAAAAGGTCTAAGCTAGATGATAAAGGCCTAAAATGTATTTTTATTGGGTATGGATTATAAAATAAAGCATATCGATTGTATGATCCAATAGGAAAGAAACTTGTTATAAGTAGAGATGTGGTTTTCAATGAAGCAACAGAATATACCAAGGAAAATGAAACAAAGGAAAAAGAGATAATGATTGATGAAGTTGAAGAAGAAGAAGAAAATGAACCTGAGTCTTCTAGTACAGGAACAAAAAAGTATCAAAGATATCAAAGGAGGACAGAAAAGAATCATCCATCAACTCTTATGTTGGATTCAAACTTTGAGAAAATGACAACAAGATCACAAGCAAAAGTGAATTATGCTTTGATGACTTAAATCATGGAAAGTAATGAGCTACAAACATTTGAACAAGCTCAAGAAAAAGAAGAGTGGGTTGAAGCAATGAATAGTGAGATAGAAACAATTGAAAGGAATGACACATGGGATTTGGTTCAGCTACCTCCTAGTAAGGAAATTGTTGGTACAAGATGGGTGTATAAAACTAAGTATAAATTTGATGGAAGCATTGATAAACATAAGGCTAGATTGGTAGCCAAGGGATACACTCAATAGGAAGGTATTGATTACACTGAAACATTTGCACCTGTAGCATAAATGAATACTATCAGATTGGTTTTAGCTTTGGCAGCTCAGCAGAGTTGGGTAGTTTATCAAATGAATGTAAAGAGTGCTTTTTTGAATGGATATATTGATGAAGAAGTGTATGTTTCTCAACCTAAAGGTTTTGAAATACCTTCTAAAGAACATTATGTTTACAGATTAAAGAAGGCTTTGTATGGTCTTAAGCAAGCACCAAGAGCATGGTATTCAATGATAGACTCATACCTACAGCAGAAAGGTTTCTTAAGAAGTCAATCAGATTTGAATCTTTATATTAGGATCTCAACTAAGGATATTTTTTTTTTAGTTCTCTATGTTGATGATCTTATCTACACTGTGAATAATTCAGATTTGTTTGCAGAGTTTAGAGTAGTTATGGTTGCTGAATTTGAGATGATAGATTTGGGATAGATGCACTATTTTCTTGGTATAGAAGTATGGCAAAACAAACGTGAAATATTCATGTCTCAGAAGAAATATAGTTCAAACATCCTACAAAAATTTTAGATGAATAGTTGCAAACCAATTGCAACACCCATTGAAGTTCGACTTAAGTTGTCTAACTTGGATGTGTCAGATCCAGTGGACTCCACTATATACAGATAGTTGATTGGTAGTTTGATCTACTTAACTACTACTCAACCAGAGATCACATATGCAGTGAGCTTGGTATCTAGGTTCATGTCAAAACCTAAGAAAACACATTGGAGTGCAGCTAAGAAGATTCTTAGATATGTCAGAGGGACATTGAGTTATGGTCTTAGATTTCAACATTCAGAGGATAGTAAGTTGATTGGCTATACAGATTCAGATTGGGTAGGTTCCATAGATGATCGAAAGTCTACTTCTGGTTATACTTTTAGTCTTGGTTCTGCAGTATTTTCTTGGAAGTCCAAGAAACAGCCGACTGTATCACTTTCTACAGCAGAGGCAGAGTGTAAAGCTGCAACATTTGCAGCATGCCAAACAATGTGGTTGAGACGACTATTGGAGGATTTACACCAGTTATAAAATGGACCTACTTTGTTGTATTGTGACAACAAGAGTACTATACAAACGACAAATGATTTCTCATCTCTATATATTGATGCACTGCGTCTTCATCTCTAAGGCAATCTGGGCTTTTGTATGTTTGTTGTTTTGTGATCAGCAGATCACTAGTTTGTTCTTATTTGCCTTCAAATCTGACTGTTAGTATGATTTTTCAGTGAAATCTCTATTATTGAAGGTCACTTGTGCACGGCAGAACCAAAATTCATTACCATTTGATTAACTCGTAACAAATTCAAATTTAGGGAAGTCATATCTGTGAACCTGTGATCTGGAACTGAAATATACTAAATCGCCTGTTCAAAAACCCAGGTTCTAAAAACACTTTGAAGTACGCAGAAATATAGAAACATAAAATCGCCGTGGTCAAGAAAAAGCCCCTACCATTTACATCTACAACCTTAAGGCCAATCGTGAGGGCTGATGGAGGAATTACTCCCATTCAAATACGATGTTGTAAAGATTATCACCATATTATGAAAGTTGTAGCTGAATGTTATAAGGCCCCATTGCATAGACAGAGACTTAAGCTATTTTCAGGAAAAGGCCCAATTTGGTAGGGTAAACCCTCTTATGGGCTAAGGGGACCAATGCCAATCCCTTGCTTTCGATATAGTGGGTGAGATATGGAATCCAACCTCTAGCGCACTACCCAGGTTTAAATCTGGTTGGACTCATATTGGGGTTCAATGGGAGGGCTACGACCCCTGTTATTATGCCTCAATCTTGCAGGTAATCTCCCCAAGAAAAAAAATTGTACTGCAAATTTCAAAATGTTTCCCTGGTGCTATGAGCCATATGTTTCCAGCAGTTGCTCATGGATTTAAGGATGGATATTGCTTGTGGTAAATTAATATGTAGAACCTTAAAACTAGTAGCAGAGCATTCTACTCAAACATCAAACATTAAACTGTTCAATGGTCAAATAATTAATGACAATTTTACACTTTATCTATACTTAAAAATGATAAATAATTGTCCTATTTTTTTTTCAAAATTTACTTTTGACTGTTGAACAATTTGATATTTAAGTATAGCCATAACAGAATTACTTCCCAATCACTTCTTCCAATAGTGGTTGAGATCCAGTTTCCACCGTTGCCACTGCTCCTTTTGCTTCTCTTCCTGTTTTTCTCTATTTAGTATTGGGGTCTTCTTTTCACTTGTAATCTGCATAGATATTGTCAATTTTCCCATCCTCACCGAAACTTTCTCTCCCTTTGAAATTAATCTCCATTTGAGCCTATCCCCAACTATCTCTCTCTTAGCGAATTTCCTTAAGTTTATCTGAGACAGAGATAATGTTTCGATGTGATAGATGCTTCGGAGGCTCTTCCTTCTCATCCAGTACCTCTCTAATGACTCTCTTGAAACTATAACCCTCCATGACTCCGTCAGCTGCATCTCTTTCAATGCATTGTTTGGTCGTTTCCAGAAAGTCATTTTCTCTTCTAGTGTTATGACCTTTCTTTTGATCTTGCTTTTTTGATTTCCCCACTTTCACCTATTTTGACCATATGCTTTTTCTGAGAATTTGGAAGCGGTCTTGTTCCTTTTCTCCCAGCACAGTTGCTTGAGTGTATAATTTTGTTTTTTTATGCCATTAGACATCCAAGACCCACATCCCCACATTCTTGAGACTTTTAGAATGGACAGGTATGCATTTTATTCAATTGGTTATATACATTATAATCCTCTAGCTTTTTAGAGTTAGACTTTTGGAAAGAGATTGATTCAGAGCTAGTTCAACACATATTCTTGCACTGTTAGAATCACCCCAGCCGGATTTTGCCTTTGAAGTGTAAATGTAACCCCCATTAACTCTCCTACCATATTGAAAAGATATTTAGACCACAATTAATGTGGAAAGGCATACAATCCAATCCATACTGGAGTTTTAGAGGGCATTATTCAATTCATTTGAAACATATATTTTGAAGCATAGAATCAAGGCCAACAATCTTAGGCAAACTTATTCTCGATCTGATTCATTGGCAAAGATAAATTCCCTCTCGTGCAACGTTTGGATCTCATAAACACCATATGTTCCGCGATGTTTTTTGGCCACACAAGATTTAGCTTTGATTATTAAACAGATATTTAATCTGTGTGCTTCTTTGGAATCTATTACTTTCAGTCACATTCCTAGAGAATGGAATGGAGTAGCGGATTGTTTGGCCAAATGGGCCTCTGATCAAATGCAAAATTAAAACATTGTGGATAGGGGTCAATTACCCCTAGATATGTCTCAAAAGTTGGTCCACTTAGTGAAGATTGACAAGGTTGTGTAATGCCCTTACTTTGTACTTATTTTATTTTAGTTTGAATAAATTTTTACCCCTCTTTTAATGAAAAAAAACCCCAAGATGGAACTACCCCAAGCTTGTAAACAAAGATTGTGTAGACACTGTGACTGGGTTGCCTTTGTCCGGTTCAATGTCTTTGTCCAAAATCATTATTAATTAAAAAAGATTGATTTGAAAGTTGAAGCTTTGGACTTCACAGGCTACACAGCATGAGCTTTTTAGTCTTTCTTTTAAACTTTATTTGCTTGGTAGTGGTATATTTTCACTGAATCAACTGTGAAGAATCTTCAATCTTTTTCAATAATAGAATTTGCCTCTATTTTAAAATCAAAATTTTGATTATACAATAAACAAGGAAATTAAGGAGGATGTTTGATGAACAATGTACAGGGCTAATTTTCCCCGTGAAAGTTTTTCTGATGGGAGAGTTTGAGCAGTTAATGAAGGCGGAGATAACTGGATCAAAAACACATAAGCTTTCTTTTCTATCTATTGCGCTTTTGTTTCCACAAAAAAAAAAGTTTTGTATACAGCCATTGCTATGCAAACTGCTCTCTCAAACAGCAGCAGCTAAAATATTGAAGCTTCCCTCAAGCAATCATTGCCCAAATTACATATGGAATCTGCATGTTGTCCATGAGTTGCTGTAGAATCCTCTTGCAAAGACAAAATAATTGTTCGGTGGAATAAAAATAAGTTAATTGCAGCTACTGCTTCGAAAAATGACTAATAGAGGTGGAACCAAAAACTTTGTACAGATGTATACAGACATATCATATTATGTTTACCTGTGATAAACACATTCCTAAGTTCAGGAACAAAATCTGCAGAGAATACCTTCTGTGGAACCTGTGATGAGCTTTGCATAAGAAAATTTCAGTGAGATTTTTAGTTAACAAAATAGAATGACTGGTCCAGTCGGATGCTCTTGAACAGATATTCAAAAATTCAAGCCCAACATAAGTGTTAAATTTTGAAAAAAATAAGGCAAAATAGATACCTGGATTGGTTGGAGATTAGAATTTTAACACCTTCAGGACGATTGACAATTTCAAAGATGAGAGACTTCACAAAAGGACATTTAAGAAGAGTTAAAAAAAGACAAAAAGATAAAGGAGGACAGTAATAAAAATTTTAATAATTCACTGCAGCAAAGTTAAATATAAACTAAAATTAAGTATATTTAAATGATACACTAAAATTAAATATATTTAAACGATACACTTTGACAGATCTTACAAATCAATTCAATTTTAAGAATGTTTTTAATAAAGGGTATACCTTTTTTAACAAGTGGGGTTTTTGAAAGGGCTCCACCCTTTTACAATGATCAGTCAAAAAGCATCAAAGATACACACTGCATCATGGAACAACAGCAGGAAACAAGCAAAACAACAATAGACGAGCAATTCCCAAACAGCAGGGTAAGAAAACTAACATAACAATTCAATTTCAAGAATGGACAGTTATTTTTAAAATATGAATCTGAAAGTTAGTCTGTAAGTATAAATTTAACAATCCTGCTTGTTAACACTTAGATAAAAAAGAACCAATATATTTCAAGAACCTCTAGATGGAAAGGAGGTCAATATATATTAAGGATTGAAGGTCGCTTGTGCACTGCAGAGCCAAAATTCACTTAGATAAAAGGGAATCAATATATTTCAAGAATTTCTAGATGGAAAGGAGGTCAATATATATTAAGAATTGCTTGAAGGTAGCTTGTGCACAGCAGAGCCAAAATTCAGTACCATTTGGTTAACCTGCCACAAACTCAAACTTTGAGAAGTTATATCTGTGACTTTGTGATCTAACTTTCATTTAATATATAAATCTCAAGATGCCTATTTTAGATCACTTTACTTAAACTTCACATGTTTCAATGGTCAAATAGTCAATAAAATTCTTACAATCTCATTGCTATTAAAAAGCGGTAAATAATTGTTCTATTCTTATTGACCAAATTTTACCTTTGACCATTGAATCTACATTTTGAGACAGTTCTACTTATATATTTTTTAAAAATTAAAAAACAAAATAAATAGATTTAAGCAATTGATTGGACAGCCTGCCTAAAACTGTTCATCTTTTAAAAAAAATATGCATTGATGAAAAAACCCTTCCCAACTAATTTTTCAGTGGCGAATACACAGCAGTACAAAAGTCTCACCTCTGCTGCTCCGCATATCCAGAACTAGGGTTACAATTTTGCTGTTTATTTGACAGAAAATTCGAATTAAGCATATTTTTCAATACATCTCAGAGTGAGCATTCTTCATAACTCAATAAGAACCCTCTGACATGATACAAGTCTTTAAGATTTCTACGAAGCTTAATTTACAAAATCAAAAACGTAATATGGATAATTTAAGAACAAAATACAAACGTCGTCTTGGTTTTAAGTATATCCAGAGCAAGAAAGCCACGAATCCACTAGATATAAAATTCATTAACAAAAAAATTGTCCTTGAATCTTACCATAAATCAGATCCAGAGAAGCAAAAAAAACACAAATCTCTAGATATAAAATTGATTATTAAAAAAGTTTTGCCTTCGCCTAGTCAGAAATCAGATAGCGAAGCTAGCATTTTTTTTAAATTATATATTAAAAAAGAGTTAAACGAACATTTCAATCTAGAAACGAAACAGGTTTGATCATGCAGGTATTTCTAAAATAATCACAGGAGACTAATAAGCCATGATACAAATAATAACAAACAAATGAAACACAGAAAATTCATATGAACCTCCATTAAATTGTAAAGGTGATCGAGAAAATTATAACAAGGAAAACTGCAGAAGAATTCAAGCCAGTGACTGTCCTCTAATCATTGTCCATGACTAGAATGGGGGTTGTGGCAGGAAAACTTAATAACCATTGTAATTCAAATGGGGAAGAAAGAAATTTTATAATCATTGTCCATAAGTGGAATGGGGGGTGGTGGGAAAAGCTAAATAGAGATGAATCTTTGTCTTCCATCCATTTCCTGTATAGATTTTCGCCAAATGATGTGAGGCAAAACTCTCTGATGAATACTCAGTGGAAAAAACTGCAAATTATATAGCCATTGCAATCTTCGAATTTATTTCCCCGCGTTAAGGATATACGTGTTCATCTTGAACCTAACACGTTTGACTCATTCTACGTATAAATAGTTGGGAGTCATACTTTTATTTGGTATGACTGGGGAATGAAAACTCTAGAGAGAAAAATGATGGGTTAAATTTGAATTTGACTTAATATTTGATGAAAAAGTGTCATATATTTATAGTTTTTATTTATTAATGGAAGTTTGAAGTTACATAAAACAGGATTTCATTTTCATTTCTAAAGGGACTTGATAGGATCGTAATGGTAAAATTTGCATATTTATGTTAATTCTCATTTAGTTTTGGGCTTATTTTGATGGAATGACTTAATACAATTATGTATTGGTAAATAATCTTCTCTTGTGTAAAGTTTGGCTCCTTCTTTGATCCTTATCTCTCCTCATTCACTCTCAACCGTGCTTTCAATTTGATGCAGTCATAGGTGAAGGATCTAATGAAGCATTATCCAACTATGCAGCCAAATCAAACAACACAATGTACGAAGCAAAATTCCATAGAATAGCAACATAAACTTTCTTAACTTCATAAATTTGAATTATTACAATCTGTCGCAATGGGCTTTCTACATGCTAAGTTGCGGTCGTTTGATTACTAATATGAAATTATACTACTCAGAATAAACAAATTACATTCCACACTATCAAAATCTTCATTATCAATATCAAACTCCATTTCAAACATTCATCCTCATGCTCGCATTGTTCCTTTTAAACTTCATTCCCTTGCTCTAATACTTGATTTCTCCACCTAATAATGTCTTCAGTCGATCACAAGCCATGTTTATATAGCAATCCCAAGCCTCAAAGATGATCTGTGTCAACTACAAGGTAGTGCAAATCTCTAAGCCACATGAAACATGTAGTTGGCTAGTGTTAACAAGTTCTAAATCTATGCGGTGATAAAATGGGGAATCCATGTGTGGTGCTCAGTGTACATCCTCCTAGGTCCAATGTGTTACACCCCATTTTTGATGGACCAATTTACTTTTTAACTTTTATGTTAAAATTTACAATTTTGATGCAAGATGATGTCATCATGGCATTTAATGTTTTGGTGAAATAGTATCCAATATGATGTATTTGCATGTAATGAATAGATGTTATTTAATCAACATTATGCTTATGTTGTGATTTTAATGGCGAACTACATGAATGTTGTTCCAAGTGAAATGCAGGATAATTTCTTGCCCTCTAGAGAATGAGGGAGAGTATCACCTGGGAGAGGAGAATAGACTTCAGAAAATCAGGTATTGCCATCTGAGTTTCTACACACTCACATAGGTCTATTTTAAACCACGTCGAGTCAATTTGAGTTATTAACATAATTGTTAGGTTAAGTTGAACCTAGTCGAGTCGAGTTGTGTCTTAGTCTCTTTTCCGTAATGAAAATTGTAAGGTGTTTAAGTTATGTTGTCAATGTAAATCGACTATGAGAAATTGTTAATCATATATATCTGTGTGTGTGTGTGTATGTATGATCTCGCATATATATCATTCCTTGCTGATTAAAATCCGTATTAGAATATGCACTTCGTGGGCATTATGAGCCACCATCGAAGGCTATTTATAAGGTTATGTATGAATGATGGCAGCGCCACCTTTTCCATATTATTGTTGATAACTGAGAGGGGGGGTGAATCAGTTATCCTAATTATTTCAACTTTCTAAACTTTCTTATTAATCAATGCAACATTAATTCAAATAAGCAAACATAACCATGAAATAGAAATACACATGACACAATATTTTTGACGTGGAAACCCTGTTAAGGGAGAAAACCACGGGGTGATTAACCCAAGAATGTATTCTCTATTAGAAGAATAGAAATACAAAATGGCACTTGCCAATTAGGGCTTACTGCTCGAGCACACTGCTCACAAGAGGCCCACTACCTACAAGAGACTCATTGTCTACAATTTATAAAGAGCGTAATACAATACTTGAACTGATAAGGAGCATCTACATATACTGGAGTTCAGTTCCGGTTAGGCTCAGTACACTAATCTGCTGCACTTCATCTTTCCTCTTCTTTCGTGCTGCTCTCCTTTCACATACCGGACCTTCCTTACTACTTTCACTCTGCTCTACTGCTTTTCTTCGCACATCTCAAAAACCACAACACCTCTCACAACTAAATCCATCTTGTATATATATCCGCACAAGTGATTTCATCACCTTTCTAGTTGGCATCCGGAATAGTCAATATTTTCCACAAACTCTGATCTGTCGGCTGAATCCTTGCTTACCAAGTAATGCGGATCAAGGATATGTTGCAAGTATGAGGTTAACTAGTGTTGTCATTGATGTCAACATACTCATATTGCATTGATAAGAAGGATTGGACGAGCTGTGTGCTGAGGATATTGAGAAAATTAGTCTCCATCAGGAATAGTGAAGAACAGTGATGAGAAGAAGGCAAAAGTACTCAATAGGTTGAAGATCAGAGGATGTGGTTTAAAGAGTTTGTAGACATGAGTCTTGAGTTGTTCCAGTTAAGATTTCAGAGGTCCGCATAAAGATCTGAAGAAGTTATGGCTGCTTGTGTAGAACTGGTTTCGGTAGGTGTTCAGTGGAGACAGAGTGTCACAGATTGGTCCGGTGAGATCCGGAATTACATTATCTCATTCTGCGGATTGGAAGAAGTGTTGAAGAAGTCAGTGTGAAGTGACAACTAGATTTGTGAATGATTTGGAGGTCCGGAAGAACCTTTTTTATTATGACAGTGAGGACAGACTGTGTTCTTGAAGTTTCAGATGAAGAACAGAAGAATTCCAGTAAGCTAATAAAGTGCAGATGTTCTTGATGACTCAGGAAAGGTTTTGGTGATCTTTGGATCATGTACAATTCTTATTGGCAGTCCACATTGAAGTTAGAGTTTGCATTTGAAGAATAACCACGGATATTGGTGTTCTTCTTGAGATAGGCTGACCGGATGTATTACACGTCTTGCGAATGATCTTGTAGGTGTTTGCCGACTTAGATGATTGTTTCTAAGTCGATGCCTTGTATAAATAAGGGTGTGTGAAGTCATTTGAAAGTGTGTCTTGTGGTGATGAGTGTGATATAGCGAAGGGAAGTGTGAAAGGCAGAGCAGGAGTTTTTGCGCTTAAATGGAACTGATCCAGGCATGGTAAAGATGTCATTCTCCAATTCAAGTTTGTAATACTTGTTACTTTGTAGACAGTGTGTCTCTTGTAGGCAGTGTGCCTCTTGTGAGCAATGTGCTCAGGTAGTGAGCCCTAATTGGCATGTGCCATCCATTTTTCTTATTCTTCTAACAGAGAATAATCCTTGGGTTAATCACCCCGTGGTTTTTCCCTTAACCGGGTTTTCCACGTCAAAATCTTGGTATCTAATGTGTTGATGTTTATCTGCTCTGGTGTTTATGCTTTACGCTTTCATAAATGGTTAATTGATATGCTATCATAGAACAAGAAGAATCAAGTGTTTGAAGTAAAAACAAGTTTTTGTACAACTGATTCACCCCCCCTCTCAGTTGTGTACCCTAGATCTAACCATTGGTATCAAAGCCAAGTTCCTCTAAAAGGAGCTTAACCGCTTGAGGAGATCCAGGATGTCGTCATATAAGAAGGACAGTCCGAAGTTTGATGGAACCAACTTCACTCTTTGGAAAGGCCGCATGAAATGTCACTTGGAGTGTATGGGAAAGGCATACTTGTCCATGGTCACAAAAGCATATAAACCTCCACAAGGTGGTCCGACAACTCTAAATGAAATCACAGAGGCTCATCTAAGTGCATTAACCGACTCAGAGCTCTCAAATGTTATTGACCTACCAACTGCCTATGAGATCTGGATTAAGTTGGAACTTCTGCATGAAGGAGATGAGTTTGTTAAGAGTGCAAGGTTGTAGAGTCTCAAAGGGAAATTTGAAAGATTGAAGATAAGAGATGATGAAAATATCACTACCTTTATGCCAAGAGTAAATGAGCTGGTGTGTGGAATTAGGAATGCTGGTGGAATTTTGGATGAAAATGAGATTGTTTGCAAAATTCTCAGATCCCTTCCTGCTGCCTACAAAATCAAGGTTGTTGCCATTGATGAATTCAGAGCCCATACAACTGTCACAGGAGAACAATTGGCTGGCAAACTGGCTGCATTTGAAATGACCAAGTTTGGAGATGATCCCCCCAAGACTGAATCTGCATTCAAAGCCAGTGCCTATGTGAAAAGCAAACAAAGATTTGATCCAGGAGAAAATTCTTCAAGGAAGCTGTCATGGTATGATCAAGCAAGAAAAGACATGGAAGAGGAAGAAGCAAAAACAACTCAACTTGAAGCCCTCATTGCAGAAAGACTGCCAAGGGGATCTGGTAAGTATGAAGGAAAATTACCCTTTAAATGCTTCAACTGCAATAAGATTGGTCACTTTGCTTCAAGATGTCCGGAAAGATCCACAAGATCAAATTCTAACAGACAAAGGTTCCAAAAGAATTGTTATTATGTTCATGATGAAGCTGACAATGAAGGAGTAACAGATGATGAATCAGAGATAGGAGACAAATCCATAAATGAATGGGTGTTCATTGCCATCAAGGAAGAAGATCCAATATTCCTTGAATCTATCAATCATAAGGTTATAGAAAGAGCTTTGGCTGCCCAAGTTGAAAAAAAGGATGATTGGGTTATTGACAGTGGATGCTCTCACCATATGACAGGTGACAAGAACAAGTTTCTAGATTTGGAAAGGTATGAAGGAGGAATGGTAAAGTTTGGTGACAATTCAGCTGGTAGAATCAGAGGTAGGGGAACTATCTCTCTTGATGGAAAGAACAAAACCGGTAATGTACTATATGTTGAAGGATTGAAGCACAATCTTCTCAGTGTTGGTCAGTTGGTGGACAAAGGCTATGATCTCCACTTCAAGAATGGGAGATGCAGGATCTTTGAAAGCTCCGGAACTGAGATTGCATTCATTACTCAAACTAAAGGTAATATCTTCCATCTAGTTGGTACTAATAAAAGTTGTCTGTTTGTTCAAGTTGATCAGAGTTGGTTGTGGCATAGAAGGATGTGTCATGTAAATTTTGATAACATCATCAAGATAAGCAATACTCAGGCTGTAAGAGATCTTCCAAAGTTGGTAAAACCTACAAACAGTATGTGCAAAGAATGTCATCTAGGTAAACAGAGCAGAGTTTCATTTAAAAGCAAGGATCAGTCCTCTACCAGATTATTGGAGTTAGTTCATACTGATCTATGTGGTCCGACAAGAATCAAGAGTATGCAAGGTGATAGATATTTCATGTTACTGATTGATGACCATTCCCAGATGATGTGGGTTACCTTTCTAAAAGAGAAATCAGAAGCCTTTGAGAAGTTCAAAATCTTTAAGGCTATGGTAGAGAATCAAACCAGATTAAAACTGAAATATCTGAGGTTTGATAGAGGTGGTGAATTCACATCTGGTGAATTCATAGACTTTTGTGAGAAGCATGGTATAAAGAGACAGTTATCTACTCCTAGGACTCCACAGCAGAATGGAGTAGTTGAGAGAAAGAACCGGACCATCCAGGAAGCATCCAGGACAATGATGATGGAAGTAAATGTTCCCCAAATATTTTGGAAAGAAGCTATCAGCACTGCAGTCTACACTCTCAATCGAGTTCAAATCAAAAGCAATACCGGTAAGACTCCTTATGAACTTTGGTTTGGCATCACTCCTACTGTGAGATATTTTAGAGTATTTGGTAGCAAGTGTTATATTAAAAGAGATGAAGATCTAGGAAAGTTTGATGCTAGAAGTGATGAAGAAATTTTATTGGGTTACTCCACTCAAAGCAAAGCATATCGGTGTTACAATAAGAGACTGAGAAAGATGATAGAAAGTACAAATGTGAAGGTTGATGAAGGTATTGAGAAGCCCTCAAGATTTTATGAGTATGATGAAAATGATAAGAATGATGTTCTGGTTCAAGGAGCTCCATCCTCTCCTGAAGGTCAGATTCAGACTGATCCGGTAAATCAGGAAGAAGAGATAGGTCTGGATGAGCCTGATCAAGAAGCAGAAGTACAAGAAACTCCCAAAGTTCCAAGGTATGTAAGATTGAACCACTCTGAAGATTAGATCATAGGTGACAAAAGCAAAGGTGTACAAACTAGAAGGAATGTTGCTCAAAATTTAGATGAATGTTGTCTGATTTCAAAGATTGAACCTAAGACAATAAATGAAGCATGCAATGATGAAAATTGGACAAAAGCAATGGAGGAAGAGTTGATGCAAATTGAGAAAAATCACACTTGGGATCTTGTTTCTAGACCTAGTAACAAGAATGTAATTAGGACCAAATGGGTCTTCCGGAACAAACTAAATGAAGTTGGTGAAGTAATCAAAAATAAGGCCCGATTAGTCTACAAAGGCTACTCTCAAATAGAAGGGATTGATTTTGAGGAAACCTTTGCTCCGGTGGCAAGAATTGAAGCAGTCAGACTACTTCTTGCATTTGCTGCCTTCAAAGATTTTAAAGTGTATCAGATGGATGTCAAATCTGCTTTCTTGAATGGTGACCTAAAAGAAGAGGTGTACATTGAACAACCGGATGGATTTCAGTTATCTGAGCATGGTGATATGGTCTGCAAATTAAAGAAGGCACTGTATGGTCTAAAGCAAGCCCCAAGAGCATGGTATGAGAGGCTAGACAAACATCTTTTGAAGATTGGTTTCAACAAAGGTACTGCTGATAGTAACCTATATTTTCAAATTGATCATGAAAACATCTTGATTGTTGAAGTATTTGTTGATGATATCATCTTTGGAGGAAGAGACAATATGTGTAAAACCTTTGCAAACCAAATGAAAAGTGAGTTTGAAATGTCAATGCTCGGTGAAATGAATTTCTTCTTGGGTCTGCAAATTACTCAGACAGAGAAAGGAATCTTTATCTCTCAGACTAAATATGTGAAAGAACTATTAAAGAAATTTGGAATGGAAGATTCAAAGCCAATGAACACTCCCATGGCTACCAGATGTAAGTTGAGCAAAGATGATGACTCTCCTAAGACAAATCAGACAAAGTATAGAGCAATGATTGGTGGATTACTGTATCTCACTCAGACTAGACCAGATATAATGTAGGCTATTGGTCTTGTGGTGAGATTCCAGGCTGATCCCAGAGAATCTCATGTCATGGCAATCAAAAGAATTTTTAGGTACTTGAAAGGAACAGTTGAGTATGGCCTATGGTATCCCAGAGATCATGACTTTTCTCTTCATGCATATACAGATGCAGATTGGGCAGGAGATGTGGATGATAGGAAGAGTACAAGTGGAGGAGCATTCTTTTTGGGAAAAAGGTTGGTTTCTTGGCTAAGCAAGAAACAAGAAGCAATATCCCTGTCTACAACTGAAGCTAAATACATTGTAGCAGCAGCAAGTTGCACCCAACTTTTGTGGATGAAGCAAATGCTAAGAGATATTCAAGTAGAATATGAGGAGCCTATCACAATTTTCTATGATAATTCAAGTGTAATAAATATTTCTAAGAATCCGGTATTGCATTCTAAGACCAAGCATATATCTATCAAATTCCACTTTTTGAGAGAACAAGTGAACAAGGGTGAAGTCAAATTGGAGTATGTGCCCTCCAAGGATCAACTTGCAGATATTTTTACTAAACCTCTTCCCAAGGACACTTTTGAGTATCTCAGGGAGAAGTTAGGGGTCATGGCCCCTCCGGTGATGAACTAGGATGCACTGATGTGCATCAGTCCAGTGGATATCACAGTCATATCTTGTGATCCGGATTGATGATGGGGAGTTGCTCTTAAGGGGGAGCAGCTGGTATGATTCTGATGTGTTAGAATTGCAAGTATGAGCCCTTTGCCACTGATGTCAAAGGGGGAGAGAAGACATGTGAAAAACAAGTGGTTGATGATCAAAGGGGGAGCAGTAAAGGAAGAGAAGACATGTGAAGAGTTGTTGCTGATAGGGGGAGCTGTGACAGAAAGGAGAAGTTCTTGTCTTGATGGTTTTTCACATCATATGTTGCCATCAATGACAAAGGGGGAGATTGTTGCAAGTATGAGGTTAACCAGTGTTGTCATTGATGTCAACATACTCATATTGCATTAATAAGAAGGATTGGATGAGCTGTGTGCTGAGGATATTGAGAAAATTAGTCTCAATCAGGAACAGTGAAGAACAGTGATAAGAAGAAGGCGAAACTACTCAATGGGTTGAGAATCAGAGGATGCGGATTAAAGGGTTTGTAGATATGAGTCTTGAGATGTTCCAGTTAAGATTTCAGAGGTCCGCATGAAGATCTAAAGAAGTTATGGCTGCTTGTGTAGAACCGGTTTCGGCAGGCATTCAATGGTGACAGAGTGTCATAGATTGGTCCGGTGAGTTCCGGAATTACATTATCTCATTCTGCGGATTGGAAGGAGTGTTGAAGAAGTCAGTGTGAAGTGACAACCTGATTTGTGCATTTTTTGGAGGTCCGAAAGAACCTTTTGCATTATGACAGTGATGACAGACTGTGTTCTTGAAGTTTCAGATGAAGAAGAGAAGAATTCCAGTAAGCTGATGAAGTGCGAATGTTCTTGATGACTCAGGAAAGCTTGTGGTGATCTTTGGATCGTGTCCAGTTCATGTTGGTGGTCCGCATTGAAGTTAGAGTTTGTATTTGAAGAATAACCACGGATTTCAGTGTTCTTCCTGAGACAGGCCGATCGGATGTATTACACGTCTTGCGAATAATCTTGTAGATGTTTGCCGACTTAGATGATTGTTCCTAAGTCGATGCCTTGTATAAATAAGGGTTTGTGAATTCATTTTGAAGTGTGTTGTGTGGTGATGAGAGTGATATAGCGAAGAGAAGTGGGAAAGGCAGAGTAGGCGTTTTGGGCTCAAATGGAACTGATCCAGGCATGGTGAAGATGTCAAACTCCAGTTCAAGTTTGTAATACTTGTTATATTGTAGACAGTGTGTCTCTTGTAGGCAGTGTGCTTCTTTGTGAGCAGTGTGCTCGGGCAGTGAGCCCTAATTGGCATGTGCCATCTATTTTTCTTATTCTTCTAATAGAGAATAATCCTTGGGTTAATCACCCCGTGGTTTTTCCCTTAACCGGGTTTTCCACGTCAAAATCTTGGTGTCTAATGTGTTGATGTGTATATGCTCTGGTGTTTATGTCTTATGCTTCCATGAATGATTAATTGCTATGCTATTGATTAACAAAGTGGATTTAAGTGTTTGAACTGAAAGCGAATTAAGGATAACTAATTCATCCCCCCCCCCTCTTAGTTATCAATAGCATCAACCAAAAATATTTTCTTTCAATTCATTTGTTTGTTTGTTGGTTTTTAGTTGACAAGCTATTACAAAAGAAGCCACGGCTTTTCACAACATGTTGAGATTTGGTTTCGTGAGTTTGGGAGTATGTTTTATAATTATGTATGGATGTCATATCCATGTTTTAGATGAATTGGATCACTAGAAAGGCATAATTTGGTTTGTGAACATCTACTAGGTTGACAGACTTACGTGCAATTGTAACTTTTTCCACTTGCGCCAAGTTATTCAAAGTTTGCATTAGAAAAGAAATACACATTAAGATTCATTGGAACTAGGGGGATGTACATTAAACACTGCACATGGATTTCCCATTTCGTTATCACAGCATAGATTTAGAACTTGTTAGCACTAGCCGACTACATGTTTCATGTGGCTTAGAGATTTGCACCATCTTGTAGTTGACACAAATCATCTTTGAGGCTTGGGATTGCTATATAAACATGGCTTGTGATTGACTAAAGTCATTATCAGGTGGAGAAATCAAGTATTAGAGAAAGGGAACGAAGTCTAAGAGGAACAATGGGAGCATGATGATGATAGTCCAAAATGGAGTTTGATATTGATAATGAAGAGTTTGATAGTGTGGAATGTAGGAATGTAATTAGTTTATTCTGAGTAGTATAATTTTATGTTAGTAATCAAACCCATTGCGACATATTGTAATCATTCAAATTTATGAATTTAATAAAGTTTATGTTTCTATTCTATGTAATTCTACTTTGTACATTGTGTTGTTCTTTGGCTACATGGTTGGATAATGCTTCATTAGATCTTTCGCCCATGACTACATCAAATTGAAAGTAAGGATAATAAATAATGCAAATGTATATGGATAAATGCATATAGGATAGGCATAAGGACATATTTATAGTTCTAAATATGTGTAAGAAAGTGAATGAGGAGAGATAAGGATCAAAGAAGGAACCAAACTTTACACAAGTGTGCATTATTTATGAATACATAATTGTATTAAGCCATTCCATCAAAATAATCCCAAAACTAAATGGGAATTAACATAAGTATAATCACATGTGGGACAGGGCTTGATCCAAGGCTGGAGTTGGGGCAATAGTTTGCCTCCTCATTCTCATTTACAATTTGTGGATGATGCTGCTTTGATGGGGTTAGCCAAAGTCAGTGAGGCAGTTAACTTTAGAAAGGCTTTAGACATTTATCTGCCTTAGGACAGAGGATTAATGAGGACAAGTCCCCCATCTTCTTCTTTAATACTCCTCGACTTATTCAGACCAGGATCATAAGGATTCTCAAATTTTAGATTGGGACCCTTCCTCTTGTTTATCTTGGTATCCCCATGCATGTTAGTACCTTGCATAGGGGATTTTGGTAGGATATTCTAGACAAGTTTTGTAAGTGGGTTAGTCATTGGACCTACATATGGCTTTCCTCAGCTGGGAGAGTGACTTTATTACAATCTGTGATCCAAGCTCTCCCTATTTACATGTGCTTTGTTCAGGGGGCTCCCTCAAGCTTCATTAATGAATTTGATGCTCTTTCCAAACAATTCTTATGGGCTAGTAATTTGAAATCCTCAAAGTGGAGTTTGGCTAAGTGGGATTCCATTTGTAGGCTGAAACAAAAGGAGGGACTTGGTCTTAGGCAGGCTAATCTTACTAGTCAGACCTTGGCAGCCAAGTTGTATTGGAGGTGGTGCACTTGTCAGGACCAAGGTTGGGCTAAGATCTTTAATTATAAGTACTTGGGGGGAGTGGAAAGTGTTGATGTTCCTAGTATTAGCCTCTCTGGTAAAGGATCCATGATATGGGGCACTCTTAAAAGGGGCACCAATTTATTTAAGCAGGGGTTGTTCTAGATTTGTAACAAGGGATCTGAGGCTCTATTTTGGTATGATTCTTGGGACATTCGCCTATCTTATCGGTGTATCCGCATCTACAACCCTTGATCAACCTTTAAACAACCTCTTTCTTGAAGCGGGGTGGTGCCAAGTGGAGCATTTCAAATCAGTTTAGCTTTTGGGTCAGGTGGAGGTTTGCAGATGGAAATATTCTTCTGAGTGGCCGTCGGGGGAACTATTGGAAGAGCGGGAGGATTTAGCCAAGATTCTTACTAACATAGTTTGCAGTGCTAGTGCAGGAGCACCTAACACAAGGTGGCCTCCATGAGGCATTTAAATTCATGTTTGTTTAGAAAATTAGGTTTTGGGTTGTAATAAGGTCTATTCAACCAATGCATGTCATTTTTGTTTTGTATCTAGACTTAGAACAAACTTTGTAAGTCCCAAGTAATTAGGGTGCATCGTTATTGGTAAGACGGTTGGTCTCCCAGCCGCTTGGAGACGGTTAGTTTTCTCCCAGCCGCTTGGAATAGGGTTGGCGTTCATCTGGCGAGTTTATAAAACTAGGGAAATGAACAGAATTAAGCATTGTAAGCATTGTAATCAGATCGAAGAGGAGAGGTTGAATGTAACCATGCATTTTGTTAAGGAGAAATCGAACTGTTCTGTGTCGTCAATTTATTTTCCATTCTCTAAATTACGAATTGCATAATTGTAGATTTCCTTTCTTCCTGTGTTTTCCATTGTTTAAATATGGCAATGTGAAGCATTCCACTGATAAGATTTCTGTCGAAATTAGTGGAATGGCTTCATTGTACAGTATTTTGTTTTTGTTTTTGGTTTCGTTTCATTGCTTGGCGGCACAGAGGACCAAATTGGAGTGTGCATAGTAGATTGCCTAGCATCTCCATGTGCTAGGGTTTGATAGGAGGAGTTGGAGCTATTATTGGTGAGACAGAGGCCATCGGAAAAGATTTCCTCGCTCAGAGCGACGAGGATAGTCTGGCCGAAGAGGGGTTCAAGGTGTTGAACGAAAGTCACGTCTGAGATGCATATCGGAGCGATGGAAAAATCCATCGGTGCATTAGCCTAGCGAAACTGGAGTTCGCCGACAAGGAATGTCACACTGACAGTGGTAGTTCGAAGGGCCATCAGCGTGATCGGTGTGTATCAACGAAGTAGTTCTCAAACTCGTCGATGGGATGTAGTCTCGCTGAAGACAAAGCATTGTGTTGAGTTGTCGGGGAGAGTTGAGAGATCGGTCAGAGAAATTGCAAGGTGACCAACGGGGTATGTTTGGCCGATAAGGGTAGATCGCCAAGACATAGGTCACTCTCTCACTGATCATAAGTTTGATCAATTGTGTGCTTCCACTGTGCGCTCCTCATCAAGTGCTCTGAGAGAGCGTGATTCTCTTTCTTGGAGTCCTAATCCGAAAGGTGTGTACTTAGTTGCTTCTAGATATCGGGAGTTGGACAGACAAAAGTTTGGGGAGATTGACTCCCCTTGGTGGAATTTTGTGTGGAATAAGTTTGCATGGCCTAAATGTTACTTTTTCCTTTAGTTGGTTGCTCATAATTGGTGCCTCACTTGGGATAACCTGCGGAAGAGGGGTTTTCAAGGTCCTTCTATTTCCTTCATCTGTAATAGTAGTGAGGAGTGTCTTCCTCATTTGTTTTTTAGTGTTCCCTAGCCAGAGAGATTTGGTATCTTTGGTGGGGTGCTTGGAAGCATGCTTGTGTCCATGCTTCTTCTCTGGTACATTTTTGGAGAAGCTTGGGAAGACCCCTAGCTAAGGCCTTTTTTCTTCAGGTGGCTTGGAATATTGGTCCCTCTTTTAACTTGTGGCAGATTTGGCTGGAAAGGAATTAGAGAATTTTTCAGGGGAGGAAGTTGGTGGTTCAGCAGATGTGGCAGAGGATTTTTAGTATGCTCTAAGAGACCTTAGCAGCTAAGTGTGATCTTTCTACTGAGTTGGATATTGAGGAGCTACAGGTGGCTCAGAATTGGAGTTTAGTTGATGGCAGCTTATGCCCTTCTTGGTTTGGGAAAAGGGACCATTCCAAGAGTAAGATTCAAAGAGAAGGAAGGTGGGCTCCTCCAACTCCATGTGTTTTTAAGATTAATACGGATGGCTCGTCTAGGGGGAACCCTGGTCAAGCTAAGATTGGGGGATTAGGGAGGGATAGCTCTGGGGTTGTCCTATTTTTCTTCTCTATTTATAAGGGGCATCAGACGAATAATTTTATGGAGGCCCTAGCTATTCTCTGTGCTATGGAGAGAGGGTGTGCTTTAGGTTGGAGAAGGGCTATCTGTGAGTCTAATTCCCAGATTGTGATCAACATGCTGAATGAGCGGAATGTGGAAGGCGTGCATTGGCAGTTGGCTTCGATGTTTAGAAAGATTCTCCATTTGAGTCACTCGATGGACTTTGTTTCCTTTGTCCACGTTCCTAGGAAGTGGAACATAGTGGTTGATTGCTTGGCAAAGTGGGCTTTGGAACAGGTGGGGGATTGGAATGTTAGTGATTGGGACCTTTTGTCCCAAGATTGTGTTCAAAATTTGAAAAGGTTGATCTCTGAGGCTACTGAAGGTTTCAATTGTGGTCCTTGTTTGGGGCTTTGGAGTTTGGGGGTGTTTCCCTGGTTCTGGTCTGGTTGGATTGTGGTTCTGTGGTTTAGTTCTAGCCTTTTGTTGATTCTGTGGGTTGTTGCTCTCATGGATATGTATTGGTGGTTTCTTTATTAATAAAATTTTACCCCTCTGTTTTTAAAAAACATAAATATGCAAATTTTACCATTACGATCATATCAAGTCCCTTTAGAAATGAAAACGAAATCTTATTTTATATAACTTCGAACTTCCATTAATAAATGAAAACTATGACAAATTTCTATCAAATATTACCCTTAAAATATTAAGTCAAATTCAATTTTAACCCTTGGACGTGCCAAGGAGCTTAATATTGAATCATTTTTCTCTGCAGAGTTTTCATTCCCCAGTCCAACCAAATAAAAGTATTAGTCCCAGCTATTATACGTAGAATGAGTCAAATGTGTTAGGTTGAAGATGAACACGTATATCCTTAACGCGGGGAAGGAAATTGGAAGATACCAAATGGCTATATAATTTGCAGTTTTTTCCACTGAGTATTCATCAGAGAGTTTTGCCCCACATCATTTGGCTGTAAATGGAATGGGGAATGTGGCGAAAATCTATACAGGAAATGGATGGGAGACAAAGATTCATCTCTATTTAGCTTTTCCCACCACCCCCCATTCCACTTATGGACAATGATTATAAAATTTCTTTCTTCCCCATTTGAATTACAATGGTTATTAAGTTTTCCTGCCACAACCCCCATTCTAGTCATGGACAATGATTAGAGGACAGTCACTGGCTTGAATTCTTCTGCAGTTTTCCTTGTTATAATTTTCTCAATCACCTTTAGAATTTAATGGAGGTTCATATGAATTTTCTGTGTTTCATTTGTTTATTATTATTTGTATCATGGCTTATTAGTCTCCTGTGATTATTTTAGAAATACCTGCATGATCAAACCTGTTTCGTTTCTAGATTGAAATGTTCGTTTAACTCTTTTTTAATATATAAAAAAAAAAAAATGCTAGCTTCGCCATCTGATTTCTGACTAGGCGAAGGCAAAACATTTTTAATAATCAATTTTATATCTCGAGATTTGTGTTTTTCTTGCTTTTCTGGATCTGATTTATGGTAAGATTCAAGGACAGTTTTTTTTTCAATGAATTTTATATCTAGTGGATTCGTGGCTTTCTTGCTCTGGATATACTTAAAACCCAGACGACGTTTGTATTTTGTTCTTAAATTATCCATATTACGTTTTTGATTTTGTAAATTAGGCTTCGTAGAAATCTTAAAGACTTGTATTATGTTAAAGGGTTCTCATTGAGTTATGAAGAATGCTCACTCTGAGATGTATTGAAAAATATGCTTAATTCGAATTTTCTGTCAAATAAACAGCAAAATTGTAACCCTAGTTCTGGATATGCGGAGCAGCAGAGGTGAGACTTTTGTACCTTCTTTGGTTATTTAGGGAGATCTTTCTGTCTTCTATTTTGTTTGAAGGATACTGGTGTGTATTCGCCACTGAAAAATTATTTGGGAATGGTTTTTTCATCAATGCATATTTTTTTAAAAAGATGAACAGTTTTAGGCAGGCTGTCCAATAAATTGCTTAAATCTCTTTATTTTGTTTTTTAATTTTTAAAAAATATATAAGTAGAACTGTCTCAAAATGTAGATTCAATGGTCAAAGGTAAAATTTGGTCAATAAGAATAGAACAATTATTTACCACTTTTTAATAGCAATGAGATTGTAAGAATTTTATTGACTATTTGACCATTGAAACATGTGAAGTTTAAGTAAAGTGATCTAAAATAGGCATCTTGAGATTTATATATTAAATGAAAGCTAGATCACAAAGTCACAGATATAACTTCTCAAAGTTTGAGTTTGTGGCAGGTTAACCAAATGGTACTGAATTTTGGCTCTGCTGTGCACAAGCTACCTTCAAGCAATTCTTAATATATATTGACCTCCTTTCCATCTAGAAATTCTTGAAATATATTGATTCCCTTTTATCTAAGTGAATTTTGGCTCTGCAGTGCACAAGCGACCTTCAATTCTTAATATATATTGACCTCCTTTCCATCTAGAGGGTCTTGATATATATTGGTTCTTTTTTATCTAAGTGTTAAGAAGCAGGATTGTTAAATTTATACTTGCAGACTAACTTTCAGATTCACATTTTAAAAATAACTGCCCATTCTTGAAATTGAATTGTTATGTTAGTTTTCTTACCCCTGCTGTTTGGGAATTGCTCGTCTGTTGTTGTTTTGCTTGTTTCCTGCTGTTGTTCCATGATGCAGTGTGTATCTTTGATACTTCTTAACTGATCATTGTAAAAGGGTGGAGCCCTTTCAAAACCCCACTTGTTAAAAAGGGTATACCCTTTATTAAAAACATTCTTAAAATTGAATTGATTTGTAAGATCTGTCAAAGTGTATCTTTAATACTTCTTGACTGATCATTGTAAAAGGGTGGAGCCCTTTCAAAACCCCACTTGTTAAAAAGGGTATACCCTTTATTAAAAACATTCTTAAAATTGAATTGATTTGTAAGATCTGTCAAAGTGTATCGTTTAAATATATTTAATTTTAGTGTATCATTTAAATATACTTAATTTTAGTTTATATTTAACTTTGCTGCAGTGAATTATTAAATTTTTTTTTCTGTCCTCCTTTATCTTTTTGTCTTTTTTTAACTCTTCTTAAATGTCCTTTTGTGGAGTCTCTCATCTTTGAAATTGTGAATCGTCCTGAAGGTGTTAAAATTCTAATCTCCAACCAATCCAAGTATCTATTTTGCCTTATTTTTTTCAAAATTTAACACTTATGTTGGGCTTGAATTTTTGAATATATGTTTATTTTTACCACTCAAGAGGATCCGACTGGACCAGTCATTCTATTTTGTTAACTAAAAATCTCACTGAAATTTTCTTATGCAAAGCTCATCACAGGTTCCATAGAAGGTATTCTCTGCAGATTTTGTTCCTGAACTTAGGAATGTGTTTATCACAGGTAAACATAATATGATATGTCTGTATACATCTGTACAAAGTTTTTGGTTCCACCTTTATTATTCATTTTTCGAAGCGGTAGCTGCAATTAACTTATTTTTATTCCACCGAACAATTTTTTTATCTTTGCAAGAGGATTCTACAGCAACTCATGGACAACATGCAGATTCCATATGTAATTTGGGCAATGATTGCTTGAGGGAAGCTTCAATATTTTAGCTGCTGCTGTTTGAGAGAGCAGTTTGCATAGCAATGGCTGCATACAAAACTTTTTTTTTTGTGGAAACAAAAGCGCAATAGACAGAAAAGAAAGCTTATGTGTTTTTGATCCAGTTATCTCCGCCTTCATTAGCTGCTCAAACTCTCCCATCAGAAAAACTTTCACGGGGAAAATTAGCCCTGTACATCGTTCATCAAACATCCTCCTTAATTTCCTTGTTTATTGTATAATCAAAATTTTGTTTTTAAAATAAAGGCAAATTCTATTATTGAAAAAATTGAAGATTCTTCACAGTTGATTCAGTGAAAATATACCACTACCAAGCAAATAAAGTTTAAAAGAAAGACTAAAAAGCTCATGCTGTGTAGCCTGTGAAGTCCAAAGCTTCAACTTTCAAATCAATCTTTTTTAATTACTAATAATTTTGGATAAAGACATTGAACCGGACAGAGGCAACTCAGTCACAGTATCTACACAATCTTTGTTTACAAGCTTGGGGGCAGTTCCATCTTGGAGTTTTTTTTTTTTTTCATTAAAAGGGGTAAAAATTTATTCAAACTAAAACAAAAGATGTATAAAGTAAGGGCATTACACAACCTTGTCAATCTCCACCAAATGGACTAACTTTTGAGGCATATCCGGGGGTAATTGACCCCTATCCACAATGTTCTAATTTTGCATTTGATCAGAGGCCCATTTGGCCAAACAATCCGCTACTCCATTCCATTCTTTAGGAATGTGACTGAAAGTAACAGATTCCAAAGAAGCACACAGATTAAATATCTGTTTAATAATCAAAGCTAAATCTTGTGTGGCCAAAAAACATTGCTGAACATATGGTGTTTATGAGATCCGAACATTGCGCAAGAGGGAATTTTACCTTTGCCAATGAATCAGATCGAGAATAAGTTTTCCAAGATTGTTGGCCTTGATTCTATGCTTCAAAATATATGTTTCAAATGAATTGAGTAATGCCCTCTAAAACTCCAGTATGGATTGGATTGTATGCCTTTCCACATTAATTGTGGTCTAAATATCTTTTCAATATGGTAGGAGAGTTAATGGGGGTTACATTTACACTTTAAAGGCAAAATCCGTGTGGGGCGATTCTAATAGTGCAAGAATATGTGTTGAACTAGCTCTGAATCAATCTCTTTCCAAAAGTCTAACTCTAAAAAGCTAGAGGATTATAATGTATATAACCAATTGAATAAAATGCATACCTGTCCATTCTAAAAGTCTCAAGAATGTGGGGATGTGGGTCTTGGATGTCTAATGGCATAAAAAAACAAAATTATACACTCAAGCAACTCTGCTGGAAAAAGAGGAACAAGACCGCTTCCAAAATCTCAGAAAAAGCATATGGTCAAAATAGGTGAAAGTGGGAAAATCAAAAAAGCAAGATCAAAAGAAAGGTCATAACACTAGAAGAGAAAATGACTTTCTGGAAACGACCAAACAATGCATTGAAAGAGATGCAACTGACGGAGTCATGGAGGGTTATAGTTTCAAGAGAGTCATTAGAGAGGTACTGGATGAGAAGGAAGAGCCTCCGAAGCATCTATCACATGGAAACATTATCTCAGTCTCAGATAAACATAAGGAAAGTGAGATAGTGTCAACAAAAGATCACTGAGACTCCCCAAGAGGACCTAGGCTTCGCTAAGAGAAAGATAGTGGGGGATAGGTTCAAATGGAGATTAATTTCAAAGGGAGAGAAAGTTTCGGTGAGAATGGTAAAATTGACAATATTATGCAGATTACAAGTGAAAAGAAGACCCCAATACTAAATAATAAATAGAGAAAAAGAGGAAGAGAAACAACTTGGATCAAGATACAAAAGGAGCAGTGGCAACAGTGGAAACTGGATCTCAACAAAATGCCTGAAAGTGGATTCTGATGATTACCCAGTTTATTTTTTCATCTCTAAAACGTGTTGAAGTAGTTTCAGGTCAATTAAGGATAAAAACTTGTTTCAAAACCAAAAAAAATTGACCATGCCCACAATGGGACCCGGTATGCTTCACATAGTTATGAAATTATAAGGCCATGTTTCTATACTTCCTCCTCTCAGAATGCCAAGGCCTTGTATACAGGGATAGAACTACAAATCTTTTCAATGAGAGTATTGCCAATTCGTTTACATCTTGCTCAGATGGAACCAATTGTTTGTATCTAGCATCTGATCTTAATATCACCCAATACAGGTTCATGAGGCTTGATAGTGATGGTAACCTCAGATCATACAGGGTACGTCAAATGACATTTCCAGGGACAAGCAACATTTTTTTTAGCATGGGTTCCAAACTTTAGGTTAGATCAATTTGATAAGTGTGTTCTTCAAAAAGTTTGTGGACCTTATCGCATCTGTATGAATGGCCAGTGCAGTTGTCTGGGCTCTGGAACTCCTGATAACTTTGATCAAATTCAAATTTTGGATATTACCCAAGGATGTTATAGCCAATCAGGCAATGTGTTCATCTAACTGCTCTTACACGGCAGCCTTCTTCCAGAATAGCTCTACTTCATGTTTCCTCACAACTGGCCCCTTGAACTTCGTGAAATCTATGCCAAACCAGACATACAAGGCTTATATCACAGTCTAGAATGCCACGCCACGAAGCTATACTTCAGCATTCCTTAAGTAATGGCATGATAGCAGGGATAACAGTAGGCTTAGCAGTAGTAACTCTCTTCCTATGCCTAATCATCATTGTAACCATTCAGTTCATGCGAAAGAACAAAGTCAGTGAAGATGACGTGTGAGGAAGAGATTGACCCCACATAAACGAAAGTTGAGGCTCTACACAAAAAATTGAGGGAATCAGTGGATGGTAACAAAGGATTAATTAGTATGTTTGAAAAGGTCATACAAGAAAGAGATGAAATCCGAAAAGCATAATGATACATAAAGTCATCGAGAGGACCCTATCATATTGGAGTAACGATTTTGGTGTCCCTCCGATGAAGATATGTAAGGCCTCATCAAGTAGACTAGAAAAAATTGAAAGGACACAAGGATTACTTGATATCGAGAAGACTTTATCAAATCGGAAAGACCAGTTGATGAGTCCCTTCGATAGATTGATTATAAGAGCATATCATACACTATCAAAGCATATTGAAAGGAGAATATTATTTCGGTAAGAGGTTATAAAAGTTCCCCCAATCTGACGATGAGACGGGCCCCGAAAACAATAACTAATGACCATTACCATGATCAAAAGCATGAAGTGAATAGCAGAGAAACTTTCTCTGATCAAGCAGGGTAAGGTGCAAGAGGCCTGGCTTGTGTTGGGCAAATTTCTTCAGAAAGAATGGTATGCTAACACCTTCACCTACATGTCCTTCGTCCTCGGTCACTGCAGGAATGGCAATGTGGGTTTTTCGTAAAATGCAGAACGAAGAGGCTTGTGCTCCCAACTCTATCAATTATACTAATCTTATAAATGATCTCTTTAGTGTGGGTAGAATATAGGAGGATTTTCAATTGCTGGCTAAGATGGTAGAGAGTGGATGTGAGCCTACAGTTCATACCTATACACTGCCCATCACAGTTCTTTGTGAAAGAGGGCAGTTGCAGGAAGCGCATGAACTAGTGAAGAAGAGGATTGAAAAGAATGACCCACACACTTCGATCATGTCATTTGTTGAAGATCACTTGCAGCTTAAGGTTAAGGACAAGGAGATAAGGAAGTTCTATGGGGAACATATTCCATATGGTGTTATAAAGAAGGAGCATCTGTAAATTTATCGAAGTATGGTGCAGTTTTTGATGTCTGTTATCAAAATCCCATGCAAGAAGGATTTATGAATGATATACTCTTAGTAGAAAACCAAATACCTATCAGTGTTTTGGAAAACCTCCTTCAAATCTGGAAGCAGCCCAACAAATGTTGGACAGCTTAATAGAGGCGGTGATTAAGCATGTGGTCAAAACTGGATTTGGTGCCAACATATTTGTGGGTGATTCCCTTGTGAATATGTATGTGAAGTGTGGGGAAATAGAATTTGCACACCAAGTGTTTTGCCTGTGAGAAATATTATTTCATGGAATATAATGATTTCCAAGGGCACTCAGAATGGAAAGGCTCGTTAAGCCTTGGTATTCTTTAATCAAATGCAATAGTGGGAGCTGCATCATAGCCCAGTTACTATTGTAAGTGTATTCCAAGCATAAAACCTAAAATGGTACAATGCTGCAAAGCAAAAAATCTATAGAACCAGAAAACACTATTGTTAACTTAATTAATTAAATCATCTTTACTTTATTTCAGTTAAGCTAAACTTAGGAATCCCCTTTTAGGGTTTTATAACTTGCTAATATAAAAGGAAGTTCTCTCATGTAATGCATTAATCCATTTCATTAATTGCATCTTTTTTGTGCAAATTGCTCTCTTTGTTTTTTCTCTTGTGGAAGGTTTCTTAGGTTTTGCAGGTGTTCATTGGGATTTGTGATGTTGGTTTCACAACTTCAACAACTATATTTGTAGAAGACTATTGAAGTCTCTCCGATGTACTAATGGGTGGGCCCGAAAGCTATATTTAATACACATCCCCGAGAACTAGATAGCTGAAATCAAATAAATGACTATCGGAGTGATTTATATACACCGAAGTGAGGATTGTAGAAGTCCCTCTGATACGCTGATGAGCTTCTCCAAACATCAAAATTTGTTGCATTATCGAAGGAAAAGTAAATATCGGCAAGAGTAAAGTTTCAGTCACTCCAATACAACAAATGTACATCACTAAAGTGCAAATAAAATATTAAGTAAAATGTGACTATAATAAGATGAAAGTATAAATTTCACATTTTCACCAAAGGGGTTATAAGGTGGGTGATTATTTTACTTGAGGGACATAATGAATATACTAAGTGAAGATTTTAATAATCATAGTTAAGAATATTTTCATTCGGAGGCAAAATATTTGTTGGAGGAATGAACCAAGTTGGTAATTATTTTACCTAAAGAATATTGTTTATATGAAAGTGCATATAATGGCCAGTGAAACATTTTCAGGTTAAGATGTGGTAATCATTTTCACACAAATGAATATTTTTGTCGAATGGAGGAGAAAAAGCACACAAGTAAATATGAGTGTGAAGATTGCCAGCAAAAGGAGAAATAACAATGATTATCATTAAAAATTAATCTTCAAGGAGATGCAAAGATGAAGGTTTAAATTAAAAAATTTATTTTCGCCGAAGGTAATCGAGATAGTGAAGAGATGCACATGATAATATGTGAAGGGTCATAACCCTCGAAAATACAAAGTGTTTATGAGAGATGAAAATCAAAGAGGAGAATCATCAGTAGTAGGAGCAATCAGTAGGATAGAATAACAAGTGGAATATACTAGAAAATGAAGGCTTCTGATGCACATTGTAAAATCTTTTGAAGCAATTTAACGGAGAAAGAATATTATAATCTGATGGATAACCTTTTGGTGTTCAATTATTTGTTGATATTCATTCATATATGTTATATGTGTTGTCTCCAAAGTGGTTTTCCTTTGGTATTTAAATTGAATATATCAAGGATATACTTAATTTATCAAGGCACATTTGCTGCACTTGTGTGATTCCCTTGATTGGTTTCTGTGAGGAGAGAATTAAAATCCTTTTAAGGAATCAAATTTAAATAGGTTTCTGCCTAGAATTAAAGTCATTTTTGAATTGATTATCTCAACTCGTTTCCTTCACACCAGAATTAAAAGTCCTTTCAAACATCACAGCAACCTGGGAAAATATCATTGGGATTTGTAAGAAGAGCCTGTAACTGACAACCTTGCACGTTTATACAAGGTATAAACATTTGAAAATGCCAAATAATTCAAGTTAAGCCAGAAGGGAGGACACATTTATCATACACATCTTGACTCTGTTGCCCAAAAAGCACTAATCATATTCATTATAAAACGATACTTCATTTAAACTTTATTCACATATTCAAAATTCAAACATTAGGAGTAGGAGTAACTGCTAAGTTTGCATCTATCTCACATTTACATGCCACTATGGATAGATCCCTAAATTTAATTAAATCACACAACCTTTAAATTTGCATCAGTTAGCAAGGTTCAACTGCCTAGGTCTAGCAAAACCTAAAGTGCAAGGGGTTCTCAACCATATCAATTAACCCTGTTTCGTTAGCCAAAAACGTTACAAAAGAGCTTAGCATCCTCTTAAGGTTTACAACCTACGTTTTTGAGACCTGACGGTGTTGAAGGTCAATTCACAAGTCCTAGAGTTTAATGTTTTATTACTTTACAATATAAAGTGTATAATGTACCTTGTTATGGAATGACATATCTAGACCTGCTTGTTGATTGTCATTATCTTGAGTAATAGGGATACCCATTTAAATGTATGTTGTAGCAACAAATGCTTGTATTTATTTTAGCGACTGGAATGATTTGTTATACTAGAAATATTTAAGCCTAAAATAATTTCATAATAAACTCCAACACATGTGGGAGCCTTGACAACTAGGGCAGAGTATAATGGGTTTATGAAAGGAAAGGTTTATTCTATTATCATGCCTATTGAGTTGGACATTTGAAATACTAAGGTTATGTGGAAATAAAAGTTATACCTTGGCCATAGTAGGTGGTAGAAACATTATATTCATAGTGAATATACTATTACTGATGTTACTAAAAACCTTCCTCTCAGGGGGAGTAAAGTGAAGTAGTTGATGGGTATAGATGGCTATTGTATTGACATGGCTTATCTACAAGCTATTGCTGATCTTGATACTCCAGTATGTTGTACTAGACTGATTGTTATATGCTAGTCTTGATGGTTAAGTATTATTGGCACTAGAGATCATTAAATATTAAGACAATTGATATCACTAGTTGTGAAGGTCATGCTATTTTATGTAATTGACTTAAGATAAGAATGCTTCGAGGACTTTTAGTTGAATATTGCACCATAGTTTATATGGTGTGTTTATCATGAAAAATATAATTTTAAAGAATATGATATAAGTGTCTTACCATGCTTAATTTAACATTAGCTAACTTGGACCATGTGGTATATGAGATGATGTTGTATTTCATAAGTTTGAGTATAAGATCAATGAAGGAGTTTTAAACACGAGTTCCCCACATTTGGTAACTAAGTCAAAGAATATTATAAGATATGGTAGATTTTCTAGCATGTTGGTACCTACAATTACAAGAAGTATTTATGTGTGGGTTGTTTTGGAATTAGGAGGGTATGGGTTAATAGGAAGGATAATCTAGTATATACTAAGATATATCTAGATCCCTTCTTGATATTCTCATATGCATTCAAGTTGTATTGGAAAACAAAACCTTAATTGTTATGACTCCTAGGAGTTGATAGGGTGACAAACATTGTTGCCATCTAACAGCAGATATATTGGAACTACCAATTTAACTAGTAGGGGGTAGGTGCAAAAAATTTGTTTTGGCATGGCTATGTGAGGAATGACTATTTCATGTCAGGTATCTTACCTTTGTTAGTGTAGGTTTTTATTTCCTAGTGGGTTATTTATTTTTTTCCCTATATTCCTCGGTTTTTCCTACACTTCTATTAATCTCGCTTAGGTTAATAAAGCATGTCTTATTATGTGAGTGGCTGCGAGGTGTCACCTTCCTACATCTGAGCATCCATTAGCTATTTTGGCAAATTACTTTGCTATCTTTAGTCTGATAGATGTTGCTTCTGATTGGTCGGTGTTGCCACCTCCTCCCTCTCCCTAGTCTATATAAGCATGCTACCTGGCTTGTATTTTGTATCTTTTGCTTTTGCATTCTCTTAATGCTATTTTGAATCTAGCATTTGCATTACTCTCTTGGAGACTAACTCTGTGTTGCTATTTTGATTTTGTATCATTTGCATTCATAGTTTAAATATCTATTCTTTGCACTAGTTTTTTGGGTTATTAATCTTTCCAGATTCTAACATGGTATCAGAGCTATTCTATGTGCAAGAATAGATTTTAGTTTCCATATTTGAGAGATTCGGGAGGGGCTAATAAATCTTATTACAATTTTTTGAAAAACCTAGTATGCTCTTCTCTTACATCTTCGGATGATCTTGAGAATCAGAAAAGTTTGACGGAAACTTTTTTAGTCTCTGGGGTTTGCACATGTGTTTTATGAAATTTGGGTGATTACAGCATTTCTGGTTATACTGGTAGCATTTCCGGTTGTTCCAACAGTTCCAGGAGGCTTGAGAAAGTCAGATTTAGCTTTCGTTTCACTGAAATCAGAGATCATCATACACAGTTGCAGAACCAGGGTTTCGAGCTCAAATCTGACAACCAGCTTGCATATTTGGTGTTTTCAATCAATATTGCAGATTCCAGTCTACCATTTCTTGTCTTAGGTAGCTGATTCAGCCTTTGCATGTCATTTTTTGGTTGTTGGGGTCATTTTTTGTAGCTAAAGGCATTTTGTTTACACTAGATCAACATCTTCTGTACATCAACAAGAAAAATGCCTTCTAGGTTTTGTTTGAAACACAGAAAAACCATCTGGGTATCTTTCTATTTTTGCATGCAGTCTATATATTTTGTAAAAACACGCTTAGAAAGCTACAGCAGGACCCCTCTTCGTTGGCAGTTGCAGTTTTGAAAGCAGTTTTCAAATGCTCCGTTCTTGCTCATACAAACTCCTTTTCCCACAAATTTTTTTTTATTTTGGCTTTTTTTTCGTGCTATATGCACTAGTGTAGACGATTTTTTATTTTGATGCCGTGATTTTCCAAAAATTACAGATTCTCAGTCATGACATTGCACAATTCTCATTTTGGGAACTTTGGAGGATCATAACTTTCACATACGACCTTGTATCGAGGTGATTCTTTTTTTTAAAATGCATGATTTTTTGAGTAGATCGTAGTGGTGTTGTTTATTTCTTTAAGTATTATGCCAAACTTGTATTTTTAGCATATGCTCTTTGTGCGAGTTTTGTAATGCATTGAAATCAAGACCACTTAGTATTTTTTGCTAGTGGTAGTTGGAAACACACTAATATAAAGTGCCAAATCATATTTTCTTGGGGGGGTTCTTTGATTGAGTGAAAACGGGGGGTTGTCTTGGTTGTGTTCTCTTCTTTTCGACATTTCTTCTCTGCATTTCTTCATCATGCATCAAACAAATCTACCCATCTTAACTCCATACAATTACTTTGAGTGGAAATCACACATGACAATTCACTTAAGGAAAGCTAAATTAAATAGGATAACTATGGGACTTGAAACTGAACCTACTAAAGATGAAGATAAGCCTAGGTGGTTTAACAAATGTGATGAGGCATATGGAACATTGTGTTTGTCTGTTTCTCCTGATTTGCTCTTTCACATTGAGTCTTTGAATACACCAAATGAAATCTGGACAAAGCTAGAAACACTATTTGGCACACAAGATTCAATGAGGGGTCATATGTTGGAAAATGAACTAATTAGTTTAAGTCCAGGCAATTTCAACACAATCCAGGATTTCTTCACTAAATTGAAATCACTAAGGCTGCAATTAAAACAATGTGAAATTGAAAAGAAAAATGAACAACTGATTCTTAGTATTGTTTCTAAACTAAGTTTAGAATATTTTGTTTTTGTTTCTACCTTCTATGCTACTAAGGGTGCACTTGGTACTCAATTCACCATGCCATCTTTAAATGATTTTGCTGTCAATCTCACTCGGGAATAGGACAAGCTAATCCAAATGGGCACTCTTAAGTCCTCTAAGTCACATGCCTTGGCTGCCAACCAAGGCACAAAAAAACAAAAAGGACAAAGTAGTAACAACAATAGTAAGGATAAGAAACAGAAGAATAGCAAGGAGAAGAAGGATCAGATACCGGTTGCTTCAAAAGCAACTAAAGAGACCCAATCTTCTAAGGGTGACAAGCCTAAGAAAGAGAGGGTCCAATGTGCCTATTGTAAAAGACCCGGTCATGATAACATAAATGTCTGAAGAAACAAATTGATCACTTGACACACATTCTTGAGAAGAATAATATCAATGTTCCTAAGTCTATCAAACATAGTTCTAATGAGGGGTCTAACAAGGCAAAAGAAAATGGCAAGGGGAAAGGAAAGGGCAAGGCCGTTGTTGTAGTTGCTTCTTCACCATCCACTTGGGTTCTTGATTCAAGTGCTTTGCACCACATGGCTTCATTTAATGAAGAACTTGCATCTTTGGAGCCATGTACTATGCCTTCTATTTTGATGGGTGATGACACTCTTATTGAGGTCTGTGGGAGAGGGTCTGTTGATGTGGGGGATGGCACATTCTATGATATTCTTTGTGTGCCCTCATTATCAACTAATCTCCTATCAATATACCAGATCACTCACACAGGTTCAGGCAAGCAGGTTGAGTTCACTCCTGATTCAGTGGAGATTCGTGAGTTGCATAGTGGTTCTATAGTTGCAGTTGGGAGAGTAGATCATTAGTCAGGGCTCTATTTGTTTTCTCACTTTTTTCCTAATCCTCCTTTGACTGTTTTGCTCACTCATTCTAATGATGTGAGTAGATTATGGCATGAGCGGTTTGGCCATCTTAACTTCCGCTACTTGTAGCAGCTCAACCAACAGAGTATGGTCACAGGGTTGCCTTCAGTTCAATTTTCAGGTGGTGTTTGCCAAGGTTGCATTCTTGGTAAGCATCCTAAGGAAAAGTTTGACAAAGGTAAGGCATGGAGAGCTTCACAGATACTGAAGTTAGTTCACAATGATTTCGCTAGTCCATTTCAGCATCCTTCTTTCAGCAGGGCTAGATATGTCCTCACATTCATTGATGACTTTTATCGATATACTTAGGTGTACTTTCTCAAACAGAAGTTTGAGGTATTTGATCACTTTCAGGACTTCAAGACTTTTGTAGAGAAGCAATTCGGGAAAGCCATCAAAGTTTTGCGCACTGACAATGGTAGTGAGTATGTCAACCATCAATTTGAGAGGTTTTGCACTTCAGAGGGGATTCATTTGCAGCATTCAGTTCCATACAATCCTCAGCAGAACAGTGTTGCAGAACGGAAGAATAGGTCCTTGAAGGAAATCACGAACTGCATGATTCACTCCAGATCTCTTGCACCACAGTATTGGACAGAGGCCATTAACTATACTTGTTATATCCAGAACCGTGTTCCTCACTGAGCCTTAAAGAGAGTCATTCCTTTTGAATCTTGGAGTAGTTGAAAACCATCAGTTAAGCACTTTCGAGTTTTTGGTTCTCCTGCATGGGCCCACATTCCTATAGAGAAATGCAAGGCCTTGGATCCGCAGAGCAGACCTTGCATATTTGTAGGTTATCCTGATGGTGTGAAGGGTTATCGGTTGCTCCACCCTACTTCACATGAGTTGTTCATTGAGAGGAGTGTTCAGTGTGAGGAGGGCTCTTCGAGCTCAATTTCTATCACTTCTCCAACTCCTACCTTGACATTGGAGTCACTTGGGATACATGACAGATCTTCTGATGAGTCAGATTCACCTGAGCAGTCTTCTACCTCCACTTCTGATGTAGAGAACGATTCAAAGGACTCACCTCCTTCCTCTCCTAGTCATCATTCAAAGGTTGATGATTCTCCTCCAGATTCTCCATCTTCCCGTCCACTTTGGGCTAGACAGACCTTGCAGTCTGCAGGTGATTGGATTGGGATCCATCAAACACCAGGCGGACTCGTTCACAGTTCCAAGATGCTCCACATGTCTTCATTGCTACTGCCTCAGATCCACAGTCTTTTCATGAGGCTTCTGGTATTCCTGAGTGGGACATAGCTATGCAGGAGGAGTATAGTTCCTTGATGAGGAACTACACTTGGGATCTTGTCCCTCTTCCTAAGTGAAGAAAACTTGTTTGATGTAAGTGGATCTATCAGACAAAATTTGTAGCAAATGGGTCGGTTTACAAGCATAAGGCTAGCTTGGTCGCCAAAGGATTCTCCCAAGTTCCTGGGATTGACTACTCTGAGACTTTTGCGCCAGTTGCCTGAATGAATTCCATCCGACTTGTTCTTGCCATTGCAGCAGCTAATCATTGGGAAGTACACCAGATGGATGTGAAGAGTGATTTTCTTCACGGTGACCTTTAGGAGGAGATCTACATGGAGCAGCCACATGGGTTCCTTTAGGATTCTTCACTTGTGTGCCATCTTCGAAAGTCTCTCTATGGCCTCAAACAGGCTTCTCGAGCCTGGTATGCCAAGATGGAGTCCTTCCTTCTATTATTTGGGTTCACTCGGTGCCATTCTGATCCCAATGTCTACATTCTGCAGTAGGATGATTCACTCCTATTTTGGCTCTGTATGTTGATGACTTGCTGATCACAAGGAGTTCTTCATCCACCATTGGGGCTGTCAAAATTTCCCTTCAAGACAGGTTTTTGATGACTGACTTGGGCTTGTTGCATTACTTTCTCGGGATTAAGATCTACCAGTCTACTTCCGGGATCACCATCAACTAGTCCAAGTATGCTCTAGATTTGCTCTCAAGGTTTCATATGGCTGACTGCAAGCCTGCTCTGACTCCCTTTCTTTCTGGAGTCAAACTTGAGGCTCAGTGTTCTTCTCCACTTGTTGATGGCACTTTGTACCGACAACTTGTTGGGAGTCTCATTTATCTGACTCATATAAGACTTGACATTTCATATGTTGTAGGCATGGTCTCTCGATTCATGCAAGAGCCTCATGAGCTGCACTAGAAAGCAGCCAAGCAAATCCTTCACTACATTCAGGGTATTCACAGTTTTGGGATTCACTATGCAGTGGGCATTGAGCTTGACTTGGTGGGCTACACAAATTCAGATTGGGCGGGCGATTCTCAAGATCGCAAGTCTACTTCAGGTTACAGCTTCTCACTTGGTTCAGGTCCTGTTTGTTGGTAGAGCAAGAAGCAGCCTGCTATTGCTCTATCTTCTACTGAGGCCGAGTATCGCAAGGCTGTGAATGCCGCCATTGAGGCCATTTGGCTTCAAAATTTTCTCACTGAGTTTGGTATCCAGATCAGACAGCTAGATGTTAGTCATATTTTTTGACAACCAGAGTGCCATTCAGATCTCACAGAATCTGGTCCATCATCAGCGGACCAAACACATCAAGGTCCACATGCACTACATCTAGGAGCTCATCCATGGCCACGTCATCGACCTTCACTATTGTCCGACTTCTAAGCAGGTTGCTGATATCTTCACCAAACCCTTCACTGAGAGCAAGCTCCTTCATTTGCGAGCTTTGCTGGGGGTACAGGATGCTTCATCTTCTGGGGGGGCTTCTTCCTCTCACTCGGAGTCCTGACTCTCTCTACTTTGGGGGGGTCTCTTCTCTCTCTATTTTGGGGGGGCTTTTCTCTCTCTTTGGGGGGAATTTTATGTACATGGGTACCTCATCAAGCTTGATTTGCCAGGACCCATTTCTACATCCACCTAAGCTTTGCTTATGGGGCGGAGTTAGTGTAGGTTTTTATTTCCTAGTGGGTTATTTATTTTTTCCCTATATTCCTTGGTTTTTCCTACACTTCTATTAATCTCGCTTAGGTTAATAAAGCATGTCTTATTAGGTGAGTGGTTGCGAGGTGTCACCTTCCTACATGTGAGCATCCATTAGCTATCTTGGGAAGATACTTTGTTATCTTTAGTCCGATAGATGGTTGCTCCTGATTGGTCGGTGTTGCCACCTCCTCCCTCTCCCTAGTCTATATAAGCATGCTACCTGGCTTGTATTTTGTATCTTTTGGTTTTGCATCCTCTTAATGTTATTTTGCTTCTAGCATTTTCATTACTCTCTCGGAGACTAACTCTGTGTTTCTATTTTGATTTCATATCATTTGCATTCATAGTTTAGATATCTATTCTTTGCACTAGTTTTCTAGGTTATTAATCTTTTCAGATTCTAACAACCTTGGATATGACTTGGGTTTTAATCATGCTTCAAGCAAGTTATATTTACAGTGGTAGGTCTTTTGAATTTTAGACATGATTGTTTCATGTTGATGCATATTGTGTTTCTGACCATGAAGGATGTTATAATTTGATATAGTCTTGATACTTGATATCATTGAATCCAATATGATAGGACTCCTTTTGGGGCCGTATCAACATTCTGTATAACTATTGCATCGTGAAGATATTTGATTGCTATTTTCCTATGTTCGGATATGATGGGACTTCTTTTATGTTGACTATGTTATGCTTATTTATGTTTATGTACTTCATTATGGGAATATTAGTAAGCATTGATATGAAATTAGCATGACTATGAAACCTTGACGATAGGAACCTATGTGTTTAACCCTTGAGAGATTATACATGTGAGGAGAACTACATGTGACTTCGATCCCATTTGGAAGCGGGTATGTAGGTAGTTCTTGGGTGAAGGATGCCCCTAGACCTCAAGTCCGTAGGGGAGGGGTTTAGGGAATGAATCCGAGGTATAGGGTGTTCCTAAACTTGATCAACCTTCCCTCTTTAGTATGTTTCAGCTCGAGGCTGAAACTACATTAGATGATTGTGAACTCACCATTTAATTAATAAGTCCCCACTATATAGGCCCGAGCTAGTAAAAAGGCACTCTATCAGCACTATGCCCCTCCACTCTAAGGTTGTTGGGTTAGGTTCTCTCAAGCTGCCCCAATCTTGGATGAACTTTTAGAATCAACATCTTTTTAGTTTGTCTCTAATGTAATGTATGAAGGTGCCTTTGGACTGGTCTCAATTAATATAATCAATGTTTTGCATGTTGAACACTATGGGCTATTGATGGTTGGAATTAATAAGTAAGTATGGTATTTATTCTTTACTAAGCTTGTGATTGTTAATATACAAAGATATGCACTCACAAATAGAATTATGTTTAAAATTACTATTGTGGGTTTGAGTTGCATATGATGCATACTGTGTTTCAAAGTGACCATTGAATGTATGGAATGGCCATTGATATTACATTGAGTTGGTATATGTTTATACATATGTAACTAGATAGAGTCCAGCTCATGTGGCTTCAATTTATATTTATTGAGGGTTGACCTATAATATAGACCCCTAGAGATATAAGACTGGGTGTATTGGTTTATGGACCTATATGTGGTATGTAGTTGAGTCAACCTGACTTGTCTTGGTGAATCCTTGTGATATCCTTATTGTGTGTGTACCTGGCCATAAGATGATCCACATGTTAAAACCGAGTCTGATATAGGTGCAGATAGCCAGCTGTCACTAGTACCGTGCAGGTGACAAATGCCAGGTGCTATCTGCCATATCTTAGGATGAACCAGTTGTCACCAGTAGCACGGAGGTGACAGATACTAGGAGCCATTCAGGTTATGATACAAGTGCGGTTTAGTTGATTGTCACCAGTACCATGGAGGTGACAGATACCAGGTGCTATCCACTATATCTTAGGGTTAGTTGGCTATCACCAATACCACGGAGGTGACAGATGCCAGGAGCTACCCTTTGGTATGACAGGGCTTAGCCGACTTTCACCAGTACCATGCAAGTGATAAATGTCAGGAGCTACTCCATACCATGTTGGACTGACTTTCGCCAGTGGCATGGAGGTGATAGATGTCAAAATCCACCGACTCGATGGTTCAGTGGGCTGTGGATATCTACTTAATAGCCACATGTGATGTATGTTGTTATACCTACTCCTTAGCCAGTGATGACAACAAGTAGTATGGGATGCTTCCCTGTCATCATAGTTGGTTGTGATTGTGTATGTGGTTACACCCAGTCCTTAGCCCGTGTTGACAACAACTAGTAAGGGATGCTTGCTTGCCATCACAATTGGCTGTGAACCAAGAAAAAGATGGGAGCTTATGTGTTAGTGAACCGGAAAAATGGGAAGGTGCGTGTAATAGGTTACATCCACTTTCTATTACTAGTTGGTCACTATGTATGTGTGAGTCAATCACTATGTGCCGATGTATTAGGGACCTAATGTGTTATGTGTTATTGCAATTGAGCCCTTGCCAGTGATGACCACAAGTAGTATGGGATGCTTGCTTGTCATCATAGTTGGATGCAAATCAAGAAAAATGATGGAACCCATAGTGTACCATTAGATATACCAACATTCTTTTTTTGGGTTTGGGATATATTTGAGGACATTCACATTGTATATATGTGATTTAGGTGTGAATTAAGCACCTTGTGTATATGGGTTGTATGCATGAGCTAGTCACTCTGTGTGTATGCGACACATGCATGAATTATTCTCCCTATGTATGTGTGTTGTATGCATGAGCTAGTCACTCTTTGTGTAAGTGACGCATGCATGAATTATTCTCCTGGTGTATAAGTGTTGTATGCATGAGATAGTCACTTTGGGTGTATGTGATGCATGCATAAGTTATTTTCTCTATGTATATGGGATATGCAAGAGCTAGTCACAATGTGTATATGTGGCATACAGATGTGTTATTCATTTTGGGTATATGGTTTGTACCTATGAGCTAGTCACACTTGTATGTTTGACCCGTGTGAGTGATAATCACATTGCGTACAAGGAATGCATACTTGAGCCTGTCACTATGTGGTTTGAGTGTTTCCATATAGTGATGTTGGTATTGAACTAACATTTGACTGGATGGCATGTGAAATCATACTATTGCAAATGAATTGATTTGGAATCATAAGATTCACTTGAAGACAATGATCTAAAGGTGATATTAAAGATCTCATATTAAATGAGAGGTTGAAGCCTCTATTATTGTTGATTACGAACTACGGAGCCTCTGATTCCTGTGAGGGGGATACGTAGGTAGGGCCATTGCAAATGAACCCTCAAGGCTTAGGTTTGGGTTTAGGGATGACCCTAACCTTTGGAGCTTACCATACTCTGGTGCGAGTATATGAGTTTTGGCATATAGTTGTTGTAATGAGTATGAATGGTAAGTCTTCGAAGCTGGCACTTCTAAATCAGATAGAAGATGCTTCAAAGTTTAAAATAGTACTTGATGAATAAAAAAAAAATTGGTAGTAATCAAGGTGGTTATTACAAATTCCTCAACCTGGCTAGCAAATTAATGATAACAGGACATAAATTGTGTAGTATTTTTGGAAACCAAAACAAAGTTAGGGTCGCTGTAAATACTCCTACAGGCATCAAAGCATAATGGAAGGGAGTTTTAGTCAGATGCAGAGGATGCAAGTGCTTTGGTAGACAATCATACAAAGTGTGAAATCAAAGACAAAGCACGTGAACTGTTTGACAGAATGCCTCAAAGAGATGTCATCTTAGGGAATGCACACTCTGCACGCAGGTTAAATAGCGAGAGCTGCTGCGTGTATTTGTTGTAGATGAAGCTGCCTTGTTGCAGTCTTTATGCCGCTGGTTTCTTGATTGCTCCTTATTGTTTGGCTGAGTTTTTTTGGTTTTATTAACTTTTTATTAAAAAAGGTTAGACCTTTCAAAAATCTTACTTTTACTCTTATAAAAAATTTCTTAAAAAAATTCAATTATATACTTTTTAACCAATTTTGTTTAAATGTAAATCTTAACTGTTCGTATGATTTTTCAGTGAAATCTCTACTATTGAAGGTCACTTGTGACAAATGAACCATTTGATTGACTTGTGACAAATTCAAATTTTGGGAAGTCATATCTGTGAACCTGTGATCTGGAAATTAGGTCTAATGATAAGGAACTGAAATATACTAAATCGCCTGTTCAAAAACCCAGGTTCTAAAAACACTTTGAAGTACGCAGATATATAGAAACATTAAAATCGCCGTGGTCAAGAAAAAGCCCCTATCATTTACATCTACAACCCTAAGGCCAATCGTGAGGGCTGATGGAGGAATTGCTCCAATTCAAATACGATGTTGTAAAGATTATCACCATATTATGAAAGTTGTAGCTGAACGTTATAAGGCCCTGTTGCACGGACAGGGACTTAAGCTATTTTCAGCAAAAGGTCCAATCTGGTCCTCTTGGGGAGTCTCAGTGATCTTTTGTTGACACTATCTCACTTTCCTTATGTTTATCTGAGACTGAGATAATGTTTCCATGTGATAGATGCTTCGGAGGCTCTTCCTTCTCATCCAGTACCGCTCTAATGACTGTCTTGAAACTATAACCCTCCTTGACTCCGTCAGCTGCATCTCTTTCAATGCATTGTTTGGTCGTCTCCAGAAAGTCATTTTCTCTTCTAGTGTTATGACCTTTCTTTTGATCTTGCTTTTTTTATTTCCCCACTTTCACCAATTTTGACCATATGCTTTTTCTGAGTTTTTGGAAGCTGTCTTATTCCTCTTTTTCCAGCACAGTTGCTTGAGTGTATAATTTTGTTTTTTTTATGCCATTAGACATCCAAGACCCACATCCCCACATTCTTGAGACCCCATTCGATGGACAGGTATGCATTTTAGTCAATTGGTTATATACATTATAATCCTCTAGCTTTTTAGAGTTAGACTTTTGGAAAGAGATTGATTCAGAGCTACTTCAACACATATTCTTGCACTGTTAGGATCACCCCACCCGGATTTTGCCTTTCAAGTGTAAATGTAACCCCCATTAATTCTCCTACCATATTGAAAAGTTATTTAGACCACAATTAATGTGATTCAAAGGCATACAATCCAATCAATACTGGAGTTTTAGAGGGCATTATTCAATTCATTTGAAACAAATATTCTTGTACTTCATGAAAAGCTAGCATTCCAATAGAATGAAGACCAACAATCATGGAAAACTTATTCTCGATCTGCCTCATTGGCAAAGGTAAAATACCCTCTCGCGCAACGTTCGGATCTCATAAACACCATATGTCCCGCAATGTTTTTTGACCACACACAAGATTTTTCATAACTGTGTGATAAGATGTCTGCATATAAGTCCTCCGGCGGCTAACCTTGAATATAATCCTCCAAACTGTTCCATGTCTAACTCCAGGATGGCGCTGTCCGAGTCTTAAGCTTGTAAACAAAGATTGTCTAGCTTCTGTGACTGAGTTGCCTTTGTTCGGTTCAAAGTCTTTGTCCAAAATTATTAATAATTAAAAAAAAAATTGATTTGAAAGTTGAAGCTTTGGACTTCACAGGCTACATAGCATGAGCTTTTTAGTTTTTTTTTTTTTAAACTTTATTTGCATGGTAGTGGTATGTGTGATAGGTGAAAGTCAGGTGTGGAAGATCAGACATAGTCATGAAACCCTAACCCTACCATCATCAAGGAATCTAACCTAAATGAAATCAAAGGATAATGCAATTCAAGCATAACATCACCTAGACCGTGCGATTCCTTGTTTGAGAGAGAGATGTGGACTGCTTCTTCAACAATAAGCAATTACAAAGCTGAAAGCTGCCATTGATGGATGATAAAAGCTCAAATGCTCAAATGCTCAAGATGATAATGTAGGTGCTATATGATTGCTGGATTACTAGATTGCTGGATTGCTGGATTACTAGATTGCTGGATTGCTAGATTGCTGGATTGCTGGATTGGAATGAAAGAGTGTTTATATAGAACCCAACCAAGATCAATCAACGGTGGAGATTCAGAGGCTATGTGAATGGCTAAGATTGAAAGTTACTAAATTTAGGTCCAATTAGTTGTGCATGTGAAGGATTTTAAATGAAAGTTGTCTTACAACACATGATGAATGGGAAATGGACAAGTGTTGAAATGTGATAAATGATAAAGGCTTAGGTCAAATAAAGTATTTGAATTAGTTGGGATATGAGTTGGAAATTAATTAAATAAATAAAATTTATTTAATTAATAGGATAAATGCATAAAATGGGATAAAACATGATGTGGAATTAATTAAATAAATACAATTTATTTAATTAATTGGCTAAGTGAATGAGAATGGGATTTTAATTAAATAAATAAAATTTATTTAATTAATTGGATAATAGATTAGTGATTTAACAAGGTGTCGCTAGACATGGACAAATTTGGGTGTCTACATTTTGCCCCTCTTTGATACAATGTTCGATAGAACGTTGTGTCAAAGAAGATGTGAGATGCGTTCGATAAACAAGTTATGCCCCAGTGTAACTGGCAGGTGATGCCCCCTCGAGAGGTAAGCCAGGCAAACCAGGAAGGGCTGGGTTGGCTCTCGATAGAAGAAAAGGCGGAAAAGAGGGCAGACACGAAGGAAAGGGGGGTTGCATGGAAGAAAATAGGCTGTGGTATAGAAGAATTAGGGTTTGGAGAAGGGCTATAAGTAGGGGCTTCAAGGGCAAATAGGCTCATTTGTGCTCATTTGTGCTTAGAAACTTAGAGAAATCCAGAGCTCCTGAGAGTGAGAGTGGCAGAGCTAGCAGGATGGTGATTCCACGCAGAGATCATCGTGCGGAGCGAGTGAGGACACATGGACGACCAGAGGGAGCAGGCACACTGGTATGTTTCAAAACTTTTCCCAAAAGCGTGCATTTAATAGGCTAAAAGCGTAATTAATTCACACACGTCACCAAAAGCGACTAGTTTAGGACATGGCACATATAGGTCGCTTATGTAGGAAAAGAGATCGCTTAGAGTAGTTCAGGTCGCTTATAGGCGCGGGTAGGTCGCTTAGGGAAAACGAGGTCGCATCCTGTCGGCGGGAAAATATCGGCGGAAATGCGCATATAGGTGAAAACTAGTCGCTTATGAGCAAATAGTAGTCGCATGGGGTAATTTAGCTCGCATAGGACTAGAAACAGCTCGCATAGGGTAGATAGCGCGCTTATAGTGAAACAGTGAGTGCATATGGTGAGGTAGCTCGCTAATAGTGAAAAGCTAGGCGCATATAAAATAGAGCTCGCGTTTAGGGGAAATAGAGTCGCATATAGGATATGGCTCGCATATGAAGGGATAATGAGCGCACAAGGAAGTTTAGGTCGCTTATAGTGAAACAATGAGCGCATGTGTAAAAGAGCTCGCGTATAGGCAAAACAAAGGCGCATGTGGTGAAGGGGGTCGCTAGTGAGCAGAAAAAGAGCGCATGTGGTAAAGTGAACCGCATATGGTAGGTGTAGGATAAAATAGCAGATAGATAGGCAGATTTTGATATGAATGAGTAATGGGATGGACTGACAAGAGTAAATGGATGATGCAGGATGTACTACCGCCATTGCTATCACGGGAGCCCCATCTGAGAGATTTACGGCTGGTGAGACGGTTGGATGCAGAGGAGCTGCTGGTGTTGGAGATCCTGGGCTTAGAGCATGTGTCACGATTAGAGCCAGTTCAGGCACATCGAGGGCTGATGACTGCGATGGTGGAGCGATGGATGAGCGAGCACAGTTCATTCTTGTTACCGACAGGAGAGGCGACCATCACCTTAGAGGATGTGTTCCGGATTTTGAGGATTCCGATAGATGGGGATCGGGTAGATTATGATCCGGAGACGGGCCCAGCTGCATTCAGGAGATTGTTTGGGACACCAGACATCGGAGCAGAGGGTTCAGAGATACCGATGGGGAGGATGGAGGAGCTCTGCGACAGATTACAGCGAGTGGTAGTGGCTATCATTAGATGGCTAGTGGGTGATAGGAGAGCCAGCGGTTTTCCTGTAGGATGGGGGACAGTGATGGAGGGCATGTTCTCCTATGGCACGAGATATGCATGGGCAGAGTGCGTGTTGGGACAGCTCTATCATTACCTGCATGATTGTGCGTACATGTTCGGAGCCAGTATGTCAGCAGGAGTGACAGTGTTGCATGTATGGGCTTATGAGCACATTCCGGTGACGAGACCAGAGGGATGGGTTGCTAGAGCAGCAGGAGAGCCATTTGCACGGATGTATGGAGGAGCCTTGACGTATCGACAGCGCCGAGGGGTGGTATACTGGCGGCGGAGATTAGATGAGATAGACAGATTTGTATGGAGGCCATGGCTAGGATGTGAGCAGTGGGAGGAGGAGGATGCCGAGCTTGCTTATGCTAGACAGGCGAGGTACATTTTTGGACGCGGCGTGTACATTATAGAGCGTTATTTGCCAGAGAGAGCCCTGAGACAGTTCGGAGAGGCACAGGTAGTACCTGTAGGTGATGTCGTTTTTGGGAGGACGAGACAGGAGGTGTTCGATTGGGGTCCAGAGGTTGTGGTGGACACAGCCTTGGCAGAGAGAGATGGACTGCAGCCAGTAGCATGGCAGTGGAGACAGGGTCCTGCAGATCCAGGTACATTGCCAGAGTATGATGCACACTGGGCGACAGCTAGGCCGACTCGGTTGACACGAGATGGAGAGATTGGGGAGATTGGGATGGAGAGGCCAGTTCAGAGGCGACGATGACGGGCTCCACCAGCACAGGCAGTAGTGCCAGCTGCACCAGGGATACAGATGCCAGGGCAGGTGCCAGGTCAGCCTGCTATATTAGCACAGCCACAGGCACAGATCAGAGCAGGAGATGATGTGGGTATTCAGCAGCTGCGGAGACGGATCAGAGAGGAGAGGAGATGGAGGCAGCGGGCACAGATGAGGCTGAGGAGAGTGGAGATGGATAGGCATCAGGCCGTGATTAGTCTGAGGCATGCTAGAGCACAGGCATAGACTTATCAGGCTCAGCTATAGTTGGGAGCTCAGAGAGGAGATGGACAGGATGATGGTGCTCTCGCGAGAGTTACAGGAGAGAGGGATACAGCTAGGCAGCATGAGCAGATGATGAGGCTTGAGCGAGATACTGCAGTACAGCAGGAGCAGGCTATGAGAGCAGAGAGAGATGGTCTGCGAGCTGAGAGAGATGGTCTGTGAGCTGAGAGAGATAGGGCAGTGCAGCAGCTGCAGGGGATGACTAGTGAGCGAGATAGAGCAGTGGCTGCCTTGGGGACTGATGGAGCTACCATGTACTTAGCCACACAGCTGACAGCGGTACAGGCCGAGCTTCGGAGAGTGCAGGGTGACGCTGAGTATTATAGGGGCTTATATTATGGAGCTGTGCCGACAGAGCAGAGACAGCCTAGCTTCAGGAGCAGGTCAGGGGCTTCGAGCTCACGGAGGTCAGGTGGATCTTGATCAGTAGCTTCAGTGATGGGGCCACCGAGAGATGGAGGACCAGGTACAGGACCTGTTGGTGGTGGTGGTCAGGGCGAGGGAGCTGGCAGTAGTCGCTAGGGCATACCTTGGTGACATTGTATCATGATGAGGCCTAGAGCCATTGTTGTAGATTCATTCTTTTCAGGGCTCAGCTGTGTTGTAGACACTTGTATTTTGACACACATGTATATATATATATGGCAGTTTTGGCGAGCTATATGATGTTATAATGGTTGTGATGTTGATATTATGATGGTTATGCATGTTATGTGTATGGATTATATATGGATTATGGATGGATGTTTATGCAAATGGTAATGGAATAGAAAATGTTTGAATATGTAAAGGGTAATGATATGAATAGATGTATGCATATAGGTAGATGGTAAAGAAAAAGATATGGACTTATGTATGGCTAATACTTGTTTTGCAGGAGCAGGAATATGGACAAAGGATGATGGAGATGATTGATCTTGGCTGAGGATGATGGAACGAATGGATAGATAGAATGGATAAGATAGGATGATGATGGGCAGCTTTCAAGTAATTGCTCAAAATGAAAAGAAATGCAGTCCTTATGTTTGATATAGCATATGGATGTTATGCACCAGGGTATAAGAGACCAAGGTGTCGAGGTATCCCATGCGTAACTAACATGTTACAATCTTGTCTGAACGCATGTGGTCAAGTTGTGGAGCCAACATGCACAAGATATGAATAACAGCTAGTGTTGGACTTTGACGCTACAAACAATGGTTTGAGCTTATCTCCACTACACATAATGATAGCTTGCGGGTTATATGTATGGAGTTAGTCTTAACATAGAATAGTCTCAAATGCATAAGAGACTGTTTAGCTTCTCAGATGCTAGAGATATTGATATGTAAGATGCTAATCCCAACACGTACAAGATACCAAGACGCATAGGAAGAGAATAAGATCATCCCGCAAACACGGCATACGAAAGCTATATGACCATGCCCCAGTCCTTACTTCATCGCAACATACCAAGATATAAAGAGATCATGGCAGTCTTGACTAGGTATAGAAAAGGGACAAAAGATAAATCAAAAGATAAAACAAAAGATACTGTCATCACGTTCTCTTGCCAAATTTGGGTGCTCTGAGATAGATTAAGCTGGCGCCTTGTTAAAAGGAAAGTTACATCCTGTTGAAGGCTAAAGTTGTTGATAAACTGCTATAGCAAATGTTGGCTCAAGGCATGCGGACAAATAGCTTCTGGCTTACCTTTGATTGGTTAAAGTGCGTGAGCTTGCAATAGACACGTGGATTGCTTCTTGTTTGAGCTGATCAAAGAGAAGAAGATGGATGATGCATGAAGATGAAGAAGATGGGGGGATCATCTGTGCTTGAGTACTGGAAACTTCCTTCGTATTCCAGACTACCTACATACCCTGTATCCACGGGATCAAAGCACATTTACGATGAAGATGAGACATGATGAATATGTAGTTCTGGGTTTTATTGATGATGTAAGTGATGAAAGATAGAAAAATGTGAGCTGAAAGATTGAAGGATGTTTAGAAGAAAAGATGACAGATGACTGATGAATGGGGCTATCGTCTTAGCCTGAATCAGAGTGCTTCCTTCGCATCTCAGATTGCCTACATACCCTGTATCCACAGGATAAAGGCGTCAACGATAGAGCTAGATGTAGTTCTTATTGATGTGGCTAATCGATTGGATGTTTGATCAAGCGATGTTTGTTACGATTGTTGGATGAATGTGGATGGATTACGAAGGTATGAGTCCTGGTTGCAAATCGTTAGGTCATATTTGTCGGTGGACATGTGCCATGGCTGAAGTTGATAAGGTGTGCTGTGTTGTAAGCTGAGTTGTTTGATGTGTTATGAGCTAGAGATACCAGGATCCACTTCCAAACAAGACTCAACAAATGCCCCCAGTGCGGGATGAGGTTTATTATGCAGAAGCGACAATGCAGAAAAGATGTGGCCAAGATGCTAAGGTGCCAAAAGAGATAGATATCACGACAATGTCTCAAGTATGATAGCTAGCATTGGCAAAGGATGAAGAGGAAAGGCTATGTGTGAGATTGCGATAGGGCTTATGAGTATGGCTTATACAAGATGCAGTGGCGAAAATGATCAAACGAACCAAACAAATGAGGGAGGCTGGTCACTACACATAGCGCCTATTTGCCAGGTTTTCACTATGGTACTTATCCAAGGCGCCTGTTTACCAGGTTTTCACCAGAGGACGGATTATTTATTGGATGTTTTTATTTTTATTTTTTTTTATTTGTTGAATTTTTTTTTTTGTTTTTTGGATTTTTTGATTTTTTTTTTTTTTAATTTTTTGGATTTTTTTGATTTTTTTTTTATTTTTTGGGGGATAGCTGAGATTCATGGATAAAACTTCTTGAGATGAACGCTGTTGATGTGTTCATCCAAGGGAATGCCTTCAGGTGTTGACAAAGTGTATGCACCAGATCCATAGACTACTGTGATAATGAAAGGACCAAGCCAATTTGGTTCAAACTTGCCCTGTTTCTCCCGATGCTGTTGATTCCTTTGGTTTTCTTTAAGGACAAGGTCGCCAACCTGAAATCTGCGTTCTCTGATCTTTTTGTTGTAGCTGCGGCGTAGCTGGTTTTGATAGACTTGAAGATGGTTCAATGCTGTAAGGCGGCGTTCATCTAAGAGCTCAAGATCATGGAGTCGGGACACTCGATATTCTTCATCTGAGATAGTATGTTGCAAGGATATGCGCAAAGAGGGGATCTCAACCTTGATAGGCAAAATAGCTTCAGTGCCATAGACGAGAGCATAGGGTGTGGCGCCAGTAGGAGTTCTGACACTTGTTCTATATGCCCATAAAGCAGGATGCAATTGTAGATGCCAATCTCGACCAGCTTCATTAACAGTCTTTTTAAGGATCTTGATGATTGTCTTATTAGAGGCTTCAGCTTGACCGTTGCTCTGAGGATAATAAGGCGTAGAGAACCTATGTTGAATATGGAACTTATTGCAAAGATCTCTAACCTCTTGGTTCTTGAAAGGCCGGCCATTATCTGTGACAATAGCTTGAGGAACTCCATAACGGCAGATGATGTAATGTAAGATGAATTTAGCTATTTGTTTACCTGTGATGTAGGTCATTGGTATAGCTTCTACCCACTTTGTGAAATACTCAGTGGCAGTGATAATAAACTTATGACCATTTGATGAAGTAGGATGGATTTTACCCACAAGATCAAGTCCCCATTGCGAAAAAGGCCATGGAGTGACAATAGGCTGAAGCTCATGTGCTGGTGCATGTATTAGATCTCCATGTTTCTGACATTGTAAACATCTCCTTGCAAATTGTTGGGCATCTTTTTCCATAGTTGGCCAATAGTATCCTGCTCGTAGAAGTTTCTTAACAAGGCCAGGGCCAGCGGAATGCGAACCGCAGACACCTTCATGTACTTCACGTAAGGCCATTTTTGCTTCCTCGGAATCAAGACATCTAAGAAGGATACCATCAAGACTCCGGCGATAAAGGGTGTCTCCTAAGATAGTGTAACGAGAGGCTCGACGGATAAAAGTTTTACGCTGGGTGTTGGATAGTTGAAGAGGCAAGGTGTGATTACGGAGATACTCGTATATATCTTTGTACCACAACGAGTTGGGACCAACAATCTCACATATGAGCTCAGACTGTGGAACTTCAAATGCTGGGATCAAAAGTTGTTCGACCAAGAATTCACATTTATGGGTGTTAGATGGCATGTCTAAAAGAGATCCAATCATGGCCATGGTGTCGGCTGCTCTGTTTTGTAGTCTTGGAATTTGCTCAAAGGTAATGTCCTCAAAATATTGCTTGAAATCGTCCACCATTAGCTTGTAGGGAAGAAGCTTCTCGTCTTTTGTTTGATATTCATCTAAGACCTGTTTGATAACCAGCTGAGAATCGCCAAAGACTTGTAACTGTTTGATAGCCCATTGTACTGCCATGCGCAAACCTGTGATTAAAGCTTCATACTCTGCTATGTTGTTGGTACATGGGAATGCTATTCTGTATGATTTAGGTATGCAATCTCCTTGGGGAGTGACAAACAAGATACCTGCTCCAGATCCGTGTTGAGTGTATGATCCATCAAAGTATAGCTGCCATCGTGCTGGAGAGCTTAAATTAAACAATCCTTCATCAAGGAATTCTGGATATATTGGCTGAATGTCTGTGATAGGTGCTGCAGCTAATTGATCAGCAATGACTTGTCCTTTGATAGCTTTACGGTTCACATATTGTATGTCAAATTCACTCAAGATCATAACCCATTTTGCTAATCTCCCTGTGAGAAGTGCTTTTGAAAGGAGATACTTGAGGGGATCCACATTAGAGATGAGCTTTGTTGTTTGGTTCAGCATATAGTGTCGCAACTTTTGGGAAGCAAACACTAATGCTAAACAAGCCTTTTCCATGAACGAGTAATTGAGTTCATATCCCACAAGAGTTCTGCTAATGTAGTAGATAGCTTGTTCTTTTCCTGAATCATCATGTTGAGCTAGAAGTGCACCCAATGCTGCGGTTGTTGATGATATATAAAGCAGTAATGGACGATCAAGTACAGGAGGTATTAACACAGGAGGTGTTGCCAAGTATTCCTTTATCTTATCAAAAGCCTGTTGACACTTTTCATCCCACTTAAAAGGTTCACCCTTACGAAGAAGATGCTGAAAAGGATGACATTTATCTGCGAGTTGTGAGATAAATCTGCGGATAGATTGTAGCCTACCCTGTAAACTGCGGAGCTGTTTGAGATTCGTTGGTGGAGGCATTTCTATGATAGCTTTTACCTTAGCTGGGTCCACTTCTATTCCTCGTCGAGACACAATATATCCCAATAGTTTTCCTGATGTTACGCCAAATACACACTTCTTTGGGTTTAGTCTGACTTGGTATTTTTCTAATCGATCAAAAATTTGTGCCAATACTTGTAGATGTCCTTCCCTTGTCTTAGATTTTTTCAGGATGTCATCAACATAGTCTTCCATGATAGTATGAAAAAGGTCATGAAAAATAACTGTCATGGCTCGTTGGTATGTAGCTCTAGCGTTTTTAAGACCAAAAGGCATTACAACCCAGCAATATGTGCCCCATGGACAAATAAAAGACGTTTTATCTTGGTCTGCCTCTGCTATTCTGATTTGATTATAACCTGAAAATCCATCCATCAAAGATAGCATTTCATGTCCTGCTGTAAGATCAACAATGTTGTCTATGCTTGGTAATGGAAAATCATCTTTAGGACATGCTTTGTTAAGATCTCTAAAGTCTGTGCAGCAGCGAACTCGTCCATCTGGTTTTGCTACAGGTACCAAGTTTGAAACCCATTCTGGATAATCAATAGGCTTTATGAACTTTGCTTCTAACAGTTTCTGAATTTCTGCTTTGACCAATAAGGCAACTTGTGGATGCATTTTGCGCAATTTTTGTTTGACAGGCTTTGCATCAGGGAATACTGCTAAATGATGTACCACAAGTGAAGGATCTAGTCCTGGCATGTCTACATAAGTCCATGCAAAATTTATAGCTCTTCTCAGAAAAAATGCTGTGAAGTTCTTTCGTTCTTGCTCTGATAGTGATGCTGCCAAAAAAGTGATCTTCGGATTTTGTTCTGTTCCCAAGTTCATGTCTTGTGATTTTTCAACTAGCACAGTTGATTTCTCATGGTAATCAGCGGCCACAGGAAGATCAAATCCCTCATCCTCAGGCGCCTCAGAGAGGTTTTCACCTTCGGATACGTCCTTTATTTTTGCTTTTTCATGGTCAAGAGGCGCCTTGCGGTTTTCACCTAGTGACCTAGTTTGTTGAATTTTGTTTATTTCACTTTTGCGACTGAAGGATTTGATACTTCCACCAAAATACGCTAGTTTAGGTAATTCCATCATGAAACCTGCTTTGTGATCACCCAATGGGATACCTTGTCTCAAACCCATGAATTCTGCAATGGCTTCGTCATTTTCAAATGTATCTAATATCGGTGCCCCCTGTTGGTCCCAATCGATGAGGTCAGGATATACGAGTGAAAGGCTAAAGGAGGGATCGTGATGGCTAGAGGAGGTTGCGGAAAACATGAAGATGGAATGTTCTTTAAAAAGGTTGGTGATATGAAGGGAGGAGTCATCGATGATATCCGAGTTAGAAGTCTCTCCTACCGAGGAAGGTCCAACGTCAATATCGGAAATACACTTAATGTCTTTGGGTCGCGGTACCTCCGGTCGGTAACCAAGGCCTTGCTTATTAAACTTCGTAGAAACAATAAGGGGCTCAATAGGTCCTTGTTCCTGTGATCCCAAGCCGCCATGTCCTTTATAGCCCATGTTCTTTATGATACGAAACCCGTTGTTGTATCGCTCTACTTCAAGTTGGACTTGGTCATTTTCATCAAAGAATATCCAAGAGTCGATGTCCTCAATGTCTTCGTCATCCAAGAAACCACCTTTAATGAATACGGTAGGGGGAGATTTGATAACAGCGGAGGATGAAGTGGGCTTAGATGTAGAGGGCTTACCGTGGGATTTAGGAGATAATGGAAGGGTACCAACGCAATAGGATTCCTGCAATTTGTATTCACCAGGGCCATGTTCGGTATATTTGATATGGAGGTTGGAAGTGGCTTTGCTAGATGAGGGCTTGAGGAGATCGGATGGGTCTACATAGGAGGATGACGGATATGCCTCAGTGTTGAGAGGGATATGGTTTGGACTCTGATATTTAGCTTGAAAGGCATGGCAAAACTCAAATGGATTGGAATCAGCTTGAATGGTAACTTCAACACCCTTATGTGGAAATTTAAGGCATTGGTGATATGTAGAGGGAACTGCTTTAAGGGTATGGATCCAAGGGCAACCGAGGATGATGTTGTAAGGCAGATCAATATCAAAAACTTGACAGCGAGTTTCTGTAATGACCGGCCCAACTTGAATAGGCAATAAGATGATCCCTTCAGTATCTCTTTCAGCGTCATCATACGCTCTGATGGTTATAACTTTGGAAGTGTCAACATCTTTCTTAGAATATCCCAATTGCTTGATAAGTTGCAAAGAACATATATTTAGACCAGCTCCCCCATCTATCAAGACTCGTTTGATACGGCGTTGGTTAACAAATACTTCAATATGGAGGGCCTCATTGTGTGACGGATGAATGGAGGGTTGAAGATCTTTGTCGGAAAAGGTTAAATGACAAGGGGCTGGAATGCTAGCGACCATAGATTGAAATTGTGTGATATTAATATTATTAGGCACCGAAGACTCTTGTAAGGCCTTATCAAGGATAGCTTTATGTGCGGGTGATATGCGGAGCAGCTCAAGGATAGATATGTGTGCGGGTGTTTTACCAAGGTGATCCAAGAGGTTATAGTCAGAGAGAGGTCGAGGAGGATGAGGAGGTGCTCCTTGAACGGTAACTCGACCTCTTCGCGTGGTTACGGCACAATCAGGTGCTCCTTGGACGGTAATGGTAGAAATGCGAGCATGGTCAATGCGGCCAATAGTAGATGATGCATAGCTATAGGGAATAGCATTTCCAGCTTGAAGATTATTTGTCTGATCATGAGATGGAAGTGGATTCTTGAAAGTCTCTAGATCATAGTTTGATGTGGATTGTTGAGCAGGTTGAGCTGTTGAAGGTGTGACGTTGATTAGACCTTGATCAATGCAGTCTTGGATAACATGTTTTAAGCGCATACAACCATTTGTTTTGTGTCCTTTAACTCGATGGTAATCACAATACTCATTCTCTTTGTACCAAGGAGCTCGAAAGAGTGGTTCGCCGTTTGGTGGTGCATCAGGTAGAATAACATCTCCAGCTTGAAGCAGCTTTCGAAGAATAACTTCCATGGGTTCCACTAATGGTGTAAATTGTCGATGTGGATTAGAAGTTTGGCGTTGATTTCTTCGTTGTGGAAAAGGCTGTCTTGGTGGAGAGGCTGCTTGAATGTTGATAGGAGCTCTCATAGTTTGGATATTCTTTGTATCAACAATACCGTCATTGACAACATTCTTGTTCTTGTTCCAAAAGCGAGACTTATCATTGGAATTTTGGGGAGAATCTTTGTTATCACGAAAGATCTTGATAGTTCCTTTGGCAAGTAAGGCTCATTCAATAATAACTCCTTTGGAAACTAGTTCGTCAAAGGTGCTAGCACTTTGCAATTGTAGTTGGAATGACAGCTCAGGATGAAGATTTTGAACAAAGATGTCAAGCTGTTGTTTCTCAGGGATTTCCCATGATAATTTGCTAGCCATATTACGCCATCGTTGGGTAAATGAGGAAAAGGTTTCACCATTGCGTTATTTGTTGTTGACAAGGTCATTCATGTTTACCTCATGTTCAATGTTGAAGGCAAAATGTGATCGAAACTTGTTTGCCAATTCTGAAAAAGTCTTAATTCCTGGAGGTAAATGGGAAAACCATTCGAGAGCTTGTCCTGCTAAGCTTCGAGGAAATAGTCTCAAAAGATATGTATCATCATAGGCAACATCGAGACATGCCACGAAAAAGGCTCGAAGATGGTCGTCCGGATTTCCTTTCCCTTTGTACTTATCAAATTGTGGGATTTCAAAGTGTGGTGGAAAAGGTATCATATTAAGAGACTTGTCAAATGGATAGGCGCATATGTTTTCGAGAGAGAAAGGTTTCTTGCCTTGTCCTACCCTTTCATCGATCATCTGTTGGATATCGGCTGAGGATAACTGCTGTTGTTGCGAAGGGGGTGGAGTGTGATATGAGACATATTGTGGTTGCGGTTGTGGTATATGTGGAGTTGTGACTGTTTGTTGTGGTTGCGGGATATATGAAGCTGTGACTGTTTGTTGGGGTTGTGTGCCCACAATGTATGTCAAAGGAGTGGTATGTGACATGTATGTGTTAGAGGATTGCTGTCCTTGAGACACAAGTGGCAAGTGGGTGTGCATCACATGAGAAGCGGATGTTGGATTGATAGTGGCAGATGGTTGGGAAGTTGGGATTGAATTCATGACATGGTAAGTGACGGAGGGATTGGTAGATACGACAGAAGGATGAACATTGGGATTGGTATTTCGGACAATATGAGGATTGGTATATGTCATGTGTTGGGTGATATTAGAGAAGCCTTGGGTAGCATAAGAGGGATTGATGGTGTGTGAAGGATTGGAAGAAGAGGACAGCATGGATGTAAGTTGATCAACATAAGCGATCTTATTGTTTGGATTGGCTTGAGAAATGAGGGGATCACTCATGTCAATGAGACTAACGTTGGGATTATAGGATAACATGGAGGAATTAGCAGTTGGTATATGAGATGTGGTAGAGTGTAATGGGTGTGAAGCATGGACAACATGTGTTGTTGGAATGGTTTGAGAGGTATTCACACCGTAAGACATGGAACTAGCTTGTGATGCTCGAAGTGTTTGTGCTTGTGTTACATGGACAGCTTGAGTTACTTGAGGCATGGAAACAGTCATGGTGGAAGGAGAGATATGTTGAGGGACATGAAAGGGTGGAATATTGAGATTTTGTGACATGAGAGGGAGCACATTGGTGGGCACTATCGATGGTTCTAAAGTATGCTCTGATCGTGGTAACTCAAATGAAGCAACAATAGGCAATGAGGATGATGTTTGCGAGGTAATAGGAGATGATGCGACTATAGTAGATGGTCTATTTGCAACAACAGCAGTAGTGTTGGGATCTTGCTCTCTAATAGTGGATATATCAAAGTCTTTAGGTAGTTTAGCACCCATGCGAGCAAGTTGGAGAAAACAGCGATCAGGCTCAGATATCATGAGTTTCTCAACTTGGTCCCATAGATAGGTATCTTGGAATTCTGATGAGTCGTCTTGAGATTGTTCTTCAAAAGTTTCCAAGGATGGTGGAGGGTGCATTTGTTGTGAAGATGATTCGCCCCTAGTGTACCCTTGAGGTATAAACATATGAGAAGGCATACCAGTTGTGAATTGAGTTGCGTCCTTAAGAGGTGTCATGAATTGTTTCATCTCAGCTTGCAATTTGGCATCCATTTCAGCTTTCAATTTGGCTTCTATTTCAGCTCGATATTGACTCCTAGTTTGAGGCATGATGTTGATGATGAAGTTGAGCTTGTCAAAGTTTTGAGACCCAAAAGATGATAGTTGGTTGATTGGTTGTTGTTTTGGTTTGCTGGTTTGGCTAAGTTGCTTGGTTGATTTGTTTTGGCTGAGTTGTTGTTGGTTGTCCCTAGAGGTAGCTTAATCACTCAAGGGAAAGATTGTTTGCTGTTGATGTTTGTTGGAGCTAAAGCTAAAAGAGATTGTTTGCTGAAGCTAAAGCTGAAGGATGTTTGTTGGCTGAAGCTAAAACTGAAGGTTGTTTGCTGATTGAAATGATTGGGTTGATGTCTGATTTGCTGGTTGGGGTCTCAAAAGATGGAAAAGCTCATGAGTTGTGATTGATTGATAAGCTCAAAATAGGAGACAAAGTCCAAGTATTTGTTGTTGATCAAAAAGGAGTCTGAAAGCTGATGTTTGAGATTCAAGCAAGCTGGTCCTGAGGCTAATTCAGCTGATGCACTGAGATTTGCAGGGATTTTAGCTATAGGCGACTGATGATAGTTCAAAAGCGACTCAAAGGATGCTAAAGGCGATTAATGATAGCTCAGATGCGACCTGGTTTAGTTTCGACAGACAAATAACAGTGCTAACCAGAAGCGAATGCTATGCCAGAGGCGATGACTGTTGGTTCAAAGGTGATTTTCTGTTGATCAAATGCGACTCAGATATCCCTAAAGGCGACAGTCTGTTGTTCAGAGGCGAGCTTGTTCAGGAATCAGGCGAATAACTGCGGCTTAAAGGCGATCTAGCTCAGAAAATATGCGACTGGTCATGACTCAGATGCGACTTGCTTCAGGAACTAGGCGATCATCTGTGGTTCAAAAGTGATTCTGTTCAATCAAAAGGCGATCAAATGCGGTTTAAAAGCGACTCTGTTTAGGCAATATGCGGGCAGTTGTTGCTTAAAAGCGATGCAGTTCAGGCAATATGCGAGTCACTACAGTTCAGAAGTGATGTCGATGGTCTGTGCGAGCAGTTTAGGTTCAAAAGCGATTGTGTTTGTGTAACAGTGGTCTGGTTTTGCAGTTTTTCAGTAAGAAAACAATGATAACAGTCACTCACACTCACAACAAGCACAAACTGATACAACCTAGGCTAGGATAGGACAGTATCTGTTGAATCCCCTAGCTGCGCCTATTCAAAGCGGGTAGCTCCAGGATCTTGGTAGCACCGGCTCCTCCTTACATTTGCACACACTTCTCACGCATACCAAGATCTGAGATTCTTATAAGGCTTGACCCTCTCCAAACCTTTAGATTGTCCCTGCTACCTCGGCTAAGAACCGCATGAATCGGGGCCGCTTCAAGGGTTTTGCCCTCTGCGTCAACAGATAGAAGGTTTTTGGCTACTACACAAAGTTGCTAATAAGAGCATCCGTTCGGGTGGCTATACGTGCGGCAGCGCTACTCTCCGTTATGGAGTCTCCCAGCCTCCAAGGGTTGCGCCTTGGAGGGTTTTGGGGGAGGTTGGCTGTCGGTATAACACAACTGCACCCGTTGTTTGTGGCTTTCGACACAAACACTTTTCTTATATAGCGGTTCGGAAGGACTTGGCTTTAGCCCATTACCGCTTGGGTCGTATCCCTTCTCACACCGGGAAGGTAGGCCCTCTAAAGATAATGACAAGTTCTCATACACCCAAGATCCATTTGATAGGCAAGGGGAGAGGATACTTTTGTCATTAAATTTGGGTTACAATCAGGCACATGCAAGCAATCAAAAAAGATAAATCAAGCACGGAGCAAACAGTAGTTCATTTTAAGCACCAAGCCCAAATATGCCTAATTTAGTGAAAAAAACCACAAATCTTGGACCGATCGAACCTGCAACAGATATGTCAGTAGTTTGATAACCTCCTTTCTTGGACAGATCGATAAGATGCTGCGCAAATACCCAATTAATAGCCAAAAATCAAGCTGGAACTGAAACAGATTTGAAAACAACAGAGCTTTACCAGATGCGACTCACTGTTGATCAAAAGCGACCTCTATTATAACAGAGGCGAAAGACTGCAGATCATATACGAGGCGAAAAAAACACAGCATGCGACCCCTGTCAGCTCATAAGCGATGCAGATTTGCCATAAGCGATCGGTTGAGGGCTGGATGCGACCTGTTTCTGCAAAAACACAGCCGATAAACAAAAACCCTAGCCTAACAGGCGAACAATATCAGTCCATAAGCGATACCAATGAATGCAAAAGCGGCCTCTGTCGTGTCATATGCGATCCCGATATACCAGAAGCGACCTGTTGTAAGTCGAAAGCGACCTGTCTCTGCAAATCAAAAAACTAAACCCTAACCTGCACAGGCGAACATTATTAGCTCATAAGCGTCTCAGATCAGAATAAAAGCGCGCACTGTTAGATCAAAAGTGATGCGAAATTGTGCAAAGGCGGCCACTGTTAGATTAAAAGCGATCTGGTTATGCGCAAAAGCGGCGGCTATTAGGTCAAAAGCGGTAAATACAGTGAACACAGTCGCATACATTACAGGTGAGCATTTTAAAGATAAAAGCGATTCGTTTTACCTGAAGCGTCGACTGTTCATTCAAACGCGATCCAGAGAGGAATATGCGGCATGTTCCAGCTTAAAAGCGACGCAGAAATTCGGAAGCGGCGGATGTTCGTTTAAAAGCGACTGAAATTTTCTACGAGCACCTGCAAAATCTGATCTTCAAAGAAACAACTCCAAAAAAATGAAGTTAATCAGGGACGTGAGTCCCACCGGGCATGCCAAAATGTGATAGGTGAAAGTCAGGTGTGGAAGATCAGACATAGTCATGAAACCCTAACCCTACCATCATCAAGGAATCTAACCTAAATGAAATCAAAGGATAATGCAATTCAAGCATAACATCACCTAGACCGTGCGATTCCTTGTTTGAGAGAGAGATGTGGACTGCTTCTTCAACAATAAGCAATTACAAAGCTGAAAGCTGCCATTGATGGATGATAAAAGCTCAAATGCTCAAATGCTCAAGATGATAATGTAGGTGCTATATGATTGCTGGATTACTAGATTGCTGGATTGTTGGATTACTAGATTGCTGGATTGCTGGATTGCTGGATTGCTCATATGGAATGAAAGGGTGTTTATATAAAACCCAACCAAGATCAATCAACGGTGGAGATTCAGAGGCTATGTGAATGGCTAAGATTGAAAGTTACTAAATTTAGGTCCAATTAGTTGTGCATGTGAAGGATTTTAAATGAAAATTGTCTTACAACACATGATGAATGGGAAATGGACAAGTGTTGAAATGTGATAAATGATAAAGGCTTAATTCAAATAAAGTATTTGAATTAGTTGGGATATGAGTTGGAAATTAATTAAATAAATAAAATTTATTTAATTAATAGAATAAATGCATAAAATGGGATAAGACATGATGTGGAATTAATTAAATAAATACAATTTATTTAATTAATTGGCTAAGTGAATGAGAATGGGATTTTAATTAAATAAATAAAATTTATTTAATTAATTGGATAATGGATTAGTGATTTAACAAGGTGTCGCTAGACATGGACAAATTTGGGTGTCTACAGTATGTTTTCTCTGAATCAACTGCGAAGAATCTTCAATGTTTTTTCAATAATAGAATTTGCCTTTATTTCAAAAACAAAATTTTTATTATACAATAAACAAGGAAATTAAGGAGGATGTTTGGTGAACGATGTACAGGGCTAATTTTCCCCGTGAAAGTTTTTCTGATGGGAGAGCTTGAGCAGCTAATGAAGGCGGAGATAGCTGGATCAAACACATAAGCTTTCTTTTCTGTCTATTGCGCTTTTGTTTCAACAAAAAAAATAGTTTTGTATGCAGCCATTGCTATGCAAACTGCTCTCTCAAACAGCTTCCCTCAAGCAATCATTGCCCAAATGTAATATGGAATCTGCATGTTGTCCATGAGTTGCTGTAGAATCCTCTTGCAAAGATAAAATAATTGTTCAGTGGAATAAAAATAAGTTAATTGCAGCTACTGCTTCGAAAAATGAATAATAAAGGTGGAACCAAAAACATTGTACAGATGTATACAGACATATCATATTATGTTTACCTGTGATAAACACATTCCTAAGTTCAGGAACAAAATCTGCAGAGAATACCTTCTATGGAACCTGTGATGAGCTTTGCATAAGAAAATTTCAGTGAGATTTTTAGTTAACAAAATAGAATGACTGGTCCAGTCGGATGCTCTTGAGTGGTAAAAGTAAACAGATATTCAAAAATTCAAGCCCAACATAAGTGTTAAATTTTGAAAAAAAATAAGGCAAAATAGATACCTGGATTGGTTGGAGATTAGAATTTTAACACCTTCAGGACGATTGACAATTTCAAAGATGAGAGACTTCACAAAAGGACATTTAAGAAGAGTCAAAAAAAGACAAAAAGATAAAGAAGGACAGTAATAAAAATTTTAATAATTCACTGCAGCAAAGTTAAATATAAACTAAAATTAAGTATATTTAAATGATACACTAAAATTAAATATATTTAAACGATACACTTTGACAGATCTTATAAATCAATTCAATTTTAAGAATGTTTTTAATAAAGGGTATACCCTTTTTAACAAGTGGGGGTTTTGAAAGGGCTCCACCCTTTTACAATGATCAGTCAAGAAGTATTAAAGATACACACTGCATCATGGAACAATAGTAGGAAACAAGCAAAACAACAACAGACGAGCAATTCCCAAACAGTAGGGGTAAGAAAACTAACATAACAATTCAATTTTAAGAATGGGCAGTTATTTTTAAAATGTAAATCTCAAAGTTAGTCTGTAAGTATAAATTTAACAATCCTGCTTCTTAACACTTAAATAAAAAAGAACCAATATATTTCAAGAACCTCTAGATGGAAAGGAGGTCAATATATATTAAGAATTGAAGGTCGCTTGTGCACTGCAGAGCCAAAATTCACTTAGATATAAGGTTGGAAAGGAGGTCAATATATATTAAGAATTGAAGGTTGCTTGAAGGTAGCTTGTGCACAGCAGAGCCAAAATTCAGTACCATTTGGTTAACCTGCCACAAACTCAAACTTTGAGAAGTTATATCTGTGACTTTGTGATCTAGCTTTCATTTAATATATAAATCTCAAGATGCTTATTTTATATCACTTTACTTAAACTTCACATGTTTCAATGGTCAAATAGTCAATAAAATTCTTACAATCTCATTGTTATTAAAAAGTGGTAAATAATTGTTCTATTCTTATTGACCAAATTTTACCTTTGACCATTGAATCTACATTTTGAGACAGTTCTACTTATATATTTTTTAAAAATTAAAAAACAAAATAAAGAGATTTATCTAGTAGAAAGAGACAAGCAATTGATTGGACAGCCTGCCTAAAACTGTTCATCTTTTTAAAAAAAATATGCATTGATGAAAAAACCCTTCCCAAATAATTTTTCAGTGCCGAATACACACCAGTATCCTTCAAACAAAATGGAAGACAGAAAGATGTCCCTAAATAACCAAAGAAGGTACAAAAGTCTCACCTCTGCTGCTCTGCATATCCAGAACCAGGGTTTGCACTCCCCAATTAACCGTTGCTTAGAATAAAGCGTCCAATAATTCCTAAAGTTGCTGTTTATTGACAGAAAAATCGAACTAAGCATAATTTTCAATACATCTCAGAGTAAGCATTCTTCATAACTCAATTAGAACACTTTGACATAAGATAAGTCCTTAAGATTTCTCCGTAGATCCAGAGCCAGAAAGCCTCGAATCCACTAGATACAAAATTCATTGGAAAAAAATTGTCCTTCATCTTACCATAAATCAGATCCAGGAAAGCAAAAAAAAAACACAAATCTCGAGATATAAAATTCATTATTAAAAAAGTTTTGCCTTCGCTTAATCAGAAATCAGATGCCGAAGCTAGCATTTTTTTAAAATTATATATTAAAAAAGAGTTAAACGAACATTTCAATCTAGAAACGAAACAGGTTTGATCATGCAGGTATTTCTAAAATAATCACAGGAGACGAATAAGCCATGATACAAATAATAACAAACAAATGAAACACAGAAAATTCATATGAACCTCCATTAAATTGTAAAGGTGATTGAGAAAATTATAACAAGGAAAACTACAGAAGAATTCAAGCCAGTGACTGTCCTCTAATCATTGTCCATGACTAGAATGGGGGTTGTGGCAGGAAAACTTAATAACCATTGTAATTCAAATGGGAAGAAAGAAATTTTATAATCATTGTCCATAAGTGGAATGGGGGGTGGTGGGAAAAGCTAAATAGAGATGAATCTTTGTCTAATTACATCCATTTCCTGTATAGATTTTCGCCACATTCCCCATTCCTTTTACAGCCAAATGATGTGGAGCAAACTCTCTGATGAATACTCAGTGGAAAAAACTGCAAATTATATAGCCATTGGTATCTTCGAATTTCCTTCCCTGCGTTAAGGATATACGTGTTCATCTTCAACCTAACACATTTGACTCATTCTACGTATAATAGCTGGGAGTCATACTTTTATTTGGTTGGACTGGGGAATGAAAACCCTGCAGAGAAAAATGATTCAATATTAAGCTCCATGGCTCGTTCAAGGGTTAAATTTGAATTTGACTTAATATTTTAAGGGTAATATTTGATAGAAATTTGTCATAGTTTTCATTTATTAATGGAAGTTTGAAGTTATATAAAATAGGATTTCGTTTTCATTTCTAAAGGGACTTGATATGATCGTAATGGTAAAATTTGCATACTTATGTTAATTCTCATTTAGTTTTTGGCTTATTTTGATGGAATGACTTAATACAATTATGTATTGGTAAATAATCCACTCTTGTGTAAAGTTTGGCTCCTTCTTTGATCCTTATCTCTCCTCATTCACTCTCAACCTTGCTTTCAATTTGACGTAGTCATAGGTGAAGGATCTAATGAAGCATTATCCAACCATGCAGCCAAATCAAACAACACAACGTACGAAGCAGAATTCCATAGAATAGCAACATAAACTTTCTTAACTTCATAAATTTGAATTAGTACAATCTGTCGCAATGGGCTTTCTACATGCTAAGTTGCGGTCATTTGATTACTAATATGAAATTATACTACTCAGAATAAACAAATTGCATTCCTACATTCCACACTATAAAAATCTTCATTATCAATATCAAACTCCATTTCAAACTTTCATCCTCATGCTTGCATTGTTCCTCTTAAACTTCATTCCCTTGCTCTAATACTTGATTTCTCCACCTAATAATGTCTTCAGTCGATCACAAGCCATGTTTATATAGCAATCCCAAGCCTCAAAGATGATATGTGTCAACTACAAGGTGGTGCAAATCTCTAAGCCACATGAATCATGTAGTTGGCTAGTGTTAACAAGTTCTAAATCTATGCGGTGATAAAATGGGGAATCCATGTGTGGTGCTCAGTGTACATCCTCCTAGGTCCAATGTGTTACACCCCAATTTTGATGGACCAATTTACTTTTTGACTTTTATGTTAAAATTTACAATTTTGATGCAAGATGATGTCATCATGGCATTTAATGTTTTGGTGAAATAGTATCCAATATGATGTATTTGCATGTCATGAATAGATGTTATTTAATCAACATTATGCTTATGTTGTGATTTTAATGGCTAACTACGTGAATGTTGTTCCAAGTGAAATGCGGGATAATTTCTTGCCCTCCAGAAAATGAGGGAGAGTATCACTCGAGAGAGGAGAATAGACTTCGGAAAATCAGGTATTGCCATCTGAGTTTCTATGCTCTGAAAATTTGAGTTATTAACATAATTGTTAGGTTAAGTTGAACCTAGTCGAGTCGAGTTGTGTCTTAGTCTCTTTTTCGTAATGGAAATTGTAAGGTGTTTAAGTTATGTTGTCAATGTAAATCGACTATGAGAAATTGTTAATCATATATATGTATGTATGTATGTATGTATGTATGATCTCGGACATATATATATATCATTCCTTGCTGATTAAAATTTATATTAGAATATGCACTTCGTGGGCATTATGAGCCACCATAGAAGGCTATTTATAAGGTTATGTATGAATGATGGCAACACCACCTTTTCCATATTATAGGTGGTAGTTTTAGTAAATGCAAATAAACTCTCTTGAGTGCTCTATTGCCAACTTTTGGTGGCCATAGCATGAATGTTGTTTAAACTTCACTAAGGCCACAAAGTGGTGGCAGCAGTTCCTATAATCATGCACTTCAAAATGACTTGATGAACGCCTCATCATAACTTTTAATCATGGCAAATTAAGCCATATAAAAGGCATTGTTCAGTATGGCATCAAGCATAGTTCATGCTCTTTATGCAAGCTAAGTGGGTCGCGATTCCCTGAACTGTTTTTAAGCCACTAAGTGGAAAATTCCAACTATTTTTTTATTTCAAATGGGAAGGGTGATAAAAAAGAACGTTTATTGCTCTTTGAAGGATGGGAATTGCACTTTTTTTTTTTAAAAGAGGAGTGAACGATAGGAAGGCACAGAAAAAAAAAAGCTGGAGCTTAACTTGAAGGATTTTAGTGGGGAACAATAGTAAAATGTCGAGATCTAGAAGCTTGGACAGTAAGAGAAAAAGGGAATCAAGCTCAGAAGAGAAAAGACAGTGGAATAATCTCAAACAGGTTCTTTTCTTATTTTGTTCTGATGCTCTACATATGTTGTGCTCTGCACATGATTATGCTCTGCATATGTTTGTCTTATGAGGTTGATAGCCTACTTATGAGGCTGATAGCCTACTAAACATTATTGTATATTATGAACCATTGTATTTACATATACATAAAACTATTTGAATATGGACAGAGGTTTTATATCCTCTATGATTGAATAAAATTGTTTTTATGTTTTATTTTGCTTACGGAAAGCTATTGTTGTTATTAGTTTTCTACAGGAGTATCTGTAATCTCTTAGAATATAGATATCATACTTATTCAGTTGCCTTTGTGCTTTGAGAGGCTTGATGAGATTATATAACCTTTAGGTTTCGTGAGGCTGGCAAGTATATAAACCATTTGGTATTATAAGGCCAAACCATGTTTTTGAGACGTTGACGTTTATATATAAATGTATAACCCTTGTGTTTGATATGGCCGAAAAACTATATGATATTGAGGCTGAATTATTATAAGTTATGTGGCCGATAGAAGTATTGTGTTCTCTGGCTGAAAAGCTTTGATATCATTGTGATATAGTTGTGGTAGACTTATTAACGCAATGCCAACCTTGATATCATTATATTATCGTTGCATAAGTTGTGTGTCCTGAACACACAGCGTATATAATGTATTAGAATGGACATCAATAATTATTATTATTATTATTACTCTATAATTATAATTATTATAATACTTCCTTCAAAATTATATATATAATCTATTTCACAATTACAAATTTTAATACCATTATTACGAACAATCACCCCATAAGCCGAAACTCATAATGTGATCTCAGATTGGTATTACAGGAAAGACATGTTGAATGAAAAGTGTTTAGAAACTAATATGCATGAGGTAGGAGTTACCTAGCAAGTGGACTCAAACTAGGACCTTTAACTCTGCAAGTAGTGAGCGAGACTGACTAGGGATTGGTATGAACATACCAATTCCTATTTTGGACGAGTCTCAGGATTAACTATTGGTGTAATTAAATATTTAATTATAAGTTTACTTAGGGCTGATTTTAGTCTTAGGTTATTCTTAAGTCATATTAGGGTTTTTCTCTAACTTGCAAATATAAAAGCAAGTTCTCTCATGTAATTCATTAATCTATTTCATTAATTGCATCCTTATTGTGCAAATTATTCCTCTTTAGTTGTTTCTCTTGTGGAAGGTAAATCTTAGGTTTTGCGGGTGATCCTGGTGTTTCAAGTTTATCATAAACTTCAACATGGTATCAAAGTGGATCTGCAAGCCCCTTCTCAGATTTAGAGAAAAATTCAAGCAAGACTCATTTGCTAGGTGTGTTTCTGTGTAAAACAAAGTATTCTATTAGATTCAGAGTAGTCGAGATAGTTAGATTAGCCTTTTATTTGGCTTGATTTGAGCTTCGTAGGCCAGATCTGCAAGGGTTTCAGCGGGTGCTTTTTCTCGAGATCTAGAGGAAAGATAATTTTCAGATCGTTTTGGGCCAAATCTAGCCCTGCCATCACGCTCAGAATGCCCAAAAACCTTAAGATCGACTGTCAAATTGCCGAAAATAGAGTTGGGTGTTTCTGGGGCAAATTTTTTTGCCACGCAAGTCGTACAGCGTGCTGAGCACGCAGTGCAAGGTGATATATATATATATTTCCCTGCATGTAATTTTTTTTTCAAAAAAATTATATTAAAAAAAATTCTTAAGAAGGCAGGTTTTTTTATATTAAAATGGGGATAAAAAAATTTTAAACTGCTTCTGCACTAGTGGGTACCCGTACCCTGCCACAACAAGGTACAACCCTACCGTGTGCAGGGCGAGGTCCCATCCCCCGCCTCCCTTTTAAAGGGGGTGGTGGGTACCCCTTGGGCCCCCCGCCACCCACATGGGTGGTGGCAGGGGCCATGGGTCCTTTTAATTTTTCGTAAAAAAATTTTAGATAAAAAAATCATTTGTTTTTTTAAATTTTTTTCAAAAGAAAAAAAACAATTTGTAATAAATTTTTTTATTTCTTTTTTTTAAAATAAAAACACATGCAATAATTCAAACTATTGTACCTGTGTGTCTGCCTCAGGTTTTGTGCCCAGTTTGGCCCAATGCCAAATTTGACATTTATTTTGGCGGCTCGCCATTTTTAGTTGGGATTTTGGCACTTTTTCAGATTTAGCTATGACTCCAGATTTGGTTGGAGGTCTCTACATTTAGAGGAAGATCTATATTTGGCAAAGATCTATTTTTACCAAATCCACCCCTCACCATTGGCAGTTTCTCTTTTGCACCTGATTTTCAAATGGTGATATCTTGGCCATACAAAGGTATTTTTTAGTGCAATTTTTTTTTAAAAAGGGTAGAATTTCCTGATCTTCGCAGTGGTGTAGATGGTTTTCAGTTTGGGCTTTTAGTTTTTTCCAGATTTCTATTTTCTCAGTGTTGTTATTGTGTAGTTCTCATTTTGGGAACTTCAACAAGCCATATCTTAGGCGTACGAACTCCTTTTTGGGTCCCTTTTTTTGAAAGTGCATGATTTTCCATGTACTTCTCTATGGTGCTATCAGTTTCCTTTTATTATATAGTAGAACTATATTTTCAGCATGTGGTGTTTTGTGGACATTATACACTCCTGTTGTAAGCTCTAGCTAAGTTGTAAACACACTGAAACTTGTCAAAGAATTAGTGCTATCTGTCATATCTTCCTAGACACATTTTGATTTACATCAGTTCATATCTCAGATTGAGAGACTATGGTTAATGATCATGAATCCTGCATCAGATTCTCATCGGGTCACATCTCAGTTTGATGGCCATTCATTATGGTCAATGTTCCTGAATCTTCATGGTACTTGTTCCTATGGATCAGTTTTAGTCACATATCAGCATCGGCAATTGCAGCTTTATCTACTTTCTGGAGTTTGTTCACACTTCTGGGGGGGTCTTCAGACCTTCTCTCTTCTTCCTCTCTTATGGGGGGCATGCATGATTGTAATTTTGTGATGGATTCAGTTCTTGGGGGGTCTTAGTGTTACTCCTTGTTCCATCACATGTTCATGTACTTGTATTTTCTCTCTTTTGGAGAGGAGTTTTCTCCCATTAGGTTTTTCTTCTTTCTCTCCATTTATGAGAGATTCTTGTTGTTCATGGGTACCTAACATGGCCTTGTAGCCGGGACCCATTCTTGCATTAGTTGCATGTTTTTCATTTCTCTTAAGTTGCACTTAAGGGGAGCTGTTGGTGTAATTAAATATTTAATTACACTTTATTAAGTTTACTTAGGGCTAATTTTAGTCTTAGGTTATTCTTAAGTCATATTAGGGTTTTTCTCTAACTTGCAAATATAAAAGCAAGTTCTCTCATGTAATTTATTAATCCATTTCATTAGTTGCATCCTTGTTGTGCAAATTATTCTTCTTTACTTTTTCTCTTGTGGAAGGTAAATCTTAGGTTTTGCAGGTGATCCTAGTGTTTCAAGTTAATCATAAACTCTCACATTAACCAGTGTTTCAACAAGGTTGACATTAAAGTCATTTTCAATTTATGGATCTGCAAAGCCCACTCCAATCTACACTCATGTTCCTCACAACATTCATAATTTAGTTATTCCAGGTTAGTTGAAATATGATCAAATCTATCTATATACATAACTAGATTTTAATTATGCATACATCGCTATCAACAGGCTTCAGAAACTTTCAAGCAAATGTTGTTGGCAGGTGTAAGGCCAAAATTTGTAGGGAGTTGAGCTGGCCTTTTCTCCCAAAAGGTGCACCTATCAAGAAACCGCTACCATCTCAGATAAGGACCAACGGGAGGCGGTTAAGCCATGTCACGAATCCTGAAGGGGGACGCTGACTTTTTTGCTAACAATCCCCCCTCAGCGTTACTCGAGGGGATTCAAACCCGTGACTCGAGTCTGATACCACTTGTAGGGTGTTGAGCTGGCGGTTTATCCCAAAAGGCGTACCTATCAGGAAACTGCTACCATCCTAGATAAGGATCAATGAGAGGCGGTTAAGCCATGTCACGAATCCTGAAGGGGGATGCTGACTTTTTTCCAACAAAATCTACATCCTTTCCAACATAAAACGCATTGTAGAAGGTTTAATGCTCTGGTAGACATGTATGCATAATGATGATACAAGATGAGGCACACGAAAAGGTTTTGATAGACAAAATTAAGAAACTTTCAAGCCAATACAATCGACGGGCACAGAGCATAATCAAAATGGAGCAGATGGTGAGATAAAATTGGAAATGCTCGAGTAGACATGCATGCAAAATTTGGATGCAAAGATAAACCTAATGGCCAATCAAGAAATAACGACACCAATAATGCGATGATTGAAGGATGTACACAAAAAGGATTTGTTGAAAAGACTTTAAAAACTTTCAAAGTAAATGTCGATCGGCAAGTGTAAAGCCAAATTCTGTCACATCCCTCATTGAAGAAGGCCAGCTTGATGGCGACTATGTGGCCAAAATAATAATAATAAAATCAAAACTAAAAGATTTACATTTAATGGGGTCGATGGATGAAAATAAAGGGAAGTAAGACCATTTTCTACGACATGAGACAAAATTAAGGGTGCTATCATGGGCGCCCTACAAAAGGAAAAATAAAAGTCCAACTACCACGACTCTTCGAGGGAGAAGAAAGCATAGGTTATGGACACCCATCAATGCATTAAGGAGAGAGGAATTTTTAATTAGAGGGGAATTTGAAGAGTCGCAAAGGATTATGGAAGACATGAGGGTGTGGAGGAAGGAGTTTGAAGGGCATTTTTGACTGAGTTGAGATGGCGATCTAGCTATGAGTTGAGAGGGTTGTTAGACCTTGTGGAGATTTAAAGGAGATAAAATAGCTTGTGTCTAAGGAGAGAAAGGAAAAAAAATGATAAGTGTGAAGTGGCGATGGAGGAAGAAACAAGGTAGAGGACAATTGTTGTAAACTAGAGCTGACACTCACAAGGAGATAGTGCACTATACTGTGGCTCAAATTCAAGTATAATGTTTTCTTCAAAGAGTTGAAGGAAGAGATAGGAGATGAGAGGGTGTCCAAACTATTGTAGTAACCCCGTCATCAAGAGGAGCTCCATGAAATAGGTACCATCACTGCCAAATGACTGATATAAATTAAAGTATATTGATATTCCATGGTCGAAGCATATATGTTGTCCATAATACTTATTAAACTTTTTCCAAGCATAGGATTGTCATTCCAACCTGGCTGTGGGACATGTAGGTGCATGTTAATCAAAAGTTGCAAGGAAAGTATTAGGTGATAGCCCAAATAATAAGATCTCTCTTTCTCCACACCCGTAGGGCAAATCAGAATGCCAAAAATGGGTTTGTTAGAAAGGCTTTAGAGACTTTTATTTAAATATAAGACAATATCTTGCTAATCTGTACTCAATTGGAGCTTGGGAAAAAGGCAAGGATGCCCATCAAAGAAAATTTATGCTTGGATTTATGTCGGCTATTGTATTGGCCAGGCTACTGTGTTGCTTTATGGTCGTCACAAAACTTATGCATAGAATTCAGTAAAGAAGAATTTATGACCAAATTTTCTCTTGAATGATTTTAAATTGTGATATTTACCGAACATTTTGTTAATAGTTGCCACACTATTATGGTAGATGATCATATTTCTGGCAATAAGTGTCAAGCATTTTATCAAATTCTTGTCCCACTTCTGATATGGGTGTATGCTCATTGCAAAATTTGTATAATACATTTGGTTGAACTTTTCCCATGTGGTTTCCTTATGTTGCAAATATATACTACTTGGGCTCCATTTTATATAAAGTTTGGCTCCACTGTTAAGTGTAGAACTAGGCACCACTCCACAATAGATTGAGATACCATATTCTTGTTCCCTTAGGCATCAAACGTCCTGCCAATAAAAGAGGCAACATATTGTTGAATAGGGTGCCCTATCTTCTTGTTGTTTGGGTGCTACACTCTTTTGGAATGAGGGATTTTAAATAGTATAGTTGGGAGGTGTGTTTGGAATTCCGTGAAGGCCAACATTGTCCTTGTGTTTGTTGGAACCTTCAAATTTTGGCAAAATTTGAAGGTCCTGTGATGAAAAAAATAATTTTTGACACTTAGAAATATACCTGAAAAATATACCCCATTGACCTAATTTGGAGGGTCATAATTCAAAACCTATTCACTTTCATGCCAAACCACTTGGTAGGCATACTCATCTGTCATATGTGAGTGTGCATGTCTGATTTCAGCCTCCCATTATCAGATTTGACAGGGTTTTGAAGTGCCAAGTTGAAGGGTTCTGGAAAGGTTTATTGTTTGCACAGTGTTAAATATGCCCAGGGAGGTCAACTTTGAAGGCTAATATTTCTGATTTGGATGTTATTCATGGCAAACCAATTGGTGTCTCAGATTTTCCCTATGATAATCTACTTCCATGTCCATTTTGAATGCCCCAACACCTCATTTACTATTTTTTCAAGATCAAAAGCAAATGGGATATATATAGTTTTGATGACTGCATTTCCAAAAAGTTTCAGGTCAACTTTGGCTTTTAATATTTCATGAAAGAAGTGGATTGGAGAGAAACCCCTTTGCACACATGCTCATGGAGCCTAAATAAACTACTTCCCCAAGTGGAAGCTTCCCAGGAGATGATTTGGTATTTTTTCAAAATGGTGACTTGGTGAACCCTAATTAGTTTTCACAGGTGCAGTTATAGAAAAGGCTGAGTGAGCTACTTTGGCATTGAATATTTTGCACATCAAGATGGGCCTTGCCAAAATGTTTGTTGCTATGAATTTTTGGTTCAAATGTCTACATGTCTATGCATTTTCATGACTCTAGGAGATGATTTGATCAGTTTTTCAAGGTGATTCTAGGAGCCACCTGACTTGTTTTTCTCATAGTACAAAATACCTGAAAGTGGATTCTAATGATTACCCAGTTTATTTTTTCATCTCCAAAATGTGTTGAAGTAGTTTCAAGTCAATTAAGGATAAAAACTTGTTTCAAAACAAAAAAATTGACCGGGCCCACAATGGGACCCGGTATGCTTCACATAGTTATGAAATTATAAGGCCATGTTTCTATACTTCCTCCTCTCAGAATGCCAAGGCCCTGTATATAGGGATAGAACTACAAATCTTTTCAATGAGAGTATTGCCAATTCGTTTACATCATGCTCAGATGGAAACAATTGTTTGTATCTAGCATTTGCTCTTAATATCACCCAATACAGGTTCATGAGGCTTGATAATGATGGTAACCTCAAATCATACAGGGTACGTCAAATGACATTTCCAAGCACAAGCAACAATTTTTCAACATGGGTTCCAAACTTTGGGTTAGATCAATTTGATAAGTGTGTTCTTCAAAAAGTTTGTGGACCTTATGGCATCTCTATGAATGGCCAGTGTCGCTGTCCGGGCTCTGGAACTCCTGATAACTTTGATCAAATTCAGAATTTGGATATCACCCAAGGATGTTATAGCCAATCAGGCAATGTGTTCATCTAACTACTCTTACATGGCAGCCTTCTTCCACAATAGCTCTACTTCATGTTTCCTCACAACTGGCCCCTCGAACTTCGTGAAATCTATGCCAAACTAGACATATAAGGCTTATATCACAGTCCAAAATACCACGCCAAGAATCTATACTTCAACATTCCTTAAGTAATGGCATGATAGTACGGATAACAGTAGGCTTAGCAACAATAACTCTCTTCCTGTGCCTGATCATCATTGTAACCATTCAGTTCATGCGAAAGAACAAAGTTAGTGAAGATGACATGTGTGAGGAAGAGATTGACCCTACATAAACGAAAGTTGAGGATCTACGCAAAAATTAAGGGAATCAGTGGATGGTAACAAAGGATTAATTAATATGTTTGAAAAGGTCATACAAGAAAGAGATGAAATCTGAACAGCATAATGATACATAAAGTCATCGAGAGGACCCTATCATATTGGACTAACGATTTGGGTGTCCCTCCGATGAAGATATGTAAGGCCTCATCGAGTAGACTAGCAAAAATTGAAAGGACAGAAGGATTACTTGATATCAAGAAGACTTTATCAAATCGGAAAGACCAGTTGATGAGTCCCTTCGATAGACTGATTATAAGAGCATATCATACACTATCAAAGCATATCGAAAGGAGAATATTATTTCGTTAGGAGGTTATAAAAGCTCCCCTGATCTGCCGATGAGATGGGCCCCGAAAACTATAACTAATGAGCATCACCATGATCAAAAGCATTAAGTGAATAGCAGAGAAACTTTCTCTTATCAAGCAGGGTAAGGTGCAAGAGGCCTCGCTTGTGCTGGGCAAGTTTCTTTCAGAAAGAATGGTATGCTAACACCTTCACCTATACGTCCTTCGTCCTCTGTCACTGTAGGAATGGAAATGTGGGTTTTTCACAAAATGCAGAATGAAGAGGCTTGTGCTCCCAACTCTATCACTTATACTAATCTTATAAATGATCTCTTTAGTGTGGGTAGAATATAGGAGGATTTTTAATTGCTGGTTGAGATGGTAGAGAATGGATGTGAGCCTACAGTTCATACCTATACACTGTCCATCACAGTTCTTTGTCAAAGAGGGCAGTTGCAGGAAGCGCGTGAACTAGTGAAGAAGAGGATTGAGAAGAATGACCCACACACTTCTATCATGTCATTTGTTGAAGATCGCTTGTAGCTTAAGGTTAAGAACAAGGAGATAAGGAAGTTCTATGGGGAACATATTCCATATGGTGTTATAAAGAAGGAGCATCTATAAATTTATCAAAGTATGGTGCAATTTTTGATGTATGTTACCAAAATCCCATGCAAGAAGGATTTATGAATGATATACTCTTAGTAGAAAACCAAATACCTATCAGTGTTTTGAAAAACCTCCTTCAAATCTGGAAGCAGCCCAACAAATGTTGGACGACATAATAGAGGTGGTGATTAAGCATGCGGTCAAAACTGGATTTGATGCCAACATATTTGTGGGTGATTCCCTTGTGAATATGTATGTGAAGTGTGGGGAAATAGAATTTGCACACCGAGTGTTTTGCCTGTGAGAGATATTATTTCATGGAATATAATGATTTCCAGGTGCACTCAGAATGGAAAGGCTCGTTAAGCCTTGGTATTCTTTGATCAAATGCAACAGTGGGAGCTGCATCATAGCCCAGTTACTATTGTAAGTGTATTCCAGGCATAAAACCTAAAATGGTACAATGTTGCAAAGCAAAAAATCTATCAAACGGAAAACACTATTGTTAGAGTAATAGGTTCTTTACTTAATTAATTTAATCATATTGATTAATTAATTAAGTCACCTTTACTTTATTTCACTTAAGCTAAACTTAGGAATCCCCTTTAAGGGTTTTATAACTTGCTAATATAAAAGCAAGTTCTCTCATGTAATTCATTAATTGCATCCTTTTTTTTACAAATTGCTCTCTTTGCTTTTTCTCTTGTGGAAGGTTTCTTAGGTTTTGTAGGTGTTCATTGGGATTTGTGATGTTGGTCTCACAACTTCAACAACTATATCTGTAGAAGACTATTGAAGTCTCTCCGATGTACCGATAGGTGGGCCCAAAAGCTATATTTAATACACATCCTCGAGAACTAGATAGCTGAAATTAAATAAATGACTATCAAAGTGACTTATATACACCGAAGTAAGGCTTGTAGGAGTCCCTCTGATACGCTAATGAGCTTCTCCAAACAGCAAAATTTGTTGCATTATCGAAGGAAAAGTAAATATCGGCAAGAGTAAAGTTTTAGTCACTCCGATACAGCAAATGCACATCACCAAAGTGCAAATAAAAGATTAAGTAAAATGTGACTATAATAAGATGAAAGTATAAATTTTACATTTTCACCAAAGGAGTTATAAGGTGGGTGATTATTTTACTTGAGGGACATAATGAATATACTACGTGAAGTTTTAATAATCATAGTGGAGAATATTTTCATTCGGAGGCAAAATATTTGTCGAAGGAATGAACCAAGTTGGTAATTATTTTACCTAAAGAATATTTTTTATATGAAAGTGCATATAATGGCCAGTGAAACATTTTCACTGAAATGGTTAAGATGGGATAATCATTTTCACACAAATGAATATTTTTGTCGAATGAAGGAGAAAAAGCACACAAGTAAATATGAGCATGAAGATTGCCAGCAAAAGGAGAAATAACAATGATTATCATTAAAAATTCATCTTCATGGAGATGCAAAGATGAAGGTTTAAATTAAAAAATTTATTTTCGCCGAAGATAATCGAGATAGTGAAGAGATGCACATGATAATATGTGAAGGGTCATAACCCTAGAAAATACAAAGTATTTATGAGAGATGAAAATCAAAGAGGAGAATCATCAGCAATAGGAGCAATCAGTAGGATAGAATAACATGTGGAATATACTGGAAAATGAAGGCTTCTGATGAACATTGTAAAATCTTTTGAAGCAATTTAACGGAGAAATAATATTATAATCTGATGGCTAACCTTTTGTTGTTCAATTATGTGTTGATATTCATTCATATATGTTATTTGTGTTGTCTCCAAAGTGGTTTTCCTTTGTTATTTAAATTTAATATATCAAGGATATACCTAATTTATCAGGGCACATTTGCTGCACTTGTGTGATTCCCTTGATTGGTATCTATGAGGAGAGAATTAAAATCCTTTTAAGGAATCAAATTTAAATAGGTTTCTACCCAGAATTAAAGTCCTTTTTGAATTGATTAGCTCAACTGGTTTCCTTCACACTAGAATTAAAATTCCTTTCACACATAACAGTAACCTGGGAAAATATCATTGGGATTTGTAAGAAGAGCCTGGTAACTGACAACCTTGCACGTTTATACAAGGTATAAACATTTGAAAATGCTAAATAATTCGAGTTAAGCCAGAAGGGAGGACACATTTATCATACACATCTTGACTCCGTTGCCCAAAAAGCACTGATCATATTCATTATAAAATGATACTTCATTTAAACTTTATTCACATATTCAAAATTCGAACATTAGGAGTAGGAGTAATTATTAAGTTCGCATCTATCTCACATTTACATGCCACTGTGGATAGATCCCTAAATTCAATTAAATCACACAACCTTTAAATCTACATCAGTTATCAAGGTTCACCCGCCTAGGTCTAGCAAAACCTAAAGTGCAAGGGGTTCTCAACCATATCAATTAACTTTGTTTCGTTAGCCAAAAACGTTACCAAAGAGCTTGGCATCCTCTTAAGGTTTACAACCAGTGTTTTTGAGACCTAACAGTGTTGAAGGTCAATTCACAAGTGCTAGAGTTTAATGTTTTATTACTTTACAATATAAAGTGTATAATGTACCTTGATATGGAATGAAATATCTAGACCTGCTTGTTGATTGTCATTATCTTAAGTAATAGGGATACCCATTTAAATGTATGTTGTAGCAACAAATGCTTGTATTTATTTTAGCGACTGGAATGATTTGTTATACTAGAAATATTTAAGCCTAAAATAATTTCATAATAAACTCCAACACATGTGGGAGCCTTGATGACTAGGACAAAGTATAATGGGTTTATGAAAGGAAAGGTTTATTCTAATATCATGCCTATTGAGTTGGACATTTGAAATACTAAGGTTATGTGGAAATAAAAGTTATACCCTGGCCATAGTAGGTGGTAAAAACATTATATTCATAGTGAATATACTATTACTGATGTTACTTAAAACTTGCCTCTCAGGGGGAGTAAAGTTAAGTAGTTGTGAGGCATAGATGGCTATTGTATTAACATGGCTTATCTACAAGCTATTGCTGATCTTGATACTCCAGTACATTGTACTAGACTGATTGTTATATGCTAGTCTTGATTGTTAAGTACTATTGGCACTAGAGATCATTAAATATTAAGACCATTGATATCACTAGTTGTGAAGGTCATGCTATTTTATGTAATTGACTTAAGATAAGAATGCTTCAAGGACTTTTAGTTGAATATTGCACCATAGTTTATATGGTGTGTTTATCTTGAAAAATATAATTCTAAAGAATATGATATAAGCGTCTTACCATGCTTAATTGAACATTAGCTAACTTGGACCATGTGGTATATGAGATGATGTTGTATTTCATAAGTTTGAGTATAAGATTAGTGAAGGAGTTTTAAACACGAGTTCCCCACATTTGGTAACTAAGTCAAAGAATATTATAAGATATGGTAGATTTTCTAGCATGTTGGTACATGCAATTACAAGAAGTATTTATGTGTGGGTTGTTTTGGAATTAGGAGGGTATGGGCTAATAGGAAGGATAATCTAGTATATACTAAGATATATCTAGATCCCTTCTTGATATTCTCATATGCATTCAAGTTGTATTGGAAAACAAAACCTTAATTGTTATGACTCCTAGAAGTTGATAGGGTGACAAACGTTGTTGCCATCTAACACCAGATATATTGGAACTACCAACTTAACTAGTAGGGGGTAGGTGCACAAAATTTGTTTTGGCATGGCTATGTAAGGAATGACTATTTCATGTCAGGTATCTTACCTTGGATATGACTTGGGTTTTAATCCTGCTTCAAGCAAGTTAATATAGGTCTTTTGAATTTTAGACATGATTGTTTTGAGTTGATGCACATTGTGTTTCTGACCATGAAGGATGTCATAATTTGATATAGTCTTGATACTTGATATCATTGAATCCGATATGATAGGACTCCTTTTGGGGCCATATCAACGCTCTATATAACTATTGCATCATGAAGATATTTGATTGCTATTTTCCCATGTTCTGATATGATGGGACTTCTTTTATGTTGACTATGTTATGCTTATTTATGTTTATGTACTTAATTATGGAAATATTAGTAAGCATTGATATGAAATTAGGATGACTATGAAACCCCAACGATAGGAACCTATGTGTTTAACCCTTGACAGATTATACGTGTGAGGAGAACTACATGTGACTTTGATCCTGTTTTGAAGCAAGTATGTAGGCAGTTCTTGGGCGAAGGATGCCCCTGGACCTCAAGTCCATAGGGGAGGGGTTTAGGGAATGAGTCCAAGGCATGGGGTGTTCCTAAACTTGATCAACCTTCCCTCTTTGGTATGTTTCAACTCGAGGCTGAAACTACATTAGATGATTGTGAACTCACCATTTAATTAATAAGTCCCCACTATATAGGCCGAGCCAGTAAAAAGGCACTCTATCAGCACTATGCCCCTCCACTCTAAGGTTGTTGGGTTAGGTTCTCTCAATCTGCCCCAATCTTGGATGAACTTTTAGAATCAACATCTTTTTAGTTTGTCTCTAATGTAATGTATGAAGGTGCCTTTGGACTAGTCTTGATTAATATAATCAATGTTTTACATGTTGAACACTATAGGCTATTGATGGTGGGAATTAATAAGTATGGTATTTATTCTTTACTGAGCTTGTGGTTGTTAATATGCAAAGATATGCACTCAAAAATAGAATTATGTTTAAAATTACTATTGTGGGTTTGAGTTGTGTATGATGCATACTGTGTTTCAAAGTGACCATTGAATGTATGGAATGACCATTGATATTACATTGAGTTGGTATATGTTTATACATATGTAACTAGCTAGAGTCCAGCTCATGTGGCTTCAATTTATATTTGTTGAGGGTTGACCTATAATATAGACCCCTAGACATATAAGACTAGGTATATTGGTTTATGGACCTATATGTGGTATGTAGTTGAGTCAACCTGACTCGTCTTGGTTAATCCTTGTGATATCCTTATTGTGTGTGTACTTGGCCATAAGATGATCCACATCTCAAAACTGAGTCTGATACAAGTGTGGATAGTCATCTGTCACCAATACCGTGCAGGTGACGGATGCCAGGTGCTATCTGCCATATCTTAGGATGAGCCTATTGTCACCAGTAGCATGGAGGTGACAAATACCAGGAGCCATTCAGGTTATGATATAGATGCGGTTTAGCCAATTGTCACCAGTACCATGGAGTTTACAGATAACAGGTGCTATCCATTATATCTTAGGGTTAATCAGCTATCACCGATACCACAGAGGTGACAGATGCCAGGAGCTACCCTTTGGTATGATAGGGCTTAGCCGACTTTCACTGGTACCATGCAGGTGATAGATGTCAGAAGCTACCCCATACCACGTTGGACTAACTTTCGCCAGTGGCATGGAGGTGATAGATGTCAGAATCCACTGACTTGATGGTTCAGCAGGCTGTGGATATCTACTTAATAGCCACAGGTGATGTATGTTGTTATACCTACTCCTTAGCCAGTGATGACAACAAGTAGTATGGGATGCTTGCTTGTCATCACAGTTGGTTGTGATTGTGTATGTGGTTACACCCAGTACTTAGCTAGTGTTGACAACAAGTAGTAAGGGATGCTTGCTTGCCATCACAATTGGCTGTGAACCAGGAAAAAGATGGGAGCTTATGTGTTAGTGAACCAGAGAAATGGGAAGGTGCGTGTAATAGGTTACATCCACTTTCTATTACTAGTTGGTCACTATGTATGTGTGAGTCAATCACTATGTGCATATGTATTAGGGACCTAATGTGTTATGTGTTATTGCACTTGAGCCCTTGCCAGTGATGACCACAAGTAGTATGGGATGCTTGCTTGTCATCATAGTTAGATGCAAATCAAGAAAAATGATGGAACCCATAGTGTACCATTAGATATACCAACATTCTTTTTTGGGGTTTGGGATATATTTGAGGACTTGTGGGCTAGTGAATCAAACAAATGGGAAGATGCTTGCAATATGGGCATAACTATTCCTTCTTGTTACTTGGATATGATATTAACCTAGATAATGTGCATGTGATGCCTGCACAAGCTATTCACATTGTGTACATATGTGAATTAGTCATATTGTGTATATGTGTTTCCTGCCTGAGTTATTCACGTTGTGTATATGTGATTTAGGTGTGAATTAAGCACCTTGTGTATATGGGTTGTATGCATGAGCTAGTCACTTTGTGTGTATGTGACGCATGAATGAATTATTCTCCCTATGTATGTGTGTTGTATGCATGAGCTAGTCACTCTTTGTGTAAGTGACGCATGCATGAATTATTCTCCTGGTGTATATGTGTTGTATGCATGAGATAGTCACTCTGGGTGTTTGTGATGCATGCATAAGTTATTTTCTCTATGTATATGGGATATGCAAGAGCTAGTCACAATGTGTATATGTGGCATATAGATGAGTTATTCATTTTGGGTATATGGTTTGTACCTATGAGCTAGTCACACTTGTATGTGTGACCCGTGTGAGTGATAATCACATTGCGTACAAGGAATGCATACTTGAGCATGTCACTATATGGTTTTGAGTGTTTCCATACAGTGATGTTGGTATTGAACTAACATTTGACTGGATGGCATGTGAAATCATACTATTGCAAATGAATTGATTTGGAATCATAAGATTCACTTGAAGACAATGATCTAAAGGTGAGATTAAAGATCTCATATTAAATGAGAGGATGAAGCCTCTATTATTGTTGATTACGAACTACGGAGCCTCTGATTCCTGTTAGGGGATACGTAGGCAGGGCCATTGCAAATGAACCCTCGAGGCTTAGGTTTGGGTTTAGGGATGACCCTAACCTTTGGAGCTTACCATACTCTGGTGCGAGTATATGAGTTTTGGCATATAGTTGTTGTCATGAGTATGAATGGTAAGTCTTTGAAGCTGGCACTTCCAAATCAGATAGAAGATGCTTCAACATTTAAGATAGTACTTGATGAATAAAAAAAAATTGGTAGTAACAAGGTGATTATTACAAATTCCTCAAATTAATGATAAAACTAGTGGACCCATAGGTTCAATGGGAAAAATTTTTAGAATTTGTTAGATATTTTTAAAAATTTTCTGAAGAAATTTTACAATTTGTTAGATATTTTTTATTATCTATTATAAGTTATTTAATCCATTAAATTATTTTATCAATTCTTATTGAAATTTCATCACATTAATTATTGTCTTCTTTCACTTATATTAGTAAATACAAACATAGTTGGGTAAAATTATTATCATGTCAATTCTTTACCAGGTAAATATTTATATTTTTTTAAGTTATCATTACTTTACATTCACTCTAGATCACTTATCCCTACAATCATTTAAAAAATATAATTTTGAAAATTATAGTTCACCTTTTAGGTAACTTGTCTATATTGTATATATGTAGTAAATTAATTGAATCTCTTATTGATTTTTATATAATCTGCCATGGGTATGTGCAGGATCATCGTGGGGCAAACAGTGGCAATAGGAAAAAAATCGTGTTTTTACTTAGCCAAATTCGCGACTTGGTAAAGTTTGACTTTGAAACGGATATCTATTTTGGTTTGGATACCAAACCAAAATGGATATCCATTTTTGAAAACAATTTGGGAAAAATGCTTTTTACTGGTAGCAAGCAAGAGAAGAGAGAAGATGAATGACAGTATGCAGACTTAAGACCACTTAAAAGGAGTGAGAGAGATGTGAGGCAGAAACCAAGATCAATTAAGGGAGAAGGATAGCTGCCTATCAAACCTAGTGAAGTGAGGGACAAAGAGGAGTGGGGGACATCTAGGCACACTAAGACACAACAAACAAAGAAAGACTAACTAGGATGAGAGGAAGACCCAAGTAAAGAAAATTAAAAAAGCAAACAAAGGAGCAAGGCCACAAATTAGAAGGGAGCAAAAAGAGGAATAACTGTAATACAATTAACCATAAAGAACAAACCGAGGATGAAAGAGATAAGATAATTAAATAATTAAATAAATAATAAAAAAGGGGGGGACAATCGAAGAGGTTAAAATGTGAGGGATAGATTGGGAAAAGCTACATATAAAGAACAAGAGAGGGCTCCAAGTTAAAAGAGAGAGAGGGGTGAACTACGAAGGCAAAGGAGGGGGGGGCTAACAAAAAAGAAAGGTAAGCCAATAACTATCCAAAGGAGGAAAGAAACTAACTGGGAGAAAGCATAAGAGAGAAGAGTAAATCATAAAAGGGAAGACAAGCTACAACGACCAAATAATATATATAAATATATATTCACAACAAACTCCAAGCCACAAACGGAGCACCAGGGGCCAACAAGAAACGAAGGATATGGTTAAAAACCTAGAAATTAAAGAGGAGGGAGAAGGGGGCAATGAGATCCAGAGGTTGGAGACGGGAGGTTAAGCTAGGGGACAAGAGTATGAGAAATAAAAAGGTGAGAACGGGCCAAGGAGGGTAAAGAGGAGGGAGGACAAGGAGCAAAGGGAAAGGGGGGAGAGGAGCCTGGGGGGAGAGGAAAAGGGGATAAGATGAGGGCAAAAGAGGAGGGGCAAAGACTCAATCCCACAAAAGGGGACAAGGAGGGGACAGAGGGGGGGCGGGGGCAAGAACCGGTAAAGAGGGGAAAAAAGGACAAAGATAGGAGAAGGGAGAGGGGAGCTAACAAGATCGGGTCAGGAAGGAGAGGGGAGGGGTAAGAGGGGAGGCTTTTTACTCTTTTTGAAAATACACCTCTTAAATCTTGGATCTCCCATCAACATATGAACCTCCTTAAAGACTGTTTCTAGTGAAGGAGGAGGGCAAATTAACATTGGTAGCTTCTTAAGACATTGATCCATAAGGATTTGTTAAACACTAAGAATCATCACTAATGAATTACTCAAATAATCAATAATAAAATATTCAATTTTGTTCATCAGGTGAAATAATCACTTTTCTAGACTATGTTCCAATATTTTGGGGATAGGAATGGTGGGGCAGCAGGGGTTGTGTTTTGGGGCATTTTGGATTTTTTATGCCCTAAATTGCTTTACGCAATCCTTCATATGATTTGATTCATGATACATGGTTTGAGAAGGATACACATGATATACCCTTACCCTCTAGTGATAAAATTATGAATGATACTTTATGTGGTGAAGCTACACCTTCGTTAATCCTTCATGACATTGTTATTCCTTGTGATGATGATGTCCTTCATGTGATATGTTAGGACATAATGCAAAGTTAACATGGCATAAACTCTCTTGGAAGGGTAAGCATGGACTATAAGAACATTGAACTAGTTGGATCTATTAAGCTCGCCATTTATGAAAGAACCTTTTAAAAGGTTAACCTTAATTAGGTAAGGTTATGTTTCAGTGTGGTTGTTTCTGCAACAATGTGTAAATTAATGTTACTGAAGGATAAATCTAACTATAATAAACTAACATTTTAATAACCATGAGAGCTGGGACTAACAATTAGACTAAAAACTTGACAAACAATACAACTTGGACACATGTAGGACTTGGAAAATGGAAAAGAATATAATTAAATGTGGAAAACAATGAAAAAGTGGTATTAGTCAAGCACTTATATAGAGAAGTGGTTTAGAGGTTGGTTAGGGGAATTATTTAGGGTTTAGAGGTTTAGGGTTGCTCGGGTTTAGGGGTTTAGGGTTTACAGTTTAAAGAGAGATAGAGTGAGGGGACTAATAGAGTTTGGGAGAGATAGAGGAGACAAAGGGGAGAGATAGGAGATAGAGAGTGAGAGACATGTCCAAAGACATAGAGAGAGAGAGAGAGAGATTGAGAGGTAGAGGGATGATAGAGATAGGGAGATAGAGGTTTAGGGTTGCTTGGGTTTAGGGGCATTATTTAGGGTTTAGGGTTTATGGTTTTGGGGTTAGGGGTTAAGGTTTAGAGGTTTAGGGTTTAGGGTTTAGAGAGAGATAAAGGACCAATAGGGAGATATAGAGGAGTCTGAGGGGAGAGATAGGGATATAAAGAGTGAGGGACATGGCAAGAGACATAGGGAGAGAGATTGAGAGGTAGAGGGACAAAGGTGATAGGGAGATAGGGGAGAGATAGGGAGATAGTGGTTTATGGTTACTTGGGTTTAGGGTTTAGGGTTTCTCGGGTTTAGGGGTTAGGGGTTAGGTTTAGAGGTTTAGGGTTTTGGATTTAGGGTTTATAGAGAGAGAGGAATGATAGGGAGATATAGAGGAGTCTGAGGGGAGGGATAGGGAGATAGAGAGTGAGGGACATGGCTAGAGACATAGGGATAGAGATTGAGAGGTAGAAGGACACAGGTGGTAAGGAGATAGGGGAGAGATAGGGAGATAGTGGTTTAGGGTTACTTGGGTTTAGGGTTTAGGGGTTTGGGGTTTAAGGTTTAGGGGTTTAGGGTTTCTCAGGTGTAGGGGTCAGGGGTTAGGGTTTAGGGGCATTATTTAGGGTTTAGGATTTAAATTGTTTAGGGGTTAGGGGTTAGGTTTAGAGGTATAGGGTTTTGGATTTAGGGTTTATAGAGAGAGGAATTATAGGGAGATAGAGAGAGGAAATGGAGGAGAGAGATAAGGAGATAGAGAGTGAGGCACATGGCCAGGGACATAGGGAGAGAGATCAAGAGAGGTAGAGGGATGATAGAGATAGGGAGATATAGGTTTAGAGTTGATTGGATTTAGGGTGTACCTGGGTTTAGGGTTTCTCAGTTTTGGAGATAGCTAGATAGAAAGAGAGAGGAGACAGATAGGGAGAGATAGAGGTGACAAAGGGGAGAGATAGGGAAATAGAGAGTGAGCGATATGTCTAGAGAAATAGGGAGAAGGATTGAGAGGTAGAAGGATGATAGAGATAGGGAGATAAGGGAGAGATAGGAGATAGAGTTTAGGGTTGCTCACGTTTAGGGTTTAGGGGTTAAGGTTTAGAGGTTTAGGGTTTAGTGTTTAGAGAGAGAGGACCAATAGGGAGATATAGAGTGAGGGACATGGCTAAAGCATAGGGAGAGAGATTGAGAGGTAGAGGAATGATAGTGATGGGGAGATAGTGAGATAGGGAGATAGAGCTCGATAGAGGTTTAGGGTTTCTTGGGTTTAGTGTTTAGGATTTAGGGGTTTATGGTTTCTCAAGTTTAGGGTTTAGGGGTTAGGAAATAGGGGTTAGGGGTTAGGGGTTAGGTTTAATCATGCATCCCAGTCATTCCCCTATCATTCCTATATATCCTATCTCTCCCCTCTATCTTTCCCTCTCCCTTATCGACGAAGCAAATGGAAACAAGAAAACTAGGACTCCCTTTGTCAGGTTTAGGGTTTAGGGCTTAGGGGAATTATTTAGGGTTTATGGTTTAGGGGTTAGGGTTTAGTATTTGGAAGAATTATTTAGGGTTACTTGGGTTTAGGGTTTAGGGGCATTATTTAGGGTTTACGGTTGCATGTCAAAAGTAGTCTCTCTCTCTCTAAATCTGTAAACCCTAAATAATGGCCCTAATCCCTAACCCCTAATCCGCATCTACCTCTCTCCTGTATCTACCTCTCTCCTGTATCTATTCAAAAGTGCCTTTAAAATACTATGAGATACCTTAGTATAAGTAAATCATATAAAAATCAAATATATATATCATCATAATCCGATATAAATTTTGATAGTATTTTATAGCTAAAATGCCTAAATATCATCATAATCGTTTATAAATTTGCTTGTATTTTATAGCTAAAATGCCTAAATATCATCATAATCCTTTATAAATTTGCTTGTATTTTATAGCTAAAATGCTTAAATATCATCATAATCCTTTATAAATTTGCTTGTATTTTATAGCTAAAATGCCTAAATACTTAAAATGCTAAAAATGTTACAATAATAAAATAAAAAACAATGAATACAATAGGGAAAAAGAAAACGGATATCAGTTTCCAAAACGGATATCCGTTTTGGAGAGCATAAAAAGCAAAAAAGACTACGTTTTTGCAAACCCGCGGCTTGCAAAAATGCAGTCTCATCTTCAAAAAATGGATATTAGAGCAAAGGAATGGATATCCGATCCAAAGAGGTAAGATTTCATGCAATTTTTTTGTTTGTTTTGTATTTTCAAGCAATTTTTTTGGTTTTTATGCTAAGTGGGTATGTTTTATAATTTAATTAGGTAAAATGGATGCACAAAATGAAAACCCAAACCCTCCACCACCAAACCCTCCCCCTCCAACAATAGAAGAGAATATTCAGAGAAATATCGATCATATAAGCAGGATCATAGAAATGTATCGCCGCCACCCTCGATTGTCTATAATAACATCGAATTTAGAGGGAATCATTAATCATATTCAAACCTTGTCAACCCAACACGAATCATTTCGACAATGGCAAGAAGCCAAGAAGGCTGAATATGCTAACGGTTTGTCATATGAGGAAGTCAAAGATTTAGAGATTACAAAAACTATGTTAGCCCAACACTTTGTCAATCCTAAAACTGGATTGCATGTTGATGTCCGTAAGCCCAAATTTTCAATCAAATGGTGTATTCATGACGGCATTAGTCAAAACTTTTGGGATCGTTGGTGGATGGTTTTTGATAAACCACCCAACAATAATTTAGATGTGTCTTTGTATTTCCTCCGTAAACTCTATGCAGAGTTCATCATGGGTCAACATGTTAATTATTTTGATTTTAGAGAGTTTCAAGGAGTGGGCAGAGGAATGCCTCAAGATAGACCTGGGGCAATTAGACAAGAACAAGGTCCCTATATTCCCCCTCCTACTATCCCTTCTCCACCCCTAATGCAGCACCCAGACGTTGTTGCAAATGCAACACAACAGGGCCTTAGTGCCATACACTCTTTCACTGAGCATTTGATTATACAGACATCTCAGTTTGCACAAACACATGATGAAGGTGATGATATTGGATCACCTGGTACTACTAGACTGTCACCGTCCAAACATGTATGTGTGCCCCATCATTGCATTTCTTGCAATCATTTATGCTTGGGTCCTATTATGGAGAGTAGTGAGCCACCGTTGAACACATCAGAGTATGATCTCCATTCACGAGATAAGGCAATGGGGTCCAGAACTCAAGCTGAGGGGTCAGGGACAAGAATAGAAGCTACTGGATCAGTAAACATTAGAGAAGGAGAAATGCATGAGCAATCTTTTATGCAGGTAAAATTTAAAGTTAAATTTTATGGTCTATTCCATTTGAATATATAAACAACTTTATTAGTACTAATGTATCTAAGTGGGATAACAGTTGATGACAGAGGGGGAGTTGACAGAAGTTCATCATGGAACTTTGTCTACCTTCCAATTTGGCTTGGACTTGCCGGTATAATTTGTTGTACACATCAACTTTTTTTTATGCATTAATTATCTTTGTGAGTAATTATATATTAATTTATATCTTGATGTTAATTTTATTTTCTAGTCAATCGAAGATGTGAATGATGTGGCATCTTTGCCAATAGTCTTTTCTCGAACTCCTGATCGACCCAAGGCACTATCATTTGCAGAATGGCTTTCTCAACGCCAACAAAGGGTGGAGGTAATTTGATTGAATTGTACTTTAATTGATAATTTAGAAAACTTAAATATTTGATTATAGTCATTTAGAGTCTTACATTCTTGTCCTTCTTAATTGATGCAGGAGGCCTCGATGGTGGTATGTGCTTGTTTTCTAGTAGATAAGTTTTTGTGTAGTGCATTTCCTATTTTAAATGTATGCATTTCCTATTTTGTTTAATAATTATATATTTATTTATTTCAATGTTACTTTGCTTTTATGTAGTCTATTGAGAATGTGAGTGATGTGCCACCTTTGCCATCATGCTTTTCTAGGACACCTGATTGTCTTAAGAGAAAATCATTTGCAGAACGATTGTCCAAACAACAACATAGAGTCAAGGTAATTGAATTGAATTTTTCTAAATAATTGATAGTTTATCTAGCGGTCTTATAGTAGATTGTAGTGATTTAGATGTATGTTAATAAATGAAAGTTCTTAATTGTAGTAGATAAGAATCTATTTACTAACTTTAACTTATTTTTATTTACCATTGAAGAGATTAATCAAATTTGTGTTTTGACTTGTTAATGCAGGAAACTTCACCTCCATCAATTACTAGACATTTTGGTACAAAGAGGACACTTTTTTAGGATCCATCACAGATTGAGGGTCAAGTGGACTTGTAGTATTTGATGTAACTATTTGGCATGTAGATTGTATATAGATTTTGAGACATGGCATATGCCACATTTTGTAAAAAATATTTTGAGTTGGCATATTTGCCAAATTTTTGTATATGTCTACCATTATGGACTAGATTTTAATGTATATACACCTTGATATACAATATAATTTAAATTCCTTATGTGCAAGTCATGACACTTCCCATGATGCCATACATTATGATGATAGTTCTTTAGTCTATTGATTATATATTTAGCATTGAGAATGGTTTTAGATCAAGAGAATGGTTTTAGATCAATAGAATCAATATGAAAAAATTCCTTATATATGCCCTAATCAAATAAGGTCATGATAAACCATTTCATCATGTATTTAGTCTTCACCTTGTCAAATTTTGTAAATATGTCCAAGTTGTCATATGAAAAATGTAAAAAAAATGCAAAAGTATGGAAGATGAATAGTCAAGTACTCAAGAGTCAGTTGGAGACTATTGGTTTCCCTCAAATCATGTATAAATATGCATAAACCTTCATGGAAAAGGCATTGGAGATGTATTGAAAACATTTTGAAGATGAATTGAAGACATGTTTGAATGAAATTAATGTCAAGAAACTCTATGTCAAGGACACTAGGGGCACATTATAAACATAAAAAACTTACATCTTGGGGGGAGGTGCCAATAAGGCCAATAAGGATACTATTTCAGTTGGGTGTGTGTGTGTATGCAAATCCCATTTATGACCGAGAAGCTTTCTATTTACTATTATTCAACTCTCGTTGATAGGAGGTTGGCTCTACAACTATTGCAATTTGTGTATGAAACCTAGATGCCTAAGAGATCATATATATATGTATGTATGTATGTATGTAAATCCTACAAGACAGTCATTCATGAAATTACTATGCAAAGAGGGTTTATAAGTTGCATTAGGGTTTATGACTATCCTAAAACAACATTGTGTATATGCTCATAAAAGCCATCAAACTCTGAGAATAAACTCGTCATTAGATAAGGAGTGGAAGGCTAAAGTCACATTCCCAAAAACCTCTTAAAATCACATGTCTCCTCTTATGAAAACTAGGGTCTTTGCTGATACATCGTTCCGTAAGAGCAAAGTCACTTAAGATCCTGAGAGCAAAAACCTTGCCAGGTGCCATATTTTTTGTTCTGCTCATCGTGGGGTCGAATGGACTACGCCACCGCGTCGGGGTGGGCGGGTAATTGCTAGGGGAGGTCTCGTTTTGTGCGCCAAGCATCCCAGTCATTCTGGGCAAGAGGCTACCGGCAAAGTCCCTTAAGATCCCTGAGACCAAAAAATTGCCAAACTTTGACCGAGCAATTCTCAGAATTCATGACAGTTGGGAATGCTCTGTTTGGACCTACAGGTGCACGTGACATCCTTCCACAATAACTTCTCTCATTTTTGGTCAACTCCATTCCGTTTGACCGTGCTGAAATCAAACGCATTGTTGCAAAATGCTTCAATTTGATGCAGTGGAAAGCTGCTAGGTGCGACATTTTTCATTCCATAGCTCGTGCGGTCGAACGGACTACGCCAACGCGTCGGGGTGGGCGGGTAAATGCTAGTGGAGGTCTCATTTTGTGCACCAAGCATCCCGGTCATTCCGAGCAAGAGGCTACCAGCAAAGTCCCTTAAGATCCCTAAGACCAAAAAACTGCCAAACTTTGACGGGGCAGTTCTCAGAATTCGTGACAGTTGGGAATGTTCTGTTTGGACCTACAGGTGCACGTGGCATCCTTCCACAATAACCTCTCTCATTTTTGGTCAATTCCATTCCGTTTGACCATGCCGAAATCAAACACATTGTTGCAAAATGCTTCAATTTGATGTAGTGGAAAGGTGCTAGGTGCGACATTTTTCATTCCATAGCTCGTGGGGTCGAACGGACTACGCCAACGCGTCGGGGTGGGCGGGTAAATGCTAGGGGAGGTCTCGTTTTGTGCACCAAGCATCCCAGTCATTTCGGGCAAGAGGCTACCGACAAAGTCCCTTAAGATCCCTGAGACCAAAAAACTGCCAAACTTTGACCGGGCAGTTCTCAGAATTCGTGACAGTTGGGAATGCTCTGTTTGGACCTATAGGTGCACGTGACATCCTTCCACAATAACCTCTCTCATTTTTGGTCAACTCCATTCCGTTTGACCGTGCCGAAATCAAACGCATTGTTGCAAAATGCTTCAATTTGATGTAGTGGAAAGGTGCTAGGTGCGACATTTTACATTCCATAGATCGTGGAGTCAAACGAACTGCACCAACGTGTCAGGGTGGGCAGGTAAATGCTAGGGGAGGTCTCGTTTTGTGTGCCAAGCGTCCCAGTCATTCCAAGCAAGAGGCTACCGACAAAGTCCCTTAAGATCCCTGAGACCAAAAAATTGCCAAACTTTGACGGGGCAGTTCTTAGAATTTGTGGCAGTTGGGAATGCTCTATTTGGACCTACAGGTGCACGTGGCATCCTTCCACAATAACCTCTCTCATTTTTGGTCAACTCCATTCCGTTTGACCGTGTCGAAATTAAATGCATTGTTGCAAAATGCTTCAATTTGATGCAGTGGAAAGGTGCTAGGTGCGACATTTTTCATTCCATAGCTCGTGGGGTCGAACGGACTATGCCAACGCGTCGGGGTGGGCGAGTAAATGCTAGGGGAGGTCTCATTTTGTGCGCCAAGCGTCCCAGTCATTCCGGGCAAGAGGCTACCGGCAAAGTCCCTTAAGATCCCTGAGACCAAAAAATTGCCAAACTTTGACGGGGCAGTTCTCAGAATTTGTGACAGTTGGGAATGTTCTGTTTGGACCTATAGGTGCACATGGTATCCTTCCACAATAACCTCTCTCATTTTTGGTCAACTCCATTCCGTTTGACCGTGCCGAAATCAAACGCATTGTTGCAAAATGCTTCAATTTGATGCAGTGGAAAGGTGCTAGGTGCGACATTTTTCATTCCATAGACCGTGGAGTCGAACGGACTACGCCAATGCGTCGGGGTGGGCAGGTAAATGCTAGGGGAGGTCTCGTTTTGCGCACCAAGCATCCCAGTCATTCCGGGCAAGAGGCTACCGACAAAGTCCCTTAAGATCCCTGAGACCAAAAAATTACCAAACTTTGACGGGGTAGTTCTCAAAATTTGTGATAGTTAGGAATGCTCTGCTTAGACCTATAGGTGCATGTGGCATCCTTCCACAATAACCTATCTCATTTTTGGTCAACTCCATTCTGTTTGACCGTGCCAAAATCAAACGCATTGTTGCAAAATGCTTCAATTTGATGCAGTGGAAAGGTGCTACGTGCGACATTTTTCATTCCATAGCTCGTGGGGTCGAACGGACTGCGCCAACGCATTGTGGTGGGCGGGTAAATGCTAGGGGAGGTCTCGTTTTGTGCACCAAGCGTCCTAGTCATTCCGGGCAAGAGGCTACCGGCAAAGTCCCTTAAGATCCCTGAGACCAAAAAACTGCCAAACTTTGACGGGGCAGTTCTCAGAATTTGTGATAGTTGGGAATGTTTTGTTTGGACCTACAGGTGCACGTGGTATCCTTCCACAATAACCTCTCTCATTTTTGGTCAACTCCATTCCGTTTGACCATGCCGAAATCAAACGCATTGTTGCAAAATGCTTCAATTTGATGCAGTGGAAAGGTGCTAGGTGCGACATTTTTCATTCCATAGCTCGTGGGGTCGAATGGACTGCGCCAACGCATCAAAGTGGGCAGGTAAATGCTAGTGGAGGTCTCGTTTCGTGCGCCAAGCATCCCAGTCGTTCCGAGCTGTAAGCTACCGACAAAGTCAAAAGTTGCTAGGATTGAAATTTTGCATTCCACAGGTCCTGGGGCCAAACGGTTTGCTCCAACACGTCGGGGTGGGCGAGTAAATGCTAGGGGAGGTCTTGTTTTGTGTGCAAAGCATCCCAATCCTTTCGAGCTGTAAGCTACCAACAAAGTCATTAGTTGCTAGGATTCAAATTTTGCATTCCACAGGTCCTGGGGCCGAACGGTTTGCGCCAACATGTCAGAGTGGGCGAGTAAATGCTAGGGGAGGTCTCGTTTTGTGTGCAAAGCATCCCAATCCTTCCGAACTGTAAGCTACCGGCAAAGTCACACTTTGCTGGTAGCTTACAGCTTGGAAGGATTGGGATGCTTTGCACACAAAACGAGACCTCCCCTAGCATTTACTCACCCACCCCGACGTGTTGGTGCAAACCGTTCGGCCCCAGGACCTATGGAATGCAAAATTTTAATCCTAGCAACTTTTGACTTTATCGGTAGCTTACAGCTCGGAACAACTGGGACGCTTGGCGCACGAAACGAGACCTCCACTAGCATTTACCCGCCCACCCTGACACATTGGCATAGTATGTTCAACCCCACGAGCTATGGATTGAAAAATGTCACACCTAGTACCTTTCCACTGCATCAAATTGAAGCATTTTGCAACAATGCGTTTGATTTCGGCACGGTCAAACGGAATGGAGTTGACCAAAAATCAGAGAGGTTATTGTGGAAGGATACCACGTGCACCTGTAGGTCCAAACAGAACATTCCCAACTGTCACGAATTCTAAGAACTACCCCGTCAAAGTTTGGCAGTTTTTTGGTCTCAGGGATCTTAAGGGACTTTGCCGGTAGCCTCTTGCCCGGAATGACTGGGACGCTTGGCGCACAAAACGAGACTTCCCCTAGCATTTACCCACCCACCCCGACGCGTTGGCGCAGTCCGTTCGACTCCATGATCTATGGAATGAAAAATGTCGCACCTAGCACCTTTCCACTGCATCAAATTGAAGCATTTTGCAACAGTGCGTTTGATTTCGGCACGGTCAAACGGAATGGAGTTGACCAAAAATGAGAGAGGTTATTGTGGAAGGATGCCACGTGCACCTGTAGGTCCAAACAGAACATTGCCAACTGTCACGAATTCTAAGAACTACCCGGTCAAAGTTTGGCAATGTTTTGGTCTCAGGGATCTTAAGGGACTTTGCCGATAGCCTCTTGCCCGGAATGACTGGGACGCTTGGCGCACAAAAAGAGACCTCCCCTAGCATTTACCCGACCACCCCGACGCGTTGGCGCAATCCGTTCGAGTCCACGATCTATGGAATGTAAAATGTCACACCTAGCAGCTTTCCACTACATCAAATTGAAGCATTTTGCAACAATGTGTTTGATTTCGGCACGGTCAAACGGAATGGAGTTGACCAAAAATGAGTGGTTATTGTGGAAGGATGTCACGTGCCCCTGTAGGTCCAAACAGAGCATTCCCAACTATCACGAATTTTGAGAACTACCCGGTCAAAGTTTGGCAGTTTTTTGGTCTCAGGGATCTTAAGGGACTTTGCTGGTAGCCTATTGCCTGGAATGACTGGGATGCTTGGTACACAAAACGAGACCTCCCCGTAGCATTTACCTGCTCACCCCGACGCATTGGCACAGTCAGTTCGACCCCACGAGCTATGGAATGAAAAATGTCGCACCTAGCACCTTTCCACTGCATCAAATTGAAGCATTTTGCAACAATGCGTTTGATTTCGGCACGGTCAAACAGAATGGATTTGACCAAAAATGAGAGAGGTTATTGTGGAAGGATGCCACGTGCACCTGTAGGTCCAAACAGAACATTCCCAACTGTCACGAATTTCGAGAACTGCCCCGTCAAATTTTGGCAGTTTTTTGGTCTCAGGGATCTTAAGGGACTTTGCCGATAGCCTCTTGCCCGGAATGATTGGGAGGCTTGGCGCACAAAATGAGACCTCCACTAGCATTTAGCCGCCCACCCCAACGCGTTGGCGTAGTCCGTTCGACCCCACAATGAGCAGAACAAAAAATATGGTGTAGAGAGGTAGATGTGCGCCCAAGTCATCATTTGATGCCTTCAATAACTACAAACTCCTTTGATGATGCATTTTATCCTTCCAATTCACTATCTAGCCTTAGGCGCACATTTTAGGTTGATCAATCATAATCTAGTGCCCTAAGTACCAAGGCACACTTTTAGGTTAGTTTGATAAAGGATTAGCGCCTTCATTTCTAGGCGGAAGTTTGGAGTTGAAATACATCAAAATAACAAGTTTCTTCATCACTTCAAACATATTTAACACTTTGAAGATCTCCAATGCATGATTGAATATCAAGAAACCAATGTATCATTTCATGAAGGTCTTAAGTGTTGTAAATATGCATCTTCTTATTTAATCATGTGTTGTAAATGAAGGAATGCAATGATTGCAATATGTGCACAAAATAGAATTTTTGATAAGGATTGAAAGGAAATGTTAAGAAAATGCAATTGGCGGGTGTAAATCCAAAGTGTGGAAGCATAGACAAGGCATGTGAAGAGTTTGGCATGACACCTCAAAGAGATGCTATCTCATGGAATGCAATGATTGCAAGATATGCACAAAATGGATTTTTTGAAAAGGCTTTAGAAACTTTGAAGCAAATACAATTGGAACGTTTAAAACCAAATTCCATAACCTGTGCAAGCATTCTCCCTACTTGTGCCAAATTAAGATCTTATATATACATATATGCACATAATGTCATGAAAATAATGTATAGTGTATATATCAAGCCATATAAGCATGTACAAATAAAACCATATGGGTATATACAATGATATACATCGATAACATACAAAAGTATGTTTACAAAGCCAAATACACATATGTAACAAAATGTCCCAAAATCAAATCTCCTATGGATTGCTATCAAATAATCTATGGCTCTTGCTAGGCCATGAAGATGGTGAACCAGTCAATGACTCATCTTCTATCGCTCATCGACTAGACCTCCTCGATAGAGATTTTTGAATTTCCACCTATGAATACAATCAAACAACGTGCACATTAATATAGAATTTAATATTCAAAATATATAACATGACATAAGTAATCAATCACTTACCACCAATTGGTGATCCCTTTTGATCATTTGTTGTCTCTCTTCTTCTATAGAGCTGGATGGGTAGGGGAGGTGACGTCCTGTGAGAAGCATGAACAAGCAGATTTAAAAGTAAACATGAATATCATAAATATGTACATTAAATGCTGCACTTATTATAGGACTATTCTAGTACTATTTTAGGACTGTTGTAGGACTGTTGTAGTTAAAACTGTCCTAGTAGACATGTATAGGACTGTTATAGGACTATCATCTCATGGAATATAATGATGGCAAGATATATATCAAGATTAGTATGAAGATTAATTATGACTGTTATAGGACTTTTATAAGAATGCAAAGTAAGGAAGCATAGGCAAGGCACATGAACTGTTTGGTGGAATACCTCAAAGAAATGAGAATTTTGTCAGATGTTGTAGTTGCAATTGCCATGTGACACATGCATGTAATATGTGAAAGCATAGACAAGGCACATGAACTATTCGGCAAAAGACATCAAATACATGTCATCTCATGGAATGCCTTATGTAGAAAAAGGTACAAATGTGCAATATTAAGAAATACAAATGAGAACTAAAAATCATACCTCAAGTATAGTCAAAATAACCTACGATGCCATACAAAATAATTTATGATGCCATGCAAAATAATCTATGATGCCATGTAAAATAACTTTATTCGCAGTCCTGTATAGTCAAAAGCATGCATTATAGTTAAAGTAACAAGATTTTTAATAAAACAATTCTAAAAAATAGAAAAAACAAGAACAAGTTAAGATAAAAAATGTCATACTTGTCCATCTGGAAGTTTAAATGCTAGTCAAGCGTACCTGAGGGGTCATCTCTTACCTTCAAAGTATCCAATATTGCTTCATGATCAGCATTACTAATTGTCCATAGTTCTTTTGATTTTGGTTTTCCACGATGCTTTAGTAACTTGACATTTGTTGCTACAACTAGGTGAGAATACATCAATATGGTTTTATGCTTCTCAAAGTCTTCAAAGGCCGGGATGCCATTCTTTTTAACCATATATGTTCGTAACCAAGTCCCAGTAATAACAACTGATCCTGTAGGATATGTGAACCCATCATCATCTGTCATAGGTTGTGTTAGCTTTTATTTTCCCTGTACACATCGTGGCAACCAATAGTCTGACCTCTCTTCATTTCCATGCGGTGCAACAACTGCATAAACATGACCTGGCTGTACAAGGTCTGAAAGATGTTCATAGTCAAATGAGCTCTCCATGTCATTGACAGAAGGTGATTGACCTTCATATAAAGGGATTAAATATTGTGGAATCCATGCATCTACCTACTCACTTGACTCACAATTGTTCCAATCACATTTAATACAACTCTGACAAAAATAAGCTAATTCTCGTGTCCAAATAGTCCATGTACTTGCATTTGAGCTTTGAAATGAATGCATCTTTGATGATTCACTGATTCTCTGGCATTCCAACTTCTCTATCGCTATCCCATCATCAACCAACCAAAAGAACCTGCGCACTTCAGAATCAAGAGCCACTCCTCGTGACAATGCATTGTTACACCACTTAACAATGGAATCTGCATCACTGAATGTAGCACCACCTCTAATCTTTAGTTGTTCTTTAAAAAGAGCTCTCTTCACGCATGCACCTGCTCCATCATGTTCACTTTTTCCGTGTCCGGCTTCAAAAAAATTCCAAATATGAGGTGTACCCTTCTCTACATGCATTTTGCTCAACCAATAGAAATTACGAGCATTCTTGAATTGACCAGTGCAATTATCTGACCAAATGAGATGTTGATCTATTCTAATATCTTTTTCTTACAAGAACCCATAAAATTGTTGAAAACAATATTGCACAAATTCTGCTGAATGAGATCGATCATCACTCATGTAAAAATGGTATTCTCTGACAATCTTTATGTTCTCTTCTGTACTCTCAGGGGCATGTCTGTATGTGATGTGAACAAAAATAGCAATCTGAATAGAATTGTAGTACTAGGATTGAACTTCATTTTGGGGTTGCAATGTATAGTTTTCTACAAAATCAACTACAAAGACAATAGTTCCAATCGGGAAAGAGTCTTTACACATCCTGAACTGTTGATCTAACCATCAAGACCTGTGGCTATGTCTGACATACTTGTAGAAAAGATTTTTCTTAAAATCAGAAATACTTACCTCTCTTACAATCAACTCACATCTAGAACCTTCACCTCCACTTTTCAAATTGTATTTCACTGTCTCATATCTCTTTTTCTCAACCATTTTCTTTCCAAAATCATGCTCGTTGCCCTCATGAAAACATGATACAAACTTTGATAACCCACCACATTGTAAACACTTTTCATTTAAACAATCATTCTTGTAGAACATGCAACCATCATCTCTAATACATAGAAATAAATCCAATAAGTCTCTAGATGACTTTGGTAGTTGAATTGCACCACACTCCTGTAACATTTTGTTAGTGTGCAAAGTAGAACGAATATTGCATAATAATTCATGGTACATAGAAAATTCTACATGGTGTTTGCAACATGTATTACAAACTTTAAGAGGAACACAATAAAATGGCTTAAGAGATTCAAATGCTCTTTGTGAGATTGTCATACCTGGGTGAGTTTCACAATATTGTTTGTACAATGTTGTTTGGCTACATTCCAAGTAATGTTTAGGATGTGGTGTGCGGTCTTTATCACCAATTCTTAACTTTACAACATCTTTTGCATTCGGTGATACCCTAGAGTTAGTGTGCCAAAATCGTTCAATTTCTTCCTTTGTGCTATCAATTAGCTTCTTGTCAACTCGTGGAAGCCTACCACTGAAAGCCCAAGTATCATTGGCAATAGGACTATCTAGCCTTGATCTTAATGCTAGTGCTTTTGACAATGTTTTATGATTCAATCTTAAGTCAACACAAGTTTGCCTCATTAATCGAGCATTTCTTAATTGTTTGCTTACTATTGAGGTTGTTATTACTCTACGGGCAGCTCTTTTATCTTTCTTCTTGCTAGTCTTTCCAATAGAATTGAGTGCATTAAAAAGGCTTCTTACAATAATTTTATTCCAATCGGACACTTTGTTTAACCGAATCTTTCATTTCTTTAGTAAAGGTCTCATTTTGTACATCTTTAATAATTGCACAAAAAGTTGGCATTGTTCGGTTAATGTTTTCTTCTCAAAGTATACATTGAAGAGTTTTGTAGCCCACAACTGAACCGTTCGTGATGACCTCTTGCCTTCAAGTTTTTCCATTATGTTCTCATCAATTTCAAGTAACCATTTTGGGGTTTTTGGGTGTTTTCCAATTTCATCACGATTATTCTCTTCTTGACAAATGTCCTCTCTTCTTATGAAATTTGGAGATACATTGATTGTTCTTGTTTCATCCATGTTATCAACCTCATCAATTTTATCAACAAATGGATTATGGAGTGCAATTTCAACATCATGATGTTCATATCCACTTTCTTCAAGTGCACATCTTCGTTTTTCTTCTTCTTCTTTGTCCATGGTATTGCTATTATGAATAGATGTTTCATAACATTTTTCAATATTTTCATTTGTAATATCATGGTGAATTTCATTCTTATCTAACATTTCATTATAATCAAAATTAACATCTTCAATTTGCATGTCATTAGATGGTAAAGAAGAAGATTCACCTTGATGAGCATCCGCCAAACCCACCCTTCCAATCCTCTTCCTTTCCCTATCTTTTTTCATAATTGCTTCAATTTCCTCCAATGTAACTTTCCTCCTCCTTTTTTCTTTACGACGACTGTTGCTCCCATTAGGGAAACAAAAATATCACCCTTATGATTGTAACAAGAAAATTGTGTCTCCAAAAGTGCATAAAAATATTCCTTTCATTGTCATAGCCAAAAATCATGAGTATTTCGACAGCAGAGGGTCTCTGGTTGCAGAAGTCAGGCCCAACAATATTCCTTTTGTCTTTTTTCTGCTTTTACAAAACGGATATCCGTTTTGGAAAACCCCAATTCTTTGCAACAGACACTTGCAACGTCCATATGGCTACTACAAAACAAATATCTATTTTATTATGTACATTTGGATTCTAGACTAGGGATTCATTGTATTATTCAATAAACTTGTGAATTACCATCTAATTTCAATGTTTACACACTAATCCACCTAGGTATCAACTTAATAAAGCTCTGGATATAAACCATTATTTGATTTTAGGCTATCATCAAATGAGGAGCTTCTAAAGGCAAAAATGTTGTCCCAAAAGAAGGCTCAATGTTATTCATAAAGACATTAGATTGTTAAAATACAAATTCAAGGTTAGATATTCCTTGGGCTATTTTAGTATAGAGAAGCAAAATTGCAATATATGACTGTCCTAGGAATTAGAATGGTTAATCATAGGATATTCATGGCATTTTGATATTAATGGATGGATTGATGGATGTTTAGGGAGTTTAAGTTTAAATATAATGTATGAGAATTCTTATTTATGAAGGATCTAATATGTCTTGTGTCTTATTTGCAGGCCATTCAAGAAAGAAATGAAAAGATACCAAGGACTATCATAACACCTATTATAATTAGGTGCATCAAAGGATTGTCATCTAGGACATTACCAATATGGGAAGTTATCAAAACCATGTCATGTTTAAAATTAAAGGCTTTATCACCTCTTTGTCCCTATAGGCCTATTAGAACAATAGGTCACATTTTATTCATATACCGAGGTTGAGAATAAACACTAAGCATTTGTAGTTATGGCAAGTGTAAATGGAAATAGATCACAACTTTAGACAATCTATTCTCTCCTAGATTGCACTGACTGAGTGGAAATTAAAAATTTCCTATTAATGTCCTTTATATACTGAAGGTATGGGTGAGAAAGGTAAACTTTGTATGTTGTAGACAAGTGATGCAGAGCAACACAGCAAAAGCTTACAAACAAGGTGTAAAATACCCATTAACCCACCAATTGCTCAAATAGCTTTTAAAATATCCTTCCCAAGGTCCAAACGAGACCAAAATACACTCTTTCTTTACTATCGGCAAGACATTTCTAATGTCTCATCGAACTATGCTTCACATGTTCTTCTTTTCTCTATTGTCGGCCAGACTTATCATTATCGATAACCTTCAAATTTGTTAGCCCGATGTGGGACCTCTTGCAGATGTGTAGAATCCATCGCTCAGGCTTATGCTATCGGTGTGACTCCTCCGTTGTTCTCCGATATGTATAAGAGGACGGATCAAAGTAATTAGCATGCTCCCTTCAAAGTAAAGACATGAGAATAGAGCACTTGTGAGATGGTTATTGTAAAGGGACAAATCAAGTAGAGACATGCAGTTTCCTAGAGAATTTGGAACGCTTCCGCTCAGGCAATTGTAGGACAAACAAAAATGTTCTAACTTCCCCAGACCACCAAATTCTACAAGTATGCTCCCCTTCAAGTTGTTGTGTGAAATTCTTTTCCAGTGAAGTTGTGAGTAATTGGCAAGAGATTTGGGAATAGAACCCTCTAGTCCATTTCTTCTTAAGTCAAGTATCTTCAACGCTTTCAACTGGTCAAACCAAGGTGGAATCCTTCCCTTGAAAGAACTAAAAGAGAGATTTAAAGTGCATAACAAGGAGAGACCTCCTTCGGATGGAAAAAGGGTACCTTTTAATTCCAATTGAGGGAGAATTATGGCCACCACTCTATTGGTATGTTTCTTGTACCAAACACTGGTCCAGAAGCACACATTTTCTGAATTGGTAGAAGTCTAGTTGGAGAAATGTGGTCTCCTCGACTACTATTATTGTAGGATATGCATAAACGGGTTTGTTGAAAAGGCTTTAGAAAATTTCAAGCAAATGCAATTGGCAAGTGTAAAGCTAGATTCTGCAACCTTTGTCAGCATCCTCTCTACCTCTACCAAAATGGGAGCTTTGGAATAGGGTATGGACATTCATCAAAGCATAATGGAAGTGGGATTTTTGTAGATATTCTAGTTGGAAATGCTCTGGTAGACATGTACGGAAAGTGTGGAAGCATAGACAAGACACATGAACTGTTTGAAAAAATGCCTCAAAGAAATGTGGTCTCATGGAATAAGATGATTGCAGGATATATACACACTTACTCCAATGTGAGATTCACCACCTTTGTCTATCGGTAAGACCAATACCCTCGGTGAGACTTTTTACTTGCATTCCGACATTATAACTCTCCCCGATGTGTTTACCGTCCATCAGTCATCGGTAAGACTTCTACATCAGTCAGACATTCTCTTCGATTTCTGATATCGTATCTCACACCGAAACAATAAACACCGAACTACACCATCGGCCAGGCCGCCTCTATCGGTGACACTTTTCTTCTCGCCTCCAAGAGTCCATCTCTTTCCGATGTTCCTTCTGTCGGTGTGACTCCCTCTCATCGGTGTAGTTCTCAACCGTTCTTTCGATGAGCCAATAAATAACCCATCAGTGACACTTAATGATTGTCACCTCGATATGACTTGATCGGTGAGATCAATGTTGTCAGCTCAATGGAACTTTGGACCTCTCCGATAACTATTGTCAGTCCGATGTCTTCGATTTAGCCTATACATAACATGACTTGTTATAACCGATCAACTAACGTATCTTTTCCCAATTTTCCCGATATGGCCGGTCAACCTTTGTATCCTTTGACATGTACATTCACCATTTACAACCACGATAAACGATAGCAGGATAGACACGAAATGTCCACGCATACGTAAACAATATACCCATGGATTGTATCTTCGGTGAAACAATACCAATGGTATAAAATATGTTGCTTCTCTTCATCCAAAACCAATGGTACAAAATTTTTCATAGATCAACGAAACGGATATCCGTTTTCAGAACGGATATCCATTTTGAGTTGCTTTTACCGAAGCAAAACTAATATCCGTCTTGCTTCGGTACAAAGCAAGATGGATATCCGTTTTGATTGTTGACTTTTTATGGATTGTAACGTGTTTTAATGTTTCAGTCTCTTCTTCGAACTTCACCCTTCGTGCTGACGACTTTTTTTTATGCAAAATTGATAAAATGAAAAAGGTTTATAGAAAAAATTGTTAGCTTTCTAAAAATATAAGATTTATTTGGTTATCATTTTATTAAATAATTATTAATAATTTTCAATATACCATGTCTCTGAAATCCTGATGGACACACTGATTGAAAAACATCCATAACTTTGAAACCATTTCACCTTTTTGAGATCCGAAACCTGCGTCACACTCTATGCTTTTCTGGCTATAGGTTAAAAAAAAAATTTGAATTTTGATTTTTTTTTTATCGAGTTAGGTTGGCTGGAAAATTAGTTTTTATTTTTTAAAAAAGTCACAGTAAAAAAATCATAACTAATTATTTTATTAGAAAAAAATTTTAAATAAATATGCATCACATCCGGACATGAGTCCTCTACTTATTTTGAAAGTTTCAAAAAAATATATATATTTTTACTCATAGTTAGGTTGGCTGGACAGACACCCACTTTTTATTTTTTTTTTAAATTTAATAGCTGTTCATTGAAATATTCAATTTTCACTAAGTAAATTTAGTTTTTTTTTTTTTTAAATTAGTAGCCTATAAACTAGATTCAATTCTCTACAAATTTCATTCTTATATCTTTTTCAAATTGTATAGATAATCCATTCAAATTTCACATGAACTTGATAAAGTCTCATTTTTTGTATTTTCATTGCCACTTAGAAGTATAGTTTGGCCCATCATGATCCTGCACATACCCCCATATAGAAACAAATGCATATTTAATCATATAATTATTTTAAAAATAATTATGTGAGGGTACAATAGATTTATGTTCTACCACTTATATCTAATATTATGCACATAACTATATTTTTCTATTAAATACATACTAAGATGGCTCATAAGCATTTGTATTTGATATCTGAACTTTTACAATATCTATCACATGATAATTCTACTAATTTGTATAATCAATAATTTAATATACATTCTATTATTGATATATAATTAATTATATTATCTCATTAATATTTAAAATATCAAATTTATAAATAATATATATACAATGAATCAAAATTAAATAATCTCATTAATATGGATATTATTGCACATATTTAAAGAAAAAATATTATTTGTTTAACATTAAAATAAATATTATTTGTTTAATAACTAAATTCCTGTAGTATATTTTTAATAGATTTTAGTGTATTTGTTTTACTCAAAATAATATTTCCCAAAAAATTTCTCATGTAAACTTAGTAAAAATTAAAATTTGTTCAACATGAAAAAAATACTTTGTTTTGTTTTAATATATTTGAATAATAATAAAAATTATACCTTAATTATTACTATATATTACTTCTTAATACCATTCTTAATTTGTCTTTTAACTTTACTTGAAAACCTCATCGAAGATAGGGAGAACCAAATAAACAATGCCTCCAATGCCATCGTAATCCCCATAGATAATGTTAGAGAGTCTATTCTTTGATTGCCTATGAAGAACAAAAGATCAAAAAATACATTGCCTATGAAGGATCCATTTTTAAGAAATTACTAATAAAATAAAATAAAATAAATTTTAAACAGTCTATAAAATAACCTAATAAGCTTGTTACACGGTTAAAACTTGGAGGACACCAGTAATTAAAAAGAAACCCAAATAAATCAAAGATGATAATGCTCTTATTTTTAACTATACCCGCTACCCAAATGTGCCGCTACAATTCACAGTTAAACAAAAGATTTCCTCCACGGCGTTGGATCTATTCAAATTTTGATTGACTTGTGACAAATTCAAATTTTGGGAAGTCATATCTGTGAACCCGTGATCTGGAAATTAGGTCTAATGATAAGGAACTGAAATATACTAAATCGCCTGTTCAAAAACCCAGGTTCTAAAAACACTTTGAAGTACGCAGATATCTAGAAACATTAAAATCGCCGTGGTCAAGAAAAAGCCCCTATCAGTTACATCTACAACCCTAAGGTCAATCGTGAGGGCTGATGGAGGAATTGCTCCAATTCAAATACGATGTTGTAAAGATTATCACCATATTATGAAAGTTGTAGCTGAACGTTATAAGGCCCTGTTGTATGGACAGGGACTTGAGCTATTTTCAGCAAAAGGTCCAATCTGGTAGGGTAAACCCTCTTATGGGCTGAGGGGACCAATGCCAATCCCTTGCTTGCGATCTAGTGGGTGAGATATGGAATCCAACCTATAGCACACTACCCAGGTTTAAATCTGGTTGGACTCATATTGGGGTTCAATGGGAGGGCTACGACCCCTGTTATTATGCCTCAAGCTTGCAGGTAATCTCCCCAAGAAAAAAAATTGTACTGCAAATTTCAAAATGTTCCCAGTTGTTGCTCATGGATTTAAGGATGGATGTTGCTTGTGGTAAATTGATATGTAGAAATTTAAAAGTAGTAGCAGAGTATTCTATTCAAACATCAAACATTAAACCGATCAATGGTCAAATAGTCAATGACAATTTTACACTTTATCTATACTTAAAAATGATAAATAATTGTCCTATTTTTTTTGACAAAATATACCTTTGACTATTGAACAATTCGATATTTAAGTATAGCCATAACAGAAATTACTTCCCAATCACTTCTTCCAATAGTGGTTGAGATCCAATTTCCACTGCTCCTTTTGTATCTTGATCCAAATTGTTTCTCTTCCTCTTTTTCTCTATTTAGTATTTAGTATTGGGGTCTTCTTTTCACTTGTAATCTGCATAATATTGTCAATTTTACCATCCTCACCGAAACTTTCTCTCCCTTTGAAATTAATCTCCATTTGAGCCTATCCCCCACTATCTTTCTCTTAGCGAAGCCTAGGTCCTCTTAGGGAGTCTCAGTGATCTTTTGTTGACACTATCTCACTTTCCTTATGTTTATCTGAGACTGAGATAATGTTTCCATGTGATAGATGCTTCGGAGGCTCTTCCTTCTCATCCAGTACCTCTCTAATGACTGTCTTGAAACTATAACCCTCCATGACTCCGTCAGTTGCATCTCTTTCAATGCATTGTTTGGTCGTTTCCAGAAAGTCATTTTCTCTTCTAGTGTTATGACCTTTCTTTTGATCTTGCTTTTTTGATTTTCCCACTTTCACCTATTTTGACCATATGCTTTTTCTGAGATTTTGGAAGCGGTCTTGTTCCTCTTTTTCCAGCACAGTTGCTTGAGTGTATAATTTTGTTTTTTAATGCCATTAGACATCCAAGACCCACATCCCCACATTCTTGAGACTTTTAGAATGGACTGGTATGCATTTTATTCAATTGGTTATATACATTATAATCCTCTAGCTTTTTAGAGTTAGACTTTTGGAAAGAGATTGATTCAGAGCTAGTTCAACACATATTCTTGCACTGTTAGAATCGCCCCACACGGATTTTGCCTTTAAAGTGTAAATATAACCCCCATTAACTCTCCTACCATATTGAAAAGATATTTAGACCACAATTAATGTGGAAAGGCATACAATCCAATCCATACTGGAGTTTTAGAGGGCATTACTCAATTCATTTGAAACATATATTTTGAAGCATAGAATCAAGGCCAACAATCTTGGAAAACTTATTCTCGATCTGATTCATTGGCAAAGGTAAAATTCCCTCTCGCGCAACGTTCGGATCTCATAAACATCATATGTTCAGCAATGTTTTTGGCCACATAAGATTTAGCTTTGATTATTAAACACATACTTAATCTGTGTGCTTCTTTGGAATCTGTTACTTTCAGTCACATTCCTAGAGAATGGAATGGAGTAGCGGATTGTTTGGCCAAATGGGCCTCTGATCAAATGCAAAATTAGAACATTGTGGATAGGGGTCAATTACCCCCGGATATGCCTCAAAAGTTAGTCCACTTGGTGGAGATTGACAAGGTTGTGTAATGCCCTTGCTTTATACGTCTTTTGTTTTAGTTTGAATAAATTTTTACCCCTTTTAGTGAAAAAAAAAAAAACTCCAAGATGGAACTGCCCCCAAGCTTGTAAACAAAGATTGTGTAGATACTGTGACTGAGTTGCCTCTGTCCGGTTCAATGTCTTTATCCAAAATTATTATTAATTAAAAAAGATTGATTTGAAAGTTGAAGCTTTGGACTTCACAGGCTACACAGCATGAGCTTTTTAGTCTTTCTTTTAAACTTTATTTGCTTGTTAGTGGTATATTTTCACTGAATCAACTGTGAAGAATCTTCAATTTTTTCAACAATAGAATTTGCCTTTATTTCAAAAACAAAATTTTGATTATACAATAAACAAGGAAATTAAGGAGGATGTTTGATGAACGATGTACAGGGCTAATTTTCCCCGTGAAAGTTTTTCTGATGGGAGAGTTTGAGCAGCTAATGAAGGCGGAGATAACTGGATCAAAAACACATAAGCTTTCTTTTCTGTCTATTGCGCTTTTGTTTCCACAAAAAAAAAAGTTTTGTATGCAGCCATTGCTATGCAAACTGCTCTCTCAAACAGCAGCAGCTAAAATATTGAAGCTTCCCTCAAGCAATCATTGCCCAAATTACATATGGAATCTGCATGTTGTCCATGAGTTGCTGTAGAATCCTCTTGCAAAGATAAAATAATTGTTCGGTGGAATAAAAATAAGTTAATTGCAGCTACCGCTTCGAAAAATGAATAATAAAGGTGGAACCAAAAACTTTGTACAGATGTATAGACATATCATATTATGTTTACCTGTGATAAACACATTCCTAAGTTCAGGAACAAAATCTGCAGAGAATACCTTCTATGGAACCTGTGATGAGCTTTGCATAAGAAAATTTCAGTGAGATTTTTAGTTAACAAAATAGAATGACTGGTCCAGTCGGATCCTCTTGAGTGGTAAAAATAAACATATATTCAAAAATTCAAGCCCAACATGAGTGTTAAATTTTGAAAAAAATAAGGCAAAATAGATACTTGGATTGGTTGGAGATCAGAATTTTAACACCTTCAGGACGATTGACAATTTCAAAGATGAGAGACTTCACAAAAGGACATTTAAGAAGAGTTAAAAAAAACAAAAAGATAAAGGAGGACAGTAAAAAAAAAATTTAATAATTCACTGCAGCAAAGTTAAATATAAACTAAAATTAAGTATATTTAAATGATACACTAAAATTAAATATATTTAAATGATACACTTTGACAGATGTTACAAATCAATTCAATTTTAAGAATGTTTTTAATAAAGGGTATACCCTTTTTAACAAGTGGGGTTTTGAAAGGGCTCCACCTTTTTACAATGATCAGTCAAGAAGTATCAAAGATACACACTGCATCATGGAACAACAGCAGGAAACGAGCAAAACAACAACAGACGAGCAATTCCTAAACAGCAGGGGTAAGAAAACTAACATAACAATTCAATTTCAAGAATGGGCAGTTATTTTTAAAATGTGAATCTGAAAGTTAGTCTGTAAGTATAAATTTAACAATCCTGCTTCTTAACACTTAGATAAAAAAGAACCAATATATTTCAAGACCCTCTAGATGGAAAGGAGGTCAATATATATTAAGAATTGAAGGTCGCTTGTGCACTGCAGAGCCAAAATTCACTTAGATAAAAGGGAATCAATATATTTCAAGAATTTCTAGATGGAAAGGAGGTCAATATATATTAAGAATTGCTTGAAGGTAGCTTGTGCACAGCAGAGCCAGAATTCAGTACCATTTGGTTAACCTGCCACAAACTCAAACTTTGAGAAGTTATATCTGTGACTTTGTGATCTAGCTTTCATTTAATATATAAATCTCAAGATGCCTATTTTAGATCACTTTACTTAAACTTCACATGTTTCAATGGTCAAATAGTCAATAAAATTCTTACAATCTCATTGCTATTAAAAAGTGGTAAATAATTGTTCTATTCTTATTGACCAAATTTTACCTTTGACCATTGAATCTATATTTTAAGACAGTTCTACTTATATATTTTTTAAAAATTAAAAAACAAAATAAAGAGATTTAAGCAATTGATTGGACAGCCTGCCTAAAACTGTTCATCTTTTAAAAAAAATATGCATTGATGAAAAAACCCTTCCCAAATAATTTTTCAGTGGCGAATACACACCAGTATCCTTCAAACAAAATGGAAGACAGAAAGATCTCCCTAAATAACCAAAGAAGGTACAAAAGTCTCACCTCTGCTGCTCCGCATATCCAGAACTAGGGTTACAATTTTGCTGTTTATTTGACAGAAAATTCGAATTAAGCATATTTTTCAATACATCTCAGAGTGAGCATTCTTCATAACTCAATGAGAACCCTTTAACACAATACAAGTCTTTAAGATTTCTACGAATCCTAATTTACAAAATCAAAAACGTAATATGGATAATTTAAGAACAAAATACAAACGTCGTCTGGGTTTTAAGTATATCCAGAGCAAGAAAGCCACGAATCCACTAGATATAAAATTCATTGAAAAAAAAACTGTCCTTGAATCTTACCATAAATCAGATCCAGAAAAGCAAGAAAAACACAAATCTCGAGATATAAAATTGATTATTAAAAAAGTTTTGCCTTCGCCTAGTCAGAAATCAGATGGCGAAGCTAGCATTTTTTTTTTATATATATTAAAAAAGAGTTAAACGAACATTTCAATCTAGAAACGAAACAGGTTTGATCATGCAGGTATTTCTAAAATAATCACAGGAGACTAATAAGCCATGATACAAATAATAATAAACAAATGAAACACAGAAAATTCATATGAACCTCCATTAAATTCTAAAGGTGATTGAGAAAATTATAACAAGGAAAACTGCAGAAGAATTCAAGCCAGTGACTGTCCTCTAATCATTGTCCATGACTAGAATGGGGGTTGTGGCAGGAAAACTTAATAACCATTGTAATTCAAATGGGGAAGAAAGAAATTTTATAATCATTGTCCATAAGTGGAATGGGGGGTGGTGGGAAAAGCTAAATAGAGATGAATCTTTGTCTCCCATCCATTTCCTGTATAGATTTTCGCCACATTCCCCATTCCATTTACAGCCAAATGATGTGGGGCAAAACTCTCTGATGAATACTCAGTGGAAAAAACTGCAAATTATATAGCCATTGGTATCTTCGAATTTCCTTCCCCGCGTCAAGGATATACGTGTTCATCTTCAACCCAACACATTTGACTCATTCTACGTATAATAGCTGGGACTCATACTTTTATTTGGTTGGACTGGGGAATGAAAACTCTACAGAGAAAAATGATTCAATATTAAGCTCCTTGGCACGTCCAAGGGTTAAAATTGAATTTGACTTAATATTTTAAGGGTAATATTTGATAGAAATTTGTCATAGTTTTCATTTATTAATGGAAGTTTGAAGTTATATAAAATAAGATTTCGTTTTCATTTCTAAAGGGACTTGATATGATCGTAATGGTAAAATTTGCATATTTATGTTTTTTAAAAAAAGAGGGGTAAAATTTTATTAATAAAGAAACCACCAATACGTATCCATGAGAGCAACAACCCACAGAATCAACAAAAGGCCAGAACTAAACCACAGAACCACAATCCAACCAGACCAGAACCAGGGAAACACCCCCAAACTCCAAAGCCCCAAACAGGGACCACAATTGAAACCTTCAATATCCTCAGAGATCAACCTTTCCAAATTTTGAACACAATCTTGGGACAAAAGTTCCCAATCACTAACATTCCAATCCCCCACCTGTTCCAAAGCCCACTTTGCCAAGCAATCAACCACTATGTTCCACTCCCTAGGAACGTGGACAAAGGAAACAAAGTCCATCGAGTGACTCAAATGGAGAATCTGTCTAAACATCGAAGCGAACTGCCAATGCACGCCTTCCACATTCCGCTCATTCAACATGTTGATCACAATCTGGGAATTAGACTCACAGATAGCCCTTCTCCAACCTAAAGCACACCCTCTCTCCATAGCACAGAGAATAGCTAGGGCCTCCATAAAATTATTCGTCTGATGCCCCTTATAACTAGAGAAGAAAAATAGGACAACCCCAGAGCTATCCCTCCCTAATCCCCCAATCTCAGCTTGACCAGGGTTCCCCCTAGACGAGCCATCCGTATTAATCTTAAAAACACATGGAGCTGGAGGAACCCACCTTCCTTCTCTTTGAATCTTACTCTTGGAATGGTCCCTTTTCCCAAACCAAGAAGGGCATAAGCTGCCATCAACTAAACTCCAATTCTGAGCCACCTGCAGCTCCTCAATATCCAACTCAATAGAAAGATCACACTTAGCTGCTAAGGTCTCTTGGAGCATACTAAAAATCCTCTGCCACATCTGCTGAACGACCAACTTCCTCCCCTGAAAAATTCTCTAATTCCTTTCCAGCCAAATCTGACACAAGATAAAAGAGGGACCAATATTCCAAGCCACCTGAAGAAAAAAGGCCTTAGCTAGGGGTCTTCCCAAGCTTCTCCAAAAATGTACCAGAGAAGAAGCATGGACACAAGCATGCTTCCAAGCACCCCACCAAAGATGCCAAATCTCTCTGGCTAGGGAACACTAAAAAACAAATGAGGAAGACACTCCTCACTACTATTACAGATGAAGGAAATAGGAGGACCCTGAAAACCCCTCTTCCGCAGGTTATCCCAAGTGAGGCACCAATTATGAGCAACCAACTAAAGGAAAAAGTAACATTTAGGCCATGCAAACTTATTCCACACAAAATTCCACCAAGGGGAGTCAATCTCCCCAAACTTTTGTCTGTCCAACTCCCGATATCTAGAAGCAACTGAGTACACACCTTTCGGATTAGGACTCCAAGAAAGAGAATCACGCTCTCTCAAAGCACTTGATGAGGAGCACACAGTGGAAGCGCACAATTGATCAAACTTATGATCGGTGAGAGAGTGACCTATGTCTTGGCGATCTACCCTTATCGGCCAAACATACCCCGTCAGTCACCTTGCAATTTCTCTGACCGATCTCTCAACTCTCCCCGACAACTCAACACAATGCTTTGTCTTCAGCGAGACTACATCCCATCGGCAAGTTTGAGAACTACTCCGCCGATACACACCAATCACGCCGATGGCCCTTCGAACTACCACTGTCGGTGTGACATTCCTCATCGGCGAACTCCGGTTTTGCTAGGCTGATGCACCGATGGATTTTTCCATCACTCCGATATGCATCTCAGACGTGACTTCCGTTCAACACCTTGAACCCCTCTTCGGCTAGACTATCCTCGTCGCTCTGAGCGAGGAAATCTTTTCCGATGGCCTCTATCTCACCGATAATAGCTCCAACTCCTCCTATCAAACCCTAGCACCTGGAGATGCTAGGCAATCTACTGTGCACACTCCAATTTGGTCCTCTGCGCCGCCAAGCAATGAAACGAAACCAAAAACAAAAATAAAATACTGTACAATGAAGCCATTCCACTGATTTTGACAGAAATCTTATGAGTGGAATGCTTCACATTGCCATATTTCAACAATAGAAAACACAGGAAGAAAGGAAATCTACAATTATGCAATTCGTAATTCAGAGAATGGAAAACAAATTGACGACACAGAACAATTCGATTTCTCCTTAACAAAATGCATGGTTACATTCAACCTCTCCTCTTCGATTTGATTACAATGCTTACAATGCTTAATTCTGTTCATTTCCCTAGTTTTATAAACTCGCCAGAGGAACACCAACCCTATTCCAAGCGGCTGGGAGAAAACTAACTGTCTCCAAGTGGCTGGGAGACCAACCGTCTTACCAATAACGATGCACCCTAATTACTTGGGACTTACAAAGTTTGTTCTAAGTCTAGATACAAAACAAAGATGACATGGATTGGTCGAATAGACCTTATTACAACCCAAAACCTAATTTTCTAAACAAACATGAATTTAAATGCCTCATGGAGGCCACCTTGTGTTAGGTGCTCCTGCACTAGCACTGCAAACTATGTTAGTAAGAATCTTGGCTAACTCCTCCCGCTCTTCCAACAGCTCCCCCGACGGCCACTCAGAAGAATATTTCCATCTGCAAACCTCCACCTGACCCACAAGCTAAACTAATTTGAAATGCTCCACCCGGCACCACCCCACTTCAAGAAAGAGGTTGTTCATAGGTTGATCAAGGGTTGTAGATGCCGATACACCGATAAGATAGGCGAATGTCCCAAGAATCATACCAAAATAGAGCCTCTGATCCCTCGTTACAAATCTAGAACAACCCCTGCTTAAATAAATTGGTGCCCCTTTTAAGAGTGCCCCATATCATGGATCCTTTACCAGAGAGGCTAATACTAGGAACATCACAACTTTCCACTCCCCCCAAGTACTTATAATTAAAGATCTTAGCCCAACCTTGGTCCTGACAAGTGCACCACCTCCAATACAACTTGGCTGCCAAGGTCTGACCAGTAAGATTAGCTTGCCTAAGACCAAGTCCCTCCTTTTGTTTCAACCTACAAATGGAATCCCACTTAGCCAAACTCCACTTTGAACAAAGCACATGTAAATAGGGAGAGCTTGGATCACAGATTGTAATAAAGTCACTCTCCCAATTGAGGAAAGCCATCTGTAGGTCCAATGACTAACCCGCTTACAAAACTTGTCTAGAATATCTTGCCAAAATCCCCTATGCAAGGTACTAACATGCATGGGGATACCAAGATAAACAAGAGGAAGGGTCCCAATCTGAAATCTGAGAATCCTTGTGATCTTGGTCTGAATAAGATGAGGAGTATTAAAGAAGAAGATGGGGCACTTGTCCTCATTAATCCTCTGTCCTAAGGCAGATAAATGTCTAAAGCCTTTCTAAAGTTAACTACCTCACTGACTTTGGCTAACCCCATCAAAGCAGCATCATCCACAAATTGTAAATGAGAATGAGGAGGCAAACTATTGCCCCAACTCTAGCCTTGGATCAAGCCCTGTCCCACATGTGATTATACTTATGTTAATTCCCATTTAGTTTTGGGATTATTTTGATGGAATGGCTTAATACAATTATGTATTCATAAATAATGCACACTTGTGTAAAGTTTGGTTCCTTCTTTGATCCTTATCTCTCCTCATTCACTTTCTTACACATATTTAGAATTATAAATATGTCCTTATGCCTATCCTATATGCATTTATCCATATACATTTGCATTATTTATTATCCTTGCTTTCAATTTGATGCAGTCATGGGCGAAAGATCTAATGAAGCATTATCCAACCATGTAGCCAAAAAACAACACAATGTACAAAGCAGAATTACATAGAATAGAAACATAAACTTTATTAAATTCATAAATTTGAATGATTACAATATGTCGCAATGGGTTTGATTACTAACATAAAATTATACTACTCAGAATAAACTAATTACATTCCTACATTCCACACTATCAAACACTTCATTATCAATATCAAACTCCATTTTGGACTATCATCATCATGCTCCCATTGTTCCTCTTAGACTTCATTCCCTTTCTCTAATACTTGATTTCTCCACTTGATAATGTCTTTAGTCAATCACAAGCCATGTTTATATAGCAATCCCAAGCCTCAAAGATGATTTGTGTCAACTACAAGATGGTGCAAATCTTTAAGCCACATGAAACATGTAGTCGGCTAGTGCTAACAAGTTCTAAATCTATGTTGTGATAACGAAATGGGAAATCCATGTGCAGTGTTTAGTGTACATCCACCTAGTTCCAATGAATCTTCATGTGTATTTCTTTTCTAATGCAAACTTTGAATAACTTGGTGCAAGTGGAAAAAGTTACAACTGCACGTAAGTCTGTCAGCCTAGTAGATGTTCACAAATGAAATTATGCCTTTCTAGTGATCCAATTCATCTAAAACATGGATATGACATCCATACATAATTATAAAACATACTCCCAAATTCACGAAACCAAATCTCAACATGTGAAAAGCTGTGGCTTCTTTTGTAATAGCTTGTCAACTAAAAACCAACAAACAAACAAATGAATTGAAAGAAAATATTTTTGGTTGATGCTATTGATAACTGAGAGGTGGGGGGGTGAATCAGTTATCCTTAATTCGCTTTCAGTTCAAACACTTAAATCCACTTTGTTAATCAATAGCATAGCAATTAATCATTCATGGAAGCATAAGACATAAACACCAGAGCATATACACATCAACACATTAGACACCAAGATTTTGACGTGGAAAACCCGGTTAAGGGAAAAACCACGGGATGATTAACCCAAGGATTATTCTCTATTAGAAGAATAAGAAAAATAGATGGCACATGCCAATTAGGGCTCATTGCCCGAGCACACTGCTCACAAAGAGGCACACTGCCTACAAGAGACACACTGTCTACAATATAACAAGTATTACAAACTTGAACTGGAGTTTGACATCTTCACCATGCCTGGATCAGTTCCATTTGAGCCCAAAATGCTTGCTCTGCCTTTCCCACTTCTCTTCGCTATATCACTCTCATCACCACACAACACACTTCAAAATGAATTCACAAACCCTTATTTATACAAGGCATCGACTTAGGAACAATCATCTAAGTCGGCACATCTACAAGATTATTCGCAAGACGTGTAATACATCTGGTCGGCCTGTCTCAGGAAGAACACCAAAATCCATGGTTATTCTTCAAATACAAACTCTAACTTCAATGTGGACCACCAACATGAACTGGACACGATCCAAAGATCACCACAAGCTTTCCTAAGTCATCAAGAACATTTGCACTTCATCAGCTTACTGGAATTCTTCTCTTCTTCATCCGAAACTTCAAGAACACAGTCTGTCATCACTGTCATAATGCAAAAGGTTCTTCTGGACCTCCAAACAATGCAGAAATCAGGTTGTCACTTCACACTAACTTCTTCAACACTCCTTCCAATCCACAGAATGAGATAATGTAATTTTGGAACTCACCAGACCAATCTGTGACACTCTGTCACCACTGAACGCCTGCCGGAACCGATTCTACACAAGCAGCCATAACTTCTTCAAATCTTCATGCGAACCTCTGAAATCTTAACTGGAACATCTCAAGACTCATATCTACAAACCCTTTAATCCGCATCCTCTGATTCTCAACCCATTGAGTAGTTTCACCTTCTTCTTATCACTGTTCTTCATTGTTCCTGATTGAGACTAATTTTCTCAATATCCTCAGCACACAGCTCATCCAATCCTTCTTATTAATGCAATATGAGTATGTTGACATCAATGACAACACTGGTTAACCTCATACTTGCAACAATCTCCCCCTTTGTCATTGATGGCAACATATGATGTGAAAAACCATCAAGACAAGAACTTCTCCTTTCTGTCACAGCTCCCCCTATCAGCAACAACTCTTCACATGTCTTCTCTTCCTTTACTGCTCCCCCTTTGATCATCAACCACTTGTTTTTCACATGTCTTCTCTCCCCCTTTGACATCAATGGCAAAGGGCTCATACTTGCAATTCTAACAGATTAGAATCATACCAGCTGCTCCCCCTTAGGAGCAGCTCCCCATCATCAATTTAGATCACAAGATATGACTGTGATATCCACTAGACTGATGCACATCAGTGCATCCTAGTTCATCACCGGAGGGGCCATGACCCCTAACTTCTCCTTGAGATACTCAAAAGAGTCCTTGGGAAGAGGTTTAGTAAAAATATCTGCAAGCTAATCCTTGGAGGGCACATACTCCAATCTAACTTCACTCTTGTTCACTTGTTCTCTGAAAAAGTGGAATTTGATAGATATATGCTTGATCTTAGAATGCAATACCGGATTCTTAGAAATATTTATTGCACTTGAATTGTCACAAAAAATTGTGATAGGCTCCTCATATTCTACTTGAATATCTCTTAGCATTTGCTTCATCCACAAAAGTTGGGTGCAACTTGCTGCTACTGCAATGTATTTAGCTTCAGTTGTAGATAAGGATATTGCTTCTTGTTTCTTGCTTAGCCAAGAAACCAACCTTTTTCCCAAAAAGAATGCTCCTCCACTTGTACTCTTCCTATCATCCACATCTCCTACCCAATCTGCATCTGTATATGCATGAAGAGAAAAGTCATGATCTCTGGGATACCATAGGCCATACTCAACTGTTCCTTTCAAGTACCTAAAAATTCTTTTGATTGCCATGACATGAGATTCTCTGGGATCAGCCTAGAATCTCGCCACAAGACTGATAGCCTGCATTATATCTGGTCTAGTCTGAGTGAGATACAGTAATCCACCAATCATTGATCTATACTTTGTCTGATCTGTCTTAGGAGAGTCATCATCTTTGCTCAACTTACATCCGGTAGCCATGGGAGTGTTCATTGGCTTTGAATCTTCCATTCCAAATTTCTTTAATAGTTCTTTCACATATTTAGTCTGAGAGATAAAGATTCCTTTCTCTGTCTGAGTAATTTGCAGACCCAAGAAGAAATTCATTTCACCAAGCATTGACATTTCAAACTCACTTTTCATTTGGTTTGCAAAGGTTTTACACATACTATCTCTTCCTCCAAAGATGATATCATCAACAAATACTTCAACAATCAAGATGTTTTCATGACCAATTTGAAAATATAGTTACTATCAGCAGTACCTTTGTTGAAACCAATCTTCAAAAGATGTTTGTCCAGCCTCTCATACCATGCTCTTGGGGCTTGCTTTAGACCATACAATGTCTTCTTTAATTTGCAGACCATATCACCATGCTCAGATAACTGAAATCCATCCGATTGTTCAATGTACACCTCTTCTTCTAGGTCACCATTCAGGAAAGTAGATTTGACATCCATCTGATACACTTTGAAATCTTTGAAGGCAGCAAATGCAAGAAATAGTCTGACTGCTTCAATTCTTGCCACCGGAGCAAAGGTTTCCTCAAAATCAATCCCTTCTATTTGAGAGTAGCCTTTGTAGACTAATCGGGCCTTATTTCTGATTACTTCACCAACTTCACTTAGTTTGTTTCGGAAGACCCATTTGGTCCCAATCACATTCTTGTTACTAGGTCTAGAAACAAGATCCCAAGTGTGATTTTTCTCAATTTGCATCAACTCTTCATCCATTGCTTTTGTCTAATTTTCATCATTGCATGCTTCATTTATTGTCTTAGGTTCAATCTTTGAAATCAGACAACATTCATCTGAATTTTGAGCAACATTCCTTCTAGTTTGCACACCTTTGCTTTTGTCACCTATGATCTGATCTTCAGAGTGGTTCAATCTTACATACCTTAGAACTTTGGGAGTTTCTTGCACTTCTGCTTCTTGATCAGGCTCATCCAGACCTATCTCTTCTTCCTGATTTACCGGATCAGTCTGAATCTGACCTTCAGGAGAGGATGGAGCTCCTTGAACCAGAACATCATTCTGATCATTTTCATCATACTCATAAAATCTTGAGGGCTTCTCAATACCTTCATCAACCTTCACATTTGTACTTTCTATCATATTTCTCAGTCTTTTATTGTAACACCGGTATGCTTTGCTTTGAGTGGAGTAACCCAAGAAAATTCCTTCATCACTTCTAGCATCAAACTTTCCTAGATCTTCATCTCTTTTAATGTAACACTTGCTACCAAATACTCTGAAATATCTCACAGTAGGAGTGATGCCAAACCAAAGTTCATAAGGAGTCTTACCGGTATTGCTTCTGATTTAAACTCGATTGAGAGTGTAGACTGCGGTGCTAACAGCTTCTTTCCAAAACATTCGGGGAACATTTGCTTCCATCATCATTGTCCTGGATGCTTCCTGGATGGTCCGGTTCTGTCTCTCAACTACTCCATTCTATTGTGGAGTCCTAGGAGCAGATAAATGTCTCTTTATACCATGCTTCTCACAAAAGTCTATGAATTCACCGGATGTGAATTCACCACCTCTATCAGACCTCAGACATTTCAGTTTTAATCCGGTTTGATTCTCTACCATAGCCTTAAAGATTTTGAACTTCTCAAAGGCTTCTGATTTCTCTTTTAGAAAGGTAACCCACATCATCTGGGAATGGTCATCAATCAGTAACATGAAATATCTATCACCTTGCATACTCATGATTCTTGTCGGGCCACATAGATTAGTATGAACTAACTCCAATAATCCGATAGAGGACTGATCCTTGCTTTTGAATGAAACTCTACTTTGTTTACCTAGCTGACATTCTTTGCACATATTGTTTGTAGGTTTTACCAACTTTGGAAGATCTCTTACAGCCTGAGTATTGCTTATCTTGATGATGTTATCAAAATTTACATGACACATCCTTCTATGCCACAACCAACTCTGATCAACTTGAACAAACAAACAACTTTTATTAGTACCAACTAGATGGAAGATATTACCTTTAGTTTGAGTACCGGATACAATCTCAGTTCCGGAGCTTTCAAAGATCCTGCATCTTCCATTCTTGAACCAAAGATCATAGCCTTTGTCCACCAACTGACCAACACTGAGAAGATTGTGCTTCAATCCTTCAACATACAGTACATTACCGGTTTTGTTCTTTCCATCAAGAGAGATAGTTCCCCTACCTCTGATTCTACCAGCTGAATTGTCACCAAACTTTACCATTCCTCCTTCATACCTTTCCAAATCTAGAAACTTGTTCTTGTCACCTGTCATATAGTGAGAGCATCCACTGTCAATAACCCAATCATCTTTTTCTTCAACTTGGGCAGCCAAAGCTCTTTCTATAACCTTATGATTGATAGATTCAGAGAATATTGGATCTTCTTCCTTGATGGCAATGAACACCCATTCATTTCCGGATTTGTCTCCTATCTCTGATTCATCAACTATTACTCCTTCATTGTCAGCTTCATCATGAACATAATAACAATTCTATTGGAACCTTTGTCTGTTAGAATTTGATCTTATGGATCTTTCCGGACATCTTGAAGCAAAGTGACCAATCTTATTGCAGTTGAAGCATTTAAAGGGTAATTTTCCTTCATACTTACCGGATCCCCTTGGCAGTCTTTCTGCAATGAGGGCTTCAAGTTGAGTTGTTTCTACTTCTTCCTCTTCCATGTCTTTTCTTACTTGATCATACCATGACAGCTTCCTTGAAGAATTTTCTCCCGGATCAAATCTTTGTTTGCCTTTCAAATAGGCACTGGCTTTGAATGCAGATTCAGTCTTGGGGGGATCATCTCCAAACTCGGTCATTTCAAATGCAGCCAGTTTGCTAGCCAATTTTTCTCTTGTGACTATTGTATGGGCTCTAAATTCATCAATGGCAACAACCATGATTTTGTAGGCAGCAGGAAGGGATCTGAGAATTTTGCAAACAATCTCATTTTCATCCAAAATTCCACCAGCATTCCTAATTCCACACACCAGCTCAGTTACTCTTGGCATAAAGGTAGTGATATTTTCATCATCTCTCATCTTCAATATTTCAAATTTCCCTTTGAGACTCTACAACCTTACACTCTTAACAAACTCATCTCCTTCATGCAGAAGTTCTAGCTTAATCCAAATCTCATAGGCAGTTGGTAGGTCAATAACATTTGAGAGCTCTGAGTTGGTTAATGCACTTAGAAGAGCCTCTTTAGTCCACAGATTATTTTCAGCATCTGTGATTTCATTTAGAATTATCGGACCACCCTGTGGAGGTTTATATGCTTTTGTGACCATGGACAAGTACGCCTTTCCCATTCACTCCAAGTGACATTTCATGCGGCCTTTCTAAAGAGTGAAGTTGGTTCCATCAAACTTCGGACTGTCCTTCTTATATGACGACATCCTGGATCTCCTCAAGCGGTTAAGCTCCTTTTAGAGGAACTTGCTTTGATACCAATTGTTGATAACTGAGAGGGGGGGTGAATCAGTTATCCTTAATTCACTTTCAGTTCAAACACTTAAATCCACTTTGTTAATCAATAACATAGCAATTAATCATTCATGGAAGCATAAGACATAAACACCAAAGCAGATACACATCAACACATGAAACACCAAGATTTTGACGTGGAAAACCCGGTTAAGGGAAAAACCACAGGGTGATTAACCCAAGGACTATTCTCTATTAGAAGAATAAGAAAAATAGATGGCACATGCCAATTAGGGCTCACTGCCTGAGCACACTGCTCACAAAGAGGCACACTGCCTACAAGAGACACATTATCTACAATATAACAAGTATTACAAACTTGAACTGGAGTTTGACATCTTCACCATGCCTGGATCAGTTCCGTTTGAGCCCAAAACGCCTGCTCTGCCTTTCGCACTTCTCTTCGCTATACCACTCTCATCACCACACAACACACTTCAAAATGAATTCACAAACCCTTATTTATACAAGGCATCAACTTAGGAACAATCATCTAAGTCGGCAAACATCTACAAGATTATTCGCAAGACATGTAATACATCCGGTCAGCCTGTCTCAGGAAGAACACCAAAATCTATGGTTATTCTTCAAATATAAACTCTAACTTCAATGCGGACCACCAACATGAACTGGTCACGATCCAAAGATCACCACAAGCTTTCCTGAATCACCAAGAACATTCGCACTTCATCAGCTTACTGGAATTCTTCTCTTCTTCATCCGGAACTTCAAGAACACAGTCTGTCATCACTGTCATAATGCAAAAGGTTCTTCTAGACCTCCAAACAATGCACAAATTAGGTTGTCACTTCAAACTGACTTCTTCAACACTCCTTCCAATCCACAGAATGAGATAATGTAATTCCAGAACTCACCGAACCAATCTGTGACACTCTGTCACCACTGAATGCCTGCCAGAACCGGTTCTACACAAGCAGCCATAACTTCTTCAGATCTTCATGCAGACCTCTAAAATCTTAACTGGAACATCTCAAGACTCATATCTACAAACCCTTTAATCCGTATCCTCTGATTCTCAACCCATTGGGTAGTTTTGCCTTCTTCTTATCACTGTTCTTCACTGTTCCTGATTGAGACTAATTTTCTTAATATCCTCAGCACACAGCTCATCCAATCCTTCTTATTAATGCAATATGAGTATGTTGACATCAATGACAACACTGGTTAACCTCATATTTGCAACAGATGCAAGATTACCTCTACACCTAAGGATGCTCTTGCATCAAACACCTATAGGGTTAATAAAATAATGAGTCCCTCATTTTCCAAGACTGCCCCTACACGAGAATTCCAACCTGCAACTTCTTCACTCTGTTCTTTTCATCTCTTTAGATATGTCTCAAGCAATTTATCCTATGTGCTTCCTTCCTCTACATTGTTTGCCATCTCATCAAGATTCCTCTTTTTTGGTTGCGGTACTCTATTCCACCAATCATCTTCTATGCCACTTCTTCTTGGACTATTTTCATCCACAATCCTCTTGCCTTTTCTACCTTCATCAACTTGTTTCCTCCATCAATCAGTCACCTTATCTAGATGATTCTTTTTTCCACATACTCTTTTGTACTAATTCCTGCTCTATCTTCCACTGCCACATGTTCCCCTATATGACTCCGCATCTGTCATGTTTTCTAGATGGTTCCCCTTTGATGACCTTTGAAAACCCACATTCCATCTTCCAGAGTATCTCCTATGTAGTTGTGATGTTGCAAATCCTTGGAATCAATGCATAATGCTTAATTCCAATGCAAACTTGAACACTATTACAAAACTGCTCTTCAGTCTCATTCAATGGAATTAACTTGTGTTTCTTGCCATCCTTCCAAATTTTGTATGTATTAACTCTCCCATTTTATACAACATTTCTATCAAATTGGCAGAGTCTTTCCAATAGCAGTTCTAACACACATTCATAGGTGCAATGTCACCCAACACCTCATCATAGTACACTCCTATCTTGAATCTCACCAAACATCATTCTTCCACTAGTATTTTGTCTCCCTATTGCAACCAACCAATCCTATATGGGTGACGATGCTTCAATCTCTTCACTCTTGATTTTTCAACCATCTCTTTAGATACCAAGTTTTTAGTACTTCCAAGTTATTCACAACAACATTGCAACATTTACCTCATGCCTTACATCTAGTGCTAGAAAAATGATTCCTCTATGCTAGTTCTTTTCCGTTGTCACACCTCAACACTCTCCCCAAGATAATGTGTGATTCTCCTAATTTGGGTCCCTTTCTAAGATAGGTGGCCTCTCATCCACAAATGTAGTTCTTGTGTTGCTTTTTACCCTCTTTTCTCAACACTCAAATGCCCTGTCCTTTCCAACACTTGAAATGGGTTCCTCTAAAAGATCTTCTTTCATTCCTCCCATATCCTCCTCTACCTCCTGATACCCATCTCCATAGTTTGCATCATCACCTTCCTTATCTTTGCAATAGTATTTACCAACATCTTTACCTCTACAATAGGTATTGTTGTTGTCTCTTTAGTCATTGTAGTAAGAATCACCATCTTCCCTATCTTTGTGATGGGTATTTTGGCTTCCTCCTTCATTGTGATACAGGCTACCTCTCCCTTGACCCCTTGGGTATGCTCCTTTGTTGTTGCATCTCATCCTAATGCTCTAGAATCTCTCTTCTTTCTCCTTTTGTTGGTTCTAATTCTCTTCCATCCTTTAATTCATTTTTCTTTCTATGGTGACATGACCAGTTGGTAAGCTTCTTCCATTGTTTAGATGTTCCACATGCCTAACTCTTCTTGAATAGATTCCATCAAACCATTGATGCACTTTTCTACTTTCTCAACTCCATCATGATGTCCAAATCGGATTGTCATCCTATAGTACTCCTCAATATATTCTTTCATAGTCATGTTTCTTTGTCTCAAATTATTCAATTCCTTCAACAAATCTAATTGATAATTTACAAGAATGAACTTGGACTTCAGCTTCTCTACCATCCTATCCCACTTTCTAATGCTAGGTTTACCATTCCTATTTGGCTCTAACTAAACCTCCTTCCACTAGATGGTACCATGGCCTTTCAACTTAGTCTTAGAAAATTTCACGCTGTCTAGATTAGAAATATCCTCATACTCAAAGCTATCTTCTAAATCAATTATCTAATCTATTAACTCTTAAAGGTTCAAACTAGTAGAACAGTTAGGAATGTCTACTTTAGTCCTCTTACCAATACCTAATATAGCTCTCAACATCCTTTCTTCCTTGACTCCTTCTTCACTTTCATTCTTCTCAATAGAGTTTTCTCCTTATTCTTCATCACTCTCCACAACCCTAAGATTAGGGTTTTTCAATAGTCTTGTTCAAAGGCAACCATTTGATTCTACATAGCTTTCATCATCCCATACATCTCTTGTATATTCTCCTAGAAATATTAATAATACCACACCCTCGCTTAGGTGTATCTTGAATTTGATGTAAACTACCTTGGATTAGCAGTCTATCCACAATCACCCTATAAACTAGCTCATAATCGACACTCTATTTATAAGCTTCATATAGGATACCTTAACTTTTGGGGATCTACTTACAAACCCTTGCGACTACCTCACACTTAGTGATCTATCCACAAGACCTTCCAAAGTTGCTTCAATATGGAAAACACAAATTTCCTCCTTCTCTCTCAACCCTCAAGATCCTAAACCTTGCGCTTTGATACCACTTGATGCAGTCATGGGAAAAGGATCAAATGCAGGATTGCCTAACCATCTAGCTAAAACAAGCAACACAACATATGCAGTAGAATTCTACATAACAACAACATAAACTTTATTAACTTCATAGATTTGAATGATTACAATTTGTCACAATGGGCTTCCTACATGCTAGTCCATAGTCGTTTGATTACTAGCATGAAATTATACTAATCAAAATAAACTAATTACATTCCTACATGCCACACTATCAAAATCTTAATTCTCAATATCAAACTCCATTTTGAACTCTCATCCTCATGCTCACACTTTTCCTCTCAAAATTCATTCCCTCACTCCCATACTTGATTCCTTCAGATGATGATGTCTTCAATCGATTGCAAGCCATGTTTATATAGCAATCTCAAGCCTCAAAGATGATTTGTGTTGGCTACAAGGTGGCGTAAAGCTCTAGGCCACATGAAATGTGTAGTCGGCCAATGTTAACAAGTTCTAAATCCATATGGTGATAATAGAATGAGGAATCTCTATGTGGTGCTCAGTGTACATCGTCCTAGGTCTAATGAACCTTCACACATATCTATTTTCTCATGAAAACTTTGAATAACCCATCGCAAGTGGGCAAAGTTACAACTATAAAAGTATGTCAACCTAGTAGATATTCACGAACCAAATTACATGTGATCAAATTCTTTTGAAACGTGGATATGACATCCATACATCACTATAAAACATACTCCCAAAACTGCAAAACCAGATCTCAACATGCAGTTAAGTGTGGTGGCTTCTTCTGTAATAGCCTGCAACTAAAAATCAAAATACAAACAAATAACTAAAATCACATATTTTGGGTTCATTCAAGATTGCCTCTACACCTAGGGATGCTCCTACACTACAATTTCTTCATTCTAGAACTTGAGATTATATATTCCCTGTACCAAGTCATTTTGACAACACAGATCTGACCCAAAAATCATTTTTTTTAAAATTCAAATGATCAACCCCCACCCTTTCCTCACAATCATTAGGAGTTGACTTAGTACATATTTGTGCAATGATTCATTATGTCTTCATATGTAAATACATTCATTTGAGCACAAAAAACACAAAGTAGCCATTGAATAATCATTTGCATTTACAAGGAGTGCTCTCAAGAGAACTTGGAGTACTAAAAGAAGTATATATTTTCTGTTAAAATTAACATCTAGATCATTTACATGCTTGCCTATTGTGTACTAATATTTTTAATGAATATCAAGTTGATCCAATCAAGGGGGTCGACCTAGGAGAAATTGGCCCTACAATTTGATGATCTCCTTAAGCTATTTTTAAATACCACCAATCCTTAATAGTCAACAAGGAGTAAATATTATAATGAATCAAGTTGTAGTGTGCACAATCATCCAAATTAGATCTACAATTGATAGAGAAGATCCATACCTGAGGAAAGGTTTGTGGCTCATGGGGTTGATCACACATTGCAAATTCAAGTTGCACAAAAATCAAAGATTGTTATAGTTCCAAGACATTTATCAAACATAGGACTTTGATTTTCACTACCCAAGCAAGTGTAATCTATGTGACATTAAGCTAGATTCCTCATCGTAGTGTTGCATCCCCATGAAACTAAATTCTAAAACACCCTTAGTCCCAAAGTAATTTGTACTAGGGTGGGGAATTGCCAATTGTGATGTTGTATTTGATTGTTTATGTAAATAATTAAGATAATGATTACTGATGATTTGGGTTTAGTTCACTTTACATGTACTATGAAATCATCATGTTGTTTATCTTCTTATTTTGTAAATTGAACATGTATGAATGACCAACCTAGACTAATCTCTATTTGGTGAATTATGTGCGAGGAACATTTGTCCATTTTGTAGGTGCTAGGATGCAAGGTGACATGAACTAAGTTGTGGTTTTGTCTTTGAGGGAGGTTGCATTGCCAAACTAATCTTAAGTGTATCTCCAATCTAGGTTTGAGGTTCAACCAAATCTAAGTACTTTGTATGCAATATAAGACTTAGTGATAGTTTCAATCATCTAATCAAGGTTTGTGTTCAAGGTTCAATAGGTATGTGTGTTTAGTAATTTCCAAAGGTCATAATGAATATACTACCCCAATACAAAAATAAAATTATGACTATTAAATTAAATAATTATCATTTTAATAACAAAAAATTTAGCAAACACTTCCTAGTGACTATGCAATGTTTAAGCCTAAAGGTAGTAAAAATATTTAATATTATTATCAAGTAATATATAATTTTTAACCACCAAGATATGGGCTCTTGATAAAATAGAAGTTGCATGTAAAAAATAACTACCTATCGAAATTGAAAGGAGACAAAAGTATTGTGAAGGTGGCTAATAAATTTTAGGATGGGAGAAGTACATGCACTCTAAGCTCCAAAGGGTGTGACCCCAAAAGAAACTCTAAAATGAATCTACACCCTACATATTTGGAAATTAGTACACTTAGGGAATGTCATATGTTCATTTTAATTGAGAAAATGGCATGGAAGGGGAGAAAAAAATTATTGAGAAATGGAGAAAGTTTGGTGGCTATGGGGCTAGGAAAAGGCCAAATTTAAATGTCATTTGGAAGGAAAGTAAAGAAAATGGAGAAAGGGAGAAAGGAAGGGGCAGATAGGAGGGCATGAGTAGAGTCTTCAAATTGAATGGTTGCAAGAAGCTCTAGGGAGGAAACTCAAAGGTTGGACCACAAAGTGCACCCTCAAGAGATGTTTTAACCTTTTGTATTTGTTGCTTGCATCTATTAAACTCAAATTTTGGTAGTTACTGTGATCTATTTAAGTCTAGATGAGCGTTAAGCTACCATTAAAGACAACTCTAGATATATGTGAAATGATATAACTATTTTCCTACAAACCTTAGCTCATAGACTAGTAGTAGGGACATTTGTGGGTATGCTAAAGAATCTCCCTAGTTGATTTAAGTTCTCAATTTTATAAGAATAGGGTTGTAGTTCATAGCTACATTTTAGTTGAGATTATTCTTGTTATGTATAAAAAGAGGGTTTGTTGATTAGGGTGATAGTTTAATTAGATCCTCCTTTCACTACATACATTTAAGGACATTAGACCGAGCTGAATCACAACTTTCGCAAGGGGACTCAGCTACAGGTTTGGTGTCACTTGGAATGATAAGGAAATTTAACATTTGTTGATTAATTTGTTAAACCTTAGTCTGATTAAGCTTAAAACCCTAATTATGCAAAATCATAAACAAGTGGACAAAACCGAACAAATGCTCGCAAAGGAAGACACTAAATGCATATTAGATACATACCAAATTTTAGGTTTCGGAAGACGAAAAAGTCAGGGACAAAAGAGCGGGCACCCTTGCCCAATGTAGTGTTTTTTCCGAGGGCTTCCTGATATTTTTTACTACAGACTACAACCATTTCAGAGATTCCCAATAGTGCAGAAATGAGGGACAAAAGAGCGTGCACCATTGTCCTTTTAGGGTTCTTTTTTGTCATTTTCTTCAGATCTAGATTCTTCCTGCTCTGTACTAACCTCCTACAACTCCTCTTCACAGAATACGACACCTGTAACCTACAATCACAAGAGAGGGGTTGGGGTTGTGGTGTTTAAGAGCTCGCCTCAGTCAAGCCCCGGAATGGCATTCAAGCCTTCCAACACCATTGTTAGATAGAGAGTATGTCCTTGCAGGACAGAGGCAAAAGCAAGGATATGATAAATGATTAAAATGCAAAGTAAATGTCACCTCAGAGGTGAAGCCCTCATAGGGAGATGAAGATCTTTCATGCCATGAGGAGATAGATTGATGAAGACAAATCTGCAACAAACATGAACAAACACAACACAATACTACTCTGCAACACAATGAAAGCCTTGAGTATCCTTAGCATAAGATCACAAGTTTGCAATATCCATCTAGTTGTAGAATGAAGTCCTAAACATGCTTGTATTTGCATTCTAGCTAAACATTTGTAATTCTAATTGAATAAGCCGACAAAGGGAAACCTTTTAACGATCACTTTGCGGACATTTTAAATTTGGGCCCCGACAAAAAGGGCAGGACAAGGGTGCAGGTGCCCTTGTCCAGGGACCTATTTTAGGACTGGATTAAGCTCAAAGATGTCCCCTAAGTCCCATTTGTCATGGGTTTCGGGGGATTTTGCTTCGGGAATCATTTCTAAGATGCACTATTAAATTTAAAGGACCCGAGAGCTAAACTTAGGAGGTAAAAGTCCTAGGGGGACATTTTACGACATAACATTTAGCCCCCACTTTGATTTATGTATGATCTTACGACCCATACATGCATTAAAGTACAGTCGAAAACACATCAAACACGCCAGGCACTTGAAGCTAAGGCATACACCAAGATTGAGGAACTATTTCTAGCCCCCAATCTCAGGTAAGCACTATAAGACACATCGCAGACACGTAAAACACAATGAAGATAGTAAAAGGCACACAAGACACGAAGAAGATAGGATTGCAGACACGCATTTAACATGATGAAGACATGAGAGAAGTCACACAAAACATGATGAATACACTGATATAGCATTTTCATTTTCATATATATGCATGGAAATAAAAATTGCAACACACAAAACCCCAAAATGTAGGAGGAGCTCATCGCTACACCCTTGAAACTACACTGGGGGGAAAACACACCATACAAAACCTGAGTGTGGGAGGAGCTCATCGATACACCCTTGAAACCACACACGAGGGAAAACACGTCATACAAAACCTGAGTGTAGGAGGAGCTCATTAGTACACCCTTGAAACCACACACAGGGGAAGACACACCAAACAAAGCCCTAGAGTGGGAGGAGTTCATCGCTACACCCTTGAAACCACACATGGGGGAAGACACACAGAAGACACACAGAATACACGAGCGCCCTATAGCATGCCAAATTTATATTATACATCTTAAACACGGCAAACAAGGTGATGGAAGGAACTTATTGCTAAGTCCCACCATCTCAAATAGGCTATAGATGTACCTGATGGTTGTGCTTATGCCACAATAACTGCCAAAGACACGCTTAAGGGAGGATAGTCTCAAGATCCAACCCTGTCTTCACAGAGGACTTTTGAAATAAAAGGATGTTCACTAGCTCAAGAGATACACCATCCTGCCTCTGTAGAGGGCTTCTTGAATAAAAGGATATGCACTAGCTCAAGAGATATGTTATCCTGCCTCCACAGAGGGCTTCTTTGATAAAAGGATATGCTATCCTGCCTCATGGAGAGGGCTTTCTGATTGTAATGTAAATAAAGATGTGTACTCACACCAAAGATACAACATCTCGCCTCATGGAGAGTGCTTACAAACACACTTCATTAGTACCAAAATCATCAAACAGATATCATTATATGTGCCCCCACCTTAAGGTGGTTGATGTCGTGTATCAATATCAAGCACGTTAAGGTAGAGATAAAACATGCAAGGGAACAAGAGCTCTCGCAAAGCCCATGCCCCCAAGGTGACATGTGCTCATGATCGCCAAATGTTCCCACAACACATTGATAAGATATGATAAGATAAGATAACAAGATGGTTAGAAAATCTTACTCTAAGATAACAACCATGTGATATCACATGATAAAAGTGTTATCACTGGGAATTGCACCTGTATGCAAGGCTGGTCAAAGCACTGCAATTCCATGTAACATGGGACTAATCTCAAGTTGTGGGTGCTCTATGACGAGATTAGACCTCTAGATTATGGGCTGGTTCCCTTCAAATGTTTTATTGAGATGTATGTTTTTACTTTTTGGGAAAAGGGAAGAAAGAAACTAAATGAATACTAAAGGTAAAATGGTGATGCACCTGATATGGATAAAAATAATGCAATTTGATTCACAATGTTTACCCAGAAATCTGACTTCTACACAATTCATACTTGGCATAAATACCACAAAAATTATTCTAAGGAAGGTTTGAAAATAGGTTGTTATGAAGGAAATGGTTTTTTCACAGCATAAAAAGACTATTTCTGGTTAACACAACCTAAGACCTGTGATGAATATATGCTTTAATGACTGCAAACAAGGAGGTGAGACAATAATTTTGAAGGTTTAATAATAAAAAACGGCAAAATTTCATCAAAATCACTTCAACATTCAGCACAAAAAGGAAAGGTAATTCAACTGATCTGAAATAAACAAAGGAAAGCTTTGCAAAAAGACAAAAAATAACCTATAACCTGCTAATCTCTCAATAAAACTATAAAAGTGAGCTACAAGAATTCTCCAATCTGTCTGAATCAAAATGAGAATCAAGAACTAGCAAAAACAAACTTTTGCTTTACAATATATAGGTCTGCTCTCTCCAAGAGGCATGCAAAAAATATGGACTTGTAGATAATTGCCTCTAAAAATACTCATTCCCGAGAAACCTCAAAAATCCTCAAAATTAGGGCCTAAAACTGCCACAAATTCAGCAAAAATAGCTTCAATTTGGGCCTCTCCATATGTTTGACCAAAATTTTGACCAAGGACCCTAAAAATACTCCTAAAAGTCATGCAAAACCTCCTAGGTGGTCTAGTTAACTCAACTAATCAATTTACATGATTTTGCATGAGCAAAATTGATTGTGAGTAAATAATAAAGTAATCGAATATTACTCTATTATTGCTTACAATTTGATCTATTTTCGATTTTACAATTTGTGAAAAATAATAAAGTAATTTATAGAGTATTACTTTATTATTTATTTACAATTAATTCATATGTAAAATCATGCATGATTAGAAGAAAAATATCACTCCTTATCACTCCAATACATTTGCCTATTTTGCATGATATGAGCAAAAAATAGGACTTATGAATAATTACAAAATTCCTTATCACTCCAATGATCAATGAGAAAAATTATCTCCCTCTGCAAGGAAAATAAAAATAAACTGAGTCACTCCACATGACATTCCATGCACAAAACAAAAATGCATAAATATACTTATGACTCCCCCTTGTTGCCTTTGTGCACATACGTCACATTTTCTAAATCTCCTTATATCCACATATGCAATTTGAGATTAAGGAAGGAAGAACAACTCCATTATGCATAAAACCCCATGCATCAAAAATGCTTCATCATATACTGCCACCATCATATACTACCACCATGCAATCTCCTACTATAATTGCCTTTATGCAATAATCAAATCACTACAAGACAATACCTTATCACCCCATGAAATCATACCTCCACCATGCATGAAAGCTAACCCTTGAAAACTCCATGTATAGCCTTATGCATATGCCATGTCAAAAAATACACCCTCTTGGCTATTAGCCACCATGCATAATGAGGAGATATCCCTATCTTTGGATGCTTTGAAAATGGATAAGGAACTTGAGCATGTGTATTGTTGTCCATTCAATACCCGACCACCAAGGAATCTTCAAAAGGTTGATAAGGCTTGGAGCCTTTCCCTCACATCACATCGACCTCTTGACTTAATAAAAATCAAGCCTAAAGCATTGTTGTCGGCCACTCCATGTTATGATGGCCAGGGAAAAGTCTTGACCATGGCATTATTTTTGGATAATGTAATTATTGTTTTTTTTGTAAGTCAAAAATACACTTGAGCAAAGAACCTTTGAACAAAAGAAGGAAAACAACCCTAATTTCTGTTCACTCTTCATCTCTGCAACTTTTATGCTGGCCTAGGGTTTCAACCATCTCCATCATGGCTTTGATCTTCTCTCTTTAACGGCTCTTCTTTTGTTGTTTCCATGGAACTCCACATGATAATGAAGAAGGTAACTCTGCTTCTATTTCATATGAGACATTTTATGGATCTGTAGCTTAATTTCTTTTAAATGGTTGCGGCCTCCTTCTTTTTTATGGCTATCTCCTCTGTTGTGTACTCTTTAACATCTTCTTTCTATTTCTATTTCTTTCTTCCTTGATGGTCTTCATCTATTCTTGAAAGTTAAGGCCACTGTGAGGCCATGGAATGATCTTTCCTGCTACCAGCAAAAAGGGTAAGCACTTGTCATTTTCACTTTGTAGCTTCAATTTGTCTTTGGTTTGACTCTTTGCATTATGACAAGTCTATTGGTAGACATGGGTATTGCATTTTATAGAAAAAAATGCTATGTCACTGTTGGCCATGACTATATATTTCTTCTTTTTCCCTTGATCTATTTTTTTATCATGCAAAAACACTGAGGGTTTAAAGTTTTGAAATGAGGATTTTGACATTTTTTCTCCATTTTCAAAGCTTTTACTTGCTATGGCTATGCTCCTCCTGAAAATAGGCATCAAATGTTGTAGACTACCGAGGGTTTGTGAGCTTTGAAGTTAGGGTTTCAATTCTTCTTGCACAAAAAACCTTCATAATGCCACGGCCATCCTTTTGCTTAATCTATTTCTCTTTTGACTGTAAAGAAATAATGGTTTGATACATCTTTGAAAAGATCATCTTTAGTTTGCAGATGGGTATACCTTCTTTCATGTTTATTACTCCTCTGGCATGGTTATGACTGTATCATGGCATCTGTTTGAAGTTTCTTAACTATGTTTGCAAAAAATACCATTAGGGTTTGATAACTTGTCATGGGTATACAATTTTTTCATAAACAGTCTCTTGCTCTGTGTAGCACCACCTTGATTGTGGTTTTTTTCTCCATCTGTTAGCAAAAGTATAAATAGCTTGAAGCATTAGCAAGTGGAGTTTTCTTTCTTTACTTCACATAACACCTCTCCTCATGTCTTTGTGATTGTCACACATTACTAACGATATACTTTACCTTATCTTTCTACTGTAGCTACTGGGTAGAAGTACATTTCAGTATTTTGTATGACAACAAAACATGTGATATTCTGTATGATGATTGTTATCATTTGCTTCCATTGTACCTATAGCATAAATGGTTTCTTATGCATATCTCTTTAGGTTGCATGAGTATCATACATTTACATTTATGTGAGGTTCTTCTAGTAGTATAGATAGCTTCTTTAACTTATTTGCATATGATACTCGTACTCTTCAACTTGCAAACTATAGCATAATGGACCCTTATCATGTGGCATCATCGTTGACTATGTGTTGTTTTTATTGCATTTGGATTCTACCATGACATAAGATTATGCTATCTTCTCATTAACTATTTGTATGTTCTCAAAATGCACATGTAGCATGCCTTTGTGCATAATGACTGCTTATCTTATCACTTGAACGTCTATTGCATGGTATGTATCATGTATGATATGAGCACCTGTAGCTTCCTTGTGCATCTTTAAGGTATACATGTAGCATTCTTAACATGTTCATATCTCTTCTAGTTGTTCCTCTTTCATCATCTATGCACTTTTGTAGATGGATATGGCCATCATGATGTATCCTGACATATTCTGATTGTTAAGCTACTTCACTGGTCACTATCTTGGCTGTTCATGGTTAATGGTGACTATATCTGTATCTTGATCTTCATGGTGTCTCACTTTAATCTTGCACTATATCTTCCTTTACTGCATGGCATCTTCCTTACTTCACCATGGCATCACTATAGCTTTAGGCATGAAAAAATTAAGTTTTTCAAAACACAACAATGTTGAAATGCATGGAATCCACTTTATTTATCCTTGAATTGTTGCTTTTTTTATACTCCACTGTGCCCTGTATATATGATCTTTGTGTGCTCTATACATGGCAGTCTCTTGTTTTTTGCATATGTACTTGACTATCACGTAAGTGATGACATACGTAGCTACTCCATAGCTTGTTCTTCCTTTAAGATCACTAATGGTCAGTGACAGTCTTTATCATTTGATGAATTGTGAGCATGTTGTATGTATCTGTTATTTGTATCTTTCCACTTTAGTTATGACTGTCTCTCATTCTTAGATTTGTAATTGACTGTCATGTCTATGATGACCATTCATTGTGTTGGGGTATTTTCTATGCATTATGTGCTTCATCCCTAGATGCTTGATTGTTTAAACATCTAACTACATTTAAACTGTAGCATTCATCTTCATTTATAGGTTCTCTTTAATGCCTGAATCATATGAGATTCTTGGCCTGGCTGTTTCATCCTTGAAAATTAAGACCCATCTGCTCCAGGAGAATTGTTTCATGGTATCTTCATGTATCTTTGATGGTTTGAAGTTCTAAGGCATTGGTGACAACCTTTTGCAAAGTTCATATCTTCTTTCAGGATGACTGCACACTTATCTCATACATCCTGTGAAGTTTTACTTTATGACAGTCAAGTTGGCATATTGTTTATGATTGTCTTGCCTTCCACTATTCCATCTGTTGTTCCATGTGGCATTTTGCTTGACTATTTATTATGAGACACTTGCAACTTGAATGTAATATAACTGCTTAAACTCTGATCATCTTAAACAGTATGAAAACAACATGAGAAATACCTAGTATGCTTCATCCTACTCCTTTGTCATAATGAGATGACCCTTCACATGATTTATTCTATAACTTGTTCAAATGATACATAAGTTCTTGTATCCTCCTTTACTCTGTCTCTCTTCTTTTTATTAGGCACAAAAATCTAAAAACTTGTATCACTCCTTAGATTACTGTAATCTAATTTCTGCATTTTGTCCTTTTGTCAATCTTGACTCAGTCATATAGCTTTGATTTGCTTCAATCAACTATAATAATGTAATGATGACATCTTCTTTATGTAAATTGATTAGATGATGCATGATATAGCTTAGAATGATGCATCCTATCTTTTCTGATACTCTTTTCAAAAATGAAAAGAAACATGCTGGGCTCAAACCCTTGTGGGAGCCACATTTAATCCACATGTTTATTTGTCTTCAAACCAGCAACAAATTTTGTCCTATACTTGCATAGTGAACAAACAAGTTAGCATAAAAAGTACCTAATAGTGTTGATTGATCTTCCTCATGACTTCTGCCTGATTTGTATCATTATCTGATCTGAATTCTTATCTGAATGCATGATATGATAAGTAGATGTCTCTATTTGATAAAAGCATGTGATAACTGTAAACATCTGGAGCACTAACAAGGTTGTCCCCAAAATTTTGTAGGTTTCAACTGGATGGTGGCTTGGAGTGAAGAATGAAGACTAAAGACTTGAAGGTCAGCTTCAATAGCAACCTCCATCATCAGGCAATGATGGATGTTTAGATTTATCATATGTTCTTTTCTCTTTTCTTTTATCAAACAGATACATAGCTTGCATGTCTGCAATTGCTCAGTCTAGTTACTCCCACAGCTTGTGTGGGACACATTTGAACACTTCTTTTAAACATGATCAGTTAGTTTGTCTGATGCATATGATGTACATGTATTTCCTTTTTAATCAATGCATGAGATAAAGTAATAGATACCTGGATGTATGTTCAAAACATGACATGAAATAACAGTGTAATACAATATCTTTCCCTCTTTATTCAAAATTGATTAATCTGAATAATCAATTTAACTTATAACTCCTGAAAGATCAAACTTTGTAGAATGTAATTGTATCTCCTTGAATGTGTGATCCTTTGATAATCAATTCTTTTGTCATGATAACTTATCAGTCCTGATTGGACTGATGGGTTATCCTAACAATTGGATCTTCTTTTCAACTTGGTCAAGGCATCAACCATTCAAGAAATGCATAACTTTGAAGTTTTCTATTATTCCTTCTAAACAATTACACTTAGGTCTAACTAATTTTTAATGTGAACAAAAAATTAGTAACAAAAAGCTATGCATGAAAATAGTCACATCAAGGACCAAGGCTATACTACGGGTTCAGAACTGAGTATAATCGTTGGGCTATACTGCAGATACCTCAGAACCGAGTGTAGCAACAACGTGAGATACCAATCAACGTATACAAGAGCAGATTGAGTGGATTGTAAAATGTTAGTCACAAGAAATGCCACAAGATGAAACATGGCACGGAGTGACTCTACTAGTCAAGCGTCAAATATATATGTGTGTGTGTGTGTGTATCAACCCCGTCGTCATGTATGGACTAGGTCCATTTTTTCTTACTTGTTGAAGAGACACATAGTTCGTATCAATATTTGTTTGTTTTCATCATTCACTGACTAGGTAGAATCACTAAAAGAAGGTAAACAATAAAATGAGAGAGGAGAACAAGTGCCTTAGGAACACCACGTAGGAGGAAGCCCATAGGTCATCAAATGCAACGTTGTGCCCCTAAGGCACGACACACAACAATAAAATAGAGGAGAGGAACAATAGAAGAATGATGATACAAATAGAAGAATGGTCACGAAAGAGGCGGTCTCCCAGTATCCTTAACCTTACAAGAGTATCAAGGGTCGTCCAAGGAGGCCTACATAACACATCATGGGGGAACACAACACATAATAGAAGGTCACGTAAGCGAGTATAGATATGCTATGACAAAAGTGACCAACAAGGTTAGAAATACTTACCTATTATCCCTGATTCTGATCTTTACCTTGATGGTTAAAGCTTTATTTGTTCTTCTTTCTTCCACATTATCTTGAGCTTGTGAAGGTGCAACCATAAGAGGTATCAATGGGAAGGTGTCTAGTAATGATGTTGTGGGAGGAATACCATAGGAGCTGGAAAGATACCCATTTCAACTGGTTTGTAGGGTGTTGGAATACCTTGGTCGTTAGGAATAGTATGTTTATCTATGTTCTCCAAATTGTTAGCAGTTTCCAAGGTATGTAAGTGTTCAGGTAGGGGCGTGTGATCTATTTCTTTGTTTAAGATGTAGTTAAGAAGAGTTTAAAGATCAATTGATGAATTCTTAGTGTCAATAGGTTGAAGAAGTTGTTCACAAAGGGAGTCTGCATCATCCAATGCTTCATCCTGGCCAAGGATAGCATGAGGAGATGGTAGAGTAGTGTTAAGGAATGTCTCAATGATTTCTTCTTCTACCGGTATATCCTCACTAAGTGGGGTTATGTTGGGAGAAGACTTCAAATTGTTAGATGAATCACCCAAGGCTATGTCAGCCTCATATGTCTCATAAATAATCTCCATTTTATCATCATGAAATGTAGGAAGAGAAGGAAGAATGTCTTCATCATTATCTTCCTCATTGTCTTGTGGAGATGAAACTAGTGAGATTTTCCAAGATTGAAGGGTAGATAACCATGAGAGTTGTGAAACATTCAAAATCAAATATGTAACATAGAATTTCATATGAAGAGCTCATGGAAGTGTCAATATCATAGATGTGTGCTATTTGTTGTAGGACTTACGGATACTTGTTAGTGAATTTATAGAAATTGTCAACATCTATGTTGTATGTAAATAAAGTTTATAAAGATGAATAACAAGATGCATCCATGATGAATAGACTATTTCACACTAACACACTTGTTTGAAGGAAACAGGAAAAAATACGCACAAAGTCCACAACAAACAAAGCGGATAGGAGGAAAGAGTACCACACAACAAGGCTCAATTGATGATTTTAAGAGCTTTGATCAAGAAAGTGTAAACAAAGTGTATAAACACCTAGTGTTGAAATGCACAATGTGTATTTTAACAAATGTGCCAATTTAGACAAAATGCTATGAATTGATGGAAAATTTTGAAATGACCAATGGATGTATGCTTTAATATGAGTGCAAGATCAGAAATGCAATATGTCTAAGATGAATGCAATGAAATAACACCAATCTATGCTTGTTTATGCACCTAAAATGCTCAATTTTTTTCATTTTTTTTCAATGCAAATGCACAAGATATGTAATGAAATTATAAGAATGATGAGGGGAAGCAAATTAAAACCTTTTAATCAGTCCAATAATGCTGCCAAATTTGTCACAACACACCAATTTTGCAATTCTAGATGAAATATTAGCCAAAATGTAGCAAAAATGCAAGGATTTTTGAAACCCTAATAGTAAAATTAAGGTGTGAAAGTATGAAGAATGATGAATGAAATGAATCTAATCAGATTTAATATACAAAATAACTCAGATCAGATTGGAAGATGATGCCAAAGTTCTACAATGCAAAGTGCAAGTGAAATTTTAAGGAAATTATGAATGAATATGCCTCTTTTTTTTGTTGAAATACACAATGTGTAAATGCAAAATTTGAAATGTAAATGCAAAAATGCACTATGATGAAACACTACAGTCAAATATTAGATTTGAATGAGTGTGAAAATGAGTAATAAAATCTGAAACAAGATTTTAATTACAAACCCTAGCTTTTAAAATTACTAGGTTATATGAAAAATGCAAGATTTCAAGAGAAACCCTAGCAAATGAGAGATGCAAATGCAAGGTAACTAATTATGAAATGATGAATTGCAGTAATTTTTATCAAATCTGATGTAAATATTAGAGATTTAAATGATTTAGATGAAATGCAGTGAAAATAGTGTAAACTATGCCTAAATGCAAGTCTAGGATGCTTGACTTTTTCAAAATTTTCAATTTTTTTGTAAGATTTTCAAATGTGTGATGATGAAAATCAAATCTATGAATGTAAATCTAATGTACAACACTCAAAAAGGTACAAATTTTAATAAAAACATGGGTTCACCAAAATGTTATGTAGAAAAAGAGGGTTTGTTGATTAGGGTGATAGTTTAATTAGATCCTCCTTTCACTACGTACATTCAAGAACATTAAACTGAGTTGAATCACAACTTTTACAAGAGGACTCAACTACATGTTTGGTGTCACTTGAAATGATAAGGAAATTTGAAATTTGTTAATTCATTTGTTAAACCTTAGTCTGTGTTACGTCGGAAAATGTCCCCTTGGGGGCTTTTCTCTCTTAAGGTTTAGCTCCTAGGTCCTTTAGAATGCATTTAGAGCATCTTGCATGATTTTGATGACTCCCGATAAGAAAACCTTGAAGATTCATGGCAAATAGGACTCAAGGGATGCACTTAACATAAATCCTACCTGAAATAGGGGGAGGACTTGGGCACCCACACCCTAGCCTTGCCCTATTTTAGGTCAAGACCAATTTCAAAGTGTCAGTTTATGACTGTTATTTAGGTCCTATGCCGACATGGTAAGTTTGAATTACTAAATTTTTAGCGGGAATGTTTGTAGTTGCATATATAAGCATGATTAGGTTATCATTTGTAAACTAGATGGAAATTAGATGAGCATGGTGATTTTGTGAAAGTGATTCAAAGCTATCATTGTGTTGCAGAGCAGTACTTTGTTATTCTTGTGTTTGTATTTACAGATTTGGCATCCATCTCCTCATGGCATGAAGAGCATCTTCCTTCCGTGAGATCTTCACTACAAGGTGATATCAATTGTATTTTCTGTCATTTATCATTTGGATTTTGCCTCTATCCCGCAAGGATACACACTCTTTATCTAACAACAGTGTTCAGAAGACTTGAATGTATCTTCGGGGCTTAACTGAGGCAAGCCTCTAAACACCACAACCCCAACCTATTTTTCCATGATTGCAGGTTACAGGTTGCAAAAGCAGGAAAAGTAGAGTTGCAGGAGAGTAGTGCAGACTGTCAGAATTGTAGATTAGAGAAGAAAATAGGGACCTGGACTCGGGTGCCTGCTCATTAGTCCTTCGGATCTCGCAACAGGAAAAGGTTGTAGACAAGGTTTCCAAATCTCGACAAAAACTGTGGCACTAGACTAGGGCACCCGCTCATTAGTCCCCGACTTTTCTGCTTTTCAAACTTTGAAACCTGGTACGTATTTGATTGTTATTTGATATCTCAGTGTGCGATCATTTTTTGTAATTTGTTTGTTTGTTCACGAATTTGAATAATTAAGGTTTTGAGCATAATTGGGATTAATTGAACAACGAAATCATACAATTCCAATCTTCCCCTATGTTCCAAGTGACAAGAAGCCTGTAGTAGACTTCCTACTTGGCTAAATGTCAGGAGAGCTTGAACATTTAATGGTGAAAGGAGGATCAAGATAAACCATTGAAATCAAACCCTCTTCATATTTTACCCTAAATATTTTGGTGAACCTGTGTTCTTTTGAATATTGCACCTTGCTAAGTGTTGTGCTTCAGATTTACATTCATCTCATTTATTCATATCATTGTTCATCTTATTGCATTTGAAAAATTACAAAAAAAATTGAAAAATTAGAAAATTTTGAAAAAATTTGCATTTTTAGCTTGCATTTTCATATAATTTGAATTAGTTGGCATTTAATTTCAATAAATTTATGTAATTATCATCAAATCTGATTTAAAATACAAAAATTCATTATTCATCATTTATTTAGATTGCATTTTCATGCTTAAATTGTTGAAAATTGCTTGAAATTGTGCATTTTTTCATATAACCTAGTTTTGCATTAGCTAGGGTTTATAGTCAAAATCTTGTTTTAGATTTTAATACCCTTTTAAAACACTCATTAGGATTGATTTCTCACTATAGTGTTTCATCATAGTGGTTTCCTTGCAAAATTTCATGCCTAGGGTTTGATAACCTTGTTTTTTCACTAGATTTTGGCCTTATCATCTCTCTAGATTTGCAACATAGGCATGTTGTAAAGGATTTTCCTACACCAATTAGCTATTATCAGGATTATTATCTATTTTCCCTCCTCAAATTCTTTACAATACCCCTTTTATTGGGTCTTTGCATTGAGAAATTGTGAAAAATTACATATTTTAGTGTATTTTCACTAGGTTTTGACTTGTCATCATTCTAGGTTTGCATCAAAAGTGTGTTGTGAAGGATATTATTGCTTTATTGGACTGATATCAGACATATTACTTTCTTCACTTGATCAATTTCCTTACAACACATTTTCTTTCACTTATTTGCATTAAAAAAAATTGAAAAAATCAAGCATTTTAAGTCATTTTCATACATAGTTTTGCACTTGTCTCTGGCATAACTTTTGAAAAGATTTTAAAATCTGATTTTACATTGATGTTACAAGACATTTTATTATGGTATCTTCATCTCATTTCTCTTTGGTATCTTTACATGCATATATCAAAAACTTCGAGAGTTTCTACAAATTTCTTAATATGAATCCTCATGTTCTCACTTATTTACAAGCTATGTATCACAAGGATATATTTAAAAGTTCTTCATTTGAAATCCTTGACTATGTATCTAATTATGACAACTTCATATCTCTCATGAGCACATACCCTTGAGTAGTAGAAGATTTAAAAAAACACATTGAGAATGATGAGATTGAAAGTTCTCTTAATGCTTTGGATTTAATAGCTAAAACATATGGTGATGACGATGATGATGATTCCATAGATTATCCTACTTCTCCTACAGCTGAATGTTCAAGAACCTTAGATGAGAAGACTATGGATAGCTCTATTAATGATACAATACCTTGCCTTCTTAACAAAACTATACCTTCCTCTCATTCCAATGCTCTCCCTGACTAAGATGTAGCATTAGTGAATGAGAAAAGGTCTCCCACATTAAATCCTTTAGGGATGGATGTTGGGTATAATCAAGAGGAAAACAATGTTAATTCAATCTTCATTAATAGACTTTGTAGCAATATTCCTAAGATGATTGTCTAAGGGCACCTAGTACATCCTCTTGCTTAAAGCGAGTGATTACAATTCAAGGTAGACCTCTTGATCACATCTACAAATATGCACAGCAAATTTCTCAACCAAGTCAAGGTGTTCAAAATGTGTTACAACTACACCACAAAGTGATTACTCACACATACAACACCTGTAATAACAAGCAAGGTAAGCAAGCACCGCATGTGCCTGTCTCTCTTCCATGTTCTCAACCTATGCTCCCTTCACCACCTCATCTTACTCATAAAAGTGGTCAAGAATATGATCTTGTCGAGCAACTTCACTCTACTTTGGCTAAGATCTATCTTTGGGATTTGATACAAACATTGCCTACATACCATTGAATGCTCCAAGAAGGTTTACAAAAGGTGATTGTCCCACCTACTGCTAAGCCCAATGATGTAGCAGATGTATTAGATAGTATGCATGCGACAAAAATGGATATTCTCTTTCAACCACATGAATTACCATCAATTGAAGTTCAAAACCAATATGATCCACTTATGATCTTTGTCACAATAAACAAAAATCTGATAAAACGAGTTATGATTGACAATGGATCAGCTCTTAATGTTTGTAGCATTGACCTACTACACAAAATCAAGGCTGACACATCACAAATCAAACCAGATAAACTTAGCATTCATGGATTTGATAATCATAGTAGTCAATCAGTAGGTACTATAACCTTACCTATAAAGGTGGGTCCTACGATTGTATCTACCCTGATTCATGTCATGCCTAGTTCTTTATCTTACAACATGATTCTTGGTAGACCTTGGATTCATGCATTGGGGGTGGTTCCTTCCACCCTACATCGTTCAATCAAATTTATATTCAAAGATAAACTTCATACTATTCATGTTGATCCTGAACCGGATAACTGTTTACATATTGAAATGAAAAAACAAGTTTACAATCATAAGCACTTAAACAATTTACAAGTTGATTCATCATTGCCTCTTGCCACGAATGATGTGCAAAATTCTACACCATCGAATGCATTTTTTGGTGATGATTGGGGTTCATTAGATTTTACTCCTTCCTTTAATGGAGAATTTGAACTTAATAACCCCAACATATCCAAAGTAGCATCGATCTCATCTAAGCAATATTTTGAAGCATCTGAGAAATGTAAAGTCTCTTTGGTAGAAAAAAAAGACAATACTCTTAATTATACTACAAATTATGAGACCTATGAGGCTTCACCATCTTCTAAGGAACTAACATCCCTCTATGGTCAAGGATTTAAAATCCTTTATAACAATTGTGACTATGTCGACAATGGATGTGGTGTAAATCAACAAGGGATTCGAGTACCTATAGAATCTGCTTCAAGACATTACTCAAGCAGCATTGGATATAATCCTTTCAAAGAAAAGAAAGCCTCTCATCGTCCTAAACTCAATGTTAATGCAATTTCAATAGGACCAAATCAACATGTGAGATATCTTGAGCCAATAGGTCACACCCGTTGTAGCAAATATTATAATTTCTCTCAAGGGTGGCTTCATCCTAGATATGTATGTTCTTAACATTGGGTTGAATCAGGAAAGTATTTCTAACCCTTTACCTCCGTGTTGTGTTTCCCCTATGATGTGTTATGTGTTGTTCAAGCCTCCCAGGATGACCCTTGATTCTCTTGTAAGGTCCAGGATACTAGGAGATTTCCTTTGTTGTGACCTTCTACTATTTGTATCATCATTCTTCTATATTGCTTCTCCTCTATTTTCACTATTGTGCATTTTGTCTTACGGACATAGCATTGTGGTTGGTGACATGGGAGCACCCTCCTATGTGGTTGTCCCTAAGGCACTTGTTTCTTCTCTCTCAATTTATTGTTTCCCTTCCTCGAGTGTTTCTATCTAGCGGGTGGATGAAGAAAAACATATTATACTGATGCAGACCTAGTGTCCCTTTAGCGAGAAATCAAAAAAATGGACCAAGTCTATGGGTAAAAGCACAAAGCTGTGTCACACTTTTATAAAGGAAACGGCCAACGTTGATCTAAATTTTTAACTTGAATCATTAAAAAGTGACATACATTTTGAATTTTGAAATGATGTAAATTAATGAAATGTATAATTTTTAGTGTATTTTATGTTCGTATTTTTTATAAAAATTAAAAAATTATTTGAATACATTTTTTTGTAAAATTGACACTATAATTTAGTTGCTGATAAAATGCTAAAAAATGAAGTTAAGTGGGACGTTGCTCTTTTTATAATAATTTTTTTTTCCTTCAAAATTTTTGTGTATTTATAACTTGAAACTTTAGTGCATGGATTTATTTTGTATGCATTTTGATAAATATATATTTTTAAATAAATATTAAAATTTGAGTGTACTGAAAAATAATTATTTCGATGGGGCGTCAGCTTTTGTCTTGACTATTTATCCAAAATAGAAAAAAAATTATATCATCTTGACATGGAATCTCTTCTCTAGTGCATCATATTTTTTTTTATTTTTTTTAATAAACTTTACTATTTTTTCTTGATAAGACAATCAACCTTATATTTTGGTGTTGATCACCTACTTTTAGTAAAAATAAAATATAAAATATTAACAATAATTAGACTATTAAAAAACCATAGTTTTTAAAACTACACTCACAAGTCTACAAAAGGGTATTTTTAGATTTTTTTTTATAAATTATTTACATTAGTAGGAATTGTTGAAACGTCAACTTTTTTGAAATTTTGTATTTTTTTGGTAAATTGGCCTCCAAGTGGTGCTACATATGTATTTAGTGGACACTTCTAGTTGGAAAAGTTGTGGCCCATATCTAACTTAGCTAGAATGAATCTCACTAGACCATATGTTTGAAAAAAATGACTTTTAGTTAGAAATGTTTAAATTCACTTGTGTTGATAAGTCAGCTAAAAGTGTGACACAGTTCTATGCTTTTACCCCCATACATGACAATGGGGTTGATATATATTATACGATGCTTGGCTAGTACAATCACTCTGTGTGATCTTGATGTTGTCTTATTGCACTTACAAACCATAACAATACTATAGCTCCATGCATTTTGTTTGTCTTTGAATCTTGCCTTGGGTACACTCAGTTTTGAGATTTTCGCAATATAGCCCCACAGTTATACTCAGTCTCTGAATTTGTAGTATAACCTCGACTCTTTGTGTGAATGATCATATGCGTTGTTGTTTATCATGATTATATGGACACTAACACTTTTCTTGCAAGAATGTGTTTGTGGGAACATTTGGTGATCGTAAAGTACATGTCACCTCTAGGGAGCATGGGCTTTGTGAGAGTCTATGTTCCCTTATGTGTTTTCTTCCTACCTTAATGTGCTTGATATCGATACCTAATATTAACCACCTTAAGGTGGGGGTATTTATAAGGTAAGTTGTATGTTTTAGATGTTAGCAATGTGCTTGTTCTTAGGTGTAGTCTTAAAGACTAGTGGCGATAAGTCCTTCCTGCACTCTGAGATTTGTTTGAAATCTATTGCAATCATTTAAGCCCTCTATGGAGGTGGGATATCACATCCTTTTTATTAAGCCCTCTGCAGAGATGGAGATGGTGTATTTCTCGTGGAGAGTGCACATCCTGTCATTTTCAAAAAGTCCTCTGTGGAGGCAGGGAGTGGTTCTGTGACTAACTCAACCCTTAAGTGTGTCTTTGGTTATTTTTGTGGCAAAGCCCAATCGTTGGTGTGTGCCTGTAATGTGCCTGAAATGGTGATGAACCTAGAAATAGGAACACTCCATCGCTTATCTGCCATGTTTTCTCTGTGTCTTATAAGTGTATGTGTATTGCATGTTTGTTCCCAAGCATAGTCTTAAAGACTGGTGGTGATGAGTCCCTCCTGTGCTTTTGGATTTGTATGGCGTGCTTGTTTTGTATGGCATGTTTGTTCTCAAGTGTGGTCTTAAAGACTGGTAGCGATGATTTCCTCCTACACTCTGAGATTTGTTTGGCGTGTGTGTTGCCCCATATGCAGTTTAAAGACTGGTGGCGATGAGTCCCTCCTGCATTATGGGTGGTGTGTTTATTTTCCTTGTACTTGCATCTACATTTCATATATATATGAGAAAAAGAAAAGAAGCAAAAATCATCATTGTCTTCACTGCATTCATTGTATTCACTATGTTTTGCATGTCTTCCATGTTGTATTCTCCATGTTTTACGTGACTATAACTATCTTCTCCATGTTTTGCATGTTTGTTAATGTCTTCTTTGTGATTGGCATGCCTTCTCTGTGCTTGGTGTGTTTGTTGTGCTTGTTGACCGTACTTTAATGTATGTATTGGCCTTCTGTTTATACATACATTAAAGTGGGGGCTAAATGTTATGTCAGAAAATATCCCCTTGGGGGCTTTTCACTCTTAAGGTTTAGCTCCCAAGTCCTTTAGAATGCATTTAGAGCATCTTGCATGATTTTGATGACTCCCAATGAGAAAACCCTGAAGTTTCATGGCAAATAGGACTCAGGGGGTGCACTTAACATAAATCCTGCCAGAAATAGGGGGAGGACTTGGACGCCTGTGCCCTATTCCTACCCTATTTTAGGTCAGGACCAATTTCAAAGTGTCAGTCTATGACCGTTATTTAGGGCCTATACTGACACGGTAAGTTTGAATTACGAAATTCTTAGCAGGAATGTTTGTAGTTGCATATATAAGCATGATTAGGTTATAATTTGTAAACTAGATGGAAATTAGATGAGCATGGTGATTTTGTGAAAGTGATTCAAAGCTATCATTGTGTTGCAGAGTAGTACTTTGTTGTTCTTGTGTTTGTATTTACAGATTTGGCATCCATCTCCTCATGGCATGAAGAGCATCTTCCTTCCATGAGATCTTCACTATAAGGTGATATCAATTGTGTTTTCTATCATTTATCATTTAGATGTTGCCTCTATCCCACAGGGATATGCACTCTTTATCTGACAATGATGTTTAGAAGACTTGAATGTCTCTCTGAGGCTTGACTGAGGCAAGCCTCTAAACACCACAACCCCCAACCCATTTTTCTATGATTGCATGTTATAGGTTGTGAAAGTAGGAAAAGTGGAGTTGTAGGAGAGTAGTGCAGACTGTCGAAATTGTAGATCAAAGAAGAAAATAGGGACCTGGACTTAAGCGCCCACTCATTAGTCCTCTAGATCCCACAACAGGAAAATCTCTAGAACAGTAGAAACAAGTTGCAAACAAGGTTTCCAAATCTCGACAAAAACTGTGGCACTAGGTTAGGGTGTCCACTCATTAGTCCCTAACTTTTCTGTTTTCTGAACTTCGAAACCTGGTACGCATTTTATTGTTATTTGATATCTCTATCTGTGATCATTTTCTATAATTTTTTTGTTTCTTCATGAATTTACATAATTAGGGTTTTGAGCATAATTGGGCTTAATTGAACAACAAAATCATACAATTCTAATCTTCCCCTATGTTCCAAGTGACAAGAAGCCTGTAGTAGACTTCCTACTCAGTTAAATGTCCTTGAATGTTAGTAGTGAAAGGAGGATCAAGATAAACCATTGAAATCAAACCCTCGTCATATTTTACCCTAAATAGTCTGATTAAGCTTAAAACCCTACTTATGCAAAATCATAAACAAATGGATGAAACCCAACAAATGCTTGCACAAGAAGACACTAAATGCAAATTAGATACATACCAGATTTTAGGTTTCAGAAGACGAAAAAGTTGGGGACAAAAGAGCGGGCACCCTTGTCCAATGTAGTGCTTTTTCTAAGGGCTTCCTAATATTTTATGCTATAAACTACAACCACTTGAGAGATTCTCGATAGTGTAGAAATGAGGGACAAAAGAGCAGGTACCCTTGTCCTTTTAGGGTTCTTTTCTATCATTTTCTTCAAATATGGATTCTTCCTGCTCTGTACTGACCTCCTGCAACTCCTCTCCACAAAATCTGACACCTGTAACCTGCAATCACAAGAAAGGGGTTGGGGGTTGTGGTGTTTAGGAGCTTACCTCGATCAAGCCCCAGAATGGCATTCAATCCTTCCAACACTATTGTTAGATAGAGAGTGTGTGTCCTTGCAGGACAGAGGCAAAAGTAATGATATGATAAATGATTGAAACAAAAAGTAAATGTCACCTTAAAGGTGAAGCTCTCATGGGGAGATGAAGATCTTTCATGCCATGAGGAGATGGATTGATGAAGATAAATCTACAACAAACATAGACAAACACAACACAATACTGCTCTACAACACAATGAAAGCCTTGAGTATCCTTAGCATAAGATCACAAGTTCGCAATATCCATCTAGTTGTAAAATGAAGTCCTAAACATGCTTGTATATGCATTCTAGCTAAACATTTGTAACTCAAATTGAATAGGTCGAAAAAGGGAAACCTTTTAACAGTCACTTTGCAGACATTTTAAATTTGGGCCCCAATAAAAAGGGTAGGATAAGGGCACTTGCGCCCTTGTCCAGGGACCTATTTTAGGGTTGGATTAAGCTCAAAGATGTCCCCTAAGTCCCATTTGTCATGGGTTTTGGCGGATTTTGCTCCGAGATTCATTTCTAAGATGCATGATTAAATCTAAAGGACTCGGAAAAGTCCTAGGGGGACATTTTACGACGTAACAATTCTATCCAAACATTCCATAAACCATGGAAACCACATTTTTCCAATGGTCAAGAGTGTATTTGTGAAAGATAGCTATGGCCTTCTCAAACAAATTCTTTTTATTGGCTATCCAAGGTTATGCAACTTTATTCCCACATAATGATCCTTGTTTACTAGCTAGGTTACTCCCTCAATCCTTTAGGCAAACAAATTCAAGGTAGGATTTAGAGGGATAGTAAATTATTCTACTAAACTGATATGGCTAGCAATCTTTCACTAACAATACTTGTATTAGAAGTTAGAACTTCAACTCTTGATGGATCTTGAAGACCTAACTAGTCTAAAATAAGTTTGGTCAGTACTGTTGGTGTAATATTTTATTCACCTTGTATATGTTCTATTCTAAGTGTGGTATTATGCCTATTTATTAAGTTTGCTTAGGTAAATTTTTTATTACTTAGGTTGGATAGGATAATGAGTTCACACATATTCTCCTTCTTTCATGGGATTCTAATTTTTCCTTATCCTCTTTAACTTGAAAGATTAGATGGAAACCCCTTGCCTTTTGGGTTTTTGCCTTTTCCTCATCCTCGCCAAATTTAGAAACTTTGAGGCTATATATTGTAGTTCTTTCCTCCCTTTCATTCATATTGAATGGATATATATTGAGTCATATCAAGACTAATGCTATTGTGATCTTTCCTTTGTGCTATTTTTCTTATTATGAATATGTGTCTCTTGAGCATTTGCATGTCTCTTAGAACATGCTATCAAAGATTTCACTAGATTTTATTTATACTTTCATTATATCTATCCCTTTCACTAGATTCTAGGTTAATATCTATTTTGCATATTCTAACATGGTATCAAAGCTTTGGTGCTAGGGTACATCTTTTAGTTTTTTTTTTCTCTAAAAGATTAGGGGAGGCTAATTACTTTGCATGCGTGTTTTCATAAAAACCTAGTATTCTCTTCTCTTGTATCTTTAGATGATCGGGGGAATTAGAATAGTTTGATAGGAAAAAAAATTAACCTAATGGTTTGCACTTTTGTTTTCTGAATTTGATATTATCAATCATTGTTTTTATATTTTGAGAAATTTGAATCATTATTTGACTAAACTAACAAGTTTTTGTGTCTTGCATTGACATATAGCATTCTAATTGCATGTTTTTATTTGAATTTGATAAGCTGTCAATCAAGTGTTGTTTTCATTATTTTGAGAAATTGTATTAGATTCATATAGAAGTCAGCATCATGCCAATAAAATGAACAAAAATGCAAACACCAAAGGAGAATGAAGCCAAGAATGCAACAAAAAAAAAGAGAATGGATGACCCAACTTCGTGAAAAAAAGAAATTTAACTCTAAAGTTGAAGATATACCATCTTTGCCGCCGATGATGGCATGGTTCAGTGGTTAAGTCGCTCAAGATGTAGTGGCAGCCACCAGAGTTCAAACCCCCGCTGGGCCAACGAGCTCGCAAGGCTTTACGCCTTCGCTGGGCCAATGAGCTCGTGGGTTTGAAGTGTTCTTCCTAGGGGATGAGGTCCCCCAGTTGTGGCCTCACTGGTTCATTGCTCCAGGCAAAAGCATTCGCGTGGAGCTGGAGGTCATGTCACACCAGCATCGCCGGTCACGTTAAAAATTTTACCAGGCGCATTATATTTTTAAAAAAAAAAGATATACCATCTTTGCCAATTTATTTAGATCCTAAAGCATCCATTGGAGCCATGAAAGAGAAGAATTCAGAGAAATAAAGGCAACAAATGCAAAAACTTTGTGCAATTAGAAAATTGAACCCGAAGTTGAAGGTACATCATCTTTTCCATCTCAATTTGATAATTTAGTAAATCCTCAAACACAAATTGAATCAATAAATGATGATTCAATTTCAAATATAAATTTAGATGTTACACCAATTGATTAGCCTATTGAAAACACAAAAAATTTACCAAATTATGAAGATTAACAAAATTTGTGTAATGAACAAAATTTATCTAATGAATCAAGTTTACTATTAAGAACACCATTGAGAATTTTGCATAAAAGACCTAAGTTTTTAATTGAAATTGATGAGAACATTCTAAAGCCAATGAGTGATAAGATTCCTAAATGTACTTGTAGAAGAAGTGTTAAGAAAAGTGTCCCAACCTTGCAACTTTGAAAGATTACTATTCTTCCCAGTTATGGTCTTTTTGAATACCCCTTATCTTGGATAATGGTCTAGAACTTTCAAAGTTTCCAAACAAGCTAAAAATAGTGAGACTTACTATTTTTAGTAAGTCCTTTGATTGAGTTTGGATTGACCAAATTTTTTTCCCAAAAGGTGCGGAACAGCTAAGTGAACATCTCGGGTAAGTTTTGTCTCAAGATCATATCTGGATCGCGAGATATTAAAGTTTATGTTTTCTGAAATTGCCAGAAAAAGTCTTTAAACTCAATTATCAGAATCAAAACTTCTCTAAACATCCCGATAATGGTCATAACTGGTGTAGCGGGTTAAAGGGTGATAGATCTTTTCACGAGCTTTCTGATGCATTAATCAGAACTTCGTCAATCGGACACCCAGATCAAAAGTTATGGCCTCCGGAAGTTGGACCTTCTATTTTTGGGAAATGTAAAAACATGTTGGACACATAAAAGAGCTGTAAAGGGGAGAGTTACACGTGTTGGTGTGTGGTTTTGCAATCACAAGGCATATTTGATTGGAGATAATTTGGGCGCCACTTTTGGGTGGTTTTAGCTCATGGTTTTGTAATTACCGTTGGCGGTGTACTGTATTGTATCTCCTATATATCAGGAAGTTGAGATGGAGGTTGCATGTAAGAATCTTATAGATGTCAAATTACCTCCTAGATCTCTCGTTGGATATACTCCTGTAAAAGCTTGCTTTGCAAGTATATTGTAATCTCCCTAATTCCTGAATAATATATCAGGTGGCTTTGGAGTCTGGGGTTTTTTACCTGAAAGAGTTTTCCCCACATATATCTTGTGTTGTGAGTTTTGTGTTTGCATTTGGAAGTTGTTATTATCTTTCTGTTAATGTGCATCTTAATCTGTAACTGTAAAAGTAAAAATTTGCATAAGTATTTCCTCAGTAGATCAGTGTAGGAAGCGTTTTCCACATACCTTGCTTCCTTTCAGTTGGTATCAGAGCCTGATCACCTTTGGTTCTAGTTCTTGGGTAGAGGGTTTTTTGAGCTGATCTTCATTTGATTGGGAGCTTGTGCAGAGGATTTTGAAATCTTTGTTGCAAGTAAGAGATGGCAAGCAAATTTGGGAGGTTTGAGATAGAGAAGTTTAATGGTAGTGATTTCGAGTTGTGGAAACTCAAAATGGAGGACATGCTTGTAGATCAGGATTTATGGGAAGTTGTATCTGGTACAAAACCAATGGAAATGTCTCAAGAAGACTCGGATCTCAAAGATAAAAAAGCAAAGGGTTTGATAAGACTCTATTTGGCTGATTCAGTGCTCCTGAATATCCATAGAGAGAAGACTGCAAAGGAACTTTGGAAGCAGCTTGGAGATGTTTATCATGCTAAATCACTAGTGAACAAGTTAATCATGCAAAAGAAATTGTATTCTTTGAGGATGGAAGATGGAGGATCTGTCGCTAATAACCTAAATACATTCAATATGCTTATTGTCCAGTTGACTTTTGTTGGTGTGAAGATGGAGGAGGATCGATGTATGACATTACTGTGTTCCTTACCATATTCATGGGACCACCTTGTTATGGCCATTGGGAGTACCACTACCACCTTCAAAATGGATGAAGTGGTTTCTTGGCTATTATCTGAAGAGATGCGGAGAAAGTCTTTCGAATCAGCTAAGGAGGCTCTTGCGATTCGTGGTAGACCTAGAGAGAAGGGAGAGAAAACAGATAAGAAGAAGGAAGAGAAAGGAAGATCCAAATCCTGTGGGAGATCTAAGTCTCCCAGAAAGTGCAAGGCCCCGTGTTGGAACTGTGGCAAACCTGGTCACTTCCACAAGGAGTGCAAGGAGGAGAAAAAGAAAAAAGAAGAAGAATTATGAAGTCCTCTCAGGATGAAGGAGAAGCATTTGTTGCTGCCTTGGCAATGCATGCATCTGAGGATGTGTGGCTTATTGACTTTGGTGCATCTTTTCACATGACCTCGCATCAGGACTAGTTTTCGAAGTATGAAGAATGCGATGGTGGAAAGGTGTACTTGGGTGATGATTCTCACCAAAATATTGTTGGCCATGGAAGAGTCTTTTGTCAATTCCCTGATGGACAAGTAAAGGGAGTCAATGGTGTTCTACATATCTCTGGTTTGACACAGAACCCTCTTTCTGTAAGTAAATTGAATGATATGGGTGTGCAGGTTGTTTTCTAGAAGGGAGTATGCAAGATGACTAGAGGATCTATAGTTTTGGCTAAGGGTGTTCAGATTGGCACTCTATTTTAGCTTGATGCATGTGTAGTTTAGTGCAATAGTGCCTTTGTTTCGAAGAAGAGAACTTCAGAGTCTTCATCCTCACCACTGGAACCAATAGTGAAGAAGACTATTACATCTACTTCTGATGGTCGTGCTTTCTGGGTATCTAAGGGTGCTCATTCGATGGATATGAAACTTCTAGCTGAGAAGATAATGTTATGGCACCAAAGGCTTGGTCACATTGGTGAAAAGGGTTTGAGGACCCTGAAGAATAAAAATCTTGTTGAGGGTATGAATGATTGTAACCTTGAGTTTGATTTATGTGAACATTACATTTATGGAAAACAAAACCATGTTCACTTTTATTCCAGTTCTCACAAATCTTCTGAGGTGTTGGACTTGATTCATTTTGATGTGTTTGGTCCTGTTAATGTTCCTTCAATTTTAAAATCTATTTACTTTGTTTCATTCATTGACGATTACAGTAGAAGGACATGGGTGTATTTCCTTAAAAGTAAATCTAAAGTCTTTAATAGATTCAAAGAGTTCAAAGCTCTTATAGAGAATCAAAAGGATAGAAAGATTAAATGTTTGAGGACTGACAACAGTAGTGAGTTGTGTTTAGCAGATTTTGGCAAGTTCGGTAAAGAACAGGGGATTGAGAGGCACAAGACAACTCCGTATACCCATCAATAGAATGGAGTTGCAGAGAGGATGAATAGAACGTTGATGGAGAGGGCAAGGAGTATGCTAACTAGAGTTGGTCTTGAACAAAAGTTCTGGGCTAAAGCTGTTGCTACTGCTTGTTACCTAGTTCACAGGTCTCTTACATCAACGCTCGTTGATAAGACACCTATGGAGGTATTATCTGGTAAAAAGCCTTCATTAAGACACATTCAAGTATTTGGTTGTGAGGCATATGCACATGTGCCTAAGAAGAGGTCTAAGTTGGAGAACAAGGCTGTAAAGTGTATCTTCGTCGGTAATGATATCGGTGTGAAAGGGTACAAGCTTTGGGATCCAATAGCTGAGAGAGTTCTATATAGCAAAAGCGTGATCTTCAGAGAGCTCAATCCTTCTTTTGTTGTCTTGCAGCCATAGAAAGAAGAGAAGAAAGATGATTTGGTTCAGCTTCCTTCCATGCCTGAGAAAGTTGAACCAAAAACATCTATTGGACCTGATAATGAGGACAGCTCTAATAGCTCTAAAAGTTTAGAAGAAGATGAAGAACCTCAACCTCAACCTTTGAGGAGATCCACGTGGATAAGACAGCAACTTGATAGGTTTGGTTATTCATTGCATGATTCTAGTTGTATTTTTGCTTTGATTTCTAACACTGATGAGCCTAGAATTGTGAAAGAGGCTATGGGTATGAAAGATGCAGGTTCCTGGAAGGAGGTCATGGAAGAGGAGATGGCTTATTTGGAAAAGAATAATACTTGGGACTTGGTGCCTTTTCCTGAAGGAAGAAAACCTATTGGATGCAAATGGTGTTCAAAAAGAAATTCAATGTAGATGCAATGTTGAGAAATATAAGGCTAGATTGGTTGTGAAGGGGTATTCTCAGGTAGATGGAATTGACTATGGTGAGATTTTCTCTCCTATTGCAAAGATGACATCTATTTGGTTCCTGTTATCTCTTGCAGCATCATATGATCTAGAAGTGGAATAAATGGATGTGAAGACAACATTCCTTCATGGTGACTTGAAGGAGGAAATCTATGTCATAGCCAGAGCACTACGTGGTGAAAGGTAAAGAAAATCTAGTTTGCAAGTTAAAAAATTCTTAGTATGGTTTGAAACAATCTCCTAGGATGTGGTACTAGAAGTTTGATGCCTTTGTGTTGAGTATTGGATTTCAGAGATCGAAATCAGATCATTGTGTTTACTACAAGTTTGACAATGATCGCATTCTCATTATTACATTATATGTTGATGATATGTTACTCATTGGGAATGGTAAAAGTTTGATTTTTGATTTGAAGTCTCAGTTATCAATACAGTTTTAGATGAAAAATCTAGGGGCAGCTCGGTACATTCTAGGAATGGAAATCAGAAGAGACAGAGAAAACATAAAACTTTGGTTAGGCCAGAGTAAGTATGCTAACACTGTGTTGGAGAGATTCAGCATGATGGATTGCAGACCTTTGACTGTTCATGTTACAATGGGGACAAAGTTATCTGTTGAAGATTGTCCAAAGTCTCCTTCTGAGATAGAGGATATGAGCAGAGTTCCTTATGCTAGTGTAGTTGGTAGTTTGATGTATGTGATGGTCTGCACAAGACCAGACATTGCCCAAGTAGTGGGAGTCCTTAATCGATTTATGGCTAATCCTGGACAGGTACATTGGGTGCAGTGAAGAGAGTGTTCAAATATTTATGGGGTACTTCTGAGTATTCCTTATGTTATCATGGTTATCCTACAAGACCTCGGCATTCATTTTGTATTTGTGGATTTGTGGATTCAGATTGGGCAAGTGACATTGACAACAGGAGATCCGCCAGTGCTTATGTGTTCACTATGTTTGGTGGTGCTATTAGTTGGATGAGTAAGTGGAAACCTGTTGTCGCTTTGTCCACTACTAAAGCTGAGTACATGGCAGCAACTCATGCTTGTAAAGAAGTCATTTGGCTTAAGAGATTGTGTTCTGATGTTGGGTTTGATGCAGGGAAAATTACTATTTGTTGTGACAACCAGAGTACCATATGTTTGGCGAAGAATCCTACTTTGCATGCAAGGACTAAGCATATTGATGTCTAGTACCATTTTTCTCGTGACATGGTAGAGGATGAGAAGGTAAACTTGGCGAAAGTTGATACTTTGACTAATGTTGCAAATTCCTTGACAAAACCTATTAGCACAGAGAAGTTTAGATGGTGTTCAGATTCTATGGGCCTCTCGGCCCCTAGTAATTAAATCATTGTGTTGATACTCCCTTTGCTCTTGCAAGGTGTTTGACAAGTGGGAGAATGTTAAGAAAAGTGTCTCAACCTTGCAACTTCGAAAGATTACTATTCTTCCTAGTTTTCGTCATTTTGAATACCCTTTATCTTAGATAATGGTCTAGAACTTTCAAAGTTTCCAAATGAGCTAAAAATAGTGAGACTTACTATTTTTAGTAAGTCCTTCGAAAATTTTTCCCAGAGGGTGCAGAACAGCTAAATGAACATTTTGGGTGAGTTTCGTCTCAAGATCATATCTGGATCACGAGATATTAAAGTTTCTATTTTCTGAAAATGCTGGAAAAAATCTTTGAACTCAATTACCAAAATTGAAACTTCTCTAAACGTCTACAAAATGGTCATAACTAGTGTAGCGGGTTATAGGGTGATAGATCTCTTCACGAGCTTTCCGACGCGTTAAACGGCTTGTCAATCAGACACCCAGATCAAAAGTTATGGCCTCCAAAAGTTGGAGCTTCTATTTTTGGGAAATGTAAAAATGTGTTGGACACATAAAAGAGCTGTAAAGGGGAGAGTTACATGTGTTGGTGTGTGGTTTGGCACATCACAAGGCATATTTGATTGGAGATAATTTTTGCGCCACTTTTGGGTTGTTTTAGCTCATGGTTTTGTAATTACCGTTAGTGGTGTACTGTATTGTATCTCCTATATATCAGGAAGTTGAGATGGAGGTTGCATGTAAGAATCTTATAGATGTTGAATTACCTCCTGGATCTCTGGTTGGATATACTCCTATAAAAGCTTCCTCTGCAAGTATATTGTAATCTTTGTGATTCCTGAATAATATATAGGGCAGCTTTGGAGTTTGGGGTTTTTTATCTGAAAGGGTTTTCTCCACGTATATCTTGTGTTGTGAGTTTTGTGTTTGCATTTGGAAGTTGTTATTATCTTTCTATTAATGTGCATCTTAATCTGTAACTGTAAAAGTAAAAATTTGCATAAGTCTTTCCTTAGTAGATCAATGCAGGAAGCATTGTCCGCATACCTTGCTTCCTTTCAAGAAGTGCTAATAAAATATGTGCAATATTTTTTTAAAACTTAAATGGAATGGGAAGATATCAATTATCTATTGAAATGATGAGAAATATTAATTTTAGTTCTACCATGAAGATCCAAGTTGGTCTAGAAACATCAAATACTAATAATAAAAAATCTATTGTAAAAAATTTAATCAATTCATATCAAACAATGGGTTCAACATCACACATCAAAGATAGTAATGCTACACATGTAATTACATCAACTATAGTGAGTAATCAAATAAAGAAATCTTGCTTACTAAGAACAACTAGAGCATTAAGAATAAATAGAAAAACACTAATGAAAGTTGTTAGGAGGCATGAAAGAGTTGAGAACCTGAATAACAATGAACTATGGGCATTCTCTAGTAGACTCCCATGGAAAGATAAAGTTATACTTGAGTCCTTAAAATCCTTAATTAAAGAATTTTGAAAAAATAAAACAAGAGTATCACCTAATCAAAGAGATGTAAAAATCAAAATTGACTGTCAAAACCATGAGCCACATCCAAAACATTTTTTGAATATGAATCAAACATATTTTTTCCCAAATTTGTAGAGTTATTCTCAAATAAAAATTAGTTAGAGGTATTCTGTAATGACAACTTTTTTATATTAAAATGAATCACACATGCACTACTTCTTGTTGTAGGGTCCACATTGAATTTTCTATGCTTTATGATATTTTTTGACATATACATGTTACTTTGCATACTAATGATATTTTGTAGGTGTTGCACTTGTGTTGTCATTGATGTCAACAGTGTGAAAATAGAGGTATTGATAAAGGAAGTCTGTGGCAATGTAATCAGAGAAGAAGACAAAAGAAGATAGATCAGAGAAGTTGTGATGAGTAGGGCAAGAAATGTATTGCTTAATTTTTGAAAGAAATATTCAAATTGTCCAAGGCACTGGAGTTTACACAGAATAAGCTCGAGAGAATGCTCTGCATTCCTCTACACTTGGTGGTATGACCTTGCAGTTTGGGAGTTTGTCAAGAACATATATGAAGGTTGTGTATTTCTAATTTCAAAGCTTGGAGATCAACATAAAGTTTTTAGAGCTTGCAAAGTGAAGAGAATTGTTCAGAGGTGTTGCTGTCAGGATGCGTCCGGGAAATGCTTCGCATTTCCCTGTTGTTGAAGTCGAGGTCCTATGGATTGAAGGTTGATCATTTATAGATGAGAAGATGATAATATTCAAGTTTCAGCTGCTAAGGTGTACCACAGAGGTTCTCCAAGGTCAGCAGAACAGAGACACATCTTGTTGTTGACTAGGGTTGTCTGGAGGAGATAGCAGAAGCCACTACATTTCACCGCAGTTTATAGATTTTGGCTTTGATGTTTGGAGGATAAGTTCAGATATTCAGATGGATGATTCAATTCAGATTTCAAGTGTTGAAGTGCACCACAAGTTGGTTTTTCAATGCTCTATCTCAAGACTGTGTCTTGAATATTCATTTGTGATACTAGGCTCAGTTTCTATTTGTTTGCGCCAGAAAGAAAACATATATTTCAGTGGAAGGATTGGTTAAGAAGGTTTGTATAAGTCTTATCCAGTGCTTGTGTAATGTTCTGCATGACGTTAATTGTTCTCTCCAGTACCGCTTTTGGTCTGGGTGGAAGGATGAGTGTTTGTTGGGCCGACTTTATGTGCTTTGATGATCCCACCAAATGATTTGAAGTGTGCGCCTGCTTGAGAAGATGTGTTAATGAAAAATAGGTCCTGGTTATCACTTGGCTTGAACCGCATTGATTTTCTACATCTTTTGGATGTCAACTTGGAGTGGCCTTGCATGTTTCATCTTGGCCAACATGGGAGAAGGAATTTGGAATTTGTAGAAGGTATAAATGAAAGATCTTGTTTGTTGAGGAAGGTATGAGAGTGTGAGAGTGTGTGAAGATATGTGAGCAGATATGAGAGTGTTTGTGAAGGTTTGTTGGAGGTAGCAGTGTTCGCTAGGCAAAAAAATTGAAGTTTTGTGACAAAGTGAAGTGTGTGCGGATGATGTGGAGGTGGTTTGTTCAGTAAGATCTATTGAATGTAATATCTAGAGGTTGTAACCTCATTCTGTAAGTGTGATTGCATTGTATTTCAGGGAGTTGTAGCTTCCTTTGGGTTGTAGCCCATAAATAATAATGTAATCATGTTTTATCTTTATTTGTGAGGCGGGATTTGGACAGTAGATTCAAGTAGCTTGCTCACCGTGGTTTTTTCCTTCTTGGGTTTTCCACATAAATCTGGTGTTGTGACTGTGTGCTTATGTGTTGTGCTTTAATTAGTTTAATTTGCTGACCTTCTTATTAAAGCAATTAGAAGTTTTGATTGTTGATGTTAAACTGAAATAAGTTTAGAGATATAATTATTCACCTCCCCCTCCCCCCTCTCAGTATATCCTTGTGTTCTAACAATAGGAGTGTATGATAGAAGCTCCACCTAGATCGGTAAGAGATTTCATTTCAAATATTTGTTGTGAAAGACTAGATGGATTTTTCTTTTTAAGAAATCATATTTGGATGGAACAAGTGATAGTTGCAGTGGTTTGCAATGTTTGAGAAATTGTGTACAGACAAATAATACACATGCAATTGGAAATGAACTAGTAAATTTTAAAAAATATAAGATAGTGGAATTCTTTATCTAATAAGATTCTAGAATGGAAGTGGCAAGTCATCTATATGGATTTATCCAAAGATTACCCATGATGAAGAATAGGCATGATGTTATTCTTTTTATGGTTGAGAAGTTAACTAAAGTATCTCACTTTATTCCTAGTAATTTAAGTGTTGGGGCACTTATCCTTGCAAAAAAATTGTGCAAAAATTTTTTTAGATTGCATGTTGTTTCAAAAATAATTATTTCTAACAAGGATGACATCAAGGTTTTGGAACTATCACATCCCCTAAAGACATCCATTCTACCTTGTCATGATCAATTCCTTGATCGATTTGTGGATAGCAAGGTGCAGATGATATAGGTTTGGAAGTTCATCGAAGATGTAAATGACATCATCTTATGGTGATGTCATCGAGACCCCATCTGGAAAGGAATATATTACTAAAGGAATTCATACACAACAATAATTTTAATTTTAAATAATACATCTAAATCAAATATAAAATATTTGATACAATTTATAATGCAAATATGAACAAATTTAACCTATCATCCTAATCTAAAGACATCTGTATGACAGGGATATGATAATGAATAAAAATTAAATAAAGATGTCTTTAATGCAAAGAAAGGAGGTAGCTGGGAGACAAAATATTTATGGCATAGGTATGGGTTGCAGAGACGAGAGAAGGTAGGGCCTGCGAATGCATTGCTACGATATGGGCTTGTAGCTGTGGCCATTTTAAAATCAAACATAACAGGAGTTTGAGGAAAATCAACAACGTTCAATTTTGGTACTCTGGTGGAAAATAGTCACATTTTTATTTTCTTTGTGGGGGCTGAGGGAAAAAAGCTTGGTGCTTTGCTATTTGTGAGGATGCCTAAGAAAACAAGCATCTCCCCTTACACAACATGATTTCAATGCTAGTGAATAGCTTTGTCTTTCAAACCCCATGGCTGATATTTTACTTCTCTAGTGATGGAGGGCAGCTGGGCAATGTGGAATCAACAACTTAATCAGCCCTTTTAGCATCCCAATGTTTTTTGTTGGAGTGAATCGCTTCCAAAATCTCTATTCATGCCTTCTTGTTTGCTAAGAAGTGTTGCATGGTATCAACGAGATTAAGTAGGTTCAAAGGGATTCTATTTACTCATGCTAAAATTGGAGCTTTGGAACAAGGATCAGTAGGGAATACAGAAGAAATGAATGTTCTGCCGAGTTGCTACGTGGAGAGAGAGAGAAAGAGAAACAAGGATGTAGTATAGTGGTGCCTAGGGAAAGAGACTAAATATATCTTCAATCAATATTGTTAGTTATAAAAACACAGATCAAAAATGAAAGAAGAAGAGAACAGAAATGAAAGAAAGAAAGAGGAGAACATCACACAAGAAAATAGAACCCAATGTTTTAACGTAGTTCACCATATCTAATGGCTACGTCCACAAAAGATGTAGAGGATTCTCATTCATAAAACTTCATACAGAAATCTGCATTTCTAGTTCTCTTACAAGTCTGTTCATTACAGCAGCACACACACCACTCCAATACAAAAATATTCTCTTCTCTCAGAACACCAACCGTCTACTGCAGATAGAATCATCGACACACAAGAAAGGAATATTGTAGGCCAAGAAATGGTTGTTACAAGGACGGTTACAGAGAATAAAAATAGAGTTTGCAGAAAGATAGAGTTGCCATTACATTAGGCTTCACACAGCCACGTGCCCAACAATCTCCCACTTGAAGACCAATGGGAATGGAAGAGAACTGAACAGAGAAATCCCCTACATCAACCACATTGTCACATCGGGACAATACCGAGAGAAGCTCTACAAAATTCAAACTTCTCTCTAGGTACAATTTTCGTTAATGCATCCGTCGGATTGACCTTCGTGTCAATTTTAGCCACCTACAACTTACTCTCATCTAAAACATGGAGAATAAAATGATATCTGAGCTCAATATGCTTTGTCCGACTATGAAATACGAATTTCTTAGCCAAGTGTATAGCACTATTGCTATCACAGTACAATGTAAAAATTGATTTCAGACACCCCAGTTCTACCAACAAACGTTGTAGCCATATCATTTCTTTGGCTCCTTCAATTAGAGCAATGTATTCTGCCTCTGTAGATGAAAGTGCAACCACCTGTTGCAAACGTGAAACCCAACTAATGGCTTCTTTGACAAAAGCAAACACATAACCAGTGGTTGACCGGTGTTTATCTAAATCCCTAGCCATATCTGAATCAACATATCCTCTTAACAGAGTGTCTTGACCACCAAAACATAAAACATAATGTGAAGTACCTTTTAAATACCTCAAAATCCATTGAACAACCTGCCAATGCAATTTACCCAAAGTACTCAAAAATCTACTCACAACTCCCACTGCATGAGCAATATCTGGACGGGTACATACCGCAGCATACATGAGACTCCCAACTGCAGATGAATATGGAACATTTTTCACTTGTGCTTCCTTTTCCTGAGTTTTAGGAGACATAGCTGAAGATAAGCGAAAATGATCAACCAATGGAGTAGAGACTAGTTAGGCATGTGTCATATGAAATCTATTCAGAACTTTTGCAATATATTTTGCTTGGGATAATCTGATGGCTTTCTTATTTCTATCCTTGAATATATACATCCCAAGAATCTGCTTTGCTGGTCCTAAATCTTTCATGGCAAAAGAATGAGACAACTGATGCTTCAACTCATTAACAATCTACATACTAGTACCAGTAACTAACATATCATCAACATAGAGCAAAAGAATGACAAACTCACTACTAGCAAGTTGTTTATAGTACACACAAGGTTCTGATTCACAGCGAGTGAATTTATGATCAGTCATGAAGCGATCAAACTTAAGATACCATTGCCTAGGGGCTTGCTTCAGCCCATACAAGCTCCGCTTCAATCTGCAATAAAGATGCTCATGTCCCGATTTTGCAAATCCCTCAGGCTACTACATATATATTTCTTCTTCAATATCGCCATGAAGGAACGTTGTTTTGATGTCAAGTTGCTCTAGCTCAAGATCCCAAACGGCTGCCATGCCCAAAACAGCTTGAATTATTTGCATCTTAACAACTGACGAAAAAATTTCATTAAAATCAATACCTTTTGCTGATCAAAGCCCTTCACAACCAGCCTAGCCTGGTAACGTTTATGACCCCCGTCTTCCTCTTTTAATTGATAGACCCATTTATTTTTCAGAGGTTTATGATTTGGTGGAAGAGGAACCAAATCCCAAGTGTCATTTATTCGCAATGACTCCATTTCATCATTCATAGCTTCCATCCATCTTACTAAATTCTTATTGTTGCAAGCTTGTTTAAATGTTGTAGGCTCAGATTGATCTGAAAGTAATAATTCGTAGTCATCATATTTTGTCAGTCGCCTCTTCTCACGAGTAGACCGTCTTAGGTGAGGACCCAGCTCTGGCTGCAAATTTGTGTCTTCCAAATTCAATTTTTGTAACTGATGTTGAACTCCTAAATCAAATTGTAAATTCCCCTGTTGGTGAACACTGCCTTCACTTGTTTGCCTTTGTAGCAAACTGCCCTGTACATTGTTGTGATCAGGCAAACTTCTATGCCTTTGTAGATTTTGTCCAATACTCTGACTCTGTCGTTGGACAATAGAATATGGTTGATATGTAATGGGCTGTAATGACTGCGTAACATTATGAGAATGTAATGAAAAAGACATAGGGAGCGATGGACAAGCAATTGTATTAGTTCCAAATGTAGAACTTTCAAACAGCGAATTTACTTTCTGGTCTGGGAACGTACCTGAAGATTGCGTACTAGTATGACCCTGCAGGGCTGGCGGTTCATAGGTTCCTGAAAGCTATGAAGTGTCATTGAGAGGATGTGTAGAAAGGTCAAAGGGGTGCATATGACCTGATGAGGGCGGTGTTGAAGTGTTAAACAGGTGCAGTGGATTTTGAGAGGTCTGGTGACCAATAACTGACATCGAAAGAGATAGAGGTTGCACAATAACATTAGAAGGCAGCGATGAATACGTAATGGGATGCGTTTCATGTAATAAAGGCAACATTGGAATTCCCACATTATCCACACTAGGGACGCCAATGTTTGAAGGGTGCGTTGGAACATGTGTTGACTGTGTATAAGTATAAATAGGGGTGCCAATATGAGAAGGCAGAGAGGAGATAGTAGATGGCTGAGGAGGAAGTATCAGTCACTGGGAAAAAGACACAGTGGTTTGCCTGGTCACACCATTATCAAATAAATCAACATCAATATATTCTTTGGGAGATGCAGTCTGTTTATGCAAACCTGGAAAGACTCGTTCATTAAAAACGACATCCCGACTGCGAATAATAGTTTTGGCGATGGGATCCCACAACCTGAAACCAAATTGATCCTCTCCATAGCTGAGAAAAATGCATCGCTTAGATTTAAAATCAAGTTTTGTTCTCTGCTCCTTCAGAATATGTACAAAGGCTTCACAGCCAAACACTTGAATATGATTATAAGAAATTCTTTTTCTAAACCATCTCTCCTCCGGAATGTCGAAATCTAATTGAGATGAGAGAGCTCAATTTACCAGATACACCGTTGTATTACAAGCCTCTGCCCAAAACTCTTTTCCCAATCCGGCATTGGAGAGCATACACTGAACTCTCTCAAGAATGGTCCAATTTAACCTCTCAGCTGCACTGCTCTCCTAAGGTGTATAAGGAACTACCTTTATCCAATGAATACCATGATCTGCACAAAATGCATCAAACTCTGAAGAGCAATATTCTCCACCATTATCTGTTAGTAGGCATTTAATTTTATGCCCAATCTAATTTTAAACAACAACCTTAAAAATCTTAAATTTTGAAAACACCTCTGATTTTTTATTCAACATATAAATCCAGACTTTACGAGTGTAGTCATCAAGGAAGGTAACAAAATAATTAGCACCACCGAAAGAAGTTACCTCAGTGGGGCCGAAAACATTGGAATGAACAAGCTCCAATGGAGTAGTTTTCTTATCATGCCCCGTTCTCAAGAAGTTGCTCCAAGTCTGTTTGTCGTAAAGGCAATGTTCACATAACTCCAACTCAACCGATGTGAGGCCTGGTAGCTGATTGTGTTGAAGCATAACTTGAAGTCCTTTCTAGCTCATGTGACCAAGCCTCTTGTGCCAAATTTCTAAGCCACTATCCATAGCCGACAATGCAGCTCCCACTTCACCATGATTTTCGAAAATATAAAGATTACCCAACTTCTTTCCTTTTGCAAGCACTAAAACCCCCTTTGTTACTTTCCAAGTATCTAGACAAAATTTAACATTACACCCACAAGCAATAAGCTAGTTGACAGATATTAAATTTCATTTCAACATGGGAACATACCTCACATCCGTCAAGATCCATTTATCTCCATTTTTCAAATGCAAAGTAATATCTCCTTTACCTAAAATTTCACATTCCTTATTATCACCAAGGAAAACCTTACTGAATGTACCTTCTTGGAAATTTGTAAAAGCCTCCCAGTATGAAGTAGCATGGAAGCACTGGAATCGAGGACCCACGAATCTACATTTGTGTTACTTGCTGACAAGACCCAAACACCATCACATGCAGTGTTTGCTTCATTATTTGTGCTCACTTTTCCTTGAGCTTTCTTGTAGTTCCAGCAGTTCTTCTTAGTGTGACTAGGTTTTCCACAAAACCAACAAGCCTCGTTTTTGCCCCTGGACTTCGATCGTGTAGCAGATTTTGATCTTCTTCGATTGTTGTATCTACCTCTTTCTTGGCTTCTTCCCCTATTGCTTGTACTTACAACTGTTAGAGCATCTCCGGAAGAGGGTTCCTGATTTTTTCTTCTCATGTCTTTGCTAAGAAGAGTGGCTGCAATGTCATCAAAAACTAATGTACTTTTGGCTGCTACAGAAGTGCTCACAGCCATCACAACACCTTCCCAGATATTTGGTAAGGAACACAACAGCAAAATTGCTTTAATCTCAGAATCTAACTTTATACCCACCGAAGTCAATTGGGTAACTAAGGTGTTAAATTCATTCAAATGATTTGACATAATCCCACCTTCTTTCATTTTCAAGTTATATAATTTCTTCATAATAAATACCTTATTCGAAGCCGAAGCAATCTCATACATGCTAGAGAGCTTATCCCAAAGCTCTTTCGTAGTATTCTCAGAAGAAACATTGAATAGTACGTTGCTGGATAGTGAAAGAAAAATTGTTGCCCTCGCTTTCATATCTATTTTGTCCCAGTCTTCATCTGACATTGAACCTTTGCCTTTTGCCTTTCCCACCAAGGCGAGTGAGAGGTCCTACTTGATGAGCAATGACTCCATTTGCACCTTCCACAATCCGAAGTTCTGGCCAGTGAATTTCTCTATCTTCCATTTGTCTGCGTCATCCATGTTTTTGAAAAATCTTCACCGATTTCAATCAGCTTCACAAGATGAGCTTCTAGACTAAGCTTCTAACCAGAGCTCTGATACCAATTGTTAGTTATAAAAACACAGATAAAAAATGAAAGAAGAAGAGAACAGAAATGAAAGACAGAAAGAGGAGAACATAACACAAGAAAATAAAACCCATGTTTTAACGTGGTTCACCATATCTAATGGCTACGTCCACAAAAGATGTAGAGGATTCTCATTCATAAAACTTCATATAGAAATCTGCATTTCCAATTCTCGTACAACTCTGTTTGTTACAGCAGCACACACACCACTCCAATACAAAAATATTCTCCTCTCTCAGAACACCAACCGTCTACTGTAGATAGAATCATTGACACACAAGAAAGGAATATTGCAGGCCAAGAAATGGCTGTTACAAGAAGGACGGTTACAGAGAATAAAAACAGAGTTTGCAGAAAGACAGAGTTGTCGTTACATTGGGCTTCACATAGCCACGTGCCCAACAAATATCTTCCATGTTGCCCCAATATGGGATAACCACATACAAGCGAGTAAGAGGAAATGGATCGGTCAAAGGAATAGGACATTTTTGCTACCAAAATGGTGTCTTATGCCAAGGAAGATTCTAACAAATACATCCAAAGTATCTTCGATATCATTCTTAGAGCTAAGTGACAATGTAAGGCACAAGAGCAGAAGGACGAGGTAGATTTGACATGAGCCAACAGATGGTAACTTGCAACATTGTCAACAAGAGATGCCAATATCTCTATAATGGTCTTGTGACAAAGATAGTATGAGCATGGAGTAATAGTGCAAATCTTTCTGAAGTATCATTATTTGGGATTAGACACTTCTATAAGTTAGTTATTTCTACTATATTTGAGATCATCATTTGATTTTAGTTGATGAAAAATAGTCTTCTTGAAGTAATTTGGTACTGAGATGATGTTGAGATAAATCAGTGTGTGTCGTCCTTTACTTATGCTCAAGCATTTTACTATAGCCCTTTATAATGGTCACGGATGTTTGGTTTTGGACTTCACCAATGTTTAATTAGAAAAAGTGTAAGTTGCATAAGATTGTGAGTTGTGAATTACCAATGGAATCATTTAGAAATATGTTAAAGGCTTGTAGGTTATGATTATTTATGAATGGCATTATTAAGATAACACCAGTTGGCATGCGTGTATGAGCAATAATTGTAAGACTTCCATTGGGATCGTGCAAAGAGATTTGATAGGATGACATTTGACTAAAGTTATAGTCATTATAAATGGTGAGACATTAGTATGCCATTAATGATCATGATGATTAAAGATTTATTGGAAAGATGGACATAGTTATATATATAGCATATTATGGTTGTAATTCAAGATTTCTACTCATGTTTATTTTGGATGTTCTATTACTATTGTATGAATATTGGAAGTGAGAAAATGATTGTGCATCTTTTGAGAACCCTAAACCAGGTTTTGAGCATTAAACTCATGAATATTGGTAGACTAATAGGTAGAACTTGTAAAGTTATACACCATATCAAGATTATGACATTGTTATAAACTTGATAACCTTGCCATTGCCCTTGATACATGTATGGCAGCACCTATGCCATTGTCATGTATTCCAACTACTTAAAGATAATGGAGATATAGGAGGATCTTCAAACTACTTGGTCATGTCATTGATATAACCAGAGTATTAGTGTCATAGGTAAGGAATCTCCAAGTGCTAAGCTGTGATATACAAGGGTTGATAGGGTAGATTGTAGTTGTGGGAAATTGGGAAACCTTGTGATGGATATCACTCAATGTGAGTTATTGATGGATTTGAGGCCTAAAGCCCTTATGATCTGTATCCCTCTAGAATGCTTGAACTAAGAAATGTTCATATCATTATTGGGCACTAAATCATGAGGATTGTTCACCAAATTTAATGTCCATTCATCTATATTGTTGTTGTGTTTGGTTGATTGTTGGTTGCATGATGTTAGATATTGAAAGACGTGTTGGGAGTTGCAATGTTTCATCATATGACCACTGAAATCTAAGTATAAGGGTTGATTGCAACATATTGTTGCTATATGGAATAACTTACTACTGACCATTAAGGTCATATTTAATATAAATGGCAAGTGTGAATACTATCTAGACCATGATCCAGATTATCATAAGAATATTGGGTTGCACCATATAATAATTGAAATCAAAAGGTTAAGAATAGTATTATTATTAATGAGTGTACATCTTCATACAATGATCTAATGGATATAGTGTTGCCAACTATCTTGAGTGGTTAGGGAACCCTGGGTATAGGAACCTATGTTTATGTTCCTTGAGAGATTATTGTGAGGAGAACTACATGGGACTTCGATCCCATTTGGAAATGGGTATTTAGGCAATCCTTGGGCGAAGCCCTATGACCCAAGTCTGCAGGGGTGGTTTAGGGAATTGCTCCATGGTATGGGGTGTCCCTAAACTTAATCAACCTTCCCTCTTCAATATGTTTCAGCTTGAGGCTAAAATTGTGTTAGATGGCTATGAACTCACCTTCTAATTAATATATTGTCACTATAAAGAACCGAACCAATGAAGAGATACTCCATAATCATCAAACTTATCTACTCTAAGGTTTGTGGAGTTTCACTTCCACAATCTGCCCCAATCTTGGATGAACTTTTAGAGCCACTATAGTCATGGTCTATCTCTAATGTGAATGGATAAGAGTGCCACTAGACTTGTCTAACTATGATTATTAGAGTTTTTTCTGTTGAACACTATGGAATTGTGTTTGGGCTCAGTGATAACTATAAGAAGGTAAATGTTAGCCTCAAGACCCCAGAGAGGTCTATTCTTCCAAGTGTTAAAGGCATGATAAACTCGACCATAACCTAGTCAGGAATGAGTTATGATAACTTGCTAACTTTGCATTTACTGATGATGTTGAATTAAGCCATTATGGTATGAAGGTGTGAACCACTCTTAATATGTGTCGATGATCTGCCTATTCTAAATGTGTCTAGATCTCTGTTGAGTTAGGATGATCCTTATAATTTGTTGCCAAATGTGAGGCCACTAATAGTAAGTATTAACAGATCTAGTAAGGTGTTTTCCTTTTATATTTGTCTGGTGAATAATTGTATGCTAAGCTATATGATTGGCAATATGCAAATGTTATGTACTCAAAGTAGAATGTTGTTTATTATTACTACTGCGAATTTAATTTTTTGTCTAATAATATGGTTTTTCCTAGAAACAATTTGAATGTATTGAATGACCTTTGAGATTACTTTATGAGTTGTATTGGTTTATGCATATGTGTTTGGATAGAGACCAACTCATGTGGATTCAATGTGTTATTTGTGTGTTGACCAATAATTTAGACCCCTAGACCCATAAGACCATGTGTATGTGTTTATGGACCACCTTATGTGGTATATAACCAAGTCAATTTGCTGGTATTTGTGAATCCTTGTGATATCTTAATTATGTTTCACTCAACTATAAGATGACCCCACATGTCGGAACTGAGTCTAATACAGGTGTGGATAACCAATTGTCACCAATACCATGTAGGTGACAAATGTTAGGCGCTAACTATCTTATCTTAGAATTAGCCGACTATCATCAATAGCATGAGGTAACAGATGCCAGGTGCTATCTATGTTATGATATAGGAGCAATTTAGCTAGTTGTCACCAATACCATGCAGGTGACGAATGTCAAATGCTATGTCATATCTTATGGCTTAGCCAATCATCGCTAGTAGCACGAAGCTGACAGATACCAAGAGCTACCCATGGTATGATAAGGCTTAGCCAACTTTCACTAGTACCATGCAGGTGATAGATACTAGGAGCTATCACATACTAGGTTGGACTGACTTTTGTCAATGACATGGAGGTGATAGATGTCAAGATCCATCGACTCGACACGTTCAACAAGTTGTGGAAATCGTATTAATGGCATTATGTGTTGTATGTTGTTACACTTACACCTTAGCTAGTGATGACCGCAAGTAGTATGGGATGCTTGCTTGGCATCATAGTTGGTAGTGAACTGAGAAAAATGATGGGACCCACGATGTAGCGTGAGATGCACCGACATTCCTTTTTATGGTTGGGTTGTACTAAAGAGGTAAGTGTTAGTGAACCAGGTGATAGGAAGATGCATTCAATAGGCTACATTCACTTCCTATTGTCAATTGGTCACTATGTGTGTGTGAGTCAATCACTGTGTACATCTATATTAAGGACCTTATGTGTTGTGTTGTTACACTTAAGCCCTGGCCAATGATGACCACAAGTAGTATGGGATGCTTGCTTGTCATCACAGTTGACAATGAACTGGGAAAAGAATGGGACCTACGGTGCAACATGAGATGCATTGACATTTCTTTTTTAGCTAGGATATATTTGAGGGCTTATGGGTTAGTGAATCAGGGAAAGGGGCAGATACTTGCAAAAAGGTTGCAACCATTCCTCTTTGCTAGCTGATCACTATGTGTACCTATGATGTGGGTATGAACCGGTCACAATGTGTATATGTGATGCCTACACGAGCTAATCACATTGTGTATATATGTTGTACACGAGCCAATCCCACTATGTATGTGTGATGCATGTGTGAGTTAGTCACATTGTGTATATATGAATATGTTTGAGCCAATCACTATGTGTGAACAAATGATGTTTATATGAGCTAGTCACTATGTGGTTTATGTGTGTATTTGTACACCAATGTTGGCATCGAACTAACATTTGATTGGAAAGCGTTGTTATCATGCTATTCTATATGGATTGAATTGGAAGCATAAGATTCACTTAAAGGCTATGATTTAAAAGTGAGATCAAAGATCTCATATTAGAGGAAAGTATAAATTCTCTCTATTATTGGTGTACAAACTATGGAGCTTCTAATTCCCAAGAAGAGATATGTAGGCAAGGCCATTATGAATGAACCCTCGAGGTTTAGGTATAGGTCTAGGGATAATCTTAACATTGGGAGCTACCATATTTAGTGCAAGCATATGAGTTGTCGCCATGGCTACGGGTGGCAAGTCTTTGAAGTTGGCACTTCTAAATTGAATAAAAGTTGCTTGGTTAATTAAGTTAGTACTTGATGTGTAGGGTGAGGATAAAATTTAGTAGTAACCAGGGTGGTTATAACAAGAACAACTTATGATGAGCTTTGCATAACAAAATTTTAGGTTAGCGTGAGAGAGTGACTGGTTGAATGGGATGCACTTAAGTAGTAAAAGTAAATATATTTTCAAAGTTGTACTTAAATTCATGTCCAACATAGGTGTTAAAACAAAATTTTAGGTAGATTTTTAGTTAGCGTGATAGAGTGACTGTTTGAATGGGATGCACTTAAGTAGTAAAAGTAAATATATTTTCAAAGTTGGAAATTAGAACCAGATATTGTTGTATGACAGCTGGTGCTAAGGGCCATAAGTTTTTAGCTATTGCTTATGGATTTAAGGATAGATATATGACAAATTGCAATTCATTTGCAGGGTTAAAATTACTTACTGGTAAATTGATATGTAGAACCCTAAAACCAGTAGCAGAGATGCAAAACAGTGTTTCTTTTGGAATTGTTTCAATGCAAAATTTTCTCAAACTCTCTGAGCAGCCCCTGCTGAGAGGAACACGGATTGCCCTTCGCTGTGTTAGTGATTCATGAATGTGAGGTACAAGTTTGACCTCCCTATTCTAGACCTCTACATTCTAGGACAGTTCTACAAAACAAAGGTGTCGCTTGATCTACTGCTGACCAATTTATCTAGTAAAAAGAAACAGTCAATTGATTGGGCAGCCTGCCTGATATTTTTCATCTTAAAGAATATGCAAATATGTGAACTTGTGTGGATAAGCTCTTCCTCAATAATTATTCAGTGGCGAATGCAGACTATCCTTAAAATAAAATGGAAGACAGAAAGATCTCCCTACATAACAAAAGAATGTTTTAACAGTCTCACTTCTGTTGCTCTGCATATCCAGAAGTAGGGTTTGCCCTCCCCAATTAACCGGTGGTTAGAATAGAGCATCCAATAATTCCTACAATAGGAATTTATTTGACAGAAAATTCAAACTAAGCATACATCTCAGAGTGGGCAATCTTCATAACTCAATGAAAACCCTTCTATAGAATATTTTTTAGTGGAATAAAAAATAAGTTATTGCAGCTAATACTTCTAAAAATGTTTAATAAAGGTAGAATTAAAAACCTTGGGCACTTGTATACAGACATATGATATTAGGTCTATCTGTGAGAAGCACATTCCTAATTTTACTGACAAAATCTGCCAAGAGAAGTCAGAGAACCCCTTCTATGGAACATGTGACGAGCTTGCATTAAAAAAAAAATTAGGTAGATTTTTAGTTAACATGATTGAATGACTGGTCAAATGGGATGCAGTTAAGGGGTAAAAGTAAATAAATTTTCGAAGTTAAGCTTAAAATCAAGTCCATAATAAGTGTTAAAATTGGAAAAATACAACTGTTGAGGGCATCATGCAATTGTCACAGGTGGCACTGCTACTGCATTCACCCGGGCTCAAACTCCACTGGGTCAGGTAGGCTCATGATCTTGATGCAGACACTTCCTTGTACCTGTAAATTAAACTCCAAAACAACCGTCTTCTGCAACTTAACAGCTAGCATATAAACAATTTCTAACAACAGAAGCTACATAGGAACAAACTCCCTCAATTCATATGAAAAGAAAATCTAGGAAGTGTTGATTATTCATGAGCAATCAAATACTAACAAAACTTTAAGATTCAGCTCATGGAAAAGCTTTTACACAGCAATACCAACGTACAGCATCAACTAATACTCTAATTTTTGCAACTCCTTTTGCTGTTACTTTGTTTGCTTCTACCTCTGCCTTTGTCTTATTTTGTCTTCCAACCTGATTATCCTCTTTCTTACATTATAACACAACTCCATCTTTGCATTCACAGTCAACTATATAATGATGCAGACTCTTCTCTGTACCTGCAAGTTAAACTCCAGAAAGTACCCTGTTTGTTGCAACTTAAGTCGTAGAATATAAACAGTTTTGAACATCATAAGCTGAAGAGGCACAATCACAGTCAATTTATATCCAAATGAAATCTACAAGTTTTCATATAATTTATGAGTAGTCAGAAAATACAAAATTAAACACGGTAGTGGGAAATCTTCAACACAGTCAATGACACATACAACATAGACCATATTCCATTCTGCCTCTGCTTGCAAAGTACTCCTCTGATCTGTGTTTCTCCCCTGATCACTAACTCTATTCCATCTCCAACTAGAAAATAAAAAGAAAACTCTTCAAAAACTTCCCTCCCAGCATCTACCGCAAGCACAGTTCCCTCTAATTTTGAACTACCATCTAAAAATAGAAAGACAGCTGTTAAAAAAAGGACTAGACTGAACGAACTACCAAAACAGCTTACTATTATTAGAAGGACAAGAAGCCCAAAAAAAACCGAACCACACCTCAATGAACAGGTCGTGGGGAGGAGACGTGAAGATGCTCCGCATCAGATCTCTGTGCCCCTGTTGGGCCATAGTGCTTGCTAAATGATACGCATTTATAGATCTAACAAACCAATATAGTTTCAAGGCTGCTATCATTATTCCATAAGGCCTGTTTTTGAAAATATAAAGGTTGCTGTATTAGTACAATTTAATAATCAAAGGATCTTGCTTCCTACCACCTAGATGAAAAAGGGACCAATACGTTTGAAGGGGGCCAATATACATCAAGAATCTCTACTATCGTAGGTCACTTGTGCACAGCAGAGCCAAAATTCACTACCATTCGATTAACTTATAATACACTCAAAACTTTGGGAAGTCCTATCTGCGAATCTATAATCTAGAAATTAGGTCTAATGGTAAGGAACTGAAATATGCTAAATCACCTGTTCAAAAACCCAGGTTCTAGAAAGTATAAACACTCTGAAGTACACACATATATATAGAACCATTAAAATCACCATGGTCAAAAATAAATCCAAACAATTTAATCTACAACCCTAGGTCCAATCGAAGAATTACCTCATTCAAATACAATGTTATAAAGATTATCACCATATTATGAAAGTTGTGGCTGAATATTACAAAGCCCCAGAGCATAAGCAGCACTTAAAGCTATTTTCAGCCAAAGGTCCAATTTGGCAGGGTAAACCCTCTTGTGGGCTGTGGGGACCGTTGACAATCATTTGTTTACAATTTAGCGGGTGTGAGATGGGAATGTGACCTCTAGGTGCACTACCCAGGTTCAGATCTGGTTGGATTTATATGGGGTTCGATTGAGAGGGCTGTAGCCCCTGTTATTATGCTCCAAGCTTGCAGGTAATCTCCCAACCAAAAAAAAGAAATTACAAAATCTTTCCCGGGAAATTAGGAGCAGATATTGTTTTAGGAAACATTATTCTAGCTGGTGCTAGGAGCCATAAGTTTGCAGTTGTTGCTCACGAGTTAAGGATGGATATCTGACAAATTGCAATTCATTTGCAGGATTAAAATTACTTACTGGTAAATTGATATGTAGAACCCTAAAACCAGTAGCAGAGATGCAAAACAGTGCTTCTGCTGGAATTATTTCACTGCATAATTTTCTGAAACTCTCTGAGCAACCCCTGCCAAGAGAAACATAGATTCCCTTCACTGTGTTGGCGATTCATGAATGTGAGGCACAAGTTTGACTTCCTTATTTTAGACCTCTAAATTCTTGGACAGTTCTACTAAACAATCATGTATGGATCCATTTTTAAAGAATCTGAAAAAAATAAGGGGGTTGCTTAATCTACTGCTGACCAATTTATCTAGTAAAAAGAAATAGGCAATTGATTGGCAGCCTGCCTGATATTTTTAAACTTAAAAAATATGCAAACTTGCATGGATAAGCCCTTCCCCAATAATCTTTCAGTGACGAGTACACACCAGTATCCTTCAAACAAAATGGAAGACATTAGATCTCCCTGAAAAACAAAAGAAGGTTTAATAGTCTCATCTCTGCTGCTCTGCATATCCAGAGGTAGGGTTTGCTCTCCCCAGTTAACTGTTGGTTAGAATAGAGCGTCCAATAATTCGTACAATAACAGTTTATTTGACAGAAAATTCGAACTAAGCATATGTCAATATATCTCTGAGTGGTCGCTCTTCATAATTCGATGAAAACCCTTTGACATGATACGAGTCTTTAAGATTTCTCCTAAGGCTAATTTACAAAATCATAAGAGTAATATGGATAATTTAAGAACAAAACACACTGACGCCTGTGTTTTACATGGATACAAAGCAAGAAAGTGACGAATCCACAAGCTATAAAATTTATTGAAAAAGAGATGTCATTGATCTTCCCATAGATCAGATCCAGAAGAGCAAGAAAACCGCAAATCTACTAGATATAAACTTCACTATAAAAGAGATTGCCTTCACCTTACCAGAAACCAGAAACCAGATGGAGAAGCTAACATTTTGATCTAGAAAAGAAACAGATTTGATCGGGAAGATATTTCTACAATAATCACCAGGAGAGTAATCAGCCATACAGCAAATAAAAATAAATCAATGAAACACAGAAAATTCATATGCACCCTTCATTATATTCTATAGGTGCTCGAGAAAATTGTAACAGTAAAACTAAAGAAGAATTCAAGCCAATGAATGTCCTCTAAATTAAAGATGAAACAGACTTTTTTATACCTGCCTCACTTTATAGACACTAGAGCTTTAAGGAGAGGGGTGAGTTGAAATATTAATGGCTTTCAATTTATTAGTTTCATAGATTGTTTGGTTTGGTGGATGTTGTCAAAATTTTCCTTTTCATCGTCTTTTATAGAAATTCTTAAATTGATAAGTTTGTCCATTTGTGAAAATAAATTGTTTGGTTTCTTGGATGTTGTCAAAATCTTTCTTTTCATTGTCTTGTATGAAAATTTTTAAGTTAGTTGATAAGTTTGTCCAGTTGTGAAAATAAATTTTAAATGTCACAGAATTTTTTAAAACAATTTAATATTTAATTGAAATCATAATTAAATATTTGTGAATTTAAATCTATTATAAAAAATTAAATTACTTTTTAAGATTTTGTATTATATTGATTAGAATAAAACAAATTTACAGAAGGTTACTGAGCTTAATTGGTGTGGATGATAGTATGTTATACCATCTACCCAACCTCAAATTTCCAGAAATACAGTCAAATCAGATTAGATTACTAAATGACTTTAACAGAGAAGATCCACAAACAACATAACCAAAATACATAACCCAAATTTATTGGCAATATAAAACTTTAAAATTAATAAAAAATAAAGCATTTATACAAACAAATAAATATATTTCAGTAATCCTACAAATCATTTAATCTCTTATATAAAGAATATGGTAAAGGATTTTGGCAGAATAAGTACCTCTTAGTTTTTGACTTTCACCTGAAAAAATATTAGCTTAAACTCCTGTTCATAATACCAATAAGTTGCAAAACAATCTAAATTTGATATAAAATCGTAAAAAAATATTGCCATTGTTGAGACATGGACCAGCTAGGACTCGAACCTAGGACCTTCCATACGCTGCTGGAGTGCTCTACAACTGAGCTACTGGCCCCCCTTGGACCAGTCTATCGTTGGTCCGGGTGTGGTTTATTTCCAACACCAATAGCCTGGGCCTGGCTCTGATACCATGTTGAGACATGGACCAACTAAGACTTGAACGTTGGTCCGGGGGTGGTTTATTTCCAACACCAATAGCCTGGGCCTGGCTCTGATACCATGTTGAGACATGGACCAGCTAAGACTTGAACCTAGGACCTTCCATACGCTATTGGAGTGCTCTACCACTAAGCTACTGGCCCCTCTTGGACCAGTCCATCATTGGTCCGGGTGTGGCTTATTTCCAACACCAACACCCACATCTCATTATTCATAAATAAACATCTACTGTAAAACCTGAAAAAAAATATTCCCACATCTCATTATTCATAAATAAACATCTACTCTGAAACCAGAAAAAAATTATTATACCTGATTAAAAAAAAATTATAATCATTATCTACAAATAGAATGGGAGGCGATGGGAAACCTAAATAGAAATGGATCTTTGTATTCCTCCATTTCTTATCCAGATTTTTCCACATCCCCATCCCATTCTATTTACAGCCCAATGATAATGTGGTGCATCTTTCCCCGTTATGCTGTATTCTCTTTATCAGCTTTAAAATGATCCCACACAATGAAAATTAGGCAAAACCCTATGGTTTGTAGGCGGCGGAGGAAATAGAATCTCCCACAGCCTGCCAATCTCCTTCCCGCGTTAAGGACACGTGATTATCTCCCCTTAATACCTATTTGAAACATTCTGTATGATTTGGGAATTTGACCTAATTTTATTTGTACTTGTACTTGTCTAATTTGTTTTAATATTGGATCCATAACACTCAGATCCGAGTTTTCAGCTTGGATATCTTCCAATTTGCGTTGGCTGTCGTAGCACAGTACCTCCTCTTCTGTCTTTTCTGTCTTGCTTGCCATGGTATGTTCCCCTCGCCATGTTATGTTGTACGCCCAAAGTAAGATAGTATTTTATTCATCCCAAAACTAAATCTGCAGTAAAAACACTGACAAATAAAAAAACAAAACAAAATAATACCTCGGGAGTCATCTGAGCCTCTTTATTCTGCATCCAACGCTGGATAGACGTTGCCTTTCTTCTCTACTTGGTGACGGATTCCAAGTTCAATCAGAAAGCAGATACTCGGCAGAAAATAAAGATTTGTCATTGATTCGGGAAAGCTTAACCTGCTTTTGTGTGTGTAGTATGGGCCCTTGATTTAATGCAACAGTTAGTTCTGTTCCTTTTTTCCTATGATGGATCACATCACATGTTCTCAAAGGTTCTTTTTCTGTTCTTTTTTCCTATGATGGATAACATCACATGATCTCAAAGGTGGATCCAAAAAAACAACAGGAAGACACTCTTATATTATGGACTGTGGAAATATCGTGTCTACAAGATTCAATTCTGTGTATGCAGGTATGTACATTTAAAGTTAAATTTCCCCATTCAAAAAATATCACTTAATTATTTAGATTTAAACAATATTATAATTATATTTATGACAAATTTTAATTTGTTGTACTTCATATATTTTATACTAGAAATTGCATGTTAGTGTGCAATGGGTACACATAGAATGTTTGTGGAAAGTTGAATTTTGGTATGATTGCACAATGTATGCATTGAGATTAGAATATGGAGTTTTGTGTGGAGAAAAAAAAAATCCAAAATCATTATTTCGCACATGGGAACATTTAAAGTATATATATTTTGGTGGAAAGATGAAAACATGGAAATGTTAATATTTATTTGCTAAGAACAATAAAAGGGGGGCGTATTTTTTAGAGCAGCAAAAAGTTTTCTTTTTTTGGTTTGTAATATTAGTATTCTCAAAAAAAGAGTATGGAGAATATTTGTATTGTTTTGTGTTTGTCAATTTTTATTGGTCCAATCTCGCCCATCATTTGAACATTGAAACCATGTAACCTGTAATATTAGTATTCTCAAAAAAAGAGTATGGAGAATATTTGTATTGTTTTGTGTTTGTCCATTTTAATTGGTCCAATCTCGCCCATTATTTGAACATTGAAACCATGTAAGGATGTGTGTTGTTCTTATGCAGTGGAAAAGAAATGGAGTAGAATAAACATGTATACATGGTGGTAAATAAATTTGATTGTGAATAACATGATAAAACAAAAAGGTATAGAAATGACAGAACCTTTTTTTGTTAATATGTGTTGGTTAACCATTTACATTTGAAAGAGCTGTTAACTGATCCTCTTCTTGCTTTCTTAGTGCAACAAATGGGCTATGTTCCATGCGTGCATATCTTTGGAATGTGAAGTCGGGGCATATTTGAAGACTTGCAAGGTTGCGCACTCTTGATATTGATGTGAATGTTAGTTCTTGGTGGTCAATGTTGTCGATGTCGATGGTTGCCCTTTCAAGTGTTAGACCTTGTGATTTATGTATTGTTAAGGTCCAAGCCATTTTAAGAGGAATTTGGCGGCGCCCACTATGACTTAGTGGGACAATAGGCACATTTGTAGGATTGTTGTGATCCCAAGATGGGCTTATGTAATGCTTGAACTTAATGACAACAAATAAGGTTTTTGTATACAATTGCCTGGACTTGCCCCAATGCACCATTTATGAGACTTGCTCTCACCCACAAATTAGAACATAGCATAATTTCTTACAGTCTAATGCATAGGAGAATTTTAGCATTGAGTTGTTCATCATCTAGATTTGGGCATGATGTCCCCTTAAATTGCTCTGCATGAGATCTGGCAATGAGCATTGACAAAGATTGGAGAACATGTTTATTATGTAGTGAAACCAATTCATTTGTTGCAAACAAATGTATTAAGGAAAAAACATGATCGTTTAGTAAAGGTAAACATAGAATTAGAACGTGACATTAGAAGTTCCCAATCTGCAAGTGTTGGCTCTGCATTTCTTAAATTTGAGAAAAGAGCATGAAAAGCAATTTGTGTTGGTTCTTCGTTGGTCTGGTGGAATATTTTGTTTAGTGTTACCACTATGTCGAAGCTTTGCCAGAGTGTTTCCCTATATGATGCTCTAGTATACATGAGATTGTCTTTGATTAAAAGGAGTTGTCCCAGACCACCGAAGAGGATGATTGAACATGCACCAAATGGAATGTGATTATGATTATGTAACTTGATCTCAATGCATTCCAACAACCTTGGCCCGATGAAACTCATTTCATCTATTAAGTCGTGATTGGACTGTTGGGTTATCATGACAAGTGATCATTATTTTCCTCTTGTCAAGACATCAAATATTCACTGAAATTAGAATGTAACGAATGAAATGCATGCTTTCTTGAAATGTTGCTAGTGTTTGTCCTTGTAATGGGTTCATCTCTTGTATTAGTATGCATAGGGTTGAATGTATGGTGGATGCATGTATGTTGAAAGTTGTGACTTCAGTTATTGTGAGCAATAACAATGGTGATTTATCGTGTGGAGTTGTTCCCATGAGGGTGGATTTGATGTTTGTTATCAAGTGTGATTTCCATGTTCCTGCAATTCCTTGTATGATCATTTTAAGTGGCAGTTGTAGCTCCATGGTAGAAGAGTGCAAAATAATTATATCATATGCTCTTCATTGCTTGATAGATAAATTGTCTGGTGCAGGGTGTGTGTTAACATGTAGGACATGAAATGTTAGATGGTTGGATTCAATGAAACCAACTGATGCCACTTCTAAAGTTGGATTGAAGCTTGGGGTAGCCCAATTGTGGTTATGGTTGATCTCACATCAGTCAAGCATGTCAAGTTCATTTAATTGGAAAGGCAAACCTGGATGTAATCCTGATAAGACCTACCATTCGTCAGGACAATTTTTTTGCATTGTATGGTCCCAATCACAAGGAGATTCATCATCAGTGTCTATTATGGATCTAGAGGTGTATGATGTACATGCCGTGGATGGTAGGTGGCAGAATTGCTCTCCCAATGGGCCAAAATAGCTTGCTTTGATGATCCAATATCATTGTGAATGCTTCAAAAGGGGCAATATAATATTAGCTCACTATACCAGAAGGATTCAAAACCTTGATCATCTTTTGCTTGGATGGTCGTGAATCTAGGGGAGACTCAAATAGTTGCTTTTGTTAAACACTCTTCCCATTTGTTGGTATTTCAACAAGCTGCAAATGTCCATTTCTTGGCAACTTCAATAAGTGGCAGTGTCTCCAATGTTGTTGGTCGCACCATGTATGCATTAATGAAGCTCGAAGGTGAGGCATCATCATCATTAGAGATAGATACCTATTGGAATTGTTTTTTATTTACACTCAAACAAACAAATGCCCGCTAGAGTTTGAGAGTAGTAGTTTTAGTAGAAAGTGGCAAGTTTCTTAGGCACTTATATCTCGGTCAACAAGACTCTCAGTACGGAGCTTTCAGAATACATATGGGGTTGGCTTTTTAGAATCAATGCTAGTTGATACGCAAGATATCTCATATTCTGGTATGTTTCAGATTTATGCTCGGCCTTGGATGCATATTTTGCAATATATTTGAGCACTACACTAGTTGAAAGAATAGGTTGGCAATCTACATTAGCTCTCCAGAGAGAAAGGATAGGTGGGTTGTGAACATTTAGCTCATCATCATTATGAGCAAGTGTATATTTAGGTTGGCCATTCTCAACAATTGTTAGAGATGATTTTTCTTGTAAGCTCTAGGGGGCTTTGTAATGGCACACAAGAGATGCTCCTTTTCTTTTCAAACATGTTTGCAAGGTGCACTTTGTATGGCATTGCACACAATTGAGTAGCTCAATGTAACCTATTGATGGGACCATAGCATCAATCATTCTTGTGTCCATTAGGCAAGGGCATCCAGGATAGATCAATACAAAGTATGATTTATTAGCTCTAGACTTTGGGGGTTCCAAGCAGAGACATAGCTGTCAATATAGTTGAGTGCTTTTTGTATAGAGCATTGGTTATTCCATTATAACTTGCTAATGTCGTGTACTTGTTAGAGCTAGAGGAAACCATGAATATGTGTTGAACCTCTATGCTACCATTCATACCTATTGAAAGAGATTATTAGCAAGCAATTATTGAAAGACTAGCACATAATATTTGTTGTTTGAAGTTTACAGAAATTTTCTTACCTACATGAGTAGTTTAAAATGAGAATTGAGGTGATCTCAATAAACTATTGCATACTCAAGAGAGGGCCATAATTGAAAAGCTTAAAAAGAACAATGGAGGCTAAGGAAGTTTAAAAAAAATGATTTGGCAATTCCTCTATCAGTTGAAAATAATAATTCAGTTTTGATGAACACAGAAATCTATGTAAATTAATTTACACATACGTGGAGTACTAATTGCATATGCTTATATGGCTAGGAGCATAAAATAAACTCTTTAAAAAATAAATTTCTCCATTTTTAAAAGGCCAAAATAAAGTAATTAAATAATTTACACATACATGGAGTACTAGTTGAATTTGCTTATATGCTTATTATTTTTATGTAAAATTGGTATAGAAATAAGACAACATGCTACATAACATTAAATATATGTAGTTGTCACTCACTTTTATGACATTTATTTATTTAATGTTGTCTTTCAAATGTTAACATATATATCATTATAAAAGTATTATAAATAAAATAATATAATTAAAAGTTAATTTTCTTAACATTTTATCATAAATCTACAAGTTTACTTGAGGACATCGCAATGTATATAACATACAAAAAGTTTGAAAATCATGTTGATTGTGAAAATTAAGTACATAACATATGCATTTCAATGTACAGATTGAAGGATTTGAATAGTTGTGATAACAATGCTTTGTCTTTCTTGCCTGCCAAATTGATTCATTTTGATAGCCAAATTTAGTAGGAATTGGTAGTCCACGACATTATTTAAAATTTGTTTGGCAGCATCAAGTTCAACTAGTAGAAGTTGGAAATCTTTTGCCTCGACAATCAACAATGCATTGGTTGGTCATTCAAACAGGAAGATAAACAGTTTTGTTCCTGACCCATTATCGGGTGATTTTAATTATATTTATAAATATTATGGGTGGAAATACTATAATATCATTTTATATTATATAATATCTCTCATGTTCTATTATATATAAGTTATAGTAAATTAGATGCAACAATTATGATATTATACTATTTCAAATTAATAGTATTGTATTATTATATCTATTAATATTGTACTAATATTTATAAATATTATATGTGGGAGATATATAATAACTACAAATATTAGAATTTAAATAGCAAAGAAATAATAAAAAAATAGATGTAATAATTATACTATAATATGTTAGATATTCAAAATGAAATTATATTATTTCAAATTTATATCTATTGTTATTTTAATTGTATTTATTAATCTAAAGAATATAAAATATTAATATAGACAATATAAAAGTTATGATAAATATGAGAGCTGAAACAACTTCAAAAAAATTAAACACTACTTAATCCATAGGCACTGGCATCTAAGGTGAACTTAATTGGGGTTATTGCTATATCTATATTGAAATTCACTCAAAACTCCTTTCATTGGGTCTTATCATTTTGTTAGGGGCAATGCATGAGTTTGAATTGATCAATGACTTTCACACAAATTTCACATGTTATTTGAAACATTAAATACAAAATTCCATAAAAGAAACTCAAATTTTTTAATGCAAAGGAAAAGTAAGCATGTACAAACACAAATTGATTGAAAAAAATTTGGGGACATATGTATTTTCTCTCAAAGTGAATGTGGGTGCATTGTGAGATGTACAAATTATTTTTTAGAAAGTGATTTAGATGTCTTCAGACATTAAATATCAAAGGTCATAATGATAAAGAAAAATGATAATCACTAAACTTGGAGATCATATGAATGAAGCAAACATTTATGATCTAAAAATTTGAGTTCGGATGCTAGTATCGTTAAGAAATGATTATATCAATTACATACATTTATGCTAAATAGTATCTTGTCTATACCAACAATAAGAATAATTGATCTATTTGTAGAGATTATGAAGCTCATTACAAAGGAAAAAAGGATTTGAAACAACATTTTTTAATCAAAAGTTCAAGAGATGATTGAAATTGTGCATTAGTTGATATCATCACATGTGTTATATAATCTAGTTTGACTTGATAGCAACAAATATTATCCAATTGCAACTCTCTCTCTCTCTCTCTCTCTCTCTCTCTCTCTCAAGTTGTTAGATTTCTTATAGGTTAACTTAAATAGTACTATATTTAAAAATATATTATATTGATTAATTATGTATTATTTTATATTTAATAACGTACAACATTAGAATATAATATATAATAATATTATAACTAAAATATATATTTTATATACAAAATAAATATATAATTAAATAACATATATAAAAAAACATTAAACATGTATTATATTTAATATATTTATATATGATTGTATATTATAATACAATATTAAAAATAAATATAGTAATCTAAAATATAAATATAATATATAAATTTAATAATAAATAAAATGTCAATTATATACAATTTTATAATATAACAATATACTTAAAATATAGGGGGATATCTGGGAAATGGGCAAAAATTGTGAATGCAAAAAATGCTGAGCAGAGAAGGTTCCCGCCAAAGTGGCACTCGAAGAAGGCAACGAAGCAGACCGACGCTTGGCCATTCAGGAGATAGACATCACAGAAGAAAGTGCAGTCGATACAAACATGCTGCTAAACACTGCCATTATTTGTCACTTCATTGGCCCTAAAATGAAGAGGGCTCAGATTTAGGCATGGATAGAAGATAATTGGAAGACACATTGTGTCATTAAGTTCTTGCCAAAAGGATTTTCTAGTGTTGCTTTCCTATCGGAAGAAGATAAGGGAAAGATTTTGAAAGATCCAGAGTTTGGAAAATGGAAGAGGTGCCCTTATACATTCGGAAGTGGATGTCGTACTTTAATTCTGCTCAATTTGATCCATATGATAGCCCTAAGTGGATCCACCTATACAACCTACCTCTAGAATTTTGGTCAGAGAACTACTTAGCAAAAATTTGGAGATCATTGGGAACCCTCACAGGTATAAACACATAACTATTAGATGAAGATTCGTATTTATATGCAAGAATTGAAGTTGTTGCAATTAAGCAAATCTTGTAGGTAGTCTCCCTCTGCTTGGCTCATTACAAGTGGACTCAAACTCTAGAGATTGAGGAACCAAAATTCTTCTGTCTAAGTTGTGGAAGGAGAAACCATGCTACAAATCTATGCTTGAGACCTTTTAAGGACAAGGTTGTCGGGATTGAAAACACGAACAAATGTCCAAGTAGATCAAATGCCATGATGGTGTTGGTGCTGGAGGGAAACCATGCGACACTAGGTTCTCCGCACCAGGACACCTATGGACAAGGGAACCCTAATCCGCCCCCTAGGATTAATGATGAACACCTGACACTAGGATCGAACCATCGAACCTCATCCCCTACTTCTCCTAATAAGTTTGTAAATAGAATTGGAGAGACTAGCAACCAAAAGAAAGGGCTAGAGGTGGTTTTAGACGAGTCATCATTGAATAAAATAGGGCAAAATTTTGCACCTCAAAATGGCTATGCAACCAAGGAACCAAGGTCGACTGAAGAACAAGGGCTGGAGTTAGAAAAGATGAGCAAATGCAAGCTTGGAGTCACTGATCCAAGAGTTTCTCTTTCGGCCTCTGATGCGGAGCATTTACTTCAGCCACCCACCCACGCCCAGTTGGATGGGTGCTGTTCAAAATTTTAAGCATCTGTTCTTCTTGACTTAACTATTTGTTGAGTCATTTGTTATGACTGGACCTTGTTGTTAACTGCCGTCCATTTCGATCAGTGATTGTTAGTTTGTTGAGTCAGTTTAGGAGTAAATTTAGGGGTTTGTGGTTGAATAAAGAGAGTTTGGAGCATAGGAGGGAATGATCTTGGAAGATTTTCCAGAGTTTAATAAAAAGTATTGAGCAGAGTTTTTATGGATGAAGAATCTTAATATTATAGTCTTTTTTTGTTGTGCATACTTCCTCTATTATACAGGGGATGTGTTTACTATTTTGCAGGGACTGAAGGATGATCTGCATCATTTTGGTATCCGAGCACTAATTGAAAGATGGCTCAGAGAGGGGCTCGAATGACTTGGGGAAGAAGAGGTAGGAGGACTTCCAGGTTGAGAGATAATGCCTTGCGTGAAGTACTTCAAAGGCTACAAGACCTAGAGGCTAGGTTGCTTCGTGATGACTCTGAGGAAGAAGAACAAGAAGTTCAAAGAGGGCGAACAGTAGCCTTAGATCCAATGGAGAGACTTATTGAAGCCATCAACAAACAAGGGACTAGAACCAAGGTTGAAGTTCCTGATTTTAAAGGAGAACTAATCCTGAGGTGTTCTTGGACTGGATTCAAGAGTTAGAAAAATACTATGACATGGAAGAAATGGAAGAAGATTATTCATGAAGAGTCAAGGTTGTAGCCTCAAAGATGAAGTCTCATGCAGCTCTATGGTGGGAGAATCTCCAAAACTCTAGGAGGCATCAAGGAAAGGAGAAAATTAGGTTGTGGCCAAAGATGCTAAAGCATTTGAAGGCTAAATTCATGCCATCAGATTATCAACAAAAACTTTTCAGAGAATTTCAGAACTTAAAACAGAGGGAGTCCTCCATATCTACTTACACCGAAGAATTCATGAGGCTACAAATTAGAACCAACCTGCAAGAAGATGAGGAACATACTGTGTCCAGATATGTTAATGGATTTCAATTCCAGCTCCAAAATGAGTTGGCCCTACTTAGAATAAACACCGTGGATGAAGCATATCAATTAGCCTTGAAGGCTAAGGAGAAATTGAATAGAGCCAGTAGAGTGGCCAATAAAAGAGGAGGTAGTAGCTCAAACAGAGGAAGAGGAGGTTCTTCCAAATCAATTGTCGTAGAAGAACTTGTGCTTAATGAGAAGCCAAACTTCCAAGGGAGGGGAGGCTTTAGAGGTAGATGAAGAGGAAAACCACCCTGGGGAGGTTGGAAACCTTTGAGGTGTTATATTTGCAGTGAAGCTCATAGAGCTGTTGAATGCCCTCAAAACCCCAAAAGAGCTCTGATGACTCAAGAAGGAGAAGAACCCTTAGTAGAAGAGGTAGAAGCAGAGGCAAGAGAGAGTGTAATGTTGCAAAGGACCATGGTAGCTAGGGACAAAGAAGCCACCGAGGCTGACTGGCGGAGGAATAGTGTTTTTCGAACACAATGCAAGTGCAGGGACAAAGTGTGCAAGGTGATTGTGGATGGAGGGTCCACGGATAATTGGTAAGTGTGGAAATGGTACAAAAATTAAATCTTGAGCTTGCATATCAAAACCAAATCCTTATATGATTTCTTGGTTAAAAAAGGATCATAGTGTGCTTGTGAACCAGTCTTGCTTAGTTGAATTCAAAATTGGCCCATATGAAGACAAGGTGTTATGTGATGTAGTACCAATGGATGCTTGTCACTTGTTATTGGGTATACCTTGGCTATTTGATAGAGATGTAATCCATCATGGCAGAGAAAATACTTATGAGATACAACATCAAGGAAAACTCCATATTTTGAAGCCTTTTAAGGAAGGAGGATCAGCAGAAATAACAGCTTTGTCACTATCTACAGTAGGGTGGAAAGAGTTTTTAAGAGAATCTAAGGGAGAGGTATGTTATCTGTTGTACCCACGTGGAAAGGAAAAATCAAATCAGCAAATAATTCTTTTGGAAGTGTAGGAATTGCTACAGCAATATCCAGACTTGACACCAAGTGACTTACCAGCTGGCTTGCCCCCCTCTAGAGGCATTACATACCAAATTGACCTGACTCCTAGTGCTAAACTTCCAAATCAAGTAGCTTATAGGATGACTCCTCTAGAGCATGAGGAAATGAGAAGACAAATCACAGAATTAATGGAGAATGGATTCGTGAGAGAAAGTATGAGTCTATGTGCCACACCTACTCTACTCTCCCCTAAGAAGGGAGGAAAGTGGAGACTATGTATGGATTCAAGAGCCATTAACGAAAATCATAGTGAAGTATCGATATCCACTACCTAGGATGGATAACTTACTGGATTGTTTGTCTGGTGCCAAGATCTTCTCCAAGATTGGCCTCAGAAGTGGTTATCATCAAATTTGGATTCGAGGAGGTGATGAGTGGAAGACTGCCTTCAAGACCCAGGATGGATTATTTGAATGGGTGGTGATGCCATTTGGACTGTCTAATGCTCTAGCCACATTAATGCAGACAATGAACCAGGTATTTAGAATGCACATTGGAAAATTTGTGACAGTCTATTTTGATGATATCTTAATTTTTAGTAAATCTTTGAAGGAGCATGTAGAGCATTTAAGGAACGTACTTGATATACTGAGAGCATAAAGGTTATTTATCAATCAAGAAAAGAGTGGATTTTGTAAGGATAAGCTGGTATTTTTGGGAAACGTTATCTCATCAGATGGACTGAGCATGGATCCGAAAAAGGTCAAGGTTATTCTTAAGTGGCCTACTCCATGAAGTATTACTAAGGTAAGGAGCTTTTATGGTTTGGTAAATTTCTATAAGAGATTCATCAAGAATTTCAGTGGCATAAATGCACCATTGACTGATTGCACAAAAGGGAAGGTCTTTACTTGGACCAAGGCAGCTGATATTAGTTTTGAACAGCTTAAGAAGAATGTTACAACAGCTCTTATCCTTGCCATACCTAACTTTGAGAAACTTTTTACAGTTGAGTGTGACACTTCAGGTGTTTCTATTGGAGGAGTGTTAAGTCAAGAGGGTAAATCAATTACCTTTTTCAATGAGAAATTGAATGAGGCTAAAAAGAAGTACACCACTTATGATAAGGAATTCTATGTTGTGGTGCAAGCATTAAGATATTGGAGGCACTACCTCCTACATAAGGAATTCATTTTGATGACTAAAAATCAAGCCTTGAAGTACATCAATTCACAAGGTAACCTATCCCATAAACATGCTAAATGGGCTTCATTCTTGCAGGGTTATACTTTTGTTGTGCAACATAGGAGTGGTAAGACCAATGTAGTGGTTGATGCATTAAGTAGAAGACGTCATCTATTGCTAGTTATGAGTCATGGACTAGTTGGTTTTGAAGAAATGAAGAATGAATATGTTGATCCTCATTTTTGTAGCATTTTGACAATTTTAAACAATCCAAACCATACTCATATGCTATCATTTGAAGACTACATGTTGTTAGATGGATTCTTATTTAAGAGGTCACAACTTTGTATTCCCTTTGGATCATGAAGAGAAAATCTTGTGGAAGAGATGCACTCAAATGGGTTAGGTGGGCACTTTGGAAGGGATAAAACTTTTACACTAGTAAGTGAAAAGTTCTTTTGGCCCAATATGAGAAGAGATGTAAACCAGTTTGTTGCTGCTTGTAGAGTGTGTCAAACAACAAAAGGAGGTAGTCAAAATACAGGCTTATACATGCCCTTACCCATGCCAAAGGAGCCATGGATTGATATCTCTATGGATTTTGTTTCGGGGCTTCCAAGAACCCAGAGAGGCAATGATTCAGTGTTTGTAGTGGTGGACCATTTTTCTAAAATTACCCATTTCATACCATGTAAGAAGACCCATGATGCCAGTCAAGTGGCACATTTATTTTTCAAAGAAGTGGTGAGGTTGCATGGTGTTCCAAAGACTATAACGAGTGATAGGGACACCAAGTTCTTAAGTCACTTTTGGAGGGTATTGTGGAAGAAGTTGGACAGCAAATTGCAATTCAGCTCAGCATACCATCCCCAAACTAATGGTCAAACAGAGGTGGCTAATAGAAGTCTAGGCAACCTCCTGAGGTGTTTAGTTGGAGATCATCCTCGACAATGGGATTCGGTAATACCTCAAGCTGAGTTTGCCTATAATTCTAGCATCAATAGATCAACAGGTAAGTCTCCTTTTCAAATTGTATATGGTGCCAATCCTAAAGGAATTATGGACTTAGTTGACTTGCCAATAAGTCAACACCATAACCAAGAAGCTGTAGATTTTTTGGAAAATATTCAAGAAATATATCAGCAGGTTAGAATCAAATTGCAGTCCATGAATGAACAATATAAGGAGATGGCAGATTTGCATTGTAGAAGAAAGGTCTTTCAAGAAGGAGATCTGGTTATGGTACTGTTGTCACATGAAATTGCACCCTACTTGGAGGGATTCCAAGCATTCCAATGACACAATGGGAATGATCTCTAAGTGTGGGACTTTGCTAAATGAGATCAAACCTCCGGAGAAGGCCAGCTTCCTTGCCTGATTATCACCTAAAATTACTAAATTTTGAAGGGAAAAGGGGAAAGGGATGCTTGAAAGATGAAATAACAAAACTTGAAAACATAAAAGGGTGATGCACCAGACTGATTAAAAGAAATTTTCACAATACTGAGAAAATACACAATATAATCAGATACAGCAAGTAAGCATACACAGATTAGATGATTCCAGTAGAGGCAAGAAACAATATGATTGAGAGGAACAGAATGTTCACAGACAATCTCATGCAGATTTACATAGAACTGGGAAATCAAAAAAGGAGGTAAAATAACTTGCATATATCTAATGAAAGGCAAGGTTACAGCATATGAAAACTTTGTTTGGAAACAAAAAAGACCAGAATGTCAAAAAAATTCCCAACCCTATTTACATCTTATGAATGCATATATATAGCATTCCAAAACTAACCTAGGTCGGTTCCAAAATTAGCTCTAAAAGTTGTCTAAAAAAAATATCTCCCTCTATAGAAGTTATGGCGTCTAATATCTGGCACTAAGCAGATAGAAGATATTTTAGAGTCTTTAATGCAGGCAGCTTACTCATCGATCCTCAACAATGCATACCTTAAAATATCTGAAACAGGAAGGTGGAAAAATATCTTTTACCATTAATGTGAGTAGCTTCCATTACCTACAGAAATAAATACAAAAAAATATGCATCCTGCCTCAAAAAGTCGCTGAAACGTCCACCGCTCAAAACATGCGACTCCAGATAGCATGTCAAAATTTGCCAGGATGGAGGAGATACAGGTGGTCAAAGTTTTGGTCAACCACCTGTATATATCGCTTTGCATCATTGTATATATCGCTTGAATTTGCCGCCTGAATCAGCATCCAAAACCTTCTCTGCAACCCTTTTGTATATGTGTGGCACCTTGCATATCGGACTTGAATTTGCCCTTTGAATTTCAAAATTGTATATGCATACAATTTCCCTTCGCATATGCGGGCCCCACCATTTGTATGTTAACTTGCATGTATGTCTGCCGCCATGTGGCACCGCCTGATTTGTTGCTTAGCTGGTTCAAGGAGCATCGCTGAAAACTGTATCTGCTCTTTGCATATTGCAATATATAAGCACAATTGTACATGCAAGCCGCAAACTTCAAATTTTATGAAATAGCCTGAAAAGACGTTGAAATCCCGCTTGTATACTTCCTTTGTCTATTTGCTTGTATATCGTAATATACAAGCGCCAAATATACAAGCCACGGACTTTAAATTTTTATCAACTGCTTTGACTGCTGGGTCGGATCCAGCTTGTATCACTTTCTTTGTATATTTCCCTACATGTTCAAATATACAAAACACTTATACATATACAAGGCGGACCCGAGACTTTATAAAACAAGTTAAAAATGCAATCGAGTCCGGCTTGTATGTAAACCTTTGTATATCATCTTTGTATGTACAAATATACAAGCAAAATATACATTCTACTGTTCATGCTCACTTGTATTTTCTAACATACAATCGGCCTTGTATGTGCGTAGGCCCCACCTCTTGTACGTTCGGCCTTGTATGTTTCTCTGTATGTTTCACTTGTATGTGCAAAACATACAAGCGAAATATACAAAAAAACATACAAGGCCAAATGTACATTCCATTGTAGCGGATGCACTTGTATGTCAAACCTTGTATCTTTTCACTGCATGTGCAAACATATAACATAATATGCATTTGAAACCCGATATGCATTGAGGGAATATTCCTGTAATGTATCTCTTACTTTATATAATTTTCCTTGTATGTTTCTCCTTGCAACCGGATATACAAATCGAGAATATCACGGGAATCTGTGAAAGATTCCTCTTTGTACATGCAACTTCCTAAGCCCGATATACATTCAGAAATGCATAAAACTCACATTTTTCATCATTTTCTAAGGCCGATAGAGATTTGCAAGCCCGCCAAATGTACATTTGAACTATATGCTGACCAAAATTTTGACCATGAATAATTTCTTTATTTGGCCAAATTTCAGGGTGATGTAAAAAGCAAACCTGCCTATTTTTTCCAAGCTCTTCCCAATGGTAAGGTTTTTTAAGCAAGGCTTTTTAGGAAATTTGGCACTTTAAGCTTTATCAGAACATTTTCCAAAGGATTTTCAAGGAAAAGTACCAGGTGAACTGTTTAGCTTTGGACGGGGGGAAAATGGGTCAACAATTTGGCGACTTCTATGGGATGCTTGCCTACTAAACAAATGGGACTAGTGGCTTTAAGTATCCATTGGGCATGGGGTCAAGTCAAAGACAAAAGATATGTCTTGACAAAGAAAGCTAACTTAGCAACTTAGCATCTGACAGTAAAGAACATTTGGAAGACTAAGCCAAGACAAAAATGTTGAAGGCAAACCCTCCAACTGTGCTAGACATCACTTAGGAAAAACAAGAGGATCTCAACTGTTGTGCAGCAGCACTTATTGAAAGCAAGAAATCTAATCTACTAATTTACAAGGTACTCATACCTCAAAACACCTCTTCAAGTGTATCCCATTAACTGGGATAGACATATTTTCTCCATTCATATTTGACAACTGAAATGCATTGTGCTCCTTGCATTCAGTAATGAGAAATGGGCCACTCCACATGCTATCGAACTTGGAATGCTTTCTTGGTCTGCTTTTCAATTCATCTCATTTGAGCACCATATCACCCATTCTAAAATTTTTGGAGGTGGCCTTCTTATCAAAATTTCTTTTGGTCTGACGCTAATGGTACTCCATAGCTTTCATGGCTTTATCTCTGATTTCTTCAAGCTCCATCAGTTGCACATATCTGATAGCCATGGGATCCTCTGATTCAAACATTTATCGCTGATTCATGATGTCTAGTGCTGGCAGTTCCATAGACATAGGCAACCTTGCCTCTTTTCCATACACTAGCATAAATGGGGAGTTCCCAATAGACCTTTTAGGAGTTATCCTATCTGACCATAGAGCAAATTTCAGGTCAGTATGCTAGGTCCTCTGGTTATCCTCCATTGATCTTTTAATAATCCTTACGAGATTTTTGTTTGTAGACTCAGCCAAACCATTACCCTGTGGATAATAATTTGATGAAGTATTCAGATAGACCCCATTCTTAACAGCCCAGTCAGTTATCCTTAGTCCAACAAAAGCCAAAGCATTGTCAGAGATGATAGACTCAGGCACTCCAAATCTGGAAACCAAATCACAATAAAAATTTAAACAGCACTTTCATTTGATTCCTTCAGAGCCACTGCTTCAGTCCACCTTGTGAAATAGTCTATAGCTGTAAGTATCCATCTATGGCCTGCACTTGATGGTGGGTTAATGGGACCTATAAATTCAATGCCCCATCTCATAAAGGGCTGCTCTACCTGAATTGGCTGCAGAGGTAAAGCTGGCAACCTCTCTTTGCCTGCAAACATGGCACATTTTACACATTTTCTAGCCCATGCATGGGCATCTTTGAATAAGCTGGGCTAGTAGTAACCAGCTCTCATTATTTTCCAAGCAATAGTTCTTGGGGAAAAATGACCCCCTGTTGTTCCATCATGAAATTCATGAAGCACCTTGTTAATCTGATCTTTATCAATGCATCTTACCAATATACCATTAAAATCTTTCTAGAAAAGGATGCCATTGATTGGAACGTATGGAATAGACTGTAGTCTGAAATATCTTCTTTTAGTTCTATCTAGACCTGCTGGACATTCCCCAGTTTGCAAAAATTGAGTCATGTCATTAACCCAACTGGTGCCTACTACTGCTGTATCATTTTGATGCTCCTCCCCATTATTCAGAAGCACCTCCTCTTCTTTTTCTATTTCATTCTTTGGACTGGTAGCAAGTTGTTCACTGAGTCCTTTGCCTCTGACAAATTTGGTTATCTTGATCTCCACATCATATTCCATAACTTTGGTTACCCAACCAGCCCTTTTTTCATTAACATCTTTACTCAATAGGAACTCTTTCACACTGGGATATTAGAAACAAGATGCCTAAATTTCTTGAGGCTTCTTATCACTGCAAGGACGTGTTTTTCAGCGAAACTATACCTCTGCTCATACTCCTCCAGCCCTTGACTAAAAAAAGCGATTGGTTGCTCAAAACCTTCACTCTGCTGCTGTACCAAAATCACTGAGATTGTATCTACGCTGTCATAAGCATACAAAATGAAATCCTTAGAGAAATTAGGATTTACCAAGGTTGGCACAGCCGCTAATGCTTATTTTATGGATTCAAAGTTGCATTTGGCCTCTATCATCCAACTAAAAACTGTATTCTTTTTTAACATAGACGTCAAAGGTTTCAACAGATTTGCAATGTTTGGGATAAATCTTCGCAGAAAATTAATTCTGCCAATAAAAATTTGTAGCGCCTTCTTGTGACTGGGTAAAGGCAACTCCAGAATGGCTCTTACCCTTTCAGCATCAATGGTAATGCCTTCCTTTGACACGACGTGCCCTAGCAGCTTGCCTTCATGCACAGCGAATACGCATTTCTTGGGATTGAGAGATATCCCGAACTCTTTGTATCCTTCAAATACTAGCCTTAGATGGGATAAATGTTCAGCTGCATTCTTGGAAAAAATTGTGATATCATCAAGGTATACCAGCACTAATTTATACAGCAAACCTTTGAAGGCCATATCCATGGCTCTCTGGAAAGTAGAACTAGCATTTGAGGAACCAAAAGGCATCCTTTTGTAGGCCATGGTACCCCATTTAGTGGTGAAAGCAGTTTTGAACTGATCCCCCTCCTTGACGAACACCTGATTGTAACCAAAAAAACCATCAAGCAAGGAGAATCTTTCTGAGCCAACCACTACCTGCAGAATTTGCTCCATTGAAGGCAATGGGTAGTGGTCTTTTAAGGAGGCTCTATTAAGGTCTTTGAAGTTGACACATAGCCTAATCTCTCCATTCTTTTTTCTCACGGGGACAAGGTTGGAGACCCAAGAAGTATGCTTGATTGGAAAAATAATTTTCCCTTCAATTAATTTAGTCAGTTCTTTAATCATGAGGGGCTCTAACTTGGGATTTAGAGGCCTTTGCTTCTGCCTTACAGGTTTAGTATCTGGTTCTAATTCAATAGTGTGCTGGGCAATCTAAGGGTTGAACCCTTTTAGGTCTGAGTAATCCCAAGCAAACACATCTTCAAATTCTTGATAGAGAGCAATAAAAGATCTTCTGTCCTCAGCTAAGCAGATTTTACCAATTTTAAGCAGCTTACCTTTAAAGATTTCTAGCTCCTCGTAATGCTCTTCTTTAACCTGCATGCTAATCTTGCTTTTCTTCAGTTGATCATCTGTACTAAAAATAGATTCCAAGGTTACTAATCCCTTGGGCAACTTGTTTGTTCTCAACTGAACAAAATGATCATTGCCATATTGTTGTTTGAGTTTATCCTAATTTATCATAGAAAATTCATCTTCTTCTAACAAGAAACATAGGATCTGCTCATCACTTTCAAAAACTTGCCAATGAATATTATTATCAGGGATAGAGGGCCTATCAACTATTTTTACATGAGGTTGAATCTTCTCCCTTTGAATATCACTGGGGATGTCAAACTGAGCCCCAATTGTAGCCAACCTATCAGCGTGATAATTCTAATTTCTTGGAATGGAGATCAGGTTGAAAACATCAAATTCTTCGATCATGTCCCACACCTTATGTTTGTAGCATTTGAGAAAATCATTTTTTGTAAGATGGCGCCCTCTTACCTAATTCACAATGAGTTCACTGTCACCATAGACTTGCAAACAGCCTATTTTCCTCTTTCTTGCCCATTGCAAACCTTGAATTAATCCTTCATATTCAGCAGTGTTATTTGTACATGCAAAGGAAAAACAGAAAGAAGAATAATATATTTCACCTTATGGTGACACCAGCATTGCACCACCACCAGATCTGTTCATGCTCCTTAAGCCATCAAAATACATTTTTCACACCCCATTTTGTTGCTCTGTCTACTATTCGGCATCTTTTACAAGATTTGGTGTTACTGTTTCATGCTCATGTAGTATGTAAACACCCATACCATTTTCTTAGGTGTGTCCCTCAGGATCATCTACAACATTTTCTGAGGACCATTCCCTTAAGAGTACCTCTGGTATGCTTTCAGCTTGTAGTTCTTAAGTAGCAACTAATTTAGGATCATCAGAAATAATGCAATTTGCATTAACAACACTTGGTGTGTAAGGCTCTATGTGATGATTTAAAAGTAACTCAGATTTTAAAGTTACTTTGGTGCCATATCTGGTCCTGAAAAACATGTGGGACTAGTCTGAGGATAAATATCCTCCTATCTTGGTTGTAAATTCTCTTGATAAGCACATGGCAAAGTAAGGAGGCAAATCTATGATGAATACCTCCTGGGAAATGGAAACATTGGGATAGGTGTGCAGAGTGATACCTAGGTCTTTGATCACACCTACAGTATTAACAGTTGTGCCATCTAATTGGAGTACACCCTTCTCAAGAGGCTAGTAATTGAGCCCTAATTGGTCTGTAATTTGTTTAAGCATCACAGAACTACTTGCTCCACTATCTACCATACAATTATGCACTAACTTGTCTCCAATTATCAATGACACATAGAAAGGGAGTGGTTTGGCACTTTTGTTTGGTTGTTTGTTGTTATCCTGGGATGAATTGGTCAGGACAGCCCTGTTTGGGTCAACAGTCGAATCCTTGGACACTTTCACATCAGACAAGGCAGATTGCAATATGTCTTTTTGGCCTGGGATGGCTAAAGAATCCCACATAAACATTGTCACATTCATCTTCTTCATATTTTCAATAATATTGAAAGATGGAATGGCACTTACCTTCTGATTTAATTTTGTAGCAGCAACCTCTGCTTGCAAATGAGGCGTCCCCCTTGCGGCTACTGGGTTAATCCTTTGTAGAATATGGGGAATATGTGATGTAGAAGCACCAACATGTCCTTTCTCTTTATTTGTTGCTTGGTCTATCTCATAACCCCTCTTCTTGGCTCTTGTATTTGCTGCAACTGAGGTGTTATCACTGTTTACACCATAGAATTCACCTTCTTGCCAATTTATGAAGGTAGAATCATTCTGAGGTTGCTCTTGTTGTTGTGCAACTCCATCATTTGGGACATTTGGCTGTGAGACCGCCACATTTTGCACCATTAAAGCTTGATTTATCACCCCATTTGAACAAGCTACTTGATTGTGTGGCTTATTACATGGATAGCACCACTCATACTCAGCTGCAAGATTGTTCTGAGTAGGGACAAGGTCCCTAACAACATTAATAGATGCTGGATTATAAGGCTAAAAAGGCCTTTGATTTATATTTTGTCTGGCACCTTGATAGTTGCTCTGATAAGGTGGCCTATTAGCTTGATAAGGCTAATTTTGGCCTTGATATTGCTGCTAATAAGCTTGCTTGCTCTGGGATTGCTAATTTTTAATGTTTACCAACTCATTCCCAAAAGTCTGCAGAATATTTTCTATTTTTCTGTTGGCTATTTTTAATCTCTTTCAACTCTTGAGATGAGCTAGAAGTAGTAGGCTTAGGATTGGCGGCACTTGGTACTGCTGCTACAGTAGGCAAAGGGGCAAAATATGGGATTGGCAATGGCATGGAAGCCTGAATCTCAGGAAAGATGGGCACTGGTGGTCTGGGTACTATTTTTTCTGCCTGAATCAAGCTATTTTCTGCCCTAATAGCTATCTCATAAGCATCAGGTAAACTAGTACCTCCTAATGATTGTACAATTACTGAAATATCGCTATTCAGGGCTTTCAAAAAATATAAGAATGCATATTCAGCTGGGGGTCTTATGATGGCAGGGATTCTATCCCATGTTTTCTGAAATCTAAAATTGAAATCCATCATTTGCTCCTGGGGAGCTCTCTTTATGGTGGTCATCTGTTCAACCAATGATAAATTATTTGATTTATCTTAGAATTATTTGTTCAATTTCTCTCCTAGATCATCCCAAGTTGTAATAGTCTACATTGGTAAATTTTTGAACCATTGTAACACTTTCCCTTTGAATGAGGCAGCCAGCAGCCTGATGGCTACATTCTCTTGAGTAACATGATGTACACCACACAGTGATGCTATGTCTCTGATGTGCTAAATAGGGGTAGTCTGGTTTTCCCCTATGAAATAGGGTAGATTCTTCAAAGCTGCCATAGGTATGGCATCATGTACTGTTAAGTTTAAAGGGTTCCCCCCATCAAAAGTCACAAATGGCTAATTTATTTCCATCTGAACAGCTGGGGATAGATTTACTTGAGTTGCTATAGGAACTACAGAAACAACTGATCTAAAATTTGGTGGAGTTGATTATATCCTTTTAAAAACTGGAGTCCTTGTTACAACTCTCACCTGTCTTCTAGGTGGTGACAGCTGCAAATAATCAAATGAGCTCGAACTCCTAGTTTGAATCTTTCTCATAAAAAAGTATCAGCAGAACTGGTCTGCTTGTACTTTCTCAGTAAGAGTCGCCAGATATGCAGATTTAACCTCTTATAGGTCTGAAAAAAAAAAACACTGGCTGCATATCAAAACCAGTAATAAAAGTTGTATGGTCCCACTGGGCATGCCAGAAATTGTTGTCACATGAAATTGCACCCTGCTTGGAGGGATTCCAAGCATTCGAATGACACAATGGGAATGATCTCTAAGTGTGGGACTTTGCTAAATGAGATCAGACCTCCGGAGAAGGCCAGTTTCCTTGCCTGATTATCACCTAAAACTACTAAATTTTGAAGGGAAAAGGGGAAAGGGATGCTTGAAAGATGAAATAACAAAACTTGAAAACATAAAAGGGTGATGCACCAGACTGATTAAAAGAAATTTTCACAATACTGAGAAAATGCACAATATAATCAGATACAACAAGTAAGCATACACGGATTAGATGATTCCAGCAGAGGCAAGAAACAATATGATTGAGAAGAACAAAATGTTCATAGACAATCTCATGCAGATTTACACAGAATTGGAAAATCAGAAAAGGAGGTAAAATAACTTGCATATATCTAATGAAAGGCAAGGTTATAACATATGAAAACTCTGTTTGGAAACAAAAAAGACCAGAATGTCAAAAAAATTTCCAACCCTATTTACATCTTATGAATGCATATAGATAGCATTCCAAAACTAGCCTAGGTTGGTTACAAAATTAGCTCTAAAAGTTGTCTCAGAAAAAATGTCTCCCTCTATAGAAGTTATGGCGTCTAATATCTAGCGCTAGGCAGATAAAAGATATTTTAGAGTCTTTAATGCAGGCAGCTTACTCATCGATCCTCAGTAATGCATACCTTAAAATATCTGAAACAGGATGGTGGAAAAATATCTTTTACCATTAATGCGAGCAGCTTCCATTACCTGCAGAAATAAATGTGAAAAATATCTGCATCCTGCCCCAAAAAGTTATTGAAACGTCCACCGCTCAAAACATGCGACTCCAGATAGCATGTCAAAATTTGCCAAGACGGAGGAGATACAGGCGGTTAAAGTTTTGGTCAACCACCTGTATATATCGCTTTGCATCTATATATATATCGCTTGAATTTGCCACCTGAATCAGCATCCAAAACCTTCTCTACAACTCCTTTGTATATGCGTGGCGCCTTGTATATCGGACTTGAATTTGCCCTTTGAATTCTGAAATTGTATATACATACAATTTCTATTTGCATATGCAGGCCCCACCATTTGTATGTTAACTTGCATGTATGTCTACCGCCACGTGGCACTGCCTGATTCGTTGCTGAGTTGGTTCAAGGAGCATCGCTGAAAACTGTATCTGCCCTTTGCATATTGCAATATACAAGCACAATTGTACGTGCAAGCCACGGACTTCAAATTTTATGAAATAGCCTGAAAAGACGTTGAAATCCCGCTTGTATACTTCCTTTGTCTATTTTCTTGTATATCGTAATATACAAGTGCCAAATATATAAGCTACAGACTTCAAATTTTTATCAACTGCTTTGACTGCTGGGTCGGATCTGACTTGTATCACTTTCTTTGTATATTTCCCTACATGTTCAAATATACAAAACACTTATACATATACAAGGCAGACCCGAGACTTTATAAAACAAGTTAAAAATGCAATCAGGTCTAGCTTGTATGTAAACTTTTGTATATCGGCTTTGTATGTACAAATATACAAGCGAAATATACATTCTACTGTTCATGCTCACTTATATCTTCTAACATACAATCGGCCTTGTATGTGCGCAGGCCCCACCTCTTGTACGTTCGGCCTTGTATGTTTCTCTGTATGTTTTACTTGGATGTGCAAAACATACAAGCGAAATATACAAAGAAACATACAAGGCCAAATGTACATTCCACTGTAGCGGATGCACTTGTATGTCAAACCTTGTATCTTTTCGCTGCATGTGCAAACATACAACATAATATGCATTTGAAACTCGATATGCATTGAGGGAATATTCCTGTAATGTATCTCCTGCTTTGTATAATTTTCCTTGTATGATTTTCCTTGCAACCAGATATACAAACCGGGAATATCACAGGAATCTGCGAAAGATTCCTCCTTGTACATGCACCTTCCTAAGCCTGATATACATTCAGAAATGCATAATACTCACATTTTTCATCATTTTCTAAGGCCGATAGAGATTTGCAAGCCCGCCAAATGTACATTTGAATTGTATGTTGACCAAAATTTTGACCATGAATAATTTCTTTATTTGGCCGAATTTCAGGGCGATGTAAAAAGCAAACCTGCCTATTTTTTCCAAGCTCTTCCCAATGGTAAGGTTTTTTAAGCAAGGCTTTTTAGGAAATTTGGCACTTTAAGCTTTATAGGAACATTTTCCAAAGGATTTTCAAGGAAACATACCAGGTGAACTGTTTAGCTTTGGACGGGGGAAAATGGGTCAACAGGTACATCTACGCAAAGAAAGCTACCCCCTAGGTGCCTACAATAAGTTGAAGCCCAAGAAAATTAGACCTTGCAAAATCATCAAGAGAATAAATGATAATGCCTATCAAATCGAATTGCCTAAAGATTTGGACATGTGAGGCCTACCCTTTTTACTTTTTGTTCATGTGACTACTTACATTACTGTTACTGATACTTTTATATTTGTGGGACTGTAGTTCCCAGATTTTCAAACTGTTAAACTTTATTATGTTAAAGGAAAACTAATTGGGTGATGTTAAATAGATGCTTATTTTATAGGAAAACTAATTGGGTGATATCTGAATAATGTTTACATTTCAGAAAAACTAATTGGGTGATGTTAGAGAGAAAATTGCAATATGTTTTTTTGCAATATGATTTCATTTATGCTATTGAGAACTGTGGTATGTCATGGTAATGCATGTTTTAAGTTGCTTCGGCTATAATGATTATATGTGAAACTGACCTTGTAATTGAGTGCGTAGGTTTTACTAACAAACCATAGATACTGGAGATCATTCCGCACTTTATGTTGTTATCCCTTGTAAAGTCGATCTGGTTCCACGAGGAACCGAGATCAACTCTGTGTTTGATGTAGTGTTGTAATGTTGTCTTTCATGAGTTTGAATGGGTTAGGTCTACCCTCTTGTAACATTGAATTATGATTTGTGTTGTAAGAATTGTATTTGAATTTTTTTTCTCTTTTTTTTTCTTTTATTTAAAATTTTGAGGCCCTTTCCTTGTGACTTAACTTGACCCTGGGTGTCCTAAATAGGTTAAAGTTGACCCTGGGTTATACCCCATGGGTCTAGGGTCCTTTTTGGCTTGGGTAACCCTTGGGTAACCTCCGTATGATCACCTTAACTTCACACTGAAGTTAAGTGACGGATTTGGAGGTATGGGAGGGATAGGATGAGTGGTACCAACACTCAAGCCCATCCCTCTTCAATCCCCAAGGTAAGAGATGACTCCAAACCCACCAATTATGGAGGATTTGACTTCAAGTCACCCTCACCATTGGTGAGAGTCCCCATGGAGTTGTGTGGTCATTCATAATGAAGGAAGGAAGGAGAGGCATGGGTCACCTTTCTTTTCCTCCTTTAACTCCTTTTATTTCTCCCATGCGTAAGAGAAATGACATGTGGTAAGGGATAAGGAAGACTTTAGGGATGGGTGAGTGACATAAGCCAACACTCATCCCTTGGGACACAATAGTAGTTTGGGGAAGAGTGAGGAGGTGACAAGTGTCACCTCCCCATTCCTCTAAACTCATGGAATTTGGGTTATTTTAATCCCACTTGGGATAGGAAGAGGGGTTGTTGAATTTGGAGGATTTTTATTTTTATGTAAATTTGCTTTTGAGAGAGAAAAAGGGAGAGGGAGTTTGGTGGCTTAGGTTGAAGGAGATTTGAGTGGAGCTCTACATCAACTTCATCCATAAAAGGGCTTTGTAAGGTTGGAATTCATCGCCTTTCTTTTGTATTTCTTATTGTTGCATGAAGGATGTGTGAAAATTATGTATTTGCTTGTGATGTAAGTTTTGTTATTGTGGGGAAATTTTGTTGGGATGTTGACAAAGCTTCTTCACTTGGGAGAAATGCTCATCAAGTGTGGGGTAGGGGAGGAGTGATCCTCCTTGAGTGCATGCCTTGTTTTCTTTTGAGATGTTGAAAGCCTTGAGGGCATTTGTGTGACTTTGAGAAATTGTGTAATTTAGCTTGAGAGTCAAAATATGAACTCCTTGGAATCTTTGTTGACAAGTTTGGCTTGAGGCCATGAGAACAACTGTGTTGAAATTCAGTTGAAGGGTGACACTCTAGAGTTGAGTGTGTCCACTCTCCTACCCCTCTTTAAACTCACAGTGGTTGAGTTTTGTGTTGCGTAAATATCCATGGGTGTATGTATGTTTTGGTGTGTTGTTTCTACCTTGTTGTGAAGTGGATTGTTGAAATACCCTAGGTGTGTGGATGATCTCCCTAGCTCAGAGGTGACCCCCTTGCGAGTCTACGGTAGGGAGGAGAGCAGTTTGTGTGGTGTTTTCTTCCCTTGTGTGATACGCTTTCATGGAGCTCAATGTGAGGAGTGGAGAAGTTGCTTTGTGTTTGGAAAATATTTTATTCTCCTTTACTCTTAAGGCTTTATAAGAGGGCTTGAACTTAGTAGGGACTACATCCTGGTTGATTTGCCGAGAGGAGAGAATTAATTCCTGTTGTTGTAATTTTTTTGGTATTTTTGAGTTATGAGGAAATCCTCTTCATTGTAATTACAGCTTATTTGTAGTGTTTATTACATTTTGTTGCCATTTATGAAATGATTAAGAAAAAAAAATTGATTTTAAAGGATATTAGAATTGTCTATTTCCTTCTTCTCCTGTTTTGAAGAGTTGTGAAATTAGTTGTTTGTATAAATAAGTTTGTTAAAGTTTATCTCATTTTATGACTTGTGAAAATATTAATTTTAATGAGCTATATGAAGTTGTGGTTTTGTTTTTATGAAAAGAAATGAACTTTTGTTTTAATCATGCATTGATTTGTTGTGAAGGAATGCAAATAAAATTAATTATCTTCCCTTTTAAATCAAAAGCTTACTATAGCTAAATTAAATCATTTGACTTGAAACCGAAATCTGATCATGAGGAAAAATAGATTTTTATTATCCTTGTATAATATATATTTTCTTTTATATATAATGTAGATTTTAAAGATGTATATGAAAATAATATGTATGAGAACTCATTATAAATGAAATTTAATATTCTGCCCTATAATTTAATTGACAGAAAATTATTTAACAAATTGGTGTGTATATATATATATATATACTGTGTTTTTTTACAGTCAAGAGATTTATTAATGAGACTGTGGATAATATTGATTTGTGTAATTGTTGTATATATATATTAAAATCATTATAAATGAAATTTTAAAATGGGAATTAAAAGAAAATTAAGATCGTTGTTTTCATAATGAACAAAATAAAACACAGACAGAAGAAATTTAATACAATTTTGGTGGGGCTTCGAACCCCCACCGTGTGTTTTGGAACCGGGTGTGGGGAGGGGGCGGAGCCCCCACCCACTCCCCACTCAGTGGGGAGTGGGTGGAGGCTCCGCCCCCTCCCCACACCCCCGTTGACCCGAAGCCCCGCGGGCTATTCCCTCCTCTGCTGGGCCGCTGCGGTCACACTCCCGCCGCCTCCTTGATCCCTGCGGTCGGTAAACCCCTCTCCCTCTACCGTGATCTCCCTCACGCCACCGCCGCTGCCAGTTCTCTGCTCGTCCACCACGCGGCCTCCCATCCACCGCTCCCTGTGACTCCACCCCTTCACACGCCCCCTCCGTGGCCATCGCTCCACCTCTCCACACGTCCCTCCACCATTGCCTCCGTCGCTCCACCATACCCTACAACACATCACAAACAATAAGGAAAGAAAAATAATTAGGGTTGTTCAACCTCAGCAACATGAGGTTTAATATATAACATTACACTCTGACATTTTTAGTGGAGTTTATCCTCACATAATAAAATAAACAATAATATATATAAATATATATGGCTACACTCAAATAAGAATATATATTTATATGTATATATATATATATATATGTATATATATATATATATATGTATATATATATGTATATATATATATATGTATATATGTATATATATATGTATATATATATATGTATGTATATATATATGTATGTATATATATATATATATATATATATATATATATATATATATATATATATATTGTTTTTATATATGTAAATATATAGTTATTCATTTTACATATATTATTCATTGAAAATTTTTGAGAGGGAGCTTTGGAAAATATTTAAGAATATTTTATAATAAAAGAAATAATAGGACATTTATTTTAGATATTAAAATATATAATTATATTAGTTCGATCTGTAAAAGGAATTGTAATTTCGGAGTTTATCGAATGGAATACCAAGGAAATGAAACAAATTAAATAAATAAATAGATAAATGAATAAATAAATAATTAATAATGACAAAGGAAAAAATATATATTTAAATTAAAAGGGAATATTATTTTATATATATATATATAAACTCTATTTTTAAGGAAGAGTTTCTCGGAAGTTTCAACAATTATCACAAATTAAATACTAGGAAAATGAAGAGGAAAATATGATACTCCCATTTACAAAGGACACTGGAAATAAACGCAAACAAGCCATCACAGGCATTCCATGTGTGGCCTTTTTAAACTCAGCTGTGTATTTAGAAAACGTCCAATTGAAAAAATAAAAGAGAGAGAAAGAGGAAGAAAAACTAACATTGGAAAACAAAGAGGAGAAAATGCGTGGCATCCTGAAAATAGATTAAGAGAACAAAGGCAGTCTTACCATCCCCGTTTAAAACTAACTAGGGACAAATTGAGTAACAAAGTTAATTCAACTTGAGATGAAACCTAGAGCGGAACACTAGGAGACTAAGTCCAGTGAAGCAGTAAATCAGTTTAAGTGATCTGGTCTATCCAGAAATTACGAATAATGTAAAGAATACAGTGATAACTCTGATTGATGAAGAACATGAAGAAAAAATAGGATAAACATAAAGGAAATGTAGAAACAGAAAGAAAGTGATAGAAATACAATCAAAATTAAGATCCAGAGAAACGGAAGAGAGGGCAAATGAATAGCTTTGTTGGAGATGCTAAGTCCGAAGGAGGAGAAATTAATATTAAATTCCAGGAAATGGGAAAAAGGATAGATGATCGTGCTTTGTTGAAAAAATGACTTATTATTGAGAGCAAGTGTAAATTTCATTATGATTAAGGAGTCGTGGGAAGTTTGTTAAAACTATCAGGGAACCTCGTATTAAGTGTAGTGTTTAATAGTTCCCACTCATGCCGTAAGGCATTATGCTGTCAGAATCTTCCGAGATTTTGAGTTAGGAACCTTGTAGCGATGTTAACCGCGTCATGGAGACCCCCTTGTTGGCCTTCTTGTGTCTGGGTGAGCGCACTTGTACTTAGTACCCTACCGACAACTATATTGTTTTCGCCTTGAGCGTACACCACCGAGCACGCTTACGCGTGCGAGGGGGTTTCTAGGGAAGCGTGGGAAATTTTTTTTGATATTTCATGTCATGACCGCATGACAGATGTGGACATGACACATGTGATGCGTGTTGTGACCGCATGGGAAATGTGGGCATGATAGGACATTAGTCCCATCTTTAATGTTGCTGATTTATATTCATATTCAGCAAGAAATTGTGATGGATAGGTAGACAATGAGCAAAAGGAGCAGAAGAAGGACAACTGGACCAAACTCCTCCCAAAGAAGAAAATAGAGTAGATTGAATGAGTGTTGGATAACAAATTGGTGACTACTTGATCCAACTCTTACAAACTGTATTTTGTTAAGTGGGAAGGCCTTCCTGATTCTTATAACTCTTGGGTCTCAGAGACTGATTTGCTGAAGTATATGAACCTGAATCAAGAGGGCTGGGATCTTCAAACTTTTCAAGACCAAGGGAGGATGATGCGGAGCATTTACTTCAGCCACCCACCCATGCCCAGTTGGATGGGTGCTGTTCAAAATTTTAGGCATCTGTTTTTCCTGACCGAACTATCTATTGAGTCATTTGTTCTGACTGGACCTTGTTGTCAACTGTCATCCATTTCGGTCAGTGATTGTTAGTTTGCTGAGTCAGTTTAGGAGTAAATTTAGGGGTTTGTGGTTGAATAAAGAGAGTTGGGAGCATAGGAGGGAATGATCTTGGAAGATGTAATTTTCCAGAGTTTAATAAAAAGTATTGAGCAAAGTTTTTATGGATGAAGAATCTTAATATTATATTTTTTTTTGTTGTGCATAATTCCTTTGTTATACAGGGAACATGTTTACTATTTTGCAGGGACTGAAGTATGATCTGCATCAGCCTCTAATGCCTTGAATCACAACACCAAGGGAGATAAGTAGAATGAAACAAATACCAACAAACTAAGGATGGAATACCATAAATAGGAGAGAGGCATATCTATAATAGTTTTCCTAAAAAAATATAAAGGAGTGTCCTCCCTAGGGATTGTTAGGGGCTTAGCACCCTTGACAATTGGTGCTCATCCAAACACTAGGTAGATATAGGCACAGTTACCGTAGGGGCTACTGGACGGGATCTACTTGTCAATTAAGCTTGTTATTACATGTGTGGAGTCAATTGGCAGAATTAAGATCGGCTCTGATGGACGGTTCTCAACAATTGATAGGAGTTTATAGATTTTCCAAATCCCACTATGACCATTTGAAGACATTCTATCTCCATCACTTCTTTGATGACTTGTGACTGAAGCCATATGGTACATACAATCTGCAGCTTCCTTAATCGGTAAATCTTCCTTCAACAAGTGGCCACGGGACAGTAGCTAGGGTGGCGTCTTTGATATTGCCATTGTTTTGCAGAAGGAGGACCATAAATAGGTCATCACCCTATTTAGGGAGGGTGTTATGAGGGACAACATGGAAACTTTTCTATTTTATGTAAACCACTTGATGCCTCCTCTATCTCAGGAGCAAGTAGGAAGCGTTGGGTAGTTTGTTGCGGGGGTTAGATACATTAGATACACAAGCTCCCCAAGTAATGCTTCATTGTAATCCTCCTTTTTGTGATCTTAATATAATGGGATTTGCTCCTATTAACATTTTATGGATTAAGAAAATATATATAATTAGAATATATAAATATAATATATTTATATTAAATATAATTTCTTTTAAAACTTATTTACATATATGTAAGTGAGAAATTTGGATGGTGCCCCTAAAGTGTAGAAATATGGTGGACTTAATGTATGCTAGTTAATAAATGTTAATAAATAGTGGAAGGTAAGTTGTTGAAATTCTCTTATTTTTGTTTTCTTTCTCTTGCTCACTCTCACTCCCTTCTTGCCCATTTCTTTTTATCTCCCACCATTATAAATTAAGTTTGTGCCTCTTTTCATGATGTTTTTTCTTGAGCAAATTCGCCCTTGCTGGCACCAGGATCGAGCCCTGGGTGACAACATTTCCTTGTATGTGTCAAAGTCTCATAGAGTTTCCACCAATTATAAATGGCAAATATCAAAGGTTTAAATGACATTAATCATCTTGCATCCTTCTCGTTAAATATCATCCTTTGATCTACTAAGTTAGCTCGGTCCTTCTCACTAAATGGAATACCTTTGGGTAAGTATTGTTATATTGCAATAAATAATAAAAAGTGTGTGCCACAATTCTATTTTAAAATGTCAGAAAGAATATGAAAGTGACAATTAAAAAAATTAGCTAACATGCCGATTAATGTTGGAATCTATTAATTCTTGTTAGCCTTTTCAATCATGATTTGGTAACCTATTGATATTCATTTTTGTAGCTTTGTTGTAAATATTGACATGTGTTACCTTAGTAAGAATCCATAGCCTAGAATTTACATGTCTTAAAACAGTGAAGGATTCGTTAAATCCAACAGTGCAGGTGAGGCGACAGATAGAATCGTTGGACCAAAAATAAATATATTAAAAATAAAAGTAAAAGTAAAGCGCACATATATAATTCTGTTAGGCAGTGGAGGTGAAAACACTAAGAAAATTAGAATGCAGAGTGTTAAAATCGTTATGAAAATGCTTGACAAGGTGGTCGTATTTGAAGAATTTGGGTTCTTGATCTTCTTCTACAAGTCTTGGAATTTTTGGCACACTATTTGATTTTTTCTTATAAGATTTCACCCACCCACTTAATGTTACTATATGCTTCCATTTGAAATTATTTTTATTATAAATTATAAAATACTAAATACTTAATACTATTATTTTTTATTATAAAATAACAATTTAATTTAATTATTGAAATATGGAACAACTTTTTTTGAAAGTCAAATATTAGCATACTTTATAGTGTCTATCCAGTTTAATAAAATAATTAATTTCAAAATTCAAAATCACATGGTTTAAATTTATTTTAATTAAAACACATGTACCCCTATATCCTAGAGATTTTTTATTATCATTTCCTTGTGAGACATGTTACACGTGTATATAATTTTCACGTGTATATAGTTTTCATTTAGCTTATATTTGTGTCTGAATATTCCACATTCTTACAGCATAATCCGTTGGATCCTTTCAAACACAAAATGTATGAAATGACTTTTAATAAAATCTAGGTTTCTTTTGGTGAAATTTTTAAACAAGATTTCCCATTGGTAAATTTTCACAGTGATACCCAACACAAGAAAAAAACACAGTGGAATACAACAAAGTATAAAGTGGAATACAACAAAGTATAAAATGAACAATCAGATTTCTTTCGATTGTGGTAAGATGTTTTCAACACGCAACAAAAAACTTGTTAGATGTTTGAACAAAATTTAACGTAGATGAATAAGCAAGATGATTTCAATCATCTTGCATCATTCTACAAAGCTCTACGTAGTTGATCCTTTGCGCTAGCCTATCCAATTCATTGAGGGAACACCTTCGGCGTAATAAAAATCTGTATTTTTATGATATAATAAATCATAATGTTCTTACATATCTATCTTTAATAACAATAATTTAATATAACATATATTAATTTGATGTTTCTACTACAACACAAATTATGTGTAATAAGAATATTTAATAAATGCATATTACAACTAGTTAGTGATAACATTAAACATAATTATCATTTTTAATTTAATGATACTTATGCATATTATAATGTATTGCTAGAGTGAATACTTATTAGTAGCTCCATTACTATATTCTATCTATGAATTTTAATTAATTATTATTAGTTGTACATGTTGACATATTAAAAATTAGAATTTTTCTATATAAAACAAATATTTATCTTTTATAAAGTTAAGATGTAAACTTTTTAATACAAAATATTTAAAAAATTAATTAATGATATTTATTAGCTTTCCTATCAGCTAAAGAACCTTCACATAGTCCAAGCAATTAATAATGAACTTTGTACAAATATTTATTTTTAATTAAAATATTTAAATATTTTGGTACAATAAAAATTAGTATTGTACCTACATATATTTGTGCAATAATTATTCATATTATTTTTATTTAATTAAAGTTAATTATTCATATTATTTTTATTTAATTAAAGTTATTAGTACCCACTTTTAGGCATTAAATTGCATCCATGGTTTTTAACTAGTTACTACTAGTTGTACTTGTGAACAAATCATAAGCCATATTTTTTTTATGTAAAAGAAATATTTATCTTTTGTAAAGTTGCAATTTTTTTAACTAAAACTATTCAAAAATTTAATTATTGGTAATCTAATTGGCTAAGGAGTTTCACCCCTTACTGTAGCCTTCACGTAGTTCAATGCATTTAATAATTATATTTGTATAATTTTAATCATAACATCCAATTCCAGTCATGAAAGATTTATACGAATTGTATGGTAGTTGAAGCCCGTGTCGATGCCAATATTACTATTTCAAAACTATTAACTTTATGACCGTCAATGTGTATAAATGAGCATTCCATTGGCATTCATCTTTTCAAATCTATTGCCTACTACCTGAAAATTATCAAATGTTGCTGAAAGTTGGGCTAGTTGGAGGTTATAATAAAAAAATCACTTTCTATCGCATTTTCAATGGAGGATATATGAAGTACATACGAATAACAATCTACATTCCAATTGTGATGGTTCCTTGACCATATTTTCTCTAGATAAATGGCCTTTAATGAATCTTAAGTACTATGGTTGTTAAGATACATTATTGCGTGGCATAACTCAATTATTGATTAGTATGCGTCCTATTATGGAGTAAAAAGTAATCTCATGCCTTTTTACCTCCTAGTTTAGCTCCTAGGCTCCCTTATTTACATTGTGTGAGCTTAACGCTCATCCTAGAGCAATTTCCCCTGAAACCCATGTCAAATGGGGCTTAGAGGCCCATCTTAAACTTTAATCAAGACCAAAAGAGTGCCTTGGGACTTGGGCACCCGCACCCAAGTCTAGGTTGATTTGTTGAGATCTAAATTTTAATGTGTCAGCTTGGGCCCTCTCAAAAGGTTTCCCTCTATCAGCCTTTGCAATTTGAATTACAAAACTTAGCGGGAATGCATATATAAGTGAGTTTATGTCTTCATTTTACACCTAGATGGATAATGCAAACTTGTGATATTGAGCTAGGGAATTTCAAGGCATTCATTGTCTTGCAGAGCAGAATTGTGTTGTTATTGTGTTTGTTTGTTGCTGATTTGGCTTCATCAATCCGTCTCCCCATGATTTGAAAGATCTTCATATCCATGAGGGCTTCACCTCAAAGGTGACATCTATTTGTGCTTCAATCAATCTATTTCATCATTGCTTTGGCCTCTGCCCTCCATTGGGCACGCACTCTATCTAACAATGGTGTTGGAAGACTTGAATGTCATTTCGGGGCTTGATTGAGGCAAGCTCCTAAACACCACAACCCCTAAACCCCTCTCTTTGTGATTGCAGGTTAAAGGTGCGAAATTTGGTGAAGTGTAGGTGTAGAGAAGCTACTTAGAGGTTAAGGATTCATGATCTAGAGAAACTTGCTATAATTCTACCCTACTGGACTAGGGCACCTACCCCATAGTCCTCCCAACTGGATTCATCCCAAACTCAGGAGGTGAACATCATCCAACACTGCTCACTGTTCTAAATTTACAGAAAAGTTGCCCTATTAGACTTGGTCACCCGTCCTATAGTCTACAAATTCTTTGTCTCCAGAAATCCAACTTTTGGTGAGTTTCTAATCCTTTGAGTGTCTTCCTATCCGGTGATCCATAACAGTTTGATCGTCTATACTTGATTTCATTATAATTAGGGTTTAAGGCTTATTGAATCTAGGGTTTGACAAATCTCTTAATCTAATCAATCTTTCCATATCATTCCTAAGTACATCAACCTATAGCTGAATCCTCTTCATTTGTAGTGACTTGGCTCGATTATTGTCCTTGAATGTTAGTGTTAAAGGAGGCTTTGATTTGATAGATCTTAACACCATTCATCCCTCTTCTACATTTTCACATATAACATTTTGGTGAACCCATATTTGTACTAAAATTGCATCCTGTTGAGTGTTGTAGTCAGTCCTTGCATTCATTCATATCATATTTTATCATCTTGCACTGAAAAGTCTAGCATACATTTGAAATTTTTTGAAAAAACAAGCATTTTAGGCTTGCATTAAGGCATAGTTTTGCATACTTTGTGTTACATATCATAAAAAGATTTAAATTTCTGATATTTACATCAGATTTGATCTTTATTACAGTAATTCATCATTTATTTGAACATAAAATCTTGCATTTAAAAGCTTCATTTTCTAGGGTTCTTCTTAAAAAGTTGCATTTCTCAAATACCCTAGTCCTTGTAAAACTAGGGTTTGTAGTCACAATTTCATTTTTAGATTTTGCTACTTCTTTTCAACATTCATTAAAATCTGATTTTGAAGTGTAGTTTTGGATCATAGTGCATACTTTTGCATCCTAGTTTTGAAAACTTTCACTTTTTGCAATTACACATTTTGTATTTCAACATAAATATCTTAGTAATATCATTAATTGCTTATTTTATTAGTGCATTGTGTGTTATAAAATTTTGCATGAGTGTTGTAACTCGCTAGCCTAAAACAAACACCTTAGTGAGAAGAAGTCTTAGACTAATGGGTTCTAGTGCTCGGACCGATAGCAACGGTGTACCAACATCAAAAAATCCACTCTCTCGCTACTTCACACAAGGTGAAACAATATCTTATCCAAACACCAACAATTTAAATATGATAGAAGAACAAACATTTCATGATTTTGAAGAAGCAATTGAAGTGATAGCACATGTACCTGATGAACAAATTAACAAGCTAGATAGAGAACTAACTGAATTTCAAGCATTTATGGAAAAAGAAAGGCTAGCAGAAGAAGCCGTACCTATTGTTCATAATCTAAGAGAATTATTGAAAGAAGGACAAGATGGTGTTAACATGCTTTGTGGGATAGCTCACATAGTGGTTAACAACATTATGCCAGTAGCTACTTGCATGAATATCATTAACAATGTGTCATCATCGATTCATACACAGGTAACAACACCCATACCAACTATTGGAATATCCACTTTTACATCATCAATTCTCACTACTAATGCAAAAGCTTGTAGTAATGCTACCACTAGTGTGGGAGTATCTAATGGAATTAATTCATATAATTATAAGGCTGTGGGACTCAATTATCAAAATCAAGCACCTTAGGTGTCTTCCTATATGAATAACTATTCTCAACCACCTCTCACTCACAATTGTTCTCAACCACCTTTAACTCACAACCAATCACCTCAAAATTTCATGACCACAACTTCTAATTCTTCTCATCAACAAACCGCATCACATAATGATGCCCTTTTAAACCAACTCTTGCAAATCATGACCTCCTTACAATAAAAGGTAACAAACTTGACTAATTCTTCTCAACCTACTTTACCAATATATCATGCTTGTAGTCCTTTATCTTATACAATCCTAAGAACTCCTATGCCTAAAAATTTTGAGACTTCTTGCTTTGAAAAGTATGGTGGTAAAGGTGATCCTAATACTCATGTGGCAACATTCATAGTGATGTGTAGTGATTTCTTCTTTGAAGAGGACTTGCTAGCAAAACTCTTCCCACGATCTCTCAAAGATACATCTTTGGAATGGTTTTGCTCTCTTCCTCCTAATTCTATAAACTCCTTCTCACAGCTAGTTGATCAATTCTTACAACATTTTCAAGCGAATATTGGACCTACTGTCTCTTTGATTGATTTGGTTCATTATAAACAAGGTTCGAAAGAGAAATTAATAGAGTTCATCAATTAATATTAAGGTCTCATCTCGTAAATATAATATTAGATTAAAGATAAAGATTTTCAAAAGGTATTTATTATGAATTTACAACCTAACATCCATGATAAAATCCTCTTGATGAAGTATAGCTAGATTTTCAACACTTATGCACAACTCTTCATGATTACCAACTTTCATCTAGTCAGTATGAGAATCAAATTCATCGGTTCAAGTTGGTCAATCCATGACTGGACCATCTCAAAACAACTTTAAGAGGAATAACAAGAGTTTCATCAAGATCAATGGACAACATGCGAATAATTTTCAATCACATGTGTCCGCTATCACTAATACTAAAAGGGCACCATCTCAATTCAGACAACATCGACAGTTTACTCCATTATCTAACTTTCTTCAATCAATTATGAATCAAGCAGTAAGTAACAATATTTTGAAGCTTCATCCTGTTAAACCATTTGATAGAAAAAAGATACAAGGACATTCATTTGATGTGAATGCTTACTGTTACTATTACTGCTCACAAGGACATGACACTAAATGATGTATGCATCTTGAACATGAAATTCAAGACCTCATCAACTCTAATGTAATATAGATAAATGGTGTGAATGACAGTGGAAATAAATTAGTTGCCCCTCCAAATCAGAATTTACAGATCTGCACAAATCCTTTTCCTCAGCATAGAGATAGCAATATGGTAGAACAAAATACAATGGAGCAAACTGACGATTATTATCCTGACTATGATGAAATAATTGGCATTATAGAAGTGGATTAGGAGAAGGTTAAAGATTCACCTTGTCCATAAGGGAAAGGTATCTATGTTGAGGTTCCTCCACCGTTATCCCTTCAAGGATTGGGAGACAACCAAGATGCACCAGATACACACTTTGAGCAACTATCAACAGAATAACATTACGCAAGAAAAAGTTGTTACGATGGAAAGCATCCCATTCCATCGTGAGACTCCTTCATCAAACAAATCAAAACAAGAAAGAAAAGGATAAGAAAAGAACAAGGTGATTGTCATCAATGAGAAATAGAAATGATTCCCCTCCTTGTAAACAACAAAATATTTTCAACATACAGGGTCTCGAGAAACAAGCATTGCATGATCATTTTGGAATTAAACATCAATCATGTATGAATTTCTCACAAAATTTGTCACATTTGATGGACCAACTTTATAAGATTCTCACAAGTCTAAATTCCACTTAGATAAGATGAAAATATATGTGTGTGTGTGTTGTATTGTGTTCCCCCATGTTGTGTTATGTTTAGGTGTCCTAGGATGACCCTTGACACTCTTGTAAGGTCAAGGATACTGGGAGACCATCTCTATTGTGACCACTCTTCTATTTGTATCATCATTCTTCTATTCTTTCATATCCTCTATCTTATTGTTGTGTGTCGTGCCTCAGGGGCATAACATTGTAGATGATGTCTTGGGGGCATCCTCCTACGTGGTGTTCCTAAGGCACTTGTTTCTCCTCTCTTATTTTATTGTTTACCTTCTTCGGTGGTGTTAGCACTTATTTTGACCTGTGGTTGATTTGTCATGATCAGGAGGTTTCTTCATCTGAAGCCTTCATCTTCTTGCCCAATTTTTCTAAGTGTTGGACCTCCTCAGCGTTTTTCAGCTGCAGCATCATATTTTTCTGAGGGGGAGGTCATCATCATCATCTTGTCTTCGATGATGATCTTCATCAGCATGTTCTTCGTCGACTTGTTTTTCTCATCGTCATCATCATATTTCAACTATCGGGTGATATTCGCTTATTATCCTGATGATACTGGTGAGCTACAGTGCGCCCTCAGTTGCCTGCGGGGGTGATTTTTCAAGTATCCGGTGATCTTCCGAATATCACCTTGCTCAAACATGATGACGATGTTGCCCCGATATCTTGAAGGGGTTATTCTCTAAGTTGTCGACCTGACTTGTTTTTTCCTAAGGGTCGTCATCATCATGATATTTCCAGTTATCATCCTGCTGCTTGCGGAGGTCATCATATTTTCTTCCTTCATGATATTTCGCCGTGGTGATATTTTTGTCATCGGGTGATCTTGGTTATGATCATCCTGATGATGTTGTTGAAGAGTTCTAAGTGCGACCCGATATTCACTAGGGTCATCATATTTTGAACGTCAGGATTATCTTGGTCAATATCATCCTGATGATGTTGTATCACTTCTTGTTCGTTGTTTTGACATCCTGATGATGCTGACGTCATCCGTATATCAGGGTGATATTTTTCTTTCTGCCTATCTGCATCATGATATTCACGAAGGAGGGGGTGATATTTTCATATCACCCGGATATATGTTTTGTTTGAGCATCATGATGATGCTGATATCAGGGAGATATCCGCCTGCTGGCTTCGCGCATTATCTACTGGGGGTGATCTTTTCAAGCAGCATCATCATATTCAGTTATCGCCCCGATCTTATAGTGGAGCTACAGTGCAACCTGATGTTTGAACGTCAGGAGGATATTTCCAAATATCCGGTTGTCTTCCGAACATCATGATGATGTTAATATGATGATGACGTCATCAAGGTCCGCGGGGGTCATATTTCTAAACAACTGATCATCTTGAAGAGACCTCTTGATATTTGCAAACATGATGATGACGTCATCCGGATATGAGAAGGTGCGCAGTAGGCAGATATGATGATGACGTCAGCAGGATATGATGATGACGTCATCAGGATGTTCATCGGCCAGACTTTTGTTATAAGCTCAGCAGGAGGATGTTCCTCCGAAGGATCAGGTTGTGCCGATTATCATGAAGGTTGTATTTCAAATATCATGATGACGTCAGGGTGATATTTCGAACAACAGGATATCATGCTGCTGGAGGATGATGATGATGAGGTTATATACTAGTGTCGTCAGGAGCAAAAGCACCGACATGATATATGCTCATGACCTAGTATATAAAGTGTTATTGAGGTCATCGCGGGGTGCATGTGGGATATTGATATCCTGCATTTTCAAACATCATGATGATGAATCTCGGCGGGAAATGCTTGCGATAGTCTGTTTGATGATCTTCCCAAGGCCGCGGGTTGGTGCGCCATTAATGGCGATTGTTGCAGAGGTATGGGCGATGGCGTGGGTCGATCCTGTACCCGACTGAGGGTGTACATCAGCAGATGGTGGCGCAGGGCTCGAGAAATCTTCCTGTCTCCTCCCCTACCTGCTGCATTCAAGTTTGGGCGCCAATCTGGTTGTGTTTGAGCGCCATTTTCCTGATACTGTGTATCTGGCGAAATTTTGGTCAACATTGTAATTAATTGCTGAGCACCTACCTGGCTGTTATAAGCAGGTGGTCTTGCTCATTTGAGAGGTTGTTGAAAGTTGATGATTTTGGCTCTGTAATGCATAACAAGCTGATCTGGTTGCTCTGTACAGCTTACCTGTGAGTTTATGTATCTCTTGTTGTTTGTTTTTGGCATGAACCCACTGATTTCATGATTAAACTTATATGAGAAATGCTGTTTGGCATGTGTTGTGTTAATTCTGTCTCCAGTATTGCATGTATTCTTCTTCTGAATCTGGATGTTTGGTAATGTTTAGATTCTAGAGCATAGAATTCCTATGTTGACTGTCTGATCTTTTAACTTCTACTCAAGGGGTAGATTAAACTGTTTTCAGGTTGAACATTGGGAAGAGTATACTGCAGTAGGGATACCATAAGTAGAGATAACCTAACACTTTGTATTGGGAGGTACCTGTAAGGCAGGTATCATACATATCCCCTTGAAATCCAGTTTTAGTTGTTCATGCTGATCATTCACAGGTGTATGTCTACTGACTCCAGGCCCTGGATAGGCACCAATCATGCTTTGTTTTGTGTTATAACCATATCCAGCTTTGCATCCACACTTAAACTCCAAAGCAAAATCTAAAACCAACATTAGGACATTAGAGTTAGTTTTAGGAACCTCAGTCCTCTGTCTACAACTGCAAATAGGCCCAAAGCTAGCCCCTTTGCCCTTATCTTTCAGTTTTGGTCTACTTACAGGAGGACTCATCTGCTTTCTGTCAACATCCCAGCCTTGCATGCATATCCTCATGGATGTTGAGTAGGGAATACCCCCTAGGTCTTGCAGAGCCTGAAGAAGAAGAGGAGATAAAATATAGAGTCTATCTCCTATACTGTTGACCCCCTGGCCCAGAGATCCTGTTGATCACTGATGGCTACCTTGTAGGGAAATCTGGGAATAAGCATCCAGTCTGGGAAAAAGTCGACAGGTGGTTCTACCTAGTCAACGGATGATGAAAAATAAATAAATGCTAATACGGACCATGTGTCCCTTCAATGAGAAAGCAATAATGGACCTAGTCCATATATGAAGATGGGGTTGATAAATATATATATCCGACGCTTGACTAGTAGAATCACTCCGTGTGATGCATCATATTGTCATATCTCTTAACAAACATTTTTGCAATACTCTCAATCTATTCTGTGCACTTTGGATGGTTTTTTATCTCACCTTGTTTTTACACTTGGTTCTGACGTACCTACAGTATAATCCCAATGGCTATACTCATATCCAAACTTGTAAGTGTAGCCTTGGTCTTTGACATGATTTATTCATAATTTTCATGATTTGATTTGGTTATTATCTTACAGTAAGATGTTCTAACCTTATCTCTTGTTGATTATCTTAGCAAATCTTATCAATGTGTTTGTGGGAACATTCGGCGATCGTGGCACATGTCACCTCTGGGGGTATGGGCTTTACGAGAGCTCTTGTTCCCTTGCATGTCTTCACTCTACCTTAATGTGCTTGATACCAGTAAGCGGTATCAACCACTTTAAGGTGGGGGCATATATAATGGTATCTGTCTGATTATCTTTTGCACTGACAAAGCATGTTTTTTCTCTGTGAGGAGGGATGTTGAATCTCCAGAGCAAGTACACATCCTCTTTAAAAAGCAAATTGCCCTCTTCATGAGGAGGGATGACGTATCGCTTTATCTAGTGTGTGTCCTTTTATAAAAAGCCATCATCACGAGGCAGGATGGTGTATCTCTTGAGCTAGTGCACATCCTTTTATACAAAGTCCTCTACGGAGGCGGGGTTGGATCTTGAGCTATCCACCCTTAAGTATATCTTTGGTGGTTGTGGTAGTGTATCTCAACTGTCAAGTGTGTTTCTAGATGGTGGGACTTAGCAATAAGCTCCTTACATTGCTTGTGTTTGTCGCGTATAAGACATATAGTATGTCTATGGCATACTATGTGGCACTCATGTATTTCGTGTGTCTTCCTTGCATGTTTGTTGTGTCTTCCCCTGAGTTTGATCTAAAGGCACGTAGCGATCAGCTCCCTCCACATTCAGGTCTTTGTTTGGAATATCTTCCCCCTGGTGTGGTCTAAAGGCGCGTAGCGATGAGCTCCCTCCACACTTTGGGTTTTGTTTTATGTGTTTTTGGCGGTGTAAAGGCATGTCGCGATGAGCTCCCTCTGCCCCCTAGTTTAGGATTTATTTTAATTGTTAAATCAATGTATTATTCATGTATTGCATGACTTCTCTCATGTCTTCTTCGTGTATTATGTGTTTCCATTGTATTCTTCGTGTTTTGCGTGCTTCTTACTATCTTCATTGTGTCTTGCATGTCTTGCGTGTGTTTTCTAGTGCTTACCTAAGATTAGGGGCTAGAAATAGTCCTCCAACCTTTGGGTATGCCTTAGCTTATGTGCCTGGTGTGTCTGATGTGTTTTCGACCGTACTTTAATGCATGTATGGATCATAAGGTCATACATACATTAAAGTGGGGGCTAAATGTTATGGAGTAAAACATAACCTCATGCCTTTTTACCTCCTAGTTTAGCTCCTAGGTCCCCTCATTTATATCATGCAAGCTTAACTCTCATCCAGAAGCAATTCGCCCCGAAACCTTGTCAAATGGGGCTTAGAAGCCCATCTTAAACTTTAATCAAGACCAAAAGAGGTCCTTGGGACTTGGGCGCCCACACCCAAGTCTAAGCTGATTTGCAGGATCTAAATTTTAATGTGTCAACTTGGGCCCTCTCAAAAGGTTTCCCTTTGTTGGCCTTTGTAATTTGAATTACGAAAGTTAGTGGGAATACATATATAAGTGAGTTTATGTATTTATTTTACACCTAGATGGATAATGTGAACTTGTGATATTGAGATAAGGGATTTCAAGGCATTCATTATGTTGCAGAGTAGAATTGTGTTGTTATTGTGTTTGTTTGTTGCAGATTTGGCTTCATCAATCCATCTCCTCATGATTTGAAGGATCTTCATCTCCGTGAGGGCTTCACCTCAAAGGTGACATCTATTTATGCTTCAATAAATTTATTTCATCATTGCTTTGGCGTCTACCCTCCATTGGACACATGCTCTATCTAACAATAATGTTGGAAGACTTGAATGTCATTCCAAGGCTTGACCGAGGCAAGGTCCTAAGCACCACAACCCATAAACCCCTCTTTGTGATTGTAGGTTTCAGGTGCGAGATTTGCTGAAGTGTAGGTGCAGAGAAGCTATTCAAAGGATAAGGATTTGGGATTTGGAGAAAACTTGTTGTAATTCTACCCTACTGGAGTAGGGTGCCCACCCCGTAGTCTTCTCGACTAGATGCATCTTGAACTCAGGAGTTGAACATCACCAGACACTGCTCACTATTTCAAATCTACAGAAAAGTTACCCTATAAGACTTGGGCGCCTGCCCCATAGTCTGCAAAGTCTTCACCTCTGAAAATCCAACTTTTGGTGAGTTTCTAATCCTTCCTGAGTGTCTTCCTATCTGGTGATTCGTAGCAATTCGATCGTTTGTACCCAATTTCATTATAATTAGGGTTTGAGGCTTATTGAATCTAGGGTTTGACAAATCTCTTAATCTAATAAATCTTTCCATATCATTATTGAGTACATCAACCTATAGTTGAGTCCTCTTCATCTGTAGTGACTTGGCTCGATTGTTATCATTGAATGTTAGTGTGAAAGGAGGGTTTGATTTGATAGATCTTAACATCATTCCTCCCTCTTCTACATTTTCACATATAACAAGTCCAAGGAATTTAGATCAAATGCTTGAAGGTGGAGTTCAAGTTCAAATCTTTAGAGTGGTAGTTTAAGGTAGACTTTTAAATTGTAATTTTGGTCACTTATTATTAGTACCTATCTTTAACCAAATATTATTGCATCCATGATTTTTAATTAGAGCTAGAATTTTTTTATCTAAAAGAAATATTTATCTTTTGTAAAGTTAAGTTACAATTTTTTTACTAAAAATATTTAAATAATTAATTATGGGGACTAACAACCTATTCTATTCTCTTCACTCACAATGTGTGCTAGAATAGATGATTGGATTTCTTTAGTATACAAATGTATAGATTAAAATTATACAAATATAACTATTAAATGTATTAAACAATGTGAGGGAGTTGTTTCCTTAATAAATGTGTAGGAAGATTAGATGCAAGAGTCGCCGAACATGTCAATGCAAGACAAACATGAAGAATTAGTTGGCATTGTTCACTTTGCCCATGGACAACTAGATCAGAGGATTGATTCAATCATGGATCCATAAGTTATTTCAGACACTGAAAATATGTTCTTAGAGGTCTTGGAAGAAGTAGTAGTCCCTTCCTCTGTGGAGCTTGTGGATTTTGTCATGCAATCTGATCTTGTTCTTGATAGCACTAAGGTGGAGCATGTTTTATTGCATGTTGATGTTCTTTCTGTGCAAAGTGAGAACATTTCTCCAAATATTCTTGGTTTGCCTCAAGAAGAAAAAAAGTGTAAAGGAGGCCATATGGCACAAGTTTTCAAGGTCTAGGAGGGATCTATGTTTAAGCATCCTAGTATATGCAATTTAGAGTACCTTGAGAATATTTTCCCCTTAGTTTGCAAGGGGATGAAGATGATTGTTCAAATGAATGGACAACTTTTACAATCAACAAAGCTAAATTTTTAAAGAAAGATACAAAAGATTATAGACTTCCTATCAACTAGATCTATGTTGACTATTTCTTGTTTCTATGTGACCTAGTTTGGTTTGTAAGCTTGTTTGTTGTTGGTCTAATAATGTTTGAAGGTTGATTGTCAGCTAGGTTTCTATTGACTATTTCTCTGGTTCTATGTGGTTGGGTTCAGATTGTTGGCACCTAAAAAAACCAAGTTCCCAACTCGCATAATTTTGCCCCAACCACTCCAATCGGCTCCGAATTCCCCCTTGGTAATTCATAAAAATTTCCTTTAAGTGTTTCAGGCGGTGGAGGTCAAGGTGGTAGTCCTTCATCTTCTTCCGAATGTGTGTTAGCGAGAAGGTCCAATCACTGAAGTGCACCAAGGCTTCAAAAATTTTCTAACTATTGCAGATCTCAGAGGTCAGAGTAGTGGCCTTTCGTCTTCTTTTGAGCAGGTAGAAGGGTGAGGGTCTGACGACTGAAGTTTGATGAAGCTCAAATTCTTCTAAGTCTTTCAGGCAATGACATGCAAGGGGTTTCTTTTCTTCCTTTTTTTTGCAGGTTGTTGGTAGAAGGCCATATTACTGAATTTTGACAAGGTTTCACAAATGTTTCTATGTGTTGCAGGTGTTAGTGACAAAGGGGTTTCTCTTCCTATTTTCTTTTTGAAGACGGAATGCGAAAGGTCCGATCGCCGAAGTCCGGCAAGCTTCAAAAATTTTCTAGGTATTTCAAGATCGAGTGGTTCCTTTCTTCTCTTCCAAAATGAACAATGTATGGTGAAGGCCCGATATCCAAAGTCCATTGGTTTCCCTTTGTTATTTTTGAGCTTTGGAGATCGGAGCTTCCTTTAAAGGTTAATTTCCTGGTGGAAACCTGATTGATTGGGGCCTGATTGTTTTTCCTTCCTTGCTCCTTCAACTATTCAAAATGCAATGGGACTACACAACAACCTTCCTAGCCTCCATTAATGCTTCTTCAGAGCCCGATTGCTTGTGGAAAATGATTTCCCACGCGCTTATGCCACTATAGCTCCTTTTGTATTGAATTTCTTATACTTAAGGCATGGGCAAATGTTGTTCAACAGATTTCCAAGGCAGAGCCATGTGGATGCACAACAAGGACATAGAGATGAATTTATTGCAGCATGGCTGATTGCTTCTCCTTGTTGACCACTCTTCCCCACGTCTATGACTATTATGGTATGATTTAAAAAACTATATATGCATGTTTGAGAGACATTTTAAGGGTTGGTCATTGAACTAATTGTTTGGTTTGCAAGTGCCTCAGGTTAATTTTAGGGCATCAAATCATGATGGTCTGGTTTGCAAGTGAAGGGATGTATTCAACATGGTGTAGGAAGGACATGTAAAGCAGATCTACATGTAATGGTATGTCTCCCTGGGAGTTTGTAATGATTTTGGTAAATGTATAATCACAGCAATATGTTTTCCCTTACCACATTTGTTGGTACAATTGTAACCAGGGTTTGGAGATGTGTGACAACATTCAAGTTATTACAAGCCTTTGTATTTTTCATTCTTTTTGTTGCATATGAATCATTGCAGTTCTTTCTCAAGGATTATTAAGTATGTCCATCACATGAAGGTCTATATATATATATATATATATATATATATATATATATATATATATATATATGTTTGGTTTCATTTATCCTCTGTTGCATATTTTCTTTCCTCCTTGCATTCTATGACTCAGTTGCCCAATGGAGTAGGCACCGGTCCATATTAGGGATGGACCAATCAATGTTTTAATCAAACACTCATCCTATTAGTTGTAGGAGTAGGATTAGGTTTAGTTTAAGGTTTCTCATGTTGTCCATGGTTCAATGTAATAACCAAGGATAAATCTGAAGTGATGCAAAACTATTTTAATCTTTTGGAATCATGTACATGTATGCCTGTATTGTGTATCTTGTGTAAGTGAAGTTAAGTGGAGTCATCTCAAGGAATCTAATATTGCCATATTTGGGTGCAAATGCATAGTGCAGTAATCAAATTAATCATAGGCCTGTGCAACCAGTTTGTCTTGACCTAGTGACAACTTTGCAGGTCAAGCGTACATTGGGTATGGTTGTGTCTGTTTGTTTGTGTTCTATTTCATGCCTCTAGGAATATCCCTCCTAGGTCTAGCTAAGTCTGAAGTGCAGAGGAGCATACCCACTTCTGTCAATTGGCCAAAATCACCCCTGATCTGTTGATAAACCTCTGTCAATCACCTTGAAGACACCCTTGGCCTAGGTGATTGTGAAATGTTTTAGGGTTTCAGGTTGTAGTAATTTTGGGAACTAACACCATCTATAGGCTTATTTTTAGTTAGTCGAGCTCTTTTGTGCTATCATGTAGCTATATTTATGCTTTTATACAAGGTTCTAGGCCCTTTCAAAACCCTGGTTTTTACCCTTATAAAAAAACTATTATAGTTTCTTTGCACAAGACAAAGTATTATAGGGTTATGCCTTTGTATCTGCTGCCATCCGCACCTATGCTTCCGCAACTGATGGTAGATCCACTGACTCTGCCATCCCTCTAGATGCCTTTGCCCTAGCCTCTACCCCAACCGAAGACTCTGCTTACTCTGTCACCTATGCTACTTACTATGCAGCTATGGGTGAATCTGCTCACTATGAATCTATAACTGGAGGGTGTAAAACGGAAACATAAACAACTGGATCCCCGCCCCCCGGTTGCTAATATGGTTCGGGCCCCTTCTTTCATATTACCTGAATGCCGGACTGCCCTATCATTATCCGGTAGAATGCTTAGTGTGAGTTCCTTTGACGAGCTAGTAATTAGCACTATATCCTGATGGGGGGGTGGCCCCCTAATGGGATACTTATAAGAGAAGTCATTCCCCGAACTACCATCATGTTTTCTACGAGACATCACCATTTCCATTTTCATTTTCATTTACTCCCATCTACGATATAATTGAACAACAATATCTCGATTGTGATCTGCAAACTCAGGGAATAAGGAACGCACTCGGCTCACAATTTCTTGCCTCCTCCACGCAGTCTCTGCATGGACTCCGACATAATAGTGGAATCCACCGAACAGAGAAGGTGGGTAGACTTTGTGTATCCTAAGCTGTTTACATTTGAAAATCCTTAAGATATGAGCAACGCATACATCTAGAGTTACATAGCAGTCACATTCATGTTCCACATGAAATAGACCAATGATGAAAAAATGCTCCTTCTCTCCAGGATTTCTTCCACTTCCCCCATCCCTCATCTCGATATCGACTGAACGGGCACCTGCTTCAGCGACCGTATTTGAAGATTCTGGCAACCAAATAAAATATTAAACATATCAAAGTTTTATTTGTTCAATTTTTAAAAGTTTTAAATATCTAGGTACATTATTAATGTTCATAAATACTCCCTTTAAAAATTGAAATTGAAATTATTATTAATATCAGCAAATACCCACAAAAGATAATAAGACTAAAAATAAAGTCTACAATAGTTAAAAAAGAAAACAACATTGCTTTAATAAAAAAAATAAAACAAAACAAATATATGTACATAATAATAAATATAATATAATGCCCCCATTAATGGGGGTGAGGGAGATGATTCCATTTTAGCCAGACAAAATGCAAAATGGATCCCCCCAAAGAAGGGTTGGTTTAAATTAAACTTTGACGGGGCCTCGGAAGGCAACCTGGGTCCAACAGGGGTTGGTGGCATTGTTAGAAATTGGGATTCGAAAGTCATGGGGAGAGTGCTAAAAAGGCTCGACTTTGCAACTAATAACCATGCAGAATTTGAAGCTCTTCTTATTAGTCTCCAGTTGAGCAAGGCCCTCGGTATTAAGAAGCTATATGTAGAAGGGGATTATCTCCTAGTCATAAATACAATAAGAGGAAACTCCATTCATAATTGGAAGTTTAAGGCATTTCTTGATCAAATTTTAGATTTACTTAGACACTTTGAAGAGTATACAATAAACCACATATTTAGAGAGGAAAATGGAGAGGCAGATAAGATGGCTAATTTGGCGGTTAATATAAAGGAAGAATTGATAGTCTATATAATTAAAGATGAGCCATCATTGTAGTAATGATGAGTGAGGCAAGCAGCCAATTGGACATCCACGTTGGTAGGATGGAGTAATAGATATGATGATTCACTCATTCTTAGATCAAGAATCTGGCAGTGCCAAGTTTGTGAAGACTATTTAGAGAATACAAACTTAAGGGATACTAGAAAGGCAACTATTATAAGGTGGATAAGTTTAATAAGAAATTTGATAGTAAAATTAGCTGAAGAAGAGCATACATTGTAATAATGTCGAATGAGGTGAGATGGTGGTTGGCCACTTGAGATGGTAGGGAAGTATTTGTGTAATGATGAAACATTTATTTCTCAATATGTAAGAAGGGAGAAACCAAGCATGTGAAGGGAATTAAACAATGCATCTCTCAGAGTTTGTTGAAACAGAAAGATTAGACGGAGTCATGGACATGCCAATCCGCCTCATCAGTTCACATAGGCAAATGGCATTCCTTGGACTCATTGAAGAAAAAAGATGACAATCAACATTCAAAACAAAAATGGGATTCTTCTGTTAGCTTTTCAGTGGGTGCTAGGAGACAAATTCTTGAGGACTGAGCATCGATATAGGGTGAATACAGATATCATCTATGTTTGTTGCAGTTTTATTCGAGGCTGGTGAATCGAAGGAAGACATTAGGGTTTTGACTAGAGCTTTTATAAAGCCAAGCTTGCTCGGAGGTTTGGATGAGGTAATTGAAATTGCTAGATACGACAATGGAGTTCCAAGGATAGAGGATTTTGAAAAGGTGAAGCAAGATGGGGCAATTGTGAAATGGTTGTCGTTTATCTCTTCAGAGAGGAAGTGTGGATAGTTGAGTAGGGAAATGAGAGTAGAGAAGGCAATCAATTTTCTCAAACATGTGGTGCGCTTGCGAGGGGTCGATGTAGGGAACTAGTTCGAGGTGGCTCAAACAGAGGACAAAGAGGAGGGAGGGGTTTGGATAATACAGTAAGCTTAGTTAGTTTGGTTGATATTTCTATATGTAGTAATCAATCATATATGTAAATATTACAAAAAATATTATGTCTGTTATAAGTTTGTATGGGTAGAAGTCAGGGGTAGGGTTTCAGGGTAGATAAATAGTAGAACCTTTTTGTTTGGTTGGCTTCAGTCGATACTGGTAATATGTTAAAATATGGATGTAAAACTATTACTATTTTGGTTATAAATATAAAGGGAGCATCCCCCCAAGGGTGCACAAACTTAGTAATATATATATATATATATATATATATATATATATATAATGGTAGGTAGTACAACACAAACTATAATTCTTGGAATTTTCAAAGTGTTTAAACTATCCCATTATCTTTGCCACAAATTTCCTTCTTGACCAATATTTTTTACTTTTCATGCGACCATCACACATCATGCCAATGAAGGCCATAATAGCACTTGAAAACTTGAGTTCTAACAAATCAATTAAGACCACTTTGAGAAAACTATGTAATAGATTTAACAACTATTTTTTTAACACCCACCTTAAGGTTTTAAGTGTGGCATTAGTATTTTTTGTAGATTTTTATTTTTATTTATTTAAAATTGGAGTGTAATTCATCCTTTCTTTAGTACTATAATTTAAATTATTGACTATACACTGTGTATATAGATTTTAGATAGCCTTTAGTTATTTAAATTGCAACCTAATTCTTCCTTGCTTTCCTAGTATTATTTAAATTATTAATGTCATTCTTCCCTCATTTTAGTGAAAAATATTCAATTATCTTATCTCATGGTGTCCAAAGTTACATTTAAAATAAATAAATAAAAGTAAATAGATTTCAAGTAACTATTCAAAATTTGAAAATAATTATACCTAAATAAGAGATCCTATGCTAAAAAGAAATTATTGCCAAATTATATAATTTAAATTTAGAATTGTTATCAATTGTTTAAATAGGGATCATAAAATAAATATAATTAAGTAAATTGGGCTAGGGCGAACCCACAATAGTGTCTTCCACTGGTGGGACATTAGATGACAAAATTTTTGCCAAACACCTTCATTTGAAGGTTTTTCTTCAAACAAAGGTACCTTCATTCAAAAGTGAGTCAGAAATCACCTTGGAATGAAGGTGTTTTTTTTTTTTTTTAATGTTTTTTGTCATCCAAAGACCTTCATTCGAAGGATGCCTTTGAATGAAGGTGCTTGGATAGGCCTTTCAACCTTGGTCACCTAATTTTCCTCAGAATTTTCTATTTCAAACATTAAGTTAGACTAGCAAATGGATTCAACATGACAAAATAATTTGTAGGATCGTAGCCCTTGGAGTAAGCTTTCCAAAAAGTATAATTAAAATATATTTAATTTAATTATTATAGTTATTTTCTATTTTCTAGTGAATATAGGTTTTTCATCAAACATCAAGGTTTTAGTTCCACACATGTAGAAAAATAAAAAATAGAGAATTTTATTTGAAAAATATCTATGCACTATGTATTGATGTCATTCTTTCAATGAAGAAATTAATTTGGATATATATAGAAGAAGTTATACGTTATGAAATAAAACTATGTCTAAATTATAATTAATCCAACATAAAAAATTAATAATAAATAAAATATGCAACAAAAAATTATGAAAAAATATGTGTGCACTAAATATTAGTGTTACCAATCTATGTTTAAGAATTTATAATTTTAACCCTTTGTGTAAAAAAATTATTCGTTATGAAATAAATGTCACTTGTTAAAAATATTGTTAACTATAAAAAATAAGTTATTTAAAATTAGATAAAAAATGACACAAATTATTTTCTAAATTTTAAAAATATATATTTAGAATCTACAGATGCAATTTCAAAAATCACTAGTTCACATCATCTTCAAATTATTAACAGTTTAGTTGTTATAGCTGACAAAAAATGAAAATTTGGTTTAAAATGTTGATTTCAATGTCCTGCTTTGGACAAAAAGTGGAACACACTACTATGGGATCACCCTATGTGCACAAAGATAGGGAACCAAAAAGTGGCAAAAAAATATTTTTGAGTCGAAATAAGTTATAATGTGACCGCGTTACAAAAACTATAATGTGCTCTTGTTACAATACAATCATGTTATGATTTGATAGTGACAAGCCTAAGACTCGATCACTACTAAGCCATAAAATGAACGTGTTATAGCATGCTCACATTTTACACTACTTAAAACAAAAAATGGGACACAACCATATCTCTTATTTTCTTTTGAGTTATTTAGAACAAATTGGTCAAAGGAATCATGTTGCGTGGATGTGCAAAAGGTAAGTTTGTTTAATTTTTTAGCAATTTCAATTAAAATGAAACATTTTTATTTTTCATTTGTGTTGACTCATTTTTTAAATTATTAGAAAATTGAAACCCCTCAACACCTCCAAACCCTCATCCACTTGATGAAACATGTGACCAAACTCTTATTGAACAACATGCACAAAATAACCCCCTCAAACTCCTACATCCATTATGAGGCATCCTTGTAATACCCAAGCAAATATCTTAGGGCAAATTGAATAAAATAAAAAGAGTTTCAAACATTAGTAGAAACCTTGAAAAATTCAAATGCAAAAAACACACATCAAAGAGCTCTTGCAACATCCTTAGAATCTATAATATCTCACGTAGATTTAGTCAATGGCCAAATAAATACATGGGCAAATCATAGAAAGCATTCTTGGCAATATTATTCTTCAAAACTATCATATAAACAAGTGAAAAATAAGAAAATAATAAAAACCAATTAATGTGTGTTATTTGCAAACCCTAGAACTAATGAGCCCACGTATACAAGTTGCAAAAGGTTTCATATTCATTGGTGCCAACACTAAGGAATAAAAGATAAATTTTGAGATAGGTGGTGGATGGTTTTTAACCATCCTCCATGCAACAACATGGAAGTGCCTTAATATTTCTTGAAGAAACTCTATTGCAAGTTCATCCTCAAAGAAATTCTAGATTATTTTGATGCACGCGATTTCTAAGGTAGAGGTAAAAGCTCTGCACAAGATAGAGGGAGGCAGGTCATCCCCAAGACTAGCTAATGAAATCCCTTGCCTACCCATCTATTTAGCATCTTGTAGTCCCTTCCATTGTGAAGGAGAGTGTTGAAGTGGAGACCCTTTAGTCCATTAGTTCCCTCGCATAAACCTTGTTGCAGCATATCAGGCCTCTTTCGTAGGGTGATGAGGGTAAGCCTTTTAGGTGTCAACTCTCACCACATATTTTTCATGCTTGTGGATCTACATGTGTGATTATAAGTCCGAGGATTGTTTATGAGATATAAATCACATGATGTACATGGTCATGATGCTAGTACAAATGTAGCAGATGATGCTCCACACTTTGAGGAGTATTCCACACAAGGTGGGCACATGATACATCTATATTGGATAGCATATGATCTTGACCGACGAGTTGTTGGATGTGATCTCTAGCATTGATCGATAAGTAATTTTCAATAAGATTGTGCAATTTAGTATATTTTCTATTAAAATATACAATTAACTATATTAATTCATTATGAATTAAAATTAATGTAAAAGTTGTATGTATTATAAATTTCTAAGGTCAAAGTATGAATCTGACATCTATCAGCCCTTCATCACATGCTTACATGAACATGTCAAGACCACAGGTATGTAATTTGTAACAAAATAGTAAATATACTACATATAAATTTTTTTGCCATATATCAATGGTAATCTTAAAATGACAATTTGATGATGAACAGGTGGATGTTGAACCTTTAACTTCAAGAAACATTGGTGGTAGTAGTCAAATATCAACTTTCATTGAGGTAAGTTTTATTATTTTTAATCATTATGTATGTAAATAATATATAGATTTTGATCAAATAATGTTGTTCCTATTTTTAGTTGATGACATCAATACAAACTCTTCCTGATATTCATAGAATAATGGAGATAGGCACTGTTGCAATAGTTTTGTCTTCAAAGCCTTTGACACAAGTAAGAGCCAATAATGTAAATGACATTATGTATTTGTTGTTTATCTAACATCATTTAGTGTAAATAAATGATATTCATCTATAGTTTAATTTTCTTCTTCATGCTTGCCACAGGAGGTCACAACTCCACTTCATGCACTGACCCTCTAGGTGGATGAAGAGAAGCAACAAATGATTGAGGAAGATCATCGGCTTGCAATAAATGATTATTTACTTATGTCATTTTATATTTCATGTTTTCTATATTAATATGTATATTGTTTAATTATATTTATAGGTGGAGATATGAAAAAGTCTTGAGACTAGGAGGTCCAATCAACTCTAGGAGAGATGTTAATTATGATATTAGTTCTCCATCTTCTTGGCAAAGAAAGAGTCATCAATTGTTCCATGACACTATAGTTTCTATGTTTGGACATTTTGTTGTATGCCTTCTTGGAACGTGCGTCTAGATTTGTACTTGTAGTCATGATATTTCCACAGTCCATGTTATTGAAAATGTAGTGCTTCTAGACAAATTGTGTATTGCTTTTTTGCCTCAACGTTTCGGATCATACTCCATGATCCATCATCAAGAAGAAAAGAAGAGAAAACAAATGAGTAAATTGTAGAGAAAGTCTTCTTAAAAAGAGAGAGAGAATGTTAGGGGTGCGGATTACAAGAGGAGTCATAGGTGAGGAGACAGGAAGTGAAAATTAGAAAGAAGAATAAAAAGAAGAAACCAAAAATGAAAATAAACATGGACAAGAACCCTAAACAAAAGTAAAGTGAACATAAATTAAAGAAAATAAATAAAGGAGGCAAAGAAGTCATAAGGGAGGGGCTATAATAAATTAAATAAAAGAATATAAAAATATAAAAGAAAATAACAAGAATAAACTAAACATGAAAAACAATAGAGGCAAGAGATGTAAACAAATGTATAAAAAACATAAAATAAAGAAAATAAATAAAAAATAAAAAGTAGTCTAAAGAGGTCATATATATATATAAGCGTAACCGACCACAAGCAATCATAAGTAATAAGTAAGTAAACAAATAAGTGACAAATTGACATAAAATAAAATAAAGCAAGTAATAAATGTGAGAACAAGTAGAAGAAAAATTGACACAAGAAAGTGTCTGTAGAGGTGTGTGTGTGTGTGATCAAAGAAGACAATAGATAGAGGGAATAGTAGAAATAGCAAGAAATGAAACCAACGTCAAGCAAGAAACTAAAGGTAATATAAAGGAGTAGAGAGATAGAAAGAGGCAACACCCAATTAATGAGGAACGCAAAAAATAGGAAAAAAAATGAAATCAACAGAGGAAGAAGCAAGAAAGGGGGAAAAAGAAGAAAGAAAAGAGGGAGAGGAAAACCTAGAGGAGAGGGTAAGCGAATGAAACCAGTAACATGACAGAAAGCTAGAGACTCTACAACTAATGGAGCGAGAACAAGGACCAATCGGGGCCAGGTAACAAGGGTGGGTCAAGGAAGGAAAAAAACTCAAAGAGGTCACAAAGAAGACACGGGATAAGTAGAGAAGATTAGGGAGCAAAGGGAGAGGAATGAAAGGAGATATAGGGAGGAGATAGGGGAAGAACAAGGAATAAGAGGTAGATCACGAAGAAAGGCGAGAAGTGAGAAGTGGAATAGGAAGAGAAGTGGAGGAAAGAGGAAAGGAGGGCAAGAGCGGATTAGGGGTGGGGAGCTAGTAAAAAGAAAGCGGGGGAATGGAAAGAGGGAGCAGGAGATCAAGAAGTGGGATGGTGATTATGAAGGGACTTTAAAAGTGGGTTCCAAGTGTGACTTAGGTTCCACCCATCATCTCGGTTAAGGTTGGTAAGGTTGTTTCTTATGTAGATAGCCTCTTAAAGAAGTTATCTTAGGACAAGGGTATCTTCAAGGCAAATGTGGTGCTTAGTGCTCAAGGAGTGGTCAACTAAGGCCGACTTGTAGACCATTTCATGTCTAATGTCTGCACAGTGTTCTTTTATTCTCAAGCTGATAGATCTCCCGGTTTCACCTATGTAAGGGGTGCCACATGAGCAATCTATCTTCTAGACACCTGAGTTTAGAAGAATGTTGGAGGGGTCCTTGGTAGAGGGAATGAGGTTCCTGATAGTTGAGAGGGGTTTGAAGGCACACTTGAGCCCTTTTTTACAGAGGATTTTGGCAATCTTATTGGAGATGCCTTCGATGAAAGGAAGAGTGGCACTGTGAGCAATCTCGGAGTCTTTATTGATAGGTTTGGGGTTAGGGTGTGTATGGGCTTGTTTAAAAGCTTTTTTTATGCACTTGTTGCGGTGTCTGTTGAGTTTGAAAACCTTGGTGAGGTGGGCCAACTTTTGATGAATGTGATCATTGTCACATATGTGGAAAGCTCTGGTAGCCAAAGTTTTAAGGACACTAGATTTATAGTTGGGGTGGTGGTGTGAGGAAGCATGGAGATAAAGGTCAGTGTGGGTGGATTTCCTGAAGACCCGGTAGCCGAGAGAACCATCATTCTTTCTAATGAGGAGAATGTCGAGGAAGGGGAGTTGGTTATTAGATTCAAGTTCTTTGGTAAACTTGATGCAGGGGGTGATGTTGTTGAGGTGGTTGTGGAAATTTTCAAGTTGCTCAAGGCCATGTGGCTAGCAAATGTTGGTGTTGTCCACATAGATTTGTACTTTTCAATGTATATCATTATATGCCTATATGGCTTTATATGAATATATTTGTGTTTTACCAATGTCTATTATTGTATGGCTATATGGCTTTGTTTATACATTCATTGTATGCCTATATGGCATTGTAGGCCATATGTCACTATATGGCATTTTCATGACATTATGTATACCTAAATGTCCTTATATATATATATATATATATATATATATATATATATATTGATGACTTGAATGGTTTATTGTTTGAGTGGTTTGAATAATAAGGCTTAAAATTAAACTTATTGTTGGGAGTGATAATAAATGTTTTAAATGGTTTTAATGCCCACTTCAAACTTAAGATTATTTTAAATGGTTTTAACGCTCACTTTCAACTTATGATTGTTATTAGACAACCCTAATCAACGTATACCTTGTGTTAATGATAGTATTGCCCTTTTGTAAGATAACTCTTCTTGTATTGACATTTTCTCTGATATGTGGTCTTAAGGACTTTTCAACATCCTTTTGAAATTGGACAACCTATTCTTGATATATGACTGAGCTTTGTAGTCAAGATAGTCCTTTTTTTATATATGATTGACCATTGGTTTATACTTATGACAAGTTTTTGTTGATATGATAAATGTTGATGACCTATAAAATTGGGGTGACAACCTTTGTGAGTTGATTATGTTCTCTCTCTTGTATGACATCCTACATGATAAGTGACTAAGATGGTATAAGATGATAGTCCTCTTACTCTACATGACTAACTTTGTTGTTTGTAATAGTCTCTTGTGTTGATCTTTTGATGATGAGATAACCCTTAACTCTCCATGATAACTCTTGGAGTCTTCTGGCAAGTTTTCTTCTATGACCTTCACAATCCATCTTCAAGTCATTACAATTCACCTTACACTGCATCTTAGTGTTTATTATAGTCAAGGTGTATTTATCATGCTCTAATCCAAATACTTTCTCCATGATAGTACCTTCTTGGTTTATGCATGATTGAAACTATATTTATGATATCCATTTTGTCATGATAGTCTTCTATGGCATGTTAACTACCCACTTAACATATTGACTATCCCTAGATTATTATTTTTCCTAATATGGCTATCCCTGTATGTTGATTATCCTCTATAAAAAGTGACATATGATATAACAACTTTTAGTTTTGGTGATAGTCCATTATAATGTTCACCTTGGCAACCTTCTATCATACATTCATGACTCTTATCTTTAAGGATATGACTATCCCCAAGGATATGTGGGTATCTTTAGTCTAGCTTAACTATCTTTTTGTACAACAGGACTATCTGTGTCAATGAAATGAGTGTTATCAAGACCTTGATAACTATCTTTTTGAAGACTTGATCATACAATCTTGTTCATTATAGTTTGAAAAGGTTGATGATAGTGTTTACATTGAAATGACTATCCTCTAAACCCTATGACATGAATTTAAACTTAATGATGACAACCCTTAGCCTTAGTGGTAGTCCTTTAGGGGTTAAGACCATACTTATTTTGCATCAGTGACTATCCATTCACTCACCCATTTTTTTCTCTTAAGGAACTTAGGAGACTTTTTAGGTTTGATGTAGCTTAGAAGAATTGATACACTTGGGGAATGAAATGAGGCCTCCACTAGCATTCATTTGTCCATCTCGATGTGTTGAGATTGTCAGTTCAATCCCATGATTTGCAAAACAAAAAATGTGGCTACTTTATACTAAATGCAATATGATATTGTAAAAATGTATTCATTGTTGGCATGATAAAATAGTTTGGAGTTGAAAGAAACCAAGATAGGCTATTGTAGATAGAACTAACATTCAATTATAGGTTCAGACAAAACATTCCTAGGTGCCATGGAATCTAAGAATCATTGCATCAAAGTTTGACATAATTTTGCTCAAGTAGGGCTCTTAAGATACTTTCTCGATCAGATGTAGCTCAGAAGGATTGAGACACCTTGGAAACTAAACAAGGCCTCCACTATCATTCATTCACCCACTATGATATGTTGGCATTATCGATTCAGTCCCATGAGGTGCATAACAAAAAATCTAGCTATTAACACCCTTACACTAATGTAAGTAAGACATTTTGCAAGAACGCATTCATTGTTGGCACAATGAAATGGTTTGGAGTTGACAAAAATTTAGAGGCTATTGTAGATGAACTTGAGATCTACCTATAGGTGCAAACAAAACATTCCTAGGTGCCATAGGTTTTGAAAATCATCGAGTCAAAATTTGGCATCCTTTTGCTCTTAGGGCTCTTAAGAGACTTTCTAGATCTGATGTAGCCTGAAAGGATTGAGACACTTGGGGAATAAAATGATGCCTCAACTAGTATTCATCTGCCCACCTTGACATGTTGGCACCATCGGTTCAGTCCTATGAGATGTAGAATAAAAAAATATGGCTATTGGCACCCTTATACTGAATGCAAATGAGACATTTTTCAAGAATGCATTCGTTGTTGGCATGGTCAAATGGTTTGGAGTCGACAAAATTAAGATAGGCTATTGTAGATAGACTTGACATGCACTTGTAGGTGCAAATGAAACATTTGTAGGTGCCACTGATTTTAAGAATTGTTGTGTCAAAGTTTGACACATTAAATTGCTCTTAGGACTCTTAAGAGACTTTTTCAATTTGATGTATCCTAGAAGGATCAAGACACCTGGGGAATGACACAAGGCCTCCAATATCATTCATTCACCCACCCCAATGTGTTGGCACCATTGGTTTGGTCCCACGAGGTGCAAAATGAAAAATATGGCTATTGGCACCTTTACATTGAATACAAATGAGACATTTTGCAAGAATGAATTCATTGTTGGCATGGTCAAATGGTTTGGAGTTGACAAAATTAGAGATAGGCTATTATAGATGGACCTGACATCCACCTATAGGTGCAAATGAAAAAATCCTAGGTGCCACAAATTCTAGGAATCATTGCATTAAAGTTTGAGACCTTTTTGCTCCTTATAGGGCTCTTAAGCGACTTTCTTGGTCTAATGTAACTTGGAAGGATTGGGAGGCTTGGCCATTGAAAAGACACCTCCTTTAGTAGTAACCTACCGACTCAGATACGTTAACAATTGTCGATTCGGTGCCATGAGGTTTGAAATGAAAATATCATTCCTAGCACCCTATCACTGAACAATGCTAAAGAATTTTGCAACATTACGTTCACCATCGCATTCAAATGAATTCAAGTTAATACATGTTGAGATAAGTATTTTTATGTGGACTCGACATCCACTTGTAGGTGCAACAAGACATTCCTAGGACTTGACATCCACCTATAGGTGCAACAAGACATTCCTATGTACCACGGTTTGAGAGAACAATTGAGCCAAAGTTTGGAACCTTTTTAGACTTAGGGATTTTAAGAGTCTTTCCCGATCCAATGTGGATCAAAATGATTAGTATGCTTGGCCACTAAAAATACACCTTCAATAGTAGTAATCCACCCACTCACATGTGTTAGTGTTGTCGATTTAGTGCCACAAGGTGTAGAATGCAAAATATCACTCCTTGCACCCTATCATTGAATGAAACTAAAGCATTTTGCAACATTGTGTTTCTTTCCACCATGGGAAAATGAATTCAAGTTAACAAAAACTGAAATAAGTATTTGTAGGTAGACCCAACATCCACCTATAGGTGCAAATGAGACATTCATAGGTGCCATAGTTTGAGAGAACATGCAGGCCAAAGTTTGACACTTTTCGCTCTTAGGGATCTTAAGAGACTTTCTAGGTCCAATGTAGCCCAAAATGATCAAGATGCTTGGCCATTAAAAAGACACCTCTAGTAATAGTAACCCATCCACTCAAATGTGTTGTCATTGTTAGTTCAGTGTCATGAGGTACGAAATGGAAAATATCAATCCTAGCACCCTACGACTTAACAAAACTGAAGCATTTTGTAACATTACATTTGTTGCCACCACATGAAAATGAATTTGAGTTAACAAAAACTAAGATAGATATTTGTAGTTGGACTTGATATCCACCTCGAAGTGTAAATGAGACATTCCTAAGTGCCATGGTTTGAGAGAACAGTTGGGCCAAATTTGGCACTTTTCTACTCTTAGGGCTCTTAAGAGACTTTCTTGGTCTAATGTAGCCTAAAATGATTGGGATTCTTGTCCACTGAAAAGATGCCTCTTGTTATAGCAACCATCTTGCTCAAATGTGTTTGCATTGTTGATTTAGTGCCACAAGGTGTGGAATGTAAAATTGCACTCATGGGACCCTTTCACCAAACGAAATTAAAATATTTTGCAACATTGTGTTTGTCACCACCATGGGAAAATGAATTCAAGTAAAAAAACACTCAGATATGTATTTGTAGGTGGGCTCGACATTTACCTATAGGTGCAAATGAGGTAATCCTAGGTGACATGGTTTGAGAGAACAATCAAACCAAAGCTTGGCACTTTTTTGGTCTTTGGACTTTTAAGAGACTTTCTCAGTCTGATGTAGCCTAGAATGATTGAGATGCTTAGCCATCAAAAAGACACCTGTAGTAGCAATAACCCACCCATAAGATATGTTGGTGTTGTTGATTCATTGCTATGAGGTGTAGAATACAAAATTTCACTCTTAACACCCTTTCACTAAATGAAACTAAAGCATTTCACAACATTGCATTCATCGCCACCACTAGCAAACAAATTTGAGTTAACAAAAATGAGATAGGTATTCATAAATGGGCCTGACATCCACCTATAGTTGCAAACAAGACATTCTTAGGTTCTAGATAATTGTTACATCATAGTTTGGCACCTTTTTTCTCTTAGGGCTCTGAAGGGACTTTCTTTGTCCTATGTGAGCTCTCTCTCTCTCTCTCTCTCTCTCTCTCTCTCTCTCTCACACACACACACACACACACACACACACACACTTCCTCACTTCCTCTCTCTCCCTAACTAAACATTGAAAATTAAACCATAAATATGTGAAATTTAAACCGTTAGCATTTAACCCAATAGATAAACAACTAAATTTGAATTTGAACTCTATCTCTCCCTAACTATCTTTGATAGATAAACAACAGATTTTAAATGTAAAGACTTCTTTCACAAGTAGTCATAGGCAAAGAATGATAGAAACAAAGTTGATACATGGGAGTACAATAGATGACAAGACTTAGTCATAGGAGTTCTCTACTAATAGTACCAACCATGAGAAGGTGGAAGCTTGTTTATCACCACTAACCTGCATTAATAACATTAATAGAAATAAATAAAGAAAAGAAAGGAAAAATGTACTTAGATCACAAAACTTAAAAATGCATAACATACTTACAAACTATGTAACTTTTGTGTCGTTCCACATATCCAATCCAATGAACAATGTGGATCTTCTTTACTCTTTATAGTGTCAAGTATTCCTTCATGGTCAAAGTAACAAACTTTCCACAAGTTTGTATTCAATGGTCTACCTTAAACAACCACACATCAAGCTTCTTCATTGGGTACCTTCTAAGCCATGTTCCAACTTAACAACCACATCCTCTAGGATACTCGATATCTTCTCCATCTATGATAGGGGTTGTTAATTTGTTTTTTTCTACAACACAATGACACAAATAATGATCTATTACTTCTTCATTATCCTCATCCACAATAACTACATAAACATGACATGTATTGAATTATATAAAAAAGATTAATTTAATAAATGTTACAAAAATACTACATAATAAGATAAAATATTATTTTTTATTAAATAATGCATCTATAATACCTAGTTGAACTAGATTTGAAACATGAACAAAGTCAATTGATGATGAGTATACATTTAACCCCCTTCAATCAAACCCCCTTAGATGGAATCCCTCTAGGCTTAAATCAATAATTTTTCTAAAAAAATATGATTTTAGGCAAAAATTAGGATGTCCCACAAGTGGGACACATTATTGTGCGATTAGTTGAGTAACAATTGTGCATTAAGAATATTCAATTGAAATATGAGAACATGTATAATGAGAAGTTTCAATTGGAGAAACAAAGCCATGAGAAATCCCATATGTACCAACTATGAAGGGCTCACTATTTTTGTGGAAGTGAGTCTTCAAGAGCAACAACTATGCATTAAAAATATTGAATCAAAAGATTAGAACATGGATGATGAGAAGCTATGGCCTGCATAAGACTAGAGATTGCCCAAGTAGTGAGAGTCCTTAGTTGATTTATGGCTAACCCTGGATGGCTACATTAGGATGTAGTGAAAAGGGTCTTTAGGTATTTGAAAGGTACTTCCAAGTGATGAGCACACAGTGATACTAAGATGGGGGGTGAATCAGTATCTAACAATCTTTTATTTTTCTAAACTTGATTAATTACATCAACTACACATATGCAAGATCTAGCAATTAAGTACACAATGAAAACACGCGATTTACTTGGAAACCCTTTCGAGAGAAAACCTCTTCTTGTAGGCTCCAACCTACTAGAGACTCCAATATCCACTTGACATAATTATAGGCTCCAACTTATTGGAGGCTTCAACCCCCACACAAACTAAGCTCCAACCCAGCAAGAGGCTCCAACCTATTAATCCTTCAATAGCTAATATAGTATGATTCTTCATAGAATCTTCCTCTCACAAATATGATTACAACTTGCACAAAATTCTTCTTCCAAATATGATCACTATCCACACAATAACTTTCTTCCAAGTCTGATCACAATCCACACAATTACCTTCTTCCAAATCTGATCCCAATCCACACAATAACCTTCTCTCACAAATCTGATCCAAACACAATTCTGATCCAATCACAAATCTGATCCAATTTCAAATCTGATCCAAACACAATTCTGATCTAATCACAAATCTGATCACTACCTCTGATTCTGTATGATGTAAGTCTTTCCTTTTCAAATCAATTTCACACTCATATACTTCCACTCCACAAGTCTGCTATAAATCATACACACTTCTCTTTCATAAATCTAATCTAATCATGCACTAATTCATTTCACAAAAACAATCATTATCATGCCAATATTTTCACATAGATTTCTTCTTCTAATCTTCACATATATTCATCATATATATTTGCATTTATCATTCATACATGGGCTACATATATACTCAATAAATATGAGTTACACTTCATATTTATGCCCTTTACTTTCTTTTCAATATGCTCTTATTCTCATAATATTCATTACACACTTCTTATCTTTCATTCACACTTCCACATAATATAGCATCTCAAGGGACATGTCTTCAACCAAAGATTGCATCTCTTACTAAAGGATATGTCTCTCCAAAGGATCGTAACCTTTACTAATGATTGTTGCCTTAATAAAAATCACAGTGTTTCATAATTAATATCTTTCCTTTTGATAATAATTGTACCACCTTACCGATGAAAGTTATTAACTCAAATATCAAGTGCTGCCTCACTTCACATTATAAATCATATTCCTTTATCTTCCAAATCACACATCCTCTCTTGTTAATCGTATGACTTATATCTCTTTTATAACTAAGACTTTTGTCTTATATAAAGTGTTGCCCTCTATTAATTTTAAATTGCTCCACGTTCTCCTAATTTAAATAAGATACTTTGTCTTATATGGTGTAAGACTTTTTGTCTTATGTGGTGGTCCTTCTATATGAAGTCCGGTCAACTTCCTCTTTTCAATAGCATCACTTTATGAACTTTAATTATACCCTTATGTCTTATTCACATATGATTGATCAGTCACTTTATTATTCACTTAATAATTATTATTTAAAGATAGCTTAAATCTTTAAATTAAACTATAATATAATTACTTCATTTCCATTCAACTTCACAATGCTGATGACGATGCTTTGTCCTTGATGATGACAATTTACTTCATGTATTGTATGGCATCAATGATAACATATTCTTATACTCTTGTCTATTCATGACTTAATCTCAATGGCAACATGTGTATGCACCTTTGACATCAATGACAAACATTCCAACACCAAGTATTCCTTATGCTATCATGGTTATCTTATAGAGGACCAATGTTCAATTTGTATTTGTGAATTTGTGGATTCATATAGGCTAGAGATATCGACAATAGGAGATCTACCAGTGGATACATTTTCACTAATTAGTTGGATGCGTAATTGATAGATTGTGGTTGCCTTGTCCACAATAGAAGTAGAGTACATGACAACTACTCATTCTTGTAAGGAAGACATCTATCTTAAGAGATTGTGTTTAGATGTTGGCTTAGATGTAGGAGCTATTACAATTCATTATGATAGTCATAGTGCCATAAGTTTGGAAAAGAACTTGACCTTTCATGCGAGGCCAAAGCACATTGGTGTCCAGTACCATTTTGTTTTTGATATAGTAGAGGATGCAAGGGTGATGCACTAGAGAAGTTTGATACTTTGATGAATGCAGATTTATTGATAAAGCCTATGAGCATAGACAAGTTCAGGTGGTGTAGTGAGTCTATGGGGCTCTCGACCCCTAGTGGGTAGATTTTAGTGTTGGTGAGTTTACCCTTTGCTCTTGAAAGGTGTTCTACAAGTGGGAGAATGTTAGGAAAGGTGTTTCAATCTTGCATCTAATGGTAAGATTACAAAAATTGTGATTTTCAAGTTATAAAAAAACTCAATTTCTAGGCTATAGAGTTTGTTTTTGGCCAAAATAAAATTTTTGTGTTGTTTGATAGTGGTTCCATAGTACATGTCATATAGACCTCTTCAATCTCTACAATTTTAAAAAAAGGGCCCAATCGGCCTTTCGAATCAAAAGTTATGGCCTCCTACATTGGAAATGTAAAAACCTATAGAAGAGCTGTAAGGAGGGGTTACACTTGTTCACTAACTTATGATGTGTGTTACAACACATCATAAGGCATCTTTGGTTGGGAATGATGGAGCCGAAATAGAATTCCCAATTTGGTGAGTGGATTATAATGAGGTTATGTCAGGTGAAAGAAATATGCTATTTTTAGCTTATAAACTCATCTTGGAATTCGGGTGTTGATTTTCTAATTAAAGATTTGGTCACCACTATTTTTGGTGGTTTTATCTCATGGTTTTATAATTACCATTTGATGGTTTCATGTATTATATCTCCTATTTATTGGGTGCTTGAGATGGAGGTTTGATAGTGAATTTTATAGCTATTATTATATTGTCAGTATTCCTCTAGATCTCTAGTTGGTGATGCTCCTGTGAAGGCTTGTTCTGCAAGTGTATTGTAATTGCGATGTTTACTGAATAATATATTGAGTTGCTTTGCAGTATGGGGTTTTTCTCTTGAAATGGTTTTCCCCACGTGCACCTATGTTATGGTATATTGTTTATTTTATGTTTATATGTGTTTGTACTTTCTGTAATTGTTTAAAAGATTGAAATTTGCACAACACTCTCCTTAGAAGTTTAGTGTAGCAAGTGTTTCTGCATAATTGCTTCCTTTCACATAATCCTTTCAACAAATTTAGATGTTTTAGTCACCTTATTATCTTGTCCTACTTGTTCATCTTGCTTATTAAAAGCTACATCAAGTGGACTAGAAGGAAAATATTTCAAACATGATTCAATTAATGACTTATTAGTAGAAGAATGCAATGATCTATTGTAAGAATGCTAAATGTATGGAAGTGATTCATCCCATGTCTTGGGACATACCCCCTAATGAATTGTAGCAAGGTCCTATTGACCACTTATGTTTGGCCATCTATTTGTGGGTGAAAGGTTGTGCTTTTCTTTAGCTTTGTGTCCATCATGCCTCATAATGTAGACCAAAACTTATCAATAAACTAGGTATCCCTATTAGAAATAATGGACTTAGATAGATCCCAAAATGTACTGATACATTGTAAAGAATATTTTAGCTACTTCTTTACCTGTGATATCCTTTTTATAATTCATTAGAATACACATTTTGCTAAACCTATCGACTACTACAAATAAGTAATCATGCCCATGTCTACTCATAAGCAAGCCTCCTATGAAATCCATAGAAACATTTTCCCATAGTCTTGTGAAAATAGGCAAAGACATACATTCCTTCTTTTCTTGTTTTAGATTTGCTAGTGCAACACAATTTTGATGTAGGAGCACCCGAGCACACACGATAAAAAAAAATGTTGTTCCAATTTGCATTTTGTGCATTTGCAGTTTTGGTTTGGACGATGGATGGTCTTGTTGAACAGTTGTCGCTTTGTTGCTCTTCTATGTTGATGACAGTTGCTGGATGGAGTGGTTCTTGACAGTCACGATGCTATCTGTGCATCGATAAAGGACATGTTTGAAGAGAAAAGAAGTATTCTAGAGCCAGATGGGGCTTTGGCTTTAGCTAGAGCAAAAGCATGTTGCAAGTATTATGGACTGAAGGATGAAACAGTAGTAGCTATAACAAGTGGAGCAAACATGAATTTTGGACATCTGGGGCTTTGTTGATGTCGGTGCTCAAAGGCAGGCTGTTCTTGCAACATTTCTTCCAGAGGAGCTTGGTAGTTTGGAGAAGTTTTGTCATTTGGTTGGGTCAACAAATATCACCAAATTCAAGTATCGATGTGATCCAAACAAAGATGAAGTGCTCATTTTGTATAGTGTTGGTCTTCGTACTGCTGTGGAACTCAAAGCCACGAAGGATCGCATGATTCTTCTGGTTTGAAAACAATTGACCTCACAGACAATGACTTGGCTAAGGATCATCTCCGTCATCTTATGGGAGGTCATTCAGATGTGGAAAATGAACTTATTTGTAGATTTGTCTTTCCTGAAAGACCTGATGCATTGATGAAGTTTCTATACACATTTAGTCCATGTTGGAATATAAGCCTATTCCACTACCGTGCTTAGAGTGAAATTGGAGACTATGGCAAGGCGTACAAAATGACCAAATGGTGGCTGTGAAGAGAGAGAGAGCGGAGTCTTTGCAGGTCGGAGGTGAATTCAAGACCGAAATAGAACTACTGTCGCACTCATCGGATTTTGTTTTGAATAAGGGGAACATATGCTTGTCTATGAGTTCATCTCTTCGGTACAACTGGTATATACCTTGATTGGAGAAAATAAATTGAATTGCTTTGGGGGCAGCTAGAGGATTAACCTACCTCCACGATCATGCAAACTCCAGAGACCTGAAGTCTAGCAACATCTTGCTTAGCAAATTTCGGCATTTCCAAACTCGGCAGATTTACGGTTTGCAATCACCAATACATTTTCATAAGACCAGAAAACTATCATCGTGGAAGGAAGCTTTTCCTATATTATAAAATATGGCAGAGTAGAGGGAAGTTAGACCATTGATAACATATATACAATATAAATGTTACATTTGTATTTTGGTAATGCCAAACTGTTGTTCTTGAATATCATCCACTTTAAAGGTCAATATTGGCCAATAAAAAGAGGACAAATATTTACCACTTTTTGTTGTGAATGAGATGTAAAATTGCTATTGACTATTTGACCATTGAAGTGGATGATATTTAAATAGAGTGATGCCGAACAAAAGTCGTGCAGGGAAGTTCAACCATCATAATATTAAGAGGAGAGTCGTTTGGATCTGTGCTTCTTCATGTATTCCATACTGTCAAGAATATAGATGGTTATTGATATCTATAAAGAGTGTAGGGAATGGGGAATGTGTTGTCGACCTCAGGAGGAAAGACAGTCAAATGTCATTGTGCATAAAGTGTGTAGGTGAGGGGATTGACCATAGAAGGGTAGTGAGTTGGAGTGTTCGTTGCTTGGAGAAAAGGAAGAGAGATTTGGCAATGGGTCTGCTATTGTAGAAGAAGAAAGTTGAATGTTTTGTGTGCCTACGAAGGAGGCCATTGAAGGCCAATATTATAAATGATTGTTTGCAGATGTGCATCTTTGTTATTGTCAATAAAAATCTTTAGTTGCATTTGTGTTGCAATCTGGATCTTTGATGTTGTTAGCATAGAATTGCTTGAGTGTTGAGTTGTGTGTGTTTCAGGCAGGAGGTAGACTATCTGCATTAAATTTACAACTTCTCACAAATCTTGCTACCTCTTGCTACATTTTTTGCCAAATCACATACATTTGCAAATGAGCCATTATTTTTCTTACAACAAAGTGATCCTCCACTTCAAAGGTATTTGCCTCCCTCATTAGTAGAAGCCTTTGTACTCTCAGCACACATAATTTTCCTACTTTATATAGTAATCCATCTTGAAGATATAAGTCTTCTTCACCTTTTTACAATTTCTTGTGATCTTCATATTTCTTACCAAAATCTTTATCGTGCATATATTCTTCAACATAAGCCTCTTTTGTGAAAGGATCCAAGTGAGTTACCATAGCCATTGTTGAAATAGGTGGCCTAGACAGCATATCTCCCACAACATTGTTAGTCCCTTTTTTATATTTTATTACCAAATGAAATTCCTAAAGAAAACCCATCAATTTATAGTGTATTGCTTCTTGTAATTTAGTTTGTGCTTGCAAATATTGTAGAGATTGATGGTCATTATACACAATAGTTTCCTTACCAAATAAATAGTGTCTCCATATTTTTATTGCTTGAACTAGTGCATATAGCTCTTTATTGCATAACCCCTAATTGCTGAAGTAAAAACCTCTAAATAATAAAATATAGGCTTACCACCTTGTAGCCATATGACACCCATTTTGCATATTCACTAGCATCTGTTTCTAACTTAAATGACTTTGTATGTCAAGAAGAGCTAAAACAAAAGCATGACTAATTTTATACTTCAATATTTCAAATGCCTTGAATGTTGTTCATTGTGCTAATTAAAGTTCCTTTGTTGTGATGAAATTTGATGCAAAGGTACTGAAGCTATGTAGAAAAGGGAAGGATAAAATTTCTCATGAATTATGCAACCCCTCCTTGAATCTCCTATTTTATGTAGTACTTTTTAGTGAAGGCCAATTTACAATGATGGGTCTACTCTTAATTCTCCTCCTGCAATATGCCTTACATATAAATGGTTCTTTGCTAAATTCACATTTTTTTTATTGCATGGTAGTTGTTATTTTAACCTTTGCAAGACTTTCTTAATGTGCATTAAGTGTTCTTCCCATGCAACACTACATATTAAAATATCATCCAAATAGACTATCACAAAGCTATATGTGAATTCCCTTAAAACATCATTCGTTAGTCTCATAAAAGTAGTAGGCATATTACTCAAGCCAAAACTTAGTGTTAAGGTCCATTCATTAAGTCCTTGCTTAATTTTGAAAGCAATCTTCCAAGTGTCATCTTCTTCCATTTACACTTGATGGTAACTAAACTTAAGATCCAGCTTAGTAAAATAGTTACCATGTCTAAGTTAATTTAACAAACCATGTATCCTTAGGATAAGATATCTATTCTTAATAGTAATTTTATGAAGAGCCTAATAATCTATGAGCATGAACTCCAAGAACCATCTTTTTTCCTCACCATTAGTATGGGTGACCCACATGGCAAGGTGCTAGGGAGAATCATTTCTTGCTCCAATAGCTCATGTAGCTGCTTCTTGACTTTATTGTTTTAAAGGACTACCAATACAAGCTAATGTTTAGTAGAGAAGATTCTTGTGAGAGTTGAATCTCATGCTCCACCTCCCTTCTTGGTGTCAACCCTTTCAATTATACAAACACTTCCTAAAAAGATGAAAAGATTTCTTCTAAGCCTTTTAGTTTTGAGTAAGTCACAGTAGAAATGTCAAGCCCATCTTCATTCTTATCTTTAAGTAAAAGAAAATAAAACTATTTAGTTTCTTGAATTAATTTGATTGCTTGATTAGCAATTACCATAGCTACGTTAGTCTTGCTCTAGTGTCCTTTGATTAAATATTTGATCACATATTTAATTCACCTATACTTATTAGCCCTTCTCATAACTACATAATCTCTAAGATAAAGAAATCTAGAATACCAAGAACAATACCAAAAGCATCAAGGGGGATTACATCGGCTTCTATCTCATCTATGTATTGTACATTTAACCCAAATTTTACCTTGCACCTTTTATTTACCTATAACTTTACACTTATTTTAACCCATCCTGATGTAGGAGCATCCATGGCATAGTGGCAATCCTGTGTCAACCCAAAAAAAAATGTTTAATTTTATGTTGCATTTTTGGTGGTGGTTTGAATTCCATATTTTATCTTGTGAAATTCATTTTGATGTGCATTTGGATGTTATGTCATGTTTTAAAATTAAAATTGCAATTTGGAGTTAATTTGTTGAAAAGCAGGATAGAGGAGATAGTGGAGATTGTGCTTTAAAATCACAAAAATCCGGAAAAAGCAAATATGGGCGTGGATTTTCTGGAGGCTTTCAATTTCATTTAAAATAGTAAATTCAAGATTCCCAAACCCCTAAAAAATAAGGATGGAGAGAGTGGGCACCCAAGATAAGGAAATCAAACTTTTGCTTTAATGCATAAAAGCAAGAAAGCCGAAAATAGCACCACCACAAAGCATGGCAAGGCACAAAGTTTGAATGGCTTATTTTAGTCAATTTATTTGATTAAAATAAATGAAATTGGTTTTTTCCAAGAGATGGGTGTTGCATTTTGGAGAGTGGGCTGGAAACATAATGAAATGCAAATAAATTCATTGAAATTACATTTCATGCAACAAGAGAAGAAATACAAAAGGAAATTGTAATTCATTTTTAAGGAAGTTTTTCCAGGTTGAAGGGGAGACAAAGAGGAGGCATGGCTGACCTCCAAGAGGGTTTTGGAATTGTGTTTTTGCAGATTTGGAGATGTTTGTACAGCCATTGTGATTTCAGAAGAACCAGTTGTAATTGCATAGTTGTGGTCATGATTTTGCAGGAGCTGGAAGGGACAAGTTTTGTGAAACTTGAGTTTGCTATAGCAAATAGTTTTTTATCTAATTTTTTGCAACTTTGTAAGGGTTTATTACATCCCCATTGTCCTTTTTGGACTAATGTAATTTCATTTTATAAAACTGGATGAATATATGAAACTTTGGTTTGCAAGTTGCAAACCAGATTTGCAAATAATTGTGCAAGTATTTGTTGTTTTGAAAGTGGTTTTATTTCTACATATGTCTGTGTGAAATTGCATGTGAGAGCTGTTTATTACATCACTCATTTCATTAGTGGTATCAAAGCAAGTTTGATCCTGAGTATGTAGACAGACCACCGAAGAGAGGCAGTTTGCACCAGGACTTGTGAGTTGTAGTGTTGCAAAAATGTTTGCCAGAGGAGCCCCACAAGGTAGGGGTAGAGGAAGAGGAAAAAGAGACAATTTTGTCAAAGATGATGATTTTAGAGCCTTGAGAAGGCATGTAGAGACTTTACAAGATGATATAAGGAGAGGTTTTGCAAGAATAAGAGACCCAGGAAGTGATGATGAGAGCACTGAGAATGCTAGTCAAGCTAAAAGCCAAGGAAGCCAAGGTACAACAGCAGTAGCAATTGCTCATGATCCTTTGGTAATTACATTATCAAGGATAAGAAAAAGGCCTAAGATGGATGTGCCTACTTTCAGTGGAAGTTTGAATATAGAGGAATTAGTAGATTGGCTTAATGATATGGAGGAATATTTCAAATTTGAAGAGATAGAAGATCCTGATAAAGTAAAATTTGCCAAGACAAGGTTGAAGGGACATGCTTCAATATGGTGGAGAGAGGTTCAATGAGAAAGAGGAAGAAGAGGAAAAGATAAAATTACCAAATGGGACAAGATGGTAGAGAAAATGAAAAGGCAATTTATTCCTGTAGACTATGAATTGGATTTGCTCAAGAGGATGCAAGGCTTGAAACAAAGAAGCAAGACTGTTAAAGAATACACTAAAGAATTCCATAGACTTCTTATCAGGACTAGACATTCAGAGGCAACCAAGGAAAAGGTTGCAAGATATATAAATGGGAACTTAAGACCAAGCATTCAAAAAGAGATGGTACTTGTTAGAGTTGTGACAATGGAGGATGCTTACCAAACAATATTGAAATTAGAAGAGAGGATGAATTTAAGAGGTTTGAAAACAAGTAGAAAGGAAGAGGTCATGGAAGTAAGGTAGGAGGAAGAACTTACAAAAATGAAGACAATCAACAAAGGAGCTCAAAGAATGAAGAGGGCAGCAATAGAGCAACAAAATATGAAGAAGGATAAATTTCAAGAGACCAAAATTTTAGAGGAAGAAGTAGAGGTCATGGTTATGGTGGAGGCCCATTCAAAGGCACTTGTTTCAAATATGGAGAAGAAGGACACCGAGCCTATGATTTCCCACAAACAGAGGAGAAGCCAAGAAGGAGACAAGAATATGAGGAAGAGCAGCAAATATCAATGAGGAAGAGGCACCTTCCTCAAAATCTAAAGATATAGAAGAGGGAGAGGTCCTGGTGACAAGGAGAGCACTCCTGAATGAAGACAGTGAGCATATGTAAAGAAAGAAGTTATTCAAAACAAGGTGCAAGTGTGAAGGAAAAGTGTGTAGCATCATAATAGATAGTGGAAGCATAGATAATCTTGTGTCTGATGAAATGGTGAGGAAATTGAATCTTGAGAGGAGGAAACACCCAAATCCATACCGGATTGCTTGGGTGCAAGATAACCAGAAGTTGTTAGTGAATGAACAATGCAATGTAAAGTTTAAGGTTGGGAATTATCATGATGAAATTCTATGTGATATCATCCCTATGGATGCTTGACACATTTTGCTTGGAAGGCCATGGCAATATGACATGAAGGCCATACATGATGGGTGTGCCAACACCTACACAATTGTAAAAGATGGAGTGAAGCATAAGTTGAAGTATTTAAAGGAGGAAAATGTTCAAGTTTGTGGTAATGCTAGAGTTTGCTTAGCTGATGCAAGGAGATTTCTTGATGGTATGACGCATGAGAAGGTTTGTTTTGCTCTTATTTCCAAAACTAATAGTGAAGTTGTTGAAGATGTTCCTACATAAGTTGTAGATTTGTTGCAAGAGTTCCAAGACATTGTGTCTGATAATGCACAAGAAGGACTCCCACCAATGAGAAAAATCAATCATCAAATTGATCTGATTCCAAGAGCAAGTTTACCCAACAAGGCAGCCCATAGGATGTCACCAACAGAGAGTGAAGAGCTGAACAGAGAAGTAGCAAAGTTGTTGAAGGAATTGATTCGGGAGAGTTTGAGTCCTTGTGCAGTGCCTGCAGTATTGGCACCTAAGAAGGGAGGAGAGTGGAGAATGTGCACGGACTCCAGAGCTATACACAAGATCACAATAAAGTACACATTTCCATTACCCAGAATGGATGACATAATGGATTACTTGAGTGGAGGAGAATACTTCACCAAGATTGATTTGAAGAGCGGGTATGACCAAATAAGGATATGAGAAGGGAATGAGTGGAAGACTGCATTCAAGATGAAAGAAGGTTTGTATGAGTGGTTGGTCATGCCATTTGGCTAACTAATGCACCCAGTACTTTTATGAGACTCATGAATGAAGTTTTGAAAGAGTTTCTTGGAAGGTTTGTGATAGTTTATTTAGATGATATTCTCATTTTCAGTAAGACACTAGAGGAGCATTTGATGCATATTAGGTGTGTGTTTGAGAAGCTCAGAGAAGAGAAATTATTGATTAACCTTAAGAAATGCAGCTTTGTGAAGAAGAAATTGGTGTATTTAGTTTTTGTGGTGTCAAGTGAAGGCATTAAGATGGATCCAGAGAAGGTGAAAGCAATTCTAGAATGGCCTACAGTAAGACTAGTAACCAAGGTGAGATCTTTTCATGGTTTAGCCAATTTCTACAGAAAGTTTATTAGAGGATTTAGTAGCATATGCAACCCACTAACAAAAACTATGAGAGGTGATAAGAAGGATTTTAGGTAGACTTTAGGGGTAGCAAGATGTTTTAATGTGTTGAAGGCAAAAGTTACAGAGCAACCTGTCTTAGCACTTCTAGATTTCAACAAGGTTTTTCAAGTAGACTGTGATGCAAGTGGTAGTGCCATTGGAGCTAGTTTTAGTCAAGAAGTTAAACCCATTTCTTATTTTAGTGAGACATTAAATGATGCTAAAAAGAAGTATTATGTGTATGATTAGGAATTTTATGCTATTATGCAAGCATTGAAGAAGTGGAGGCACTATCTTTTGCCAAAGGAATTTGTTTTATATACTGATCATCAATCTTTACAATATTTGAGCAGCCAAGGTAAGCTAAGTCAAAGGCACATGAAATGGGTTGAGTTTTTACAAAATTACACTTGTGTTTTGAAGTATAGGAATGGGACATCTAACAGAGTTGCAGATGCTTTGAGTAGGATGCAAAATTTGTTGGTTGAAATGCAGGTGGAAGTTGTAGGATTTGAGGAGTTGAAAGGTTTGTATGAGGAGGATCCAGACTTTGGGGAAGCTTGGAGAGCTTGCAAGAATCCTATTTTAGTAGATAGAACAAAATGGTTGGATTATCTTATCCAAGATGGCATGTTATTCCAAGGTAACAAATTATGCATTCCAAGGAGTTCTATGAGATTGAATCTAATCAAGGAGAAGCATAGTGGTGGTCTTGCAGGTCATTTTGGGATGGATAAGACTATTGCACTTGTAGGTGAGGTATTTTTGGCATCAATTGCAGTAAGATGTGAGGAAATATGTGCAAGGTTGCATGGTTTGTCAAATGGTGAAGGGTGTGAATCAAAACACTGGTTTGTATTAGCCATTCCCTGTATTTGAGAGGCCATGGGAGGACATAAGTATGGATTTTATTCTTGGTTTGCCAAGGACACAAAGAGGGAATGATTCCATCTTTGTTGTGGTAGATAGATTCTCTAAGATGGCACATTTTATCCCTTGTCATAAGACTAATGATGCTGTGAATTTTGCAGATTTGTTTTTCAAGGAAGTTGTGAGACTTCATGGACTTCCAAAGAACATTGTTTATGATAGGGATACCAAGTTTGTTGGCTACTTCTGGAGGACTTTGTGGAAGAAGCTGAACACTAAATTAAAGTTTTGCTTAGCATACCACCCTCAAATAGATGGACAAACAGAGGTGGTGAATAGGATTTTGGGAAATTTGTTGAGATGCTTGGTTGGAGACAAATCGAAAGGGTTGGATTTGATCCTACCACAAGCTGAGTTTGCCTACAAGAACTCGGTCAACAGAAGCATAGGTAAATCACCATTTTAGATTGTTTATGGCAGCATCCCAAGAGTTGTTTTAGACTTAAATCAGATTGGTAAAGATGTGAAAAAGAGTGCAGATGCAGAGCATATGAAAGGCTTACATGATGAGGTGAGAAAACATATTAGCAAAATGAATTTTTCTTATAAAACTAATGCTAATTTGAAGAGGAGACATAAGGAGTTTCAAGTTAGAGATGAAGTGATGGTGCATCTAAGGAAGGAGAGATTTCCAGTGGGTACATACAACAAGCTCAAGATGAAGAAGTTTGGACCGTGCAAGATTGTGAAAAGGCATGATTTTGGTAATGCATATGAGGTAGAATTGCCCAATGAGTTTAATATTTCTCCAATTTTTAATATTTTAGATCTGACCATATCTCATGAAGGTGAAAATGATGTAGTTGCAGCAATTAGATAGCCACAAGCACTCACACCTACTTCAGAAAATGAAAAGATTGAAGCAATTCTTGATAGCAGGGTGAAAATAAGCACTAGAAGAAAGCAATACATGGGGTATTTGGTGAAATGGTTTGGGAGACCTATGGAGGATTCTTCATGGTTATCTGAGGCTAAGATTACTCATCTTGGATATCCTCTTGAGAAGTGATGAGATCACTTTTCTTCCACCATGGGTGTTTGGTGCAGGAGCATCCATGGCATAGTGGCAATCCTTTGTCAACCAAAAAAAGTTTATTTTTCTGTTGCATTTTTGGTGGTGGTTTGAATTTCATATTTTATCTTGTGAAATTCATTTTGATGTGCATTTGGATGTTATGTCATGTTTTAAAATTAAAATTACAATTTGGAGTTAATTTGGTGAAAAGCAAGATAGAGGAGATAGTGGAGATTGTGCTTTAAAATCACAAAAAACTAGAAAAAATAAATATGGGTGTGGATTTTTTGGAGGCTTCTAATTTCATTTAAAATAGAAAATTCAAGATTCCCAAACCCCTAAAAAATAGGGATGGAGAGAGTGGGCATCTGAGATAAGGAAATTAGACTTTTGCTTTAATGCATAAAAGCAAGAAAGCCAAAAATAGCACCACCACAAAGCATGGCAAGGCACAAAGTTTGAATGGCTTATTTTAGTCAATTTATTTGATTAAAATAAATGTAATTAGTTTTTTCCAAGAGATAGGCGTTGCATTTTGGAGAGTGGGCTGGAAATGTAATGAAATGCAAATAAATTCATTGAAATTACATTTCATGCAACAAGAGAAGAAATACAAAAGGAAATTGTAATTTATTTTTGAAGGAAGTTTTTCTAGGTTAAAAGGGGGACAAAGAGGAGGCATGGCTGACCTCCAAGAGGGTTTTGGAATTGCGTTGTTGCAGATTTGGAGCTGTTTGTATAGCCATTGTGATTCTAGAAGAACCAGTTGCAGTTGCATAGTTGTGGTCATGATTTTGTAGGAGCTGGAAGGACAAGTTTTGTGAAACTTGGATTTGCTGTAGCAAACAATTTTGTATTTGATTTTTTGCAACTTTGTAAGGGTTTATTACAGCCCCATTGTCCTTTTGGGACTGATGTAATTTCATTTTATAAAACTGGATGAATATATGAAACTTTGGTTGCAAGTTGCAAACCAGATTTGCAAATGATTGTGTAATGTTTACTGTTTTGAAAGTGGTTTTATTTCTATCTCTGTGTGTGTGTGTGTGTGTGTGTGTGTGTGTGTGTGTGTGTGTGTGTGTGTGTGTGTGTGTGTGTGTGTGTGTGTGTGTGTGTGTGAAATTGTATGTGAGAGTTGTTTATTACAACCCTCATTTCATTACATCCTAGGGTATGGATTTAGATGTTCCTCTATTTTCAACCCAAGCCTTTTAACTAAATTTTCTAAAATAAGATTACATTGTAATCCTTGATCTACCAAAGCATTAATTTTGTTCTTTTTAACTTGCAACTTCAAAACAAAGAGTGTGTTCATCTCTTCAAGTTAATTTTCCTTAGTGGCCATGCATCCAAGTTTGTCATCAATATCTAAACTATCAGTTTTTATATTTCACCTTCACGAATAGTTAACATAGATTTCTTTGGATTATTTTCTTTTCCAATATTCTTATTCTTAGGATGCAATTCAGAAAGAAGCTTCCTACACCTTGAATCAACATGTCCATCTAAATTGCAATGACTATAATGATTTTTGTCTTATTTTTCCCTTATTATCTTCCTTTTGCACTACTATTTAATAGTTTTCTTTGTTTTCTATTTTTTCTTATATTTTCTTTTGAATATCTTAACTCACTTTCATAGCTTTTCTTCTTCTCCTCCTCTACATAATATGCCAGGACACATGCCTCATCCAAGTCCTTTGGATTAGTGGTGAACTCCCTCCTTCATATGTAAGTATGGAGTCCATTGAGATATTTTGTCATCATGTCAATCCATGCCATTTACCATTGCTTGCTGCCAAATATTTGTGGCATAATCCTACAAAGTTTTACCACCTTGTTGTTTGTAATACATCCATTTTTATTTTCATCAACCTTATGTTATGTGAGATAGAAATTCCTCCTTATTAACTCTATCATTTCTTCCCATTTATCAACTATTGGCTTTTTCCTTTTGTTACAATTTGCAATATATGCTTCCCACAATACAAGAGCATCCTCAATCATTTTTAGGCATGCAAAATTTATTCTTTGTTCCATTTATTTTACTGACACTAAAATAGACTTTTAATTGCTTAATCCATGTATCTAATATTTCCATATCAAATTTTCCATTAAAAGGCTCAATTTCTACTTTTGTTTCAACCTTGAAAGGACTCACACTTTATGCTGAACTATATTAGGTTCATTTAAAAATCTTCTTCCTTCATATCATCTTCAGTAATACCAATTTTTTTACTATAGCTTTAACCAACTCAACAATGGAAGTTCGTTCTCCTTCCATTTTACCTTGTTGTCTCCTCATGTGCTCTTGTTGTTACCAAAACCATTCTTGATTTGTTGTGATGCCCCTCTAATGTGGCCTTCTAGTGATGTCTCCCATGCATTCAACTCCTCCATGGCTACACTTTGAGCTCTTGTACTGTCTACAAAAAGACTTCCACAAATCCACAAAAAATAAACAACTCTGATACCAAAATTGATCTATAAACTCCCAACTTATGGAATTTAGAAATTAACCAAAATTCAAATATTTTCTACTTGTTTACAAATGAAAGTGTGGGTTATTTAGAGAAAACATTATTGTGCTAAAATCAAAACAATACTCAATAAATCTCACAACACATCGATTTATCTTGAAAAACCCCCAATGCAAAGGAAAAACCAACCCCTTTGGTAGTGGCAATATGCATTGACAACCCCCTTTATTAATGGCAAAGAGATATATAGAAAGTAGGTAATCTTTCCTTCTACTTATATTACTTCTCCTACAATGAACATAAACATATAATAATTCTCAATCCTCCAAACACCAATAATTTGAATGCTCACATACGAGCCTTATTTATAGATTTCCCAATGTATAGTTGAGTTTTTCCCTAGCCTTGGACAAAGATCCATAGTCATTGGAAGAAGAAATGGCCCCTATACAGTTTAACTTCTAAGTTTGAATGCTTGTATAGGTTGTGGACTGTACCACACCCATGATATGGTCTTGGACTAACATATTTGTAGTATGGTCCCTATCTAGTACAATTCAACAGCACTATCAAACATCTATCCCTATATGTAATACTATTTTCTATTTTTGTTCTTTTGTTACATATGTTTCCTAGATCCTTTTGGATCAAAGAATGCTCTAGATCATCTTGGGTTTGTTATTGTTTGATTCGATGCTGCTAATGTTAGTTTCTATTTTGGATCAAGGGGGTTTGTTAGATGTCATGATCCAAAAGTAAGTTTGTTAATGTTAGTAATGTGTTGGGTAGTTAATAGTTAGGTTCTTACAAGAAAGGTGGTTGTAGAAGTTAAAAGGGTGAAAGCCTTTTATAAAGATTGGTAAATAATGTAATCAATTAAATTTCGAATAGTGTATTTTTTGTGTTCTTTTTACATTATTTACAAATATAAATTTGTATTATCATTTTTGTGTATTTGATTTGTACCCTACAGTTAAAAATAAATATTTGTAAATCAAAAGAGTCAAAATTTATGTGAGCCTTCCTCTTCATTAACTTTTGTTTATTTGATGACCTTATTTACTCATTATTCTCTACAACCTTTCATACCTCTCTTGATCTAAGTCCTCTTTACCAAGTTCCATAAAAACTAGTTATAAAAAATTACAAAATTAAAGATTTGTTCAAGATGAGATTATATCTCTTGTGAAATCCATGAATACTTCTCACCCAATTAGAATTCCACAATATGGTCACAACCTACAAAGTTAAATTTATTCCAATACCAAAACAATTTTTATCAAAAAGTTCTTGCGAAAGTCTAGTGTCAAGTTTTCCTATCAATATCTTTTGTCATTCATTTCTTTGATTGGTCATGCATGCCCCTTATATTCCACGAAATTATTTCAATGGTTATATTTGCGTTTCTCGATTTTCCTAATCACTTTTTCCAATAACGATAGAGATCTAGTTTCCACTCTTGCTATTGCTTCCTTTAGTATCTTGATCCAAGTTGTTTCTCTTTCTCTTTTGCTCTATTTAATATTCGGGTCTTCTTTTCACTTGTAACTTGCATGATATTGTCATTTTTCCCATCCTCGCCGAAACTTATCTCCCTTTGAAATTAATCTTTCCATTTGAGCCTATCACCCCACTATCTTTCTCTTAGCCGAGCCTACATCCTCTTAAGCTCCTCTTAGGGAGTTATTAACACTATTTCACTGTCCTTACCCTTATCTGAGACTCATAATGTTTTCATGTGATAGATGCTTAATAGGCCTTTCCCCCTCTTCTAATTTCTAATTTCTTTCAATGCATTGTTTTCTAAATCTTCATGGTTGGTCGTTTCCAAAAAGATCATTTTCTCTTCTAGTGTTATTACCTTTCTTTTGATCTTGCTTATTTGATTTCCCCGCTTTCACCTGTTTTTGATTACATGCTTTTTTTCTGAGTTTTTGGAAACCATCTTCTTCCTCTTTTTCCAGCACAGTGTCTTGAGTTTGTAGCCTTGTTTTTTATGCCATTAGACATTCAAGATCCACATCCCCACATTCTTAGAGCCTATGCAATGGAAAGGTATGCATTTTATACAATTGGTTACATATATTCTAATCCTCTCGCTTTTAGAATTAGGCTTTTGGGAAGAGATTGATTTAGAGCTAGTGCAACACATATTCTTTCACTGTTAGAATCACCCCACCTAGATTTTGCCTTTGCAGTGTAAATGTAAAGCCCCATTAATTCTCCTACCATCTCAAAAACATATTTAGACCACAATTAATGTGGGAAGGCATACAATCCAATCCATACTGAAGATTTAGAGGACATAATTCAATTTATTTGAAACACATATTCTAGTACTTCATGAAAAACTAGCATTCGTATAGAATCAAGGCCAACAAACTTGGAAAACTTATTCTTGATCTGCATCATTTGTAAAGGTAAAATAGTAAATACTCTCTTGGGCAATGTTCAGATCTCATAACCACCATATGTCCTCCAATGTTTTTTGGCCACACATGGTGCAGGAGCACCTCGAAGACATTGAGAATCTGAGGATCCTATACATTTTAGGTTATGTCCAAAATACTACATTGTAAGGCCTTAGTGCCATGTCGAACCTTAGTTGGCCGAGTAACGGCATAATATTAAAAGATTGCATATGTGTCAAGAAAATTGTAACCGAACAAGAAAGAAGTAGAATGTAACCGATTGGTAGGGTGGTTGAGGAACGGTTTCGCCTTCCACTTTCTGTAACTGCCAATGTATGAGTCTTTAAATAGTTATCTCTGTATTCATAGAAGAGGAGAGACAGGAGAGCGAGTAGACAGAGAGAGAGAAGATTGTAAGCTAACTCTGTGAAGGAATACAAATTCTATTTCTGGTGTAAATCCGCAGAAGACATCGTTTGGAGTCATTCCACTGGTGGGTTTCTTCGAAACCAGTGGAATGACCTCCGTATAGAATAGCTTGCTTTTTTTGTTCTGTGGGTTTTTATAGCTCTGTGTGTGTTTTGTTCGATTACAATGTGCAAAGAAAGTTAGCGGCGTGAATTTTGGGTTGTATCATGAAATGTGCATTCTATGAGTATATCACTTTTGTATGTTAGTGAGCATTTCCTGTGTATATCACAGATGTATGTGTACATCCTGTCGTTGCATGTTGAGAAGATACAAATTGTGTGTATACATCTTTTGTATGTCAAAGACATTTCATGTGTATACGTCTGTTGTATGTTGGAGCAGTTTGTGTATATACTGCATTTGTATGAAGGAGCAATTTGTGAGTATCTGTCATTTGTATGTCGCAGACAATATATGTGTATACCACATTTGCATGTAGAAACATTCTGTGTGTATCCAACAATTGCATTTCAGAGTTGTATGTATGAGCGAATGTACATTGTTAATGTACATTGGGGTAGATACAAATGTTGACCGGCAGTAGCGGTCGCAACGGAAGGAAATACAAAGGAATTACCAGTGGTAGGAGGTCATGTATTGTATGGTCGAAGTCATCGGCGAGAGAAAGCATATTGGCTTAAGATTGTGAAGGCCGACAGTTATGTTCTCACTAATCGGGAAGACGACGGGGAAGTGTGGCCGATGTAATATAGGTCGGCATGACCAAGGACATCGGTGGAAGAGATAACATCTTCGCCAAAAGGTTATGTCTGGGCGATGGAGATGTGGTGTCGGTGAGAGTGGAGAGAAGTGTTGCTGATGGGAAGCGGGAGTTAGACGCTCATCAGTGTGACCGATAGCGTCGGCAGAAGATTCGAGGAGCTCGCCGATAGAATAATATCATGCCGATAGGCACATAATCGAAGCCACTCATCGCTGAGAGATATGTATCGGCGAAGGTCTCTTTCGTTTGACCGACGGTGTATAGTCTTGCCGATAGGCAAGAATATGGATATTTCGGTGTGACTTCTAATGGAGTCTTCAACCCATTTTTATGCTGTAACTGGTTTCCCTCTGCATTAACACATAAGATTTTTCAGAAATAACTTTGTGCCAAAATGTCTGAATATAAGTCCTCTGGTGGCTAACCTGTGAATATAATCCTCCAACTGTTCTGTGTCTAGCTCCAAGATGGAGTTGTCCTAAGCTTGTAAACAAAGATTGTGTAGTTTATGTAACTGAGTTAACTTTTTCCGGTTCAAAGTCTTTGTCCAAAATTGTTATTAATTAAAAAAAATTATTTCAAAGTTGAAACTTTGGACTTCAGAAGCTACATAGCACATCGGCTTTTTAGTTTTTCTTTTAAAGATTATTAGCTTGATTGTGGTATGTTTTGTCTGAACTGTGAAGAATCTTCAATGTTTTTCAATAATATAATTTGCCTTTATTAAAAAAACAAAATTTTAATTATGTAATAAACAAGGAAATTAGGAGGATGTTTCATTGACACTGCACAGGGTTAATTTTCCCTATGAGAGTTATTCTGATGGGAGAGTTTGAGCAGCTACTAGAGGGGGAGATTGTAAGGAAATGAAGACCAACGAACACATTATTTTTTCCGCCAATTGCTTGTCCTTTCACATTCCTCTTGTGATGTATAACGAAGCATTATATATGCTTGATATCTCATTGTAAAACACAATTCATTATCAAGAACAATTCCTCTGCTCAGTGTGGATGTAGCCAAGTTTGGTGAACCACGATAAATCTGGTGTCTTATTTCTGTTTGCTTTCTAATTACATCTGTGCGTTGTTTTTACTTCTTTCTTTCTACAATTGAGTTGTGCTTTCAGTCTTAACAATTGGTATCAGAGCTATATGGTGACGGTATAGCTGATTGCGAAAATCGGTGTTGGATTTTTGAGCCATGGAGGAACCGAAGATTGAGAAGTTCTCTGGTCAGAATTTTGGACTGTGGAAAGTACATATGGAGTCTTTGCTGATAAAACAAGACCTCTCACTCGAGCTTGAAGGGTCAGCAAAGAAGCCAAGCTCAATGACGAATGAAGAGTGGGACAAGATGGATAAGAAGGCAAGAGCTACGATTTTCCTCTCACTGTCCAACAATGTATTGTTTAATGTTTCAGCGGAGAAGACTTCGAAGGAGTTGTGGGATAAACTTTGTAAGATGTATGAGATGGCTTCAGCATCCAATAAAGTTTTTATTATGAAAAAGCTTTATAATCTGAAAATGAAAGAAAGCAGAATTATGTCAAACCATTTGAATGAGTTTAATACCTTACTTACCCAACTGACTTTGGTGGAGATAAAGTTGGAAGATGAAATTAAAACAATCTTGCTGCTATGCTCATTGCCCAATAGCTGGGAAGGTGTCGTGATGGCCATAAGTACTTCAACTGCAGCCAAAACAAAATTGGTTTTTGATGACATAGTAGCTACACTCCTTAGTGAAGATATGCGTAGAAAGAACCAAGAAATATCTTCCGGTGAAGCCTTAACTGCTGTTAGTAGAGGAAGGCCTCAGAATAGAGGCAAAGACAATAACAGAAGAAGATCAAAATCAACAAAGAGGTCAAAATCCAGAGGTAGATTTGGCGACTGTTGGTTCTGCGGTAAGCCCGGTCACACCAAGAAAAATTGTTATTCCTATAAGAAGGCGCAAGAGAAAGTTAAAGACAGCGAGGTCAATGCTGTTTATGACAAGGGTGATAATATTTTGGTTTTGTCCATAAGTGAAACCACTTCAGATTCATGGGTTCTAGATTCAGGTGCATCCTTTCATGCCACCTCTTACACGGATGCCTTCTCTAATTATCAAGGAGGACAGTTTGGGAAGGTCTACTTGGGGGATAGCAATTCATTAGACATCATTGGTAAAGGTGATGTTCTCCTACAATCTAAAAATGGAAGCAAATGGCTTTTGCAAGATGTTAGGCATGTCCCAAAATTGAAAAAGAATCTAATTTCTATAACCCAATTGTTCTCACAAGGCTGCAATACTACCTTCTATCTAGATTCATGGAAGGTTACTAAAGGTGTCATGCAGATTGCCAAAGGAAATAGAGAGGGCAGTTTATATGTTTTTAAGAATGACTCTCAAGTGGGGGCTGCTATGACAGTGACGGACAACGAAACTGAGTTGTGGCACCAACGGCTTGGACATATGAGTAGGAAAGGTCTTGAAGTCATGATCAAAAGAGGACAACTACCGGGGTTGAAATCTGTGGATTTGGATTTTTGCCAACATTGTCTCTACGGCAAGCAGAAGCGGATCAGCTTCATAAAGACGGGTCATGAGAAGAACACCTCACCTTTGGAGCCGGTTTATTCAGATGTTTTTGGGCCAACTAAGGTAACTTCTCTTGGAGGTGCTAATTATTTTTTAACTTTCCTTGATGATTGCACTAGGAAAGTTTGGATTTTTATGCTTAATAAAAATCCTGAAGTGTTCAGCAAGTTCAAAATTTTTAAAGCTCTAGTTGAAAATCAGAGTGGGCATAATATCAAGTGTTTGCAAACTGATAATGGCGGCAAATTTTGTTCACTAGAGTTTGATAGTTTTTGTGCTGACAATGGTATTCGGAGAATCAAAATTGTTCCTTATACACCGCAAGAAAATGGGGCTACGGAGAGGCTAAATAGAACGATTTTGGAAAAAGCATGGTGTATGCTTTCTAATGCTGGATTGGGAAAAGAGTTCTAGGTAGAAGCTTGCAACACAGCAGTTTATCTCATTAATCGAGCTCCCTCATCTCGGTTAAATCTTGACATTCCCGAGGAAAGGTGGTTGGGCAAGCGTATTTCTTATAGTCATCTACGGGTGTTTAGATGTGAAGCGTTTGCTCTTATTCCTCATGAGAAACGATCCAAATTGGATCCCAAGTTGCAGAAGTGTACCTTTGTTGGGTATGGCGAGGATCAGTATGGATTCAGGTTGTGGGATCCCATCACCAAAAATGTCACTCGCAGTCGGGATGTCATCTTCAACAAAAAAGTTTTCCCAGGTTTGCACAAAGAAAGTACATCTTCAAAAGAATATATAACAGTTGATTTGTTTGATAATGGAGTTAGTGTGGCTAAGAACCAGAACAATATTCCCACTGTTAGTTCTCAGGTTTCCAGTGTTAGCTTGTAGACTCCTAGGCAGCCTTCTGAGATTGAATCACTGCCTTCAAATGTTCTTGTGCCACCTCTAATCCATACACTGCCAGCTACTGCTCCATCACACTCAGCAAATCCCACGTAGCCTCCTCTTACTTGTATGTCATTTCAAATACACTCGCAACCCTTAGCATATCCAACGCAACCCTCTTTGGATATTTCGCTGCCTTCTACTCCTCTTATTCCCACGCTGCCTCCCTCATTGCCCACGCAGGCTTTTAATGGTCAAGCGCTGCCCCCACATAAGAGTACGCTGCCTTTATGTGCAACGCAGCCTCTTCAAATAGTAGAAGGCACACTTGTAGCTGACGTTGGAAGTAGTTTGACTTCCTTAGCTTCCACGCTGTCCTCCATAAATCCCACGCAGCCTCTAACTCAATTGTTGCCTTTAGCAGATGCAACGCAGCCCCTGTTAGCTCCAATGCAGCATGGTCAAACAAGTTCGCTGCCTTTATATGCTACGCAGCCTCATCTTACTCATTCGCTGCCTAGTCTATCACATACACAGCCTCCTTTGGATAGAGCACTGCCACCAAATGTGTCTTCACAACCTCTTCACACTCATACGCTGCCTTCCTCCAACCACACGCAGCCTATGCCTGATGCAACGCAGCCTCCTACAGTTAATACGTTGCCTCCTCTTACACAACAGGAGCATGGATACTTTGGTCAGCAAAGACAAAGGCAAAAAATTGGAGAATTTGCATAAGGAAATGTGCAGGCACAGCGAACTGTGCAACCGAGAAATGTACAAAGGCAGAGTTATGAGGTTAATTTGCAAAATGACATAGCATATATTCAAAACTAGTTACACAGAATGAATCTGGATGATTCAAATTTGCAAGAGGCGGTTTCTCAGTTAAGGAGGTCTACTCGGGAGAGGAGACGTCCTTCTAAATTTTTTGATTATGAGTTATTATATTCAGAGGAGGCACAACCAGAATTATTGATTTCTGATCAACCTGAACCAACTACCTATAAACAGGCTTGCAAGGCAGTTGATTCTTCGAAGTGGCAAGAGGCGATGCAAGATGAAATGAGTTCATTGTAGGCTAATAACACTTGGGATTTAGCGACACTTCCGCCTAATCGAAGACCTTTGAAGAACCGCTGGGTATACAAGTTGAAAGAGGAAGATGGAGGCAACAAGCGCTATTGCGCTAGACTGGTTGTCAAAGGGTATGATCAACAGAAAGGCATAGATTTTAATGAGATTTTCTCACCAGTTGTGAGAATGACCACAATCCGGGCAGTTTTGGGTTTGGTTGCAGTTTGGGATCTTGAACTTGATCAGTTGGATGTCAAGACAACATTTTTACATGGTGATGTTGATGAAGAACTGTACATGGAACAGCCGGAAGGATTTAAAAAACAAGGACTGAAACATCTTTATTGCAGATTGAAGTGCAGCTTGTATGGGCTCAAGCAAGCCCCGCACCAATGGTATCTCAAGTTTGATCGCTTTATGACTGAGCATAACTTCTTGAGATGTGAATCAGATCCTTGTGTCTATTATAAGCGACTTCCTAATGGTGAATTTGTTATTCTTTTGCTCTATGTTGATGACATGTTGGTAGCCAGCACAAGTATGAGGATTGTTTCTGAATTGAAGTCTCAATTAGCTAAGAGATTTGCTATGAAAGACTTAGGCCCAGCCAAGAAGATTCTTGGAATGACCATCACTAGGGATAGACAAAAGAAGGAGATCATGTTGTCTCAAAAGGCATACATTGACAAGGTTGTAGACAGATTTGGTATGGCTGATGCAAAGGTTGTTTCTACTCCTCTTGCTGCCCATTTTCATTTATCTTCTGATTTGTGTCCAAAAACACAAGAGGATAAAGAGTTTATGCAAGGTGTTCCTTATACATCCGCTGTTGGTAGCATTATGTATGCTATGATCTCCACTCGTCCTGATATTGCTCATGCAGTGGGAGTTGTGAGCAGGTTCATGAGCAATCTCGGTAAGCCTCATTGGGAAGCCGTCAAATGGATATTAAGGTATCTTAAAGGTACTTCTGATTATGCTTTGTGTTTTGGTGGCAATAAGGTACAGCTGCAAGGTTTCACTGATTCTGATCTTGCCGGAGATTTAGATAAACGGAGATCTACTACTGGCTATGTTTTCATGTTTGCTGGAGCTGCCATTAGTTGGGTCTCAAGGCTGCAACATTCTGTTGCTCTTTCTTCTGCCGAAGCTGAGTACATGGCTCTTTCTGAAGGTGCTAGGGAGATGATTTGGTTACAGCAGTTGTTTGGTGATTTGAAATGTCAACAAAGTGACTATGTTATATTTTGTGATAGTCGCAGCGCCATTTTTATGGCTCATAATCATTCATCTTAGCGCCGTTCTAAGCATATCGACATACATGCTCATTTCATTCGTCATGTAGTTGAAGAGGGCAAGTTACAAGTTGCAAAAATTGACACAAAGGTCAATCCGGCAGACATTTTCACCAAGGTTGTTTCCAAAGAGAAGTTCGAATGTGTCAGGACTTCTCTTGGTTTGGTTAAGAAGAAGTAATCAGAAGTTTAGAGTGATTGGCGAGTTGCAGCATCCGTTGACCTTCAAATGGGAGATTGTAAGGAAATGAAGACCAACGGACACATTATTTTTCCCGCCAATTGCTTGTCCTTTCACATTCCTCTTGTGATGTATAACGAAGCATTATATATGCTTGATATCTCATTGTAAAACACAATTCATTATCAATAACAATTCCTCTGCTCAGTGTGGATGTAGCCAAGTTTGGTGAACCACAATAAATCTGGTGTCTTATTTCTGTTTGCTTTCTAATTACATCTGTGCGCTGTTTTTACTTCTTTCTTTCTTCAATTGAGTTGTGCTTTCAGTCTTAATAGAGATAGCTAGATCAAACATTTAAGATTTCATTTCTATCTATTGCACTTTATTTCAAAAAAAAATAAAATTGTATGGAGCCATATCTCTCTTCAATAGCAACAACTAAGAAAAAAAATTGTAGCTTCTCTCAAGCAATCATTTCCCAAATGTAATATGGAATCTGCATTTTGTCCATGAGTTGTAGGATTTTTTTAATAATATAATGTGGAATCTGCATGTTGTCCATGAGTTGTAGAATTTTTTAGTGGATTAAAAATAAGTTCGTTGCAGCTACTACTTATAAAAATGCATAATAAAGGTGGATTTAAAAACTTTGCATAGATGTATAAAGACATGACATTATTGTCACATCCCTGCGATAGGGAAATAAGGAGTAAATAAATAAAAACAAATTAAAAGATTTTTCAAAAGAGGGAAGAACGGCCTTTGGCGGGAGACATATTAATTGCAAAAGCATGGGCCGAAGGTAAGGAAGGTTGTCGAAGGAGACAAATGCCTGTAAGCTCCATTAAAGAAAGTATGGCCTCCAATTTACTGCCATAATATAGAATTGACAGGCGTTTAACTCGCCCAGTGAAAGGAAGTGGGTAAGGATGGAAGAGTAGCACACAGAAAAGGGGAAAAAGAAAGGCAGTTTGGTGTCAATAAAAGAAAAAAAAAAAGGTTTATGAGGGAAGCGACTTCCAGTCAAGTCAGTCAGGGATAACATGGAGGGAGCAACTCAGTCGTCTGGAAAAAGTAGCCAGAGGAACACAAATTCATGTTTCATAGCAGAATCTGCCATATGGGTTGTTTAGATCCCATCCTGGGGAAGAAACCCATGAGCTGAAGTGGCGATTGGAGACTATGTGTGGACATCACTGCAATCTGTAGAGCGAGGTTTTTTAATGGCCTCTACTCAAAAGTGTCTCACTATTTTCTTGATGGGACTTGGAATGCATTCATGGCATTATGTTTGGGCTCAATAATGCATATAGACAGTGTATGCCAGAGAGAGTGTGCAGGCTGGTGTTTTTTCTTAGCGATGCCAATGTGGAGGCAACAAAGCAGATTTCAGTGCCTGCATCAGAAATACCTTCAACATCATTCATAGAGCTAAGTACACTCTTCTGCCCCAACTACCTCTCTAAAACAGTATTTAATTTTGAACTATTTGCTCTTGTGGCTGAAAGGAAATGTTCTAGGTTTATATATGCACAAGAAATATTTGATACTGCTATCACTAAGGTTGGAGTCTAGCCTTACTCCTGCCAGTTTCATTTGCTAAAAAGCTTCCACAACCATTTTAACAAAACATTTCAGACATACCCTGAAAACAGAGGATTCCATGAAACCTCATCTCTTCGAGGCATTTTGTTAAATAGTTCGCATCTTGTATGGGTGAGGCCGCTTTTCCTTGAGGAATGGGTTGAACAGTTTGTGTGCCTAGTGTATGCTCTTGCTTTGTGTATCTGTTTGCTCGGATGGAATATCATTGTACTTTGATTCCATACTTATCTTTAATATACTCCAAATATTGAAATGTGCATGTGTGCACAATTATATAGGAGTATTTTAACTTAGTTGCCATTCTGCCCCGCATTCAACAGCTAGAGAATATTTGGGAATAGCTTATATTTAAGTTTACCACTATCATTGAGAATTTATACAACGTATAATAATTATAATTGTTGGACATCGGTATATAGATGTAACAGTAAGTCTCAGAAGCATGTTATAAAAGGTTGAAGATAAGTGCATTACTTATGGACTGCCCTTGCAAACTAAAATGAAGTTAGTATAAAATTCCTTAGATAGGATCGTTGCAATAAGGATGAGCGAAAAGAAAAAATTGTTGTCACAATATTATGTATTTGGGGTTTGAATAACTTGTTGATTGTCATTATCCTATGCAATAGTGTTAATCGGTTCTACTTTTTATCATGTCATTAAATATGATTAATACACAAAAGGATCGTTGATGTGATCAAGGTTAGGATTATGGAAGTTAGTTTGCTCTGAAAAAGATCATGACAAAATTATATTCTTTGACTCTCTAGGAGGTCCTTGCTAATGTCATATCCCCTATATTGGCATTATATTATGCATTATGGCTTACATATATCCAAGTATATATTTTTGCCATTTACAAATGATTTACATATATTCATATGATGTATACATGTACTCATATTGTGAGATTTAATTGTCATGTTTTCTGGATCATTTAACATATATATATAAAACAATCATAAATTATACATATGTATATGTATTACCATAAAATATATATATGTATATAATTAATTATAAATATTAATATATAAGCAGCTAATAAATATTATTATGATTATAAGAGGTCAACGATTCCTAAATAAGGAACGGACCAAATAAAAGGAAAGGGGAGATGGTGAGGGGTGCGATCCATGAAATCGCATCCCCTCCATAATACTTGAAACATATAAATGTTCGATGAGGGAAGGAAGAAAAAGAAAATCAGACGGAGGAAGGAAAATTAAGAGTATACAAAACAAGACTGATAAAAGGGAATCTGCAGGTCAGAAGAAATAATAAGGAATACAGAAAAAAGATAAAGGAAGCAAGGAAAAAGGGCATCAGCAGCCACCAACTTAGGTTTTGGAATTTATATATATATATCATTGTGATTGATCAGCATCTCATAACAATTTTATGGCTGCTCCATATGAATGATTGTAAGAATATTTATCTATTTATAATGGAGTTAATATTTGGTCCTAATAACTTACAAGGATGAACAATAGTATAATAACAAGATACTCCATAATGATAAATCCAAATTGAAATATGAATATATGATGATAGATAGTATAATAACAAGGATACTCCATAATGATAAATCCAAATTGAAATATGAATATATGATGATAAATAGTATAATAGCATTCTATATATAGTACAAGGAAATATTGAAATAAAGATCATATTTCCGTAGTCCTTATTACTTCATTTAATGAGGAATGATAGGTAATGTAGGGAAAGGTGGAGTAATTCCATCCGCTGTATAGACCCAAATGGCTGGGATATAGTTCCGGATGCTGGGTCCAGAGATCTCGTATTGATCCCAATGGTTGGGATATAGTTCTTGATGCTCGGTCTAGAGATCTCGTATTGATCCCAATGGCTGGGACATAATTCCCGAGGCTAGATCCGAGACTCCGTGTATAGACCCCAAGGGCTAAGAACTAAGTTTCCCAAGGCTGGATCCGAGACTCCATGTATAGACCCCAAGGGCTAGGGACTAAGTATCTCGAATCTAGGTCCAGGGATGGTTTCCATGCGCCCTAGTCATGTAAAACCTAATTCCTTGATGAGGGATAAGAGAGGAAGATATGGATCCTAAAATATGTTTAATATCCATCCTAACGTACTTATGGAATATATTATAAAATGGTCTTGAATGACAAGAAGAAAATGAATAATCCTTTGTCAAGGATAAAATACCTATATTATTTTGATCTTATCAGATATTATCATTGAAATTTATTGATCTCTAATGTTTCTAATGTCTCCTTGAGAATCACTTTGAATGCAGATTTAGGTTTAAGTGTTTCACTAGAAAGGGGACATTACAACTAAGATTGATCTTGTTTAATATCATTACAGTTAGAAAAAAAATTGATTATATCATTAATCACCATTGATGGGCAACATAAATGTAGGAATCTTTGAGTGCTAAGTTGAGATATATAGGTGCTCATAGGGTAACTTGGGTCTATTTGCTTGTTGACTGCATGATGTCTTTTGATCTCTTATGTATAAGAACCCTCATATTGGAACTATCACGTGATCCATGGAAAGGGTACTAAAGTTGTATTGAATTGTGGTATGATTGTGTTCTACATAGAAGACAAGTACCATTTAATTTGCCGGTGTTGTTGTGATTGAGTAAGAGATAAACCATTTGTGATCATACTATATAGTATCCCCTAATATCTTTCTACTGACCATTAAGGTCGTATTTTACATAAAAGGCAAGTGCAAATATTATCTAATCCATGAACTAGACTATTATAAGAATATGGGGTTGCACCATAAGGTAAGTGAAATCAAAAGGTTAATATTACTATTATTATAGAGTGTATATCTTCGTATGATGATCTAAGGAACATAGTGTTGCCAGATCTGTCTTGAGTATGACTTACGTATTGATCATGCTTAAAGCACATTTACTAGTGTTGTTGTAAGCCTTCAAGGTGTTAGATAATGTTTATGTGACCTTGTTAATGCATGTTGTGTTCCGTCAAGAAGGATGTTATAATATAATATATTTATGATACTTGATATCTTTGAATCCTATATAGTAGGACATCATTTGGGGCCGTATTAGCAATTTGCATAACTATTGCATGTTGAAGATATTTTGATTGCTGTTGTCCTATGTTTGAATATGACTAAACTTATTTTAAGTTGATTATGTTGTTATGCTTATTTTTGTGTATGGATTTGATGATGGGAATATTAGTAACTGTTGATACGAAATTGGGTGACAACGAAACCCTCAGAGTAAGAACCTGTGTATAACCATTGGGAGATTAAAGTGAGGAGAATTATATTTGACTTCGATCTTGTTTGGAAGTAGGTATGTAGGTAGTTCTTGGGCAAAGGATGCCCCTGGACCCCAAATTTGTAGGGGAGGGGTTTAGGGAATGACTCCAAGGTATGGGGTGTTCCTAAACTTGATCAACCTTCCCTCTTCGATATGTTTCATCTTGAGGCTGAAACTACATCAAATAACAATGAACTCACCTTCCAATTAATAAGTCTTAACTATATAGGCCCAAGCCGATAAAAGACACTCCATTATCATTGAGCTTATCTACTATGAGGTTTGTGGAGTTTGGCTTCCACAATCTGCTCTAATCTTGGATGAACTTTTAGAGTCATGGTCATCATGGTTGGTCTATAATGTGAATGCATGAGAATGCCTCTAGACTTGTTGGGACTAAGATTATTAGAGTTTTGGGTGATGAACACTATAGCAAGTGTTTGAGCTTGGTGATAACTATAGGAAGGTACATGTTAGATTCAAGACCTTAGAGAGGTCTATTCTTCTAAGAAATAAGGGCATGATAAACTTGGCCATGACAAGGTTATATATGAGTTGTGGGAACATGCTAACTTTGCAATTGATGTTGATGTTGAACTAAACCATTATGGTCTAATGGTGTCAGCAACTCTTAATAGGTGTGGATGATTTTCCTGCTCTAAATATGTGCTTAGATTATGCTGAGTCAGGATGGAATTCCTTATGATTGTCTTTACCCAATGTGAGCAACTAATAATAAGTATTATCATTTATATGGCATGGTAGTTTATTTTTATACCAGTTTGGTGGGTAATTGTATGTTAAGCTTTATGATTGATATTATGTAAGTGTTACGTACTTAGAAGTAGAGTGTTGTATTTAATAGTACTATTGTGGGTTGGAGTTTTTCTCTAATAACTACTGTGAACTTGAGTAACAATGGAATGATGTAAATGGCCTTTGAGATTACTCTCTGAGTTGTTTTATTATGTATATGTGAGCCAACTCTTATAGGTACAATGTGTTACTTGCATGTTGGTAGTTTTAACCTCAGGACCTATAAGGCCATATGTATAGGGTTATGGATCATTGTGTGGTAATTGTAACCTGATTAACTAGTCTAAGTTGTGAATCCTTAGACAATACCTTTTAAATGCCAGAATATTGATCGAGATTGATACAAGAGCCAACTTCTTGGCATCACATGACGGTTGGAGTAAGGGCTCTATGAGGAAATAGGTAGGTGGTATGCAATACCTCCTAGAACATAGCTTGTTTTGCTCCTTCTGTGGTGATCATAGATGTTATAAGCCCTATGACCGACCTATAGATAAGCTTATTGTTGCTCTAGCTTGATAGGAGTCAAGGAGTGTGTTTTGCATAAAGAAATATTTGGTTGTATCATAGGGTTAGCAAGTTTTCACCAGTAGCATGTATGTGATAGATGTCATGAGCTACCCATTTTCATAAGGTTTAGATAGGCTTTCGCGAATGGCATGCAGAGGACAGATGTCAATACTAGTTTGACTTTCACCAATTGTATGCAAGTGATGGATGCTAGTATCTACTGGTCTCAAGAGTTTAGTGTTGGCATTGGGGTATCAGAATGATTCTGTGCATCCTATATCGTGTTTGCTTGAAGTATGTTTCACATGGTTCCGATTGTTAAAATAGTTCAAGTGACTAATAGTACAAGTAGTAGTTTTTGTTGAGGTAAAACCATAAGATATTATGAATATGTTTATTTGGTTATAAGATGAGTCGGATGCTTAGTGGGCTATGGAAATATTATTAATGGCTTCATATGTCATATGTTGTTACACTTACACTTTATCTAGTGATGACCACAAGTAGTATGAGATACTTTCTTGTCATCACAGTTGGTTGTGAACCAGAAAAATGATGGGATCCATGGTGTAGCACAAGATGCATCGACATTCCTTTTTCTAGTTGAGATTTATTTGAGGGCTTATGGGTTAGTGAACCAAGTAAATGGGAAGATGCTTGCAATAAGGTGGCAACCTTTCTCTTTGCTAGCTAGTCACTATGTGTACCTATGATGTGCATATAAGATAATCACATTGTGTAGGTGTGGTGCATGTGTGAGTTAGTCGCATTGTGTATATGTGATGTATGGGAATTAGTCACTATGTGTATATGTGATACCTGAATGGGCTAATCACATTGTGTATATATGTGATGTATGTCTAAACTAGTTATATTGTGTATGTATGATGGATGCATGGGTTATTCATATTGTGTATATGTGATGCATGCCTAAGTTATTGACATTGTGTATATGTGATGTATTTTTGAGTAAATCACTATGTGAACATGTGATGTCTATATGAGCTAGTCACTATGTGGTTTTGTGTAAGTTCGTATATTGATGTTGGCGTTGAACCAACATTTGACTAGACTACATTTGCTATCACACTATTGTGTATGCATTGAAATGGAATCATAAGATTCACTTAAAGGCAATGATTTTAAAAGTGAGATCAGAGATCTCATATCAAAGGAGAGGAAGAAGTCTCTATTGTTTGTGTACAAACTATAGAGCCTCTGATTCCTAGGAAGGGATATGTAGATAGGGCCATTGCGAATGAACCCTTGAGGTTTAGGTTTAGGTCTAGGGATGACCCTAACATTGAAAGCTTACCATGTTCTAGTGTGAATATCAATTGTGGCACTGAGTTGATGCCACGACTTTAGTTGGTAAGTCTTTGTAGTTGGCACTTCTAAATTAGATAGAAGATTCTTGAGTGATTAAGTTAGTACTTGATGTGTCAAAAAAAAAAAATAGTAGCAATTGGGGTGGTTATTACAATTATATTTATCAATGAGAAACACATACCTATGTTTAAGGTCAAAATTTGCCAAGAAAAATTATAGAACACATTCTATGAAATTTGGAGGAGCTTTGCATAAGAAAATTTTAGTGAGATTTTTAGTTAACAATATAGAATGACTGGTCCAATGGGACCTAAGTGGTAAAAGTAAATAGATTTTCAAAGTTGAGCTCAAATTAATGCCTAACATAAGTGTTAAATTTTGAAAAACATGAAGTAAAATAGATATCCTAATTGGTTGGAAAGTAAAATCCTAACATCTTCAAGATGATAGACAATTTCAAAGATGAGAGACTTCACGAAAAGAAATTTAAGAAGTGTTAAAAAGACAGTATGATAAGGAGTATAGCAACAACAATTTTAATAATTCACTGCAACAAAGTTAAATATAAATTAAAAATTATATTTAAATGATACACTTTGATAAATCTTATTGTAATAACCTCCCTTGATTATCACTAATTAATTTTTTTCCCTCTCTTTTTTGATCATCTCATAACATCTCAAGTACTATCTTAATTGACCAAGCAACTTTAGTAGAAGTGTTAGCTTCATAACCTTACCAACCATAGGCATGGTAGCAACTCTATGCCACAATCTTACATACTTGCACTAAGTATGGTAAGCTCCCAATAACATGGTCATCCCTAGACCTAGACCTATACCTCGAGGGTTCATTCATAATGGCCTTGCTTGTGTATCCTATTGCAGGAATTAGAGGCTTTGTAGCTTGCACACCAGTAATAGTTCCCTCTCTTTTTTGATCACCTCATAACATCTCAAGTATTATCTTAATTGACCAAGCAACTTTAGTAGAAGTGTTAGCTTCATAACCTTACCAACCATAGGCATGGTAGCAACTCTATGCCACAATCTTACATACTTGCACTAAGTATGGTAAGCTCCCAATAACATGGTCTTCCCTAGACCTAGACCTATACCTCGAGAGTTCATTCATAATGGCCTTGCTTGTGTATCCTATTGCAAGAATCAAAGGCTCTGTAGTTTGCACACTAGTAATAGAGACTTTATCCTCTCATCTAGAATGAGATCTCTAGCCTCACTTGTAAATCACAACCTTTAATTGAGTTTATACTTCCAATTCAATCCATATACTATAGTATGATAGCAAATGCATTCCAATCAAATGTTAGTTCAATGCCAACATCAGTGTACAAACACACAAAACCACATAAAATTCAACTCATACATACATCACATTTAGACATAGTGATTAACTCATGCATACAACACAGGTATACAATGTGACTAGCTCATGCATACATCACATATACATAATGTGACTAACTCATGCATGCATCACATATACACAATGTGGCTAGCCCAAGGATGCATCACATATACACCATGTAAATAGCTCATGCATACAACACCTATACACAATGTGAATAACTTTAACAACTTCACATGTACACATAGTGACCAACTTGCAATAGGAAGTGGATGTGACCCTACTACATGCATCTTCCCATCACTTGGTTCACTAACTCTTACCCTTTAAGGACATCCCAACTAGAAAGAGGAATTTTTGGTGCATCCCATACTATACCATTGGTCTCATCCTTTTACCTAGTTCACTGCCAACCATGATGACAAGCAAGCATTCCATACTACTTGTGGTCATCACTAGCCAAGGTGTAAGTGTAACAACATACAACACATGAGGGTATTAATTAGATTTCCACAACCCACTCAAGTTGATGGATCGGGTAACATCTATTGTTTCCATGCCACTGGCAAAAGTCAATCCAACCTATTATGGGGTAGCTCATGGCATCTACCACCTACATGGTATTGGTGAAATCTAGATAAGTCTTATCATTTTGTGGGTAGCTCCTAGCATTCGTCACCTCCATGCTACTGATGACAACTGACTAAACCTTAAGATACGACAATTAGCTCTTGGCATCTATCACCAGTATGATACTGGTGAAAGGTAGCTAAATTGTTCATGTATCATATCATGGATAGCTCCTAGCATCCTTCCCCTCTGTGCTACTAGTGAAAGTTGGTTAATCCTTAAGATACAGTGGATAGCTCCTAGCATTTGTCCCATGCATGGTATAGGTGACAATTAACTATTTGAACTTGTATTAGACTCGGTTCTAACATGTGGGGTCATCTTATAGCTAAATATACATAATCAAGATGTCGCAAGGATTCACAAACACTGGGAAGGTTGACCTAATTACATATCACATAGAGTTATCCATAAACCTATACATATGGTCCTATAGGTCTTGGGATCAAATTACTAACACTCAAGTAACACATTGAACCCACATGAGTTGGCTTCTATTTAGTTACATATGCATAAACAATTACAACACAAAGTAATCTCAAAGGCCATTCACTTCATTTAATTGCTACTTAGGAAACATAATATTTATTAGACAGAAATCAAACCCATGACAGTAATACTAGACAAAATTCTACTTTTGAGGACATAACATTTTTGTACATTACCAATCATAAAGTTTAACATACAATCATCAACCAAATAGATATAAAGGTAAAACACCATTCCATATTTGGTAACAATTATTGTTAATTGCCCATAGGTGGCAAAGGTAGTCATAAGGAACTCCATCTTAAATTCAACATAGATCCAACACATATTTAGAGTTGGTAGATCATCCATAAAGATCAAGAGATATTCATATCATCGTATTATAATAACTTAATTCAACATCATTATTAGATACCAAGTTAGTAGGTTTCCTCAACTCATTCATAGCTATGTCATGGCCAAGTTTATCATGCGCTTATTTGTTGGAAGAATAGACCTCACTAGTGTCTAGAGGCTAACCAATACCTTCCTATTCTTATCACTAAGCCGAGACACAATGTCATAATGTTTAGCATGCAAAACTCTAATTACTTTAGTTTAGACAAGTCCAAAGGCATTCTTATACATTCACATTGAATTGAAAAACCATGAAAATGGTGACTCTAAAAGTTCATCCAAGATTGGAGTAGATTTTGGAAATCAAACACCAGTAGCCTTAGAATAAATAAGTTTGATGGTGATGGATTATCATTTATTGGCTCAGACCTATATGGTGGGGACATATTAATTGGAAAGGTGAGTTCACAACCAATTAATGCAATTTTCAAGCTAAAGCATACTTAAAGAGGGAAGGTTGATCAAGTTTAAGAACAACCCCAAGCTTGTTCCTTAAATGCTTGGACCCTACTAACTTGGGTCACAAAGGGCATCCTTCGCACAAGGACTGCCTACATACTTGCTTCCAAATGGGACAAAAGTCACATGTAGTTCTCCTCACTTTAATCTCTCAAGAGTCATTCATATAGAATTCCTACATCCAAGATTTCATAACTACTCAACTCTCCTCATGGAAGTGAAATAGAAAGAATACTATAGAAGGAAAAATATAAAAAGGAATAAGACCAAATAGTGCAACAAATCACTATTTACTTATACCCATTCTACAACAAAGCCACAACTCGGACTTTTATTGATTAATAACAGATCTCAAAATTCTTGGATTACTATTGCATACCCCAATAGGGTTCCTTATAGTGACTTTCATCAATTAGTAATTACTTATAGTGACCTCTCCACCATTATGATTCATAATCCAGCATAAACATGTTAGAACCCTTACAAACTCATCTTAATAACACAAAGGCTAGGTTGATTACCTAACAAGTAATTCTCTTTGTTCTCACAGACCTATTAGGATAAATAAGTAGTCATGCAAGTTCTTTACAAGCCCCTTCAAATTTTTCACTAGGTTTGAAATGCATGCATTCATTAATGCCAACATTGCCAAAATCAAATCCATACATATAAATTCTAGTCATATCAGATCACAAGACAATGGTAGTCAAAATATCTTCACAATGCAACAATTATGCAAAGACTTGATATGGCTCCAAATGATGTCCTATAATATGATTCAATGATATCAAGTATTATAATCATATTATAGTATGACATCCTTCGTAATTGGAACACAACATGTCAAGGCAATGTGTTGTGTAAGGGGTCCAAAAAAGTGTTGAATACCTCTCTTGGAGCAATCTCCTAGCCGCCACATACGTTGCTGCATTGTAAGTTATAATTTGCATTACATTCTCTATGCCCACCTCTAAGACAACTTCCTCCAACATTACACTCAAAGTTTCTGCATTTTTTATTTTGTTAGAGGCATTAATTGACTTCAAAAAACTATCTCACCATTTGAAGCTACCAAAAAGTTGATAAGGGTGCGGTTCTTTCCATCCGTCCACCCATGTAAGAGAATAGTGTAGCCATACTTTCGCCATTGCTTCTTTTGTTCTTCCACAACTATCTTTGCATCTTCAACTGCATTATTGAGCAACTTCCCACATAAGTCTTTTTGAGAGGGTGCCTTGTAGTCTTTTCCTGCAACTGTCAATGCAGTTACCAAATTCTCCTAGTACGAGCTCTCTACCACATTGAAGGGAAGGTTGTTGAAATACCAAAAACTAGCACATGCCTTATTTGCTTCTCGGTGCACCTCTTTGTTCCACCCTATACCTTCCAATGATGGTTGTGCTCCAGGTGTGCTTTTGGGTACAAAAAAACTATGTGGTGTTCGTGTAGCCGTAGGTGCTCTACTCGAAGATGAGGTGGATGTTGATGTGTTTTGTATGCGTGGACTACGAATAGAGCCCACTATGCCTTCAGAAATCGTATCTTCGTTTGTTTCTGTTTGCAATTCAGGACCTCCAACATAAGCTATTTATGCTGTTATGGATGCTCTTGTCTTCTCCTTTTGTAGTTTTTTCTCATCCAACAATGCAAGGGCTGTAATCATCTCTCGTATCTCTTCATTGGGCTTCTCGTAGGACTTGGCATCATGATGAGTAATGCTTGCAAAATGGTATTTGAGGTGATTGATGCCTCCATGATGTAGCTTCTTATATTTTGTGCAAATGACTATCCTAGGTGTCGGTCCCTGTACAACATATTTCCAAGTGGGGTCTCTTGCTCCAGGGGGACGAGTTCCTATAACTGGCATCGATTGTTTTGAGCCTGAGCCTGATGTGGAGTGGGAGCCCAAACCAGAGGCCAATGAATCTCTATTTGCCATTGTATCTAACAGTAACCTACAAGTATAAAGTACAACTTATTTAAATTTTAAATTAAAAAAAAAGCAACACAAATTCAACATAAATTACTGTAAATCAGCATAAGGTAGTATAAATCAGTATTGAAAGAGGATGTTGCGGGCGGGAGAGGCTGCGAGAGCGAGCTAGGGTTTCATCGCCCTAGCTCGGCTTTCTCTGTTTTCTGCGTAGACTTTCTATGAACGAGGCAGGGATTAGAAGTATTCTGGGGCAGCGACCAAGGGTGGTCTATTTCCAGTTCTGTGGTTTGATTTTTTGTGTTTCTTGATCATCGTTTGTTGGTTGAAGTAGATTTTTGTGCTTTTGTGGGCGTTGTTTGGCTCTAAGTGTGGTGCTTGGACGGGGCTATGTGGGATTGAAAGAGCAAAAGCCTTTTTCTTTTGGTGTTGTTAACCCTCGATTTTGTCTTGGGCTGAGTTTTTTGTTGCCTCCATTGGTGTTGGGGCTGGGTTTGGTGTGGTCTTGAGTCGGGTTTTAAATGGGGATGCATGCGTCTCCCAATGTTCTGAATCGAGCTTCTCCTCTAGCGGGTGGTGGTCTGAGCTTTTTAGACTCGGAGTTGTTGGGTGAGGGCTCGTCAAGAATCGATACTTTCAGATTGCAGAAGGTGAATGGGTGTTTAGAGAAATCCCAAGAGCGGCCAGTTTTAGTGATCCAACTTGAATCTGTGGCCGAGGATGTGGAATATTACAGCAACCATGTGCTGATCTGTAAGTTCATGGGGATGAGGGTTTTGCTTTCTTTTCTTTTCTTTATGGTAGATTTCTCTTGTATCGCTGATCGGAATAGGGCTTTTGAAGGTGGGCCTTACTTTTATAACCAGGTGTGTCTCTTCATAAAACCTTGGCATGCTGGATTTAACTCAACGGAGGAACTATCTTCTAGAGTTCCAGTTTGGGTCCGTCTCCCTCGTCTACCTCTTGAATGCTGGAGAAGTGATATACTACAGATGATTGCCTTGCTACTTGGAAAGCCTATTGGTCTATCTTAGAAAACATTGAATAAGAGGGTTCTTTCCTTTGCTCGTGTGTGTGTGGAAATTGATTTGAATAACTCGCTTCCTGATTCTATCGACATGTCTATTGGTTCTTCTTCTTGGACTCAACAGCTTGACTATGAGGCGTTGCCTTTCAGATGCCGGTTGCATCATGAATATGGTCATCTTCAATGAAAGTGCCCCCAGGTTATCCAGACCTTTGGTTCAGGTAATACTCCTTCACACTCTGCCCCGAAGATGGATAAGGGTAAGGCCCCATGCAGGAGGTGGCAGTTGATAAGGAGGGTTTTGTCCTAGTCAAACCTCGTAACAGGGGTAGAGGTCAAAAGCGAACCCACAAGGATAGGCAGGAGGAGGAGATCGTCAACAGGTTTGATGCTTTGGAGGATTTGGTTCAGGAAGAGGGGGTTCCATTGGATTTGTAGGTGACAGATGGCTCCTTAGTGGAGAAAGATCTTGACAACCACCTTGTTGATGCCCCCTGCCCAGTTTAGCTCGAGATGCAAGAGTCTCAGATGGATATAGATCTCCTACCAAGGGTCAATTCAGGGCGAGTTGGGTTAGGTGCTAGAAGCTATTGAAGGTTCTGTTCTTATTGGTTCTGGTCACCCTAGTGAGAGGAGTGTTGCTGATCCAAGTAAGAAGAAGGCTTCTTCTCCTACTTTGGGTTTAGAGCAAAAGCTCCCCAAAAAAGGGGCCCCTGAGAAATCTCCTAAGGTTGGAAGGAAGAAGGATCGGGAAAAGGTTAAGTTAATTGGTGAGACGTTGGTGGAGTCTGGATTGGTAAGGACTATTGATGCTCACTTCTCCCAACCTCAGCGATGATTGTGCTCTCTTGGAATGTGAGGGGTATGAATAACATCCCTAGACAAAAGGCTATGCAGGAATTGATTCGTGTTCATTCTCCGGATTTAGTTCTTCTCCAGGAAACTAAAGTTTCAGTAGAAAGTATGATGAATGTGGCTTTGCAAATTTGTGGTAGAGGTCAATGTCAATGTGTGGGAGCGGAAGGTAGCTCTGGTGGGGTGGCCTACTTATGGGATCCGCATAGAATTTGTCTGATTTGGTGGCTCTCTTGCAAGTATTCTATTTCTCATGTTGCTTCCAGTGTGGAGTCGGGTGAGAGAATTCTTCTCTTTAACATTTATGCTCCTACAGATCTCCTTGGTAAGGCTCAGTTGTGGGCTCATGTTAGATATGTGTGCGCTTTAGATCCTTTTCTTCCTTGGGTTTTGGCAGGGGACTTCAATGTTGTCTCCTCGCTAGAGAAGAAGAGGGGTGGTAGTGCTCACTTGGACCCTTCTTCAGATCTTCTATGGGAGAATGTGGCTCTCTTGAAATTTGTTGATATCAAGCCCACCAATGGGGTGTTTACTTGGAATAATAGGAGTCTAAGTGGAGAAGTTGCTATATCTGAAAGGTTGGACAGATTCTTGGTGTCTAGTTTTTGGGTTAGTGATAGGTGGTCGACTAGCTCTGAGATTTTGGATGGGCGTGGATCTAATCATTGGTTGATTAAGCTTGCAGCGGATTTATCTCGGTGTTCTAAAAAGCAATCGTTTAAATGTCAGCTCATGTGGCTCAGAGATGGGTCTCTTCATGATCTAGTTCCTGATTGGTGGCGTCTTGGGAAGCGGAAGCATGGTACAACTAATGGAGATTGATTGTCATTGATGTCAAAAAGGAGATGATGTTGATCATATAGGAATTCACATGGTTCACATGCATGATGCATGTTCATGTTCAAGGAATGATGATGCAGGTATGATGCAATGTATGTATGTTATGTTTCATGTTTATGATAAGATGCAAGGTGATAAAATGCAAGGTAGGGAAGACACAAAGATTTCATATCATGGTGATGATGATCAGCAAGGTTGTTGTGATGTCAATAGGACATTAGCAGTTGATCACACCCATCACATTTGTATGTAGATCACTTTGTATGTGGTAGTTGATTAGGATTTTGGTGCATCATGTTGAGCTTGATAGTAAGGAATCATGTTTATGGTTGATGCAAAGTCTAATGTGCTTTCAAGTGTTGACATGCTTTCTATTTCATATCAGAATGTATATGAATCATGCTCATCATCAGGAGTTGTTTCATTCACAACAAATATTCTCACTCTCATTGGTGTTATCAAGAGTTATTTAAAAACTCATTTGACTTGTGATATTACATGAGAATCAGGGCTTCATGTGGTTGGTGTTGGATTGAGTTGATTGTAGTTTAAGAGTTGTCATCACCATCAGGGATTTTCATCAGGAGATAAGTTTCATATGGTTATTCAATGTAGACATCATTCATGCAGGAATTCACTCATAAATATGGTGAAGGTTTGCATTATGCCATGAGGAGATTTGTATCATCACTCATACTGACATTGACTAATGAAGGTAAAGTGATGAAAGTTTCTCTGTCTGCTACTTATTCTTCTGATCAAATTGTGATATCTTTCACAAGAGGTAGTCTTATGTTCAGTGTTAATGTTCTTCTCAACATAGCAAGGTGATATCTTTCACAGTGGGAGCTTTCTATTTGATGTTGATGCATTTGCTGCACTTTGTTGGAATAATGAGATTGGTCTTTACTGTTGTGAGTCATTAGTGTTTGGTGCCTGGTAATTATGTTCTCTTGGTTAAGATGTTGCAGTTAAAGAGAATAAAGAAATCTCAGATAAGTTCATATGCTTCATGAGTTCATACATCATGATAAGAGAATGAAGTGATCACAGATGTTGAAGTGTATGAAGAGATCACAGATAAGAGATTGACATTGGGTTATGATTTAATTCAGGGTTTTTGTTTGATTTCAGATCTCAAATCCACATTATCAAAAATCCTTAAGACTATTTCTAAAATCCTAAGCTATGACTTTAAAATCTTTATTCATGTCTTTTAGACCCTTCTCTGCCCATCACACCTTGTTTGCACTTTTGTTTTATTTTAATATTGACCTGCTGTTATAAGTTAAGGAGTAACTTAAGTTACTACCTTAAGGGGTTGTGGTCGTTACTTGACCGGCCCCTTCTTCTAAGAAGACCGGTTCTCTCAGTCAAAACCAAGTAACTCAAGCGGGAAATGCAAATGAAAGGTCTTGTCTGAAATTACAAAGGGCACGCTTTATGTGATCGATGGCCATTATTCAAATCTAGAGACCAATTTTTTTGGCTTAACTTTGACATGCCTTGGGATGTCAAAGTCTTTAAGACTGCAAGTTATTTGCTTTTAAAGATTAATTTTAGTATGTTTAAAAGGTTGATTCACTTAGAGTTTTTAAAGCTCAGATTTTTTGAAGATTTTTTCTATTTTTAAATTGCAGTGGGCCTATACTTTTCGAGAATAAGAAAATTAAAAAGGAAGGATATATTTAAAAAAAAAAAGAATATGAAGAGTTTCTTATTATTATTTGAGGCAGATATTGAAGAGATTTATATGCAGAATGGAGATTTTATTTGATACAGATAGATAATATTTTGTGAAGATAAATGGGAAGAAGAATATGAAAGGACTTCGTGCAGATGAACAAAGAGTTTTATTTCTCTGACAGTGGCAGATTGCTTAAATCCATTGATGATTTTAATTAATGATATATATGATGAATATCATTCATGGTTTTTATTGAGAAGATGAAAAGGTTTTATTTTATGAGAAGAGGAAAATGAATCAGAGAAATAAAGAATATGAATGGTTATGCAAAGTAGAGGAATTTAATCTTATTTTTTTGCAGGTTCCTGATAGATGAAAAAATATATATAGAAAAAACAGTGTGTGATGATTGATGCAGAGATGAGAAGAATGTGAAAGTATATCCTATTTGCAGGTGCATCTAGATGAAGACATTATTTTAAGGGTGGTTTTTGAAGAAGAAAATGAAGGTGAATCAAGTTATACAAAAAGTGATTGAGAGAGATGAATGAGATATATTTTGTAGGTGATTTGATGAGATGATTAAATTGATTGTATTTGAATCTTTGTGTGAGTGATTAATCACAGTGTATGTAATGGTGCAAATCAAATTGACTTGCAATCATTTCTTGCACACTAGGCTTTATGTTTTGATAATGGTGATTGTATTTGTCAGTGAGATAGATTTATGCCAGTGAGGCTTTGTATGTCAGTGAGGCATAGTTAATTGTCAGTGAGACAACTATTGTTGTAATCAATGAGATTCAAATAAGCCAGTGAGGCAAATTTTCAGAGTGGTTTTTATTCTCCTTGAGGGTTTTCCACTCATCAAAACCTATGTCATGTGTTCTCTTTGTGATTGATTATGTTGTATCTATTTGATCATCTTCATTTAAGTTTTGCATAGCATGATAACTATGTCTTTCAGTGAACTCCTTGCACAATATTTTTGAGTCAGGTTTTGAAATGTTAAAAATTATACAACACTGATTCACCCCCCCCTTAGTGTTGTCTTATACTCCAACAACAACAATGTACTCCTCCAAGAGACTCCAATTTATTAAATATATGTTGAAACGCTGGAACAAACATCAGTTTGGTAATGTTTTTCAAGCTAAGAGGAACGCTCAGGCTCACTTGGACTCTATTACTTGTTAGATTCAGGACCATTGTCTCATTGAAGAAAATAGCAAGTTGGAAGCTGCTACGGTGAAGGAAGTTGAAGAATGGGAATTAAGAGAGGAAATTATCTGGAAGCAAAAGTCTCGGATTGACTAGCTCTAAGAGGGAGATCGGAACACTTCTTTCTTTCATAAGTCTGTTAAGGACAGAAGGTAGGGTAGTATTATCTCTTCCCTTTTGTCTCTAGGAGGGGTTCTTCTCTCTTCCTCTGCTAAGATTTCGAAGGAAACTGTCTTTTTTTTTTGCTTTGTTTTCTGAAAATTCACCTCCAGTGGTTGAGGATGAAGCTACAATTCTAGATAGTATATACTGTCTCTTGTTACTAGTGAAATGAATGAATCTCTGCTTAATCCAATTTCCTTGCAGGAGCTCGAAGATATTGTGTTTCAGATGAAAAAGGGAAAGGCTCCTCGGCAAGATGGGTTTCTGGTGGAGTCCTTCCAAGAATTTTGGGAGGTGATAAAGTTGGATCTGCTGGAGGTAGTCCAAGAATCTCACAAGAATAAGCAAATGCTGAAGGCCATGAATCCTACTTTTCTGGCTCTCATCCCAAAAAAGGAAGGTGCAAATTCTTTAGATCTTTTTAGGCCAATTTCCTTATGTAATTTGATGTACAAGATAATTACAAAGCTAATTGCAGAGTCCCTGAAGCCTTGGTTAAGCAGGTTAATTTTTGAAGAGCAAGGTGGCTTTGTTGTTGGCATACAAATTCTTGATGGGGTCATTATTGCGGCAGAAACTATTCACTCTATGGCTTCTTCCAAAGAAAAAGCGATGTTTATCAAACTGGACATGGCCAAAGCTTATGATTGTGTTAAATGGGCCTTCTTATTCAAGATTCTAAGGGCTTTTGGTTTTGACAACACCTGGATTGAATGGATCAAGAGTTGTGTCATGTCCTCTTCCTTCTCTGTGTTGATCAATGGTGAACCATCTGAGTTGTTTGGTGCTTCTAGGGGACTTCAGCAAGGGGATCCTTTATCCCCCTACCTTTTCATTTTATTGGTTGAAGGACTAGGGAGATTTATTAGATCTCGTGTGAAGCTAGGTCTCATTCAGAGTTGGAATTGGGGAAATAATATTCCTCCCCAATCCCATCTTCAGTTTGTGGATGATACTGCTGTGATGGGTAGGGCTAGAGTTGTGGAAGCTGTCACTTAACGAAAAGTCTTGGATAGTTATTTGGCTGCTTCGAGATAGAGTATTAATGAAGGGAAGTCGTTTATTTATTTCTTTAACACCCCTAAGCTTATTCAAAGGAGAATTGGTGGTATTCTTAGATTTCAGATTGGCTCACTCCCTTTTGTGTATCTTGGCATTCCTCTTGCTGTTCGTTCACTTCCTAGGCTGTTTTGGCAGGAGATTATTGATAAGTTCCGTAACTTGGTTAGCCACTGGATTTGTAGGTGGCTCTCTACTGTGGGAAGAGTGACTCTCTTGAAGTCTGTGGTTCAAGCTCTACCCCTATATAGGTGCTTTGTGTTGTCTGCCCCTTCTAGCTTCATCAAAGACTTTGAGAGTCTTTGTTGTTAGTTTCTTTGGTCCAGAAATCTTCTTTACAGGAAGTAGAGTTTGGTTAAATGGGAGGATACCTACAGACCGAAGCGGGAAGGTGGGTTAGGTTTACAATCGACTGATTTGAATGGGTAGGCTTTAGCTGCTAAGCTATACTGGAGATGGTGCTCTCAACAACATTAGATTTGGGCTAAAATCCTCTCCTCAAAATATCTGGGGGAAGTTGAGAGTGTTGATGTGCCTCGTGTTAGCTTGGCTGGGAAGGGATCTATGATTTGGGGGACTCTTAAAAGAGGTGCAAGGTTGGTCAAACAAGGGCTGTTTCGGATTTGTAATAGTGGCTAGGATGCTCTTTTCTTGTTTGATTCTTGGGATGGCCATCCTCCCATCATGACTACTCACTCGCATCTGCAGGCTTTATGTGATCACTTTCTTGATGCTGGTTGGAGTTGGGTGGTGGACTTCAAAACTCCCCATGTTCTTGATCAGGTTACTGCATATAGGTGGAAGGACCCATAGGAGTGGCCCCCTAGGGGTTCAGTGGAAGATAGACGGGAGCTGGTTACCATTTTGGCTGGTTGGGTTTGTAATTCTCTTCGGGGGAGGGATGTTCTAGCCTAGGGACTTGATCCAAAAGGCAAATTTTCTGTTGCCTCTGGTTATTAGGTGCTGGACAACTAGGTTTTTGGGTGTTCGAGGGTCTCTTGGTGGAAGCAAGTATGGAATAATTTTGCTTGGCCTAAATGTAATTTCTTTTCTTGGCTCGTGGTTCAAGGAAGATGCCTTACGTCGGAGAATCTTTGGAAGCGTAGTTTTCAGGGGCCTTCTAGGTGTGTCATGTGTAATTGCCATGAAGAAGGTATTTCTCATCTCTTTTTTCAGTGCTTCTTTGCTAGAATGATTTGGAATTACTGGTGGAGGATATGGAAACAACCATGCAGACATGTGTGTTCTTTGGAGGAATTTTGGAAGGGGCAGGGGAACTCTCCAGCTAAAACTTCTTGTCTTCAAATAGCTTGGGTTATTGGTCCTAGATTGATTATATGGCATATATGGTTGGAGCACAACTGCAGAATCTTCTTAGACAAGAAGTTGCTGGTGGGTCAACTTTGGTTGAGAATCTTGGGGGTCCTGTAGGAAACCCTAGTAGCTAAGTGTGACTTGTCTGTTCTTGTGGACCTTGGTGATTTGGGGGTGATTAGATCTTTGGGTCTTTCTATTGGTTGTAGGAGAAGCTTGTTGTCTGGTCAGCGATGGTGTGGCAGGGGGAAGATTCAGCAAAGTGGTCATTGGTGTCCCCCTCCTCTAGGAGAGCTGAAAATTAAAATTGATGGGTCATCTAGAGGTAATCCTGGGCATGCTGGGGCAGGTGGTATTGGCAGGGATAGCTCAGGGGTTGTGGTCTTCTTCTTTTCTATTTATAAAGGTCAGCAAACTAATAACTTCATGAAGGCCTTGGCTATTCTTTTGGCGTTGGATCAGGCTTGTGCTTTTGGTTGGAGGCAGATTGTTTGCAAGTCGGATTCTTAGGTTGTTATTGATATGATGAATAAGTGGTGTCTTGATGATGTAAATTGGCAGCTGGTGGTTGTGGTCAGACAAATCATTGCTTTGAGTGGGGTTTTGGAGTCTATCACCTTTTGTCATATCCCTAGGGAATGGAACAAGGTGGCAGATGGCTTGGCTAGATGGACGTCTGAGCATATGGGTACTTGGAATGTGAAGATTGGGAAAGCCTTCCTGGGGGCCTGTCCCAGGTTCTTGAAGACAGGGTTATGGAGGACATGAGATGTTTCTTGGGAGTGTCATGATTTCTTGGGTTTGGTTTCTTGACCCCTGGTGGGTTAGGTTTTCTCTGTCTTTGTATGGATTTTCTGAATCAATAAAGTTTTTAGCCCCCTTTTTATTAAAAAAAAAAGTATAAATCAGTATAAATCAACATAGATTAGTGTAAAACTGCATAATTTTGATATAACCTAGTGATTTTATTTCAAAAATAAAGTATAAATCAGCAAAGTAGTTCATTTGTTAAAAAAAATTGTGATTTCATAAAAAAAATTAGTAAAAATAAACAAAAAATTGCTAATAAATCAATGTTTTTGCAAATAAGATCGTAAATGCATGCTATAGTATGAAATTATGAATTGTTTACAATCTACGTGTTGGATTTTAGCAGCGAAAATGAATTTAAATGCTTGCAAAAAAAAAAAATAAGGTATTAACTTGCCCTTGAATTTCTTGAATTTGCACTTCAAATTCGCCTAAAAATCCTTCCAATAAGCTCAAATGGATGCAAGAGTGCTGTGTGAGGAAGGTTGAGGGGCGAATGGGGTTTTATAAGCAAAAAACAATGTTTTTTTTGCGTTTTTGGCGTGTCCAGATGCATTTTGTGTTTTTGACGCCTCTGGTGAGTCGTGGGCATAAACTCTCCGAGTTTTCGACCAAAACTCAGTGAGGTTTTGGCCGAGTAACTCGCCACATGACAAATCCGGCGAGTTTTAGGATTGAACGCAACTGCAAGATTGACCTTGGACGAAGAAATGCAAATCCTAGAATTAGGAACAAATGCATGGAAGTCTTGGCTAATAATGAGGCAAATGTGTGGGAATGAGTGCAAATAAGAATAGGATAGGGTTGAATGTATGGAAATATGTGTAGGTAGGAGAAAATGAAGATGGATAAGGATATAACTCTTTTAATGTTCCTTGATGTGTGCAAGAAGTGTTCATTCCATAGATTCTATTATGAATGAATTAAGGTTAGTCCTTAAATACCATACTAAGTGTGCAAAATATTTCATGTTTCAAGTAGGCAAATAATGACTAAAAGGAGAAAAAAAAATGACTCCAAAAATTAAATTCGAGTTTAAAAAATCTCAAATCATTTCCACAATTATACATATGACCAAAGTCTTTTATACTACTATAAATCTAATCCTAGATTAATAAAAAATAAATTTCAGAATTAAAACTGATTCTTAAAGATGAGTATACCAACCCTTAAGCAAAAAAAAAAAACCCAACCAAGATGAATCCAATACACAATCTTCACCATTACAATAATACATAACTTTTTTAATTTTTCATTTAAATTTATTTGCTCGGTGGTAGCATGTTTTCTCTGGACAACTAAGGAATCTTCAATTTTATTTATTCATCTATATTTAGTAGTAGAATTTGTTTTATTTAAAAGAAAAACCAACTTTTAATTTTATAATAAACAAATAACTAAGGAGAATGTTTCGTCGATGATGTACAGAGCTAATTTGCCTGAGAGTTTTTCTCATGGAAAATTTGAGCAGCTACTGAAGGGGAAGATAGCTGGATAAAATATTTAATCTTTCTTTTCTATCTAATGGCAGCCAAGGGTTTGCCCTTTGATTCCAAAAGAAAACCCATTTATCTGGAACCATATCTATGCAAATTGCTCTCTCAAATAGCACCAGCCAAGGAAAATATTGCAGCTCCCCTCATGCAACCATCGCCCAAATGTAACGTGGAATCTGCATGTTGTCTATCATCTTGCAAGGAGAGTATTTTTAGTGGAATTAAAAATAAGTTAATTGCAGCTGATACTTCTAAAAATGTGTAATAAAGGTAGAATAAAAAACTTTGGGTAGCTGTATAAAGACTTATGGTATTAGGTTTATCTGTGAGCAGCGGATTCCTAATTTTTCTAATAAAATCTTCCAAGTAAAGATAGAGAACCCCTTCCATGGAACCTGTGATGAGCTTTGACCAAGAAAACTTTAGGTAGATTTTTAGTTAGCATGATAGAGTGACTAGTTGAATAGGATGCACTTTAAGTAGTAAAAGTATATAGGTTTTCAAAGATGAACTTAAATTCAAGTCCAACATAAGTGTTAATATTGGAAAAATACAGTTATTGAGGGCATCATGCAATAGTCATAGGTGGCACTGTTATTTTGTCCACTTGATGTCAAGCCTTAGGCTGTAATAACTACCTTGGTTAGTATTAATTTTATTTTATTTTAATTACACATGAAGTACTAACTTAATTGGACAAGCAACTTAATTCAAGGACTTATCAACCATAGCCTTGGCAACAACTCTGTGCCACAAATCATAATTTCATATTGGAAATGGTAAGCTCTCCCTATTAAAGTCATCCCTAGACCCGGACCTAAACCTTGAGGGTTCATTCGTGATGGCCTTGCCTACGTATCCCTTCTTGGGAATTAGAGGCTCTGTAGTTTGTATACCAATAATATAGGGGCTCCATCCTTGTCACATCCCCGCTGAAGGAGACTTTCCTGTAGTCTCTTACGAGGCCAAAGAAAACAAAACAAAAAATAAGACATTTCATTAAAGCGGGTTGATGGAAGAAATAAAGAGGAAGACCATTCCTAAAGGGATTGAGGAGACAAAATTTATAGCGCCAGTATGGGCGCCTTGGCAGGAGAATGGATCCCAACTACTATGACTTTGCCTAAGAGGACAGGGCGCAAGGTATGGACATCCATCAAAGCATTAAGGATAGATGAATTTCTTCAGACAAGTTAGTTGGCATTGTTGTTAGTAAGGGAGTTGCTGATTTGTAGGTTGGGAGGCTTAGGTGAATAGATGTTACCACGATACCCGTGCTCTGAGAGTGGAGTTATGTAGAATGAATTGGCACCGTACCCGTTAAAAATATAAGTCACCAGCATAGCTAGAATGGCCCAAACAAAAGAGGCTAGACATCCATCTAAGCCGGAAAGGATAGAGGAGGTGTTTCTAAGATTTTAGGGGAAAAAGGAGGTGGGCAATACTCAGGTGGATCATCTCTTGAAGCTCTCGCCTCAATAGGACTGCAAGTCTATAAGGAGATGAGAGCTTGGAAAAGGGAGATTCGACTTGGTCAAGTTTGAAAAGAGTAATCGAGAGTAGGGTCCTACCTATCCTATATTCTCTGAAGGATATGCAAACGCGGTATGGTGTTTGAAGGAGCTGCCTTCTGATCGACTCTCGCTCAGGTTGGACTATGGGTGTAACTGAAGGTTTCAAAGGTTAGATGGTAAATATTGTGGTGAATGACATGATTAAGTCAAGAGACCGAGCACCGTTAGAAGTTGCGAATCACCTAGTGGGAGTGGACAATGTTAAAAAGGATTCCCTTCATAAATTAAATCCGAATTCATTAGGAGGGTAAGTGCAAGAAACTCGGTCCACATGTAGGGGAAGTCGCGCAAAGAAAAAAAATGCTGACAGCAACGGGTACCCGTTTTCAAATAAACGGGTACCCGTTTAGGAACGGGCGCCCGAACCTAAAACGGGTACCCGTTTTAAAAAGGGTACCCGTTTTGTTTTATAGAACGGGTACCCGTTTTGTTTTATAGAACGGGTACCCGTTATAAAACGGGTACCCGTTTTGTTTTATACTATTTTTAGAAACGGGTACCCGTTATAGAACGCATATCCGTTTTGTTTTTTATTGTTTTTTAGAACGGGTACCCGTTTTAAAACGGGTACCCGTTTTGTTTTATATTGTTTTCTAGAACGGGTACCCGTTTTAAAACGGGTACCCGTTTATAAAATTTTGAATTTCACACCCACGCTTTTGGTTTCGTTTTAGGCTCAGGAAAGGCATGGGTAGCCGACCTTGAGCCTTGGACCTGCAAGTATTTCTCTAAGTACAAAACCAGAGGAAAGACTAACTTCACCTATATGGCTGATGACATTTTTTTCTAAATTTTTTTACGAAATTAAAACCCATTATAGATCATAGTGTCTAGTTTTCAAATATGTAATTTTTTTTTGGATTAGACTTGTTTTTCTATTTATTATTAAATTTATGAACAAACTGGTCCAAAAACTTGAAATGACAGGTGTTTGTATTTTTTTAATAACTTTTAATTTTTTTTTAAAAAAAAATTATATGTCATCAATCTACACGTCATTCTTTACACAATGAAAAAAAAAAATTTAATTTTATGATTTTTTTTGCTCAAATTATGTTGGCCGTACACAAGGGGTTTTCAAAAGTAGCAATTAGGCCTAATAAAAAATTAATAAAAAAAAAATTATTTGGAAAAAAATTATAAAAAAATATCCTCATCAAACTTCACTATACTACACATCTTTTCCCAAAAGGATTTTGAAAAATAATTTTATTTGGGTCAAATTATGTTGGCCGTACACGTGCATGGTATGGTTAAAAAAAAGTGACTTTTAAATAGTGGTTTTTAGAAATGTCTATTAAAAATCAATTTGTATCATTTGGGTATTGAAAAAAATTACATATTTGGAAACTAGACTCCGAGTACTACATTTTATATTTAGTGACTTTTTTAAAGATTCCATCTCTAAGTTCTTCAAATTTTAAGGTCAAATGTGACAAATTCTAAAAATTAGGGAAAACACTTCCACTTTTTGGCCAAAAAGTGGACCCAACTTCTTGCACTAACCCAGGAGATGTGGTTAAAGCTATGGGGTATTAGTGGTATTAGCAAGACCACAGCTGCCAAGGTCATGTATAATCAAGTTTCAGGTTAGCGTAGCTTCAAACTTCAAGAAAATAGAGGATGATTTTGTAGATAATGGCGTCCAAGGCAATGGAAGACAACTTTCAATGCCTAGATTTAAAGATATCTTCCACATCATTTCTAGAGATAAGTGCACCCCTTCTTCCTCTTATTTTCGTAAAATAATGTTTAACTCTGAGATATGCACTTAGTCCGTTCAAACACAATTTAGTTCTGTTGATTTATGCTTTGTATATAAAACTTTAGGTATTATCCCCTAATTCACATTTCAAATAGTTTGCATGCCTTTTCTAAGATTAGTTAAAGCTCTCATAAAAGATACTCCAGCATTTTATGTGAAGCATGCCTTGTACTTGGTATAGCGAGTTTATATATTTTAGTGATTTGATATGTTCATGTCATACTAGGTAATGTGTGATATTGGTTACATCTATCTTATTAATTTGGTGACAATTTATTATTGTCCAAATTAGGAATAACATATGAAATAGATGAATAGGCAAAGATTCCATTTAGGTGAAAGAAGTGGAGTTAAAGTCTAAATGTCAAGGCTTGTCTATATAATTATTTAAGTGTATTAGTCACTTTATTAGAAACAAGTACATATGACTAATGATTGTTTTAAGGTCATTTACATGTTGAGACCATTGATGTTATATTCTGTAAATACCAACATGTATGTCATCACATTATAAATCGAGTTGACAATTAGGTAAAGATTTATATGTCTTAATATGCTCAGACTAGAAGTTCTACTTTCATCTATTGACACCAATCTATTTAGTTGGCTAGTTGGGGGTTATTATTTCATTTTGCCTTGTTAAATTATCAGGGCTATTTTGTGTTTGTAAAACACTCCTTGTGACAGAGAAGGCTTATAGTACAATCGTTGACCTATTAACTTTATTGCCAACTTTGAGCCTATTTGTAGTAAGTGCAAATGATAGTTGAAATGGATTATACTAGTTCTTATGAGTGCTGGTTGTTCCATGGTTGTGTTTTGATAGCTTATAGATTAAGAACTTGTTATATGGATAATGTGTACATTAAGCTGCGTCTTATAAATATGTAACTCTCTTCTAGTGAGGTTAATGAGGTCATCGCATAATAGAATGGAATGTTATGATATTCTCCTAGTTATAAACAACACTATGTACCGAGTACTTGATCGCAAGGAGATGTCTTCAGGATCCATGCGTTAGGTGATAATTACATGTGTGGTGTGTTGGAATTAGATCGGACAACGTAGAGGGGGGGTGAATCAGTTCTCACACAAAATAAACTTTTTTTGCTTTTAACCTTCTTTATTATCTTACTATCAGATTAATGATGTAAACATTAAAGCATAGATCAACAACACATGAGCAGAAACATAATCAACACACTTGACACCAAAATTTTGACGTGGAAACCCGGTTAAGGGAAAAACCACGGTGGGGGTTAACCCACAAAGATTTGTACCTTCTTAAAAGTACTTTAGAAAAATAGAAGGCACATGCCTTCGGGCGCACTGCCCTTAGCTCATTGCTCAAAAGAGAGGCTCACTGCCTACAGAATTTATTTAGAACAGAAAGGATTAACTGAGAAATAACATCTTATTTCATGCCTGATTCAGTTTCAATGAATGCTCACAAAACTTCTGCTTTGCCCCAAATTCTTCTTCGTTGACTTTTTCACTCTACATTGCTCTCGCTCCTTTTCTTCTCTGCTCTGCTTCTAATCCTTTATTCGGATTTGACTTGTTTTGCTCAAGGATGATTTTTCACAACTCTTCAACAAGTATTTATACACTTCATCAACCTTGGAATGATCAACAAGGTCGGCCAAACTTAACGCGAATCTTTACACTGTTGGCCAAACATATCTGAGACTTGAATCTTCCTCTACTAACACGCCATGCTTCATAAAATGATCTTTAGATCATCCGCAACACGCTAGGAACATCCAGTCGGGCAAGACTGTGAAGAACATCAACTTCAAAGAGGAAATCTTCAATAACAAGCTCAAACTCTAATGCGGACCTCCAACATAGTAGCCACACGATGTAGAGACCTCTACAAGCACATTGAATTTACCAATAACATCCACTCTAAACCAAATTACCAGAATCATTTGTATCTTCCTCCAGAACCTCAAGAACATTGTCTGCCGTGACTGTCAAACTAAAAGGATGGCTTGCGGACCTCCAAACCACAAACCACTGGAGTTGATGGTACACATTGACTTCCCAAACATGCCTTCAGATCCGCAGATCATAATATTTCACTGTGGAGCAATCCGGACCAACTTACTGTCACTCTGTCTCTTCTGAATACTGCAAGATCCAGTTCTACTCAGATGGCCATAACTTCTTCAAATCTTCATGCGGACTTCTCAATTCTTGACTGGAACAACCTCTGACAATCCTCTACACAGCCATAAGGTCCGCGAGCATTGAGTCTTCATTAATTTTCTCAATATCCTCAACATTCTAGTCTCTCGAACAGGCAACAAAATAAGGAATAGTTGACACTAATGACAACAAGAATATGTTGACATCAATAACACTGTTTAGGCACATATTTGCAACAATCTCCTCCTTTGTCATTGATGGCAACATATGTTGTGAAAAACTGATTCAACCATCATGACAAAAACTTGAACTTTGTAATGTCCCCTTTCTAGAGGAAACACTTAAACCTGAATATCCATTCAAAGTGATTCTCAAGGAGACATTAGAAATATTATAGATTAATAATTTTTGATGATAAGATCAAATAAGATCAATGATAATGTATTCACATCATTCCAAGGATTATTTATTTCCTAATTATTACTTGCTATTGATAACTATTCTATAATACGTTCCATAATTCAATCATGCATATTTTCCTTATTACTCTTCCTCATAGAACTAGGCTTTACATGTATAGGGCGCACTGAAACCATCTCTTGACCCAGCCTACGGGAAACTATGTCCCAGCCTACGGGCCTTAATACGGATGGAATTACTCCGCCTTTTCCCACAATACCTAACATTCCTTTAAGGATGAAGTAATAGAGAAATATAGAAGTAATAATCTAAGTTCATCTTCCCATATCATCTTCCTTCTATTCCTTAACCATGGATGGGGAAATTATATGTCTAGGGCGCGTTGAACCCTCTCCAATGCGATTGGGAATGGAATTACTCCGCCTCTCCCTAGCATCCTTGTCTAGGGCCACCCTCTCCAATCCATCGTGATGGAATTACCCTGCCTTTCCCTAACAAGACCGCCACTCCTATAGTTATAGGAAATGGAAGTGATGGGATGGTTATGTTTTTCTTTTCATAATGTATATATATGTTCATATATGTCTCAATCATGTTTCTTTATTTAAGAATGTACTACCTGGAATTCTACTATGCTGTCGCAATATAATTTTTATTGTTTTGTTGTTGTCATTTATATACTTTATAATATATATTTCACTCTCTTTTATTGCTGATGTACATATCTCTATATATTAATTTATGACATCTTTCCTACTTATGACTCAGAAATATATATAATTAATGTAGATCTAAATATATGTATTTATCCGACACTCTTTTTATATTTTCTTCGGATGATGTTTTCCTTCTATCTCACAACCTTTATTTATTTCCCTTTCAAGGGATATGTTGGAAAAGACACCTCTTATTATGCTTGGTGGTAAAAGACATACTTACCCTCTTATAATTATTATTGCTTTATATTAATTTCTTTTTGTGATAAAACTAGTTCTAACCATATGTAACTCCCTTATCATAAGAGTATAGGTTAAAAGATGTTTATTTATATTATTTATATTTATATTATATCATTATAATAAATGATATATTATTTATTTTTATATCATTTATATCATAATAAATGATATATGGTTTATATTGTATTATTTATATTTATATTACAATATAAGATAATAATAATAATATTTGTATTTATATTATTAGATATATTTATAATATATTATTTATTTATGTGAATGCTGGTATCAACCAACTTAATTGCTGCACTTACAAATATCCTCCTTCGGCCTCCCCTTAATCTTTTTAAAGTACATTATTTATATAATATATATGGTATAAAATTTAAATAAATACATTTGTTATTAAGTATGGGAGCTCTTTTATCTTATTTTATTCACAAGCATATAATATGGTGGGATAATGTTTTTGTCTTACTAGACTTTTATCTTTATATGATTTTATTTTGAATTTGACCTTTTGTTTAACCGTATAACTTTGCCTTATCCTAAATTACTTTACTTTGTAAATTACTTTAAATAAATACATTTGTTATTAAGTATGGGAGCTCTTCTATCTTATTTTATTCACAAGCATATAATATGGTGGGATAATGTTTGTCTTACTGGACTTTTATCTTTATATTATTTTATTTTGAATTTGACCTTTTGTTTAACCGTATTACTTTGCCTTATCCCAAATTACTTTACTTTCTAACTTTAATGGGTAATAGCTTTAAAGGGTAAGACTCTTCGTAATATTTATTTTTATATATAATAATAAATCTTATTAATTATTAACATAAATATTATATAAAAAATATTTATATTTATAATATATCTAGTTAATTAAATATATATATTTTATAATATTTATATTATATTAAATTAATAATATTATTTATTAAATAATACATATTAATAATATTATTTATTAAATAATACATAGTAATAATATATTTTAAATAAATATATTATATGTTTAATTTATATAAGGATAACTTATTATTTTAATAAACGATTCAATTATAAATCATTATAAGGACATGACAACCCATTATAGAGACATGACAAACTCCCCCTGACTTCTGCAACCACTTCCTTCATTGCTCCCCCTATCATCAGCAATTAGTTTTTCACGTCTTCTCTCCTTTGACATCAATGGCAAAGGGCACATATTTGCAATCTTTACTCCCCCTTTTTATTTCAGATTGATCTCCAACATTTGCATATTGACTAGTCCTTAGAGTAGTATTTTCTCAACATCAATCTGGATCTCAAGATATGACTGAGAATTCCATTAGACTGATGCACCTCAGTGCATCTTAGTTCTGATTCGGAGGGGTAATAACCCCTAACTTCTTTTTGAGATACTCAAAGGTATCCTTGGGAAGAGGTTTAGTGAAGATATCTACAATATGATTTTTGGAAGACACAAACTTCAACTTGACTTCATTCTCAATTACCTTCTCTCTCAAGAAATGAAACTTGATAGATATATGCTTTGTCTTTGAATGCAACACTGGATTCTTTGAGATGCTTATTGCACTAGAATTATCACAAAAGATTGTGACTGGCTCCTCAAATACAACTCTAATGTCCTTCAATATTTGCTTCATCCACAGAACCTGAGTACAATTATTTGTTGCTGCTATATATTCTGCTTTTGTAGTAGACAGAGATATTGCCTCTTGCTTTTTGCTCATCCAAGAGACAAATCTTCTTCCCAAAAAAATGCACCACCACTAGTACTTTTTCTGTCATCCACATCCCCTGCCCAATCAGCATCTGTATATGCATGAAGAGTGAAATAATTGTCCTTTGGATACCACAATCCATAATCAATTGTCCCCTTGAGATATCTGAAATTTTTTTGACTACCATAACGTGGGATTCTTTTGGATCAACTTGAAATCTAGCAACAAGTCCAACGACATTCATGATGTCAGGTCTGGTCTGAGTCAGATAGAGCAATCCTCCAATCATTGATCTATACCTTTTTTGATTTGCCTTGGGGGAATCATCATTTTTACTTAACTTGCATCCGGTTATCATAGGTCTACCTACTGGCTTTGAATCTTCCATTCCAAACTTTTTCAGCAATTCTTTCACATACTTGGACTGAGATATAAAGATACCTTTATCTGACTGAACAATTTGCAAACCTAACCTAGGAAGAAATTCATCTCTCCAAACATTGACATCTCAAATTCACTTTTCATCTAATCAGCAAATGTTTTGCACATACATTCATTTCCACTAAAAATGTTATCATCAACAAAGACCTCAACAATCAGGATGTCCTCATGATTAATCTTGAAGTAAAGATTACTATTAGCAATACTTTTGCTAAAACCTATCTTAAGCAAATATTTATCCAATCTTGCATACCAGGCTCTTGGAGCTTGCATGAGTCTATACAAGGCTTTTCTCAATCTACAAACCATATCTCCCTGATCAGACAACTGAAATCCTTCCGGTTGCTCAACGTAGACTTCCTCCAAATCTCCATTCAGGAATGCTGATTTGACATCCATCTGATACACTTTAAAATCTCTGAAAGCAACAAATGCAAGAAATAATCTAACTGCCTCTATTCTTGCCACCGGAGCAAAAGTTTCTTCAAAATCAATTCTTTCTACTTGAGAATAGCCTTTACATACCAACCTTGTTTTGTTTCTTACAACTTCACCATCTTCATTTAGTTTATTTTGAAAGACCTATTTGGTTCCACTGACATTTTTGTCCTCAGGTCTAGGGACAAGATCCCAAGTGTGGTTCTTTTCAATTTGCATTAATTCTTCTTCCATTGCTTTTACCCAGTTTTCATCATTGCAGGCTTCACTTACTGATTTAGGTTCAATTCTTGAAATCAAACAAATCTCTTCTTGATCTTCAGCAACTCTTCTCCTAGTTCGAACACCTTTATTTCTATCTCCTATGATTTGATCTTCATGATGATTCATTCTTACATACCTGGGGGTTTTGGGAATTGCTTGAACTTCTGTTTTTTGAGCTTGTTCCTTAACATTTGTATTATTTTTTTGAGTTCCTGGAGTTTCCGGATCAATCTGAATCTGGGTCAAAGTTTGAACTAACCTTCCTTGACTTTGACTTTCATCTGAATCATATCCGCAGAACCTAGAATGTCCTTCCTTGCTCTCATCAACTCTAACATTAGCGCTTTCAACAATTTTTTTCAACCTCTTGTTAAAGCACCGGTAAGCCTTACTCTGAGTAGAGTACCCCAAAAAAATTCCCTCATCACTTCTTGTATCAAACTTGCCTAAATCCTCATCTCTTTTGATATAGCATTTACTACCAAAAACTCTGAAATATCTCATAGTAGGAGGATGACCAAACCATAGTTCATAAGGGGTCTTACTAGAATTGCTTTTGATTTGCACCCGGTTAAGAGTGTAGACATCAGTGTTTATAGCTTCTCTCCAATAAACTTGAGGAATATTTGTTTCTATCATCATGGTCTTGGCAACTTCTTGAATGGTCCAATTCTTTCTTTCCACAACTCCATTTTGTTGGGGAGTCCTAGCAGCAGATAACTGTCTTTTTATGCCATACATTTCACAGATAGCATCAAACTCACAAGAAGTAAATTCTCCACCTCTGTCAGATCTCAGACATTTCAATTTTTCACCAATCTCATTTTCCACCATCACTTTGAACACCTTAAATTTGTCAAGAGCTTCTGATTTTTCTTTTAGGAAAGTTATCCACATCATCCTAGAGTAATCATCAATCAGTAACATGAATATCTATCTTTTTGCACACTCCTAATTTTAGTAGGACCACAGATATCAATATGTACCAGTTCCAATCGACCACTTGAAGCTTGTTCCTTACTTTTGAATGAAAATTTGCTTTGTTTCCCCAATTGACATTCTCTACACATGCTATTAGGTTTCACAAGTTTTGGAAGATCTCTTATAGCCTGAGTGGTACTTATTTTTAACAATGTTATTAAAATTCACATGACACATTCTGCTATGCCATAACCAACTTTGATCTATCTGAGCAATCAAACAACTTTTTCCAGAACTACTTAAATGAAAAATGTTACCTCTAGTTTGAGTATCAGATGCAATTTCAGTTCCAGAACTCTCCAAGATTCTGCATTTTCCATCCTTGAATTGAAGATCATAACCTTTATCAACCAACTATTCAACACTGAGAAGATTATGTTTCAGTCCTTCCACATATAGAACATCATTGGTGCTATTCTTACCATGAAAAGAGATGGATCCTCTGTGATGGATTCTGCCAGTTGAGTTATCTCCAAATTTCACAAACCCTCCATAATTTTAAAAATTCACAAACTTACTCTTGTCAACAATCATATGATGAGAACATCCACTATCAATCACCCATTCATCTATCTCAACAACCTGAGCAGCCAAGGCACTTTCCATATTTACATAGCTAGCAGATTCAGTAGACACCAGATCTTCTTCTTTGATGGCAATGAACACCCAATCATTTTCAGAGGAACCTCCATGATTAGATTCATCATCTGTGACTCCTCCAGTTTCTTGGACATAGTAATATTTGTTTTGATTTTTGTATCTGTTAGGGTTAGGTTTTGAAAACCTCTCCGGACATCTTGAGGCAAAATGACCAATCTTATTGCAAGCAAAACATTTGAGTGGCAATTTTTCCTTCATACTTACCGGATCCTCTTGGCAATGTTTTAGCAAGAAGAGCTTCAAGATTTGCAGTTTCAATTTCAACATCTTCAAGATCCTTCCTTGTCTTCACGAATTTGTTTGATCTTGCAGAAGAGCTTTCATCCGGATCATATCTTTGTTTTCCATATACACTGGCCTTAAATTTAGATTCAGACTTGGGAAGAGAATCGCCAAACACAATTAAAAAGCTGAAATTTTGCCAACCAGTTGATCTCTTGTAACTTCTGAGACAATCCTGATCTCCTCTATAGCAGCAACTTTATATTTGTATGAATCAGGTAAAGATCTGAGTACTTTTGATACAATCTCTGATTCTTCCAAAGTTCCACCAGCACACATGATATCACACATAAGTTCATTTATCTTTTGCATATAGATTTTAATGTTTTCATCTTCACTCATCCTCAAAGTTTCAAATTTTCCTCTCAGACTTTGTAGCTTGGCACATTTGAGAAATTTATCGCCTTCATACAGTGTCTCCAACTTTTTCCAGATTTCATGAGCAGTTTTTAGACCAAATACATTTGTCATTTCTGAATCAGTCACGGCACTCAACAAGGCTTCTTTAGCTCGAAGGTTATTTTCAGCATCTTTGATTTGATTTGGAGTTGGACTTTCTCCGGAGGTTTATACTCAACACTGGTTATCGCCCATGCATTGCAAATGGCATTCCATGCGATTCTTCCAAATAGAATAATTTGTTCCATCAAATCTCGGACTATCCTTCTTATAGGTCGACATCTTGGATCTCCTCAAGCGATCAAGCTTTTATAAGAGGATCTGGCTTTGATACCAATTGTTGGAATTAGACCGGACAACTGAGAGGGGGGGTGAATCAGTTGTCACATAAAATAAACTTTTTTTGCTTTTAACCTTCTTTATTATCTTACTATCAGATTAATTGTTGGCAAGAGACACTATATGGACTTATGATTGTTGTCATTGATGGCAACAAAGTTCATCCCACACATCCGCAGGACATGATATGTCTCTACCGGAAGTCAGAGTGAAGAATGTTGTGGTCCGGTAAACAAGAACAGAGCATGTGGCAAGGTCCGACAGACAGGTCTGGATCTCTCAGAGGAAGTCTCTTGGTGAAGTGCGGATTTGGGGAAGTCAAGAGGACTACCTTGAGTGACAGATTCCAAGGATTTAGCCTCCGGTGAGAGATTAAGAAAAAGATATGATCACTTGAGTATCGGGTTCCTGATTGGCAGTGTGACAGAGGAAGAACTGACTGGCAGAAAATCAGACATTATTCCGGATGTGTTACTCATGATGGAAGAGGTTCTTAAGGCACAAGTCTTGTTTGGCCGACATGATTGATGACTTCTACAAGTATATGCTTGATCCATATTACTTGATGTGCAAGGATTCAACCGACAGATTAGAGTTTGTGAAAAGATTGACTATTCCGGATGCCGACTTGAAAGGTGATGAAATCGCTTGTGCGGATATATATAGAAGATTGATTTAGTTGTGAAATGTGTTGTTGTGGTTGGTGATATGCGAATAAAAGCAGAAGCAGTAAGGAAGGTCCGGTATGTGAAAGAAAAGCAGCTTAAGAGAAGAGGAAAGATGAAGTGCAGCAGATCAGTATACTAAGCCTAACCGGAACTGAACTCCAGCATATGTAGATGCTTCCAATCAGTTCAAGTATTGTATAACACTCTTTTGTAGACAGTGTGTCTCTTGTAGGCAGTGTGCCTCCTTGTGAGCAGTGTGCTCGGGCAGTGAGCCCTAATTGGCATGTGCCATCCATTTTTCTTATTCTTCTAACAGAGAATAATCCTTGGGTTAATCACCCGTGGTTTTCTTCCTTAACAGGGTTTCCACGTCAAAAATATTGTGTCATGTGTATTTCCATTTCATGGTTATGTTTGCTTATGTGAATTAATGCTACATTGTTATTAAGAAAGTTCAGCAAGAAGAAATAATTAGGATAACTGATTCACCCCCCCTCTCAGTTATAAACAATTGGTATCAGAGCTAAGTTCCTCCCAACAGAGTCTAACAGCTTGAGGAAGATCTGGTAATTCAAATGGATGCATATGGTTTAAGGGAGCAACTCAAGACTGCCCTTGATGATCTTGAACAGTCAAACTCTGAAGTCAATGAATTAAAGGAAAGACTCAAATAGGCTGATGATTTCATGAGAGAATTGAAAGACAAATTAAGTCTCTCTATGAAAAAGAAACCATTATGGTAAGACATGAAATGGAATCAAGAGTTATGAAGTTTACCCAAGAAGTTGAAGAGAAAAGAAAAACTGAAGATAATCTAAGACAATCTCTCAAAGAGAAATCAGAAGATTGCCACCAGATGGATAGAATTATCAGACATCTTGAATCTGATCTTGAAGATGCTAAAGAAAATGAAGAAAAACTTGAGGATCAAATTGTCTCTCTCAAAAGGGATCTTCAAATAGCAAATGAATATAAAGAGAAATTCAAGATAAGTTCTGCTCAACTTGAAGTTCTTCTTGAAAGTCAAAAGAAGGTAGATGACAAGTGTGGTTTGGGATATGAGAAAGGAGAAAGCTCCGGATCCGATCAGAAGAATTTTGGATTAGAAAATCCAAGGAACAGGCCTAGAAGACCTCCGGTAAGACAGCCTAATACTCAAAGATATCCATCCTTCAATGGATACTGCCACAACTGCAATAACTTTGGTCATAAAGCTAATCAGTGCAGAAAGAGAATGAGTCAAACTAATTCATCCTTCTCGGGACAGTGCTTTAACTGCAAAAGGTATGGTCACAAATCTCATGAATGCAGAAATATGCAAATGAACAAATCATTCAATGGTAGATGCTTTGCATGCAATAGAATAGGTCATATGGCTAATCAATGCAGATCAAGAGGATATCAGTCAAATATGCAAAGAAATGTTGTTTGCCAAATCTGCAATAGATCCGGTCATAGTGCAAAATTCTGTAGAAGCAAGAATCAGGACAAAAGAGGTCCGGTATATCATAATCAGAATCAAGATAAGGGTAAACAAAAAGTGAATGCGGATGAAGTTAAAAGTGAGATGAACAAGATTTGGGTAAAGAAAAGTATAGAGAATGTAGAGGATGGATCCGCACCAGACTCTCGTGTTGATATTCCTTTCGGAAATTAAAAAGTGAGCTGCTCAGGGGGAGACACAAAGAAAACCTTGTTCCCCCAGCCAGTCAATTGGTGCCGGAACTGGTACAAGAAGAGTTGCGGATTGAAGGGTTCATAGGGAAACATCCAAACAGACTATGGTTAAGATTTGGAAGATCTGCAAGATGTTTAAAGATCAGGATTGATCCGGTTCTTCAAGTCATCCGAATAAGGCAAACCGGAATAACTTAGGTCGAGCATTTATTGCAACCTGACATTAGGGTTTGCGGAGCAATATAAGGGTTTTCTCATTAATCACTTGTTCATTCTGCATTCAAGAAGAAACAAAAAGTGAAGATCTGCAACAAATTTCCTCAAAGCTCATCTAAGATCATTTGCAGAAGCCATTTCATCCAGAAATCAATCAGGCCAACTCCGTGAAACCGAAAGGCGCAAAAGGTATTTTCCGTTCTCAATATCTCTCTGCAAATCTTTTGGAAGATGGATACTTTAAATATAGTAAAGATCTCTGATAGGCCTCGTCCTGAATTTAAGAAACATCCATACAAATCATTGGAGGTAGATCCCCTAGGAGCATTCTCTAGTGTTCCACATGGCATTTTGCACACAGAAGACATTAGGGTTTACATACATGCAAATATTGAAGAGTTTGGGGAATTCAAACTAAGAGACATCTATCACAAACAATTGATAGATGATGCTTTTGAGTTTAAACTAGAATATAAGGGCATCCAGGAGAAGCATTTTGATCAGTTCATTCATTTCCCCTGCTTTGAAGAAGATGAATGGGTCCGGTATGTATTGAGTAGAGTGCATGATAACTTCCTTTGGCTAAATAGACCTTGCAAGATCACTAAGGAGGCAATTAGGGCTGTAACTGGCTTATACTCCTCCGGAGGAATACCTGTCCTCAAATCTGTCAAAAACAACATTGTAACTGAGGCCACCAGATCAAAATTTGATAAAAGGGCAATGACCATAGAAGATATAACTGACCCGGATATCAAGTTTGCATCTATGATAATAGGATACAAGATATACCACTCCAGTAGGGAGAATTCAGTTTCTAGAACTGCAATATATACTGCCTATGAGATGCTGAGAAAGAATGCAGAATATGATCTCTGTGAACTTCTTTTGAGCCAATTAATGGAAAACATACAGAAGATCAAAAAGGACAAGAAGAACTCCTTTAAATATGGTGGATTGATATTATGTTTATTTTTCTACTTCATGAATGAGCTGCCTGGATCAAGTGGATGGATATGGCAAAATGACAAACCAGTAGCAATTCAGATCAGAGATTACTTGCATGAACTTGGGGATGCTAAGGCAAGGAATACAGCTCTGTGGGGTTACTTCAAGCAATTCCAAAATACAATGCAAATCAGAGAAAGAATCCCCAAATCAGTAGTTGAGAAATACAAGGATACAGTGTGCTTCATGGTAGATACCGATTAATGCCTAATGGAAGCAGTAGAGCCAAGGACAGTCTGGATCATGCCTATGGGGTATGAAGTCGATGAGAAAATTGTTGAGTTGCATATTGAACACATGTTGAATCAACCAAAAAATTCAAAGGCAGAAAGGTTTGGAACCTTTGAAGAGCCAAGTATAAAAGTTCATGTGGAACTCAGACAACCGGAAATGAAGAGGAAAGTAAGAAAAGAAGTTGAAGAAATTCCCAAAGGCTTAGGCATCTCAAAGGAGGCACTTGATGCCAATAGAGAAAAGAGACAAAGGGCAGAGAAAGAGGTGAAAGAGGCAGAAAAGAGAAGTAAGGAAAGTGCTCCGGTAGAATCTTCCACCCGGACAAGATCATCAAAGAGATCAGCACCTGTCACAGCCAAAAGCTCAAGAACATCAAAACCGGAAGTCCAGGCATCTGGAAAAGGAGAAAAGAGAACAAAGAAAAAGGCAACAAGGTCCTATGTTAGCCTAAAAGATGATGAGGAAACCGAATCAGATGAGGAGATAAAGAAACTGAAGAAGAAGAAGAAATCATCCGGTGAACACTCTACCGGTCAAGGAGAAGAAAAGGAAGAGGAATTTGTTGAAAAACCCACTCTATCCTTAGATGTTGTAGTGAAAGCAGTAACTGTGGATGGGAACCTGCAACTCTTAACAGAATACTCTGATGAATATAATGAAGCAGATAAAAAGATTCTGGAGGAAGCCACAATTCACTTTTTGAACACTTACAACAAAGCTTTTATTGAAATTATCTCTCTAATTCCCAAAAGCTTAGAGAAAAGGCTTGAAATGAGGAAGAATAATGCTCGAGCAAAAGATCTCGAGATCCAGGAACAGATAGCTATTCAGCTATATCCTTCAATCGATCCTAAGACAATGAATATGGTATTCAAAGATTGCAAGGATGAGTTTAGGAGCAAAGCAAGGATGAATCAGCTCATGCTTGGTGAGACTGACAAGGTAGCCAAGGACACAGAAGAGATTCTCTGGAAAGCCTTAAAAAGATTTAATCTTCCTATTATAGAGGACTTGGGTACTGACCCCTCGACCACAAGTGTTGTAGGAGAGTCTTCTGAGAAGATAACAGAAGAAGTTTTGGATACCGGTGCAGAAACAGCTAAGGACTTGGAACCCTTTGCTCCGGAACAGATTAACTTCACTCCTCCGGTTTCCCCTGTTGACTCCGGATCCAAAGGAGAAGAAAGAGCAAAGGAGACAGAAGCAGAGGTGAAGGGAAAAGAAGATATCAGTGCGAAGGTTGTGGAAGGAGAGAAAGCTCCCAAAGACAGCTCTGTGACTGCAGAAGAAAAGAAAAATCTGTCTCCGGCAAGAGACACTGTAGAATTAGTCAAGGACTTTTTGACTAAAGCAACTATGGAGATTGATGAACCGGATCTATTAAAAGGGCCTCTAGACTTTGACTCTCTATCTTCGGTGCAAACAATGAAGATAGCTTCATTTGCAAATGCGAAGGCCAAAGAGAAACTAATGAAATCTCACATGGAAGATTGTGAGCTTATAGAGGCAGCATCCGGAGTTTTGGAAAAGATCATGCCATCTTTTCAGAAGGATCCCACAGCCTCCTCTTCCGGCAATCTCAAAACTCTAGTCAGCAGTGTTAGTACACATTTTGATTCTCTAGAGAAGTCAGCTGAAGAAAAGGTCTGGAAGGAGTTTTTGGATAAGAGATTCTCCGAAGTATAGGGTCTGATAACAAATGATAGGAGAGTTATGGATATTGGGATAAAGAGCTTGGAAAATGCTCTTAAAGATGGCGGAAACATGTACAAATTTTGCTTATCTTGGCCCACAGTGACCAAAAATATTGAGAAGAAAGTAAAAGATCAAGAGGATAGACTACTAAGTCTGTCTCAAAGTTTTGATCCTCTCTCATCCTCCATAGTAAATCAAGAGTGTCAGACTATTGCAATCATAAATGCAATAAAGAATTTTGAGAAGGAAAAGAAGAACATAATTAGCCAGATGGGTGAACTTAGAAGGATCATTATCCCTAAGTTAGAGGCCATGCATGAGGCCATAAGTGGTGCTCAGACTATAACCCGGACCAATGATTCGACAGATCTTAAGAAGGCAGAAGCTTTTGCATTCCTGTTGAGTGGTCACATCTCAATTTTGGACAGGATGAAACAGAGTTGGGCGACAAAAGTTGTACAGTTGAAGAATACTTTTGCAGACATATTTAAGTATATGTAAGTACAACTTGTATTTATACTTATGCGGATATGTATAGACTGTTTTTAGAAATTTTGGTGTGCGGATCCTACCCTTTGCCATTGATGTCAAAGGGGGAGTGAGGAGCAGTGAAAAATGAGGAATCCAACTAAGGGGGAGCTCCGGAAAACATATATAAAAACAGAGCATCAGCCAAGGGGGAGCATAGTGTAAACACTTAGCCATTTTTCACTAAGTGTTGCCATCAATGCCAAAGGGGGAGATTGTTGGCAAGAGACACTATATGGACTCATGATTGTTGTCATTGATGGCAACAAAGTTCATCCCACACATCTGCAGGACATGATATGTCTCTACCGGAAGTTAGAGTGAAGAATGTTGTGGTCCGGTAAACAAGAACAGAGCATGTGGCAAGGTCCGACAGATAGGTCCGGATCTCTCAGAGGAAGTCTCTTGGTGAAGTGCGGATTTGGGGAAGTCAAGAGGACTACCTTGAGTGATAGATTCCAAGGATTTAGCCTCTGGTGATAGATGAAGAAAAAGATATGATCACTTGAGTATCGGGTTCCTGATTGGTAGTGTGACAGAGGAAGAACTGACTGGTAGAACATCAGACATTATTCCGGATGTGTTATTGATGATGGAAGAGGTTCTTAAGGCACAAGTCTTGTTTGGCCGACATGATTGATGACTTCTACAAGTATATGCTTGATCTGCATTACTTGATGTGCAAGGATTCAGCTGACAGATCAAAGTTTGTTAAAAGATTGACTATTTCGGATGCTGACTTGAAAGGTGATGAAATCGCTTGTGCGGATATATATACAAGATGGATTTAGTTGTGAAATGTGTTGTTTTGGTTGGTGATATGCAAATAAAAGCAGAAGTGCAGAGCAGAAGCAGTAAGAAAGGTCCGGTATGTGAAATAAAAGCAGCTTAAGAGAAGAGGAAAGATGAAGTGCAGCAGATCAGTATACTGAGCCTAACCGGAACTGAGCTCCAGCATATGTAGATGCTTCCAATCAGTTCAAGTATTGTATAACACTCTTTTGTAGACATTGTCTCTTGTGGGCAGTGTGCTTCCTTGTGGGCAGTGTGCTTGGGCAGTGAGCCCTAATTGGCATGTGCCATCCATTTTTCTTATTCTTCTAACAGAGAATAATCCTTGGGTTAATCACCCTGTGGTTTTCTCCCTTAACAGGGTTTCCACGTCAAAAATATTGTGTCATGTGTATTTCCATTTCATGGTTATGTTTGCTTATTTGAATTAATGCTACATTGTTATTAAGAAAGTTCAGAAAGAAGAAATAATTAGGATAACTGATTCACCCCCCCCTCTCAGCTATCAACATTAATGATGTAAACATTAAAGCATAGATCAACAACACATGAGCAAAAAGATAATCAACACACTTGACACCAAGATTTTGACGTCGAAACTCAGTTAAGGGAAAAACCACGGTAGGGGTTAACCCACAAAGATTTGTACCCTATTAAAAGTATTTTAAAAAAATAGAAGGCACATGCCTTCAGGGGCACTGCCCAAAGCTCACTACTCAAAAGAGAGGCTCACTGTTTACAGAATTTATTTAGAACAGAAAGGATTAACTAAGAAATAGCATCTACTTCATGCCTGATTCAGTTTCAATGAATGCTCACAAAACTTCTACTTTGCCCCAAATTCTTTTTCGCTGACTTTTTCACTCTACACTGCTCTCGCTCCTTTTCTTCTCTGCTCTGCTTCTGATCCTTTATTCGGATTTGATCTGTTTTGCTCAAGGATGATTTTTAACAACTCTTCAACAAGTATTTATACACTTCATCAACCTTGGAATGATCAACAAGGTTGGCCAAACTTAACACGAATATTTACACTATCGGCCAAACATATCTGAGACTTGAATCTTCCTCCACTAACACGTCACGCTTCATAAAATGATCTTTAGATCATCTGCAACACGCTAGGAACATCTGGTTGGGCAAGACTGGGAAGAACATCAACTTCAAAGAGGAAATCTTCAATAACAAGCTCAAACTCTAATGTGGACCTCCAACATAGTAGCCACACGATCCAAAGACCTCTACAAGCACATTGAATTCACCAATAACATCCACTCTAAACCAAATTACCAAAATCATTTGTATCTTCCTTTGGAACCTTAAGAACACTATTTGCCATGACTGTCAAACTAAAAGGGTGGCTTGCAGACCTCCAAACCACGAACCACTAGAGTTGATGATCCACACTGACTTCCCAAACATGCCTTCAGATCCGTAGATCATAATATTTCACTATGGAGCAATTCGGACAAACTTATTGTCACTCTGTCTCTTCTGTATACTGCAAGATCCAGTTCTACTCAAATGGCCATAACTTCTTCAAATCTTCATGCGGACTTCTCAATTCTTGACTGGAACAACCTCTGACAATCCTCTACATAGCCATAAGGTCCGCGAGCATTGAGTCTTCATTAATTTTCTCAATATCCTCAACATTCCATTCTCCTGAACATGCAACAAAATAAGACACAGTTGACACTAATGACAACAAGAATATGTTGACATCAAGCCCAGAAACCACGAAATTTACCCAATTCGTTCACAACATAGTGATTCCACCCCAAAACTGTTGTCACAAGATTCTTCTAGGCTGGGCATCTAAGTCCCAATAGACAAAACAGGCAATGGTGAGGCATTTTCTGCTATAGCACATTCACTGCCCATACAGGGATGGCTGCCATGGATTCACATAAGACTCACAAATTGAATAATATTGCTCAGACTCACTTCGAACTTGTTGCAACCCAACACATCATACTAGGCGCTCATAAAACATCGGAACTGAGACCCTAAGCAACAATGATTTCATCTAGGATTGTCACACGTGCTCGAGTATGGATGACATCCATTAATATTCAAGTCTGCAATGAAGATATTCGAACTACATATCCTTGATGCCCCATTGAAGATTTTGTTGCATACTAGCTATATTGTCAAAAAAATGTAGACCTAGACCACAAACTCACGCCAAAAACAACCAAACATGCAAAACAACTCTTCAAAAAATGTCAAACTCCATTATGCTCAAATTTGATTTCTGAGGTGAAATCAACAATTTCACCAACTAGGATTGGTCTCACACAATCGAAATTGGAAGATGTTGCGGTAAAACACCACCAAACCCTTGCTAAACACCATAGGCGCTCTAGAAGTTAGGTGAAAATTCAAAGTGCATGAAGAAGATTCACAATGAGCGATTTTGGCTATAAATCACCTCCACTACAACTCCACGCTCATGCAAAAGGAATAACATTAAATATCCACTATTGAGCGCTCCCACTCCACAAGCCAGGCCAAGAATAGACGTTCATAGAGGAAAGGGCCCCACCAGACCCAACGCCCACTAAAGGCAGTAAACACTATACTTTTAAAAGCAATATAAGTTATATGATGAACATTGAAGCAAATTGAAAGATTCCATAACTCATAATAATCTTTTAAAAGTCCCATTTCCCTTATCAATGAGTTAGCCTACGGGAAATAAAAAAGGCTAACATATTTTCAATTTTTTTTATCACTGATGGAAAGGGGACATTACATTCCCCTTGGCAGACTTAAGGATAGATTAAGTATTGGGCATGGGTTCCCATTCAAGTTCTTCAAGAGAGTCAATCAAGGCTTCAATGTTGGCTGCCCTCCTTCGATTCTAGGCCATAACATGCCCTTCCAACCCTACACCTCTCTCCTATTCCTTTTTTTGTTTTTAATTTCTTTTCCTTTTTCTTTTGCTTCAGTTTCTTCTTTTTGGATTTTGATTGATTGATTTATTATTATTCAACTCTCATACATTTGAAATGAATCAAAACATTAATAATAATATTTTCTTTACTATTTTTTATAATTATCACTTTATTATTATTTATAATTTATTTATTTATTATTTAATATCGTTAATCTTAACTATTACTTAAGGTGAACGGGAAACAACAAATTTGATCCTTTATCGATGCTACATAATAAACACGTTTAGACAAAAATACATTCGGAAAGAAATATGTAACGATGTAGCTACTGCCTAGCAAGTGGACTCAAATAGGGTCTATGGACTTGACAAATCGACGAACGAGATCAACTAGGTGCTAGATTTACATACCTAGTACTACTTCAATCGAGTCTTAGGTTAAGCCAATATCTTGGCAATGATTTGGCATTACAATCATTCTCTTTTTACAGATCTGTGGAATCCACTTCACCTTGCACCCTGTCACCTACAAGTCAACAATTTTCCTCGCACCATTCACAAGTGAGGTCAGTCCAGGTTAGTCGAAACATTATATATATATATATATATATATTAATAAGAAACATAACTAGATTTCCATTCCACATTTATCATGGCAACCATTAATAGTTCATACAGTTATGCATACACACATACACACACAAACACACACACACGTACACATACATAGAGTTAACTATCAAGTTTCAAGTTCCCGCCCTTAGTCCAAATTACATCGAGACTATGGAGTCTTAGAGTAGGTTCTTACGAGGATGTGACAAAGCTCTTCCGCGATAATTATTCAGTGGCGAATACAGACTATCCTTCAAACAAATGTAAGATAGAAAGCTCTCCCTAAATAACAAAAGAATATTTAATAGTCTCACTTCTGCTGCTCTGCATATCCAGAAGTAGGGTTTGCCGTCCTCAATTAATCGTTGGTTAGAATAGAGCATCCAATAATTCATACAATAGCAGTTTATTTGATAGAAAATTCAAATTAAGCATATGTCAATACATCTCAGAGTTGGCACTATTCATTACTTGATTAAAACCCTTCTATAGAATAATTTTTTAGTGGAACAAAAAAATAAGTGAATTGCAGCTAATACTTCTAAAAATGTTTAATAAAGGTAGAATCAAAAACTTTGGGCAGTTGCATATAGACATGATATTAGGTTTATTTGTGAGAAGAACATTCCTAATTTTACTGACAAAAACTGCCAAGAGAAGTTAGAGAACCCCTTATATGGAACATGTGATGAGCTTTGCATTAAAAAAAATTAGGTAGATTTTTAGTTAACATGATAAAATGAATGGTCAAATGGGATGTACTTTAGTGGTAAAAGTAAATAAATTTTCGAAGTTGAGCTTAAATTCAAGCAAATAATAAGTGTTAAAATTGGGAAAATACAACTGTTGAGGGCATCCTGCAATTGTCACAGGTGGCACTTTATTGCATTCACCCGGCTAAAGCCTCCTGCTGGGTCAGGTGGCCTTGTGATCTCTATGCCCCTGTTGGGCCATATTGCTTGCTAAATGATAGGCATTGATAGATCTAACAAACCAATATAGTTTCAAGGATGCTATCATTATCCATAAGGCCTGTTTTTGAGAATGTAAATCTGAGGGTTGTGTTAGTACAATTTAATAATCAAAGGATCTTAATTCCCATCACCTAGATGAAAAGGGGACCAATACATTAAAAGGGTTCCAATATACGTCAAGAATCTCAGTTATTGTAGGTCACTTGTGCACAGCAGAGCCAAAGTTCACTCCCATTAGATTAACTTATAATACACTCAAACTTTGGGAAGTCTTATTTGCCAATCTGTAATCCAGAAATTAGGTCTAATGTGATGCAGAGCAGGGACAAGGACATCAAAACAACACCAAATAAACACTCACCAAAACCCTAGACTTCTATCCATAGGGCATTCCTTCATAATTAACCCCTTTTCCTCGCAACTTTTTGCAAAGATATTTTTGACATAACTTTTATTGTAGGCCTGACTTCCAAAAAGTAAGACTTGTTTCAGATACCCTTTATGGCCTTACATAACATACTAATAAATAGGGTGGGGTCACTTTGTACAGAACCTTCCAAAAATTGATTGTTCTTCTGCAAATTAGGCCAATTAGGACAACAAATGGGCTTTTCTGATATAACTTTCAGGGAAGACCTCAAACCCACAATCTAAAAGCTGTTTTGGATACCCATTATCCTTTTACACAACATACTTCACATGCAGATGGGGTTGTTGTTGGATCTAGGGCATACAACTGAGAGGGGGGGGGGGGTGAATCAGTTGTATAAAAACTTGCTCTTACTTTAAACACTTGATTCTTCTTTGTTGGTTAACAGCATATCAATTAATCATCCATGAAAGCATAATGCATAAACACAAGAGCAGATAAATATCAACACATTGAACACCAAGATTTTGACGTGGAAAACCCGGTTAAGGGAAAAACCACGGGGTGATTAACCCAAGGATTATTCTCTGTTAAAAGAATAAGAAAAATGAATGGCACATGCCAATTAGGGCTCACTGCCCGAGCACACTGCTCACAAAGATGCACACTGCCTACAAGGAGACACTGTCTTCAAAGTGATAAGAATCACAATCTTGAACTGGAGAATGACATCTCTACCATGTCCGGATCAGTTCCATTTAAGCCCAAAAACCCTTGCTCTGCCTTTCGCACTTCTCTTCGCTATGCCACGCTCATCCACGCAATCCACACATCAAAATGAATTCTCAAACACTTATTTATACAAGACATCGACTTAGGAACAATCATCTAAGTCGGCAAACATCACAATAACATTCGCAAGGCGTGTAGAACATTTGGTCGGCCTGTTACAGGAAGAACACCAACAACTGGTAGCCATAACATCAAATATAACTCTAACTTCAATGCGGACCGCCAACACGAACTAGATGTGATCCAATGATCATCATAACCTTCCCTGAATCGTCAAAAGCATCCGCACTTCATCAGCTTACCGGAATTCTTCTCTTCATCATCCGGTACTTCAAGAACATAGTCTGTCGCCACTGTCACAATGCAAAAGGTACTTCTGAACCTCAAAATCATACACAACTCGAGATGACACATCACAAGGACATCCCAAACACTCCTTCCAATCCGCAGATTAGGATAATACAATTCCGGACCTCACCAGACCTTTTTGTGATCCTTTGTCACCTCTGAACACTTGCCGGAACCGGTTCCACACAGACAACCACAACTTCTTCAGATCTTTATGCGGACCTCTGAAATCTTAGCTGAAGCATCTAAAGACTCATAACTACAAACCCTTTAATCCGCATCCTCTGGTTTGCAACCTATACAGTACATTTGCCTTCTTCTCATCACTGTTCTTCACTGTTCCGGATGGAGACTGATTTCCTCAATAACAACAACACACAACTCATCCAAACCTTCTTACCAATGCAATATGAGTAAGTTGACATCAATGACAACACTGGTTCACCTCATACTTGCAACAATCTCCCTCTTTGTCATTGATGGCAACATATGATGTGAAAAACCATCAAGACAAGAACTTCTCCTTTCTGTCACAGCTCCCCCTATCAACAACAACTTTTCACATCTCTTCTCTTCTTTTACTGCTCCCCCTTTGATCATCAACCACTTGTTTTTCACATGTCTTCTCTCCCCCTTTGACATCAATGGCAAAGGGCTCATACTTGCAATTCCAATACATCAGAATCATACCAGCTGCTCCCCCTTAGTAGCAGCTCCCCATCATCAATCCGGATCACAAGATATGACTGTGATATCCACCGGACTGATGCACATCAGTGCATCCTAGTTCATGACTGGAGGGGCCATGACCCCTAACTTCTCCCGGAGATATTCGAAAGAGTCCTTGGGAAGAGGTTTAGTAAAGATATCTGCAATCTGATCCTTGGAGGGAACATACTCCAATCTGACTTCTTCCTTGTTCACTTGTTCTCTCAGAATGTGAAACTTGATAGATATGTGCTTAGTCTTAGAATGCAATACTGGATTCTTAGAAATATTAATTGCACTTGAATTATCACAGAAAATTGTGATAGGCTCCTCATATTCAACTTTAATGTCTCTTAGCATCTGCTTCATCCATAAGATTTGAGTGCAACTACCTGCTGCTGCAATATATTCTGCTTCAGTTGTAGATAGAGATATTGCATCTTGTTTCTTGCTTAGCCAAGAAACCAATCTCTTCCCCAAAAAGAATGCTCCACCACTGGTGCTCTTCCGGTCGTCCATATCTCCTGCCCAATCTGCATCTGTATATGCATGAAGAGAGAAATCCGGATCTCTAGGGTACCATAGACCATACTCAACTGTTCCTTTCAAGTACCTAAAAATTATTTTGATTGCCTGGAATCTTGCCACAAGACCAACAGCCTGCATTATGTCTGGTCTAGTCTGAGTGAGGTACAACAATCCACCAATCATTGATCTATACTTTGTCTGATTTGCCTTTGGAGAGTCATCATCTTTGCTCAACTTACATCTGGTTGCCATAGGAGTGTTCATTGGCTTTGAATCTTCCATACCAAATTTCCTCAACAATTCTTTCACATATTTGGTCTGAGAAATGAAGATCCCTTTCTTTGTTTGAGCAATTTGCAGACTTAAGAAGAAATTCATTTCACCAAGCATAGACATTTCAAACTCATTTTTCATCTGATTTGCAAAAGTTTTGCACATACTATCTCTTCCTCCAAAAATGATATCATCCACAAACACTTCAACAATCAAAATGTTTTCATGATCAATTTTGAAATATAAGTTACTGTCAGCAGTGCCTTTGTTGAATCCAATCTGCATAAGATGCTTATCCAACCTTTCATACCATGCTCTTGGGGCTTGCTTCAATCCATACAATGCTTTCTTTAACGTGCAAACCATATCATCATTATCAGACAATTGAAATCCATCCGGTTGTTCAATGTAAACTTCTTTTTCAAGATCACCATTTAGGAAGGCAGACTTGACATCCATCTGATATACCTTGAAGTCTTTGAAGGCAACAAATGCAAGAAATAATCTGACTGCTTCAATTCTTGCCACAGGAGCAAAGGTCTCTTCAAAATCAATTCCTTCTATTTGAGAGTAGCCTTTGCAGACCAATCTAGCTTTGTTTCTGATTACTTCACCAACTTCATTCAGTTTGTTCCGAAAGACCCATTTGGTTCCAATCACATTCCTGTCTCTAAGTCTGGGAACAAGATCCCAAGTACGATTTTTCTCAATTTGCATCAATTCTTTCTCCATTGCTTTGGTCCAGTTTTCATCATTGCAAGCTTCATGTACTGTCTTAGGTTCAATCTTTGAAATCAGACAGTATTCATTTGAATCTTGAGCAATTCTCCTTCTTGTTTGTACCCCTTTACTTTTGTCACCTATGATCTGATCTTCAGAGTGATTTAGAGTTACATACCTTGGAACTTTGGGAGTTTCTTGCACTACTAATTCTTGATCAGGCTCATTCAGACAAATTTCTTCTTCCTGATTTACCGGATCAGTCTGGATCTGAATTTCAGAGGAGGAAGGAGCTTCTTGCACCAGAGGATCATTCTGATCATCTTCATCACATTCATAGAACCTTGAGGGCTTCTCAATTCCTTTATCAACTTTCACATTAGTACTTTCTGTCATCTTCCTCAGTCTCTTATTGTAACACCGGTATGCTTTGCTTTGAGTGGAGTAACCCAAGAAAATTCCTTCATCGCTTCTAGCATCAAACTTTCCTAGATCTTCATTTTTTTTAATATAACACTTGCTACCAAATACTCTGAAATATCTCACAGTATGAGTGATGCCAAACCAAAGTTCATAGGGGGTCTTACCGGTATTGTTTCTGATTTGAAGTCAATTGAGAGTGTAGACTGCAGTGCTGATAGCTTCTTTCCAAAACATCTGAGGAACATTTGCTTCCAACATCATTGTCCTGGCAGCTTCCTGAATGGTCCGGTTTTTTCTCTCAACTACTCCATTCTGCTGTGGAGTCCTAGGAGCAGACAACTGTCTCTTTATACCCTGCTTCTCACAAAAGTCAATGAACTCACCGGATGTAAATTCACCACCTCTATCAGACCTTAGACATTTCAGTTTCAATCCGGTTTGATTCTCTACCATAGCTTTGAAGATTTTGAACTTCTCAAGGCCTTTTGATTTTTCTTTTAGGAAGGTAACCCACATCATCCGGGAATGGTCATCAATTAGCAACATGAAATATTTATCACCTTGCAGAATCTTGATTCTTGTCGGACCACAGAGATCAGTATGTACTAATTCCAACAATCCGGTAGAGGACTGATCTTTGCTTTTGAAAGAGACTCTGCTTTGTTTACCTAGCTGACATTCTTTGCACAAACTATTTGTAGGTTTCACCAATTTTGGAAGATCTCTTACAGCTGAATATTGCTTATCTTGATGAGGTTATCAAAATTTACATGACACATTCTTCTATGCCATAACCAACTCTGATCAACTTGAACAAACAGACAACTTTTATTTGAACCAACCAGATGAAAGATATTACCTTTTGTTTGAGCAACGGATGCAATTTCAGTTCCGGAGCTTGTAAAGATTCTGTATTTTCCATTCTTGAACCGGAGATCATAGCCTTTGTCCACTAACTGACCAACACTGAGAAGATTGTGCTTCAATCCTTCAACATATAGTACATTACCTGTTTTGCTCTTTCCATCAAAGGAAATAGTCCCCCTACCTTTGATTCTACCAGCAGAATTGTCACCAAACTTTACCATTCCTCCTTCATACCTTTCCAAATCTAAGAACTTATTCTTGTCACCAGTCATATGGTGAGAGCATCCACTGTCAATAACCCAATCATCCTTTTCTTCCACTTGAGCAGCCAAGGCTCTTTCCATAACCTTGTGATTGACAGATTCAGAGGATATTGAATCTTCTTCATTGATGGCAATAAACACCCATTCATTTCCAGATTTGCTTCCTAGTTCTGATTCATCATCTGTTACTCCTTCATTGTCATCTTCTTCATGAACATAATAGCAGTTCTTTTGAAACCTTTGTCTGTTAGTATTAGACCTTGCAGATCTTTCCGGACAGCTTGAAGCAAAATGACCAATCTTATTGCAGTTGAAACACTTAAAGGATAGTTTTCCTTCATACTTACCGGATCCTCTTGGCAGTCTCTTTGCAATGACGGCTTCAAGTTGAGCTGTTTCTGCTTCCTCTTCTTCCATGTCTCTTCTTGCTTGATCATACCATGACATCTTCCTTGAAGAGTTTTCTCCCGGATCAAATCTCTGTTTGCCTTTCACATAGGCACTGGCTTTGAAAGCAGATTCAGTCTTGGGAGGATCATCTCCAAACTCGGTCATTTCAAATGCAGCTAGTTTGCCAGCCAATTGTTCTCTTGTGACAGTTGTGTGGGCTCTGAATTCATCAATGGCAGCAACCTTGATTTTGTAGGTAGCAGGAAGGGATCTAAAAATTTTGCAAACAATCTCATTTTCATCCAGAGTTCCACCAGCATTTCTAATTCCACATACCAGCTCATTTATTCTTGGCATAAAGGTAGTGATGTTTTCATCTTCTCTCATCTTCAATCTTTCAAATTTTCCTTTCAGACTTTGCAACCTTGCACCCTTGACAAACTCATCTCCTTCATACAGAAGTTCCAGTTTAGTCAAAATCTCATATGTAGTTGGTAGGTCGATAACATTTGAGAGATTTGAGTCATTCAATGCGCTTAGAAAAGCTTCCTTGGTCCGCAGATTGTTTTCAGCATCTGTGATTTCATTCAGAGTTGTCGGACCACCTTGTGGAGGTACATATGGTTTTGAGACCATGGCCAAGTATGCTTTTCCCATACACTCCAAGTGACATTTCATGCGACCTTTCCAGAGAGAGAAATTGGTTCCATCAAACTTCGGACTATCCTTCTTGTATGACGACATCCTGGATCTCCTCAAGCGGTTAAGCTCCTTTCAGAGGAACTTGGCTCTGATACCAATTGTTGGATCTAGGGCATACAACTGAGAGGGGGGGGGTGAATCAGTTGTATAAAAACTTGCTCTTACTTTAAACACTTGATTCTTCTTTGTTAGTTAACAACATATCAATTAATCATCCATGAAAGCATAATGCATAAACACAAGAGCAGATAAACATCAACACATTGAACACCAAGATTTTGACGTGGAAAACCTGGTTAAAGGAAAAACCACGGGATGATTAACCCAAGGATTATTCTCTGTTCGAAGAATAAGAAAAATGAATGGCACATGCCAATTAGGGCTCATTGCCTGAGCACATTGCTCACAAAGAGGCACACTGCCTACAAGGAGACACACTGTCTACAAAGTGATAAGAATCACAATCTTGAACTGGAGAATGACATCTCTACCATGTCCGGATCAGTTCCATTTAAGCCCAAAAACCCTTGCTCTGCCTTTCGCACTTCTCTTCGCTATGCCACGCTCATCCACGCAATCCACACATCAAAATGAATTCTCAAACACTTATTTATACAAGACATCGACTTAGGAACAATCATCTAAGTCGGCAAACATCACAATAACATTCGCAAGGCGTGTAGAAAATCCGGTCGGCCTGTTAGAGGAAGAACACCAACAACTGGTAGCCATAACATCAAATCCAACTCTAACTTCAATGCGGACCGCCAATACGAACTAGATGTGATCCAATGATCATAACCTTCCCTGAATCATCAAAAGCATCCGCACTTCATCAGCTTACCGGAATTCTTCTCTTCATCATCCGGTACTTCAAGAACATAGTCTGTCGCCACTGTCACAATGCAAAAGGTACTTCCGGACCTCAAAATCATACACAACTCGAGATGACACATCACAAGGACATCCCAAACACTCCTTCCAATCCGCGGATTAGGATAATACAATTCCAGACCTCACTGGACCTTTCTGTGATCCTTTGTCACCTCTGAACACTTGCCGAAACTGGTTCCACACAGACAACCACAACTTCTTCAGATCTTTATGCGGACCTCTGAAATCTTAGTTGAAGCATCTAAAGACTCATATCTACAAACCCTTTAATCCGCATCCTCTGGGTCGCAACCTATACAGTACATTTGCCTTCTTCTCATCACTATTCTTCACTGTTCTTCACTGTTCCGGATGGAGACTGATTTCCTCAATAACAACAGCACACAACTCATCCAAACCTTCTTACCAATGCAATATGAGTAAGTTGACATCAATGACAACACTGGTTCACCTCATACTTGCAACAGTTGTTTTGTAACACAAGGTCCTAAATTTGAATGTCCCCTTTTGACAAAGGCCAAATTAGGATTGCTTGATGGCTCACAACAGGGATTTCAAAACCCAGGTCTCAAATCTTCATGGCAATGGCTCAGTAATGTCAAATAAGGTTTGCCCACTCATTTCCAACCACTACAAACGAATTTCCAAGAGCTTTTTATCAAACCCTAACACCTATGCATCATATTTGCCTAAAAACATGAGTTTAATCAACTAGGGCATCAACGAAATTGTCCAAATCTTCATTCCTTGCTCCTGCAAACTTTACAAACACAAAACACATCCTATCTACGCTCATTCCACCAATTATCAGTGGAATAGGTCAACACTTCATTTTCCTTCAATCAAACCCTCACAACTAGGATTTCTAACTGTTTTTAGAAAAACGGCTCTAAAATACTTCAAACGTGATGAAATTCGATGCAACAAAGACCAAATGAAAGTAGATTCTCTGCTCTAACACATGCAATTGATTTTGGGTTGTGAAAATGTCGTACATGGCCGTACAATGTAATGTGCCATACCTGTTTGTAAATTTTAAAGATCTTATGTGTGATTTTTATTATTTTTATGTGATCTTTTAGACTAGAGAGAAGAATGCAGAAGGGATTTTAGTTTTCCTGCAGATGTGTGTTGCCGAAGCATACAATAGATAGCATTTATTGAAAACCCAGAAAAACTACAAGGAATATGAAGAAACTAATTGATACCCAAATAATAGAATGACCAATAAACAATTACTATCACATACCTATTTCCAGATTTGCAACTTCATACAACAACTGTAGCCAAACTAGCACTGGGTATGGCTAGAAATGCATCAAAACTCTGAAGATGACTATAGATTGTGAATACATTCGTTATCAGCAAGACATAAGGCTCAAGACGCCTCACAGGGATAGATAATACTGCTGCAAGCACAGAAAACAACCTTTAGGAAGCCAAACGCCTCTTCAGGCAAGGTGGTACGGCCCAAGGATGAATGCAATAGCAGCAAGTAACTAAAAACAACCTCCAAACTCCTCAAAAAGTCATTGTATCTGATCTGCAGTGTCACACATTACCAAATGACCTGTTTTGGAGCAGCAACCAACCTCCAACACTGTCAAATGACCTTCACTAGTGGTACGGCCTTCAAGGGGAATGCACGGCTAGCATAGACAATAAATGACAGTCATAAATCTCTGCTAACTCCCTCAAAATCTGCAAGTCTCCAACACAATCATCTGATCACCAACAATCTACCAAGGATATAGCAATAACTCTTCAAAATTTTATCAAACGGGCTCCAAATAAGCACAAGAATGAATACTGGATGTATCCATCGTCAGAGGCACCTTTGGGTGGTATTGCACACCTGTAGAATACCGTCACTAATGGAGGTTTTCGTCTCCAAAAAGCTTGGTTTGAATGCTCAAACCCTAGCAGAGCTCCAAAGAGAAAATATCATAACACAAGCATATCACAAATGAGCCTTTTTTCACCTTATATTTCCCTCCTCAAGTTGGGCTTTGGATTTGAGAGGGATAATTATAACTTTAAACTCACCTTATTTCTCGTACTGCTGCAAGCACAGAAAACAACCTTTAGGAAGCCAAACACCTCTTCAGGCAGGGTGGTACGGCCCAAGGATGAATGCAATAGCAGCAAGTAACTAAAAACAACCTCCAAACTCCTCAAAAAGTCATTGTATCTGATCTGCAGTGTCACACATTACCAAATGACCTGTTTTGGAGCAGCAACCAACCTCCAACACTGTCAAATGATCTTCACCAGTGGTACGGCCTTCAAGGGGAATGCACGGCTAGCATAGACAATAAATGACAGTCATAAATCTCTGCTAACTCCCTCAAAATATGCAAGTCTCCAACACAATCATTTGATCACCAACAATCTACCAAGGATATAGCAATAACTCTTCAAAACTTTATCAAACGGACTCCAAATAAGCACAAGAATGAATATTGGATGTATCCATCGTCAGAGGGACCTTTGGGTGGTAATGCACACCTGTAGAATACCGTCACTAATGGAGGTTTTCGTCTCCAAAAAGCTTGGTTCGAATGCTCAAACCCTAGCAGAGCTCCAAAGAGAAAATATCATAACACAAGCATATCACAAATGAGCCTTTTTTCACCTTATATTTCCCTCCTCAAGTTGGGCTTTGGATTTGAGAGGGAGAATTATAACTTTAAACTCACCTTATTTCTCGTAGGGATGGGCGCCCATGGTCAAGACATTAACTTATGTCTTTATTTTCATTAAGTCACTTTCCCCACAACATTTTATAAAGTCCATATTCAAATATATCATTAATAACTTCGGACTTTAAATTAACTGCCAAGATAGTGTCAGAATGCAACGATCCATAGCTCGTCGGAAAACCCTCGAGGAGACGAATCTGATGCCACTCTGAAAATGCCAAACCGACACTGACCCCGAACTTACTAAAAATAGTAACAACCAAGAGCAATTTGAGCCAACTCAAAAGGTGCCAACTGGATCCTTTGAATCCGAACCACATTTCCTCCACCGACACAAACCTCCAAAGCCAAAACAACTCCAGTTCCCTAACCAAATTGCTAGTCCATGGGAACTCTATGATGGACTAACCAAGAGTCAAGAAGGGGACATTACATTCCGCACTCCCTAAGATTGCTTGCCTCAAGAAATTTCAGATCAGGATGCTCTAAAATCTACTCTCTCCCAAGTAGCATCCTCAACTAACAGGTTCTTCCATTTAACCAGGTACTCTCTGATAAGTCTCGTCAAATTACACTCCCTGGTGTCAATTATGGCCTCGTGTACCAATATCAACTTCCCCTCTTCATCAAGAGAAGACAACTCCGCTGATGGTGTCACATTGTGCCCCAACACCTTCTTGAGGTGAGATACATGGAACACATTATGTACCCTGCTACCTGCTAGAAGCTCCAACTCATAAGCCACTTCCCCAATCCTTTTGGAGATCCTGAAAGGTCCATAATACTGTGGCTTCAACTTCTCTGCTCCACTCTTCTTGAGAGTGGACTGCCTATAGGGCTGCAACATGAGGTATACCATGTCACCAACCTCAAAAGATTGCTCAGTCCTCTGTTGATCTGCATACTGCTTTTGTTGATTCTAAGCCTTTTGTATATTCTCCTTCAAAGACCTCATGATGTCCTGACTCTCCTGAAGAAGGTCTTTGGCCTTAGGCACTCTGCTATCACCAAACAGTAAATCAACAAAGCTTGGTTCCTCATACCTGTACAATGCCATGAAGGGTGACATCTGAATGGACATGTGGTAAGTGGAATTGTAATAGTACTCCCCCATGTGAAGCCACTTGACCCATGGCTTCTGCTGCCCTGAAACATAATTTCGAAGGTATCCTTCCACCCATTTATTAACTATCTCTGTCTGACCGTCTATCTGGGGGTGGTAACTCATATTGGGTGTGAGCTCTGTCCCTATCAACCTGAAGAGCTCTTGCCAAAAATTACTGAGGAACTTGTTGTCCCTATCACTGACAATGTTTTGAGGCAACCCATGGAGTCGAAATACCTCACGAAAGAACAAATCTGCAACTTGTGCTACAGTGAAAGTAGTAGGGATGGCAAAGAAATGTGCATACTTTGTCAATCTGTCCACCACCACGAAAATGCAATCCTTGCCTTGGACTTTTGGTAACCCTGTGATAAAGTCCATTGAAATGCTATCCCATTTCCTCTCAGGAATGGGCAAGGGCTGCAATAATCCTCCTGGAAATGAGTGATCCTATTTGTTCTGCTGGCATATCGGGCAGTCTCACATACTGCATCACCTCTGTCTTGAGGCCCTTCCAGGTGAATCTCTCTCTAACCTGCCTGTAAGTTTTGAAGTACCCCGGGTGTCCTGCCATCGGCAAGTCACGGAATGCCCTCAAAACTTTCTGATTCATCTGTGAACTTGGCACTAAGAAGATCCTGTCCTTGTAAATGATCAAATCATTTACCACTGAGTACCTGTCATCTTTGATGGTGCCATCGATTATTCCAGTAGCCCATGCACTCTTAGCATACTTAGTTGATATCATCTCTCTCCAGTCATTTGCAATGGCACCTAGTGCACATAAATGGGGCCTCCTGGATAAAGTATCGGTAACAATGTTTTTCTTACCTTTGACATATACAATATCAAAGTCGTAGGCCTGTAGCTTGTTGACCCACTTCTGTTGCCTCTCGTTCAAATATTTATGTCCAAGGAAATGCTTCAGACTGTTATGATCTGTCTTGACTACAAATTTGCTGCCCACTAAATACTGTTTGAATTTAGCCAATGCATGCATTATGGCTAACATCTCCTTGTCATAAATGTTCTAGCTGCGTTCCACACCCCTCAACTTCCTGCTCTCATGATATGGGGAGCTTATCCTGCATAATTACCACACCAATGCCTTCCCCTGAGGCATCACACTACAACTCGAAAGGCTTGTTGAAATCTGGTATTGCCAACACAGGGCATGTACTCATAATCTGCTTGAATCTGTCAAAGCACTCCTCTGTACTCTCTGTCCAACAAAAAGAATCCTTACGAGTCAAATCTGTAAGGGGTGTAGCCGAATGAGAAAACCCCTTCACGAACCTATGGTAATATCCACATAGGCCAAGGAATCCCTTCAGCTAAGTGAGATTCTTTGATGGTGGCGAATCCACTTGCCCGAACCTTCTCCGGGTCTACCTTCACACTGCCAGCACTAAGGATGTGTCCCAAGTAAAACAACTTGGTCATCCTAAACTCACACTTTGATATCTTAGCATATAAAGACTCCCTCTCTAGATGCTCAGCACAATGTCAATGTGTTTCAGGTGCTCTTCCCATGTCTTGCTGTAAATTAAAATATCATAAAAAAATATCAGAACAAACCTCCTCAACTGCTCACGGAAAACTCTATTCATGCAAGACTGGAAGGTGGCTGGCACATTAGTCAAGTTGAATGGCATGACTAGGAGCTCAAAGTGCCCATAGTGACACCTGAATGTTGTCTTCTCCACATCCTCATCTCTGACCGGAATCTGATGGTACTCGAATCTCAAGTCTATCTTGGAGAGGTAATAGGCCTCGTGCAACTCATCAATCAGCTCATCTATCCGGGGTATGGGTTACTTGTTCTTAATTGTTTTCATATTGAGCTCCCTATAATCAATGCACATTCTAAGGGTCCCATCCTTTTTCTTCACTAACACCACTGATGACGCAAATGGACTCTTACTCGGTCTGATACGTCCCATCTCAAGAAGCTCTTTGATGGCTTTCTCGATTTCATCCTTATACCTTTTTGGGTGCCTGTATGGTGTAGTGATCATTGGTTTCGCACCCTCCTCTAGCTCGATCACATGCTGAATTCCCCTGTCAGGGGGTCTACCTGGTGGAATATCACTAAACACTTTGGTGTGTTTAGTCAAAAGAGCCTGTATGTCAGGGGGTATTCCCTCTTCTGTTGCTCCAAAACTGTAGGCATCACCATCACCTCTGCTGCCCACTGCACTTAAGCATGGCGAATCAGTCTCTCCATACGCTTGAGAGAAACAACTCTTAATCCACCAGCACATGTGTAACTCCGTTCACCTCAAACTTCATTTCCATTGTCCTCAAGTTGAGAGTGAACTCACCTATCTCATGTAACCACTTCATACCCAACACAACATCCATATCACCCATGCTAACAACATAAAACTTAGATTGGAAAGTGTAGTTATTTAGCTGGATAGTCAAATTAGGAATCCTTCTAGTGCAAGTGAGTACGAATCCATCTGCTACCTTCACTCTGAACCCCGAAAACTCTTGTCTTCAACCCCCTCCTGGCAACCAAGCCCTCATTAATGAAGTTATGAGTGGCACATGTATCTGGCAAAGTAATGCACCTTTGTCCACCCAACACTCCTCGGATCCTGAATGACCCCTCTCTGAATGCTAGAAATATGGGCTGTAGGTAAGGAGGTCTCCTCATCCTTATCTGGTACTTCAGATGCAACATCTGTTCCTGAATCATCATCCTCTGTATGCTGCTCTGAATGTGTCTCTGACTTCATAGACTCATCTGCTAAGAAGTATTCAATTTGTTTTGCCTTTCCTTGGGCAACACACTTGTGCTTAGGATCCCAAGGCTCTCTGCAATGGAAACAAAGTTTCTTCCTCCTGGGATCATTCAACTGGTCACTGTGTAATCTAGAAGAACTCTTCGGCGGTTGGTGTCCTGAGTACCTGTGGAAAGGTTTGCTGTCTCTCTCCTTATCCCTCCTATGTTGAAAATTCTTGTTCTGAAATTTGCTCCTCCATGCTGAATACTCCATATCCCGAGCCTTCTTCATGGCCTCCTGTAATGACATAGGGTCTAAACCCTTCACCCATTGTCATAGAGGATTAGACAACCCATCAACAAAGAGCATCATCAACCTCCTCTCCGATATGTCTGAAACCATGACTGAAAGATCCTGGAACTCTGAAATGTACGAGTCCACTGATCCACTTTGTCTCAACTGTGCCAGCTCCTTGAATTGCAACTCTGGATCTTTCTTGTCGAACCTGTCTATGAGTCCGGCTGTAAATTCAACATATGATGTAATCTAGTCATGTCCTAGAGTCACCTTACCATTACTCCACCACTTGTGGGCACTGCCCTCCAAGTGCAAGGCTGCATATGTGATGGCATCATTCTTCGGCATGGGACTGATCTGAAAATAACTGTCCAACTTTTGGATCCAAGCTCTTGCTGTAGTTTTTCCTAAACCATCAAAGTAGGGTAAGGTCATCTTACTAGCTTTCTTTTGTAGCTCATTATTTTGCTGCTTGTTACCCCCTCTAGGTCTGTGTCTCATCTTGAGATATGAATAATCTCTGTAAGTCCTCTCAGCTCGGAACTCCGCTATAGAAGCCTACCAATCTCTAAAGATCTCCTCTTGAAACTCCAGCTGTGTAGCATCCCTTTCGGGCATCTCATCCCTCGGTATAAAGATAGGAATGCCTGGTCTATTTGCAATTGTAAGTTGTGTAACACCTCGGTTATTCACCAAAGCCTCTCTATCATGATCCTTGTCTGTTTCTATCCCCATTGTTCTGTCACCAATCCGTTCTCCATTACCTCGATCTCCATGACCTCGGTCTCTATGTCTATCCTCCTCCAACTCAGGATATAATTGGCCAAGAAGCCGTGCAAGCGCCATCTGGGATCTGTCCAAGCTAGCAACGATCTGCTGCTGTCCGCTAGCCAAATCATTAGGGATATCTCTGGTGCTAGGCTCTCCAATCTCCCTATCTCCAATGTCTTCAGGATGTTCTGGAAGCACACCGGAAAAAGGATCTGTTTTAAGAACTTCAAGATCTTCCTCACTATAAAATACCACTGGTTGCTCCTCAGCAGCTACAACGTCTGTATCAGTATCAAAAGGATCTATTTGTGGTACTGGATGCTCTGGTTCTACTAACTGCAGATTGTAAGTTCTCTGCAAATTTCTGGTAGCCTGTCTCTGTCTAAAATAATATCTATCAGCACCCAGCTGCATGTCTCATTCTCACTTCTGCATGTCTGTTTTTAACCTCACAGGATGGAAAGATCACTGCTCTGATACCACTATAATGTGCCGTACCTGTTTGTAAATTTTAAAGATCTTCTTATGTGTGATTTTTATTATTTTTATGTGATGTTTTAGACTAGAGAGAAGAATGCAGAAGAGGTTTTAGTTTTTCTGCAGATGTGTGTTGTCGGAGCATACAATAAATAGCATATATTGAAAACCCCAAAAAAGTACAAGGAATATGAAGAAACTAATTGATGCCCAGATAATAGAATGGCCAATAAACATTTACTATCACACACCCATTTCTAGATTTGCAACTTCATACAACAGTTGTAGCTGGACCAGCATTGTGTATGGCTAGAAATGCATCAAAACTCCAAAGATGACTATTGATTGTCAATACATTTGTTATCAGCAAGACATAAGGCTCAAGACGCCTCACAGGGAATAGATAATACTGCTGCAAGCACAAAAAACAGCCTCTGGGAAGCCAAACGCCTCTTCAGGCAAGGTGGTACGGCCCAAGGATGAATGCAACAGCAGCAAGTAACTACAAACAGCCTCCAAACTCTTGAAAAAGTCACTGTATCTGATCTGCACTGTTACACATTACCAAACGACTTGTTTTGGGGCAGCAACCAACCTCCAACAATGTCAAATGACCTTCACCAGTGGTACGGCCTGCAAAGGGAGTGTACGGCCAGCATAGAAAATAAATGACATTCATAAATCTCTGCTAACTCCCTCAAAATCTGCAAGTCTCCAACACAATCAGCTGATCACCAACAATCTACCAAGGATGTAGCAATAACTCTTCAAAACTATCAAATGGACTCCAAATAAGCACAAGAATGAATACTAGATGTATTCATCGTCAGAGGCACCTTTGGGTGGTATTGCACACTTGTTCAATGCCGTCACTAATGGAGGTTTTCCTCTTCAAAAGCCTGGTTTGAATGCTCAAACCCTCAAACCCTAGCAGAGCTCCAAAGAGAAAATATCATAGGACAAACATATCACAAATGAGCTTTTTTTCACCTTATATATCCCTCCTCAAGTTGGGCATTGGATTTGAGAGGGAAAATTATAACTTTAAACTCACCTTATTTCTCCTAGGGATGGGCGCCCATGGTCAAGACATTAACTTATGTTTTTATTTTCATTAAGTCACTTTTCCCACAATATTTTATAAAGTCCATATTTAAATATATCATTAATAACTTCGGACTTTAAATTAAATGCCAAGATGGTGTTGGAATGCAACAATCTATAGCTCGTCGAAAAGCTCTCGACGAGATGAATCTGATGCCACTCTGAAAATGCCGAACCGACAGTAACCCCAAGCTTACTAAAAATAATAAGTAACGACTAAGAGCAATCTAAGCCAACTCAGAAGGTGCCAACTAGATCCTCTGAATCTGAACCACATTTTCTCCACCGACACAAACCTCCAAAGCCAAAACAACTCCAGTTCCCTGACCAAACTGCTAGTCCACGAGAACTCTATGATGGACTGACCAGGAGTCAAGAAGGGGACATTACATACAACTAGCTGGAACAGCGGAAAAACACAGAGAAAGTGCAGGAACAGGATATTTTTTATTGTTTTTTTCACCAAAAATCAACTTCCAACCACTTCTTCGACTTTACAAAGCATTTTCTAACTATTTACAACCATTCCCCACTGGGTTTTTATTTTTCAACCATTCAAATGCCTTTTAATCAACCGATGACTCTTTATATTCTCATTTTTTGCACTTTTTTGCATTTTTCAACAATGACAACATTTACAATATTTGCAATATGATTTCAAAATGAACTCCCAGGACTTAAACTAGACTCAAACAAGTTTAAAATGGTCTAAAGACCTTATTACAAGAACAAAACATCAAACTTATATCAAAATGCCAAAGTTGCCTCATGAAGGCATGAACTCAACTAGGTGCTCCTGCACCATAATGGTAAGTAACTGAAATACCCTAAATACCCTGTTAAAAAACCCAGGTTCTAGAAGGTAGGAACACTCTGTAGTACTCATATGTATAGAACCATTATGGTCCAAAAAAAAGATCCAAACAATTTAATCTACAACCCTATCTCCAATCGAAAAATTACCTCATTCAAATACAATGTTATGAAGATTATCACCTTATTATGAGAGTTGTAGCTGTATATTAGAAAGCCCCAGAGCATAGGCAGTACTTAAAGCTATTTTCGGCCAAAGGTCCAATTTGGCAGGGTAAACCCTCTTGTGGGCTGAGGGGACCGTTGACAATCACTTGTTTACGATCTAGTGGGTGTGAGATGGGAATTTGACCTCTAGGTTCACTACCCAGGTTCAGATCTGATTGGATTTATATGGGGTTCAGTTGAGAGGGCTATAGCTCCTTTTACTATGCTGCAAGCTTGCAGATTGTCTCCTAATGAAAACTAAAAATTGAGCTACTGCAAAATACAAAATCTTTCCCGGGAAATTGGGAAATGAGAACTAAAAATTGAGCTACTGCAAATTACAAAATCTTTCCTGGGAAATTAGGAGAAGGTACTGTTTTAGGAAGCATTATTCTGGCTGGTGCTATGAGCCATAAGTTTAGGGTTGTTGCTCATGAATTTAAGGATGGATATTTGACAAATTGCAATTCAATTGCAGGGTTAAAATTACTTACTGGTAAATTGATATGTAGAACCCTAAAACCAGTAGCAGAGATGCAAAACCGTGCTTCTGCTGGAATTATTTCACTGCATAATTTTCTGAAATTCTCTGAGCAACCCCTGCTAAGAGAAACATGGATTCCCTTCAATTCATGAATGTGAGGTACAAGTTTGACTTCCTTATTTTAGACCTCTAAATTCTTGGACAGTTCTAGTAAACAATCATGTATGTATCCATTTTTTAAAAATCTGAAAAAAATAAGGGGGTTGCTTAATCTACTGCTGTCCAATTTATCTAGTAAAAAGAGATAGACAATCGATTGGCAGTCTGCCTGATATTTTTCATCTTAAAAAATATGCAAACTTGTATTGATAATCCCTTCCCCAGTAATTTTCAGTGTGGCGAACACACGCCAGTATCCTTCAAACAAAATGGAAGACATTAAGATCTCCCTGAAAAACAAAAGAAGGTTTAATAGTCTCATCTCTGCTGCTCTGCATATCCAGAAGTAGAGTTTGCCCTCTTCAGTTAACCGTTGGTTCAAATAGAGCTCCAATAGGTCCTGCAGTTTATTTGGCAGAAAATTCAAACTAAGCATATGTCAATATATCTCAGAGTGGTCGCTCTTCATAACTCGATGAGAACCCTTTGACATGATACAAGTCTAAGATTTCTCCGAAGCCTAATTTACAAAATCATAAAAGTAATTTGGATAATTTAAGAACAAAACAAAATGAGGCCTGTGTTTTACATGGATACAGAGCAAGAAAGCCATGAATCCACTAGCTATAAAATTTATTGAAAAAGAGATGTCCATAATCTTACTAAGAATCAGATCAAGAAGAGCAAGAAAACCGCAAATCTACTAGATATAAACATCACTATAAAAGAGATTGCCTTCACCGTACTAAAACCAGATGGAGAAGCTAACATTTTGATCTAGAAAAGCAACAGATTTGATCGGGAAGATACTTCTAAAATAATCACCAGGAGACTAATAAGCCATAAAGCAAATAAAAATAAATCATTGAAACGCAGAAAATTCATATGTACTCTCCATTAAATTCTAAAGATGCTCGAGAAAATTGATACAGTAAAACTAAAGAAGAATTCAAGCCAATGAATGTCCTCTAAATTAAAGATGAAACATACTTTTTTATACTTGCCTCACTTTATAGATGTAGAGTTTTAGGAGTGGGTGAGTTGTAATATTGATGGCTCTGTATTTATTGGTTTTATGGACTGTTTGGTTTGAGGATGTTGTTAAAATATTTTTCCCAATTTTAATTGTACAAAGATTTCTAAGCAAGTCAATAAATTTGTCTATTTGTAAAAACAAATTTTATCATAACTTTTTAAAATAATTTAATAGTTAATTCAAATTAGAATTAAATATTTGTGAATTTGAAATTATTCTAATTTTGAAAATTTTACGTTGTACTATACTGTTTTAAATAAAACAAATTTACAGAAGGTATTGAGTTTAATTGGTGAGGATGATAGCATGTTATACCACCTATCAAACCTCAAAATCTCCAGAAATACAGTCCCATCAGATTCTATTCCTAAATGATTCTAACAGAAAAGATCCACAAACAGGGTAACCAAATACAATATAAAACTTCAAAACATATCAAAAATAAAACATTCATACAAACAAATAAATATATTTCAGTAATCCTACAGACCATTTAATATCTTAAATAAGGAATATGACAGCCATTTTGGCAGAATAGGTACCTTTCAGTTCTTCACTTTGAGTTAAAAAAATATCAGCTTAAACTCTGTTCCTAATACCAATAAGTTGCAAAAACAATCTAAATTTGATATAAAACCCTCCAAAAAAATATTCCCTAAATCTCATTATTTATAAATAAACATCTATTCTACACCCAAAAAAAAATGATATACCTGATATAAGAAGAAATTTTGTAATCATTACCCATAAATAAAATGGGCGGTGGTGGAAAAACTAAATAAAAATGGATCTTTTTCTTCAATCCAGTATTTGTCCAGATTTTCCCCACATACCCATTCTATTTACAGCCCAATGATGTGGTGCAATCTTTCTCATGATCCCAAATTCTGTATTCTGTATTCTGTATTCTGTTATCAGCTTTAAAATGGATCCCACTCAATGAGTCTTAGGCAAAAGTGGGTATATATAGACATATTGTGCGTGGGCGGCTGGATGGATATTCGAGGAAAAGAGGATAGGACAGCCTCCCGATTTGGTTACCGCGTTAAGGACACGTGTTCCTCTCCAGGGATACCTATTTGGAAACATTCCGTATGATTTGGGACAAGAATGATTACCATTGACTCTATTTGTCTCTTCTATCCCTTCTAGAGTAAATGACAACTAAATATATTTGATTGAAGATTGATTAGTGAAAAAGGAGATTCCTTTGATTTTTATTATTTTTATTCATTTTTTAATATACTGAGGAATACAATATTTCCAACTTAGTAAAAGTCTCTGAAAGTGTCATTAAATAGTTGATAGTTACAAATATTTATAGTATTATTATTTAAGTATTTTATATATTTTTTTGTTTTTTTTGAAGAGTCATTATATAAATTGTGTGTTGTTTGGGATTTATTAGGCTGAAAGTCTTCCCTATGTGAACAGCACATGATGGATTATATAGATGAAGGGTCTAAATTAAAAGGATTACCATGAAATCAATCTTGTCTATTGATTGTTTTTCAAACTATACCATAAATTATAAAATACAAAAAAAATAAATACAATGCCCCCCACCTCATGACAAAATATACTTTAAATAACACTTATTTCCACTTTCCTTTTATTGGTGACATGCTATTTGGGACTGTACATCTTATTAAATGTCTTGGGAATCCTTTTTCTTTTGGAGGGTGGCGCGGGGAGCACGTGTACATGGCAACGTGCAAGCTATAAAACCAAACCAATTCTTGGAACGTTCCTTATTCTTTACTGCTACTGTCTAAATCTAAACCATGTAGGCCCGCTTCAACAAGATTTTAGATACAATTTACTACTATCATTGGGCTGTAAAATGGAATTTCACAAAAAAAATTGCATTACATTTATTTATAGCGAATAAGTATAATTATTTGAATAGTTTAACATATTAATGATGGAAGAATAATTTATTTATATTTGTTTATTTTATTTTTATTTAAGGAGCTATTTTTAGGGGATAGGCTGATATGTGGGGTAAGAGGAGATCTTGTGTTGTTAAAAAATTTAAAATATTTAATTTACGATATTTTGTGTTTTACATAAATGATATTAACATTAATATATATTTGAATATTATATAAGATTTTAAATAATGCATTATATATGAGTATTATATTTTAAAGTTATATATATATGTTTGAATATTATATGAGATTTTAAACAATGCATTATATATATGAGTATTATATTTTAAAGTTATATATTTAGATTAAACATATTATATAATTTAATATTTATAGATATTTATTATTTAGTTATATATGTTTTATATATAAAATAATAATATATATTATTGAAATAGATATGGTGAATGATGGATTACACAATCATCTCTCATGATGGATTATATAGCTATGCACCGTATCTGGCAGGGGACATTTCAACATGAAACTTTTTGTAAAGGAGATCCACCTTTGAATGCTCAAGAAATTTTTGTTTTCAAGAATTTTGAATTATTATTAATTATTTCAATGTTCCTTAATTTAATGTATGTTAAAATTTGCAGAATCATATATTTTTACTAAAAGTAAACATAGGATATTCTTTAACAAAATAAAAAGCATATTTTTATGGTATTATTATAGTATGAATAATAATATGACATTACATACTAATATAATATTAATAATACATAATATATATATATATATATATATATATATATATATATATATATATATATATATATAATAGTAATATAATATTAAAAAACCATAATATATAATATAGTTACTTAGGGTAGTATTGTTGATTATATATCATGACATAGAGTTCCACTCAATTAATCCTACAATATGTATTTTCTCTAATTTTTTAATGTGATAGATATTATAAAAGTTCATATATCAAATACATATTTATACAAATGATTATCAGCCATCTTAGTATGTATTTAATGGAAAAATATAGTTATGCCTTATGTGCATAATACTAGATATAAGTTGTAGAACATAAATCTATTGTACCCTCACATAATTATTTTTAAAATAATTATATGATTAAATATGTATTTGTTTCTATGGCGAATTATGTAAAAATCAATAAAAGATTCAATTAATTTACTACATATATACAATATAGACACGTTACTTAAAAGTAAAAAATATAAATATTTAGCTGGTAAGGAATTGACATGATAATAATTTTACCCAACTATGTTCAACTCAATATGTAAAGTAAAAAGAAATCTACTAATATAAGTGAAAGAAGACAATATTTAATGTATGAAATTTCAATAAAAATTGACAAAATAATTTAATGGATTAAATAACTTATAAATTAATAAATAATAAAAAATATATAACAAATTCTATAATTTCTTTAGAAAATTTTCTTGCCATTGAACCTATGGGTCCAGTATATGTTTTTTTGAACAAGACAAAATATTATAGTTTTTCAAATGAGACAAAACATTATAGTTTCAATTCTACTAATGGCTCGGTCTTTGGGAGAGAATGGTGTTGGTTAAGAGGTCATGACAACGATTGCTAGAGATCCGAATGATGTTGGCATTTTTTAGCGTCAAAGGTACTGGGTCTTTGGGAGAGAATGGTGTTGGTCAAGGGGTCGTGACAATAATTGCTGCAGATACGGATGATGTTGGCAATGAGGCAAAGGTTGATGGCTTCGAGGGTCAAAGATGCTAGGCCTTTAGGAGGGAATGGTGTTGGTTCGAGGGTCGTGATAACGATTGTTGGAGATCTGGATGATGTTGGGAATGAGGCAAAGATTGATGGGTTTGAATCTCCAAATAAGGAGGAAGAAGTAAAGCTGATAGACTTATGGCATGAGGCTTATCTTAAGGTATGCAAATCCTTTGTGGATCTGCTTGCTTCTACTTCTAGGAGTTTCTCTAATTGTTTGGCTTGTGTCGAAAGGTGTGGCCCTAACAAGAGGTGTAATGTGTAGTTAGACATTGTTGCCCCTGGTTCGGGGTTAGGGCTTTTGTGTAGGTGTCAACACCCTCCCATTTTTGTTGGTGGTTGCTCTATTTCTAGTAAAATCTCATGTGATGCATCTATTTTGGAGCTAAATGCAAATCTAAAAGAGTTTGTGGTTGACAGGGGTGAGGCTAAATGGGAAACCCTTGTTTCGAGTGACCTGCAAATAGGCAAAAATGTTTGTGTTTTAAAGTTAGGTGAAGATTCTATTGTTTAGCCCCCACTTACATGAGCTAATAGGGTTCTAAGTAGGCCTTTTCCTGACCTGCCAAATATCACTTCTTTGGAATAGATTTATGACATAGGCAATTTCCATTTGATTTTTCTCGACCATGTTGTGGAGAGATCTTCTCACATAATAGAAAATGCTCAAATTGGCAAGTTCATGGGAACAAGATGAAATATTGCTGTGTTTAGGCAATGGGTTGAAAGAAAGGGGAATCGAAAGGACTAGCTAGAAATCTTTGTCATGTTGAAAGGATTTTTTCTAATCTCCTTTTCCGATCAAGAAGATTGTGCTTAAATTTTGATTGAAGCACCATGGTTCCTTGGGAAAGCGAGGCTTTTCTTTAGGAAATGAAGTAAAGCTTTGATCTAGGTAAAGAGAATATGAACTTTCTCTCCACTTGGGTGAGGCTACTCAATGTTCCACTTGACTTTTGGGAAGAAGAAATTATGAGGGGCATTGCCAAGTCCTTTGGGCACCTCATTGCATTTGATCTAGTCACGAAGTCTAGGAAAATACTATTCTACGCCCAATTTTGTATTTTTCCTAAGGTGGATAGGGAGTTACTGACCTCAATTAAGCTTTCATGAAAATACAAGGATTTGATTCAATCTATTGAATATGATAACTCCCCTAAATTCTACCAATTTTTCATAAAACTTGGGCATAGGTCTTTTCCCTGTGTTAAAAGTGGGAAGGAACCAAAATTAGGTAATATTTAGGGAGACAGAGTCATTAGGCATGTCAATGCAAGATCACTAGGAATCTAATTAGTTGACAATGTTCACTTTGCCCATGGACAACCAAATCAAAAATTGATTCAATCATGGTTCCACAAATAGATGACTTGTCAATCAAGAGTTTTTTTCCCACACTAAAAAAATATTTTCAAACGAAGTAGCCCCTTCCTTTGTGGAACTTGTGGATTATGTCATGTAGTCTAATCTTAAGGTTCATGAGGTTTAGTAGGTTCATGTGGTTCCTAATAGTGCTAAGGTGGAGCATGTTTTATTGCATGTTGATGTTCTCCTATGGGAAGTTAGAACATTTCTCCAAACATTCTTGGTTTGCCTCAAAAAGAAAAAAAGAGTAAAGGAGGCCTTGTTCATCTATAGGCTTTCAAGGTTTGGGAGGGATCTATGTTTGAGCATTTTGATAGATGCGATTTAGAGTACCTTAAGAATATTTTCCCGCTTGGTTTGTAGGGGATGAACATGACTGTTTGGATGAATGGACAACTATTACAATTAGTAAAGATAATTTTTGGAAGAAAATTAGATGGTAATGATTGTCGACTGACTATCATTTGGATTTCTACTGATTGTTTCTTGGTTCTATGTGTCCTAGTTTGATTCACAAGCTTGTTTGTTGTTGGTTTGGTAATGTATGATAGTTGACTATCAGCTAAGTTTTTTGTTGACTATTTCTCTAGTTCTATATGGCTTGGTTCAATGTACACGCTTGTTTGTAGTTGGTCTCTTTTATATGCTATCATGTTGTTATCTTTATGCTTTTGTACAAGGTTCTAGGCCCTTTCAAAACCTTAACTTTTACTCTTATAAAAAAAATATTATAGTTTTTTTGAACGAGACAATATTATAGAGGGGTGATAACACAATAGTGTGTCTCACTTTTTGGCCTAAATGAGACATTGAAATCAACATTTCTAACCAAATTTTCACTTTTTATCAATTATAAAAAGCAAACCATTAAGAATTTGAAAACGATGTGAACTAGTATTTTTTTAGATTTTATGTGTAAATTATTTCTTTAAAAAAAATAATTTGTCATTTTTAGGTATTTTTTAAAAACTTGTTTTCTATACTTTGTAGTATTTTTAACAAGGGAAATTTCCATAACATAAATTTTAATATAAAAGGGGTAAAAACTTTATTGAAATTCAGAAAAGAGCATTGCAAAACATCAAAGGGCCAAGGCCCTGGGAATCCATAAGAAATAGCCATACAAAGCATGAAACAACATCATCCTTCACCAATACCATTCTCATCCTCGGCAAGAATCCTCTCCAAGTCATGTCGGGGCTCATGAGGAACCTACTCCCACTCATCAATCTTCCAGCCATCTAAATGCTCAGAAGTCCACTTAGTCAAACAATCTTATGCCCTATTCCACTCCCTTGGAATATGGACAAAAGACACCATCTCCATCAAATAACTTATCTACAGAATCTGCTGCACCATTATAGCCAACTACCAACTAACATCAGATACCTTCTGTGTATTCAACAAATTAATCAAAATTTGTGAATCAGACTCACATATAACCTTGCGCCATCTCAAAGCATAAGCCCTCTCCAAAGTGTAGAGGATCGCCAAACCTTCCATAAGGTTGATAGTTTGTAATCCTTCATGAACAAAAAAGGAAAAAACCACCGATCCCAAAAAATCCTTACCAGCCCAACCAATCCCAACAGGCCCAGGATTGCCCCTTGAAGAACCATCAATATTGAGCTTCAGAATGCCAACCAGAGGGGGTAGCCAACTCCCCACCCTTTGAACTTTCTTTTCCACCTGCCTTCCTCTCCTGACACAAGCAGAAGCTGAAGACAACCCTTGAATACCCAATCTATCCACCAACTCAGCATCCCCTTTCTCCAAAGGGAACATCACATCACACTTAGCTTCCATCGTCTCTCGAATCATACCCATAATTTTGTGCCAAATTTGTTGAATCAACAATTTCTCACCTCGAAATATTCTTCGATTCCGTTCCAGCCAAATCTGCCATAGTATGAAGGAAGGCCCAACATACCACACATCTTGCAAGAAAGAGGCCATAGAAGGAGGTCTACCCAAACTACTCCAAAAATCTACCAGGGAGGAAGCATGAACACAGGGGCTTTACCAAACTCCCCACCAAAAATGCCAAAGCTGAAAAGTCAAGGGACAACAGAAAAATAAGTGAGAGGAGTCCTCCTCTCCACATCCACACAAAACACACATAGAAGGACCCTGAAAACCTCGCTTCCGAATATTATCCCAAGTCAAGCACATATTTCAAGCGAAAGTCCAAATAAAGCAGTTACACTTTGGCCAAGAAAGCTTATTTTACACTTTGGCCAAGAAAGCTTATTCCACACTTTCTTCCACCAGTGAACCTCCACCTCATCCAGCCGGTGAGATAACAACACCTGATAGCTAGAAGCAACAGTATAGACACCCTTAGGATTAGGAGACCAAGAAAGAACATCCCCTTCTTGGAGGGAGCTATAGTGTCTAGGAGAAAGGATACTATGAAGCTCAACACACTCCTCCATACCAATAACATGCCACTCATCAGGTTTCTTCCATCTCGCCACCACCAACTGCCCATGAGAAGATAAGGACTTGAAGTCACTCACCCTTGACCATCCTACCTCACAGAACCTCTGGCATAAAGTCACCAAATTAGGAAACTGAGAAATAATGGGAGGAAAACCATCCCAAGTATTAGACCAAAAATGAGCTTTCGTCCCTCTTTTACAAATCCAAAATAAGTCATCCTTGACCAGAGCAGCCCCTTTCTTGAGCGTACTCCAAATCACTGAGCCTTTCCCCACCATGGGATAACGAGGAATATCAATCTGAGGGATCCCCAGGAAGTATTTATGTGTTAATATCCTCACCCAAATCCCATCCTGCTCCACACACCACCGCCAATACACTTTAGCAGCGAACGCCATCCCTGACAATGACGACTGCCTTAACCCAAGGCCGCCGGGCTACAAATAATATCCCATATGACAAGGCTCCATTTAGAGGACAATAAGCTACCAGCCCATAAAAACTGTCTTGCTAAGGAATCCAATTCCCTAACAAAACCCAAAGGGGCCACCTGAATCATACATCTGTAAATGGCGAGGGCCTGCACCACAGACTGGAGCAACTGAACATGACCCGCAAAGGACAACCAACGATGGGTCCAATGATTAACTTTCACGAAATTTATCCAGAATATTCTACCAAGAATCCCTGGGTAGTCTTCCAACAGAGATGGGAATACCAAGATAGGTCAAAGGGAGAACCCCAGTCTGAAATCTCAAGATATGAGCAATTCGCCTCTGAATGGAACCCAGAGTATTGAAGAAAAAGATGGAAGACTTATCTTCATTAATCAATTGGCCCAAAGCAACAAGATAAACATCCAACACCTTGCGCAAATTTGAAGCTTCCCTAATTGTAGCCATACCTATCAAAGCAGTGTCATCTACAAACTGCAAGTGAGACTGTGGAGGTAAACCACCTCCCCACCCCCACCCCTGAATGAAACCTAACTCCACATTCCTTCTTATCAAATGTCCCAGACCTTCAACAAGAAGAAGAAACAAGTAAGGAGAGAGGGGGTCACGCTGCCGCAAACCCTGAGAGGCACCAAAAAGCTTAGAGTGCTCACCATTTATTAACACAGAGAAGGAGACCGAAGTAACACTACTTATAACCCAATAAATCCACTCATCCCCAAAACCAAAAGCACCAAGAACCTTTCGAAGGAAGGACCATCGAACTCTGTCATAAGCCTTAGCCATATCAAGCTTGATGAACATCGCCTTATCTTTGGAATTGGCCATAGAGTGAATGGTTTCAGTTGCAATAACAACCCCATCCAGAATCTGCCGTCCTGCCACAAAACCACTCTGTTCCACATAGATCAGCACTTTAAGCCACTTTTTCAACCTACAACAATCAATTTAGAGATAATTTTATAAATCACATTGCAAAGAGAGATAGGAGGAAATTGACTTAACCTATCCGCCCCATCACACTTTGGGATGAGAGCAAGGGATGTAGAATTCAAAACCCGTAACATCTGTTTATTCTTACGAGACTTCTGAACAACCGCCAACAAGTCCAACTTGATAATCCCCCAAAATTCTTGAAAGAACTCAATCGGGAAACCATCAGGGCCAGGAGCTTTCCCCCTTTTCATTTGAAACACAATCCCCTCTAGCTCCTCAATCGAAATATCACTCATAAGATGCTCATTCATCTCCCTAGATACCAAAGAAGGGATACAAGAAAGGACCTGAGCTTCCTCATTAGATCCCCCCTGCGAGTCCTCCCTAAATAATGAAGCAGAATATTGCATAGCATCACGCGTGATTTCATGAAAAGAAGAAAGAGTCTCACCCCTGTCATTCACCAAAGTAGAAATAGAATTGCCATGTCTCCTGGCTTTCACCAAGTTGAAGAAAAAAATAGTATTTTTATCCCCTTCTTGAAGTCACTCAATTCGAGCCTTTTGTTTGCAAAAAACTTCCTCTCTTAGCTCACACTCTTCCAGTGCTTTCAAAGCCCTAGTCTCTTCCTGCAACAGGTCCTCAGTCACTCCATCCTCCCTGATCAACCTTGTAATACCATCCAACTATGCCTGGCCAGTAGTCTTAGAATGGAAAATGTTTCCAAAGCATTGCCGATTCCAACGTTTAAGCTGATACTTGACAAATTGAAGTAACTTAGCAAAAGTATACATTGTTGTACCATAAGCAGGTCTACCATACCTCCACTCAGCAACATAGTCATGAAGAGAGGAGTCACACAACCACATCAGCTGGAACTTGAAAGAAGGAGACCGAGGCACACGAGCTGAAGACATAGCCAGCTTGATAGGCCAATGATCTGAGCCCCTCCAATCCAAAATTTTAGAGCTAGAAGACCACAACCCACCAACCTAGTAGCAAGAAACCAGAAAGCGGTCAAGTCGTTTTGCAATGCAATTATTCCTGATCCTCCGATTGTTCCAAGTAAACTGGCCATTAATGTGCTTGATATCAACAAGATTTAAAGCTGAGATGTTATCCTGAAGTAGCAACGCAGAAGGCTCAAGCCTCGCAATACCATCCCGCTTCTCAATCAACTCAGAAATAGCATTGAAGTCTCCAACTATAATCCACAGATGGAAAGGAACCGTGCTTCGGAGAAACCGAATGTGGGACTACAAAAGTTGCTTACCTTGAAGTTCAGTAGGCGCATAGATATTGGAGAAGAGAACAGACTCCCCCGTCCCAAAACAAGACACAATCATAGAGATAGAAGACTAAAAGAACAACCACCAAAGAGGGCGGATCTTCCAAGGATTCCATAAACAAGCCACTCCCCCAGCAGACCCTTGAGCACCAATACACTGGCACTCTCCACTCCCCCACAACTTAGGCACTAAACCAAACATACACTCCACTGATAACTTAGTCTCCTGCAGGAAAAGAACATCAGGAGATTCAGTTTTAACCAAATCACGAACAACTTTTTGTCGAGGGCCACTGTTCAAGCCCCTTACATTCCAGGATAGAACAATCATTTCAAGGGGCTCGAAAAATGAGAATCCAGAGTCTTAACAGATCTTGACTCTACGAAAGTTTCCCTTGTTAATTTAATCTTTTCCAAATCCTTTTTTCTACCAAGCTTGGAAGACTTCTTCCCAGCCCCTTTTTTGGATCCTTTTGATGAAGACCCAAATGAGAAGAAGAAGACTTATTATTCTTCACCCCCTCAGTACCTGCATTTGAAACAAGGGGAGATCCATCCCCACCACCCTTCTTCCCTACTATAATAGGAACCGATTCCACCTGGACTTCCATTTGAACATCTGTGTCCATTTGCAAAGCACTATTATCCTACAATCCCTGAGTAACTTCAGAAAGAAGGGCCTCCTGTCCTATACCCAAAGCACCCTGATCAAGATTTACCAAACCCAGATTCACTTCCTATTGGCTAAGATCATCTAAAACTTTAAATCTGTTGAAAGAATCTTCATCCTGCCTTTCCTTCAAAGTCCTCTTTTGACCCCGATTCTTGTTTCGAGCCTTGACTGGAGTGAAACCATTAGCCCCATCCACATCACTAGGAATGGGTTCCTTCCCCTTTTCAACCCTAGGGGGATTGCGGGGAGGTTGAGAAGGTTGGGAATCCATAGGCCTAGCCTTTGGGCATCTCCTATGCAAATGTCCATATTCATGACAGAGACGACACCGAAAAGGAAGAGTCTCATAGTCCAACTGTTGCACCAAGAGAAAGGACCCGCACACTTATCCACCGAATCTGGCAAAGGTTTACTTAAATCAATCTCAACACATACGAGAAAAAGTCATCACCTTTTTAACTTGAGTTTGTTGTGAAGCACCAACTAGTTTTCCTAGCATCGAAGCCAGCAAGTGCAAAACATCATCCCGCCAACGTTCCACAGGAAACCCCGGAAGCCGAACCCACATCGGCTCCCGGTTCGGAAGGCTCTTCAGCGGGATTGAAGCCCGCATGTTAAGGTTTAATAAATAACCCAATCTGATTATGAAAATAGGAGCCTCCTTAAAAGGCCTTGTGATCCACAAGCAATTGAATGAAACCATGAAATAGTTATGTGCTAAAAGCATAACCTCCATTTCTCCCGCTGGCATCCAAGTTCGTTGGGCCCATGATTCAAGAAATTATAATGAAACACGCATCCCCATAAACTTGCACAGCAATGCATGCTTCGAATAATAGTCAATATCTTCTGCAATCATCTCCAATGGGATAACCCATTTCGGCCTCTCCAGACAACGTTCAAGACATCCAGTGATCTTCGTAATCCGTGTACCACAAGAGAAACTCGAACCAACCAATCCCGGATTTGGTGAGAACAAGTTTTTATTAAAAACCTTTGAAGCATGCGAAGGAGAATTCGCACCAACCGCTGCTGAGCGAAAATCCATCATGGGACTTGTTAGTGTCCAAATCGGCAGAGGGTTTGCCAGCTCCAATGCACAGGCAAATTCGGCCAACAGATACGGGAGGTTGCGTGAGCTGCCTCCCCTTCACTTTTGGTTTTGCCGCACCAAGGGGGTTATCCCTATAGCTAAAGATGTAACATTGACTCGCCCAATGATGAAAAGATTTAGCTTTACAATGATAGGCAGAATACTCTCATTTGTGGACCAAGATTTGCATGATAGATCACAAGGCTGACAACATTCTTAGATGTATCTAACTGGTTGAGAATGAGAGTATGCAGGGGTTCTAATCCTACTCCTACAACTAACAGGTTGGAAACTTTGAATGGATTGGTATTGATGTTTTAGATGCAAGACAGGGGGTTTTGGATCATAACTACTTCACAAGAAACAGACTGGTGCCTATCTCAGGGCAAGGAGTCAACTAGACGTATACAAGAGAATGGCTTGCAACTGGCATTCAAGTTTCAAGGGGTTAGGACTGGTATTTGCCTTACAAATACCACCCAAGGATAATTATTTAACTGTCTCTACTTACAAATATCCCAGCTGACATACAATCTTCTCCATACTCAACCTAAAACAATTTAATCCACTCCTTGAATGGAAGTTAGAGATTAAGCATGTGATACAGAAATCTATACCCCAGAATCTGAGAAACCCTTAGCAACCATATTCAAAAGAAGAAAATGCATACAACAAATGGAGATAGACAGATAAACACATGCAACAATGCATTTTTCATATAAAATGACAAGAAACTAAATATATGTGCAAGATGCACTCAAATGCAACTCAAACTCCAAAAGAAATAGAACAACCCAGAAAATACTCTGTTTTTCGTTATTTTTTCCCCAAAAATGCCCAAGTCTTCAACAACCTTGAAAATAAGTAACATAGTCCTTCTTATACAGCAGGATTGTGTACTCAACATTAATTACATGGCATTTTCAAAATTCCTGCCAAAATACCATGCACCAAGAATGACGCCCAAATCAATCAATGCAACAGGCAAAAGGAGAAGCGAGGAGTAGTTGGACTCGAGCCTTGTGCCACCGTTTGGGGATTTTTCTCTTAAAACTGGTAGGTGGCACGTCCATCATCAACCCATGCCTCTGTAATTCTGCAATCAATGGTCGACCTACCAGTGTCCTGCGGAAACGCAGCAAACCGCATGTCCAGGGAGCCTTCCCGCCAAGAACGCCACTGCAATCGTGAAGAAAACCCTGTATTTGAACACAGCCGTCGATCCTTCCTTGCATCTCCCAAATCTACGGCTCAAATCAAACAGGCGAGTGGCTAGCCAATGAAAATGCACCACGTAGAAGCTTTTGCAACCTTGACTTTTCCATCGCAGCATGCATTTCTACTTTTTTGGCCCCTTTGTATATGCAAAAGCATATACAATCACCTTACATACAAGGCGGACCCCAAACCTTTATAAAACAGGTTGAAAACTTATTCGGGTTCGGCTTGTATCTCTCTCCTTTGTATATCCGCGATATACAACACACATACATACAAGCCGTGGACTACAAATCATTATGAATCAGAATGTACCTCGTTTTGGAATCCGGCTTGTATCTTTTTCATTGCACATCGGCTTGTTTATCGGCATACACAAGCACCTTATACAACCCACGGACCTCAAATATTTATGAAGCAGCCTGAAATCTTATTTGGGTCCGGATTGTATATCGCTTTTGCATATTCCCCTTGTATATTGCGACATACAACATGTAATATACATTCAGGGGATCTCAAATATTTATGAGGCAGATTGGAACTACTTTGAGATCCGGGTCTTGCATCTTCAATCTCTGTATGTCGGCATATACAATGCGAAACATACAACCTGGGGGCCCCACCATGCATTTGAAACTGTTGACTTTTTGACCACTCCTGCTTGTATGTTTCACTTGTATCCTCTGCTTGTATGTTCGAATGTGCATTGGGAACATACAAACCCACCACTTGCATATATCCTTTGCATGTTTCGATTGTATGTTGGGAACATATACAATCTCATTTTTATACTTGCGGGTCCCACCAAATGTATCTCCTGCTGCTTTGTATGTTGCCGAACATACAAGGCCCCTTGTATATTTGCACTGTAGTGAATGTATATGCGCCCCCTTTGTATATCTGCAATGTTCATTCCTAATGTATGTCGGACATACATTCACCATTGCATCTGTCTCAATGTACATTGACCCTTGTACGTTTCGCTTGTATGCTGCCAATGTATATTTTCTTTGCATGTTTTCCTTTGTATCTAGCCATTGTATGTCCGAACATACAACACAAATATACATGCAACCCGATATACAAGCAGGGAATATTCTTAGAATTTGCGAAAGATTCCTCAATGTATATGCACCTTTTTTAAGCCCGATATGCATTGCGAAATGCATATAACTGATTTTTTCACCATTTTTGAAGGCCGATTGAAATTTCTTTGGGCCCGCCAATGTACAATGCACTTGTACATACAAACATACATGTATATACAAAGATACATGCATGCAACTGAGTTTTTTGCACTTTTCAATTGCAAAGGCCAAACGACTTAGAAATTTTTAGATTTTTTAGGAAGGTGCCTGCATATTTAAATACTTGAAACCTGAATGTTTATGCAGGCACTAACAGGACTAGCCCCTGAAGACTCCTCGATCGGCATTGAAACTAAACAAGACCCAAGGCGAGCATGCAGGTCCTCGAGAAAAATAAAGAACCACCACCCAGCACTACCTTCGAACTGCAGACCCAAACCCATTCCATAACATAACTTTTATTACAAATAAGATAAATCATAATTTTTTAAGCACGTATCACTAACACTAATATCTAGTGCATACATATTTTTATAATATTTTGTTGCATATTTTTTTATTATTAATTTTTAAATCCACATTAATTATAATTTAAAGTGATTTTATTCTACATAACTTTTTTGTATATATCGAAACTATATTTTTTATTGAAACAAAAACATTAATATGGAGTTTAGATATTTTTAAAAAATCTACCTTTTTCTATTTTTCCACATGTGACAAGGTCTTTATGTTTGGTAAAAAGACCTATCATACTTAAATAAAGTATATCATAAATTATATTTTTAGAAAGCTTACTTAAAGACCTACAATCTTGCAAAATCTCATGACACAATGACTCATCTCGACCAAATCAGTTAAGATCGATCATTCGTCACTGGCGCATAAGGATCTGATTTCAGGTAAAGAGCAGGTAGAAGAGGAGGTATTGGCCCGGGGTGGGGGGGGAGGTTACAGGGTTGGGCTGAGAGGGTGTAGCATGACCATAGAATCCATCTTTCCTTCAGTCATCTGAGATGATGGTACAACCCTCCAAAAATCAAGTGAGGAAGGCAACTTGATTTCTGACTAAAATATTAAATAAGGTGACTAAAATATTAAGTGATGGTATAATATTAAATGAAACCATTAACATATATAGACAAAGATGTTTATTGTTTTAAATCAAATCAATTTTTTTTAATAAATATTTTCCTTTGTTTGCATTATTTGAAAGGAGAACTTTTTATGGTTGATTTTTTCAAAGGAGAAGTTTAAAAGTTTGTTTTTTCAAAGGAGAAGATTATTGCAACACATTTTCCCGAAGAAAAAGATGGAAAATTGAAGAACCAAGAAAAATAAGACAATGCATTCATATTCTAAAAAAAGATAAGTTGAATGAAGAAAAGATGTAAAAATATTTAAAAAAAAAGAGAAGGTACATTTTTGAAAATTTTATTCTTTAATTAATATATCAAATAGATTAATATAATATTAATTTTAAGTGTTCATATCCTTCTACATGGTTTAAATATTTGAAAATATTTATTTATTTAGTGCATCTATATATCTTGTTGGAGTTTTGTTTGATTTTTTCTCTTACAATAGTTTAAAAAAAAGAAGCTAGAAACCATGTGCCAAGGGTTTTAAAATATTCATAGAAGGGTTTTTTTGGGTTTCATAGGACCCTTTGCTCCACAAAAATAGATCCTCTAGCAGCTCCATAGGACCCCTTAAACAATTGTTAAAAAAAGGACTGATTGAACAAACAACCAAAACAACTTACTATTGTTAGTGGGACAAAAAGCCTAAAAAAACTAAACCACACCTGAATGAACAGGTAGTGGGAAGGAGATGTGAAGATGCTCCGTATCAGATCTTTGTGCCCTTGTAGGGTCATAGTGCTTGCTAAATGATATGCATTTATAGATTTAACAAACCAATATAGTTTCAAGGCTGCTATCATTATCCATAAGGCCTGTTTTTGAAAATGTAAAGGTTGCTGTGTTAGTACAATTTAATAATCAAAGGATCTTGCTTCCCATCACCTAGATGAAAAATGGACGAATACATTTGAAGGGGGTCAATATACGTCAAGAATTTTTATTATTGCACTCTACTTAAATATCATCCACTTCAATGGTTAAACAATCAATAGCGATTTTACACCTTATTCATAAGAAAAAGTGGTAAATATTTGTCCTATTTTTATTTGCTGAAATTAACCTTTGACTGTTGAAGTGGATGATATTTAAGAATAGCCCTATTATTGTAGATCACTTGTGCATAGCAGAGCCAAAATTCACTACCATTCAATTAACTTATAACACACTCAAACTTTGGGAAGTCCTATCTACGAATCTGTAATCCAAAATTAGGTCTAATGGTAACGAATTGAAATACCCTAAATCACCTGTTCAAAAACCCAGGTTCTAGAAAGTAGAAACACTCTAAAGTATGCATATGTATAGAACCATTATGGTCCAAAAAATAAAATCTAAACAATTTAATCCACAACTCTAGGTCCAATCGAAGAATTACCTCATTCAAATACACAATGTTATGAAGATTATCACCATATTATGAGAGTTGTAGCTGAATATTAGAAAAGCCCCAGAGCATAGGCAGTACTTAAAGCTATTTTTAGCTAAAGGTCCAATTTGGTAGGGTAAACCCTCTTGTGGGCTGAGGGGACCGTTGACAATCACTTGTTTAGGATCTAGTGGGTATGAGATGGGAATTTGACCTCTAGGTTCACTACCCAGGTTCAGATCTTGTTAGATTTATATGGGGTTCAGTTGAGAGGGCTATAGCCCCTTTTATTATGTTGCAAGCTTGCAGGTAATCTCCTAATGAAAACTAAAAATTGAGCTACTGCAAATTACAAAATATTTCACAGGAAATTAGGAGAAGGTATTGTTTTAGGAAGCATTATTCTGGCTAGTGCTATGAGCCATAAGTTTAGGGTTGTTCATGAATTTAATGATGGATATCTGACAAATTGCAATTCATTTGCAGGGTTAAAATTACTTATTGGTAAATTTATATGTAGAACCCTAAAACTGGTAGCAGAAATGCAAAACTGTGCTTCTGTTGGAATTATTTCATTGCATAATTTTATGAAACTATCTGAGCAACCCCTGCTAAGAGAAACATGGATTCCTTTCACTCTATTGGCGATCCATGAATGTGAGGTACAATTTTGACTTCCTTATTTTAGACCTCTAAATTCTTGGAGAGTTCTACTAAACAATCATGTATATATATATCCAATTTTTAAAAATCTGAAAAAAAAAGGGGTTTGCTTAATCTAGTGTTGACCAATTTATCTAGTAAAAAGAGATACACAAGTGATTGGCAGCCTGCCTGATATTTTTCATCTTAAAAAATAAATTTGCATTGGATATGCGCTTCCCCAATAGTTTTTCAGTGGCGAGTACACACCAGTATCCTTCAAATAAAATGGAAGACATTAAGATTTCTTTGAAAATGTCACGTCTCAAACTTTGATGCATTTTAAGCTTACTATAATTGGAACTATTTTTATGGATAATTGTGTGGATTAAATATATATTATTATTATTATTATTATTATTTAACTAAAAGAGGGGTAAAAATTTATTCAAAGTAGAAGAAGTACAAAGCAAGGGCATTACACAGCCCTATCAAGCTCCACTAAGTGGTCCAACTTTTGAGACAAATCTAGGGGTAATTGACCCCAATCCACAATGTTTCAATTTTGCATGTGATCAGAGGCCCATTTTGCCAAACAATCCGCTACTCCGTTCCAATCTCTAGGAATATGATTGAAAGTAACCAAATCCAAAGAATCACACAAATTAAGAATCGGTTTAACAACCAAAGCTAAATGCCAACTAACATCCGTTAAATTTTGTCTATTCAATAAATTCACCACCACCTAGGAATCAGACTCACAAATGATCCTTCACCCAAGATGACAACCGTGCTCCACAACATATAAAATGGCAAGAGCCTCCATCAAATTGTTAGAATGAAGACCCTTACAAACAGAAAAGATAAACTGCACACACCCAGAACTATCCTGACCAACTCCACCAATACCAGCATGACTAGGGTTTCCTTGAGAAGAGCCATCTGTTTTAAGTTTCAAAACTCCTTGAGGAGGAGTCCAATGCCCCTCCCTATTTACCTTCCGAAGAGGGTGTCGACATTTATTTCTCATGAGACGACCTTGTTGAGTAAGAAGATGAAGATGACTGCAACAAACATCTCAAGGATCCACTGTTTCCGCTAAATCACAATTTGCCGAAACAGTTTCTCCCAAAGAATGAAGAATTTTCTACCACAAGTGATGGGCCACCAACATCACATCTTGAAAAATTCTACAATTCCTCTCCAACTAGATATGCCAAATAATAAAGGAAGGGCCAAGAGCCCAAGTAACTTGAAGAAAAGAGGTTTTAAGAGGGGTTGTGCCCCAACGATAAAAAAACTCAACCAAAGAGGAGACATGCCAACAGGCCTGGTTCCAAACACGCCACCATAAATGTTAAATCTCCCTAGAGAAAGAACATTGGAAAAAGAGATGAGAAACACTTTTCTCATTATTACGGTACAACACACATATTGAGGAACCTTGAAAACCACGCTTATTTAGATTATCCCAAGTAAGACACCGATTTTGAACCACCAACCACATGAAGAAGTTACACTTGGGCCACAAAAAATTGTGCCAAACTTGCTTCCACCAAGGAACCTCAGTGTCTCCCAACATCTGCCTAACAAGCTGCACATAACCTGTTGAAATAGAGTACTTCCCAGACAAATCACTGCCAGCCCAAGCCAAAACATCATGCCCCACCAAAGTATTGCATTCACGAGAAGCAAGAATCTGAGCTAGCACTCGCCTATCCTCTTCAGACCCTCCCGGTGGCCATTTAGAAGAGTGCTTCCATCCAAAACTAACAGCCAACCCACAATTTTGTGCAACCTTATAATGCTCAATTGTGTCCTAGCCTGCAGCAGTAAAAATATTATTTTTGAAAAGATGAGATAAGTGAATATTATTTTATCTTGAAATGATGTGATATAGTGAATATTATGTTATTTTGAAATGATGAGATATAATGCTTCGGCTATGTTTCGGCTATTTGGACACTAACTTATTAATAGAAAATCTGAGTTTCATGAGTTGCAGGTTGTTGAAGACAAGGGTGTGGTTAAGGTAGAGGGGGTTAGCTACCTGACAGGGTTAGGATGGAGTGGACTCTCTCTTACACACACAGACACTTAGATGCCATATAGTTGCATTATTATTGCATAATTTAATCATAATAATAAATTGCTTCTTATTTTATTAGAAAGGAAAATCATTGTTATGTTGTAGTTGATTATTTAATTAATTGTTAGTTAATATTAGAAATGCTCATAGTAAAATAAAAAGTAGTTTTAATTTATTTATTGATTTTTTTTTTGAAATTAGAATTATTATTATTTATTATTTTAGAAATAATTGTGTTGCAAAATTTAGTTAATAAAATTAAATTAGTTATTAAATACGTGTTTTCGAAAAATAGAAATATGTGTTTTATTTGATAAATTAGAAATAAATTTTAGAAAAAGAAAACAAACTTAGAAAACAAAACAAAAAATAGAAAAAGACTTAAATTTAGAAAAAACACAAAAACAAAGCAAAAAGATAAAAATAGAAAAAGATAGAAAGAAAGAGGGAGAAAAAAGGGAAGTTAATAATAATAATAATAAACCCTCTTATTCTCTCACACACAAGATTCATACACAATATTCATTCTGAAGAACAAGAGCACAAGCAAAAAGATTTCAAAATTTGGGCAAAGGAAGCATTTGAAGAACAAGAAGAAGAGTGGAGATAGGAAGAGATTCAACTATCGGAGAACATATTCACATGTTTTTAAGCAAATCCATAATGTCATTATTTCAATTTGTGTGAATAAGTGCTTGTTTGGTCAATCTCTGTTTCTGTGTGAAATGATAAATTCATTGTTATTATAAATTTGATTATATAAGTATGATATAATTATGAATTTGATGTTATTATCATTATTTCTGTATGATAATTTATATATATTATTGTTGTTTTGTAAATGTATATCATGTATACATATATTGATATTTTACCACTATTAATTATGTTGTATATATGTCAGATAAATTGCTATTAAAATTATATATATATATATATTTATTTCATATATATATGTATTACTATGTTTTTGCCACAACATATAGTGTAAATTGTTATGTAAAATCGTATTAAACATTACCAGTATTGAATCCAATTGAAATCATATATAATCGTCAGTATTGAAAACTAGTTAAAACTATATGTAAATCACATTATGTACAATCATATGCAAATCGCATTATATAAATCATATGCAAAATGCACTATGTAAATTGCATTTGTAACAGCCATGTATTTGGTGACTTGTGAGGCCCACCCTTGTGCGACTGGAATCAGTTGCCCTTTTAAACCTTGTTGTTTTGCGTCACCCTAGCTAAGGGTTTGGTTTATGGAATTGTGACCCTACCTTGTGTCAGTGTAGTGATGTTGTGGATCTTTTGTATAAGGTAGTTGTGATTAATTATGGGTGCATAGGTGATGCACACCCCCTTAGTAGCTATCACCTTGTAGGGATTGTGAAATGAGTTTGCATTATCCTGGTTTAGATTGACTTCCCCACCTTGGGGCAACGTGCCTAACGTAAGTTGTAGACACAATTACGTTAGGTGCGTGTGTCATCGAGTTCGCTTGATACACGCGAGGCGGGTTTTAGAGTTGGGTGAATTTTTTTTTGATATTTTGTGTCATGACCACATGACAAATGTGGACATAACACGTGTGTTGTACGTCATGACCACATGGCAAATGTGGGCATCACACAACCACGACCTTGTAAAGGGGGGTTCGAGGAGAGTATGACTCCCCCACATGCCTTAGGACCTGTGGGAGAGTCATAGTCACCCACACAACTCCATATTGGAGGTTTGCCTCCCTTGAATGCTTTAAAAAATCTTTAAAGTAAAATATGAAACATTTGCTATATACTATTCTCTATCATAAAATCCATCTGCTGTATTTGTATACTTTGTAAAAGGTATATATAGATATGAGTATACCTGCTGTATTTATCGATGTATGTTGTATAAACAACACTTACAATATGTTAATTAATTAATTATATATATATTCAACACTTACAATATGTTAATTATTTATATATATATACTTGTATTTATCGATGTATGCTGTATAAACAACACTTACAGTTACAATATGTTATTAATTTGTTGTATATATTCTTATTGCTGAGAAATTATCAATTGTTGTAGGTTTGTAATGTATATATATACTCTCTCTCTATATATAAATATTCATATTCTATTTTGGTTGTCTTCACACATGCTTTTATATTATTTTAATACTGTTGTAATTCAGCCCATAGTAACAATGTGAATTATGAAATTTTAATTTAAATTCATTAAATAAGAAGAAATATACACCAAAACGCTGAGATGAAAAATTTAGCAATGAAGGAAAACAAATAGATTGATTTATTTCAAACAAGTATATTTTCACAAAATTAGAAAAACAACTTATTTTTCTTATAGATCATTACATAGCATTGGAATAGTAAACTTCGACAAAACATGCAAACTAGAATAGCGAATTGGATGTATGCTGTATAAACAACGCTTACAATATGTTAATTAATTAATTATATATATATATATATATACTGCTTGTATTTATCTATGTATGCTGTATAAACAACACTTACAGTTACTATATGTTAATAATTTGTTGTATATGTTCTTATTGCTGAGAAATTATCAATTGTTGTAGGTTTGTAATGTATATATATACTCTCTCTCTCTCTATATATATAAATATTCATATTCTATTTTGGTTGTCTTCACACATGCTTTTATATTATTTTAATACTGTTGTAATTCAGCCCATAGTAACAATGTGAATTATGAAATTTTAATTTAAATCCATTAAATAAGAAGAAATATACACCAAAACGCTGAGATGAAAAATTCAGCAATGAAGGAAAACAAATAGATCGATTTATTTCAAACAAGTATATTTTCACAAAATTAGAAAAACAACTTATTTTTCTTATAGATCATTACATAGCATTGGAATAGTAAACTTCGACAAAACATGCAAACCAGAATAGCGAATTGGATGTATGCTGTATAAACAACACTTACAATATGTTAATTAATTAATTAATTATATATATATACTTCTTGTATTTATCGATGTATGCTGTATAAACAACACTTAGAGTTACAATATGTTAATAATTTTTTGTATATATTCTTATTGTTGAGAAATTATCAATTGTTGTAGGTTTGTAATGTATATATATACTCTCTCTCTCTATATAAATATTCATATTCTATTTTGGTTGTCTTCACACATGCTTTTATATTATTTTAATACTGTTGTAATTCAGCCCATAGTAACAATGTGAATTATGAAATTTTAATTTAAATCCATTAAATAAGAAGAAATATACACCAGAACGCTGAGATGAAAAATTCAGCAATGAAGGAAAACAAATAGATCGATTTATTTCAAACAAGTATATTTTCACAAAATTAGAAAAACAACTTATTTTTCTTATAGATCATTACATAGCATTGGAATAGTAAACTTCGACAAAACATGCAAACCAGAATAACGAATTGGTTGAAGTAAACTTTATCTTTCCGAAATGGACACCTTAATGATGAATGCTTAATCTTAAACAATTTTTCTTTTAGAACTATGTGAAATGTTATATTTATTTTCTATGTAATTACTTCCGGGACGTGAGCTCCCAGAGACGGTAATTTATTTTTTCTAACTTTCCACTTTTGTTATTATTGTTTTGGCCAAAGCTATATGTAACATTGAAATAGATGGAATAGAAAAGCCTAGATTTTATGTTATATGTCCCTGCCACATCTTGCATGCAAGAATTGTCATTCTAGTTTAGGAATGCATATAGGCATCATACACGCATCAAGAGATTCCCTCTTGCCTTTACCATTCTAAGTTGTTAGGCTCTTTGTGCAGGGTCGGTGCTTTATTCGAGTTAGGAAGAAACCCGAAGAAGTCTAGTACTTCGTGGTTGGGTGGGAAAAGCGCCTTAGCCACACTCTTGGCCTCGACTTGCGGAAGACCATTGGGGTTATGGTGGTTGAGGACAAAGATTCTTATGCTATATGATTCATGATGTATATTTTATTGTATTATTCTTTGTATGGCTTGCATACCAATCCGTAAATTGTATAAATATTTTCATTGATGTAATTGATATAACTGATGTAATACCTTGAACTTGTAACATTGAAACGGATATATTGTAACACCCTTTTTGGTGTATGTAAATGTAACACTCTTTTAGTGTATGTAATTGAACAACTTTATTTGGAAACTTACTATTATTGGGCAACTGTGGTGGATATTTGATTAATGAAATGTATCACTTTATTTATTTGAAATGAGTAATGTTTTTTGGTTTACTATTTTTAGAATGAGTTTTTCGTGTTTTACAAAAAAACAAAAGAAGGTTTAATAGTCTCATCTCTATTGCTCTACATATCCAGAAGTAGAGTTTGCCCTCTTTAGTTAACCATTGGTTAAAATAGAGCTCCAATAGTTCCTACAATAGCAGTTTATTTGACAGAAAATTTGAACTAAGCATATGTCAATATATCTCAAAGTGGTCGCTCTTCATAACTCGGTGAGAACCCTTTGACATGATACAAGTCTCTAAGATTTCTCCGAAGCCTAATTTACAAAATCATAAAAGTGATATGGGTAATTTAAGAACAAAACACAATGAGGCCTGTGTTTTACATGGATACAGAGCAAGAAAGCCATGAATCCAGTAGCTAAAAAATTTATTGAAAAAGAGATGTCCTTAATCTTACTATAAATCAAATCTAGAAGAGCAAGAAAACCGCAAATCTACTAGATATAAACATCACTATAAAAGAGATTGCCTTCACCGTACTAGAAACCAGATGGAGAAGCTAACATTTTGATCTAGAAAAGCAACAGATTTGATCGGGAAGATATTTCTAAAATAATCGCCAGGAGACTAATAAGCCATAAGGGAAATAGAAATAAATCATTGAAACGCAGAAAATTCATTTGTACTCTCCATTAAATTCTGAAGATACTCGAGAAAATCGTAACAGTAAAACTAAAGAAGAATTCAAGCCAATGAATGTCCTCTGAATTAAAGATGAAACATACTTTTTTATGCCTGCCTTACTTTATAGATGTAGAGTTTAAGGAGCGGGTGAGTTTTAATATTGAAGGCTTTGTATTTATTGGTTTTACGGACTGTTTGGTTTGGTGGATGTTAAATTTTTTTTTCCAATTTTAATTGTATTATATTATTTTAAATAAAACAAATTTACCGAGTTTAATTCGTAAGGATGATAGCATGTTATACCATCTAGCAAACCCTCAAATTTTCAGAAATACAGTCTAATCTTTCATTCCTAAATGATTTTAACAGAAAAGAACCACAAACAGGGTAACCAGAATGGCTATATTCTGAAATATCATCCACTTCAATAGTCAAAGGTCAATTTTCGCCAACAAAAATAGGACAAATATTTATCACTTCTTATTGTGAATGAAATGTAAAATTACTATTGACTATTTGACCAGTAAAATGGATGATATTTAAGTAGAGTGAACTAAAATACATAACCGAAATTTACTTACAATATAGAACTTCAGAACATATAAAAAATAAAACATTTATACAAACAAATAAATATATTTCAATAATCCTACAAACCATTTAATCTCTTATATAAGCAATATGGTAGGGGATTTTGGCAGAATAGGTACCTTTCAATCTAAAAATATCAGCTCTTAATACCAATAAGTTGTAAAAACAATCTAGATTTGATATAAAACCCTAAAAAAAAATATTCCCTACATCTCATTATTCATAAATAAACATCTATTCTACAACCCAAAAAATTGTTATACCTTGTAAAAGAAGAAAATTTATAATTATTCTCCACAAATAAAATGGGTGGTGATAGGAAAAACTAAATAAAAATGGATCTTTTTCTTCATCCATTTTTTGTCCAGATTTTCCCCCACATCCCCATTCTATTTACAGCCCAATGATGGGGTGCACATCTTTCTCACGATTCCAAATTTTGTATTCTGTATGTATTCTATTATCAGCTTTAAAATGATCCCACACAATGAAAATTACCCAAAAAAAAATGGGTAAGTATATTCGAGGAAAAGTGGATAGCACAGCCTCCCAATTTGGTTACCACGTTAAGGACACGTGTTCCTCTCCACGTATACCTATTTGGAGAATGACAAAGGACAAGAAAGATTACCATTGACTCTACTTGTCCCTTGTAGAGTAAAGGACAACTAAAATATATTTGATTAAGATTGCTTAGTGAAAGGAGATTTCTTTCGAATTTTATTATTTTTGTTTATTTTTAATATTTCGAGGAATAAAATATTTTTAATTTAGTAAATGTATTTAAAGGTGTTATTAAATAGTTGATAGTTACAAATATTTATAATATTATAATTATTTAAGTATTTTATATTTATTGAGTTTTTGGGGAAGAGTTATATAAATTGTATGTTGTTTAGGATTTATTTATGATTTTTTGAACAAGACAAAATATTATAGTTTTTCAAACGAGACAAAAAATTATATTTTCAATTCTACTAATGGATCGCGACGTCAAAGGTGATTGGCCTTTGGGAGGAAATGGTGTTGGTTCGAGGGTTGTGATAACGGTTGCTAGAGATTCGAATGATGTTGGCAATGAGGCAAAGGTTGATGGCTTCGAGGGTCAAAGGTGCTGGGCTTTTGGGAGGGAATGGTGTTGGTTCAAGGGTCGTGACAATGATTACCAGAGATCCGAATGATGTTGGCAATGAGGCAAAGGTTGATGGCTTTGAATATCTGAACGAGGAGAAAGAAGTAAAGCTAATAGACTTATGGCATGAGGCTTATCTTAAGGTAGGCAAGTCCTTTACAGATATGCTTGCTTCTACTTCTAGAGGGAGTTTCTCGAATTGTTTGGCTTATGTTGAAAGGTGTGGCCCTAGCAAGAGGTGTAATGTGCAATTGGACATTGTTGCCCCTAGTTCGAGGTTAGGGCTTTCGTGTAGGTGTCAACACCCTCTCGTTTTTGTTAGCGGCTGCTCTATTTCTAGTAAAAGCTCACGTGATGCATCTATTTTGGAGCTAAATGCAAATCTAAAAGAGGTTGAGGTTGAGGGGGGTGAGGTTGAATAGGAAACCCTTGTTTTGAGTGACTTGCACATAGGTGAAAATGTATGTGTTTTGAGGTTAGGCGGAGATTCTATTGTTTATCCCCCACTTACAAAGGCTAATAGGGTTCTAAGTAGGGCTTTTCCTGACTTGCTAAATATCACTCCTTTGGAACTGATGTATGATGTAGACAATTTCCATTGGATTGTTCTTGACCATGTTGTGAAGAGATCTTCTCACAAAATGGAAAATGCTCAGGTTGACATGTTCATGGGAACAAGATGAAATATTGATGCATTTAGGCAATGAGTTGAAAGAAAGTGGAAACCAAAGGGATAGCTAGAAATCTCCTTTTATGTTGAAAGGATTTTTTCTAATCTCCTTTTCCAATCAAGAATACTGTGCTTGAATTTTGATGGAAGGACCATGGTTTCTTGGAAAAGTGAGGCTTTTCTTGATGAAATGAAGCATAGCTTTGATCTAGGTAAAGAGAATATGAATGTTCTCCGCACTTGGGTGAGGTTACTCATTGTTATACTTGAGTTTTGGGAAGAAGAAATTATGAGGGGCATTGCCAAGTCCTTTGGGCACCTCATTGCATTTGATCTAGTCACGAAGTCCAGGAAAACACTATTATATGCTCGATTTTGTATTTTTTCTAAGGTGGATAGGGAGATAGTTATCTCAGTCAAGCTTTCATCAAAATACATGGATTTGATTCAATCTATTGAATATGAAAACTCCCCTATTTTTTGCTAATTTGGCATAAAACTTGGGCATAGGTCTTTTCCCTATGCGAAAAGTGGGAATGAACCAAAAATAGACAATATTTAGGAGATAGAGGAGATGCTTCCCTGATGAATGTGTATGAAGATCAAATGTAGAAAGAGTCGTTGGACATGTCAATACAATATCACTAGGAAGAATTAGTTGACAATGTTCACTTTGCCCATGGACAACCAAATCAAAAGATCAATTCAGGCATGGATACACAAATAGATGACTTGTCAATGAAGAGTTTTTTTCAAGCACTAAAAAGATGTTTTCAAAGGTCTTGGAAGAAGTAGTCCCTTCCTTTGTGGAGCTTGTGGATTATGTCATGTAGTCTAATCTTGAGGTTCATGAGGTTTAGTAGGTTCATGTGGTTCCTAAGAGTGCTAAGGTGGAGCATGTTTTATTGCATGTTGATGTTCTCCTATGGGAAATGAGAACATTTCTCCAAACATTCTTGATTTACCTCAAAAAGCAAAAAAGAGTAAAGGAGGCCACGTGCATCTACGAGTTTTCAAGGTTTGGGAGGGATCTATGTTTAAGCATTTAGATAGATGCAATTTAGAGTACCCTAAGGATATTTTCCCTCTTGGTTTGTAGGGGCGAAGATGACTGTTTGGATGAATGGACAACTATTACAATTAGTAAAGATAATTTTTGAAATAAAATTAGATGGAAATGATTGTTGATTGACTATCATTTGGATTTCTACTGATTATTTCTTAGTTCTATGTAACCTAGTTTGACTCACAAGCTTGTTTGTTGTTGATCTGGTAATGTATGATAGTTGACTATCAGCTAAGTTTTTGTTGACTATTTATCTAGTTCTATGTGGCTTGGTTTAGTATGCAAACCTGTTTGTAGTCAATCTCTTTTCTATGGTATCATGTTGTTATCTTTATGCTCTCGTACAAGGTTCTAGGCCATTTCAAAACCTTAAAATTTTACTCTTATCGAAAAAATATTATAGCTTCTTTGATTGAGACAAAATATTATATAGGGGTGCTAACACAATAGTGTGTCCCACGTTTTGACCTAAATGAGACATTGAAATCAACATTTGTAACAAAATTTTCATTTTTTGTCAATTATAAGAAGCAAACCATTAAGAATTTGAATACGATGTGAACTAGTATTTTTTAGATTTTGTGTGAATTTCTTTCTTTTAAAAAAATAATAACTTGTTTTTTATACTTTGTAGTATTTTAACAAGTGAAATTTTAATAACTTGTTTTCGCCGCAAAGAGATCTCCTATCGTCTAATAATTCTACTAAGGGTGATAAAGATACTAGTCTGCAAAGAGCCTCTTTTCTATTCAAAATTTTTGCTAAGAGTGGTAGCTATATGCAAATGGGGTGGATAGGACTCATATTGAACTAAAGTCTTGTGAAGAATTCAAGAAGAACAAGACCCTATGGCATATCTGCTAGGAGGGCGGTGTGGCATCATTTTTAGAATGTCTACAATTATCCATGCAGTTTGTGCGGTCTTGGACAAACAACATGTCAAATTTGGTGGCATAGGTTTTTAAGTGACCGAAGAGGTTATTGGGATGGCAACATAAATGTCCACAAATGGTGTGAAACAAGAGAAGACCAGCAAAGTCTCAGACCTGGATGATATGGCTCTATTCTTAAAAAAGGATGAGGTCTTGCAGAGTTTGCAAGGAGGGTTCGATAGAGGGAAGCTCCCCAAACCCTGGGATGACATGTGCTATATTATCAAGTATTTCACACTTGAAGGTAGGTTTCTTCGTTCCTTCCACTACCACTTTGTGTTACTTAATCACTTTAGATGCAACAAGTTCATTAGCTTCCCTTTTTACCTATTATCTTCTCTATAAGTTTCTATTGAAGCCGCCATTAAACAACACAAGAACGACCCTAAGAAACCCCCCATTCCACTCCACCAGGGGCTTATATATAGGCTTTATAAGTTTCACTTAGCCCTTTGTCCGCCCAAGAATATCATTGCCACCCACGTTGATAGCCCCTCTGCAATGCCTAAATGCAAACCAAAACCCACCCGTAGCAACCCCGTGATCATCACTCAAGTGACCCCTAAGAAATTCACACACTCCCATAAAACTACCAAGTCATCTTTAGCCAAAAAGAAAACCCCTGTGCTGATTTGCCCTGATACTCAAATGGAACAAACTGATCTTATGAAGGCCATCCCTAAACCCACCAAGAGGAAGCTTGTTGTTAGTGAGGTGAAAGGCGACACTACCCACAAGAAGGTTAAGGTTGGAAAAGATGGGGGTAGCCTCTCTGTGAATTCTAAGAATAACCCCAGCATGGAAGTCCAAAATTTGGAGGAAGGGGATGAGGATTCTGTGGATGGTGGGGATGGAAGTGAAGACAAGATGGACGAGGAGTATGTTGCTCCTTAGAGTAAGGGAAGGGTTATGTCGACTAGAAGGTCAACCAGATTGGCCACCAAACCTACTCCTATGCGCAAGGAGTAGAAGTACATTGTTGAGTCAGAAGGTGCTGAGGAAAACCTTGATGGTGAGATCAAGGCTGAGAACCAAGAGGACACCGTGGTTTTGGAGACTATGGATGAAGGATCGAGCAACTTCCTTGAATTCAATGCTCAAATTTTGAAGACGAATAGCTCGAAGGAAAAGCAAGAAACTGGCAAAAACAAAAAGGGTAAGAAGACTATTAGTAAAGGTAAAGAGACAGAGGATATCAACACCAAAATGACTATGCTGGAGAAGAAGTTTATGACACTGGCGAGGTTCAGCTCTAAGGTCATGCATAGGTTTGTGACTACCTTGGCAATGTTGTAGGATATAGAACTCACCAGGCATGGAATGCAAGATAAAGAGTTGAAGGAATATGAGGACATGTACCAATTTCTTAGTGAGGATTGGGAGGAACTCTCCAACTAGCTAGTGGGGCTTTTCTGTGTTTTCTTTATTTTGTTTACTGTTTGTCAGCTGTTAGACTGTTGTTTCTGGTTTTTTGGCGTTGGTTCCTTTTTGTTGTGTTGGTCTTTTTTGTTGACTCTCTGATGTGCCCTTGAGGCTGCTTTGTAATGGGTTTGACACCTTTGGTTTGTCGCTTATCTTATCAAAAACAAGTGAAACTTATTCCATAACATAAATTTTATTACAAATAAGATAAATCATATTTTTTTAAACACATATCACTAACATTAATATCTAGTGCGTACATATTAAAATAATTTTTTGCATTTTTTTATTATTAATTTTTTAATCCATGTTAGTGCATAACTTTTTTTTTTATATATTGAAACTATTTTTTAAAAATAAAAACATCAATATGGAGTGTAGATATTTTTCAAAAAAAATCTACCTTTTCCATTTTTCCACATGTGACAAGATCTTTATGTTTGGTAAAAAAAACCTATGTTCACTAAAAAGTAGAAAAAATAATCACACTTAAATAAAGTTAATTATAAATTATACTTTTAGAAAGCCTACTTAGAGACCTACAATCTTGCAAAATCTCATGACACGGTAACTCTATTTGATGGTCCAATCCTCCAAAAATCAAGTGAGGAAGGTAACTTGATTTATTCAAGCACCTTCAAATGAAGACCCTTCATTCTATGTTAAAAGGAATTGTCTTACCTTCATTTGAAGGTATTAAAATATTAAATAAATTGACTAAAATATTAAGTGAAGGTATAATATTAAATGAAACCATTAACATATGTAAACAAAGAGGTTTATTGTTTTTTTCCTTTGTTTGCATTATTTGAAAGGATAACTTTTTTGGTTGATTTTTTCAAAGGAGAAGTGGTTTAAAAGTTTATTTTCTCCAATGCGAAGATTATTGCAACACATTTTCACAAAGAAAAAGATGGAAAATTAAAGAACCAAGAAAAATAAGACAATGCATTCATATTCGGAAAAAAAAAGATAAGAAGTTGAATGAAGAAAAGATGCAAAAATATTTAAAAAAAAAAGAACGCACATTTTTGAAAATTTTATTCTTTAATTTAAATATCAAATAGATTAATTAGAATATAAATTTGAAGTGTTCATTTCATCAAGCTCCTTCTACATGGTTTAAATGTTTTGAATCTATTTATTTATTTAGTGCATCTTTATATCTTGCATGAGATTTGTTTGATTGCTTTTCCCTTACAATAGTTTGACAAAAAGCTAGAAACTATGTGCCAAGGGTTTTAAAATATTCACAGAAGGGTTGTCACTTTTTGCTAAGGTAGATTCCCCATAAAGGGTCTAATGAAGTGAGGAGGGCTTAAACTCTAATATTCATGCCTTAAATATCCTCTATACATGGCCTTGAGCTTCTATGTACCTTTAGGTATATTGGAAGACCCCATAGAGTTATTTTCAAGATCTGTAGCCCTAGGCATCCTTTGGTCATCTGTAATCTATGGTGCACCAATAAGTGGTTAGCCACAAGAAGTTACTTGCATAATACCCCAAAGATGAGATAGTTGGCTATGGGAATGATTTATTCTCCATAGTTAATTATTTAGAAATGGGATTAGTATATTTATGATTTCACAGACCAAACACATGTTGTAGAAGCCTTCCCTCTTTTATTCATTTGTGTGTTCTTTGAATCTCTTTTATGTATATTAATGTAGTTTTTTCTTGAGTTATGTTTCCTTCTAGTGAAGATCAAATCTTTATTTACTTTCTATAGTTTCAAGTAAACGAATAGTGCTCAAAAATTCTAAACTACATATTTTGTCCAAGTGAGTCTTGCATTTGATGTCAACCTCCACCCCTTTCTTATGTGGTACTATGTGAGCTCCTTCATCCCTTTCTCCTAGATCTTGAGACTCTAACCCTTACCTAGTGGACTAAATTATTACAAGCTTCACAAGTGTATCCACTTCATCATTTTTTGTCTAACATGAGCTCGAGTTCTTACAACTTTCACCTTGACACCACCTCTTATAATACTCCTCGATCAAGAGTACCTTTCAATTTTTTACTAGACACTTATTTATCTCATCCCAACAACTAAATATCTATTTGAGATTAAATGCCTATTTTTTAAATACTATGTACTTAAGTTATCTTTTCGAAGTTTGACCGATCAGGGTACGCCACTTTCCTAAACTTTTAAAATTTGTCATTTGACTAAATTATTTTAAATCTCAAAAACTTATGTATATATCTTACTCCCAAGTTCCTAGGTAACCTTTTAAAATGAGATTCAATTTGTTGTGACACATTAGATTCTTCACAAGGCCCACAACACATTCATGTACACTTCACTACTTCATCATTGTGCCTCTTCTTGCACCTACCAGTTTCATAATTTCCTTCTAAATTTAACTCTAACAACACCAAGTGTTAATGTTTCTTAACACTCTCAAGTTCTTATAGTTTCATCAACACCGTGATCATCATGTACTAACTTACCAAGTTTAATTTTCTAAAGCACCTATTTAGTGTCTCACATCCTAACATGTCTAAGTTACCTTTCTTCTAAACTCTTTGTATTTGTATTAGCCTATGATCTATTGAATCTACTAGGAACTATACCACTTAAATCTTATGATCTCATGCTTATATATGTGAAGGGGCTCAACATACAAAACTGGGGTGGAAATCCAACCTAATTTGGATGCTAGTTTAGAGGAAGCCTAACCACATGTTAATGTCAAAGAGGAGGCCCAACCATATATTAATTTCAGAGAGAAGGCCCAACCCCAACCACACATTGATGTTAGAGAGGAGGTCCAAGCACACGGTGATGTCAAAGAGGAGGCCTAACCTCATAGATCATTTGATATTGGAGAGGAGTCTCAATTTCTTCCCTCTATAGATGCACATGTGAATTTAATTAAAGAGGTTAAGGGGAAACTTTCTAAGAAGAGTAAAGATCATTTAGTTGAAATTGATATAAACAAATTAAAATTGTATGTTGAACAACCTTAGGGTCAAGTTACTTAGAGATCATTAAATAGAACTTCCAAGGAAATATTTGACAAGCATGTTAAACATCATGATATAAATGGTAAAGCCCAACTATTAGCAAGTATAATTACTTGTAATGAGATGAAGGAGCCATTATAGTTGTTTAGTGTAGATTTCACAAAAAAAGGAAAACACACCTAGAAGATGTTAATAATGTGACAAAATGTTTGAATTCCATTGACAAAAAATCTCACTTCGTTGATAAAAGAATTTAAAGGAGGGTGATGTTGACTTCTATTATAAATCCAGAATTGACATCAAATTTCTTCACTTTCAAATGAAATTGACTTAAGTAGAAAGACGATATCAAGGTATGTGAAAAAGAGAAAGGCTTTGGATGACAACACTATAGAAGGCAATTGGGCATTGATGTGTAAGGCTCCTCAATTTGACAAGATTGAAGATGGTGTTAGGAATTTAATCTTAAATTTCTAGCACAAGCATGCTCATCCTTCATCAAATAGTAGAGATGTTCTCAAACACAGGATTAAGTTGAATGATTATGAACACCATACAAAACATTGGTTGGACATAACACAACATGAGATGTATGTTAATTTTTGCAATGTTAATCCTCAAATTAAGATTGGGTAAAGAATGTTTGAAATAGTTTTTATATTGGTAAAAATGAGTTTTGAAAGGGCTTGGACTCTTTTACAAAAGCAACCAAAAGGTAGATGGAACAAGTACCAAGAAATATGGGACAAATAACACAACACAAAGACGGTTGACCCACTATAATACAACAAAAACAAAAACACAAAACCCAAGGATTAGGAGACTACACCACACCTGAACTCGATCTAATAAATCTAACCCCCTTGACATGAGGGTGGGAAATTGAAACTAATTTTAGGAGGTCTTTCTTTCTCCTCTACACAATCGTTCAAGAAAGCCCCAGATCCAGATCCTTAGAATGGGGGGAGGGGAGGGAATAATCAACTGAAGCCTTGACCATAGAAAGCTTACAAAGAGAATTGGACACTGGAAGACTTGAAGTCAAAGTTGAAGCAGATATCTTACACATCCCACTAATGGGGGCACAACAACCAACAAAGGGGCAATCTAGGCTTGGAGAATGTTTGAAATGTCAAAGCCATGGTATGTGAAGCAAACAAAGTCTTTGGAACTTGTTATCATCACAATATTTAATTTGATCTTCACTATCAAGTGTTTAGAAAAATTAAACAAGAAATTGATGGTGTTGAAAATGCACCTCCTAAATAGGTACAAGCAAGTTCATAGCATCCATCATATGTGATAAATTTGATGGTGATGTAGATGATCTAATGAAATGCATGAAAGGACTTTGTCAAACATGTAGAAATTTGACAAAATTTATTTTTGAGAAATGAAGACACCGACATGATGAAGATGGTAAATTGCAAGAGGTACAAGTATATAAAGTATTAAGCTAAAATTAGGAAAGAAGCCACAAAGTTAGGTTATGTAGACGAGGACCTCCCACGTGATAGTATGGTCATACATATGACATGTTTTTTTTGCTGAGTGAAAAGAAAAAGTGCTTAAGTTGTTGAGAGATACTTTCCCTCCTAGAATAGTCTTATTAGTAGTTGACTTCGCCAAGAAATACTCTTTTACCTATCAAAATTAAAACATAATAATATTATCTAGAAAAAGTGACTATTGTGGTGCATGTGTTATTGACATGTATAATTGGAGTTGAATGGTGTTGAGAGTACCTATCTCCAATGAGTTATTAAGAAAGAATTACGTGCTTTTATATTAACGATGATAAAGAGCATGACACACATTTTGTGCAACATTACTTTTACAAGTTTTTTTGGAGATCTTGTTAGGAGTAAAATTTGAAAAACATTTTGTATGTTAGATGGGTGTCTGTCACAATTCCAATCATCAAAACCATTTTTGTACTATGTAGATATGATCAATTTCTCAATATACATCACATTTGGAGTTTCTTTGAGATTGGCCATGGAAATAGTGAACATGATGGTGTAGGAGCTTGCATCAAACGTGCTATAAGGAAACATCTAATGAATTAAAGGGAGATCTATAAATGATGCACACATCATTGTTGAATAGTGTAAGAATCATTTCATATGTGAGGTCATCACAACTTAGGGGAGGAACCCACATCCATATAGAGTATTCTGGGAGATAATAGGGACATTGCTCGAGTTCAAAATTTTTGACTTATTTAAAATATTTACTTAAAAATTTAATCACATTATGATTACAATTGCACTTTCAATAAAATTGTAATTATGATTTGTACATGCATATAAATAAGATTTGTAGGTGTTGATTGAAAAAGTGTGCATGGATGTAAGAGGGTAGAGAAAATAGGGTCTTTACATTGTGTCATGAGTACAAATAGCTAGACATGGACTTTGCATACTATGGATAAGTCTTGCTTTTGTTATGATTGCTTGTTCAAAAATTATGAGAATTGCAAAAGCCAACAACATGGCTATGTTAGTGAATGAAATTTGGTGCCACTAGTTGTTAGTGACCGTATGGTGAAGATGAAGATGAAATCTTTGAAGATGTTATTTTGATTTCAATTGATTATGACCACATTTGAAGATTAATTAAAAAATGTATATCTTTTATTATAAAGTGATATGTTGATCAAATTTAATGAATTTAGTTCTTAAAATTTTGAATTCATGACCTAATTTTTTGTTTAATACTTCATTATGCTAGGAGATGTTTCTGTAGTAATAACAAAGATTGGAAATATAAAAGTCGTAATGTATTATTTATTGTGTTGTACATAGGAGAGGATTAAGTTAGAACACTAGAAACAAGTAATGGAATGTGATTTGCCACAGGATCAATTGTAGTGCAAGAAACATATTTTAAACAAGTCAAAATCCTTCAAAATGGGGTTCATTTTATTGATTACAAACCTCACAACTTGGTGTATCGTTATAGCCACCTAGTAATTGCTACTAGCATGTCTCTCCATCTTGTTCCACACATATGTGGGCATTGTAAGTGGAGACTAGATAGAGATGACCATGAAAAATATTACATGTTATTAAAGAGTGAGCTGAACCAATTGATGTGGTATGATAAATGTGGAGAAAAACCTTGATTTCATTCCCTCCAAAATTTATATACATTGTGATTTGATCAAAAATATGATTCAAGTTCTATATATACATGATATCATTTGATTTCATTCCCTAGAGACTAGATATACATGACATCATTTAATTCTATATATGATGTCGTTATTTAAATTTAAGAATAGTATTTTAGTCAAATTTGGTAAATTTGTTTATGTGATGTTATATTTCCTTGGGTTGTGAGAAGTGCGCGTGCACAAACACACACAAGAGGTCGTAATGGATTTAAATTAACTAGGTCATAAAAGTCATGGTCTATTTGAGAATGGATTATATCCATCTATTATATATGATCCTAAATATTGACCTATAGGATCATATATATTCATATTGAATTCATCATTTATAGATCTTACTATATGCATCATGAGTTTAAAAAGAGAATTTATTTATTAAATGCTTTAGTGCATAAGGGGTTATACAATTTAATTAAATGAGAACAATTGTAACCCTATGGTTCAAGTTGTATAAGTGCTATGAACTATCTTGGTAATCTTATGTAAATTATCCACATTTGGGATGGGAATGCCACATTGTAATCTTGCATTGATCATCCCTTGGGATCAAAAAAGTATCTTGATTTGCAATGTAATCTTATAATGTGTTAAGTCCTATTTTTAGGATGTATAGATCTAGTTTAAATTTAAGTTGAAATTTGAAATTAATGGATTATGCTATGCTATACATAAACCAAATTAAAGGGAAACAAACCAATATCTTAGAATTCAAGAATTACCATAAACCATCATAAAAAAATGCATCCATTATCATCTTACTATGACTGATTACAACATATATTAGATCTAATCTAAAGTTTGACAATCTGATATAAGTATAACAATGATAGGATTACTTGTTCAAATTAAAAATTTGAAAGTAGGAACTTCAAGTAAACATACCCAAACTGATTCTCCTTTTTACATGCATGATATATGAACCAAATACAATATAAGCAATGTTGTAGCATTATGGGAAAGTCTGGTAACAATCAACAATCCATACAATGGTGGAATCGGCCTCAATATAGCTATGAACCTCTCCTTGTTGATGTGCTTAGGGTTTAGATTCTTCAACACCAATCAAATCACCTTTCCATGGCCACGATTTCCCTTTTGATGTATGCAACTCTATGATGCCAACAATAAACCTGTATGGCCTAATATAAGCCACGTAAATGGCAATGATGTCCCTTTCTAGGGCAGCGATCCTCCTCTAGGTGATTTCTAGGGTTTGTAGCTCGGTGTGCTAGGGTTTGAAGGATGGCCTTAGATGAATTCACACTTGAATTCCCTCTTCACAAATGTCAAAACCCTGAATAACAATCTACCAATGATATCTCAATGAAATCGCTCCTTCACCAATTTATATTTGCTCAAAATCTCACAAATTGGTAACTTTCTTCTCTAAATACCCTATTGTAAATATCCAATTGTAACTCCAATATAATGCCAAAATTATGCAAATAAGTGCAATAGTAAACCCTATGTGGATTTACCTCTCAAAGTGGAATTGGGTTTTCATTCAAACCACTATTTCTAAGGGTTTTCATCCTCAAAAATAGCTGAACCATCTATTGCAGCGTGTAAAGGAAATTCTCTAATATGCAAATGACAAATGATAATATGATGAAATAAGCTCCAAATGACCTCCTTATAAATCCTTCAAGAGGTTTGCTCCAATTTGCCATTTTTAATCCTTTTTTGACATCCATAAGTGGTGTGCCCCACTTGCATAATAAAATAATAATTTATTGACATTTTATTGTATTTTATTATGTTACTTATTTCTTTTCTCCAAGTGACTTCAAAATTAGCTTCACTTAACTGACTTTCCTTTCTCCAAGTCACTTTTGCTACAATGGCTCAACTATTCATTCCCTTACCATACGAATTAGCCTACGGGATTGGTGAATAGGCTAATCATCCTCGCCTAGGTGATCATTCCATAAATGGGGACATTATATAAGGATAGATTAATTACTGGGCATGGGTTCTCATTCAGGTTCTTCAAGAGAGTTGACCAAGCCTTCAATGCTGGCCGCCCTCCTTCAATTCCAAGCCATAGCATGCCCTTCCAACCCTACACGTCTCTATTGTTCCTTTTTTTTTGTTTTTAATTTCTTTTCCTCTTTCTTTTGCTTCAATTTCTTCTTTTTGGATTTTGATTGATTGATTTATCATTATTTAATTCTCATACATTTGAAATGAAATAAAACATTAATAATAATTACTTTATTATTATTTATAATTATCCCTTTATTATTATTTCTAAATTATTATTTAATATCATTAATATTAACTATTACTTCAGGTGAACACAAAACAACCAATTTGATCCTTTATGGAGGCTACAAAATAAACATGTTTAAACAAAAATACATTTGGAAAGAAATATGTAATGATGTATCTATTGCCTAGCAAGTGGACTCAAGCAGGGTCTATAGACTCGACAAATCGATGAACGAGACCACTAGTGCTAGATGTACATACCCAGTACTACTTCAATCAAGTTTTAGGTTAAGCCAATATCTTGGCAAGGATTTGGCATTAGAATCATTCTCTTTTTACAAATTTGCAGAATCCACTTCACCATGCACCCTATCACCTACAAGTCAATATTCCTCACACCATTCACAAGTGAGTTCAGTCTAGGTTAGTTGAAACATAATATATATATTAATAAGAAACATAACTAGATTTTCATTCCACATTTATCATTGATAACCATTCACAGTTCATACACTTATGCATACACACATTCACACACAAGCGCACATAAACACACACACACACACACCTGCATAGAGTTAAATATCAAGTTTCAAGTTTCCACCCTTAATCCAAATTATATCAGGACTACAGAGTCTTAGAGTAGGTTCTTACAAGGATGTGGCAAAGCTCTTCTTCAATAATTATTCACTGGTGAATATAGACTATCCGTCAAACAAATGGAAGATAGAAAGATCTCCCTAAATAACAAAAGAATATTTAATAGTCTCACTTCTGCTGCTCTGCATATCTAGAAGTATGGTTTACCCTCCCCAATTAATCGTTAGTTAGAATAGAGCATCCAATAATTCCTACAATAGCAGTTTATTTGATAGAAAATTCAAACTAAGCATATGTCAATACATCTCAGAGTGGGCACTCTTCATAACTCGATGAAAACCCTTCTATAGAATATATTTTTAGTAGAACAAAAAATAAGTTAATTGCAGCTAATACTTCTAAAAATGTTTAATAAAGGTAGAAACAAAAACTTTGGGTAGTTGTATACAGACATATGATATTAGGTTTATTTGTGATAAGAATATTCCTAATACTAACAAAAACTACCAAGAAGTTAGAGAACCTCTTCTATGGAACATATGATGATCTTTGCATAAAAAAAATCAGGTAGATTTTTAGTTAACATGATAAAATGACTGGTCAAATGGGATGCACTTCAGTGGTAAAAAGTAAATAAATTTTTGAAGTTGAGCTTAAATTCAAGACAATAATAAGTGTTAAAATTGGAAAAATGCAGTTGTTGAGAGCATCCTGCAATTGTCACAGGTGGCATTGTTATTGCATTCACCCAGGATCGAGCCTCATGCTAGGTCAGGTGGCCTCATGATCTCTATGCCCCTGTTGGGCCATAGTGCTTGCTAATTGATAAGCATTGATAGATCTAACAAACCAATTAATAGTTTCAACAGAAATAGAAATGGATCCTTCTCCTGTTGGGTCAGGTGGCCTCATGATCTCTATGCCCCTGTTGGGCCATAGTGCTTGCTAAATGATAGGCATTGATAGATCTAACAAACCAATTAATAGTTTCAATGGAAATGGAAATGGATCCTTTTATAGTCTATGATGTCAGGTGGCCTAATTTTGGGTCTACAGGTGGCTTACAACATATGAGACTACCTTATACTCCCAGTATGTAGGAGGCACCTAACTATGCTTCTAAGATGAGGCATACATACCCGGGCCCCTACAGGATTTGAACTTGTGACCTCTTTGTCAAGAGGGCACTTTTTTAACCAACATGCCAACTCAAGCTGTATATCTGAGGGTTGCTATCATTATCCATAAGACCCATTTTTGAAAATGTAAATCTGAGGGTTGTTGTGTTAGAAAAACTTAACAATCAAAGGATCTTGCTTCCCATCACCTAGATGAAAAAGGGACATACATTTAAAGGAGGCCAATATATGTCAATTATCTCTATTATTGTAGGTCACTTGTGCACAACAGAGCCAAAGTTCACTACCATTCGATTAACTTATAAGATACTCAAACTTTGGGAAGTCCTATCTACAAATCTATAATCCATAAACTAGGTCTAATGGTAAGAAACTGAAATACCCTAAATCACCTATGCAAAAACCCAGGTTATAGAAAGTAGAAACACTCTAAAGTACACATATGTATAGAACCATTGTGTTAACCCAAAAAAAATCTAAACAATTTAATCTACAAGAATTACCTGATTCAAATACAATGTTATGAAGATTATCATGATATTATGAGAGTTGTAGCTGAATATTAGAAAGCCCCAGAGCATAGGCAACACTTAAATCTATTTTCAACCAAAGGTCCAATTTGGCAGGGTAAACCCTCTTGTGGGCTGAGGGCACCATTGACAATCACTTGTTTACGATCTAGTGGGTGTTAGATGGGGATTTTACCTCTAGGTTCACTACCCTGGTTCAGATCTAGTTGGATTTTCATGGGGTTCAATTGAGAGGGCTATAGCCCCTTTTATTATGCTGCAAGCTTGCAGGTAATCTCCTAATGAAAGATAAAAATTGAGCTACTGCAAATTACAAAATCTTTCCCAGGAAATTAGAAGAAGGTATTGTTTTAGGAAGCATTGTTCTGGCTAGTGCTATGAGCCATAAGTTTAGGGTTGTTGCTCATGAATTGAAGGATGGATATCTAACAAATTGCACTTCATTTCCAGGGTTAAAATTGCTTACTAGTGTTTTGTATGGAAAAAAAAGGAGGGTGTGGTTTTAAGGGTTTATGCAGAATCCTCCTTTCCCTACAAACATTCCAAGGGCCTATTAACCAAGTTGAACCTCCAATTTGTGCAAGAGGATTCACCTATTAGGTTGGGCAGCCACTTGGGAAGATGCAGAATCTTGGATGTGTCAAATAATATCTCAATTTAATGCTCAATTTCACTTAAAAATCTAATTATGCAAAACAATAAGCAAATTATTAAATCACAACAAATCCTTTTAGACTGAGATGAGGGACAGAGATATTCAACTCACTATTTTTCAAAGTTTGGAAGGCGGAGAAGTCGGGGACATGAGGACTAGCACCCAAGTCCAAGGTACCTATTTCTTTGTGGAATCCTAATCTCCTTCCGACACTAATCTACATTGTAACTTTCATTTCTGCTTCAGGAAAACTGGGGGATACAGGGACTAGCACCCTAGTCCAGGAAAAGCTCCAATGTCCGTCTTCTTTTCAGATCCTGAATCCTTGATGTCTACTAACCTTCCTTGCAACTCCACTTCTTCTAGATGCAGTACCTATAACCTGCAATCACAAGGAGTGTGGGAGGGGGTTGTGGTGTTTAGAGGCTTGCCTCGGTCAAACCCCGGAGAGACATTCAAGTCTTCCGAACACTGTTCTCAAATAAGAGTGTGTATCTCGGTAGGATAGAGGCAAAAATTTAAATGATAACTGATAGAAAACACAATAGATATCACCTTGAAGTATAGATCTCATGGAAGGAAGATGCTCTTCATGCCATGAGGAGATGGATGTCAAATCTGTAAATACAAACACAATAACAACAAAGTACTACTCTGCAACACAATGAATACCTTGAATCACTTTCACAAAAGCTTGTCAATCAAAATGTCCATCTAGTGCCCATCTAGTTTGCAAATGAAACCTAATCATGCTTATATATGCAACTACAAAGATTCCTGCTAAGAATTTCGTAATTCAAACTTTAGATGTCAGCATAGCACCCATATAACAATCACTAAACTGACATTTGAAATTAGGGCAAACCCAAAATAGGGCAGGACTAGGGAGCTAGCACCCAAGTCCACCCTACCATTTTTGTTCAAGATTCATCAAAATGCAATCCCCTAGGTCCTATTTGCCATAAGACTTCAGGGTTTCATCATTGGGAGTTAGAAATATCATGCAAGATGCTCTAAATGCACTAACAGGACCCAAAAACTAAACCTTAAGAGGGAAAAGCCTCCAAGGGGACATTTTCTAACATAATATTTAGCCCCACTTTAATGTATGTATAAATGCAAGGCCAATACATGCATTAAAGTATGGTCAATCAACACAACAAACACGCTAAGCACGGAGAAGACACGCCAAACACATTGAAGACAGTAACAGGCATACAAAACACAGAGAAGACAGTTACAGTCACACAAAACATAGAGAAGACAACATTGAAGACATGGAAAACACACTAAATGCAGTGATTATTTTATTTTTCTTTTTCTCATATTTGAAATGCAGATGCAAGTACAAGGAGAGTAAACACACAACCCATAGTGCAAGAGGGACTCATCGCCACTAGTCTTTAAGACTGCACACATGGGAGAACAAACACGCAAAACAAATCTCAGAGTGCATGATGTTGATAACTGAGAGGGGGGGGTGAATCAGTTATCCTAATTATTTCCTTTTTGAACTTTCTTATTAATTACTGCAGCATTGAATCAAACACAAAAACATTACCATGAAATAAGAAACACATGACACAGTATTTTTGACGTGGAAACCCTGTTAAGGGAGAAAACCACGGGGTGATTAACCCAAAATTATTCTCTGTTAGAAGAATAGGAAATTACAAAATGGCACTTGCCAATTAGGGCTCACTGCCCGAGCACACTGCTCACAAGAGGCCCACTGCCTACAAGAAGACACACTGTCTACAAAGTGATAAGAATCACAGTCTTGAACTGATTGGAAGCATCTGCATATGCTGGAGTTCAGTTCCGGTTAGGCTCAGTACACTGATCTGCTGCACTTCATCTTTTCTCTGTTCTTTATTCTGCTATCCTTTCACATACCAGATCTGTCTTGGTACTTCTGCTCTGTTCTGCTCTTCTTCGCATATATTCTTCACATCATCACTCACTTCACAACTAAATCCATCCTCTATATATATCCGCACAAGTAATTTCATCACCTTTTTAGTCGGCATCCGGAACAGTCTAGTTTCTTACAAACTCTGTTCTGTCGGCTGAATCCTTGCTCACCAAGCAATGCGGATCAAGCATATACTTGTAGATATCATTAATCATGTCAGCCAAACATGATTCATGCCTTCACAACCTTTATCATCAATAGTAACACATCCGGAAAGTAGTCTGATACTCTGTCAGTCAGTTCATCCTCTGTTTTCACTGTCTCTCAGGAATCCGGTACTCAATTATTCATATCTTTTTCCTTGTCCATCACCGGAGGCTAAATCCTTGGAATATACCACTCAAGGTAGTCCTCTTGACTTCCCCAAATCCGCACTGCACCAAGACACTTCCTCTGAGAGATCCGGACCAATCTGTCGGACCTTGCCACATGCTCTGTTCTTGTTCACCGGACCACAACAATCTTTATTCTGACTTCCGGTAGAGACACACCATGTCTTGCGGATATGTGGGATGACCTTTGTTGCCATCAATGACAACAACCATGAATCCATATAGTGTCTCTTGCCAACAATCTCCCCCTTTGGCATTGATGGCAACACTTAGTGAAAAATGACTAAGTGTTTACACTATGCTCCCCCTTTGCTGATGCTCTGTCTTTATATACAATTTCCGAAACTCCCCCTTAATTGGATTCCTCATTTTTCACTGCTCCTCACTCCCCCTTTGACATCAATGGCAAAGGGTAGGGTCTGCACATCAAAATTTTCAAAAAAATTTCTATACATAGCCGCATATTTACATACTCACATATACTAAAGAATGTCTGCAAAGGATGTCTGCAATTGGATCATTTCTGTAGCCCAACTTTGCTTCATTCTATCCAAAATTGAAATGTGACCACTCAACAAAAATGCAAAAGCTTCTGCCCGCTTGAGATCTGTCGGATCATTTGTTTGGGCGGTGGTCTGAGCATCACTGATGGCCTCATGCATAGTTTCCAACTTAGGGATTATAATCCTTCTAAGTTCTCCCATCCGGTTAGTGATGTTCTTCCTTTCCTTCTCAAGATTCTTTATTTCATTCAAGACTGCAATAGTCTGACATTCTTGATTTATTATGGAGGAAGAGAGAGGATCAAAACTTTGAGACAAGCTTTGTAGCTTGTCCTGTTCCTCTTTTATTTTCTTATCAATTGCTGCTGTTGCCTTTGACCAGGATATACAAAATTTGTAAATGTCACCGCCATCCTTAAGAGCATTCTCTAAGCTCTTTATTCCAATACTCACAATCTTCCTATCTTTAGAGATTAATTCTAATACTTCAAAAAATCTTTTATCCAAAAATTCCTTCCGGACCTTTTCTTCAGCAGATTTTTCTAGAGATTCAAAATGTGTATTAACACTGCTGACTAAGGTTTTGAGATTACCGGAAGAGGAGGCTGTGGGATCCTTTTGAAAGGATGGCATGATCTTTTCTAGCACTCCAGATGCTGCCTCCATAAGCTCACAGTCTTCCATGTGAGATTTCAGCAGCTTCTCTTTGACTTTCTCATTTGCAAATGAGGCTATTTTCATTGTTTGCACCGGTGACAAAGAGTCAAAATCTAATGGTCATTTCAGCAGGTCCGGTTCATCAATTTCTATAGTGGCTCTGCTCAAAAATTGTTGAACAGTTTGTGCAGTGTCTCTTGCCGGAGACAGATGTTTCTTTTCTTCTGCAGTCTTGGAACTGTCAACCTCTTTATCTTTCACCCCTGCTTCCTTCTCCTGTAATTTCTCTTCTTCTTTGGATCCAGAGACTGTAGGGGAAACCGGAGGAGAGATGTTTGTCTGTTCAGGGCCCACTTCTTCCGGAACAGATGATTCTAAATCCGCAGCTGTTTCTGCACCTAAGTCCTCTACAACAGGAAGATTGAACCTTTTGAAGGCCTTCCGGAGGATCTCTTCTGTCTCTTGGGCCACTTTGTCAGTCTCACCAAGCATGAGTTGATTCATCCTGGCTTTACTTCTGAACTCATCTTTGCAGTCTTTGAAGATTATGTTCATTGTCTTGGGATCAATTTGAGGATATAGCTGAATAGCTATCTGCTCCCGGATCTCAAGATCTTTTGCATGAGCATTATTCTTTCTTATTTCTAATTCCTTTTCTAGGCTTTTAGGAATAAGAGATATGATCTCAATGAAAGCCTTATTGTATATGTTCAGATATTTGACTGTGGCTTCCTGCAGAATCTTTTGGTCAGCCTCACTGTAGTCATCATAAAATTTAGTCATTGGTTGAAGGTTTCCATCCACCGTGACCGACTTGATTATACTCTCTAGAGACAGAGTGGGCTTTTCAACAGATACCTCTGCCATTTCATCCTTGTCTTGGCCTATGGAGGGTTTACCGGATCCTTTCTTCTTCTGCTTCTTTATTTCTTTTACTCCCTCATCTGACTCTATTTCCTCTTCATCCTTTTGGCTTTCATAAGCCCTTGTGGCTTTTGTCTTGGATCTTTTACCGGATGCCTGGACTTCCGGTTTTGAACTTTTGGTTGTGGGAGGTGCAGATCTTTTTGATGATCTGGTCCGGGTGGGAGTTTCAACCGGAACACTTTCTTTACTCTTCTCTTCTTCCTCAGCCTTCCTCCTCTTTTCCTGGCTGGCATCAAGTGCCTCTTTTGAGATTCCTAGGCCTTGAGCAATATGCTCAACTTCTTTTCTTATCTTCCTCTTTATCTCCGGTTCCCTGAGTTCTACATGTATCTTTACACTCAGTTCCTCAAAGGTTCCAAACCTTTCTACCTTAGGATCTTTGGGCTGGCTTAGCATGTGTTGAACATGCAGCTCTACTATCTGTTCATCCACTTCATACCCCATGGGCATGATCCAAATAGTCCTTGGCTCCACTGCCTCCATTAGACACTGATCTGTTTCAACCATGAAGCATATTGTGTCTTTGTACTTTTCTACAAGGGATTGGGGTATTCTTTCTCTTGCATGCATCATGCTTTGGAAGTTCTTGAAGTATCCCCATAGAGCTGTATTTCTTGCTTTAGCATCCCCAAGTCCATGCAAATAGTCTCTGATTTGGATGGCAACCGGTCTGTCATTCTGCCATATCCATCCACTGGATCCGGGAAGCTCATTCATGTAGTAGAAGAAGAGACAAAGGATCAGATTTCCATACTTGAAGGAGTTTTTCTTGTCCTTCTTGATCTTCTGCAGATTTTCAAAGAGTTGGTTCACAAGAAGCTCACACAAGTCATAGTCTACATTCTCCTTTAACATTTGATAAGCTGTGTAGATTGCAGTTCCCGGTACTAAATTTTCCCTACTGGAATGATAGATTTTGTAACCAATTATCATAGCTACAAATTTGACATCCGGTTTAGTGATGTCATCAACTGTCATAGCTCTCTTGTCAAACTTGGATCCGGTTGCATCTAACTGTCTGATTTTTGACAGACTTGAGAACAGGTAAACCACCGGATGAGTGCAGACCGGTTACAGCCCTAATTGCATCTTTGGTGATCTTGAAGGGCTGGTTCAACCATAGGAAGTTGTCATGTACTCTACTTAGTACATACCGGACCCATTCATCTTCTTCAAAACAGGGGAAATGAATGCACTGTGCAAAGTGTTTGTCCCAGATGGCTTTGTACTGAGGTTTGATCTCAAAGGAGTCATCTATCAATTGTTTGTGATAGATATCCATCAGCTTTGATTCTCCAAAGTCTTCAAGATTCGCATGGATGTAAACTCTAATATCTTCCGTATGCAATACACCATGAGGAACACTAGAGAAGGCTCCTAGTGGATCTACCTCCAATGATTTGTAAGGATGTTTCTTGAATGTGGGGCGAGGTCTATCAGAGATCTTAACTATATTTGGAGTAGCCATTCTTCAAAGATTTGCAGTGAGATAATGAAAAACGGAGAATACCTTATGCGCCTTCGGTTTGCACGGAGTGGTGGGATTGATTTCTTTATGCAATGACTTTGGCAGGAGATCTTTGGTGTGCTTGATGAATTTTGTTGCAGAGCTCCTCTTTTCGCTTCTTCTTGAGTGCAGAATGAGCAAATGATTTTTGAGAAATCCCTTATATTGCTCCGCAAACCCTAATATCTATTTGCAATAAATGCTTCACCTATATTATTCCGGTTTGCCTTGTCCGGATAGCTTGGAGTATCCCGGATCAGTCCTGATCTGTGAACATCATCCGGATCTTTCAATCATGAATAAATCGAGGTGACACATTACAAGAACATCCCAAACACTCTGTCCAATCCGCAGAATAAGATAGTGCACTTCCGGATCTCTCCAGACCTTTTTGTAATCCTCTGTCATACCGAAGCATCTCCCGGAATAGGTCTTACTTGATCGATCACAGCTTCTTCATAACTCCATGCGGACCTCTGAAATCTTATTTGGATCGTCTCAAGACTTATATCTTTAAACTTTTTACTCCGCATCTTGTGCCACATCAGGCACCACTTGATTGGCTGGGGGAACAGGATTTTCTTTGAGTCTCCCCCTAAGCCAGAGCTAACTTTTTAATTTCTGGAAGAAATATCAGCACCAGAGTCTGGTGCGGATCCAACCTCTACATTCTCTGAACTTTTCTTCACCCAAATCTTGCTCATCTGATTCCTAACTTCATCCGCATTCATCTTTTGTTTACCTTTGTCTTGATTCTGATTATACACCGGACCTCTTTTGTCCTGATTCTTGCTTCTGCAGACTTTAGCATTATGACCAGACCTATTACAGATTTGGCAAATAACATTTCTTTGCATAATTGACTGATATCCTCTTGATCTGCATTGATTAGCCATATGACCTATTCTCTTGCATGTAAAGCATCTACCTTTGAATGATTTGTTTACTTGCATATTTCTGCATTCATGGGATTTGTGTCCATACCTTTTGCAGTTGAAGCACTGTCCGGAGAAGGATGAATTAATCTGATTCATTCTCTTTCTGCACTGATTAGCTTTGTGACCAAAGTGGTTGCAGCTGTGGCAGTATCCATTGAAAGATGAATATCTTTGAGCATTGGGTTGTCTTACCAGAGGTCTTCTAGGCCTGTTTCTTGGATTTTCTGATGCAAAATTCTTTTGACCGGATCCGGAGCTTTCTCCTTTCTCATATCCCAAACCATACTTGTCATCTGTCCCTTTTTGACTTCCAAGAAGAACTTCAAGTTGAGCAGAACTTATCTTGAATTTCTCTTTATATTCATTTGCTGTTTGAAGGTCTCTTTTGAGAGAGGCAATTTGATCCTCAAGTTTTTCTTCATTATCTTTGGCATCTTCAAGATCAGATTCAAGATGTCTGATAATCCTGTCCATCTGGTGGCATTCTTCTGATTTTTCTTTAAGAGATTGTTTTAGATTGTCTTCAGCCTTTCTTTTTTCTTCAATCTCTTGAGTAAACTTTATAGTTCCTGATTCCATTTCATGTCTTAACATAATGACTTCTTTTGATAACTTTTCACATAACTTGGTTTGCGCAGTCAATTCTTCATTTGTATTGCTTTCTTCACTTTGTCTTGCCAACTGTTGGAGCAGCTCCTTTCTCTTTTTCATAGAGAGACTTAATTTGTCTTTTAATTCTCTCATGAATTCATCAGCCTGTTTGAGTCTTTCCTTTAATTCATTAACTTCAGAATTTGACTGTTCAAGATCCTCAAGGGCAGTCTTGAGTTGCTCCCTTAAACCATATGCATCCATTTGAACTCCCAGATCTTCCTCAAGCTGTTAGGCTCTATTAGGAGGAACTTGGCTCTGATACCAATTGTTGATAACTGAGAGTGGGGGGTGAATCAGTTATCCTAATTATTTCCTTTTTGAACTTTCTTATTAATTACTGCAGCATTGAATCAAACACAAAAACATTACCATGAAACAAGAAACACATGACACAGTATTTTTGACGTGGAAACCCTGTTAAGGGAGAAAACCACGGGGTGATTAACCCAAAATTATTCTCTGTTAGAAGAATAGGAAATTACAAAATGGCACTTGCCAATTAGGGCTCACTGCTCGAGCACACTGCTCACAAGAGGCCCACTGCCTACAAGAAGACACACTGTCTACAAAGTGATAAGAATCACAGTCTTGAACTGATTGGAAGCATCTGCATATGCTGGAGTTCAGTTCCGGTTAGGCTCAGTACACTGATCTGCTGCACTTCATCTTTTCTCTGTTCTTTATTCTGCTATCCTTTCACATACCGGATCTGTCTTGGTACTTCTGCTCTGTTCTGCTCTTCTTCGCATATATTCTTCACATCATCACTCACTTCACAACTAAATCCATCCTCTATATATATCCGCACAAGTAATTTCATCACCTTTTTAGTCGGCATCCGGAACAGTCTAGTTTCTTACAAACTCTGTTCTGTCGGCTGAATCCTTGCTCACCAAGCAATGCGGATCAAGCATATACTTGTAGATATCATTAATCATGTCAGCCAAACATGATTCATGCCTTCACAACCTTTATCATCAACAGTAACACATCCGGAAAGTAGTCTGATACTCTGTCAGTCAGTTCATCCTCTGTTTTCACTGTCTCTCAGGAATCCGGTACTCAATTATTCATATCTTTTTCCTTGTCCATCACCGGAGGCTAAATCCTTGGAATATACCACTCAAGGTAGTCCTCTTGACTTCCCCAAATCCGCACTGCACCAAGACACTTCCTCTGAGAGATCCGGACCAATCTGTCGGACCTTGCCACATGCTCTGTTCTTGTTCACCGGACCACAACAATCTTTATTCTGACTTCCGGTAGAGACACACCATGTCTTGCGGATATGTGGGATGACCTTTGTTGCCATCAATGACAACAACCATGAATCCATATAGTGTCTCTTGCCAACACATGAGGGACTCATCGCCACCAGTATTTAAGACTGCACTTGAGAACAAACACGCCATACAAATCCCAAAGCAAAGGAGGGACCAATTGCCACCAGTCTTTAAGACTATGCTTGGGAACAAACACGCAATACACACACATAGAAGACATGAAGAAAACATGGAAAGCAAGCGATGGAAGAAACCTATTGCTAGGTTCGCAACCATCTCAGGCACATTATAGGCACACACCGACGATTGGGCTTTGCCACAACAATCACCGAAGACACGCTTAAGGTTTAGGATAGTCTCAGATCCACTCCCCACCTACTCGGAGGACTTTTGAAAATGTAACCCCACCTGCATCACAAAGACGCCTTACAGTGAAAAGGAAGCAGGGCATACAACCCCACCTGCATCATGGAGATGTCTTATGGTGAAAAGGAGGTATGAGCTCAAAAGTATACAACCCCACCCGCATCACAAAGATGCCTTACGGTGCAAAGGAGGTATATGAAGTAGATTTCAAGATTGTTCAAACACACTTTACTAGCATCTAGAATAGATAGCTTACCTTATATATGCCCCCACCTTAAGGTGGTTGATGTCATGTACCGATATCAAGCACGTTAAGGTAGGAAGAAAACACACAAGGGAACACGAGCTCTCGCAAATCCCATGCCCCTTGGAGGTGACATGTAGTTTACGATCGCCAAATGGTCCCACAAACACATAATTCCCTGCAAGAAAAGGTGTTAGCATCCATATAATCATGATAATCAATAATGCATATGATCATTCACATAAAGAACTGAGGAATACAAGATTCAAGATAGACAAAGTGCACGGAGCAGAAGTATTGTTATATTTTGTAAGTGCAATAAGAAAACATCAAGATCATATGGAGCGATTCTACTAGCCAAGCGTCAAATAATATATATCAACCCCATTGTCATGTATGGACTAGGTCCATATTTTGATTATTCATTAAAGGGACACTAGTTCTGCATCAGTATAATATGTTTTTCCTCATCCACCCGCTACATAGAACCACTAGAGGAAGGGAAACAATAAATCAAGAGAGGAGAGACAAGTGCCTTAGGGACAGTCACTTAGGAGGGTACCCCCAAGTCACCAACTGCAACGCTATGTCGGTAAGACACAACACACAACAATGAAAAATAGAGGAGAAGTGATATAGAAGAATGATGATACAAATAGAAGAAGGGTCACAACAGAGGCGGTCTCCTAGTATCCTTGACCTTACGAGAGTATCAAGGGTCATCCTAGGAGACCTAAACAACACATAACACATCACGGGGGAAACATAACACAGAGGTAAAGGGTTAGGAATACTTACCTATTTGGACAACCAAACTAAGGGTTGTCATCGAGCAAATCATCCTCTTCCCAATCTCGAATGCTAGAGGAAAGAGGTGTGTAAGGTACCATAGCCCAACTACTGTTCTTATCTTCTAATTGTTCAGTGTTGAGGTTTTCTATGTTTGATTCAATGTTAGGCTGACTATTTTCTTGTTGAGTAGCAAGTCGTTGGGAAAAAGCTTGTCTTCTCCTCCTCCTTTCTTTTGCTTGTCTATTTCTTCTTGTTTTACTACTTATTTATTCAAATGCATTGTCATCTTTTTCCATAGGGTTTTGCACATTAGAAGAGGAAGCACCATGTTCAAATTTCATTGGTCTTGGTGGAATGTTTTGTTGTCAATGAAAACCACCCAATCCTTGCAAGGATAATGGGGGAGGGACCTCAGCATATATACCATCTCTCTGTAGACAAGGTGAGTTATGAAACTTTTCCTTATCCACATATATCATGCCAATTATCTCATCATATTCATAGTAGTCTTGTGTAATTCTTATGTCACGTTATCTTTTTCCTTTTGCTCAAAGAGGATCTTCAAACACATGTTGTTCTTCCCTCATTGTTTGTAAAGGAGGCCTGGCCACTCTAGCTAGTTGTTTTGCTTTGTATCATCTATAAGTTAGGAAGGATTGGTCTCTTCATGGCCCAGGTTTTGTTTTAGGTTGCGCCCAAAAGTAATCAAGGGTGAAATTCTTGCTCTTAGCCGGAGGTTGGTATGTATTACGACGGACAGTACGGATCTCTCCATGCAAAGGGAATTTTAGGCATTTGTGAATAGTTGAAGGAACGACATTCATACCTTAAGCCAAGGATGTCCTAGGTTTACATGGATGAGGTCGAATAAGGGGATAACATCAAATAATTAATCCATGTCTTTGTCATAAACTGAGACTAACAATTTTATCAATCCAAATGTTTTCATTAGAGATCCATTGTGTTTTAATTCTCAAATCTGACGGGTCATAATAATTTTGTGCCAAATCATGTTTAAGAAGGAAATCTTCCATAACCACATTAGTCATGCAATTAGGGTCTATGAGTGTTTCATCCACGGGTATTTCCATTATTTTTTAGGTATTATAAAGAGGCCCTTTAGTATCTACGATTTCTTTGTCATGAGGTGTAAATGTTATTCAAGTTCAAGGGTTGGTCTTTTCAAATGAGGCCTAGGAGGAAGCATAGAATTATTGTTGTAGTAAGAATCCATGTGGATGTGTTCAAATGAGTGTCAAATCAAATTGCAAATATTTTCAAAATTTATGCAAGAACAAGTGCTAAAGTATGTATGAAAATGACCTAAAATGCTTGATTTTTCAACTTTTTTCAATGCAAATCACTAGGAGGAAAGGTGTTGTGAAAATTTTCAAGAGGGACAACAAATAATATGCCTAATAATAGTCCAATGATGTAGCAATATATTTCAGAACATGCTTTTAATGCAAATCTAGAGTGATGAAAGTCAAAACCTAGTGAAAATGTGCTAAAATATGCAATTTTCAACAATTTTCCATGCAAAGGCCTAGTAGAAAGGGTGTTGTAAGGAGTATGAGGAGGGGATGCAGATAATAACCATAATAAAAGACAATTCGTGCAGAAAAATCCCTTACAACACACTTGTGATGCAAATCTAAAGAGACGATAAGGCCAAATCTAGTGAAAATGCAAGGTTTTCAAACCCTAGACATGAAATTTTGCAAGAAGACCACTATGATGCAACAATACTGTTAGAAATCAGTCCTAATGAGTGTTTGAAAAGGGTAGTAAAATTTGAAACAATATTTTAAGTACAAACCCTAGTTAATGCAAAACTAGGTCTTTATGAAAAATGCTCAATTTCAAGCAATATTTGAAACTTTGAGCACAAAGATGCAATGCAAGTGAATACTAAATGATGAATTTCTATAATTTAAATCATATATAATGAGAATAATAGAAATTTAATGAAATTGAATGCCAAATAATTCAAATTATGCCAAAATGCAAGCCTAAGATGTTGATTTTTTCAAAATTTTCAAGTTTTTCAATTTTTGTAATTTTTTGAATGCAATAAGGTGAATTAATGCAAATTATCACACAACACTCAACAAGGTGCCAAAAAGTACAAAAAAACACAGATTCACCAAATTTTTTGTATGGATAAAAAGGAGGGTGTGGTTCTAAGGGTTTATGCAGAATCCTCCTTTCCCTACAAACATTCCAAGGGCCTATTAACTAAGTTGAACCTCCAATTTGTGCAAGAGGATTCACCTCTCAAGTTGGGAAGCCACTTGAGAGGATGTGGAATTTTGGATGTGTCAAATAATATCTCAATTTAATGCTCAATTTCACTTAAAACCCTAAATATGCAAAACAGTAAGCAAATTATTGAATCGCGACAAATCCTTTCAGACTGAGATGAGGGACAAAGATATTCAACTCACTATTTTTCAAAGTTTGGAAGGTGGAGAAGTTGGGGACAGGGGGACTAGCACCCAAGTCAAAGGTACATGTTTCTTTGTGGAATCCTGAAACTTTCATTTCTGCTTTAGGAAAACTGGGGGACACGGGGACTAGCACCCTAGTCCAGGAAAAGCTCCAATGTCTAGCTTCTTTTTAGATCTCGAATCCTTGATGTCTACTAACTTTCCCTATAACTTCACTTCTTCTATATGTGACCCCTGTAACCTGCAATCACAAGGAGTGTGGGAGGGGGTTGTGGTGTTTAGAGGCTTGCCTCAGTCAAGCCTCAAAGAAACATTCAAGTCTTCTAAACACTGTTGTCAGATAAGAGTGTGTATCTCGACAGGATAGAGGCAAAAATCCAAATGATAAATGATAGAAAACACAATAGATCTCACCTTGAAGTGTAGATCTCATGGAAGGAAGATGCTCTTTATGCCATGAGGAGATGGATGTCAAATCTATAAATACAAACACAATAACAATAAAGTACTTCTCTGCAACACAATGAATGCCTTGAATCACTTTCACAAAAGCTTGTCAATCAAAATGTCCATCTAGTGCCCATCTAGTTTGCAGATGAAACCTAATCATGCTTATATATGTAACTACAAAGATTCCCACTAAGAATTTCATAATTCAAACTTTGGATGTCGGCATAGGAGCCAAATAACAGTCACTAAACTGACATTTGAAATTAGGGTAGACCCAAAATAGGGTAGGACTAGGGCACAAGTGTCCAAGTTCACCCTGCCATTTTTGTTCAAGATTCATCAAAATGCAATCCCCTAGGTCCTATTTGCCATAAGACTTCAGGCTTTTCTCACCGGGAGTCAGAAATATCATGCAAGATGCTCTAAATGCACTAACAGGACCCAAGAGCTAAAGCTTAAGAGGGAAAAGCCCCCAAGGGGACATTTTCTGATATAACAATTGGTAAATTAATATGTAGAACCCTAAAACTAGTGGCAGAGATGCAAAACCATGCTTCTACTGGAATTATTTCACTGCATAATTTTTTGAAACTCTCTGAGCAATCCCTGCTAAGAGAAACATGGATTCACTTCACTCTGTTGGTGATCCATGAATGTGAGGTACAAGTTTGACTTCCTTATTTTAGACCTCTAAATTCTTGGATAGTTCTAATAAACAATCATGTATGTATCCAATTTTTTAAAATTAAAAAAAAAACAAGGGGGTTGCTTATTCTACTGTTGACCAATTTATCTAGTAAAAAGAGATAGACAATTGATTGGCAGCCTGCCTGATATTTTTCATCTTCAAAAATATGCAAACTTGCATGGATAATCCCTTCCCCAATAATTTTTTAGTGGTGAACACACACCAGTATCCTTCAAACAAAATGGAAGACATTAAGATCTCCCTGAAAAACAAAAGAAGGTTTAATAGTCTCATCTCTGCTACTCTACATATCTAGAAGTAGAGTTGGGTATGTGCAGGATCATTGCGGGCCAAACAGTGGCAATGGAAAAAAAATTATGTCTTTATTTAGCCAAATTCGTGAATTGCCCAACTTTGACTTTCACATGTATGTTAGAAATATCCATTTTGGCTTGGATACCGTTCCAAAATGGATATCTATTTTGTGGGTGCCAAAATGGATATCCATTTTGTGGGTCCCAAAATGGATATTCGTTTTGGAACAGATATCCATTTTGGTTTTCCAGAAATGAATATCCATTTCTTGGAACTATAAATGTTTTTTTTTTAATTATTTACATTATGCATAGATAAAAATGGAACTATAAAAAAGGTCACATAGATAAACATGTGCATGTTGTGTAGGCTAAAGAAGTAAGATCATTGAGTGCTAGAGTAGAAGGTGCAAACCTAGAGGCTAGGGAGAACTTGATGATGAACATTGTTTTGTTGAAACTTTCATGAAAGGATGATGAACCATGGTTTAGAGAGAGTCTCTTCTAACTAAGTGCAAGTTTAGAGGAAAGTGTTGCAATCTAATCATTAATGGATGCACCACAAACACATTAGTATGAATAAAGATTATGCATAAGTTAGGGATGAAGATAGTCATGCAAATCACATAATACAATCTCATGGATACAAAAGGGATAGTAACTCATGATGACATAGTAACATTAAGTTACATTCTACCTTGAAGGATATGCAAATAAGGTATGGTGTATGCCTACCATGTGTTACTAGGTAATCCTTGGTAGTATGATCGATGCATTGTGCATAGGGGCACAAGAACACCTTCACCATCAAGAACCTAATGGAAAAATTTTGAGTCACTTCCCATGAAGGATGAGGAAGAGTTCATGTAGAAGGCCAAGGTGCTGCTATTATCAAAATGAAAATTTCTCAAGGAGATAGAAGACTTGAAATACTACTATGCACAAGTAGTCAATCCCACATAGGAATAGATTGAGCCACAACTTGGAGGAGACAAGTTGTGATCCTACATGAGGAGATCATAGATGTGATTTGTGAAGGAATTGTAGATGGATTTGTTGGCAAGAGACACTATGTGGCTTCATGAATGTTGTCATTGATGGCAACAAAGTCCATCCCACACATCTGCAGGGCATGGTATGTCTATACTGGAAGTCAGATTGAAGAGTATTTTGGTCTGGTGACCAAGAACAGAGCATACAACAAGGTCAGACAATCAAGTCCGGATCTCTCAGAAGAAGTATCTCAGTAAAGTACAAACTTGGGGAAGTCAAGAGGAGTACCATGACTAATACATTCTAGAGATTGAGCCTCCGGTGATGAAAGAGTGAAGAGATATGAGTACCCAAGTGTTGGGTTCCTGTTTGGCAGAGTAGACTGAGAAAGAACTGACCGGCAAAACATCAGACCTTAATCCGGATGAGAAATTAATGGTGATCAAGTTTCTTGAGGGATCATTCATGGTTAGCCGACATGATTGATGACTTCTATAAGTACTTCTTTGGTACACATCACTTAATATGCAAGGATTCAGCCGACAGATTAGAGTTTGGGAAAATATTCAGTATTCTGGATGCCGACTAGAAAAATGTTGAAACCCTTGGTGTGGATATATATATCAAATAAATTTAGATGTGAAAGTGTGTATGGTGCATAGTGGAGTGCGAACAAAAGCAGAGAGCAATGTGGAAACAGTAATACAGGTCCTATATGTGACAGGACAACTGCACCAAAGAAGAGGAAGAATGAAGTGTAGCAGATCATAAATTGAGCCTAATCGGAACTGAACCTCAACATATGTGGATGCTTCTCATCAGTTCAAGTATCTTGTTACCTTTTTGTACCTTGTAGATAGTGAGTCTCTTGTAGGCAGTGAGCCTCTTGTGAGTAGTGTGCTCAGGCAGTGAGCCCTAATTGGCAAGTGCCATTTTGTACTATCTTATTCTTTTAATAGAGAATACAATCTTAGGTTAGTCACCCCGTGGTTTTTCCCTTAACAGGGTTTTCCACGTCAAAATCATTGTGTTATGTGTATTGATGTTATGTCTACTTTCATGGTTATGTTTGCTTACATGATTTGATGCTACACTAATTGTTAAAGAAGGATAGAAAGTTGAAGTAATTAAGATAACTAATTCACCCCCCCTCTCAATTATCAACAATTGGTATCAAAGCCAAGTTCCTCCAAACAGAGCCTAATAGCTTGAGGAAGATCTGGGAATCTCAATGGATATGTATGGTTTGAGGCAACAACTTCAGTCTGCCTTAGATGATCTTGAGCAGTCTCACTCTAAAGTCACTGACTTAAAGGAAAGACTCAAACAAGATGATGATTTCATAAATGAACTAAAAGAGAAACTAAGTATCTCTATGAAAAAAAGAAAGGAACTACTTCAACAATTAGCAAGTCAAAGTGAAGCCAATAATACTGATGAAGATCTGAATGAGAAGAACAAGTTATGTGAGAAGCTATCAAAAGAGGTCATTATGGTAAGACATGAAATAGAGTCAGGGGTTATGAAATTCACCCAAGAAATTGAAGAGAAAAGAAAAATTGAAGATGATCTAAGACAATCTCTTAAAGAAAAGTTAGAAGACTGCCACAGAATGGATAGAATAATTAGGCATCTAGAATCTGATCTTGAAGAAGCTAGAGATAATGAAGAACAACTTGAGAATCAGATTGACACTCTTAAAAGGGATCTTCAAACAACAAATGAATACAAAGAGAAATTCAAGATAAGCTCTGCTTAACTTGAAGTTCTTCTTGAAAGCCAAAAGAGGGTAGATGACAAGCAAGGCTTGGGGTATGAGAAAGGTGAAAGCTCCGGATCCGGTCAGAAAAACTCTGGATCAAGAAATCCAAGGAACGGGCCTAGAAGACCTTCGGTAAGGCAACCAAATGCTCAAAGATATCCATCCTTCAATGGATATTGCCACAATTGCAATAACTTTGGTCATAAAGCAAATCAATGCAGAAGAAGAATGAATCAGACTAATTCATCCTTCTCTGGATAGTGTTTTAACTGCAAGAGCTATGGTCACAAATCTCATGAATGTAGAAATTTGCAAATAAACAATTCATTCAATGGTAGATGCTTTACATGCAATAGAATGGGACATATGGCTAATCAATGTAGATCAAGAGGTTACTAGTCAATATGCAAAGAAATGTTGTTTGCTACAATTGCAATAGATCCGGTCATTTTTCCAAATTCTACATAAGTAAGAATCAGGACAAAAAGGGTCCGATGCATCATAATCAAAACCAAGACAAAGGAAAAGGAAAAGTGAATGCAGATGAAATTCAAAGGGAGATGAACAAGATTTGGGTGAAGAGGAGTATAGAAAATGCTGAGGATGGATCCACATCAGAATTTGGTGCTGATATTCCTTCCAGAAACTAAATAGATGAGCTTTGGCTTAGGGGGAGTCACAAAAGAAAACAATTCCCCCCAGCCAGTCTATTGGTGCCTGAAATTGGCACATGGAAAGTTGCGAACTGAAAGGGCTCTCAAAGAAACATCTAAATAACCCTTGGTAAAGATATGAAAGATCCGCAAGGAGTTTGAAGAGGTTAATCATCCAAGATTAATCTGGTTTGACAGTCATCCGACAAAAGCAGGTCTTTCACAGGTAGATCCGATATAATTCAGAATTGAAATATTTGGATCTGCGGTTAGATGGAATGATTGGAGAAAGGAAGATACTTTGTAAGTTATCATTCTAGGTGCATTCCAGTGATCTGAAAAGATCTCTCTCAGAAAAAGGAAAACAAGGCAACCAGAATAACTTAAGTCGAGCATTTATTACAGAATGGAATTAGAGTTTGCGTAGAAATAAAAGGGTTCTTTTGTTCATCATTTGCACATTTGCTTTCGAGAAGAAGAGAGAAGGAGCTCTGCAACCAAATTGTCTCAATCCTCTCAAAGATCAACCATAGAAATTGATTTATCTAGCAATTAGATCCGACTCATTTCATGAACACTAAAAGCGTAAAAAGTATTTTCTGCTCTTGAATCTCTCTCTGAATCTTTTGAAAAATGGCTACTCTAAATGTTGTGAAGATCACTAATAGGCCACACCCTAAATTCAAGAAACATCCCTACAAATCCCTAGAAGTTGATCCCCTAGGCGCATTTTCTAGCATTCCACATGGAGTTCTGCATGTAGAAGATAGTAGGGTTTACATACACGCAAACATTGAAGAATTTGGGGAATCCAAGCTGATGGATATATACTACAAGGAACTAACAGATGAATCATTTGAACTTAAACCCTAATACAAGGCCATCTGGGATAAGCATTTCAGACAGTGCATCCATTTCCCCTGTTTTGTAGAAGATGATTGGGTCCGGTATGTTTTGAGCAAAGTGCATGACAACTTCATGTGGTTAAATAGACCATTTAAGATCACAAAAGATGCTATTAGGGTGATAACCAGTTTGCACTCATATGGAGGGTTACTTGTTCTCAAATCGGTCAAAAACCAAACTGTGAGTGAGGCTACCAGATCAAAATTTGACAAGAGAGCAATGACAATAGAAGATATCACTGATCCGGATATCAAGTTTACCTACATGATAATTGGTTACAAGATATATCACTCCAGCAGTGAAAATTTAGTACCTGGAACTACAATTTACACTGCTTATCAGATGCTAAGAGAAAATGTTGACTATGACCTTTATGAGCTTCTCCTGAACCAACTGTTAGAGAATTTGTAGAAAATAAATAAGGATAAAAAGAATTCATTTAAGTATGGTGGCCTGATACTTTGCCTATTCTTCTACTATATGAATGAGCTACCTGAAACTAGTGGCTAGATATGGCAAAATGACAGACCGGTAGCCATACAAATCAGAGATTATCTGCATGGAATTGGTGATGCCAAGGCACATAATACAACACTCTGGGGCTACTTCAAGAACTTTCAGAGTATGATGCAAGCCAAAGAAAGAATCCCCCAATCATTGGTTGAGAAGTACAAGGATATAGTGTGCTTTATGGTAGACACTAATCAATGCCTGATGGAGGCAGTGGAACTGAGAATAGTGTGGATCATGCTAATGGGGTGTGAGGTTGATGAGAAAATCCTAGAGCTTTACATCCAACACCTGCTGAGTTAGCCCAAGGACCCTAAGGTAGAAAGGTTTGGAACCTTCCAAGAGCTGAGTGTAAAAGTTAATGTTGAACTAAGACAGCTTGAGATCAAGAGAAAAGTAAGAAGAGAAGTGGAAGAATTCGCCAAGAGGCATGGAATTTCAAAGGAGCCAGTTGATGCCAACAAAGAGAAGATGGAAAGGGCAGAGAAACAAAGGCAAGAAACAAAAAAAGAAAGTGCTCCAGTACAAGCCCCCTCCTAGACCAGATCCTCCAAAAGCTCTGCATCTGCCACCTCTAAGAGCCAAAAAGCCTTAAAACTGGAAGCCAAGACATCCGGTAAGGGAGAAAAGAGAACAAAATAATAAAGCATTCATTGAGATCATATCTCTAATTCCCAAAAGCTTGGAGAAGGAACTTGAAATAAGAAAAAACAATGCTAAGGCAAAGGACCTTGAGATCCAGGAACAGATAGCTATTCAGCTCTATCCTTCTATCACTCCAAAGCAAATGAATATGATCTTCAAAGATTGCAAGGATAAATTTTGGAGCAAAGCTAGAATGAACAAACTTATGCTTAGAGAAACTAATCATGTGGCAAAAGAAACTAAAGACATCCTTAGAAATGCATATAAAAAATTCAATATTCCTGTTATAGAGGACTTAGGTGATGAACCTTCTGTCATGGATGATGAAGGACTAAGTACTTCAAAAGAAAATCCCACAAAGAAATCTGCAGAAGAATCCAAGGAGATAGGTGAGGAGAAAACTAAGGATCTGGATTCCTTTGCTCTGGCAGAGGAAGTCCATGAAGAAGTAAACATTTCTCTTCCAGATTCCCCAGCAGACTCTAGATCAAAAGGAGAAGAAAGAATAGAGGAGAAAATCAATCAAGAGGAAGAGGTAAAGGGAAGAGAAGAAGATCTATCAGAGAAGACTCCAGGAGATAGTTCTAAGGCTGCAGAAGGAAAGAAAACTCTGTCTCCGGCAAGAGACACTGCAAAAGTAGTCAAAGACTTTCTGACAAAAGAAATGATGGAATTAGATGAATCGGAGCTACTTCAAGGACCATTCAATTTTGATTCCCTCTCACCGGTCTAGACAATGAAGGTCACATCTTTTTCTCAAGCCAAAGCAAAAGAAAAGCTTCTGAAGTCTCACATGGAAGACTGTGAGCTAATAGAGATTGCATCTGCTATGCTAGAGAAAATCATGCCATCCTTCCAAAAGGATCCTTCAGTCTCCACATCCAGTAATCTAAAGTCTCTTGTTAATTCTGTTCATACACATTTTGATTCTTTAGAGAAAGCAGCAGAAGAGAAGGTCCAAAAATAATTTTTGAGTAAGAGATTCTCTGAAGTACAAGGGCTAATAACAAATGATAGGAGAACTAAGGATATTGGGATAAAGAGCTTAGAAAATGCTCTTAAGGATGGCGGAGAAATATATAAATTTTGTTTATCCTGGTCTAACATGACAAAGGATATTGAGAAGAAAGTGAAAGAGCAAGAGGATAAACTCTCAAGTGTGTCTCAAAATTTTGATCCTCTCACCACATCCATAATAAACTAGGAATGTCAGACTATTGCCATTCTAAATGAACTAAAGAAACTTGAAAAGGAAAGGAATAATATAATAAGTAGGATGGGTGAAATTAGAGGGATAATTATCCCTAAATTAGAGGCCATGCATGAGGCCCTAACTGATGCTCAAACCACAGCTCAGACCAATGATCCAACAGATCTGAAGAGGGAAGAAGCTTTTATATTCCTGTTGAGTGGTCACATCTCAATTTTGGACAGGATGAAGCAGAGTTGGGAAATGAAATTTGTCTAGTTGAAGACAACTTTTGCAAATATACTCCAGTATATGTAAGTATAATATGTATACATAATTATGCAGCTAATTATAGTTGAATTTTTGGGAATTTTGATGTGCAGATTCTACCCTTTGCCATTGATGTCAAAGGGGAAGTGAGGAGCAGTGAAAAATGTGGAATCTAGCTAAGGGGGAGCTCCGGAAAAGTGTATATTAGAATAGAGTATTAGCCAAGGGGGAGTGTAGTGTGACACTTAGTCATTTTTCACTAAGTGTTGCCATCAATGCCAAAGGGGGAGATTGTTACTAAGAGACACTGTGTAGCTTCATGAATGTTGTCATTGATGGCAACAAAGTCCATCCCACACATCCGCATGGCATGGTATGTCTATACCAGAAGTCAGATTGAAGAGTATTTTGGTCCTGTGACCAAGAACAAAGTATACAACAAGGTTAGACAATCAGATTCGGATCTCTCAGAAGAAGTATCTCAGTAAAGTACGGACTTGGGGAAGTCAAGAGGAGTACCATGACTAATACATTCCAAAGATTGAGCCTCCGGTGATTAAAGAGTGAAGAGATATGAGCACCCAAGTGTTGGGTTCCTGTTTGGCAGAGTAGACTGAGAAAGAACTGACTGACATAACATCAGACCTTAATCTGGATGAGAAATTAATGGTGATCAAGTTTCTTGAGGGATCATTCATGGTTAGCTGACATGATTGATGACTTCTATAAGTATCTCTTTGGTACACATCACTTAGTATGCAAGGATTCAGCCGATAGATTAGAGTTTGGGAAAATATTGAGTATTCTAGATGCTGACTAGAAAAATGTTGAAACCCTTGGTGCGGATATATATACCAGATGAATTCAGATGTGAAAGTGTGTGTGGTGCATAGTGGAGTGCGAACAAAAGTAGAGAGCAGTGTGGAAATAGTAATACAGGTCCAGTATGTGACATGACAGCTGCACCAAAGAAGAGGAAGAATGAAGTGCAGCAGATCAGTATATTGAGCCTAACCGAAACTGAACCTCAGCATATGTGGATGCTTCTCATTAGTTCAAGCACCTTGTTACCTTTTTGTACCTTGTAGACAGTGAGTCTCTTGTAGGCAGTGAGCCTCTTGTGAGCAGTGTGCTCAGGCAGTGAGCCCTAATTGGCAAGTGCCATTTTGTACTATCTTATTCTTTTAACAGAGAATACAATCTTGGGTTAGTCACCCCATGGTTTTTCCCTTAACAGGGTTTTCCACATCAAAATCATTGTGTTATGTGTATTGATGTTATGTCTCCTTTCATGGTTATGTTTGCTTACATGATTTGATGCTGCACTAATTGTTAAAGAAGGACAAAAAGTTGAAGTAATTAAGATAACTGATTCACCCCCCCTCTCAGTTATCAACATGATTTCCACCAATATGTAGCATCTCATACTTCATGGATATGATTCTAAGTTGTAGTTTTCTGAACAATCTTATATATGCCTTAAAAAGGAGGTAGGAATTATTGTATGTAATTATGGTTAAACTAGTGGGCATGGAGGTGATGAAGGATATCTACACCAAAAATCAATATTTTACAAATACATGGAATGCATTAGTAGAACCCTAGATGGGAGATATAGTCTTATATGAGGAATAATTTGCATGAGGGATACCTATTCAAGAGTTAATAATTGTCCATATTGTAGAGTTCTAGGAGGGAGAATATCATTAGAGCTCATTACATTAAGGTGGACTTGGAGGATATTTTCATGTCTAGAAAGATATGATCCATGTTGGAGTAGAGGTATCACTAGCTAAGTTTGAACAAAGATGTACATATATTCATTGAAAGAGGTACCATCTACCAAAAACAAAGATAATTACATAAAACATTGGGTTTTATAAGCCATTGTGCATGCCAAATAGATTGTGGGAGGAACTATCTATATTTTGTCCTTGGATCTATGCACATAGAGGGGCAATGATTCTATCTTCATAGTGGTATTTTTTCCTAAATGTAACACTTCATTCCTTGTGTGTAGTTGAATGAGACAGTCTGGATAGTGGATTTATTGGTTGCATGGCTTGCTATGGACCATAACATCTGATCATGACATGAAGTTCCATAGCCAGTTTTAGCACAACCTATGGAATAAATTAGGTACAAATCTCAATTATATCTCTATGTATCATCTACAAATGGGTAGATAGACATAGGTTGTTAATCAAAGTCTTGGAAATATACTTAGATGTGTGGTAGGGGAAATTATTAGGTTGTGGAACTCTATGTTGGTGCAAGTAGATTTTGTGTACAACAACTTGGTGAATTTACCATCAATGAAGGTTCTATTCCAAGTGGTGTATGGGACATTCACACAAGGTGTCATAAATTTGTTGGGAGTAAAAAATAGGCAAGTGCAAAAGTGTAGAAGTTGAGGAATTTATGCAACATGTATGAGAGAGATTCATGCACAAGTCAAGGAGTAGATGGAGGAGATTAGCACAACGTATATGTATTACACATAGATGATCATTATAGAGAGAATATTTACTTAAAGTGTGAGTTAGTCATGGAACATTTAAGAAAAATAGTTACCTAGAGGAACCTACAATAAGTTAAATCTAAATCTAAAGCTAGTCCATGCTACATTATATGTAGATTTTCTAAGAACACATGAGATATATTAGGACTAGGGATGATATTCACCTTGCAATCGATTTAGACTATTGCAATTTATTTAATAGTTAATTAATTGTGTACAACTCCAAGGATCATGAAAAGGGGAAAATTGGACTTAAACATGAGTCCATACATTCTCTAGGTGACTTAGAATATGTTTGTAAGGGGTATAATGTGGAAGGAATCAAATATGTAAGGCATGATTAGAAACTTAGCACAAAGTGGAGAGTAATCTATGAAAATTTATGACATTGTAAGATGTGTAAGAAACATATATGACATTGTAAGAGGTGTAAGAAACAATATATATGATGACATGTAAGAAGTTGGTTGTCATTTTTGGACTTGGGGAGTTGTTATTTTGTCCTTTAGTGAGTTGTTTTTGTCCTCTAGTGAAGTTGCATAAACAAGTTCATGAGAAAGGTCTTGAAGCTTCTAGAAAGATACTTGTAACTCCCACACACATGTCATGAGGTCTCTTTTGCATGTTGACTACTTGGTTCATGGTTTGAGTCCATTGTATTGGAAACCACAAATTGGATTACATTTACCTATATATTGGAGGCATGGGATAGTAGTTTGTATGGTATTATAGGTTATGTTGCTATGCTACCAAAATTTTGTTGGACTAAAGGGGAAGTTGCGTTAATGTACTCTATATTTGAGATTAATACAAGATTGTAATCTCTTTGGTGGTGGGGTTTTATACACATTGTATCTCCCTATTGGTCCTTTATCCCTCTCTAAACCCTAAACCCTAAACCTCTAAACCTAAACCCTTAACACCAAAACCATAAACCCTAAACCCTAAATAGTGCCCCTAAACCCAAGCAACCCTAAACCTCTGTCTCCCTATCTCTCCTTATTTCCCTATCTCTATCATCCATGTAGGTCTCTTAATCTCTCTCTATGTCTCTGGACATGTCTCTCACTCTCTATCTCCCTATCTCCCCCTATGTCTTCTCTATCTCTCCCAATCTGTATTAGTCCCCTCTCTCTATCTCTCTTTAAACCCTAAACCCCTAAACCCTAAACCCTAAACCTGAGCAACCCTAAACCCCTAAACCCTAAATAATTCCCCTAAACCCTAAACTTGAGTAATGCTAAACTCATAAACCCTAAACAATGCCCCTAAACCCTAACCCCTAACCCCAAGCAACCTCTCTCTCTCTGTCTCTATTTATAATGTGGTAGGATGTGGTGAGTTTTAGATGTTGTGATATAGCATGGAGATATGTCTACATGTGGTGATGCTATGGAAATTTAACCATGAGTCATTTGAAGTACTCACAACTACATATTTAATTGTGCTAGTAGAAGCATAAATAATAATGCATGTGGACTTGTAGTAGACTTGAAGTTCATGTGGAACAATCTAGAGGCTTGGTTATGTTAAGAGAATGTTCTACAATACTACAAGATGAAAGAATTGGTTAGATGGTTGTATGTGTTACGACAAGCTTATGGTTGGTAGTGGTGGTTATATAAGAAGACATGAATACATTGACTATATTTAGTAATTTAAACTATTGATATTTAATGTGTAATTTAAACTATTTATATTTAATAGTTTAATGTGTAATGTAATTTAAACTATTTATATTTAATGTGTTGTGTGAAACTAAAAAACAATGAAAATAATTGGGTAAAGAAAAATAGATATCCATTTTTGAAAACATAAAAAGGGAAAAAAAAAAGGTTGCATTTTGTAAACCCATGGCTTGCAAAATGCAGACCTCTCGCAAATTTGATATCAGAGCTCCTGAATGGATATTTGATTCAAAGAGGTTAGTAAATTTGTATTTTGTTGTATATTCAAGAAAGTTTGTTTGGTTTTTATGCTAAATAGGTATGTTTTATAATTTAAATAGGTAAAATGGATGAACAAAATGAAAACCCAAACCCTCCACCACCAAACCCTCCCCCTCCAACAATCAAAGAGAAAATTCAAAGAAACATTGATCAAATAAGTAGGATTGTAGAAATGTATCGCCACCACCCATTGTCTACAATGACATCAAATTTAGAGGGAATTATTAGTCATGTTTGAACCCTGTCAAACAAACACGAATCATTTAGGCAATGGTGAGAAACCAAGAAGGCAGAATATGCTGATAGTTTATCATATAATCAAGTGAAAGAGTTAGACATTACGAAAGCTATGTTAGCCCAACATATAGTCAATTCTAAAACTGGCTTGCATTATGATGTTCGTAAGCCCAAGTATTCAATCAAATAGTGTACACATGAGGGCATTAGTCAAAATTTTTGGGATCGTTGGTGGATAGTTTTTGATAAACCACCCAACAACAATTTAGATGTGCCTTTGTATTTCCTTCATAAACTCTATACTAAGTTCGTCATGGGCCACCATGTTAATTATTTTAATTTTAGAGATTTCCAGGGAGTAGGTAAGGGAATGCCTCAAGATAGACCTAGGGCAATGAGACAAGTACAAGGTCCCTATATTCCCCCTCCTGCTATCCCTTATCCACCCCCAATTCAGCACCTAGATGTTGTTACAAATGCAACACAATAGGGTCTTAGTGCTTGATTATATAGACTTCTCAGTTTGCACATCCACATGATGTTGGCGATGATATTGGATCACTTGATTTTACTAGACACTCCTCATCCACAGATGTTTGTGTGCCCCATCATTACATTTTTTGCAATTAGTTGTGCTTAAGTCCTATTTTGGAGAGAAGCGAGCCATGCTTGAACACCTCAGAGTATGATCTCCATTCATGAGATGACATAGTGGCCTCTAGAACTCAAGTTGAGGGGTTAGGGACAAGAGCAGAAGCAGAAGCATCGGTGGAGCATAAAGAAGGAGAAGACCATGGCCAATCTTTTATGCAGGTAAAATTTAAAGTTAAATTTCATGTTGTATTCCATATGAATAATATAAACAAATTTATTAGTACTAATGTATCTAAGGGGGATAACAGTTGATGACAAAGGAGGAGTTGACAGAAGGTCATCATGGAACTTTGTCTGCCATCAAATTTGGCTTTGACTTGCCAGTATAATTTGTTCTACACATCAATTTTTTTTGTATGCATTTATTTCTTTGTGAGTAATAATATATTAATTTATATCATGATGTTAATTTAATTTATATAATGATGTCTCTTTAATTTTATATCTAGAATGTGAATGATGTGGCATCTTTGCCAATGTTCTTCAGTCGAACTCTTGATCGACCCAAGGGACTATCATTCATTGAACAACTTTCTGAATGCCAACAAGGGGCGAAAACTTAATTTGATTGAGTTGTACTTTAATTGATAATTAGAAAAATTAAATATTTGATTATAGTCATTTAGATAAATAATAATTTAAAAATTATTATGATTATTTGTATGCACAGAGTCTTACATTCTTGTCATTTTTCATACAGGAGATATTAGTTGGTTCATCCATGATGAGTTCTTCTCAATTGATGTAGGAGGCCTCGATGGTGGTATGTGCTTCTTTTCTAGTAGATAATTTTTTGTGTAGTGCACTCTAGATTGTTTATGTGTAACACATCTAACCTTTTTTAATGTATGCATTTCCTTTTTGTTTAATAATTATATATTAATTTATTTCAATGTTACTTTACTTTTATAGTCTATTGAGAATATCAGTGATGTGCCACCTTTGCCATCAAGCTTTAGTAGGACACCTGATCATCTTAAGAGAAAATCATTTACAGAATGATTGCCCGAATGACAAGAAAGATTTGAGGTAATTGAATTAAATTTTTCTAAATAATTGATAGTTTATAGCGGTCTTATAGTTGATAAGATTCTATTTACTAACTCTAACTTATTTTTATTTACCATTGAAGAGATTGATCAAATTTGTGGTTTGACTTGTTAATGCAGTCAACTTTGCCTCCATCAACTACTAGACATCATGGTATGAAGAGGACACTTTTTGAGGATCCACCATAGATTGAGGATCCATCACAGATTGAGGATCCATCATAGGTTGAGAATCCATCACAGGTTGAGGATTCACCAAACACATAGGGTCAAGTGGACCTTTAGTATTTGATGTAGCTATTCGGCATGTAGATTGTATATAGATTTTGAGTCATGGCATATGCCACATTTTATAAAAAATGTTTTGAGTTGGCATATTTGCCCAATTTTTGTATGTCTACCATTATGGACTAGATTTTAATATATACACCTTGATATATAATATAATTTAAATTCCTTATGTGCATGTATTCCTACTTTGAAACTTAAAAGTTTGATGTATAATCAATTTACAATGGTTTAGTTATGATCAATAACATGTTATAAATTGATTTCTTGTTATATATGATTGTTTTTCTTGGTAGAAAGATGATATATGCTATTTCATACCTCAAGACATAACTTGATCTTAGTTGCCACATAATTGTAGTTTTAGTTATATATAGGATTTTCATGAAATAAAAAATTTGAATGGTTCACACATATGTAGAGCTATACAATACTTTTATCTCCTCCATATGTAGTTGCATCTCTTCATTTTTCAAGTAAAAACATCAAAAAGTAGTTTTAGATAACTAATTTCACCATCAAAACTTCATTTCTAGCCTCCTTTCTTCATGTTTTCTCCATTTTCAGTCTTATTTAGGACATCGACAATCTAGAACAACAATTTGGTACCTCATGGAAGGCTACAACAATCATATTTAAGGCTGTAATTATCATACATGATTATAAAGTTCATTTTCATTCAGCTCCAAGACCTCAATTCCTTCATCTTCGACCATTTCTAAATATGATTATGTAGGTACAAATTTACAATAGTGACATAGGTCTGAAAATCAATTTGTTTCATGGTTGGTATAGCAAATTAGGAGTTTGAAATCCTTCCTTCCTTCAATTATGCAAATTAGGATAAAACTCTTTATGACTGTCCTATCAGTACACTTGGTTGACTTTGGAGAATATTCTAGAAATTTCTTCATGCATTTGTAATGGTTTGACATATTTTGATGATTTTTGGATATTGGTTGCTTAGCATGGTCTTAGATGCATTTGGATGCTCCTGGAGGTTCTAGTTGACTTGTATGCTTTGGATGCACTTGTTTATTGCCACATATCTCATTTGAGTCAATTTGATGGTTTGCTTGTGTGTCCATTAGTTAAGGTTTGACATGTTTTTGATTGTGGATTCTTGGTTGGTTCATAATGCATTTGGTTTTTCACGAGGCTCTTGGTTACATGGGTATGATGGGCTTAAGTTATTATTGCTTTAGGAGGTCTTGGTTGAGTATGGTTTGTATTCCCATAGTTATGTCTTGATATTTTGGACTTATGAGTTTGCATGTTATCATTGTGAGATATGCATGTGTGGTTATTACATGATGAGGTATGCTTTTGTGATATTATCCATATACCTTTGTTCTAATCTTATGATAAAATTTCAAGGGTGAATTTGGTTTGATTGGTGATGACATTGTGTGGATTTTATAGTCATTAAGTTGTTTCAAGGTAGTTTTTTTGTCAAGCATGGCTAAATGAACTATATCAAGTAAATGAAGTTAAAATCATGAAGATCACAACACCATACAATCCTCAAGTTGTTAGGAGATCAAAGACTAGAGTGGCCTCATGCTCAAACCTTCATTAGGCTGTTAAAATGCACAAAACAATCATACAAGACAGTCATGAAGTTATCATCATGAACAAGGGATTTATATCAAAGTGACATGTATAATAGAGTTATCAAGGTCATGAAATAATAGTAAAGTGAAAATATCATCTGGAAGTGAATAGAATAATCCATGCAACTGTGAAAAGAACACATTTCATACAAGGGTTCCAACATTGCCTACTATTGTCACAGTCAAACAACAATGTTATGAGGTCTTTCATTCATGAAATTACTATGCCAGGGGAGGTCTTGTTTCATGCGCCAAGCATCCCAATTGTTCCGGGCAACAAAATACTGGTAAAGTCCCTTAAGATCCCTAAGACCAAAAAATTGCCAAACTTTGATGGAGCATTTATCAGAATTTGTGGTAGCTGAGAATGTTTTGTTTGGACCTACAAGTGCACGTGGGGTCCTTCCACAATAAACTCTCTTAGTTTTGGTCAACTCTAGTCTGTTTGATCATGCCAAAATCAAACGCATTCTTGCAAAATGCTTTAGTTTGATGCAGTGGAAAGGTTCCAGGAGTGACATTTTGCATTCCATAGATCATGGGGCTGAAGGGACTATGCCAATGCATCAGGGTGGGTGGGTAAATGCCAAGAGAGGTCTCATTCATGCACCAAGCATCCCAGTCATTCTGGGCAACAGGCTATTGACAAAGTCCCTTAAGATCCCTAAGATGAAAAAATTGCCAAACTTTGAGGGAGTAGTTCTTGAAATTTGTGGTAGATGGGAACCTTTCATTTGGACCTACAGGTGCATGTGGGGTCTGTCTACAATAACCTCTCTTAGTTTCGTTCAACTCCTGTTTGTTTGACCATGCTGAAATCAAACACATTCTTGCAAAATGCTTTAGTTCCATGTAGTGGAAAGGTTGTTAGGTGCCATATTTTTTGTTCTGCTCATTGTGGGGCCAAACCAACTACACCAACATGTCGGGGTGGGTGATTAAATGGTAGGGAAGGTCTCATTTTGTGTGCCAAGCATCCTAGTCATTCTGGCCTGCAAGCTACCGACACCTAGCACCTTTCAAGTTTGTCGGTAGCTTGCATCTTGGAATGACTGAGACACTTGGCACATGAAACAAGACCCCTAGAATTTACCCACCCACCCCAACATGTTGGCATAGTTGGTTCGGCCCCACGATGAGCAAAACAAAAAATATGACACCTGACAACCTTTCCACTACATGGAACTGAAGCATTTTTTAAGAATGTGTTTGATTTCGGCACGGTCAAACGGACAAGAGTTGAATGAAACCAAGAGAAGTCATTGTAGATAGACCCCACATGCACTTATAGGTCCAAACAAAACATTCCCATCTACCACGAATTCTCAGAACTGCTCTGTCAAAGTTTGGTAGTTTTTTTGTCTTAGGGATCTTAAGGGACTTTGCCGGTAGCCTATTGCCCAGAATGACTAGGATGCTTGGCGCATGAAATGAGACCTCCCTTGGAATTTACCCACCCACCCCGATGCGTTGGCATAGTCCGTTCGGCCCTACAAGCTATGGAATGCAAAATGTCACTCCTAACACCTTTCTACTACATGAAACTGAAGCCTTCTTGACTTTATACGATGGTAGGGTTTAGACAGATGGAAATTTGTTGTTGAAATTCACAACATCTTGATGGTATTGTGGGCATGATCTCCTCATATGACATGACAAGATCTATTCCATAACCTTGCTATCCCATAACCTTGATTATTATGATTAGAAGCATGGAAACAAACCCTACAAGAAACAAAGCAATGATTAGATCTCAATATGATCATGAGATACCCAAGCATCTGTATTAGTCTAAATCATAAAATCTCTTCAAATAAAGATTGATCTGAGGGTTTGGTGAGTTGCCATTGGCACCCAAACCCTAGGTCTTCATTAGAAATCCTTGAATGCTAATTATTGCCATTATGCTTCTTTCTTCAAATCTTCCTTGTTTCTGTTGTCCATAGTCTGATACATCCAAATATCAGACCTATTGTGCCAACAAATCCTAGGAACAATTCAGGTGCCAACAAAGATTAAAATTAACTCTTTCCTACTCATCCTAATTGCTATAAGACTATAAGAGCATTCAAATCATACGCCAAAGAAAGCACTAAAATCCAATTGCCAACATGCTAATGAATGTGACCACATAAAGAAAAATCATACTATTCTTCACAAAATGACAAAGTGTTCTTACACCATCTTCATTTATGCTCCTAGGTGTACCTCTACAGGACCCTAACATTGAAATCTTTTTAGACTCTTGATCCAATAGACCTTGGGACAATGTACTTGCATGGGGCAGGCTTGACTTGGTGTTTAAATGATCATAACAACTCCTATGTGATGACTCAACAATGCAACAATTCATGGTCTTACAACTCTTACACCCTAAGACTGTGAAATCAATCCTCTTGGGACAATCATGCCTTAACTTGTGTCAACCCTTCAAAGATGTTCAAGACCTATGGTTCATGGTTTGTAGAACCTCTCTCTCTCCATCCACCTATCATTGCTCATGACAAAAAAACAAAAACTAGGCTCTAACACATCAAATTTTCCTTGTTTCTACAATCCACAGTCTGATACATCCAAATATCATATCTACTATGCCAACAAATCCTAGGAACAATTCAGGTGGCAACAAATATTGAAATTAACTCTTTCCTACTCATCCCAATTGCTATAAGACTACAAGAGCATTCAAATCATATGCCAAGGAAATCACTAAAATCTAATTGCCAACATGCTAATGAATGAGCATTGAATGTGACCACATAAACAAAAATCATACTATTCTTCACAAAATGACAAAGTGTTCTTACACTATCTTCATTTATGCTCCTAGGTGTACCTCTTTAGGACCCTAACATTGAACTCTTTTTAGACTCTTGATCCAATAGACCATGGGACAATGTACTTGTCATGGGGCAGGCTTGACTTGGTGTTTAAATGATCATAACAACTCCTATGTGATGACTCAACAATGCGACAATTCATGGGCTTACAACTCTTACACCCTAAGACTGTGAAAATAGTCCTCTTGGGATAGTCATGCCTTAAGTTGTGTCAACCCTTCAAAGATGTTCAAGACCTATGGTTCATGGTTTGTAGGACCTCTCTCTCCATCCACCTTTCATTGAGTGCTATTTAAAATGCATACAAGCTACATGCATACCAACTATCAGCCTAGTCCATATTGTCTTATTTCTTACAACAACCCACTCCCGTCGCTTAAAACTAATTCCACTAATTATGAACTTTGAAAAATGACTTTTGACATTGTGTACATGATTAAATGGACAATTAAAGACCTAATGCTATTCCCTATGGGAGCCATTTCATGACTATTCTTTCACATTATAGGTTGACATAATTTCCACTTCTTAGACAAAAGTTTAATTGGTATGTTATTGTCGTTAATTGAATGGTTAACAAAGACCCTTTTCCTAGTGATGCTATGTCTTGCAACACCTCGCCCCATCTCTACACCCTCATCCCACCAAAACAAATCAACCACCCTTCACTATGGAGTTATCTTGCATCAATGCATAAAGGATATAGGAATTTTGTCAAATGTCGTAGTTGTACATACCCTACAAGACATGTATGCAAAGTGTGGAAGCATATACAATGAACGTTCAAACTATTTGACACAATGCCTCAAAGAAATATTAACTCATGGAATGCAATGATTGCAAGATATGCATGAAATGGATTTGTTGAAAAGACTTTAGAAACTTTTGAACAAGTAAATGCAATTGGCACGTGTAAATCGAAATTCCACAACCTTTGCCAACATTCTCCCTATTTGTATACCAAAATAGAATGTTTGGAATAGGGTATGGACAACCATCAAAGCAAAAAGGATATAGGAAATTTGTCGCATGTTGTAATTGTAGCTACCCTTGTAAACATGTATGTAATGTGTGGAAGCATAGACAAGGCATGTGAATTGTTTGGCATGATGCCCCAAAGAAATGTCACATCATGAAGGCACATGAATTGTATGGAAAGTGTGGAAGCATAGACAAGGCGCATGAACTATTTTGAAATGATGCCTCAAAGAAATGCATAGTCCCACAGAATGCAATGATTGCAAGATATGCACAAAATGGATTATTTGAAAATGATTTATGAACTTTCAAGCAAATGCAATTGGCATGTGTAAAACCAAATTCCTGTAACACTAATTGATCATCATATTAAATATTTAATATAAGCTGTCATATACATAATGTCATGAACATAACATCTAGTTTATATACAAATCCATATATGCATGTCCAAACATAGCTATACAGGCATATATTCAAAAATATACTTCGGTAGTTCATACAAAAGTATGTAGACCTCTTCGATAGAAGTTCATCCAGCTCCACCTGTTAATACAATCAAACAATAAATGCATATTAATATAGAAAATGTATGAAATATATAACATCACATATGTAATCAATCACTTACCGCCGCCTGATGATTAGTCTCCATCATCTTGTCTCCAACTTCTTTGTTTGTAGTTGGACGGGTTGGAGTTGTGACCACCTGTGAGAAGCTTCAAGAAGCAAAAATGATTAAACATAAATATTATTTATGTACATCAAATGACATGAGATAAAACAAGAAATACCATATGAGATTGCATGAAGGATATGGGAAATCTATTAGATGTTGTAGTTGCAACTACCTTAAGAGACATGAATGCAAAGTGAGGAAACATAGGTAGAAATTAGTATGTAGAAAAAACTAGAAAGCAAAATATTAAGAAATTAAAATTAACGCTAAAAATCATACCTCAGGTATAGTCAAAATAACTTATGATGCCATGCAAAAAAATCTACAATGCCATGCAAAATAACCTCATTCGTAAACCTGTATAGTCAAAAACATGCATTATAGTTAAAGAAACAAGATTTTTAATAAAACAATTTTAAAAAATAGAAAAACAAGAACAAATTAAGATAAAAAATGTCATACCTGTCTATCTGGAAGTTTAAATGCTAGTCAAGCGTACCTGAGGGGTCATCTCTTACCTTTAGAGTATCCAATATTGCTTCATGATCAGCATTACTAATTGTTCATAGTTGTTTTGATTTTGGTTTTCCATGATGCTTTAGTAACTTGACATTTGTTGCTACAACTAGGTGCGAATACATAAATATGGTTTTATGCTTCTCAAAGTCTTCAAAGGCAAGGATGCCATTCTTTCTAATCATATATGTTTGTAACTAAATCCCAGCAATAACAATTGATCTTGTAGGATATGTGAACCCATTAGTATCTGTCATAAGTTGTGTTAGCTTTTGTTTTCCCTATACACATCGTGCCAACCAATAGTCTGACCTCTCTTCATTTCCATGCAGTGCAACAACTGCATAAACATGACCTGGTTGTACAAGGTCTGAAAGGTGTTCATAGTCAAATGGGCTCTCCATGTCGTTGACGGAAGATGATTGAATTTGAGATAAAGGGGTTAAATATCATGGAATCCATGCATCTACCAACTTACTTGACTCGCATTTATCCCAATCACATTTAATACAACTCTAACAAAAACAAGCTAATTCTCATGTCCAAATAGTCCATGCACTTGCATATGAGCTTCGAAATGAATGCATCTTTGATGTTCACTGATTCTCTAACAATCCCATGTCTCTTTTGCTATCCTATCATCAACCAACCAAAATAATTTGTGCACTTCTGAATCAAGAGCCACTCCTTGTGACAATGTATAGTTACACCACTTAACAATAGAATCTGCATCACTAAATGTAGCACTGCCTCTAATATTTAGTTGTTCTTTAAAAAGAGCTCTCTTCATGCATATACCCGCTCCATCATGTTCACCTTTTCTGTGCCTAGCCTCAAAAAAATTCCAAATATGAGGTATACTCGTCTCTACATGCTTTCTGTACAACCAATAGAATATACGAGCATTCTTGAATTGGCCAGTGCAATTATCTGACCAAATGAGATGTTGATCCATTCTAGTATCTTTTTCTTGTAAGAAGCCATAAAATTGTTTAAAACAATATTGCACATACTCTGATGAATGAGATCAATCCTCACTCATGTAAAAATGGTATTCTCTGACAATCTTCCTATTCTCTTCTGTACTATTAGGGGCATGTCTATATGTGATGTGAACAAAAATAGCAATCTGAATAGAATTGTAGTACTGGGATTGAACTTCATTTTGGGGTTGCAATGTGTAGTTTTCTGCAAAATCAACTATAGAGACAATAGTTCCAATCAGAAAAAAGTCTTTACACATCCTGAACTATTTATCTAACCATCGAGACCTGTGGTTGTGTCTGACATACTTGTAGAAAAGATTTTTCTTAAAATCATCAATAAAATCAGCAATACTTGCCCTCTTACAATCAACTCACATCTAGAACCTTCACCTCCACTTTTCAAATTGTATTTCACTATCTCATATCTCTTTTTGTCAACCATTCTCTTTCCAAAAGCATGTTGGTTGCCCTCATGAAAACATGTTACAAACTTTGATAACCCACCACATTGTAAACACTTTTCATTTAAACAATCATTTTTATAGAAAATGCAACCATCATCTCTAATACATAGAAATAAATCCAATAAGTCCCTAGATGACTTTAGTAGTTGAATTGCACCACACTTTTGTAACATTTCGTTAGTGTGCAAAGTAGAATAGATATTGCATAATATATCATGGTACATAGAACACTCTACATGGTATTTACAACAACATGTATTACAAACTTTAAGAGGAACACAATAAAATGGCTTAAGAGATTCAAATGCTCTTTGTGAGATTGTCGTACCTAGGTGTGTTTCACAATACTGTTTGTACAATGTTGTTTAGCTACATTCCAAGTAATGCTTAGGATGTGGTGTGCGGTCTTTATCACCAATTCTTAACTTTAAAACATCTTTTGCATTCGGTGATACCCTAGAGTTAGTGTGCCAAAATTGTTCAATTTCTTCCTTTGTGCTATTGATTAGCTTCTTTTCAACTCGTGGAAGCCTACCACTAAAATCCCAAGTATCATTTCCAAGAGGGCTATCTAGCCTTGATCTTAATGCTAGTACATTTGACAATGTTTTACAATTCAATCTTAAGTCAACACAAGTTTGCCTCATTAATTAGGCATTTCTTAATTATTTTCTTACTATTGAGGTTGTTATTACTCTACGAGCAGCTCTTTTATCTTTCTCCTTGCTAGTGTTTCCAATAGAATTGAGTGCATTGAAAAGGCTTCTAACAATAATTTTATTCCGATCAGACACTTTTTTTAACTGAATCTTTAATTTCTTAAGTAAAGGTCTCATTTTGTACATCTTTAGTAATTGCACAAAAAGTTGGCATTATTCGGTTAATGTTTTATTCTCAAAGTATTTATTGAAGAGTTTTGAAGCCCACAACTGAACTGGTCATGACAACCTCTTGCCTTCAAGTTTTTCCATTATGTTCTCATCAATTTCAAGTAACCATTTTGGGGTTCTTGGGTGTTTTCTAATTTCATCATGCTTATCCTCTTCTTGACAAATGTCCCCTCTTCTTATGAAATTTGGAGATACATTGATTTTCATTGTTTCATCCATGTTATCAACCTCATCAACTTTATCAACAAATGGATTATGGAGTGCAAATTCAATATCATGAGGTTCATATCCACTTTGTTCAAGTGCATGTCTTTATTTTTCTTCTTCTTCTTTGTCCATGGTATTGCTCTTATCAATAGGTGTTTCATAACATTTTGCAACATTTTCATTTGCAATATCATGGTGAATTTCATTCTTATCTAACATTTCATTATAATAAAAATTAACATCTTCAATTTGCATGTTATTGAATGGTAAAGAAAAAGCTTCACCTTGATGAGCATCCACCAAACCCGCTCTTCTAATCCTCTTCCTTGCCCTATCCTTTTCCATAATTGCTTCAATTTCCTCCAATGTAACTTTCCTCCTCCTTTTTGCTTTATGATGACTGTTGCTCCCCATTAGGGGAACAAAAAGACCACCCTTATGATTGTAACAAGCAAATTGTGTCTCCAAAAGTGCATAAAAATGTTTTTTTTCACTATCACAGGCAGAAATCACGAGTTTTTCGACAGGATAGGGTGTGTAGGTGTAACGCACTACTAGGAAACCTTAGAGGACAGCACAACTATGCTAAACAAAAGGATAATTTTTTTTTTAAAGGTAGAAATAACAAAGTAATATCAACACATCAATACATATCAATAAACTTACTTGTCCTCCAAGGTTCCATAACTACATTAATTGCTAAACTAATAACAGGATCAAGAATTAACTAACATCAAAAGTTCAATTCTAATCTATTAGATCAAAAGAATGAACACATACATTTCCATGTTATAACATTAGATAAGAAATCAACAAGATCATATAATTAGAACTACAAGTACATATACCATTTCCTTTACATAAGGGTACATCATTACATCATACACATTATCACTTTCCTGAATACATTGGAATAATTAAAATATGATATAATTGATACATAAGCTAGCACATGAGCATAAATAATTGTCTCCTCAAACTGGTACATGATCTAGAATCTGCATCACAAGATCCATTCTTCTCGCACGCGAAAATTAGCAAACCAATGGAGCAAATAGCACTTCCCCCTGTCCATGTGGAACCCTAAGGTCCACTCCTCCATGCTAGGAGATAACATAACGTTCCACAACAACGTCAGACAAGAAGACAGAAGACTAACATGTACAAGGACTACACAGGACTCAAGTACAACATGGGTCAACAAGACAACACAAGTAGCATAACATCACTTCCACACTTAATAGAACTTCCAGAGGCACTCACACAACAAAAGGAAAGAACACTAAAGAGGGAATGCTAGGCTGTAGTAGGGAAGGTGTCATCACATAGCTTGGCATGGGTTATCTTGGCAGGTCTTCCTAGGCACCAGCCCCCATCCTGGGTTATCTTGGTAGCCTCTCCTGACTGCCGACCCCCATACAAACTCATGCGGAATCAACATACCTTTCATGAGGACAAGACAGTTGATTTGCCATACCAGCCCTTCTCATCTCATCTCAAGCCTAAACGAGCACTTGACCCATGAGTGAGGCATACTTTATCTTGATTAATGTGAAAGTTCTCCCACCCTCCAGATTTATTATTAATTTATCACTAGATTAACAACTTTTAATGGGTTATCCTGGTAGCCACTTTGGGCACCGGCCCCTCACTGAAAGCCACCTCCCCACCTACATCTAGAAGACCCTAACCATCAAGAAAGATATAAGAACAAGATTTCATATACCATGCAAGGCATTTAGCTTCTTGCATACCAATCTCAACATAATATAACACCAGATCAAGGCATGGGTTCTCTTGCTCCCAAAATCTCAACCATAAAATAAACCAACACAGAAATTTATTACATGCTTAATACAATAATGAACCACATCAATTAAGAAGGATTCTACCACATGGATTCAATACATATCTACAGGAATAGGTATACTGAGCAAGGCATTATCCCTCTCGCACAGTCGTCATAATCACATAAACCATAAATAGAGAGAAGTCAACATCACATAAAACCAAAACCAGTTCTTCCTTTAACAAGATTTGCAATATCACAGGGGTCAAACCCACAACTACCCCTACCGGCCTCTGGAATAAACTTTCACTAGACACCACTGTAACACAATAATCCCACATTGACATTCACTCTAAAAGCACAACTTCATCTAATAGACCCAACTAAGATCCATCAACAATAATAAAATTAAAATACCATAAAACAAACATTATGACATACTAACCATGGGTCATAAAGAAAGTAACATTATTCATAAGCTGCCCCAAAATTCAATACAATAATCTCTTCAATTATTAAACTAGTCTTTGTATCTAAAAGAGATGTAAACATAACCTAAAAAGATAACAACAATATAATTAATTATATCCAATGTGGTTCATATATGAGAACTCTTTATGAATGCAAATAACAGTTCATCAAAATCTAAATCACTTATAGCAAAAAGTTAGCACTTACACTCAGACATAAATGATTTGATATATAAATATGTATTCCAATATAAAGAAGCTAAGTAACCATACTATTGATCGAGATAGAAAAATAAATGGAGAATCATAATAATAACTAACAATTAAATCTGCCACCTTAAGCATATTTAAAAGAAAATGACATGATGAGATGGGAGTTTGATAGAGGGAAAAACAGTGGGATAACGATAGCAAGGTCGTATTATAAAAGTAAAACCATATTAATGTTTAAATGTCACGTGGCTAGAACGCACTTGACATACAGAGGTTGAAAAAGCAAGAAAGAATAATAACAGAGAGTGGCAATTTAAAAGAACATGTTCATGTACACTTAATCTAATGGTTAACTAGTAACCTCATACACTAGTAAAAAAAATTGACGTAAAAGATATTATTTAAAACTACTTATTAATTCAAGCATAGCATATTTCTTACTTAAAAGTTTAGTTACAACACTAAGTTAAATCATATATATTCTATATAAGTTCTATAACTTAAATAGAAGGACAAAAACAATCTAATAAAACACTTTACTTCTTTCTAAACTTGCTTCAGTTCAACATAGAATGCAATCATGATAGAATTGATTCTATGTTTCCCAAATCAAAACTAAAACAAAACCAGAACTATAATATTATCAAATTAGATGCTATTTTAATTTCCTAAAGAGAACTTCATATTTAACCAACTACCTTCATTGAATCTAAAACACTTAGATCTGTATGTTATATTCTACAAAATTGGTAGCAGAGGATACAAGGTAAGAGGACGGGGCTGAGCAAAAATCATACAACCTTGACTACTTAAAGTTACAGAATGTTTTAGAATATCAAAAAGGCATTTAAACTGCTGGCAAAATTCATACAAAGATTTTGCTACGAAGAATACTCATAAATGGCAGAAAAGTGAAGTTGATTGGAAAAGACACTAGCACATAAATAAAATAAAGAATCAAGTAGAGAAGGTGTTGCATGAGAGTGAAACTAGGTCAAGTGTAGAGTTAAATGCTAATGGAATCCTAACAACAAAAGCAATGGCATAGTAAAATAAACGGTGCTTTCCAGACCTATAAAAACTCCCAGCAAAAGCATTCATTGACAATCAATCGATCATCCATTAAGCAGAGGAAATCTAATTGCTTGGCTAAATATCTAGTATAAGTTCTCGCACTAGGAAAAGTGCCAAAGGTGATGGTAACAACGTAAAGGACACCAGCATAGAGGACAAGATAGGGTGAGACAAATACCAAAATGTTGATGCTGCCCTGTGTTTTACAGGGGCCACTCACTTCATTTTTGTGACACCGCAATAAAAGATGAAACTCCATGAATAATTATAGTTATCTTGAAAATGCCCTCTTTGTTTGTAGTACTAGATAAATCACAAAAAAAGCAATGCTAATGTTCAAAGTAATGCCAAATCACATATTTAACAAATTAGCAAGTTCAAGATGGGTTTCCAGATCATACCTTAGTCAAGGCACATAACTTGGCATCATTCCTATCAGAGTGTTCTCGTCGGCTAGATACACTAAAAGGACGAAAATTTGGACCATTGATTTCATGGTTGGAATCAATTATTTCATAAGGTTAATCCATATTATTGTAGTACAGGAGATCATTTAGCTCAGATTCCTGCATATAGCTCTCTGATCCAATCCCGATATCTGCATAGGCAAAATCATCAAACTTTTCCAACCCATTGGAAATTTTGAGGGATATCTTCTCCTCTCCAATTTCACTATCCTTGAGAATCTCAAGATGCTCTAAGTCTTCAAAATTCATTAATACTTGCAGTGCTCAAAATTTAACATTCAAACCTTTGAAGATGCACTCTCCAGTCTAAACAACAAACCTCGAAGATGCCTATAATGTAACTCTCAAATACTTACAAATATTTGCAGGTATCACTTTTCTTCAAAAACCAAATCACCTTTCTTAAAAACTACAATGCACACTGTAAATATACTAGTCCCTCCTAAAGCAGACATACACTTTAGACATTCCTTGCAAATCGCTCATTTTCCTTGTGACAAGTCCAGCTAACCCTTCACAGATTTCAAGCATTGTGGAGCGCGCCTTAGAAATATTTTCGAGCCCAAGATCGAAGCTCTACATCGACATTTTAAGACCACTTGCAACCAATTTTACTGCAATCTTCTCGATATTTTTAGGTGCTGCATTTAGAACATCCCACAAATCACCTCCTCTTTAAAAAAACATCTTACACGCGCTTTAAAATTCACTCCTAGAACTAGAGAAGAGTATCCCAAAATGAAGAGGCAAGGCTTCCAATAGTATATTTGAGCATATCAATGTGAGATGAAGCAGCTACAGTGTGGAAATCTCCTTCAATATCCGATGGAACACCAGTCGCAAAGCAAGGATGCCAACAACTTTTTTTTAGTAGCCGCCCCAAATAGAAAATATTAGCCTGTATTTTATGTCTTTCCCCCACACTTTCTCCAATCCCCATTCCCAAAAGAAAGATGGTTCTCAACAACCACCCCCCCACTCTCTGATCGAAACCCCTAGAATAGCAAATATAATAAACAATGCAATAACTTCCTTCGAATAGCAAATATAATAAGCAATGAAATAACTTCCTTCTACTCCCTGACGTCCCACTTACTCAAAGAATAATAATAATGATAATTACAAAAGGATGAGTAATTGTACCTCTCAAAATAGTCATCCCTTTAAAATACCCTCAACAAAAGATTCCTTACTATATTTAGTGCCACCGCTCACAACAATAAATAAGATACTAATTATCTCTAGAAGAATATATTTATAATTATTATTATTTATTAACTTAACTTCTAAAAAGATATGTTTTCCATATACCAAATTTACATAGAGGCATGAATTATCAATAATGCCTTCACAACCAATAATATTATTTTATTTATTTCCCACCAAAACAAATTATTTATCATTTATTAAAAGAACCCAATACTCATTTTTAAAGAAACAATTATCCACAAATAAATGACCTAACAGGCTGCATACCAGGAGAATCTTGACGACAATACAGAATTGGACATCAAAGACTCACAACATGACCATATAAATAGGACACAGGACTGAAAACTTATCCTTTCCGAGGAAGGTGACTAACTGAGGGAAACCTACATTATCTCCGTTCAACAATTTCCATTTGTTAAGGCATGCTCAGACCTATTAGTTCAGGTGGAGTCAATGCCCGGTACCTATTCACTGAAACATACCAATTAGAGTACACATAATAGCCAAATCCCTAGGAAAGGAACTCTGACATTCGTATCTCATTCCCGTATGTCCATATGTTCAATGGTACGATGTCATCCTTTCTACCTATCCTAACCACATACTACTGCATCATATGACTATATTATTAACCTATCAATATGCATTTTACTTACCAAAACTCATGTCTCCTCTTTATCTTCAGATTCCTTAGTTAGACCACCTACTCAACCAGGGTGAGAACGGAGGGGCACTACAGTAGGGGCAGATGTTAGGCCCAACAATATTCCTTCTATCTTTTTTTTTGCATTTGCATAATGGATATCCATTATTGCAATGGATATCTGTTTCTTAAGCCAATTATTTGGGCAACGGTCACCTAGCAATGTCCATATTACTTCTACAAAATGGATATCCATTTCCAAAATGGCCAAAACGGATATCCATTTTGTTTTCCTCAATTTAAGCATGAAACTATATACATAATCTACGAAGTAAACAACTATATACATAAATGAGAATAGGAAATGCATAAGAACACATAAGAAGGAAAAATTAAATGTTAAAATACATATATAAATAAGTAAAGAATAAGAATGCTAAATGTGTAAGAAACATTAGTATGTTTAAGTATTAGAAACATCATGATAAGCATGGAATATGGATACATAAGAGATAGAGATCACAAGCATAGATCATATGAACATAGGGACATCATGGATATATAGCATAGGGATATATAAGTATACAAGGAACATGGAAAAATATAGGTTCTAAACATAGAACATAGAGATGTGTAGGAACCAAACAAGGCATAGAGGAAAGCATGGGAGGTAAAGATTGAATATATGAAAGAATATGAGCTAAACAAGTAACATAGGATAGCATAAATGGTAATCATGGAAGATAGGAACAACGAGTCATATAGGAAGAGACATGGAAAGAATTGAAAGGAAAAATGTCCCCACATGGGTCTAAACAAAGATCAACCAATAAAATTAGAGAGATAACCATAAAAGAGGTCATCCCCATCCCAACAAGTAATATCAAGTTCTTTATCCTCAAGTAAATGTATTTTTTTATAAGAAGTGGTTCTCTTAGTGAAAAAACTAGCAACATGTGCAACTATTGAATTATTTTTCTATATCCATTGTGCTTTCTTCTTTTGAGGTGGCTCCATAGAGATATTTTGCATTTGCTTTGCCATAGTTCATTATTAAGTATCTAGGAAGAAGTAGTCCCTTTGGAATGAAATGTGGGTTTATCATACATAATGTCCTTGTTAATCTCTTGATTTCTTGCTATGTGAGGAATGTGTTCTTAATAAGATCATTGGAAGGCATGCATATACATAACCTTAATGCTTAAACATTGTAGGATGTGCAACTTGATTCTCAGGCATTTTTCATCATAAGTTCTAGAATGAGAAGGTGCATAAGTAGCTTCTTGATTCTTGTTCATTTTTTTATTCTACTACTTTTCAATAACTATCAACTTTAACAACAACAACATGTCTTCATCAACAACTATTTGACTTTGTTAATGAGTACTCAACTTCATCAGCAAGGGAAACTTTGGTAGTAAATAGCCACTTCTAGAGAAACTGTCAACTTCTATAGTAACGAAAAAATTAGGACATGACCCCGATCGTCTAATTAAATTTCAAGTAGATCCAAATTAATTGCTTAATTTTAGATCAATATGGGTTTGACATCTATCGTCACCTTGTCCACATGATCCATGCACCACACGCATGTACATATGTATAAAAGTATAGACAAGGAAGAATATGCTAAACATTGCACATTTGTACATGCCTTCTCCAATTCAATAAAGTAAGTTGTTTAAAGTCTTTAATGCCTTTGAATATACATTTCGATCCTAGACTAGGGATTCATTTTATTAATCTATAGACTTGTGAATTACTATCTAATTTGAATGTTTACACACTAATCCACCTAGGTATCAACTTAATAAAGCTCCATACAAGCCATTATTTGATTTGAGTAATTTTACTTTGGACACATTTGTGAAGACTCCTAAAGAGCCTCCATACAAAATTGTAAAGATGATATGGCCTCCATATAAGCATAAAGATGATATATAATTTTAGTTTGTTGAAGGCCATGTTTCACTTATTGATGAGGACTCTGCTACACCTAAAGTTGAGTCCTTTGTTTGGAACTTTGAAGCATGCAAAGAGGCAAGTGAATTGTAATGCTTAAGTAAACACGAGTCTCAACATGATGTAGTTCAACTTGATGAGATATCTAAATGTGACACATTTTAGTTTGTATTTTGGGGACTGTTGATCCTGCACTTGGACCTTATTACTATATCTTATACTAGATTAGATAGATGGATTATGCTTTATGGTTGGTTAGATGGCATGTTAGATTTCCATTTGATGATATGTTGTTATATGCTAGGATGTCATTTTATGCTATTGAGATGTGCTTAGTTGTCGAGACTGATGTTATCTCTTACCTTATGTGATCTTGATTTATACTTGTGAGTGATGGATGTTTTGAGAGACATTATGTTATCTTGGATTATCTTGATGTTGTATATTGCAATCATGTGTGTGTAATGTATGCTTTTCATTTGCTTCGGCTAATATATCATGTACTATTGATGTGTGCTTGGAAGTGTGCATGTTACTTTTCCATACCCATGGAAATTCGGAGGTCGAACAACAACCATATGTTATCCCCTATTCAGCCGACCTAGTCCTAAGTAGGACTAAGGTCACATGTGTTTGAGAATGTTGATATTTATTGTAATTGATTTATGACATTTTGTATAGTTCTTATCTTTTCAATTTATCTCTTGAGGTGTTTTGCAAACGTATTGTTGAGTTTGCACTAATTTTAAGGGCTAAATGTTTGAAGCCACTTTTATGTGATTTTATGTGTTTCTAAGGGTACCTAATGGTCACATTTTGACTCTAGGTCATACCCCTAGGGTCTAGGACCATTTCTAGCTTATTTAAACTTGATTTGGACCTTGTATGGTCACCCAAACTTGACCCTGAGGTCAAGTGACGAGTTTGGGAAGTGTGAGGGTGGTTGGAAGGTCACCATCTCACTTAATCCCAACCTCACCCACTTGGGTAAGGTTACCCTTGTTGCAAATATGTGCCTGATGTGTTGTCCTTGATGTCAACATATCTTTCTGTCAGAAACAGTGAAGACAGTGCAGAGGAGTGATTAATATTACCAGTAAGGTGAAGCTTAGAGTATGCAGATTAAAGGGCTTGTATAGGGTTGTCTATTGTTGCTCTAGTTGAGATTTGAGAGGTCAGCATGAAGATCTGGCGAAGTTATGACCCTCTGAGTAAAACAGGTTTCTACAGTTGTTCTGTAATAATAGAGTGGCAAGAAGTTGGTCCAAATTGGTCCGGTATGAGCATATTGTGATCTGTGGATCTAGAGGCATATTTGGGATGTTGGTGTGTTCCCTCAACTTGAGTGGTTCATGGTTTGGAGGTTTAGAAGCAATCTCTTTACTATGACAGTCATGACAATGTGTGTTCTTGAGGTTTAGTGTGAAGATGCAAGTGATTCTGGTGATGTGAAGTGGTGTGACTATTCCTATTGACTTAATTGTGCTTATGGTGGTCTCTGGATTGTGTGGTTGTTGTGTTGGTGGTCTGCATTGACAAAGGAGCTTGTGATTGAAGTTTTCCTCTTGGTCGTTGTTGTTCTTTTGAGTCTTGGCCGACTGGATGTTCCTAGCATGTTGTGGATGATCTAAAGATTATTTTATGAAGTATGGCATGTTAAGAAAGGAAGACTCAAGTCTTAGCTATGTTTGGCTAACAATGTAAAGATCTGTGTTAAGTTTGGCCAACCTTGTTGATCATTCCAAGATGGATGAAGTGTATAAATACTTGTTGAAGAGTTGTTAAACTTTATCCTTGTGTAAAATAGATCAAATTCAAATAAAGGATTAGAAGTAGAGTAGAGAAGAAAAGGAGCGAAAGCAATATAGAGTGTGAAGTTGGTAAAAAAGAATTTGGGGCAAAGTAGAAGTTTTTGAGCATTCACTAAAACTAAACCAGGCATGAAGTAGATGCTATTTCTTAGTTGATTCATTCTATTCTAAAATATATTCTATAGGTAGTGAGCCTCCCTTTTGTGCAGTGAGCTCTGGCTAGTGCGCTCGAAGGCACGTGCCTTCTATTTTTCTAAAAGTACTTTTAACAGGGTACAAATATTTGTGGGTTAACCCCCACCGTAGTTATTCCCTTAGCCGCCGGGTTTCCACATCAAAATCTTGGTGTCTGATTATGTTTCTACTCTTATGTTATTGATCTATGCTTTATTGTTTACATCATTAATCTGGTAGCAAGTTAATAAAGGAGGTTAAAAGCAGAAAAAGTTTATATTGTGGGACTACTGATTCACCCCCCTCTTAGTTGTCCGGTCTAATTCCAACAATTGGTATCAGAGCTAGATCCTTTTATAAAAGCCTGACTGCTTGAGGAGATCTAGGATGTCGACCTACAAGAAGGATAGTCCAAGATTTGATGGAACAAATTATTCTGTTTGGAAGAATTGCATGGAATGCCATTTATAATGCATGGGCGATGCCTATTAGGTGACAACCAGTGTTGAGTATAAACGTCCGGAGAAAGGTCCTTCAACTCCAGACCATGTCAAAGATGCTGAAAATAACCTTTGAGCTAAAGAAGCCTTGTTGAGTGTCCTGACTGATTCAGAAATGACAAATGTCCTTGGTCTAAAAACCACTTATGAAATCTAGAAAAAGTTGGAATATCTGTATGAAGGTGATAAATATGTCAAATGTGCCAAGCTGCAAAGTCTAAGAGGAAAATTTGATACTATGAGAATGAGCGAAGATGAAAACATCACAATCTACATGCAAAAGATAAATGAACTTGTGTGTGGTATCAGGTGTGCCGGTGGAACTTTGGAAGAATTAGAGATTGTATCAAAAGTACTCAGATCTTTACCTAATTCATACAAGCATAAGGTAGCTGTTATAGAGGAGATCCAGACTGTCTCAGATGTTACAAGAGATCATCTGGTTGGCAAAATCTCAACTTTTAAATTAAGTGAGTTTGGTGATTCTCTTCCCAAGTTTGAATCTGCATTCAAGGCCAGTGTATATGGAAAACAAAGATATGATTCAGGTGAAAAATCTTCTGCAAGATCAAATAGATTAGTGAAGACAAGGAAGGATCTTGAAGATATTAAACTTGAAACTATTGATCTTGAAGCTCTTCTCACCAAAAGATTACCAAGAGGATTCAATAAGTATGAAGGAAAATTGCCACTCAAATATTTTGCTTGTAATAAGATTGGTCATTTTGCCTCAAGATGTCCGAAGAGGTTTTCAAAACCTAACCCTAAGAGATATTAAAATCATAAAAAATGTTACTATGTCCAAGAAACTAGAGAAGGAGTCACAGACGATGAATCTGATCATGGAGGTTCCCTTGAAAATGATTGGGTGTTCATTGCCATCAAAGAAGAAGATCCGATGTGTACTAAATTTGCTAGCTATACAAATATGGAAAGTGCCTTGGCTGCTCAGGTTATTGAGAAAGATGAATTGGTGATTGATAGTGGATGTTCTCATCATATGACTAGAGACAAGAGTAAGTTTGTGAATTTTAAAAATTATGAAGGTGGGCTTGTGAAATTTGGAGATAACTCAGCTGGTAGAATCTATGGCAGAGGATCTATCTCTTTTGATGGTAAGAATAGCACCAATGATGTTCTATATGTGGAAGGACTGAAACATAATCTTCTCAATGTTGGATAGTTGGTTGATAAAGGTTATGATCTTCGATTCAAAGACGGAAAGTGCAGAATCTTGGAGAGTTCCGGAACTGAATTGCATCCGGTACTCAAACTAGAGGTAACATTTTTCATTTAAGTAGCTCTGGCAAAAGTTGTTTGATTGCTCAAATAGATCAAAGTTGGTTATGGCATAGGAGGATGTGTCATGTGAATTTTGATAATATTGTCAAAATTAGTACCACTCAAGCTATGAGAGATCTTCCAAAACTTGTGAAACCTAATAGCATATGTGGAGAATGTCAATTGCGGAAACAAAGCAAAATTTCATTCAAAAGTAAGGAACAAGTTTCAAATGGACAATTGGAACTGGTACATACTGATCTCTGTGGTCCGACTAGAATTAGGAGTGTGCAAGGTGATAGATATTTCATGTTGCTGATAGATGACTACTCTAGGATGATGTGGGTAACCTTCCTAAAAGAAAAATTAGAAGCTCTTGAAAAATTTAAGGTGTTCAAAGTGATGGTGAAAAATTGAAATGTCTAAGATTTGAAAGAGGTGGAGAATTTACTTCCCATGAGTTTGATGTTTTTTTATCAAAAGCATGGCATAAAACGATAGTTATCTGCTCCTAGGACTCCCCTCCAAAATGGAGTTGTGGAAATAAAGAACCGGACCATTCAAGAAGCTGCCAGGACGATGATGATGGAAACAAATGTTCCTCAAGTCTATTGGAGAGAAGTTGTAAGTACTGATGTCTACACTCTTAACCAGGTGCAGATCAAAGGCAATTCTGGTAAGACCCCTTATGAACTATGGTTTGGTCATCCTTCTACTGTGAGATATTTCAAAGTTTTTGGTAGTAAATGCTATATCAAAAGAGATGAGGATTTAGGCAAATTTGATACAAGAAGTGATGAGGGAATATTTTTGGGATACTCTACTCAAAGTAAGGCTTACTGGTGCTTTAACAAGAGGTTGAAAAAGATTGTTGAAAGTGCTAATGTTAGAGTTGATGAGAGCAAGGGAGGATATTCCAGGTTCTGTGGATATGATTTAGATGATCAAAATGAAAGTCAAAGTCAAGGAAGGTTAGTTCAAACTCTGACTTAGATGCAGATTGATCTAGAAACTCCAAAGACTCAAGGAATTAGTACAGATGTTGAGGAACAAGCTCAAGAAACAGAAGCCCAAGCAATTTCCAAAACCCCTAGGTATGTAAGAATGAATCATCCTGAAGATCAAATCATAGGGGATAGAAATAAAGGTGTTCAAACTAGGAAAAGAGTTGTTGAAGATCAAGAAGAGATTTGTTTGATTTCAAGGATTGAACCTAAATCAGTTGGTGAAGCCCGCACTGATGAAAATTGGGTAAAAGCAATGGAAGAAGAATTAACACAAATTGAAAAGAACCACACTTGGGATCTTGTTCCTAGACCAGAGGACAAAAATGTAATTGGAACCAAATGGGTCTTCCAGAATAAACTAAATGAAGATGGTGAAGTTGTAAGAAACAAAGAAATGTTGGTATGCAAAGGCTATTATCAAGTAGAAGGAATTGATTTTGAAGAAACTTTTTCTCCGGTGGCAAGAATAGAAGCAATCAAATTGTTTCTTGCATTTGTTGCTTTCAAAGATTTTAAAGTGTATCAGATGGATGTCAAATTAGCTTTCCTAAATGGAGATTTGGAGGAAGAAGTCTACATTGAGCAACCAGAAGGATTTCAGTTGACTAATCAGGGTGACATGGTTTGTAGACTGAGAAAAGCCTTGTATGGACTCAAGCCAGCTCCAAGAGCCTGTTATGCAAGATTGGACTAATATTTGCTTCAGATAGGTTTTAGCAAAGGTACTGCTAATAGTAATCTTTACTTCAAGATTAGTCATGAGGACATCCTGATTGTTGAAGTCTCTGTTGATGATATCATTTTTGGTGGAAATGAATGTATGTGCAAAGCATTTGCTAACCAAATGAAAAGTGAATTTGAAATGTCAATGTTTGGAGAGATGAATTTCTTCCTAGGTCTGCAAATTGTTTGGTCAGACAAAGGTATCTTTATATCTCAGTCTAGGTATGTGAAAGAATTACTGAAGAAGTTTGGAATGGAAGATTCAAATCCAGTAGGTACACCTATGGTAACCAGATGCAAGTTAAGTAAAGATGATGATTCACCCAAGGCAATTCAGAAAAGGTATAGATCAATTATTAGAGGATTGCTCTATCTAACCCAGACCAGACCTAACATCATGAACGTTGTTGGACTTGTTGCTAGATTTCAATTTGATCCAAAAGAATCCCACGTTGTGGCAGTCAAAAGAATTTTTAGATATCTCAAGGGGACAATTGATTATGGATTGTGGTATCCAAAAGACAATGACTTTACTCTTCATGCATATATAGATGTTGATTGGGCAAGAGATGTGGATGACAAAAAAAGTACTAGTGGTGGTGCATTTTTCTTGGGAAGAAGATTGGTCTCTTGGATGAGAAAAAAGCAAGAGGCAATATCTTTGTGTACTACAAAAGCAGAATATATAGCAGCAGCAAATAATTGTACTCAAGTTATATGGATGAAGAAAATGGTGAAGGACATTAGATCTGTGTTTGAGGAGCTAGTCACAATCTTTTGTGATAATTCTAGTGCAATAAGTATCTCAAAAAACCTAGTGTTGCATTAAAAAACAAAGCATATATCTATCAAGTTTCATTTCTTGAGAGAGATGGTAAATGAAAATGAAGTCAAGTTGGAGTTTGTGTCATCTAAAGATTAGATTGTAGATATATTCACTAAGCCTCTTTCCAAGGATACCTTTGAATATCTCAGAGAGAAGTTAGGGGTTATTACCCCTCTGAATCATAACTAAGATGCACTAAGGTGCATCAGTCCAATGGAATTCTTAGTCATATCTTGAGATCTGGATTGATGTTAAGAAAATACTACTCTAAGGAGTAGTTAGAATGCAAACGTTGGAGATCAGTTTGAAATAAAAAGGGGAAGAGATGATTGCAAATATGCACCCTTTTCCATTGATGTCAAAGGAGGAGAGAAGTCATGTGAAAAAAATGGAAGTAAGTAGTTGCTGGTGAAAGGGGGAGCAGTGAAGAAAGTGGTTGCAGATGTGACAAGAGAAATGGGGAGAAGTTCTTGTCTTGATGGTTGAATCAATTTTTCACATCATATGTTGCCATCAATGACAAAGGGGGAGATTGTTGCAAATATGTGCCTGATGTGTTGTCATTGATGTCAATATATCTTTCTATCAGAAATAGTGAAGACAGTGCAGAGGAGTGATTAGTATTTCCAGTAAGGTGAAGATCAGAGTATGTGCATTAAATGGCTTGTATAGGGTTGTCTATTGTTGCTCCAGTTGAGATTTTAGAGGTCCTCATGAAGATCTGGCAAAGTTATGACCCTTTGAGTAAAAAAGTTTTTTACAATTGTTCTATAATAACAGAGTGGCAAGAAGTTGGTCTGAATTGGTTCGGTATGAGCATATTGTGATCTGCGGATCTAGAGGCATGTCTGGGATGTTGGTGTCTTCCCTCAACTTGAGTGGTTCATGGTTTGGAGGTTCAGAAGCAATCTCTTTAGTATGATAGTTATGACAGTGTGTGTTCTTGAGGTTCAGTGTGAAGATACAAGTGATTCTAGTGATGCGAAGTGGTGTGACTATTCTTGTTGACTTAATTGTGCTTGTGGTGGTCTCTGGATCATGTCGTTGTTGTGTTGGTGGTCCGCTTGACAAAGGATCTTGTGATTGAAGTTTTCCTCTTGATCGTTGTTGTTCTTCCCAGTCTTGGTTGACTGGATGTTCCTAGGGTGTTGTGGATGAACTAAAGATCATTTTATGAAGCATGGTGTGTTAATAAAGGAAGACTCAAGTCTTAGCTATGTTTGGCTGACAGTGTAAAGATCTGCATTAAGTTTGGCTGACCTTGTTGATCATTTGAAGATGGATGAAGTGTATAAATACTTGTTGAAGAGTTGTTAAACTGTATCCTTGTGCAAAATAGATCAAATTCAAATAAAGCATCAGAAGCAGAACAAGGAAGAAAAGGAGCGAGAGCAATATAGAGTGTGAAGTTGGTAAAGAAGAATTTGGGGCAAAGTAGAAGTTTTTGAGCATTCACTTAAACTAAACCAAGCATGAAGTAGATGCTATTTCTCAATTGATTCATTCTATTCTAAAATATATTCTATAGGTAGTGAGCCTCCCTTTTAAGCAGCGAGCTCTGGGCAGTGCACCCAAAGGCATGTGCCTTCTATTTTTCTAAAAGTACTTTTTATAGGGTATAAATATTTGTGGGTTAACCCCCATCGTGGTTTTTCCCATAACTGGGTTTCTGCGTCAAAATCTTGGTGTCAATTGTGTTGATTATGTTTCTGCTCTTATGTTGTTGATCTATGCTTTATTGTTTACATCATTAATCTGGTAGCAAGTTAATAAAGGAGGTTAAAAGCAGAAAAAATTTATATTGTGGGACAACTGATTCAGCCCCCCCTCTCAGTTGTCCAATCTAATTCCAACAACCCTTGCTTCTCATGCTTTAGAAGCTTCTCCCATATGTGAACCTCTTCCCCATGCTCATACATGTGTTAGAGCACTTGTGGGTAAGAGTGTAGCTTAGATGAATGAGGAGGTGACAAGTGTCACCTCCCCATTCATAAGAAGCTTCCCTTGTGTGCTCACATTCCCCTATGCTCTCACACGTGTGAGAACACATGTGGGGGAATGTGTAGCTTTGTGGAATGGGGAGGTGACAAGTGCCACCTCCACATTCATGTGGGGTTGTGAGAAGGGTTGTGTGGATGTAGCTCATCCATTAGGGTTTGAGAGCCTTGTCTTTATATCTCCCTCATTTTGTTGAGAGGAGGGTTCTTCCTTTCATTTCTTTTGGGAATTTTTGGTCTTGTGTTGGGAGAGAGAAGGACTTGGAGATTTTGGGAGAACTTGTGGAAGCTCTTCACCAAAACTCACTCCATTATTGAAGCTTTGAGGTATTTCTCAAGTTTTGAACCATTTGCTTTTGTTACTCTTGCTATGTGAGTATGCATGTTTTATGTTATGTATTTTGGTTTTATGTGTTAAGGGTTTTATGGGTTGTTGGGGTGACTCTCCTTATGAGAGAGTTCACCTTAGTGTTGGGTGAGAGAGGATGAGAACCTCCTCAGTTTTCCCTCTTGGTTATGGTGTTATTTTGTGGCCAAGGGCCTTATTTTGGAGTTTGGAGAAGTTTGGGTTATGGTGTGAGTGCCATTGTTCTTGTGATATGCGAAGTATGGCAAAAGGCCAAGTGATTCAAGAGGATAATGTGTTTAGAGTGTGGGTCTCCTTGAGTAGAGTGAGTCCACTCTCTCACCTGTTTGAAATCCATCTCTAAGGTGAGCTAGTTTTGTGATAAGCCTTGGGTTGGGTGTTGTTGTGTATGAAATGAGTGTTGTTTGTTGTGGATTGAAACTTGGTTGCTTGGAAGACCTCCAAGCTTGGGGGTGGTCTATTTTAGGCCTAGGTTGGGAGGTGATCTTCCCATGAGTATGGATACCTTTTGTTGTTTATCTTGTTGTAGGTTCACTTGAAGGCTTGGAGGAGTTGGCTTGTGGAGAAATCATGAGTTTAGTGATTTTTTAAGCTTGTTGTAAAAGGGAGTGCATAGAGATGCCTCACCTTCATTTAGATCTTGTAATAGTTTTGTTCACCTTAAAGAGTTAAACTCTTAAGGGATTTGGATACCTTGTTTACTTTGTAAATATTGTTGTTATCATGAATAAGAAAAGTTATCAAGTTGATTTATTTCATTTGTGTAAGAAAAGGAAATATTAACCTCTCCTTCTATCTCTCTCTATATGTTAATCTTGATTTACTCTAAAAAAAAAGTGAAATAGTTGTAGATAGTAAAGTTTTCAAATAAACTATTCTTTGTGAAATATTAACTAATTTACCCTTATGCTTATATAGGAAAAAGAAAAAAAAATTATCATGCCTTAGTTGTGAAAAGTTCCTATCATTTAAAAATATTGTGCTCTTTTTATGTGTATTTACTTGTTAAGTTTTCTATGTGTTAGAGAAAGTTTAATAGAGAAAAGTGGTGTATAGTTTATTATATATATTTATATATAAAAATGCATATATAGTAATATGCATATATATATAAATATACTTTAAAAAAAAATTAAGTATACTGTATATTTGCAGGTTACTGTATTTTTTTTTACAGTGAATAAATATTTTAAGCTAATTGTAAACTACTATATATATAAAAGTAATAACAATAATTAATATTAAAAAATAGAGTAAAAGACTTAGCATTGCAATGTAATTTATTTTATTCCATCGAATACCTAAGTTAGGGCATGCGGTGCCAGTTTGAATGTTGCATTTTTAAAGAAGGTAGAAAGGGGGTCGTAAGGGGCCAAAACCCCCTACAGCCGCCATACATTTTGTTGACTGTGTTTAGTGTGGAGGGACGGGGACCCCGTCCCCCCCACAAAGTTCTAAATTCTATGGGGAGGCAGAGCCCCAGCCCCCCATTTTCCTTTGGCATTTGGTAGTGGCCAGGTCGTGGCCGACTTTTATTCGGCTTTCTTAAAACTATTAAAAAACCTTCAAATGACCATTAAATGTATTCGGCCCTATGTGAAATGCTGACTGTAGGTTTCACAGTATATGTTAATATTGCTATTTGATGATATATATATATATATATTGCATAATAACACTTCTCTGTGTAAACTGTGATAAATAGTGAGCTTCATTTCTTGAGTATAAATATGTGTGTGTGTGTATTTATATAAGCACATTTATCTCTAGTTTCTCTTTATTCTTCTGCGTATTTAAAAAAAATAGAGAGTTGCATAAATGAATAAATGCAAAATAGTATAAACACTTAGTTTTGGTTCTTGTTTACAAAATATAGAATTAAACTAGAATAGGGAACTAAAGAAAAACAAATTATAAAACTTGTAGAATTTGATAACTAGGAAACGAGCAAACCTGTAGAAAATAAGAAAACAAAACAAATTAGAAAATCATTTAAACTAACTCCTTGTTTGGATGATACCTCCCACTTGGGGAAGTACCATCCATCCACTTGCTCCTCAAAACCTGCAAGCCAACTAGAGAACATTAGCCTTGAGATGAGCAAATGAGAGAAGTTGAGAGCTTTTATAAAATAAACTTAGGGTTTGGTGCCTTAGTTGTTTATTGAGTAATTAGTGCCTAAACTAAATTAGTGTTAATAAAACCCACTTGGAAGTGTGGACCTCTTTTCTTTTGGAATGTATTTGACTTTATTCTTTTATTTAATTTAAATGTATTATGGGTTGTGCACTATAGTGGTAGATTAATTAATTTAATCCTTATGTTTTTAAACTATGGGTTATTTCAAATTATTGGCATGATTGAAATTAAAGCCTTGTTGAGAGTATTTATATTTTATTGAAATTGTTGTATAGAGGAAATTATGTCTTTTATTTTATTTTAAATTAAATTAAAGAAGTTTTATTTAAATCTTGTTATTTAAATCATTAGTGATTTTATTGTGCTTGTAGTATTTACTTATTAAATAATTACTTTTCGAAATATATGGGATGGGAATATTGTTGAAATAATGCATTCAGTTTTATTTAAATTTGATTAAAGGGTTAGGTGGGGAATTTTATTTAATTCAATTTTGTACCCTACTATAGTAGATGAGGTGGCGGTATGCTGCCGAAATCACTATAGGAGGTTTCCTATTTTCATTTTACACTGTTATGCTGGCAAAATTTCCTTGGGCTATGTGTGGATTATTTTTGCTTAATATTAGTTTAATATTCCCTGCCTTATGTGATTTGAGTGATTTAAATAAATTTCAAACTTTATTCGAAATTGACCCACCTCATTAGGGTTTATCTAGGGTGGATTTCTGTGTTGAATTCCTACCCTCTCAACATTGTCTTTTGCAACGTAAACCCCCTAGTGACTAACATCATAGGGTTATGATTGGAGATCGTATTAATTTGAACTTGATTGACTTCCCTGCCTACGGGTGTTGCGCTTGACGTTGGTTGCAGAGTCAACTACGTTGTGAGCTAGTGTCATTGAGCACGCATGTTGCATGCGAGGGGGTTTTGTGGTGTCAAGAGGAAATTTTTGACAGTTCGTGTCATGACCACATGACAATTGTGGTCATGACATGTGGTTATCGTGTCATAACCACATGGCGAATGTGGACATGACAATGTGTTATCCTAATGATGCCAACATTGGTGGGCCTTGATGTTTATTTGTAATGGGTGTATGGTCTCTCATGTGGATTATGTGGATTCATTATTAGCTCTTTGCTTGCCATGTATTTCCTTTGATGGTGATGGGCCCAAGCATTTATTATGTTGGCTTTACAATATGAGGTGTCATTCCAACTTGGTGGTGACTATTCTCCTACAAGATAGTCAGGTATACTTCATGGTAGAGACTTCATCTCATAAGAACACATAAAACTAAAACCTTTGAACACTTGGTTTTGGGCAGCATAAATAGATATCTATTTTTAGCTGCCAAAATGGATATCTGTTTTGCGAAGAAAAATGGATATCCATTTTGGTTGTTGACTTTTCATGGATTCTAACATGTTTTCATGTTTTAGTCTCTTCTTCGAACTTCACCCTTCATGCTGACAACTTCTTTTTATGCAAAGTTGATAAAACGAAAAGGGGGTAAGTGCAGGAAGATGGGGGGCCAAAAAGGGGTCTTAAGTGGCCACTTTTTTTCTGAAATCAGGAAATACTGGCCTTGGATGAGAAATTGAGCATAGTTACACTCAAAATTTGGAGATGCAACCAAAACAATGTTCGTAGTGCTCCGAGTCTACTTTCTAAACTACTATTATTTTTTGAAAATGGCATAGATTAAGGGGTTCAAAAGAGGGAGCCACAGAAATTGGTGTTGTTTCTGTCAAAAAAACATAACATAGCATGTTTTGTGGCTCCCTCAAAAGGTCAACTTTTTTTTGGTATTTTTAAAATCGCTTCGGTGAGAAATTAGCTAATAGCATGTAGTTTATGCCCGATTTTTTTGATAATTATTTGATGAATATTTGATTTTTTACTAATTTTCAAAGTGGACACATCCTAAAAAATAGAATTTTGGCCGTGCTACCCCTATAAATTTTGAAAACTAATCAAAAATCATTTTTTTCTTTTTTTAATATTTGTAGAATGGAGTCTAGTTTCTAAATATGTAATTTTTTTGAAATTTCAATGAATAGTTAATTTACAATGAAAAAAAGACCAAACAGTGGTTTTTGCCCAAAAACGGACACACAAACAAAAAAAATTAAAGATGAAAGGCTTAACATTGTTAAAATGTGAAAAAAATTACATCGTCAGATAGCTAAGAGAAAGCCTAACATTACCCAGGTGTTTGATTTGTTTGACCTTGAAACACGTGCAAATCTGAGGGTTAGCACGAACAAAATTATCTAAAATCTTGAAGAATATGGAAAAACACGTCTGTTACTGTTCATAAGGCACTCCAAGCCTTTGGGTTGGAAATCCAAAGCAAATCCCAAGCCCAAGGCTTGGGATTCCCAAAGCAAGACATAGCGCGAGCGCGTTATAACGCGAGCGCATTATAACGCGCTCTCGTTATAACGCGCTCGCGTTATAACGCGCTCGCGTTATTATTTTCTTTGCATTTTTCCTTTACAACAAAAGTTTGTGCTGTTTTTCATGTTTTAAATAACGCGAGCGCGTTATGTTAAACTTAAATTTTTTTATGTTTAAGGCTATTAATCATATATGTAGGTATGCCTATATGTATGTATGTATGTATGTATGTATGCCTATATGTATGTATGTATCTATGTATGCCTATATGTATGTATGTATAGTGTTGACAGTAGAGGAGGGTAGAGATGGGAGTGAGCCAGATAGGGGAGGAGAGGGGTGGATAAGGATTGAGTGATTAAGGTTTAAGGTTAAGGGTTGAGCATTTAGGGATAGGATTTGGAGCTTAGGGATAAGGGATTAGAGTTTACGACCTTGAGGGATTAGGGTTTAGGGTTGAGGCTTTAGGGATAGCATTTAGGGTTAAGGGCTGAGGGATTAGAGTTAAGGTAGACTGTTGAGGGTAGAGGGATTAGGGATAGGGTTTAGGGTTGAAAGTTTAGGGTTGAGGGATTAGTGTTTAAGGTATAGTTTAGTAGTTCTTGTGGATAGAGCCAGTAAACAATGGGAGATTATTTGCTTGTTTCATAACAATATACCTCCCCTAAGTGCGGGGTGCACAGCAAGAAACATAGATGTACCCCAATGCAAATCTTTTCTCATAATGATCATCCTTCTGATTTCAACTGTTAATTACTCACTGTGGATGTACCATATGCAAAGCTTTTCTCATAGTGTGTACACCTATTGGCATAATGAACCCCAAATGGGCCAGAAAAACATGCCATATAACATTACTAACATTAAAAAAGTTCATAGCCATTTTTCTGACATATTCTTGCAACTCAAATATCTTTAAGAGAAGAGTGTCAAAAATGATGGGTTTAACAACCTAACATAAGGCAAAGTAGTTTTGTTGGGTTTAGGGATAGGGTTTAGGGTTTAGGGTTGAGGGATTAGGGTTTAGGGATTATGGTTTAAGGTATAGTGTTGAGGGTTGAGGGTTTAGGGATATGATTTAGGGTTGAGGGATTAGGGTTTAGGGTTGATGGATTAGGGTTTCGGGTTGACGGATTAGGGTTTAATGTTGAGAGTTGAGGGTTGAGGGTTGAGGGTTTAGGGATAGGGTTGATGGTCAAGGGATTAGGGTTAAAGTAGAGTGTTGAGGGTAGAGGGATTAGGGATAGGGTTTAGGGTTGAAGGTTTAACGATTGAGGGTTGAGGCTTTAGGGCTGAGGGTTAAGGGATTGGGGTTTAAAATATAGTGTTGAGCGTCGAGGGTTTATGGATAGGTTTTAGGGTTTAATTTTTAAGGGTTAAGGGTTGAGGGATAGTGTTTAGGGTTTAGGGATAAGGGATTAGGGTTTAAGGTATAGTGTCGAGGGTTGAGGGTTTAGGAATAGGGATAGAGTTTAGGGTTTAGGGATGAGGGATTAGGGTTGAGGGTTGAGGTATTAGGGTTGAGGGTTGAGAGATTAGGGTTTAAGGTATAGTTTCAAGGGTTGAGGGTTTATTAATAGTGTTTAGGGTTGAGGGTTGATGGATTAGGTTTTAGGGTTGATGGATTAGGGTTTAAGGTATAGTGTTGAGTGTTGAGGGTTTAGGGTTGATAGATTAGGGTTTAGGGTTGGCGGATTAGTGTTTAATGTCAAGGTTAGGGTTAGAGTGTCGAGGGTAAAGGGATTAGGGATAGGGTTTAGGGTTGAAGGTTTAAGAATTGAGGGTTGAGGCTTTAGGGATGAGGGTTTAAGGCTTAAGATATAGTGTCAAGTGTTGAGGGTATAGGGATAGGGTTTAAGTTTTAAGGGTTAAGGGATAGGGATTAGGGTTTAAGGTATAGTGTTGAGGGTTGATGGTTTAGGGATAGGGTTTAGGTTTGAGGGATTAGGGTTTACGGTTGATGAATTAGGGTTTAATGTTTAGAGTTGAGTGTTGAGGGTTGAGGGTTGAGGTTGAGGTTGAGGGATAGGGTTAATAGTCAAGGGATTAGGGTTAAATAAGAGTGTCGAGGGTAGAGGGATTAGGGTTTAAGGTATAGTATCGAGCCTATTGAGGGTCTAGGAATAGGGATAGCGTTTAGGGTTTAGGGATGAGGGATTCAAGTTGAGGGATGACAGATGATGGATTAGGGTAGAGGGTTGAGGGATTAGGGTTTAGGGACAAGGTTTAGGGTTAGGGTTGAGGGATTAGGGTTTAAGGTATAGTGTTGAGGGTTTAGGGATAGGGTTTAGGGTTGAGGGTTTAGGGTTTAGGGTTGAGGGATTATGGTTTTAAGGTATAGTGTTGAGGGTTGAGGGTTTAGGGATAGGATTTAGAGTTGAGGGATTAGGGTTTAGGGTTGACAGATTAGGGTTTAGGGTTGACAGATTAGGGTTTAATGTTGAGAGTTGAGGGTTGAGAGTTGAGGGTTTAGGGATAGGGTTGATGGTCAAGGGATTAGGGTTAAAGTAGAGTGTTGAGGGTAGAGGGATTAGGGATAGGGTTTAGGGTTGAAGGTTTAACGATTGAGGGTTGAGGCTTTAGGGCTGAAGGTCAAGGGATTGGGGTTTAAAATATAGTGTTGAGCGTCAAGGGTTTAATTTTTAAGGGTTAAGGGTTGAGGGATAGTGTTTAGGGTTTAGGGATAAGGGATTAGGGTTTAAGGTATAGTGTCGAGGGTTGAGGGTTTAGGAATAGGGATAGAGTTTAGGGTTTAGGGATGAGGGATTAGGGTTGAGGGTTGAGGTATTAGGGTTGAGGGTTGAGGGATTAGGGTTTAAAGTATAGTGTCAAGGGTTGAGGGTTTATTAATAGTGTTTAGGGTTGAGGGTTGATGGATTAGGTTTTAGGGTTGATGGATTAGGGTTTAAGGTATAGTGTTGAGGGTTGAGGGTTTGGGGTTGACAGATTAGGGTTTAGGGTTGACAGATTAGTGTTTAATGTCAAGGTTAGGGTTAGAGTGTTGAGGGTAGAGGGATTAGGGATAGGGTTTAGGGTTGAAGGTTTAAGAATTGAGGGTTGAGGCTTTGGGGATGAGGGTTTAAGGCTTAAGATATAGTGTCAAGTGTTGAGGGTATAGGGATAGGGTTTAAGTTTTAAGGGTTAAGGGATAGGGATTAGGGTTTAAGGTATAGTGTTGAGGGTTGATGATTTAGGGATAGGGTTTAGGTTTGAGGGATTAGGGTTTACGGTTGATGAATTAGGGTTTAATGTTTAGAGTTGAGTGTTGAGGGTTGACAGTTGACGGTTGAGGGTTGAGGTTGAGGGATAGGGTTAATGGTCAAGGGATTAGGGTTAAATAAGAGTGTCGAGGGTAGAGGGATTAGGGTTTAAGGTATAGTATCAAGCCGGTTGAGGGTATAGGAATAGGGATAGCATTTAGGGTTTAGGGATGAGGGATTAGAGTTGAGGGATAACGGATGATGGATTAGGGTTGAGGGTTGAGGGATTAGGGTTTAGGGACAAGGTTTAGGGTTAGGATTGAGGGATTAGGGTTTAAGGTATAGTGTTGAGGGTTTAGGGTTTAGGGTTGAGGGATTATGGTTTAAGGTATAGTGTTGAGGGTTTAGGGTTTACGGATAGGATTTAGGGTTGAGGGATTAGGGTTTAGGGTTGACGGATTAGGGTTTAGGGTTGACAGATTAGGGTTTAATGTTGAGAGTTGAGGGTTGAGGGTTGAGGGTTTAGGGATAGGGTTGATGGTCAAGGGATTAGGGTTAAAGTAGAGTGTTGAGGGTAGAGGGATTAGGGATAGGGTTTAGGGTTGAAGGTTTAACGATTGAGGGTTGAGGCTTTATGGCTGAGGGTTAAGGGATTGGGGTTTAAAATATAGGGTTGAGCATCGAGGGTTTATGGATAGGTTTTAGGGTTTAATTATTAAGGTTAAGGGTTGAGGGATAGTGTTTAGGGTTTAGGGATAAGGGATTAGGGTTTAAGGTATAGTATCGAGGGTTGAGGGTTTAGGAATAGGGATAGAGTTTAGGGTTTGGGGATGAGGGATTAGGGTTGAGGGTTGAGGTATTAGGGTTTAAGGTATAGTGTCAAGGGTTGAGGGTTTATTAATAGTGTTTAGGGTTGAGGGTTGATGGATTAGGGTTTAAGGTATAGTGTTGAGGGTTGAGGGTTTAGGGTTGATAGATTAGGGTTTAGGGTTGACAGATTAGTGTTTAATGTCAAGGTTAGGGTTAGAGTGTCAAGGGTAGAGGGATTAGAGATAGGGTTGAAGGTTGAAGGTTTAAGAATTGAGGGTTGAGGCTTTAGGGATGAGGGTTTAAGGCTTAAGATATAGTGTCAAGTGTTGAGGGTGTATGGATAGGGTTTAAGTTTTAAGGGTTAAGGGATAGGGATTAGGGTTTAAGGTATAGTGTTGAGGGTTGATGATTTAGGGATAGGGTTTAGTTTGAGGAATTAGGGTTTACGGTTGATGAATTAGGGTTTAATGTTTAGAGTTGAGTGTTGAGGGTTGAGGGTTGACAGTTGAGGGTTGAGGTTGAGGGATAGGGTCAATGGTCAAGGGATTAGGGTTAAATAAGAGTGTCGAGGGTAGAGGGATTAGGGTTTAAGGTATAGTATTGAGCTTGTTGAGGGTCTAGGAATAGGGATAGCATTTAGGGTTTAGGGATGAGGGATTAGAGTTGAGGGATGATGGATGACAGATTAGGGTTGAGGGTTGAGGGATTAGGGTTTAGGGACAAGGTTTAGGGTTCGGGTTGAGGGATTAGGGTTTAAGGTATAGTGTTGAGGGTTTAGGGATAGGGTTTAGGGTCGAGGGATTAGAGTGAAGGGTTGAGGGATTAGGATTTGATGTTGAGGGTTGAGGGTTTAGGGATAAGGGTTAGGGTTTAGGGTTGAGGGATTATGGTTTAAGGTATAGTGTTTAGGGTTTAGGGTTTAGGGATAGGATTTAGGGTTGAGGGATTAGGGTTTAGGGTTGACGGATTAGGGTTTAGGGTTGACAGATTAGGGTTTAATGTTGAGAGTTGAGGGTTGAGGGTTGAGGGTTTAGGGATAGGGTTGATGGTCAAGGAATTAGGGTTAAAGTAGAATGTTGAGGGTAGAGGGATTAGGGATAGGGTTTAGGGTTGAAGGTTTAACGATTGAGGGTTGAGGATTTATGGTTGAGGGTTAAGGGATTGGGTTTTAAAATATAGTGTTGAGCATCGAGGGTTTATGGATAGGTTTTAGGGTTTAATTTTTAAGGGTTAAGGGTTGAGGGATAGTGTTTAGGGTTTAGGGATAAGGGATTAGGGTTTAAGGTATAGTATCAAGGGTTGAGGGTTTAGGAATAGGGATAGAGTTTAGGGTTTGGAGATGAGGGATTAGGGTTGAGGTATTAGGGTTGAGGGTTGAGGGATTAGGGTTTAAGGTATAGTGTCAAGGGTTGAGGGTTTATTAATAGTGTTTAGAGTTGAGGGTTGATGGATTAGGTTTTAGGGTTGATGGATTAGGGTTTAAGGTATAGTGTTGAGGGTTAAGGGTTTAGGGTTGACAGATTAGGGTTTAGGGTTGACAGATTAGTGTTTAATGTCAAGGTTAGGGTTAGAGTGTCGAGGGTAGAGGGATTAGGGATAGGGTTTAGGGTTGAAGGTTTAAGAATTGAGGGTTGAGGCTTTAGGGATGAGGGTTTAAGGCTTAAGATATAGTGTCAAGTGTTGAGGGTATAGGGATAGGGTTTAAGTTTTAAGGGTTAAGGGATAGGGATTAGGGTTTAAGGTATAGTGTTGAGGGTTGATGATTTAGGGATAGGGTTTAGGTTTGAGGGATTAGGGTTTACAGTTGATGAATTAGGGTTTAATGTTTAGAGTTGAGTGTTGAGGGTTGAGGGTTGACGGCTGAGGGTTGAGGTTGAGGGATAGGGTTAATGGTCAAGGGATTAGGGTTAAATAAGAGTGTCGAGGGTAGAGGGATTAGGGTTTAAGGTATAGTATTGAGCCTGTTGAGGGTCTAGGAATAGGGATAGCATTTAGGGTTTAGGGATGAGGGATTAGAGTTGAGGGATGACGGATGACGGATTAGGGTTGAGGGTTGAGGGATTAGGGTTTAGGTACAAGGTTTAGGGTTCAGGTTGAGGGATTAGGGTTTAAAGTATAGTGTTGAGGGTTTAGGGATAGGGTTTAGGGTTGAGGGATTAGGATTTGATGTTGAGGGTTGAGGGTTTAGGGTTTAGGGTTTAGGGTTAGGGTTGAGAGTTGAGGGATCAGAGTTAAGGGTTGAGGGATTAGGGTTTGACGTCGAGGGTTGAGGGTTGAGGTTTGAGGGTCAAGGGTTTAGGGATAGGGTTGAGGTTCAAGGGATTAAGGTTAAAGTAGAGTGTGGAGGGTGTAAGGATTAGGGATAGGGTTGGAGGGTTTAGGAATAAGGGATTAGGGTTTAAGGTATAGTATCGAGTCTGTTGAGGGTTTAGGAATAGGGATAGCATTTAGGGTTTAGGGATGAGGGATTAGAGTTGAGGGATGATGGATTAGGGTTGAGGGTTGAGGGATTAGGGTTTAGGGATAAGGTTTAGGGTTGAGGGTTGAGGGATTAGGGTTTAAGGTATAGTTTTGAGGGTTGAGGGTTTAGGATTAGAGTTTAGGGTTGACAGATTAGCATTTAATGTCAAGGTTAGGGTTAGAGTGTCAAGGGTAGAGGGATTAGGGATAGGGTTTAGGGTTGAAGGTTTAAGGATTAAGGGTTGAGGCTTTAAGGATGAGGGTTTAAGGCTTAAGATATAGTGTCAAGTGTTGAGGGTGTAGGGATAGGGTTTAAGTTTTAAGGGTTAAGGGTTGAGGGATAGGGATTAGGGTTTAAGGTATAGTGTTGAGGGTTGATGGTTTAGGGATAGGGTTTAGGTTTGAGGGATTAAGGTTTAGGGTTGATGAATTAGGGTTTAATGTTGAGAGTTGAGGGTTGAGGGTTGAGGGTTGAGGGTTGAGGTTGAGGGATAGGGTTAATGGTCAACGGATTAGGGTTAAATAAGAGTGTCAAGGGTAGAGGGATTAGGGTTTAAGGTATATTATCAAGCCTTTTGAGGGTCTAGGAATAGGGATAGCATTTAGGGTTTAGGGATGAGGGATTAGAGTTAAGGGATGACGGATGATGGATTAGGGTTGAGGGTTGACGGATTAGGGTTTAGGGACAAGGTTTAGGGTTAGGGTTAGGGTTGAGGGATTAGGGTTTAAGGTATAGTGTTGAGGGTTTAGGGATAGGGTTTAGGGTTGAGGGATTAGAGTGAAGGGTTGAGGGATTAGGATTTGACATTGAGGGTTGAGGGTTTAGTGTTTAGGGTTTAGGGTTAGGGTTGAGAGTTGAGGGATCAGAGTTAAGGGTTGAGGGATTAGGGTTTGATGTCGAGGGTTGAGGGTTGAGGTTCGAGGGTCAAGGGTTTAGTGATAGGGTTGAGGTTCAAGGGATTAGGGTTAAAGTAGAGTGTGGAGGGTGTAAGGATTAGGGATAGGGTTGGAGGGTTTAGGGATAAGGGATTAGGGTTTAAGGTATAGTATCGAGTTTGTTGAGGGTTTACGAATAGGGATAGCATTTAGGGTTTAGGGATGAGGGATTAGAGTTGAGGGATGATGGATTAGGGTTGAGGGTTGAGGGATTAGGGTTCGGGGTTTAAGGGGGAGGTATATTGTTAAGAAATAGGCAAATAATCTCCCATTGTTTACTGGCTCTATCCACAGGAACTACTAAACTATACCTTAAACCCTAATCCCTCAACCCTAAACTTTCAACCCTAAACCCTATCCCTAATCCCTCTACCCTCAACACTCTACCTTAACCCTAATCCCTCGACCCTTAACCCTAAACGCTATCCCTAAAGCCTCAACCCTAAACCCTAATCCCTCAAGGTCCTAAACTCTAATCCCTTATCCCTAAACTCTAAATCCTATCCTTAAATGCTCAACCCTTAACCTTAAACCTTAATCACTCAATCCTTATCCACCCCTCTCCTCCCCTATCTAGCTCACTCCCATCTCTACCCTCCTCTACCCTCGACACTATACATACATACATATAGGCATACATAGATACATACATACATATAGGCATACATACATACATACATACATACATATAGGCATACATACATACATGATTAATAGCCTTAAACATAAAAAAATTTAAGTTTAACATAACGCGCTCACGTTATTTAAAACATGAAAAACAGCACAAACTTTTGTGGAGAAGGAAAAATGCAAAGAAAAGAATAATGCGAGCGCGTTATAACGCGCTCACATTATAACGCGCTCACATTATAACGCGATCGCGTTATGGCTTGGTTTTGACGAGCCTAAGGCTCGTCATTACCAAGCCATAACGCGAGCGCGTTATAACGCGAGCGCATTATAACGCGCTCGTGTTTTGACCTTTTTTTTTAAAAATTAATTTGGCCACTTTTTGGCCCCCCATCTTCTTGCACTTACCCAAGGGTTTATTGAAGAAATTGTCAGCTTTCTAAAAATATAAGATTTGTTTGGTTATCATTTTATTGAATAATTATTAATAATTTTCTATATAGTGTGTGTCTGAAATTTTGATGGATACACTGATTGAAAAACATCAATAGCTTTCAAACCGTTACACCTTTTTGAGATCTAAAAGCTGCATCACACTCTATGTTTTTCTAGCTACAGGTTAAAAAAAATTGAATTTTGATTTTTTTATCAAGTTAGGTTGGCTGGAAAATTACTTTTTAGTTTTAAAAAAAAGTCACAGTAGAAAAATCATAACTAATTATTTTATTAGAAAAAATTTTTAAACAAATATACGTCACATTTGGGCATGAGTCCTCTACTTATTTTGAAATATTAAAAAAAAAAATTCTTTCTCATAGTTAGGTTGGCTGGAATGACACCCACTTTTTATTTTTTCTGTAAAATTTAATAGTTGTTCATTGAAATATTCATTTTTCACTAAGTAAATTTAGTTAAAAAAAAATAGTAGCCCATAAACTAGATTCAATTCTCTACAAATTTCATTCTTACATCTTTTTCAAATTGTGTAGATAATCCATTCAAATTTTCACATGAACTTGATTAAGTCTGATTTTTTGTATTTTCATTGCCACTTAGAGGTATAGTTTGGCCCATCATAATCCTGCACATACCTAGTTTGCCCTTTTCAGTTAACCATTGGTTAGAATAGAGTTCCAGTAGTTCCTACAATAATAGTTTATTTGACAGAAAATTAGAACTAAGCAAATGTCAATATATCTCAGAGTGGTTGCTCTTCATAACTTGATGAGAACCCTTTGACATGATACAAGTCTAAGATTTCTCCAAAGCCTAATTTACAAAATCATAAAAGTAATATGGATAATTTAAGAACAAAAAAAAATGAGGCCTGTCTTTTACATGGATATAGAGCAAGAAAGCCATGAATCCACTAGCTATAAAATTTATTGAAAAAGAGATGTCCTTAATCTTATTATAAATCAGATCCAGAAGAGCAAGAAAATCACAAATCCACTAGATATAAACATCACTATAAAAGAGATTGCCTTCACCATAGTAGAAACCAGATGGAGAAGCTAACATTTTGATCTAGAAAAGCAACAGATTTGATCGGGAAGATATTTCTAAAATAATCAACAGGAGACTAATAAGTCATAAAGCAAATAAGTAGAACTTCCACCCTTTGGAGGTTCAAGGATACACAGATAGGAAATTTGAAATAAGAATCAATGTTTTAATAATACATAAATGAGAAATAATATGGATATAATATGGATATGCAAATTTAACCATTAAAATTATAAACATTTTATATAGTTTATTATCATAGCATAGGGATGAATAGAACATTTATACACATAATATTTCCATGGTCTCTATCAATGATCAAGAATACTTCTAAATGTCAACTATGTAGAAAAAATTACATTAACATTTCAAATCACTCTATGTTCTATTATCAAAATATAAAGAATAAGTAAAATATTTATGATATTATTTTTCACTTCTATTGTCACCCATTCACAAAATAAGAATAAATAGAGAATTAAATATTGTTTATAAGTCAAAGTCACTACTAAACACTTTTTAATATTTTATTTATATATTTAATCTATAAGTTAAATGGTTACACGTTATTTATTTATAATTTTATTTGTGAACAGTTTGAAAGATTTTGTCCTTGAAGTAAATTCAAAGATAATAGAAAATTAAATGATTTGTCAAAACCAAACCATCAACACCAATTGGTGGAAAATATTTGGAACATTGAGATTTGAAGGCCACATGCTAAAGGGATCACAGAGGATCAATTTTAGTACCTGGTATCATTAACTCAACATGCATAGAAAGGGCAATTCCACCAATTCCACCCTAGGTCGATTCTTTCTAACTTTCACTCACATCTCGGATCCAAAAATGGAAGATTTTTGTTGAGGGTCATGCCAACCAAATGGAACAAGTAGAGGCTTTCCCATTGAACAAAACCTTACATGTAGCCAAGATAGTGCAAGCACTAAAATAAGGTTGAATTCGATACAATGAACAAACTAAACCAGAGGGAATGCAATTTGTAGACACCTAAAATTGACTTGCCCCGCAAACCAATTTCCTATATCTCCACACCACCAATTATCACTCTATTAATTAAATAAATTCCTTGTATTTAATTAATTTATCCATAATCATCTACCCTTAGCTATTTATCTATCCTTTGTGATCAATTAATTCATCTAATTTATCACTATACCTTACAACACTATCCTCATTGATTAAATAAATATTCTCAATATTTATTTAGTTAATTTGTTCATCTCCCCAATCCTTTTTAATTAAATAAACTATACTTATTTAATTAATCTACCCTACTAATCAACCTAAACCTAGCCTAGTTGATTAAATAGCAATTATTTAATTAGCTACCCTACCCTACCTATCCTCTAGACCTAAATTAATTAAGCTAAACACTTAATTAAACCTTGCTTAACCCCTTCTCCCACACACTTTGGGTCACATCTTCCTCTTACACATGTAAGTGTACATGTGTCCTTGACCTTCCCACTTGTCTTAGTCTCCATTAATGGAAATTTTTCCCCATGAATGGAACTCTTTCCCATGAAGGGAACTCTTCCCCATGTGTGAATTAAAAATTCACATCTAACTTGTCATATCCAACTCTTCCCCCAAAATAAATTTTTAATTCATTGTAATTCTCATTACCCTTCCCCATGTGAATTTAAAATTCACAAATAATGAGATCCATCCAATCTCATTGACCTAATCTTAACCCTTGATCTCTCTTACCCAACCCTCTTGTGACACTTGTCACAAGACTACAACTCCAATCCAAACCCTAATCCTCATGCATTCCTAGCCATTGATTTAAACTTTTAAAACTCACCCTCCATCATTTTATTAAAAATCCATAAATAGAGCCCTCACCAAAGCCATTTTGATAATTTCTTCATCGTACCATCACTATACCAAAATCCCTCTCAAATCTTTTCATCATACCATCATAATGCCAAAATCATTCTAGCCTCTCAATCCATATCTAATCCCTCATAAAATCCTTTATCATATCAATCAAATCCCTTCATCTACATTGTGTTGAAATGCAATAGAGCAATCCACATTTACACTACATCAACTTGGGTAAAGCTAGGAGCTCTTGGGTGTAAGCTCCTCAACTTATCAAAGGAGGAAGAAGATTTCAAGGTATAACTTAGTGTTTTGTGCATTTTGTTATGTTTCAAGCCTTGTTTATTTTCTATTCTCTCATTTGGCATTCCTAGTTTATTTTCTATTCTTGATTTTTTTGATTGGGTTGACTTGGATTTGGATTTTGATAATGATGTTGATGATTATGATTGGGATTGATTTTGGATGAAAGATTGATGGAGAATGAAAGAGACTAAATCCTTAACCAAAGTTTGATTTGCAAAGGGTGATTATTGATTAAGGATTATGGATTGGGATGTTTGATTTTGGAGATAAATGTGTTTTATTAAGGATGAGGTAGATGCGATTAGGATAGAATTGGATTGAATGATTTGGATGAAAGTGATAGGTTGATTGGATGATGATGTGGATAAGATAGATGGTTAGGATGATTAGGATAGATGGGTGATTGGATTAAGACAAGGTGGATAAGAATGATTAGGATGATGAAGATAGTATATAACTAAGGATGAAGTGGATTATAATGAATTTGATTAAACTCAAATAAAGGGATTGGATGAATGAATTTTGGAAGGTGGGTGGATGGTATCAACATGATGAGATTGTTTACCTTGGGATGCATAGCCAAGGCCATGAGAGGATGGATGGAATGTTGTGTGGATGGGCTCCAAGATGCCTCATTCATGAAGGCCTAAGGCTTTTCCTTGATAGTTCATATGTTGGAGTATGCGACCTGCAAAGGGATGTTTGGTGCTTTGGAAACAAGACACGAGTCCATTATTTGTTAGAAGAGGATAGGCGGTTGATGGATGATGGTTCTTGACTTATGGCTTCTTGAACATATATGTATGATGGATAAGAATGATTAGGATGATGAAGATAGGATATAACTAAGGATGATGTGGATTAGGATGAATTTGATTAAGCTCAAATAAAGGGATTGGATGAATGGATGAATGGATTTTGGAAGGTGGGTGGATGGTACGAATATGTTGAGATTGTTTACCTTGGGATGTATAGCCAAGGCCATGCGAGGATGGATGGAATGTTGTGTGGATGGGCTCCAAGATGTCTTGTTCATGAAGGCCTAAGCCTTCTCCTTGATAGTTCATATGTTGGAATATGCGACATGCAATGGGATGTTTGGTGCTTTGGAAACAAGACGCGAGTCCATTATTTGTTGGAAGAGGATAGGTGGTGGATAGAAGTTGTTCACCTCCTACAAGAGATTCACCATGGATGAATGTGCTTTTTGCAAGTGGATAAGAGGATGGATTTGAGATGGGGTTGATAGATGGCGGTAAAGGATTAAAGGGGGATGACAAAGGGGTGATAGGAGATGGTGTGGGATCAATAGGTGAATCACTAGATGAAAGGGGATCGGGGATGGGATTAGATGGGGTGTTTAGAACTTGATTAGGATAGGAAGTTGATTCTTCAACATGATTTGGATTTGACTCTTGACATTGCTCACATTTTTGGGTAGAAGTGGAAGTGATTTGGATAGATGTGTTGGGTGTTTGGATGGATGTGATAGGTGCTTGACTTATGGGTTCTTGAACATGGCTACATGATGGTTCTTGACTTATGATAGTAGATTGTTCAAGAGGTTTGGTGGCTGTTGGATTGCATGGGGGTGTTTGATTCCTTGCTAATAGCCAATGGATGACATCCTTCATGAGTGTATGGGTTGAAGAACAATATAATGGATGGATAACTTAAGGGTGGATGGTGTAGGATTAGGATTGGTATCGGATAGTTGGGTGCATCTTACATATCCACACCATCAACCTCATACCAACCTCCATCATATCAACAAACACCCTATCTTTTGTCCCTATTACCCTCATATCAATCTTCATCCCCTTATACATCCATGCCATCATACTTATCCAACCAATCAATACCTCCAACTCATCCATCCCCAAACCTTTGTCATGCTAACTTTGATCAAGGGAACACCAATCTAGCACACCTTATATCTGAAATCCAAACCTCATATCTAACACATGGGGATGAAAGATAGGGTGTTTGTTGATATGATGGAGGATGGTATGAGGTTGATGTTGTGGATATGTAAGATGTAGGTTGGTATGATTAGGATGATGAAGATAGGCTTTAACTAAGGATGAAGTGGATTAGGATGAATTTGATTAAGCTCAAATAAAGGGATTGGATGAATGGATTTTGGAAGGTGGGTGGATGGTACCAACATGTTGAGATTCTTTACCTTGGGATGTATAGCCAAGGCCATGTGAGGATTGATGGAATGTTTTGTGGATGGGATCCAAGATGCCTTTTTCATGAAGGCCTAAGCATTTTCCTTGATCCTAATGCTATGAGGTTGATATGATGGAGGTTGGTATGAGGTTGATGGTGTGGATATGTAAGATGTAGGTTGGTATGATGAAAGTTGATATGATCTGTATGGGGATGAAATGTAGGGTGTTTGCTGATATGATGGGGTTGTTGGGATAAGATGCCATTAACCTTGTAAATCCTAATATTGTATTTATTCTATTTATTATATGTAATTTGTAATTATCCATGAGGAGATGTACTAGTTTCACTAGCAGGGGTAATTTCGGAGTAACCGAAGGTAATTAGGGAGTGACTTTTATTATTGGCAAATGTAAAAACTCAAAGTAAATGAGGGTATGTGTGCTCCCTTGGAGAATATACTATTTTTGGCATGTATGACAACTGTCATAATGTTTGGTAAGTGAATCTATGACAACTACAAGTTGTCTTAAGATTATGTGATTCTATGACACATATGACGGATATGTTAGTTGTATATTTGCTATATTTATCCCAAGGTTCCTATCTTGGAAGGATACTCTTTTGTGGAATCTATGATGGTTATGACATGTCATAAGATGTTGTAAGAGGCCAGATTTAGTCTTGGGCCCCCAACCTTTGCATGGTTGTTTTTGGACAAGTGTAAGATGCTTGTAAGATGGTAATTAATGTTTACAGGTTGGAGAATCTTAGGAGAGAGAAGGTGAATGCCTAGGATGAGTTGGAAAATGTTTGTATAAATATTTTCCATGTATTTGTTACTAAAATACAGATTTTAGGTACTCAAGTGCTACCGGAATGCTGTCGGATTGAAGACTTGTGGAGAGAGTTGTGTAGTTGATGTATTGTACAATCTCTTTAAGGTTAATACAAATATGTGCCTGTTTCTTGGTGGAGTTTTTTACCCACAAGGGTTTTCTCCAAGTATACACTGGGTCATTGTGTTGAGTTATTCATGTTTGACATCTTTTTTGTAGTGGGTTTTATGTTTTGTTACAATCTGCATTGTTAAAGCACACTTAAGATTGCTAAAACTTATCTTGAATTAGATATTCCATTGAAGTAGTGTTGCTTTCATTTCTAACATTTAGCATTAGAGCCTGGCCATCTTTAACTCTTGGGTGGTAGTGTGGAAGCTATAGCTGCAATGGGAGATTTGGTTGTGTTTGTTTTGCAGAACTTGTGTTGTTATTATGGTTGGATCCACCATTGCATCAACCTCTCGATTGGACATTGAGAAGTTAACGGAATGAGGTATGAGTTGTGGAACCTAAAAATAGAAGATTTGTTGGAAGAAATAAACTAATGGTTGGCTATTCAAAAAGAGAATAAACCCAATGATGTCTCTCAAGATGAGTGGAATAGACTGCATAAGAAGGCACGGGGAACCATCCAGTTGTGTCTTTCAGACTCTGTCCTTTTGAATGTCGCAAAGGAGGAGACTGCACACAAGTTGCGGAATCGGTTGGGTGAGATCTATCAAGCCAAGAGTATGGTAAATAAACTTTATTTAAAAAGAAAATTATTTTCCATGAAAATGCAAGAAGGTGAATTCGTTGCAGAGCATTTAAATTCTTTTAATTTTTTATTGAGTCGGCTTGATTCAGTAGATGTTGAGGTTAGTGAGGAAGATAAATGTATCTTACTTCCTTGTTCTTTACCTGAGTCTTGGAAGAATTTTATCCTTTCTATCATTGCTAACCTTGCAGATCCGGAGTTGGATGCTCTTATTTTAGTGCTACTGTCACGGGAATTGAGGAAGAAGAGTTCAGATAGTTCAGGGGATGCTCTCAATGTCAGGGGAAGGCCTAAGGAAAGGGGACCAGAGGGAGATCAGAAAGGGGCTAAGGACAAGTCCAAGGGCTGGTCTAAGACTCCTGGTAAAAAGAATAGAGTTAAGTGTTGCAACTGCAGTAAAAGGGGACATGTAAAGAAGGAGTGCAGAAATCCCAAGAAACAGTGGGAGAGTGCTTCAGATAAGTCCTCAAATGCAGGTGAAGAAGTTTTACTTTCTACATGTAATCTTATTTCTAATAATCACTGGTTGGTTGACTCAGGATGCTCATTTCATATGACCTCGCATAAGGAATGGTTCTCCTAATATGAAGAATATGATGGAGGTAATATCTACCTTGGTGACAACTCTTTATATCTGATTGTCAGGAATGGAAAGGTATTAATGTGTTTCAATGATGTGAGGATTAAAACCCTCCTTGGTGTTTTGCATGTTCTTGGATTAGCTAGAAATATGATTTTAGTTTCAAAGTTGAATGATTTGGGAATGCATGTGACATTTGACAAGCATGGCTGTAGATTGGTTAGAGGGAACTTGGTGGTAGCGAAAGGGAAGAGATTCAGGAACTTGTTTAATCTTGAAGCCACTACACTTTGTAATGCCTCCTATGTATCTGAGGCCACTACTAAAAATACATGTATGTTGTGGCACCGTAGATTGGACCACACAAGCAATAATGTATTGAAAACTATTAAGAATAAAGAATTGTTGGACAGTTTCTCTTATTCTGATGAGCACTTTGATTTCTGTGAGCATTGTGTGTTTGGTAAACAAAATAGAAAATCATTTCCTTCAGGAAGCAATAGAGCAAAAGAGAAATTATAAATTATTCATATGGATGTGTTTGGACCTATGGATAATCAATCTATTAGAAAATCTCGTTATTTTGTCACCTTCATTGATGATGTATCTAGATTCACATGGATTTATTTTATGAAACATAAATTTGAAGTTTTCACTAAGTCTAAGGAATTCAAAGTCTTAGTAGAGAAACAACCAAGTTTAAAGATAAAAATATTAAGATCTGACAATGGAGGGGAATATTGGTCAAAGGAATTTGATGAGTTTTGCAAGCATGCAAGTATAATCAGACAAAAGACAACTTTGTATACACCACAATAGAATGGTGTTGCAGAAAGGATGAACTAAACAATTATGGAAAGGGGCAGAAGTATGCTTAGTGATGCATAGTTGGATAAATGCTTTTGGGCAGAGGCTGTGTGTACTGCTTGCTCTTGATAAACAAATCTCTTTGTAAGGCTCTTGATTCGACACCTTATGAAGTGTGGACAGGTAAAAAAGCTTTTATTTCACATTTAATGGTTTTTGGCTGAGGATTTTGTTCATGTGCCTAAGGAAAAGAGATCTAAGTTGAATCCAAAGGCTAAAAAGTGTACATTCATTGGATATGGTGATAATGTCAAAGGTTATAAGCTTTGGAATTCATGAACCCACAAGATTATCTTTTCTAGATATGTTATTTTCAAAGAACTTAGAGCTATTTTTGAACCTAAGCAGCCAAAAGAGAAAGAAGAAAAGGTAAAGAAGGTGCACTTTGATTTAGAGCAGCAAGATGCACCTCAAGAAGAACAGAATGATGGATTGGGGGGTGAAGAAGAAGAAGAAGATTCGAGTAGTTCTGATGAAGATGAATCTATTGTTAGAGAAGAAGTTGGTGCAGATGATTATGTAGAAGAATGAGTAGTCTCTTACTCCACTGTTGAGGAGATCCACAAGACAACAGAATCTAGTTGACAGGTATAGCCCACCAGATTTCTGTTGTGTATATGCTTTATTGAGTACTAACGATGAACCTAGATCCTACAAGGAAGCTAGTTCTACAGATGATAATGAGTCTTGGTAGTTAGCCAGGTAGGAGGAGATGATGGCTTTAGACTCTTGTAACACCTGGGATCTTGTTTGTTTGTGCAAAGGAAGAAAGGCCATAGGTTTTAAGTGGGTCTTCAAGAAGAAGTTTGGAGCAGATGGGTCATTGGAGAAGTACAAGGCTAGACTGGTAGCCAAGGGCTACTGCCAGAGAGAGGGAGTTAATTTTGGCGAGATATTATCTCCTGTTGTTAAATTGACTTCTATTAAATTTCTCTTATCCATTACTGTAGCTTATGATTGGGAGATTGAGAAAATGGATGTTAAGACTGTGTTCTTGCATGGAGATCTTGAAGAAGAAATTTATATGCAACAACCTACAGGTTTTGAGGTAAAAGAAAAATAACATTAGGTTTGCAGGTTAAAGAGGTCTCTTTATGGTCTGAAATAGTCCCCCAGAATGTGGTATCAAAAGTTTGACTCATTTGTTTTGAAATTGGGTTTTGTTAGAAACGAGGAGGATCACTATGTTTACATTCATTGTGTTGATGATTCTATATTGGTTATTGCTTTGTATGTTGATGACATGTTTTTCAGCAATACTAAGGGTATGATCAATGAGCTTAAAGCCCAACTTTCAGGTGCATTTGAGATGAAGGATCTTGGTGCTGCAAGGTATATTTTGGGAATGGAGATTAGGAGGGATAGAGTTAATAGAAAGCTTTGGTTGTCACAAAGTAAGTATGTGAATACTATTTTGCAGAAGTTTAGTTTGCAGGATTGTAACCCAGTTAAAGTTCCTTTACCCATTAGTACTAAGCTTTCATGTTAGATATATGACTAAAGACTGAGGATGATTTTGAGGATATGTCTAATGTGCCATATGCTAGTGTTGTAGGGAGTTTGATGTATGCAATGGTTTGCACTAGACCAAATGTTGCCCAAGTAGTGGGACTTTAGAGTAGATTTATGTTTAACCCTGGTAGACAACAATGGAATTATGCGAAGAGGGTGTTTAAATATCTTGCAAGTACTCCTGATTATTGTTTGGTTTATTTTGGTATTGATAGTGCTGACAAATCTTTAGACATATAGGGTTTTGTTTATGCAGATTGGGTAGGTGACTTAGACCGTCGAAAGTCCACTAGTAGCTATGTGTTTACTCTGTTTGGAGGAGCAGTAAGTTGGATGAGTAAGAGGCAGCCCACAGTTGCTATGTCCACCACAGAAGCAAAGTATATGGCTGCTACTCATGTCTCTAAGGAGGTAGTTTGGTTGAGGATACTGTGTATAGGTATTGGTTTTGATTGTAGGATCATTCAGATTGGTTGTGATAGCCAGAGTGTTATATGTTTGGCCAAGAATCCCATGTATCATGCTCAGACTAAGCATGTTGATGTTTAGTATCACTTTGTTCAAGAGTTGGTTGCAAATAGAGAGATTGAGATGAAGAAGATAGACAATTAGGCCAATGTTGCAGATTCATTGACCAAGCTTGTGAGCACAGAGAAGTTCGTATGGTGTAGAGAGGCCATGGGCCTTGTTTCTAGTGCTTGATTTTTTTTTTCATTTGATTTCCTATGGGTTGATTTACAATGTATAATGTCAAGTGGGAGAATGTTGGGATAAGGTGCCATTAACCTTGTAAATCCCAATATTGTATTTATTTTATTTATTATATATAATTTGTAATTATCCATGAGGAGATGTACTAGTTTCACTGGCAAGAGTAATTTCAGAGTAATCGGAGGTAATTACGGAGTGACTTTTACTATTGGCAAATGTAAAAACTCAAAGTAAATGAGGGTAGGCATGCTCCCTTGGAGAATATACTATATTTGGCTTGTATGACAACTGTCATAATGTTTGGTAAGTGAATCTATGACACATATGACGGATATGCTAGTTGTATATTTGTTATATTTAGCCCAAGGTTCCTATCTTGGAAGGATACTCTTTTGTGGAATCTATGATGGTTATGACGTGTCATAAGATGTTGTAAGAGGTCAGATTTAGTCTTGGGCCCCCAACCTTTGCATGGTTTTTGGACAAGTGTAAGATGCTTGTAAGATGGTAATTAATGTTTACAGGTTGGAGAATCTTAGGAGAGAGAAGGTGAACGCCTAGGATGAGTTGGAAAATATTTCTATAAGTATTTTCCATGTATTTATTGCTGCAATACAAAATTTAGGTATTCAGGTGCTGACGGAATGTTGTCAGATTAAAGACTTGTGGAGAGAGTTGTGTAGTTGATGTATTGTACAATCTTGTTGAGATTAATACAAACTTATGCCTCTTTCCTGGTGGAGTTTTTTACCCGCAAGGATTTTCTCCATGTAAACATTGTGTCATTGTGTTGATTTCTTCATGTTTGACATCTTTTCTGTAGTAGATTTTATGTTTTGTTACAATCTCCATTATTAAAGCACACTTAAGATTGTTGAAATTTATTTTGAATCAGATCTCCATTAAAGTAGTGTTTCTTTCATTTATAACAAAGGTTGGGTAGGGGATTGGGATTCTCCAATGATGAGGTGTGCTAAGGGTACATCCCTAATGTCATTTTTGCATTTTTTTCTTAGCATTAGGATCCATGTTCTCATAGATTTTTCTAAGTCTTTGTAAATGTTACATTGCTACATAAGGATCCATGTTGTTGGTGAGATATGAGATGAAATGAGGGATAATGGATGATTGTGATGTTTGGGGATCAAATTTAAGACCTTAGGGTGATTTTTTTCTTCAAAAAGATGGATGATTCTCTATACTTAAGGTAGACTAATGACACTTAAGTAATAGAGTTAATTGGGTTGATTGTTAATTTTGATAACTTACTTAAGATAGACTAATGATCTCAAGCAAGTTTGGATAAAGGTTGATGTGATCAACTAAGGTCTTGATTTTTTTGATTGGGTTGATTTTGATTTGGATTTTGATAATGATGTTGATGATTGTGATTGGGATTGATTTTGGATGAAAGATTGATGGAGGATGAAAGCGACTAAATATTTAACCAAAGTTTGATTTGCAAAGGGTGATTATTGATTAAAGATTAGGGATTGGGATGTTTGATTTTGGAGATAGATGTGTTTTATTAAGGATGAGATAGATGTGATTAGGATAGAATTGGATTGAATAATTTAGATGAAAGTGATAGGTTGATTGGATGATGATGTGGATAAGATAGATGGTTAGGATGATTAGGATACATGGGTGATTGGATTAAGACAAGGTGGATAAGAATGATTAGGATGATGAAGATAGGCTATAACTAAGGATGAAGTGGATTAGGATGAATGTTGATATAATCTTTGGATTTCAGATATATGCTTTGGATTGCATGTCGCATACTCCAACATATGAACCTATCATCCTATCACTTTCATCCAAATCATTCAATCCAATTCTATCCTAATCACATCTACCTCATCCTTAATAAAACACATATATCTCCAAAATCAAACATCCCAATCCCTAATCCTTAATCCTTAATCACCCTTTGCAAATCAAACTTTGGTTAAATATTTAGTCTCTTTCATCCTCCATCAATCTTTCATCCAAAATCAATCCCAATCACAATCATCAACATCATTGTCAAAATCCAAATCCAAATCAACCCAATCAAAAAAATCAAGACCTTAGTTGATCACATCAACCTTTATCCAAACTTGCTTGAGATCATTAGTCTATCTTAAGTAAGTCATCAAAATCAACAATCAACCCAATCAAATCTATTACTTAAGTGTCATTTGTCTATGTTAAGTATAGAGAATCATCCATCTTTTTGAAGAAAAACAAATCACCCTAAGGTCTTGAAATTTGATCCCTAAACATCACCATCTATCTTATCCTTATTCCATCATATTCCTATCCACCATCACCTATTTATCCTATCATTTCCCATCCATTCTATCCAATATATCTTCCTCCTTAGATCTTGATAAAGAAAAGGGGCAAAATATCAACAACATGCTTTGGACACCTCTCGACATACTCCTTTTCTAAGCATATCCTCCATCTATCTACAACAAAACTCATTCTTTCCAAGCATCTACCAATCATACAAAATCCTAAGCATCATACCTACAATGGGGCATACGATTCCTTGCAACCTATCCCTTGGAGAAAATCCTCATCCCCATCTCCCATCCATCTATCTTGCATCCCTATCGCTATCTTCCAATCCATCTATCATGAACCTCCTCTCTACCACCTTCCATTCCCAATCCCTCCATCTACTTATCATGTATCCCTACCCGATCCTTTATCCCCCATCCTATCCCTTATCCGCATGTATTTGTCTATCTATCAAAATCTCCCATCCATTATTCTTTCATCGCCAATCCCCCTATCCAACCACATCACCTTCACCTCTAGACTTGGTGTTCCCTTGTCATTGGTATCTAGTGTGAAGGCTATCCAAATGAAATCCAATGCAACCATTATAATAAAATGAAAGTGATATGGTTAGAAAGGGAGTATGCTGAGAGGTGTCCAAAGCATGTTGTTGATATTTTTCCCCTTGTCTTTATCAAGATCTAAGGAGGAAGATATATTGAATACAATGGATAGGAAATGATAGGATAAATAGGCAATGGTGGATAGGAATATGATGGGATAAGGATAAGATAGTGGATACGATGTGCAAATGATATTATAGATGTGGATGAAGGGTGTGATTTTGCCCCCAAGTGTAGGGATACAAAATGGATGGAGCAGGAATTACGCATGATAGCCTCAAGGGGTTTTCATCATGGTACTTGCCCAAGGCGCCACAAGGAGTGGTTTTCACCATTGGACAAATTTTTCTCTTTACTATTTTTTTGACCTTTTTTTTATTTTTTGCTTTTTTGATGGAATGGGGACTCTAACGTATGTTTCCATGGCAAGGAGAAGATGGTCCCATGTTGGATAGCATTATGGATGATGATTGGCATGGATTTTGGTAGATAGGAGAAGATGGAATCGATGGTGGATAGTGGATTACGATGTGGATTATGTAAGGTTTATTCAAAAGCATGGACCATAGGGAGGTGATGGGGGAGATACGTAGGATAGTGGATGAAAAATGGAGAGATGGAGGTATGTGGGAATGCCATGTGGTGGAGGGGAACCAAGACCAATGGTTGCACACACCGTGATGTATTTTGAAGCTTATATTTTAGATGGGGGGTGAGTAGTAATGGAGATTGGGATAAGGGATTTTTGGATGATTGATTTGGGATTTTAGGGACCTGAATAGACTTAGGAATTATGAGATTTTTAGATGGGGAGTGGGATGTTTATAATTTTGGGGTGGTTTGGGAGGTGGATGCCTCATTTTGTTTGTTTTCTTTGTGCTTAGGGACCCACACTATTTTTTCTTTTGCTTTTTCTTTTGATGGTGGGGGCTTAGGTAGCCTTTTGGATTTTTTATTTTTCCTGGAAGGGATAACATCTTTAGGATTTTGTGGTTTATGAGTTGAGGCATTCAAATTATTACTTTTGAATCCCATGGATTTGGTCAAAGCTTCATGTTTGGATGATGTGTGCTTTTGTTCGTCTTGATTGGGAATTTTAGGGTATTTATGGGTGGAGGTGTTAAAAGTGGATTTATGGATAAATGAATGAGGGGATTTGAGGATAGGTATGTTAGAGATTGGGAGGATGGGAGGATAAGAGGATTTAATTTTAGGAGTTGGAAGGATAAGGGGATTTGAGGATGGGGATGTTAGGGGTTGGGAGTAGTGGAGGTAAGCTAGATGGGGGGAGATGTATGGTCACATGCTTTTGCTCATGATATGACGATGGAGGGGGAATATCGACATATGGCTTGGGGGTGCGATGATGCACCTTGTTTGGGATTTGGATGAATGTATTTTGGAAGGTGGGTGGATGGTACCAACATGTTGAGATTGTTTACCTTGGGATGCATAGCCAAGGTCATGTGAGGATGGATGGAATGTTGTGTGGATAGGCTCCAATATGCCTTGCTAATGAAGGTCTAAGCCTTTGCCTTGATATTTCATATGTTGGAGTATGCGACATGCAATCCAAAGCTTATATCTGAAATCCAAAGGTTATATCAACATTCATCCTAATCCACTTCATCCTTAGTTATAGCCTATCTTCATCATCCTTAATCATTCTTATCCACCGCATCTTAATCCAATCACCCATCTATCCTAATCATCCTAACCATCTAATCTTATCTACATCATCATCCAATCAACCTATCACTTTCATCCAAATCATTCAATCCAATTCTATCCTAATCACATCTACCTCATCCTTAATAAAACACATCTATCTCCAAAATCAAACATCTCAATCCCTAATCCTTAATCAATAATCACCCTTTGCAAATCAAAATTTGGTTAAGGATTTAGTCTCTTTCAACCTCCATCAATCTTTCATCCAAAATCAATCCTAATCACAATCATCAACCTCATTATCAAAATCCAAATCCAAATCAACCCAATAAAAAAAACCTTATGTCCTTAGTTGATCACATCAACCTTTATCTAAACTTGCTTGAGATCATTAGTCTATCTTAAGTAAGTCATCAAAATCAACAATAAACCCAAACAACTCTATTACTTAAGTGTCATTAGTCTACGTTAAGTATAGAGAATCATCCATCTTTTTGAAGAAAAATAAATCACCCTAATGTATTGAAATTTGATCCCCAAACATCAATATCATCCATTATTCCCCATTTCATCTCATATCTCTCCAACAACATGGATCCTTATGTAGCAATGCAACATTTACAAAGACTTAGAAAAATCTATGAGAACATGAATCCTAATGCTAAGGAAAAATGCCAAAATGACATTGGGGATATACCCTTAGCACACCTCATCATGGGAGAAACCCAAGCCCTACCCAACCTCCATCATATCAACAAACACCCTACATTTCATCCCCATACACATCATATCAACCTTCATCATACCAACCTACATCTTACATATCCACACCATCAACCTCATACCAACTTCATAGCATTAGGATCAAGGCAAAGGCTTAGGCCTTCATGAACAAGGCATCTTGGAGCCCATCCACACAACATTCCATCAATCCTCGCATGGCCTTGGCAATACATCCCAAGGTAAAGAATCTCAACATGTTGGTACCGTCCACCCACCTTCCAAAATCCATTCATCCAATCCCTTTATTTGAGCTTAATCAAATTCATCCTAATCCATGACATTGTTTTTGGATGAAAGATTGATGGAGGATGAAATAGATTATATCCTTAACCAAAGTTTGATTTGCAAAGGGTGATTATTGATTAAGGATTAGGGATTGGGATGTTTGAAAATTGATTAGGATAGGAAGTTGATGCTTCAACATGCTTTGGATTTGACTCTTGACATTGCTCATGTTTTTGGGTAGAAATGGAAGTGATTTGGATATATGTGTTGGGTGTTTGGATGGATGTGATATGTGCTTGACTTATGGGTTCTTTAACATGGCTGCATGATGGTTCTTGACTTATGATAGTAGATTGTTCAAGAGGTATGGAGGGTGTTGGATTGCATGGGGGTGTTTGATTCCTTGCTAATAGCCAATGGATGACATCCTTCATGAGTGTATGGGTTGAAGAACAATATAATGGATAGATAGTAATGGTGGATGGAGTAGGATTATGATTGGTATTGGATAGTTGGGTGCATCTTACATATCCACACCATCAACCTCATGCCAACCTCCATCATATAAACAAACACCCTATCTTTCGTCCTCGTTACCCTCATATCAATCTTCATCCCCTTATACATCCATGCCATCATACTTATCCAACCAATCAATACCTCCAACTCATCCATCCCCGAACCTTTGTCATGCTAACTTTGATCAAGGGAACACCAATCTAGCACACCTTATATCCAAAATCCAAACCTTATATCTAGCACACGGGGACGAAAGATAGGGTGTTTGTTGATGTGATGGAGGTTGGTGTGAGTTTGATGGTGTGGATATGTAAGATGTAGGTTTGTATGATTAGGATGATGAAGATAGGCTATAACTAAGGATGAAGTGGATTAGGATAAATTTGATTAAGCTCAAATAAAGGGATTGGATGAATGGATGAATGGATTTTGGAAGGTGGGTGGACGGTACCAACATGTTGAGATTCTTTACCTTGGGATGTATAGCCAAGGCCATGCGAGGATTGATGGAATGTTGTGTGGATGGGCTCTAAGATGCCTTGTTCATGAAGGCCTAAGCCTTTTCCTTGATCCTAATGCTATGAGGTTGATATGATGGAGGTTGGTATGAGGTTGATGGTGTGGATATGTAAGATGTAGGTTGGCATGATGAAGGTTGATATGATGTGTATAGAGATGAAATGTAGGGTGTTTGTTGATATGATGGAGGTCAGGTAGTGGCTTGGGATTCTCCAATGATGAAGTGTGCTAAGGGTATATCCCTAATGTCATTTTTACATTTTTCCTTAGCATTAGGATCCATATTCTCATAAATTTTTCTAAGTCTTTGTAAATGTTGCATTGCTACATAAGGATCCATGTTGTTGGAGAGATATGAAATGAAATGGGGGATAATGGATGATTGTGATGTTTGGGGATTAAATTTCAAGACCTTAGTGTTAGATTTAGGACAGACAACTGAGAGGGGGGTGAATCAGTTGTCTAAAACTTTCTTCCAATTAATCACTTAAATCTTTCCTTAATTCATCAGCATAGCAATAAATCAATCATGGAAACATACTGCAACAATTCAAGAGTAGAAACACATTAACACATATGATACCAAGATTTTTAACGTGGAAAACCTGGTTAAAGGAAAAACCACGGGGTGACTAACCCAAGATTGTATTCTTTGTTAGAAGAATAGAAAGAATAAAATGGCACATGCCAATTAGGGCTCACTACCCAAGCACACTACTCAAAAGAGGCTCACTGCCTACAGGAGACACACTATCTATAGAATAATGATTATTACATACTTAAACTGATGAATAGCATCTTCACCATGCTTGAGTCAGTTCCATTTAAGCCCAATACTTCTGCTCTGCTTTTCACTTCTCTACTCTCTACCACACTCTCATCTCCACCAGATACATTTGAAATGACTTTACAACTCCTTATTTATACAAGACATTGACTTAGGGATAATCATCCAAGTCGGCACACATTATAGAGCAAATACACAAATACAACATGGCTAATTACAAAAAGACTTCATGCAGATCAATCATATTGTCGGCCACACAAATCTGAGACTTCAATCTTCCTTTAGGAACACACCATTCTCCTCAGAACATCTTCAAGATCATCTGCAGGATGTGTAACTCATCTGGTTGACCAGATTTAGGAAGAACATCATCATCCGAAAGTAATTCTTCAATTACGTGCTCAATCTTTAATGCAGACCACCAACATGAACTAGACGTAATCTAAAGACCTCCACAAGATTGCCTGAATCACCAAGAACATCCACACTACTTCTACTTACTGAATTCATTCTCTCCTTCATCTAGAACCTCAAGAACACAGTCTGTCATCACTGTCATATTGGAATAGATGCTTTCAGACCTCCAGATCACGAACCAATTGAGTTGTCAATTCACATTGACTTCCTAAACACTCCATTAAATCTGCAAAACAAGATATTGCATTTCCGGATCTCACCAGACCTATCTGTGTCACTCTGTCACCTTTGAACATCTGCCAGAACTGATTTTATTTAAGTGGCCATAACTTTTTCAGATCTTCATGTGAACCTCTGAAATCTTTACTAGATCATCTTAAGACACATATCTACAAACCCTTTGATGTGCATCATCTCATCTTCATCTTATCTAGGATTTTTACCTCACTCTCTTCACTATTCTTCTATGTTCCTGATAGGACTAATTTTCTCAATATCCTCAGCATACAAATCATTCAATCCTTATCATCAATGCAACATGAGTATGTTGACATCAATGACAACACCGGTTAGGCCCATACTTGCAACAATCTCCCCCTTTGTCATTGATGGCAACATATGATGTGAAAAACTATTTTGACCATCAAAACAAGAACTCCTTACTGACATAACTCCCCCTAACAACAACAACCATTCACATGTCTTCTCTTCCTTTACTGATCCCCCTTTGATCAGTAACTACTTGTTTTTCACATGTCTTCTCTCCCCCTTTGACATCAATGGCAAAGGGCACATACTTGCATCACTTTAGAGTCATACTAGCTACTCCCCTAAGTAGCAGCTTCCCATCATTAATTCAGACCACAAGATATGTCTGTGAGATCCACCAGACTGATGCACATCAGTGTACCTTAATTTAGAACTGGAAGGGTAATAACCCCTAACTTCTCCCTGAGATACTCGAAAGAGTCCTTAGGTAGAGGTTTAGTAAAAATATTTGCAATCTGATCCTTGGAAGGCACAAACTCCAATCTGACTTCATTCTTGTTCACTTGCTCTCTCAAAAAGTGAAACTTGATGGAATATGTTTAGTTTTTGAATGCAACACCCAATTCTTTGATATATTTATTGCACTTGAATTATCATAGAATATTGTGATAGGTTCCTCATACTCCACTCTAATGTCTCTTAGCATTTGCTTCATCCACAATATTTGAGTGCAACTACCTCTTACTGCAATATACTCTACTTCTGCAGTGGACAGAGATATTGCCTCTTATTTTTTGCTCAGCCAAGAAACCAATCTCTTTCCCAAAAAGAATGCTCCACCACTGGTACTCTTTCGGTCATCCACATCTCCTGCCCAATCTGCATTTGTATATGCATGAGGAGAGAAATCATGATCTCTAGGATACCACAAACCACACTCAACTGTCCCTTTTAGATATCTAAAAATCCTCTTGATCACCATGACATGAGATTCTCTAGGATCAGCTTGGAATCTAGCAACAAGACCGACAACTTTCATAATGTCAGGTCTAGTTTGAGTGAGATACAATAATCCTCCAATCATTAACTTGTACTTTTTTTTATCAGCCTTAGGAGAGTCATCATCTTTGCTCAATTTACATCTGGTTGCCATAGGAGTACTCATTGGTTTTGAATCTTCCATCCCAAATTTTTTCAACAATTCTTTCAGATATTTGGTTTGAGAAATGAAGATTCCTTTCTTTGTTTGAATAATTTGTAGACCCAAGAAGAAATTCATTTCCCCAAACATGGTCATCTCAAATTCACTTTTCATTTGATTTACAAAAGTTTTGCACATACTATCTCTTCCTCCAAAGATGATATCATCAACAAACACTTCAACAATCAAGATATTTTCATGATCAATTTTGAAGTACAAGTTACTGTCGTCAGTACCTTTGTTGAAACCAATCTTCAAAAGATGCTTATCTAGTCTTTCATACTAGGCTCTTGGGGCTTGTTTAAGTCCATATAGTGCTTTCTTCAACTTACAGACCATATCACCATGATCAGACAATTGAAATTCATCTGGTTGCTCAATGTATACTTCTTCTTCCAAGTCTCCATTCAGGAAGGTAGACTTGACATCCATCTGATATACTTTGAAGTCTTTGAAGGCAACAAAGGCAAGAAATAACCTGACTGCTTCAATTCTTTCCACCAGAGAAAAAATTTCTTCAAAATCAACTCCTTCTACTTGAGAGTAATCCTTGTAGACCAATCTGGCTTTGTTTCTGACTACTTCACCAACTTCATTCAGTTTGTTCCGGAATACCTATTTAGTTCCAATCACATTCTTATTTATAGGTCTGGAAACAAGATCCCAAGTCTAATTTTTCTCAATTTGCATCAGCTCTTCCTTCATTTCTTTAGTCTAACTTTCATCATTGCATGCTTCATTTACTAACTTTGGTTCAATCTTTGAAATCATACAATATTTTTCTAAATCTTGAGCAATCTTTCTTCTTGTTTGAACACCATTGCTTTTATCACCTATGATCTGATCTTAAGAGTGATTCAGTCTTACATACCTGGGAATTTTGGGACTTTCTTGCACTTCTATCTCTTGAACAGGTTCATTCAAACTCATCTCTTCTTCCTAGTTCACCTTATCAGTCTGAATCTAAATCTCAAAAGGGGCTTGGACTTCTTGGATCAAAACATCATTCTGATCATCTTCATCATATTCATAAAACCTTGAGGGTTTTTCAATACCTTCATCAACCTTCACATTTATACTTTCTATAATCTTTCTCAATCTCTTATTATAACACCGATAATCTTTGCTTTGAGTAGAATAACCCAAGAATATTCCTTCATCACTTCTAGCATCAAATTTTCCTAGATCTTTATCATTTTTAATGTAACATTTGCTACCAAAGACTCTGAAATACTTCACAATGGGAGTGATGCCAAACCAAAGTTCATAAGGAGTCTTACCAGTATTGCTTCTGATTTGTACTTGATTACGAGTATAGACTATAGTGCTTACAGCTTCTCTCCAGTAGATCTGAGGAACATTTGCTTCCATCATCATGGTTCTAGAAGCTTTTTGGATGGTCCAGTTCTTTCTTTCCACTACTCCATTCTGCTGTGGGGTCCTTAGAGCAAACAGCTATCTTTTTATCCCATGTCTTTCACAGAATTCTATGAACTCACCAGATGTGAATTCTCCACCTCTATCAGATCTCAAACATTTTATGTTCAATCTGGTTTCATTCTCTACCATAGCCTTGAATATTTTGAATTTTTCAAGAGCCTCTGATTTCTATTTCAGAAAAGTCACCCACATCATCTGGGAGTAGTCATCAATTAATAGCATGAAGTATCTATCACCTTGCACACTCCTGATTCTTACTAGACTACATAGATCAATATGAACTAAGTCCAATAATCTGGTAGAAGACTGTTCCTTACTTTTGAATGTGACTCTGCTCTACTTACCCAACTGACATTCTTTGCACAAACTATTAGTAGGTTTCACCACTCTTGGAAGATCTCTCACACCCTGGGTGTTGCTTATCTTAATGATATTATCAAAATTTACATGACACATTCTTCTATGCCACAACCAACTCTGATCAATTTGAACAAATAAGCAACTTTTACCAGTACCAACCAAGTGGAAGATATTACCTTTTGTTTGAGCATCGGATGCAATCTCTGTTCTGGAACTTTCAAAGATCTTGCATTTTCCATTTTTGAATCAGAGATCATAGCCCTTGTCCACCAACTATCCAACACTGAGAAGATTATGCTTCAGACCTTTAACATACAGTACATTATTGGTTTTGTTCTTTCCATCAAAAGAAAAGGTTCCTCTACCTCTAATTCTGCTAGCAGAATTATCACCAAAATTTACCACACCTCCTTTATACATTTCCAAATCTATGAACTTATTTTTGTCACCTGTCATATGGTGGGAGCATCCACTGTCAATGACCCAATCATCTTTTTCTTCAACTTGGGCAGCCAGAGCTCTTTCTACAATTTTGTGATTGACAGATTCAGAGGACATATGATCTTCTTCCTTGATGGCAATAAACACCTAGTCACTTCCGGATTTGTTTCCTGTCTCTGATTCATCATTTGTTACTCATTCATCATCATCTTCATGAACATAGTAACATTTCTTTTGGAATCTTGATCTGTTAGGATTTGGCCTTGAAAATCTTTCCGGACACCTTGAGGCAAAATGGCCAATCTTATTGTAGTTAAAACATTTAAAAGGCAATTTCCCCTCATACTTACCGGATCCTCTTGGCAGTCTTTTTACATTAAGGGCTTCAAGTTGAGCAGCTTTTGCTTCATCTTCTTCCAGGTCTTTTCTTGCTTTTTTATACCATGATAGTTTCTTTGAAGAGTTTTCTCTCAGATCAAACTTTTGTTTTCCTTTTACAAAGGCACTAGCTTTGAATGCAGATTCAGTCTTGGGGGGTGCATCTACAAACTCGATCATTTCAAATGTAGCCAATATACCAACCAATTGATCTCTTGTGATAATTGAATAGGATCTGAATTCTTCAATAGCAGCAACCTTGTATTTGTAAGAATTAGGAAGGGACCTGAGGACTTTGCCAACAATCTCATCTTCATCCAAGACTCCACCAGCACATCTAATACCACAAACAAGCTCATATACCCTTGGCATAAATGTAGTGATATTTTCATCTTCTCTCATCTTCAGTTTTCAAATTTTCCCTTCAGACTCTGTAGCTTGGCACATTTGACATACGTGTCTCCTTCATGTAGAAGTTCCAATTTTTCCCAAATCTCATATGTAGTTTTTAGATCAATAACATTTGTCAGCTCTAAATCAAATAAGGCACTTAGTAGAGCTTCTTTGGTCCGCAGATTATTTTTAGCATCTTTGATTTCGTCTACTGTACTTAGACCATTATGTGGAGGAGTATGCTTCTTTGAAGCCATGATCCTGTACTGCATTTCCATACATTGCAAGTGGCATTCCATGTGACTTTTCCAAAGAGTGAAATTTGTTCCATCAAACCTCAGACTATCCTTCTTGTAAGACGACATCCTAGATCTCCTCAAGCGGTTAAGCTCCTTTTAGAGGAACTTGGCTCTGATACCAATTGTTAGATTTAGGACAGACAACTGAGAGGGGGGGTGAATCAGTTATCTAAAACTTTCTTCTAATTAATCACTTAAATCTTTCCTTAATTCATCAGCATAATAATAAATCAATCATGGAAACATACTGCAACAATTCAAGAGTAGAAACACATTAACACATATGACACCAAAATTTTTAATGTGGACCTGGTTAAAGGAAAAACCACGAGGTGACTAACCCAAGATTGTATTATATGTTAGAAGAATAGAAAGAACAAAATGGCACATGCCAATTAGGGCTCACTGCCCAAGCACACTGCTCACAAAAGGCCCACTACCCACAAGAGACACACTGTCTACAAAATAATGATTATTACATACTTGAACTGATGAATAGCATCTTCACCATGCTTGAATTAGTTCCATTTAAGCCCAATACTTCTTCTCTACTTTTCACTTCTCTACTCTCTACTGCACTCTCATCTCCACTAGATACATTTGAAATGGCTTTACAACTCCTTATTTATACAAGACATTGACTTAGGGATAATCATCCAAGTCGGCATACATTACAGAGAAAATACACAAATACAACATGGCTAATTACAAAAATACTTCACGCTAATCAATCACATTATCGGCCACACAAATCTGAGACTTCAATCTTCCTTTAGGAACACGCTATTCTCCTCAAAACATCTTCAAGATCATCCGCAGGATGTGTAACTCATCCGGTTGACCAGACTTAGGAAGAACATCATCATACGGAAGTAATTCTTTAATTACGTGCTCAATCTTTAATGCGGACCATCAACATGAACTGGACACAATCCAAAGACCTCCACAAGCTTGCCTGAATCACCAAGAACATCCACACTACTTCTACTTATTGAATTCATTCTCTCCTTCATCTGGAACCTCAAGAACATAGTCTGTCATCACTATCATATTGGAATAGATGCTTGCGGACCTCTAGATCACAAACCAATTGAGTTGTCAATTCACATTGACTTCCTAAACACTCCACTAAATCCACAGAACAAGATATTGCATTTCTGAATCTCACGGGACCTATCTGTGTCACTCTGTCACCTTTGAATATCTGCCAAAACCGGTTTTACTTAAGTGGCCATAACTTCTTCAGATCTTCATGTGGACCTCTAAAATCTTTACTGGATCATCTTAAGACACATATCTACAAACCCTTTGATGCGCATCTCTCATCTTCATCTTATCTGGGATTTTTACCTCACTATCTTCACTGTTCTTCTTTGTTCCTGATAGGACTAATTTTCTCAATATCCTCAGCATACAACTCATTCAATCCTTATCATCAATGACAATACTAGTTAGGCCCATACTTGTAACACTTAGGGTGATTTGTTTTTCTTCACAAAGATGGATGATTCTCTATACTTAAGGTAGACTAATGACACTTAAGTAATAGAGTTGATTAGGTTGATTGTTGATTTTGATGGCTTACTTAAGATAGACTAATGATATCAAGCAAGTTTGGATAAAGGTTGATGTGATCAACTAAGGTCTTGATTTTTTTGATTGGGTTGATTTGGATTTGGATTTTGATAATGATGTTGATGATTGTGATTGGGATTGATGGAGGATGAAAGAGACTAAATCCTTAACCAAAGTTTGATTTGCAAAGGGTGATTATTGATTAAGGATTAGGGATTGGAATGTTTGATTTTGGAGATAGATGTGTTTTATTAAGGATGAGGTAGATGTGATTAGGATAGAATTGGATTGAATGATTTGCATGAAAGTGATAGGTTGATTGGTTCATATGTTGGAGTATGCGACATGCAATCCAAAGCTTATATCCGAAATCCAAAGCTTATATCAACATTCATCTTAATCCACCTCATCCTTAATTATAGAATATCTTCATCATCCTAATCATTCTTACCCACCTCATCTTAATCCAATCACCCATCTATCCTAATCATCCTAACCATCTATCTTCTCCACATCATCATCCAATCAACCTATCACTTTCATGCAAATCATTTAATCCAATTCTATCCTAATCACATCTACCTCATCCTTAATAAAACTCATCAATCTCCAAAATGAAACATCCCAATCCCTAATCCTTAATCAATAATCACCCTTTGCAAAACAAATTGGTTAAGGATTTAGTCTCTTTATTCCTCCATCAATCTTTCATCCAAAATCAATCCCAATCACAATCATCAACATCATTATCAAAATCTAAATCCAAGTCAACCCACTCTAGTCTAGTTGATTAAATAGCAAGAACCCATAAGCCTAGTTGATTAAATAACAATTATTTAATTAGATACCCTAACATACCTATGCCCTAGTCCTAAATTAATTAAGCTAAACACTTAATTAAACCTTGCTTAACCCCTTCTCCTACACACTTTGAATAAAAATCATTTTTTATTCAAAGGGTCACTCTTCCCCATAAAGGGAACTCTTCCCCATGTGTTAATTAAAAATTCAAATCTAACTTGTCATATCCAACTCTTCCCCCCAAATAATTCATTTTAATTCTCATCACCCTTCCCCATGTGAATTTAAAATTCACAAATAATGAGATCCATCCAATCTCATTGACCTAATTTTAACCCTTGATCTCTCTTACCCAACCCTCTTGTGACACTTGTCACAAGACTACAACTCCAATCCAAACCCTAATCCTCATGCATTCCTAGCCATTGATCTAAACTTTTAATCCTCACCCTCCATCCTTTTATCAAAAATCTATAAATAGAGCCCTAACCCAAGCCATTTTGATAACTTCTTCATCCTACCATCACTATACCTACATCTTACATATCCACACCATCAACCTCATACCAACCTCCATCATATCAACCTCATAGCATTAGGATCAAGGAAAAGTCTTAGGCCTTCATGAACAAGGCATCTTGGAGCCCATCTGCACAACATTCCATCAATCCTCGCATGGCCTTGGCTATACATCCCAAGGTAAAGATTCTCAACATGTTGGTACCATCCACCCACCTTCCAAAATCCATTCATCCATTCATCCAATCCCTTTATTTGAGCTTAATCAAATTCATCCTAATCCACTTCATCCTTAGTTATATCCTATATTCATCATCCTAATCATACCAACCTACATCTTACATATCCACACCATTAACCTCATACCAACTTCCATCATATCAACAAACACCCTATCTTTCGTCCCTGTGTGCTAGATATAATGTTTGGATTTTAGATATAAGGTGTGCCAGATTGGTGTTCCCTTGATCAGAGTTAGCATGACAAAGGTTGGGGGATGGATGAGTTGGAGGTATTGATTGGTTGGATAAGTATGATGGCATGGATGTATAAGGGGATGAAGATTGATATGAGGGTAATGAGGATGGAAGATAGGGTGTTTGTTGATATGATGGAGGTTGGTATGAGGTTGATTGTGTGGATATGTAAGATGCACCCAACTATCCAATACCAATCATAATCCTACACCATCCACCCTTACTATCCATCCATTATATTGTTCTTCAACCCATATACTCATGAAGGATGTCATCCATTGGCTATCAGCAAGGAATCAAACACCCCCATGCAATCCAACACCCACCAAACCTCTTGAACAATCTACTATCATAAGTCAACAACCATCATGCAGCCATGTTCAAGGACCCATAATTCAAGCACCTATCACATCCATCCACACACCCAACACATCTATCCAAATCACTTCCACTTCTACCCAAAAATATGAGCAATGTCAAGAGTCAAATCCAAATCATGTTGAAGCATCAACTTCCTATCCTAATCAAGTTCTAAGCACCCCATCTAATCCCATCCCCAATCTCCTTTCATCTAGTGATTCACCTATTGATCCCACACCATCTCCTATCACCCCTTTATTATCCCCCCATTAATGCTTTATCGCCATCTATCAACCCCATCTCAAATCCATCCTCTTATCCACATGGAAAAAGGATATTCATCTGTGGTGACTCTCTCGTAGGAGGTGAACAACTTCCATCCACCACCTATCCTCTTCCAACAAATAATGGACTAATGTCTTGTTTCCAAAGCACCAAACATCTCATTGCATGTCGCATACTCCAACATATGAACTATCAAGGAAAAGGCTTAGGCCTTCATGAACAAGGCATCTTGGAGCCCATCCACACAACATTCCATCCATCCTCACATGGCCTTGGCTATACATCACAAGGTAAACAATCTCAACATGTTCGTACCATCCACCCACCTTCGAAAATCCATTTATCCATTCATCCAATCCCTTTATTTAAGCTTAATCAAATTCATCCTAATCCAATTCATCCTTACTTATAGCCTATCTTCATCATCCTAATCATTCTTATCCATCATGCAGCCATGTTCAAGAACCCATAAGTCAAGAACCATCATCCATCCACCACCTATCCTCTTCCAACAAATAATGGGCTCGCGTCTTATTTCCAAAGCACCAAACATCCCATTGCATGTCGCATAATCGAACATATGAACTATCAAGGCAAATGCTTAGGCCTTCATGAACAAGGCATATTAGAGCCTATCCACACAACATTCCATCCATCCTCACATGGCCTTGGCTATACATCCCAAGATAACAAATCTCAATATGTTGGTACCATCCACCTACCTTCCAAAATCCATTCATCCATTCATCCAATCCCTTTATTTGAGCTTAATCAAATTCATCCTAATCCACTTCATCTTTAGTTATAGCCTATCTTCATCATCCTAATCATTCTTATCCACCTCATCTTAATCCAATCACCCATCTATCCTAATCATCCTAACCATCTATCTTATCGACATCATCATCCAATCAACCTCACTTTCATCCAAATCATTCAATCCAATTCTATCCTAATCACAACTACCTCATCCTTAATAAAACTGTCATGTCCCCTTTATAGTAAAATAAATTGGTGAAATTATTAGTCCATTCCTATTTTCCCATGGGCTAATGTAAATCAGAAGGGAAAATATTTTATTTAATATTTTAATTGTAATCCCGCAAATTGAGGATTTATTATTTTCAGGAACAATTAAATATTAAATATTTTTATTTAATTGCACAAGTGGGGGAATGGGGTTTAATGAGGTGTAATTATAACTCCCAAGATAGAATTTAGAAGATTTTATGACAATTATGACAAGATTCTATGACAGCATCTATGACAAGTTGTCATAGTGGGAGTTATTTTCTATTTTTAGAGAAGAATCTTGCATGGGCTATTTTGGTGAGCATCTTTGGAGGGAATTTGTTGGAAATTAAATTATTTTAATTTAATTTAAAAGAGAGGGACATTTGGATTTGGATCCATTATAAATATGCAAGTATCTTCTTTCGCGGGGGCTTTTTGATCATTTTACAACACAAATTTCTGAATTGAGCACCTGTGCTTGGATTTTCTTCAGTGGATGAAAACCCATTAGAGTTTTGCAGCTGTGGATGGAAACCCATTGGTTGCTTAGATTAGAGGATGGAAACCCTTTGGTTCTTTAGGGCATTCTCACACACGGAGTGCATTGGAACTTCAAAGAATTGATAGATTTCGACAGTTTTTGTGAAGTTTGCTTGCAGGTGGATTTATATGCAGTTTTGATGTTACCTGGAGCATTTTGAAGTATTGTAAGTGTTTGCAGGTGTGGAATCCCTAGTTTTCTATGTGTTTACTATTTTTTCATAAGTATTTGTGCCTATGTCCATTTATATTAAGATTTGATGATGTCTTTGTGAGTTTGGAGCAGTTTCAGTGTATGTTGGAGTTGGGGTTTTGAGTAGTTAGCAGTTTATAGTTGTGGGTTTGTTATCAGAGTCTGCTGCTATTTTTATTGATCATATCAGACCTGATATCAACTATATTTTATCAGAAAATCATATAATTTAATATTGGGTTCATCAAATATCATTTCTGTGCTACCGAGTGAAATCGGGTGAAGTGAAATTGTTAACTTTGTATGCAAATTTGTATTTTTTATTAAATCTGTAATTTTATGATATCCTACAGCAATAGGCCATACATTTTCTGTTATTTTCTATTAATTATCATAAATTTAAGTTTGGAAAAGGTTTCCTTTGATTTGGGTAAGAAATTGTCAATTTCGGGTACCATTTGTGTAGTGAAAATTAGGTATTTGTGAAGATAATTAAAACATACAATTTCAGATTTGATATAGTTGCAAATATTTTTGTTGGGGACATTATAGTGGTATCAAAGCTAAGATCTTGCCATCCTGAAGGGTATAAAGCTAATTTTTATATAGAAAGATGAAGACATTTCAGGAATCCATGATGGAAATGATGCAAGAATTTAAAAAATCTCAGAAGAATTTATTAGCATTGATGAAGGATCCAGAAATAAAGAAAATATTTTTGAAGAAAAAACCAGCGAATGTTGAAGAAAAACTAGAAGAGCCAAAAAAGAAGCCCATAGAACTAGAAGAGGTGATCGATACATCAGAACAAGAAAAGGTCAAGGAAGAAATGGTGAAGGTGGAGCATAAAGAAAAATTGGATTTGCAAGAAATTGAAATGAAGCAAAACTTGGAGAAATCCACCATAAAATTTGAAGGTAAAAATTGTTTGGAAATAGAAGATGTTTATTTTACTTCTACTGATTGTACATGTCAGGAAAATATTGATGAAGTTGAGGAGGAAAAGTCATCTATTGTTAGTTGTGAAGAGCCCAAGATGGATGGACATGCACCAATTCATGCACTATCTTCTGAACTTCCAAATGGTGAGCCATTGTTTGATTTGCACAGTAGCATTGTAGATGGGTATGCATTTGAGATGAATATTTTGGTTAGTCCTAACTCAAGGGTTTTGAGTCACAAAAATGAAGTTGTTGAGGATATCTCAATGAACTCTCTTTCAGCAAATGAGGATGAACATTTTATTTGCAGCCTAAGGTATGAAAATATTGTAGATTTGTCTCCTTTTATGTCCCTACAAAATTCTTGTCATCATGGAAAGCATGCTAAAAAAGGTGATAGAGTGAGGGATACAATCTGTAGTATAGGGCATGAGGACTCTTTGAGTCAAGTCCAAATTTGTGTTTTCATATGGGATCCAGGTAATCTCTTGGGGATTAAAGTAGTTAGAGACACTATTGAGTTCTCCATCTCTTCTATTTGGAATGAAAGGAAGTTTATGAGGATCCATATAGGGTTTGTTGTGCTTTCTAATAACATTATGAAGGATCAATGTTCACATTTTATGGATCACTTGTTCAATCCAAGTACCACACTTGAAGAAAATATTTTGGGTAATGGTCAAATGGAGATAGGGAAATTGAGATGCTTATCATGGCAATGTGGTAAGGAAAGAAGGTGTCAATTTGATGTTAACAATTTTATTACTAAGCATGGCATGGTACTTTCAGGACCAAGCTTCATACAGGTTTTCTACCATTGGATGTATGGAGGAGTTTACAAGAAGGATAAGATTCAAAAAGATGGCCTCATTTTTACTAGCATCAAGAAGGTTGCAAAGTTATCATGCTTGGATCATATCAACGGAACTTCAAACATGAAGGAGAATGGAATGCAAGAAGTATTTGATGAGCCAATGAAGGTAACCGACTCTTATCTTTTTTTTTCATTTCAGATTTCTCACATCCTTTTGTGGAAGGGTATGGTGTTTCAAGGGGAGTTGATTGGGCTTCATTAATGCAAAGGTGTGGTTTCATTCAAATTGAGAACATGAAGTTGATAGTTGTAGAAAATGGGTTTTCTATTTATGGTAGAAGATTCCAGTATCTTTTAGAGTTTTCTATGGGTTGCATTGAGTATTTGTACTTAACACTTTCTGCACTATGTGTTTATGATGAGGAGTTCCAAGATGATTCTATTGAAGAATATGAACATGAAATGGACATCTTTCGAGATATAGATGTCAAATTTCAGCTTGCCAAAATTTTCAAATCAGCAACCTATGTAGGAAATATCAATTTGATCATACATCAGCATGAGGAAAATAATGTGAAGGATCACATGGTTCTATGGTTGCAGCCTAAGAGTCAAATGCAAGGAGTCATAGGATGTCACTTCCGATATGACTATGGTAATGGAGCAATCTTGAGTTTTGGTAAGAAACACAATCTACTTTATGTTATTCAATTGCTTCCAAATCCACAAAGAATGGTGTTTAGTAATATGTTCCCAAGATCACCATTAGATAGAATATTCCAACATGTCGTAGAGTTGGAAATTGATTTTCATCAAAAAAATTTGAGGAAGAATGATGTCACATACTTGGGCCATGTCACTAGTGCTCAAGGCATACATGAGGATGCAAGACAAGAAGCATCGGAAGGGATTGAAAAGGTAAACAACTCATGTTATGTACTTATAATTTCAGATTTCTTACAAGCATTGTTTATAGGATGTGATGATTTAGGAAAAGGAGTTGTTTTGGTTGTAATGCAAAGGAGAAACTCTATAAAATTTGAAAGCATGAAGCACAAAGATTCAGGAGATAGTCTCAAGTTCTTCTCAAATCCACTTTTCTTCTATGATCAGCAACAAAAATGGAATTTCAAAAGTATACAAATATTTGTGGAGAGATGTTTAGTCCTTTCATGGTTGTCCACCAATCCTACATCAGTCACATTGATGATTATTACATGGGTTTGCCATTTTTGTAGTTGTTACATCATTTGCATGTTGTTGATTTTGATAAATTTAGTTATGAACAATTGTAGATTGACGTGTTTGGAGGAAGTATCCTTGCATGATAATGTGACAAGAAGGTCTACAATATTAGTGAACACTAATCAATCCATCATATCACTAATATGGAGAAGATTCAGGGAAGTTGTTCCAGTAGTGCAGTATGTGAGTGTTGCTTGCAGGTTTGCAATGAAGTTGTATGAATATTTGTGGGTTTTGTGTATTGGGGAAAGTATTGCTATTGTAGATCAATTTCATGCTACTGTAGATCATTTCATATTGTTATTTTCCCCACTCATATCAGCTTCAAAAGTTGTGGTTTTCGTCTTTCAGTTTGGAGCAAAACAATGTTGGCAATATTGTGTGATTTGGAGTTTTTATTTGACAATCATGGGATTTTTATGTTATGGACATTATAACATGATTCTTGCATTGGTGTATATGAAAATGTATGGTAATCCTTGGAATAAGAGTGATGAGTCACATAAATGGGTTGACACGGTGCTTGTAGATGATCTCATTTGGCACAAGGATAGAATCTTTCCAATTTTTTACACTAGAATGAAGCAGAATATTTTGTGGAGGAATCTTGAGGAGGAAGTTCTCAAAAATGCCAAGGAGTACAACATCTGCCATAATGATATGGTAAATCATGTTGTTCTAGTAAGTTTGTTGCGGCCATTTCTTACCTCTTATCAAGATTGAAAAAGTGTTTACATGGACATCATCTTCTATTTTGATGAGTTGTTGTTTGGAGATTCATTTTTTGATGATTTGCGGTGTATATGTTGCTATTATACAATGCTACTTGTTGCTCCTCTACTAAACACTTGCTGTTATAAATCAGTCCATGAATATGAAAGCAACATCTCTCAGGTTGAGGTTAAGTATAGGCCAATTGTTGTGCATTCTTGCAATGTATATTTCAGTACTTTGGAGGTAAGAGATGTAACTATTTCTCAGTTTCATATTTGCTATAATGGAGAGTGCATTGACAGTTATATCAGTCCTACAAGCAGAAAAAAAATATATTTATATCATTGGGAGAAGTTGTAGGAGTTTCAATTTGTCTTATCTCATGCTAGTGCATTTGACAAGTTTACTAAATCTTTGTGGGAATATGTGGATCAGTTGGAGTATGAGAAAGAATGCATCAAATACTTACATATCCAAGAGCTCATATTGCATAGATATTATTGTTTGATTCATGGAATTGGTAGAAATGAATCTGAGTTTTTAGGTTTTCACAGTGTTCTATGGCAAGAATTGCAACATCTCACAGGTACAGGATCAAGGCTTTCTATGCAGTATAACATAATTTGGAAGCATAATGGTTTTAATTGCTTGAGGACAAGCAATTTTGAGGAGGGGAGATTTGTCATGTCCCCTTTATAGTAAAATAAATTGGTGAAATTATTAGTCCATTCCTATTTTCCCATGGGCTAATGTAAATAAGAAGGGAAAATATTTTATTTAATATTTTAATTGTAATCTCGCAAATTAAGGATTTATTATTTTCAGGAGCAATTAAATATTAAATATTTTTATTTAATTGCATAAGTGGGGGAATGGGGTTTAATGAGGTGTAATTATAACTCCCAAGATAGAATTTAGAAGATTTTATGATAGTTATGACAAGATTCTATGACAACATCTATGACAAGTTGTCATAGTGGGAGTTATTTTCTATTTTTAGAGAAGAATCTTGCATGGGCTATTTTGGTGAGCATCTTTGGAGGGAATTTGTTGGAAATTAAATTAATTTAATTTAATTTACAAGAGAGGGATGTTTGGATTTGGATCCATTATAAATATGCAAGTATCTTCTTTCGCGGGGGCTTTTTGATCATTTTACAACACAAATTTCTGAATTGAGCACTTATGCTTGGATTTTCTTCAGTGGACGAAAACCCATTGGAGTTTTGCAGCTGTGGATGGAAACCCATTGGTTGCTTGGATCAGAGGATGGAAAAACTTTTGTTCTTGAGGGGATTCTCACACAAGGAGTGCATTGGAGCTTCAAAGAATTGATAGATTTCGACAGTTTTTGTGAAGTTTGCTTGCAGGTGGATTTATATGCAGTTTTGATGTTACCTGGAGCATTTTGAAGTATTGTAAGTGTTTGCAGGTGTGGAATCCCTGGTTTTCTATGTGTTTACTATTTTTGCACAAGTATTTATGCCTATGTCCATTTATATTAAGATTTGGTGTTGTCTTTGTGAGTTTAGAGCAGTTTCAATGTATGTTGGAGTTGGGGTTTTGAGCAGTTAGTAGTTTATAGTTCTGGGTTTTTTATCAGAGTTTGATATTGTTTTTATTGATTATATCAGACCTGATATCAACTATATTTCATTAGAAAATCATATAATTTAATATTGGGTTCATCAGATATCATTTCTGTGCTACCGATTGAAATCGGGTGAAGTGAAATTGTTAACTTTGTATGCAGATTTGTATTTTTTTATTAAATCTGTAATTTTATGATATCCTACAGAAATAGGCTATACATTTTCTGTTATTTTCTGTTAATTATCATAAATTTAAGTTTGGAAAAGGTTTCCTTTGATTTGGGGAATAAATTGTCAATTTCGGGTACCATTTGTGTAGTGAAAATTAGGTATTTGTGAAGATAATTAAAACATACAATTTCAAATTTGATATAGTTGCAAATATTTTTGTTGGGGAAATTACAAAAACACATCTATCTCCAAAATCAAACATCCCAATCCCTAATCCTTAATCAATAATCACCCTTTGCAAATCAAACTTTGGTTAAGGATTTAGTCTCTTTCATCCTCCATCAATCTTTCATCCAAAATCAATCCCAATCACAATCATCAACATCGTTATCAAAATCCAAATCCAAATCAACTCAATCAAAAAAATCAAGACCTTAGTTGATCACATCAACGTTTATCCAAACTTTCTTGAGATCATTAGTCTATCTTAAGTAAGTCATCAAAATCAACAATCAACCCAATCAACTCTATTAATTAAGTGTCATTAGTCTACCTTAAGTATAGAGAATCATCCAACTTTATGAAGAAAAACAAATCACCATAAGGTCTTGAAATTTGATCCCCAAACATCACAATCATCCATTATCCCTCATTTCACCTCATATCTCTCCAACAACATGGATCCTTATGTAGCAATGCAACATTTACAAAGACTTAGAAAAATGTATGAGAAAATGGATCCTAATGCTAAGGAAAAATACAAAAATGACATTAGGGATATACCCTTAGCACACCTCATCATTGCAAAATCCCAAGCCCCTAACCAACCTCCATCATATAACCAAACACCCTGTATTCCATCCCCATACACATCATATTAACCTTCATAATACCAACCTACATCTTGCATATCCACACCATCAACCTCATACCAACCTCCATCATATCAACAAACTGTTAGTTGCCATTGCACCAAAAGATCGACCTATTAATAACTGATACAACCACTTGACTTAACAAGCACAGGAGGCGGTTAAGCCCTTGTCACAAACCACCCCAGCGCAACGCTGAACAAGAAGACCAAGGGTCACACCTTGCAACAATCCCCCCAGCGCAAGCACGGGGTTTGAACCCATGACCTCAGCTCTGATACCAATTGTTAGTTGCCGTTGCACCAAAAGATTGACCTATTAATGCCTGATACAACCACTTGACTTAATAAGCATGGGAGGCAGTTAAGCCCTTATCACAAACCACCGCAATGCAGCGCTGAACAAGAAGACCAAGGGTCACACCTTGCAACATCCTTGTTGCAAGTATGGGTTTAATCGGTGTTGTCATTGATGTCAACATACTTCTGTTGTATCAGTGATAAGGATTGGATGAGTTATATGTTGAGGATACTGAGAAAATTAGTCTTAGTCAGGAACAGTGAAGAACAGTGATGACAGCAAGGCAAAAGCTCAAGACAGGTTAAGGATCAGAAGATACGGATTAAAGGGTTTGTGTATATGAGTCTTAAGATGTTCCAGTTAAGATTTCAGAGGTCCACATGAAGATATGAAAAATTTGTGATCAATCAAGTAGAACCGGTTCTGGGAGATGTTCAGGAGTGACAGAGTGTTACAGAAAGGTCCGGTGAGATCCAGAAGTGCATTGTCTTGTTCTGCGGATTGGAAGGAGTGTTGGGGGAGTCCTTGTGATGTGTCATCTCGATTTGTTCATGGTTTGAAGGTCCAGAAGAATCTACTCCTTTGTGACAGTCATGACAGACTGTGTTCTTGAGACACCGGATGCAGGAGAGAAGAGATTTGAGTAAGTAGAGGAAGTGCGGATGTTCCTGGTGATTCAGGAAAGCTTGTGGAGATCCTTGAATCATGTTCAGTTCGTGTTGTCAGTCTGCATTAGAGTTAGAGCCTAGAATTGAAGGAATACTTTTGGATGAAGGTGTTCTTACTTAGGGTGGCTGACCAGATGAGTTATTCATCTTGCGGATGTTCTTTTGGATGTGTGCCGACTTAGATGTTTATTCCTAAGTTGATGTCATGTATAAATAAGGGATTGTGAAGTCATTTCAGTGTGTGACTTGTGGAGATGAGTGTGTGGTAGCAAGGAGAAGAGCGAAAGGAAGAGTAGAAGGATTTGAGCTTCAATGGAACTGATTCAAACATGGTGACGATGCTATTTACCAGTTCAAGTATGTAATACTTATTTATTGTAGACAGTGTGTCTCTTGTAGGTAGTGGGCCTCTTGTGAGCATTGTGCTCGGGCAGTGAGCCCTAATTGGCATGTGTCATCTTATTTCTTTTATTCTTCTAACAGAGAATAACATCTTGGGTTAGTCACCCCATGGTTTTTCCCTTAACCAAGTTTTCCACGTCAAAATCTTGGTGTCTCATGTGTTGATGTGTTTCTACTCTTGGTTAAATGCATTAAGTTCTTCATGATTGATTTATTGTTATAATGCTAAGTGAATGCAAGTATTGAAAAAGAAGAAAGTTTTGGACAACTGATTCACCCCCCCTCTCAGTTGTCTGCCCTAAATCTAACAATTGGTATCAGAGCTGAGTTCCTCTGAAAGGAGCTTAACCGCTTGAGGAGATCTGGGATGTTGTCCTACAAGAAGGATAGTCTGAAGTTTGATGTAACTAACTTTTCTCTTTGGAAAGGTCACATGGAATGTCACTTGTAGTGTATGGGATTTGCATATTGGTCTATGGTTAAAAAGGCCTATGTACCTCCACAGGGTGGTCCGACAACCCTAAATGAAATCACAGATGCTAAAAACAATCTGTGGACCAAAGAGGCTCTGTTAAACGCGCTATCTGATTCAGAACTCTCAAATGTTATTGATCTACCAATTGCCTTTGAGATCTGGAATAAACTAGAGGTTTTGCATGAAGGAGACCAGTTTGTCAAATGTGCAAGGTTACAAAGTCTAAAAGGGAAATTTGAAAAATTGAAGATGAGAGATGATGAAAATATTACCACCTTCATGCCAAGAGTAAATGAGCTGGTTTGTAGAATCAGAAATGCAGGTGGAACCCTGAGTGAAGATGAGATTGTTGCTAAAGTTCTCAGATCCCTTCCTGATTCTTATAAAATGAAGGCCTTTGCAATTGACGAATTCAGAGTTCACACAACAGTCACAAGGGATCAATTGGTTGGTAAGCTAGCTGCTTTTGAAATGGCCGAGTTTGGAGATGATCCTCCAAAGACTGAATCTGCATTCAAAGCAAGTGCCTTGGTAAAAGGAAAACAAAGGTTTGATTCGGGAGAAAACTCTTCAAGGAAACCATCATGGTATGAAAATGCAAGAAAAGATTTGAAAGAAGAAGCTGAAACTGCTCAGCTTGAAGCTCTTATTGCAAAAAGACTACTAAGAGGATCCGGTAATTATGAAGGAAAATTGCCTTTTAAGTGTTTTAACTGCAATAAGATTGGTCATTTTGCATCAAGGTGTCCGAAAAGATTTTCTAGGCCAAACAGTAATAGACCAAGATTCCGGAAGAATTGTTACTATGCTCATGAAGGAGATGATGAAGGAGTAACAGATGATGAATCAGAGAAAGAAGACAAATCTGGAAGTGACTGGGTGTTCATTGCCATCAAGGAAGAAGATCCAATACCCTCTGAATCCATAAATCACAAAGCCCTGGCTACCCAAGTTGAAGAAAAGGATGATTGGGTCATTGATAGTGGCTGCTCTCACCACATGACAGGTGACAAAAACAAGTTTGTTGATTTGGAAAGGTATCAAGGAGTGGTAAAGTTTGGTGATAACTCTGCAGGTAGAATCAGAGGTAGAGGAACTATTTCTTTTGATGGAAAGAACAAAATCGGTAATGTATTATATGTTGAAAGATTGAAACACAATCTTCTAAGTGTGGGACAGTTGGTGGACAAAGGCTATGATCTCAGATTCAAGAATGGAAAGTGCAAAATCTTTGAAAGTTCTGGAACAGAGATTGCATTCGGTACCCAAACCAAAGGTAACATCTTTCACTTAGCTGGTACTGGTAAAAGTTGCTTATTTGTTCAAATTGATCAGAGTTGGTTATGGCATAAAGGAATGTGTCATGTGAACTTTGATAATATCATCAAGATAAGTAATATTCAAGCTGTAAGAGATCTTCCAAGATTGGTAAAACCTACAAATAGTTTGTGCAAAGAATGTCAGTTGGGTAAACAAAGCAGAAGCTCATTCAAAAGCAAGGAACAATCTTCTACCAGATTATTAGACTTGGTTCACACTGACTTATGTGGTCCGGCAAGAATCAAGAGTGTGCAAGGGGATAGATACTTCATGTTGCTAATTGATGACTATTCTCGGATGATGTGGGTAACCTTTTTGAAAGAGAAATCAGAAGCTCTTGAGAAATTCAAAATATTCAAGGCTATGGTGGAAAATGAGACCGGATTAAAATTAAAGTGTCTGAGGTCTGATAGAGGTGGAGAATTCACATCCAGTGAGTTCATAAACTTTTGTGAGAAACATGGAATAAAGAGACAGTTGTCAGTCCCTAGAACTCCACAGTAGAATGAAGTTGTTGAGAGAAAGAACTGAACCATCTAGGAAGCATCCAGGACCATGATGATGGAAGCAAATGTTCCTCAGATCTATTGGAGAGAAGCTGTCAGCATTGCAGTCTACACTCTCAACCGAGTACAAATTAGAAACTATACCGGTAAGACTCCTTATGAACTCTGGTTTGGCATTACTCCCACTGTGAGATACTTCAGAGTTTTTGGTAGCAGATGTTACATTAAAAGGGATGAAGATCTAGGAAAGTTTGATGCTAGAAGTGATGAAGGAATATTCTTGAGTTACTCTACTCAAAGTAAAGCATACTGGTGTTACAACAAGAGATTGAGAAAGATTGTAGAAAGTGAAAATGTGAAGGTGGATGAAGAAGTTGAAAGACCCTCAAGAATTCATGAGTATGATGAAGACAATCAGAATGATGTTCAGATTCCAAGTATCCAAGCCTCTTCTGAGAAACAAAGTCAAGTTGATCCGGTAAATCAGGAAGAAGAGATAAATCTCAATGAGACTGATCAAGAGTTAGTGGTGCAAGAAACTCCCAAAGTTCCAAGGTATGTAACTCTGAACCATTCTCAAGATCAAATCATAGGTGACAAAAGCAAAGGAGTGCAAACAAGGAGGAGAATTGCTCAAAATTTAGATGAGTATTGTTTAATTTCAAAGATTGAACCTAAGACAGTAAATGAAGCCTGCAATGATAAAAACTGGACCAAGGCAATGGAGGAAGAACTGATGCAAATTGAGAAGAATCACACTTGGGATCTTGTTCCCAGACCAAGAAACAAAAATATGATTGGAACCAAATGGGTCTTCCGGAACAAATTGAATGAAGCCGGTGAAGTAATCAGAAACAAGGCCAGATTAGTTTGCAAAGGTTACTCTCAAATAGAAGGAGTTGATTTTGAAGAAACTTTTGCTCCGGTGGCAAGAATTGAAGCAGTTAGATTATTTCTTGCATTTGTTGCCTTCAAGGATTTCAAGATGTATCAGATGGATGTCAAATCTGCCTTCCTAAATGGCAATTTGGAAGAAGAAGTGTATATTGAGCAACCGGATGGATTTCAATTATCTGATCATAGTGACATGGTCTGTAAATTAAAAAAGGCCCTGTATGGACTGAAGCAAGCCCCAAGAGCCTGGTATGAAAGATTGGATAAGCATCTCTTGAAGATTGGTTTCAATAAAGGTACTGTTGATAGTAATTTGTATTTCAAAATTGATCATGAAAATATCTTAATTGTTGAAGTATTTGTTGATGATATCATTTTTGGAGGAAGAGACAGTATGTGTAAAAATTTTGCAAGTCAAATGAAAAGTGAGTTTGAGATGTCAATGCTTGGAGAAATAAATTTATTTTTGGGTCTATAAATTACTCAAACAAAGAAAGGAATCTTCATCTCTCAGTCAAAATATGTGAAAGAATTGTTGAGAAAATTTGGGATGGAAGACTCAAAGCTAATGAACACTCCTATGGCAACCGGATGCAAGTTAAGCAAAGATGATGACTCTCCCAAGGTTGATTAGACAAAATATAGGTCAATGATTGGAGGACTATTGTATCTCACTCAAACTAGACCAGATATTATGCAAGTCGTTGGTCTTGTTGTTAGATTCCAAGCTAATCCTAGAGAATCTCATGTTATGGCAATCAAGAGGATTTTTAGATATCTAAAGGGGACAGTTGAGTATGGTCTATGGTATCCTAGAGATCATGATTTCTCTCTTCATGCATATACAGATGCAGATTGGGTAGGAGATGTGGATGACTGGAAGAGTGCCAGTGGTGGAGCATTCTTTTTGGGAAAAGGCTTATTTCTTGGCTAAGCAAGAAACAAGAGGCAATATCTCTGTCTACAACTGAAGCAGAATACATTGCAGTAGCAGGTAGTTGCACTCAAATCTTATGGATGAAGAAGATGCTAAGAGACATTAAAATAGAATATGAGAAGCCTATCACAATTTTCTGTGACAATTCCAATGCAATAAATATTTCTAAGAATCTGGTGTTGCATTCCAAGACCAAGCACATATCTATCAAGTTTCACTTTCTGAGAGAGCAAGTGAACAAGGATGAAGTCAAGTTGGAGTATGTGCCCTCCAAGGATCAGATTGTAGATATCTTTACTAAACCTCTTCCCAAGGACTCTTTTGAGTATCTCAGGGAGAAGTTAGGGGTTATTGCCCCTCCGGTGATGAACTAGGATGCACTAATGTGCATCAGTCCGGTACATATCACAGTCACATCTTGTGGTCTAGACTGATGATGGGGAGCTGCTACTTAGGGGGAGTAGCAAATATGTTTATGAAATGGTAAAATTGCAAGTATGAGCCCTTTTCCATTGATGTCAAAGGGGGAGAGAAGACATGTGAAAAACAAGTGGTTGATGACCAAAGGGGGAGTAGTACAGGAAGAGAAGACATGTGAATAGTTGTTGTTGATAGGGGGAGTTGTGACAGTAAGGAGAAGTTCTTGTCTTGATGGTTTTTCACATCATATGTTGCCATCAATGACAAAGGGGGAGATTTTTGCAAGTATGGGTTTAACCGGTGTTGTCATTGATGTCAACATACTTCTGTTGTATCAGTGATAAAGATTGGATGAGTTATATGTTGAGGATACTGAGAAAATAAGTCTCAATCAGGAACAGTGAAGAACAGTGATGACATCAAGGCAAAAGCTCAAGACAGGTTAAGGATCAGAAAATGTAGATTAAAGGGTTTGTGTATATGAGTCTTAAGATGTTCCAATTAAGATTTCAGAGGTCCGTATGAAGATATGAAGAAGTTGTGATCGATCAAGTAGAACCGGTTCTGGGAGATGTTCAGGAGTGACAGAGTGTTACAAAAAGGTCCGGTGAGATCCGGAAGTGCATTGTCTTGTTCTGCAGATTGGAAGGAGTGTTGGGGGAGTCCTTGTGATGTGTCATCTCAATTTCTTCATGGTTTGAAGGTCCAGAAGAATCTACTCCTTTGTGACAGTCATGACAGACTGTGTTCTTGAGACACCAGATGTAGGAGAGAAGAGATTTGAGTAAGTAGAGGAAGTGTAGATGTTCTTGGTGATTCAGGAAAGCTTGTGGAGATCATTGGATCATGTTCAGTTTGTGTTGTCGGTCTGCATTAGAGTTGGAGCCTGGAATTGAAAGAATACTTCCGGATGAAGGTGTTCTTACTTAGGCTGGCCGACCGAATGAGTTATTCATCTTGCGGATGTTCTTGTGGATGTGTGCCGACTTAGATGTTTGTTCCTAAGTTGATGTCATGTATAAATAAGGGATTACGAAGTCATTTCAGTGTGTGACTTGTGGAGATGAGTGTGTGGTAGCGAGGAGAAGAGCGAAAGGAAGAGCAGAAGGATTTGAGCTTCAATGGAACTGATTCAAGCATGGTGATGATGCTATTTACCAGTTCAAGTATGTAATACTTATTTATTGTAGACAGTGTGTCTCTTGTAGGTAGTGGGCCTCTTGTGAGCAGTGTGCTCGGGTAGTGAGCCCTAATTGGCATGTGCCATCTTATTTCTTTTATTCTTCTAACAGAGAATAACATCTTGGGTTAGTCACCTCGTGGTTTTTTCCTTAACCGGGTTTTCCATGTCAAAATCTTGGTGTTTCATGTGTTGATGTGTTTCTACTCTTGGTTAATTGCATTAAGTTTTTCATGATTGATTTATTGTTATAATGCTAAGTGAATGCAAGTATTGAAAAAGAAAAAAGTTTTGGACAACTGATTCACCCCCCCTCTCAGTTGTCTACCCTAAATCTAACACAAACACCCTATCTTTCATCCCATTACCCTCATATCAATCTTCATCCCCTTATACATCCATGCCATCATACTTATCCACCCAATCAATACCTCCAACTCATCCATCCCCCAACCTTTGTCATGCTAACTTTGATCAAGGGAACACCAATCTAGCAAACCTTATATCTGAAATCCAAAGCTTATAGCAACAACCATTTCCCCATGCAAACCTCCATCCTCCAATCATTCCATCACAACATCCCCCCAACCCTATAAAACTTAATCCATCAAACCATCCATCTCCCAATCCATCAATCCCTATCACCCATCCACCATCAAATCTTCCAATCCTAAGCCCACGACATCCAAAGAATCCTTGTGGGGTTTCCTCTAAAGAACATAAAAAAAAAATGAAAGCAAAGCTATAGAATCCCCCAAACTCCCTATCCCTCCAACACCACCATCTAGTCCAACACCTATCCTTGAACCTATCCACAAACCATCACTACCGAATCCCATCACACAACTATCCAATACTAATCCTAATCCTACACCATCCACCCTTACTATCCATCCATTATATTATTCTTCAACCCATACACTCATGAATGATGTCATCCATTGGCTATTAGAAAGGAATCAAACACCCCCATGCAATCCAACACCCACCAAAGCTCTTGAACAATCTGTAGACACCTAAAATTGGCTTAGGTTGAATTAAGTAAATATTCTAATATTTATCTTAATTCATATTTTCTTCTGTCAATTAAATAAATATTATAAGTTTATTTGATTGATTCATTATCCTACAATTAAATAAAATTATTTTATTTAATTAAATTCCCTAAATTCTTCTAATGTCTCAAGTCCTAAAATCCACCTCATCAATCCACCTCATCTTTCCACCTCATCTCTTCCACCTCACCATGTTGCACATATAATTAAATATTCTTAATATTTAATTAGCTAATATCCTCTATTATCCAAATTGAATTTTTAATTCAAATATTCCCCACCATCTTCCAACAAATAAATTTTTAATTCAAATGTTCCCCATTATCCTCCACTCTTCCCAACAATTGAATTTTTAATTCAAATGTTCCCCATTATCCTCCACTCTTCCCAACAATTGGATATTTAATTCAATTGTCATAACCCATTATCCTCCACCATAAATTCTTAATTCAATTGTCATAACTCACTATCCTCCACTTTAAATTTTTAATTCATCCATTATGAATTAAAGATTCACAAAAAATGAGAGCCATTGATCTCATCTTTTGATCCTCACCCTTCATTACATTTTTAAATATTCTGTAAATAGAACCCTTCTCTAAGCCATTAGAGGGACTTCTTCTGGCATCCTTACTATGCCCAAATTCCTCTAAGGAATCATCATTCTTCTCATTCTAGCCATTCTAGTCATTCTCATATCATCCTCCATCATTAGTGTGTTGAAGCTCATCTTCAATCACACAAAGTATCATAGCCATTTCTCCTTGTCATCTTGAGGAATCGAAGCAAGGAAGCAAGCTCACTGAGGGCCCATCTTCATCATTCAAGATCAAGAAAGAATAGGCAAGCAATGGAAAACAACGGGTAAAGGTTGTAAGTATCTCTTCATGGTTATTTATCCTTCTTCCTTCATATTTCATTGTTGTTTGGGTTAATTTATCTTTATAGATCAATTTGATTTTCCCATTTACATTTTGGCGCCCACCGTAAATGGATAATTTATAGGTTAGTTAGAATGTTTTGTGTTGGTTAGATTAAGAGTCTTGATTTATGCTATCATGTCTTTCTATGCTACTCAAGGATGCCAAAAGCTAGAGATGCCATGATGGGGGCATGATTATTTTCTTTGTCTGCTGCTTGTGGATTAAACTTTAGTAATGTGACGATTTCTGTCTAACGACATGATCGGTAAAAGATCATCGAGGACTCCAAGGTCTAAACATGAAAAGGGGCAATCCTTGTCTGTTGAAAAATGCAAGAAGTACTCAGGTCATCTAGATTCAATTTTGGCTAGATGCTTATATTGACTTCCTAAATCAAAATCCATGTAAGTAATACTCAGGTCATCTCGGTTTAATTATACCTAGATGCTTGTATTTTCTTACAACATAATAAAGCCCAATGATGAAAGCGCTTCAAAATACTTGCTATATCAAGGTGACAAATATTCATATCCATATCCATATCTATATCACATCCAATTGCGTCTTATATTCGTATTCATATCCATATCCATACCGTATCTAATTGCAAGTCTATCCTTAATCCATGCCAATCAAGTCAAATCAATATTCTCAAATGATCCAATCACAATCAATGGTTTTGATCCTTGTCCGGTCGTAAACCATATCGATCAGTTAATCAATCAATTGTCTTATACAGGATGTTACATTGTCGAAACTAGACCAACACACGCGTCTTACATGACATGCTTCATTTCCTGAAACCAGACACTATCCGTCGTGTTGCTCTAGGTATATATCATTCCCCGTCATGACAACACTATCGTATCAAATGTCTTAGACAGGATGTTGCATTGTCGAAACTAGACCCGGAGTCTTATACGACATATCTCATTCCTAAAACCAGACATCATCGATCCATATCATTGGTTTACCGCTCGATAGGGGCAATACCTTGTTTGTGCTTGTGTCATTTGTGCATACTTGTTTACTTGCTTGTGTGTGTTATCATTTTTATCTTGCATTCCATATCATTCATCCCTTTCTTCTGCATTCAACCATTTCATTCCTGTCAACATATCTTATCGTGAGATTGTCTATCTCATGCCTGCCGCCTTCTCTCCGTCCAATCTCCCGAGGGGGCATCCTATCGTCATAACCTGTACCAGGGCCAAACTAGGGCATGTATCATTATCAGACTATTTATTCTTTGAAACAACGTGATAAAACACATTGCTTCAAAGAGGGGCAAAATGTAGATGCCTAAAATTGGCTCAGATTGAATTAAGTAAATATTCTAATATTTATCTTAATTCATATTTTCTTCTGTCAATTAAATAAATATTATAAGTTTATTTGATTGATTCATTATCCTACAATTAAATAAAATTATTTTATTTAATTAAATTCCCTAAATTCTTCTAATGTCTCAAGTCCTAAAATCCACCTCACAACATCCACTTCATCAATCCACCTCATCTTTCCACCTCATCTCTTCCACCTCACCATGTTGCACATATAATTAAATATTCTTAATATTTAATTAGCTAATATCCTCTATTATCCAAATTGAATTTTTAATTCAAATGTTCCCCACCATCTTCCAACAAATGAATTTTTAATTCAAATGTTCCCCATTATCCTCCACTCTTCCCAACAATTGAATTTTTAATTCAAATGTTCCCCATTATCCTCCACTCTTCCCAACAATTGGATATTTAATTCAATTGTCATAATCCATTATCCTCCACCATGAATTCTTAATTCAATTGTCATAACTCACTATCCTCCACTCTGAATTTTTAATTCATCCATTATGAATTAAAGATTCACAAAAAATGAGAGCCATTGATCTCATCTTTTGATCCTCACCCTCCATTGCATTTTCAAAAATTCTATAAATAGAACCCTCTTCTAAGCAATTAAAGAGACTTCTTCTGGCATCCTTACTATGCCCAAATTCCTCTAGGGAATATTCTTCTTCTTCTCAACTTTCTTCTTCATACCATCGTAATGCAGAAATCGTCATAGTCATTTCTCCTTGTCATCTTGAGGAATCGAAGCAAGGAAGCAAGCTCCCTGAGGGCCAACCTTCATCATTCAAGGTCAAGAAAGAATAGGTGACCAATGGAAGCCGCAGAGTAATCGGTTTTGTAAGTTTGTGATTTGTTTATTCAAGCTTGTTATTCGCATTATTTCATTGTTGTTTAGGTTAATTTATCTTTATAGATCAATCTGATTTTCCCATTTACACAATCTACTATCATAAGGCAAGAACCATCATGCAACTATGTTCAAGAACCTATAAGTCAAGCACCTATCACATCCATCCAAACACCCAACACATCTATCTAAATCATTTCCACTTCTACCCAAAAACATGAGCAATGTCAAGAGTCAAATCCAAAACATGTTGAAGCATCAACTTCCTATCCTAATCAAGTTCTAAACACCCCATCTAATCCCATCCCCGATCCCCTTTCGTCTACTGATTCACCTATTAATCCCACACCATATCCTATCACCCCTTTATCATCCCCCATTAATCCTTTACTGCCATCTATCAACCCCATCTCAAATCCATCCTCTTATCCACTTGGAAAAAGCACATTCATCAGTGGTGACTCTCTCGTAGGAGGTGAACAACTTCCATCCACCACCTATCCTCTTCCAACAAATAATGGACTCGCATCTTGTTTCCAAAGCACAAAACATCCCATTGCATGTCACATACTCCAACATATGAACTATCAAGGAAAATGCTTAGGCCTTCATGAACAAGGCATCTTGGAGCCCATCCACACAACATTCCATCCATCCTCACATGGCTTTGGCTATACATCCCAAGGTAAACAATATCAACATGTTGGTACCATCCACCCACCTTCCAAAATCCATTCATCCAATCCCAAACACAGTGCATCTCATCACACCCCCAAACCATATGTCTCTATTCCCCCTCCATTGTCATATCATGAGCAAAAGCATGTGACCATACATCTCCCCCCATCCAACTTACCTCCATTACTCCCAACCCCTAACATCTCCATCCTCAAATCCCCTTATCCTCCCATCCTTCCAACTCCTAAAATTAAATCCTCTTATCCTCCCATCCTCCCAACCCCTAACATCCCTATCCTCAAATCCCCTCATTCATTTAGCCATAAATCCACTTTTAACCCCTCCACCCATAAATACCCTAAAATTCCCAATCAAGACCAACAAAAGCACACATCATCCAAACATGAAGCTTTGACCAAATCCATGGGATTCAAAAGTAATAATTTGAATGCCTCAACTCATATAGCACAAAAGCCTAAAGATGTTATCCCTTCCAAGAAAAATCAAGAATCCAAAAGGCTACCAAAGCCCCCACCGTCAAAATAAAAAAGCAAAAGCAAAAATGGTGTGGGTCCCTAAGCACAAAGAAACAAACAAAATGAGGCATCCACCTCCCAAACCACCCCAAAATTCCAAACATCTTGCTCCCCATCTAAAAATTCCATAATTCCTAAGTCTATTTGGGTCCCTAAAATCCCAAATCAATCATCCAAAAATCCCTTATCCTGATCCCCATTACTACCCACCCCCATCTAAAATATAAGTTTCAAAATACATCACAATGTGTGTAGCCATTGGTCTTGGTTTGCCTCCACCACATGACATTCCTACATAACTCAATCTCTCCATCTTTCATCCACTATCTTGCGTATCTCCCCCATCACATCCCTATGGTCCATGCTTTTGCATAAACCTTGCATAATCCACTATCCACCATCCATTCCATCTTCTCCTATCTACCAACATCCATGCCAATCATCATCCATAATGTTATCCAACATGGGACCATCTTCTTCTTGCCATGGAAACAAATGCTAGAGTCCCCATTCCATCAAAAAAATAAAAAATTAAAAAAAAGGTCAAAAATAGTAAAGAGAAAGATCCGTCCAATGGTGAAAACCACTCCTTGTGGCGCCTTAGGCAAGTACCATGATGAAAACCCCTTATGGGCGTCATGCGTAATTCCTACTCCATTGATTTTGTATCCCTACACTTGGGGGCAAAATCACACCCTTCATCCACATCCATAATATCCTTTGCACATCTTATCCAATATCTTATCCTTATCCCATCATATTCCTATCCACCATTGCCTATTTATCCTATCATTTCCCATCCATTCTATCTAGTATATCTTCCTCATTAGATCTTGATAAAGACAAGGGGCAAAATATCAACAACATGCTTTTGACACCTCTCGGCATACTCCCTTTCTAAGCATATCCTCCATCTATCTACTATAAAACTCATCCTTTCCAAGCATTTACCCGTCATACAAAATTCTAAGCATCATACCTATAATGGAGCATACGATTCCTTACAACTTAGCCCTTGGAGAACATCCTTATCCTCATCTCCCCTCCATCTATCTTGCATACCTATCGCTATCTTCCAATCCATCTATCATGAATCTCCTCTCTACCACCTTCCATTGCCAATCCCTCCATCTACTTATCATGTATCCCTACCCGATCCTTTATCCCCCATCCTATCCCTTATCCGCATGTATCTATCTATCTATCAAAATCTCCTATCCATTATTCTTTCATCACCAATCCCCCTATCCAACCACATCACCTTTACCTCTAGACTTGGTGTTCCCTTGTCATTGGTATCTAGCGCAAAGGCTATCCAAAATCCCTATCTCTATCTTCCAATCCATCTATCATGAACCTCCTCTCTACCACCTTCCATTGCCAATCCCTCCATCTACTTATCATGTATCCCTACCCGATCCTTTATCCCCCATCCTATCCCTTATCCGCATGTATCTATCTTTCTATCGAAATTTCCTATCCATTATTCTTTCATCGCCAATCCCCATATCCAACCACATCACCTTCACCTCTAGACTTAATGTTCCCTTGTCATTGGTATCTAGTGCAAAGGCTATCCAAATGAAATCCAATGCAACCATTATAATAAAAGTATTCCCTATCCAAAAACACAAAAATCCAAAAAAATCAAAATATCCCCAAAAATCCAAAAACAATACAAAATCTAAAAACACCCAAAAAAAAAAATTACAAAAATCCTAGAAACAATCCCACAACATCATCACAATCACCCAAATCATCCAACACATCATTTTCCAACATCATCATATCTATCCTCAATCATCCCACATTACCATCACAAATCAGAACTACATATCATCACCACCCGCATCTTAAAGGGCCTTGAATTCATAGATACAAGGTATGTAGGCAATCTGGAATATGAAAGAAATTTCCAATACTCAGGTACATAAGATGCACCTGTCTAACCCGCTTGGATGGTCCCTATCCCCTGAGCTTACACTAGATCCAAATGCAATTTCCAAGCATTACATTACCTATCAAAGCAATCATACCTTCACAAAAATCATCAACTATCAAATTAGTATCGACCACAACTTGTCACCATCATATCTTGCACTAATCCAACAACATCAACCATCAATATCATCCATCGATTCCCACCTTAGGATATATCATTCCTACAATAGGTTGAATCCATCATCATCCATCTTGGCAAGAGATACAATGGCTATTTGTTTGGTTTGTTGTTCTTTTGGTTCTTGATTTTTATCTTTTGTCCTATTCGAAGATCACATCAAAACTACCTTGATCTCACTATATCATGGTATGTGGCGAAGACATCTAGAATGAGGCATAGACTTGCTTTCATATGTTCTGTTTGTGGGTTGGTCTCATTACTCCAAGCTAGTATTCATATCTTGTGGATCGTAGGGTCAGTTCTAGCATATTGATCTCCTTTTGCATCTAAGGTTCTTCATACCTTTTGTGTATTAAGGGCTTATGCTATGAGTCCCCTTCCCTCGCCTAGACAAGGTTGTACTATCTTGGGCATACATGGGATCATCCCTTTGTTTGTGTCTCTAGTCCATGCAAATGTTAGATAAACATCATCACACCGGGCTTCTATACCTTGGTGAAAATATTCACTTTCCTATAACAGACCTAGGATTGCTCTAAATCTTTTTCAACACAATGATCATCCGTCAACTAGTCTACTCGAAAATCATCAATCTCTCATCTCACCCCTTATCTGTGTTCTTGCAACCCGTCTATCCTCTCGAGGGGGCATCACCCTTACCAATCATCCCTAAACCTTACCCTATTCTTCTAAGCCAAAACATTTTTCTATCCAATCCAACTCTATATTTTAACTTCTTTGAAATAATGTTACGTAGCCGCAACACCACAGTCATATCTCGAAGGGCATATTTTCCCCTTATATGATATCTACTTCACGGTCAGATCGAAACCCTAAATGAGATCAGGCTCATGGGCCATCTTCTTCACGAAACTGAGTATTCAAGCATATGAGACAGAAAGTTTTGGATTAGACTTACCACTCAAATATGAAAACGAAAGTTGAAGTGGAGGCTCAGTTAATGTCATGGAAAATACTGCATTGCAAACTGCCCTTGGTGACAAACTGAAATGTATTATGGACCCACCAACTGCCCGTTTTGTAATTGTCCTGAAAGTATGAGACATTTTTTTTGGGATTGTTTGTTTGTTCAAAAACAATGGAATGCTATTTTTGGTCATCGGTTAAATTGGAAAGAGACTTTATTAGGTGTGGGTTTGCATAATAATGTTTTTGTAGATTCTATTAGATGAGCTAATCTTATTGCATGTCTCGAAAATTAGATGTGTGATGATTTTTGCTAATTTTAACATTCATTAAGAAACAATAGTTTTTAACGCTTTAAGCTAATGGTTGTTTTCAAATTGTTTCCACATTTGCTCAATTTTAGGGGAAGGTAACTTAAAGCTCAATCTTCAATTACAGCTTATCAAAATGCAATTAACTCTTTTCCAGAATAAAAAGATTGTGGGTTTAGTAGGAAAAACGGATAGAGTTTTCCAAATCATTGACTTTACAAGTTTACAGCTACAGGGTGTTTTTTAGCAACATTTTCAGGGTTTGTATTGGGACTCCAAGGTCATGGATTGCCTTTCGGATATTGGAGTAGATTGTTTAATGTAACATGGTTTTTATGTCAGCACTTTCTTCTGGGTTGTGTTACTGAGCAGAGGATGATTTTGTGCACTTGTGTCTGTTCACTGTGGCAGGTTTTTGTTTAATTATTATCTACCTTCATGGTTCCTTCTACAAACCTTGAACATAGGAATCTTATTTGATATTGTTCTCTTTTTTTAATTGTGGGTTGAGTTTAGCTCAGTTCCTTCAGTTAGTTGCAGACCATGAATGTGATCTACAAATTTGCGATTTTTGTTTAAGGCCATTTCATTTTTGGAGAAGTTTCTTGGTTCTTTGATATGGGAATTTATTTTACACTGTTAAAGGTCTTGGTGCACATAGTGTCCTGCTACTGTAGGGAAACTATCTTCTGTGTATTTGGTGTTGTACAATTCATTGTGAGGTTGTAAATTAATTTTGTTAGCAAGGCTGCGAGCTTTATGTTATTTATGTTGCCCTTGTTCTATTTTTTATGCTGCCCCTGTTCTGTTTTCAATGGTTTGATAGCTCTCTGCTACTTTTCCCTTGTTCTATTTTTTATGTTTTCAGTAGCTCTCTGTTGATTTTCCCTTGTTTTATTTTTTATGCTGCCCCTGTTCTATTTTTAATGTTTTCAGCATCTCTCTACTGCTTTGCCCTTGTTCTATTTTTTATGCTTCCCTTGTTCTATTTTTTATGCTTCCCTTGTTCTATTTTTAATGTTTTCGGCAGCTCTCTGCTGTTTTGCCCTTGTTCTATTTTTTATGCTGCCCCTGTTCTATTTTTTATGTTTTCGGCAGCTCTCTACTGCTTTTCTCTTTGTAATTTTGCATTGTTTCAATACAAAAATGTTTCAACCATAGCATGCATTCAAAAAACATTTCCCATCAATTGATTTATGATACAAGAAAAAAGAGTGAATGGGATAATTTGATCCATCATTCAAATCAAGAAATAAACCATACCAGTGAGCTCAAACAGTTTACAAATCATAGAGGAGACATTCATTTCAATTTTAGATGATAAAATTTAATAGATTACTCTGATTCAAAAAGGTCCACATTTTGAGAAGCCACACAACTTAGCCTTCCCTTCTATTATGGACCATAAAATTTGCACAACTGACATGTTGCCATAGAAACATCCTCTCTTTTCAGAGAAAGATTAATTGTTGGATACAACATTAATGAAAAATGTTTCTTCTTTATCTAGAGAATCAACCAGAGGTCAGGTTAGATGCCATTTACAAAACAGTTATAGTCGAGGTAGATTAATTACAACATCAATGGTGGGATAAATCTCTTACCTACGTTACATGGCTCCCACCCAAATATGGCTCTCACGATATCGGGAGGAGGCATAACCCCCCACCCATCCCCATACACGAGCAAAGCCTCATATTCAAACCCCGGCATATTTATCAGGTTGAATTAATGCTAAAAAGATTTTCCAAGTCGAGAGGAAGGACCAGACAATTCTAATACTAAAAAGATTTCGTGTGTCCACTAGGTCAAAAGATTTTATGCGTCTTATCATCAGTACAAATTGGTCGAGCAAGTCAAAAGATTTCAAATCTAATCATATGATGTCTAAACAAATTTTGTCCACCAAAGAGGGAGGATAATCATACAATCTGTTGAGCATTACTCTGATTCAAAAAGGTCCACATTTTGAGAAGCCACACAACTTAGCCTTCCCTTCTATTATGGACTGAAATTTTTTAACCTCAACATCATTGAATAATTTCATATGGCCTTCAGAACCACCTTTTACTGTATGTTGCAGAGTAGCAACATGACACTTTTGCCATGACTTATAACCAAAGAAATTCTTAAGACTTTTAGACTTATTAAACATATTAGCAAGACTATCAAGAATATCTCTATATATTTTAGAGGGTTTAATCTTAGGGACATTGAATTCCTCATTAACAAACCTATTATTAGAAACATCTTCTAATGCATTTCTTGATTCTTCTTGCATAGAAAAGGTCTGTTCACTATCAGGAAAGAAATTAGTAAAGCTAACCTCGTTGTGATCTTTTGTATGTTCTTCAGGTGGTATGCCTGATCCAGATGTAGAAGCTCCGTCCATCGTATTCGCTCAAATCTGTGCTCAAATCCATGCTCAAATTACCAGATTACTGCCTTGGATGCCTTAACTACGCCTGACAATGGCTTAAACACGAGACTTATAATAAGGACTTGCAACATGAAATGATGGTAAGAGCAATATGGAGAGCATTACAAAGAGCAATACATCTTCTGTACTTTACTTCTAACAAATGAATAGATATAGTCACTCAAAGACTGTAACTACGAATGCAATAACAAGATTAATCAAACTCTGGCTCTAATACCAACTTTTTATAACAGCTACAAATGAGAACAAGACGAAGCGGAATATATTATAGATCACCAATCAGGATTACAAGATTCTCATATTACAATGCTCGTTGGAAATAAATGAAAGCAAAACCTAAAGCTTTCAAGACTTCTGAGTTTCTAATTTCTGTGGATGCAGAAAGAGCATACTTCTCTGATCTCTTTAGCTTTTCTAAAAGACTCATCTATCTTAAAACTTGAACTCTCTAGACTAGACTTCCTATGGGAGACTTATTTACTCCAGACTCGAATGAAGAATGAGGTGGCCTTACGTCCTTTATATAGAAAGGCAAGGCAGATCTTTAACCTATTCTCATAAGTCTGAGTTTCAAGTCCGACCATACCAAGTCGACACATAGAAAATCTTTATTCGAAGGGTTACCCATGTGAGGATAAGGTTCCTCTGGTGGGACTAAATAACCCATGAACTGGAATAAAGATGGACAGAAAAGACCACTAAGGAATCTACTTTTTACAAAGTTGCCTTTTGATCACGAGAGGCATATCTCGTGCATATTGTGAGACACGTATGCTTTCCCTTTTTACCGTGGTATGGTCCACACCTATCCTTTGCCATGAAGAGATAGATAACTTCGATTAATGACAAGCCACATCCATTAGCTAGAATGATTGCTAGGGTCATTGTTTCTTAGATCAGTATCAGGATCATTCAGAAAGGCACAGTTAGGACAAGTCTGAAAGCCGAATGAGGTGTATAGCCTGGAAGAATTCCTTCATGTTGTAGATTAGAGTTGGAAGCTTGTTGAGGAACTGAAGTAGGACATGATTCTTTCCATATGATACTCATTACCTTAAGTTTATAGGGGCCATAAATTCCATGATCTCGGGCACTGCTGTCATTTCTATCCATGCAATAGGTTTTTGTGTGTATCCAAATAGGCATCCTGGATACGTACAAATGCTGAAGCTTGCTAGGCACATTCCAATACTGAAATCTAGATCCAAATCCTGTTGGTCCATAAGTTTGGACCATGTGTCGGCTTATTAAATTCTCTGTGTAGGATCCAAAAGTTAATTTGAAAACACATCCTGAGTAGGATGATGTGCCGGTAAAGTCCATTCCTTCTGGAGGATGATAAGGACCTTGAAACATATCTCTGATTAAGTTTTTTCCTCCTTCATGGTCAAGCCATCAATCCATTCTGTGAACGAAAGGATTGAGGAAGCGAACTGGTAGAACAAAGTCTTCACACCAATTCTGCAGGAAATCTTTGACTTCTAGATCAATTGCTTCACATTAAGCCGAAAATTCAAAGAAGGGTTGGATGGTCCATAAATTCTTAGTGTTTAGCTATTTAGCAACTATCAAGTAGCTAAACCTGTCATGCAAGAAATCGTTAGCCATTTAAAAATTATGCCTTTCCCACATAGCAAAAGGATTGGTGCTCCATTCTTGACAACTGTTCTCATACCACCTGTGTTCTCTAACTTTGATAGTATTAACTCTACCAGTAGCTTTGGGAGGACCTTCAACAAAGAGATCATGTTCTAGTTTTGGTGCAGTGTGACCTTCACGAGAAAGGAAATCTGCAAAAATATTATTAGAACTAGGAAGGTGTACAATTTCAAAATCAAAGTTATTTAGAAATTGAGCCCATCGTAATAGCCTTCCTCTAACAACTTTATCTTTGGATTCCTTCCTAAAGAATCCCTTGAGATTTTGCAGATCACTACGGATTAGGAAGGGCTTATCTGCAACAAACATTTGAAAGGCCTTTAGAGTATTAATGACAGCAAGAATTTCTTTATGTGTGTTGTGATAGTTAAGCTCACTATTCTTGAAACTACCAGAAATATATCTAACAATTTCTTCTCGGCCTCGAGGCATCTTTTCTTTCAATATGCCTGCCCATGCAAATTCACTTGCATTTGTTTCCACAATCTTGGGACCATCTCCTGGCAATCTTAAGGGTGGAAGTTCAGAGCATTTCTTCTTAATTCTTTTAATCATGGCATCATGTAATTCGGACCATGGCGGCGGATTCTTTCCAAGTAGTTTATTCAGCTCAAGCCTGTCTTTTGCAAGCTTATAATAGAATCTAGCTATATAATTTACAAGACCCAAAAATCTTTGTAATTCTTTTATATTAGTTACCTGAAGATTTTGAATCCTTGTTAGAATGTGGGGTTGTGCTTCCATTCTACCCCCTGGAGAAGCTTGATGCCAATGAAAAAAATTTCTTTCTGAGCAAAATAGGACTTGGTTGGGTTAACAACAAGACCATGCTCCTGACAAATGTGGAGAAATTGATGAAGATGCTACAAATGCTGATTCATATCCTGGCTAAAGACAAGAATGTCATCAATATAGGGTAGAATAAACTTTACATAAGGACAAAAAATAAGATCCATCTTCTACAGGAAGATAGATGGTGTTGTTTTGATACCAAATGCAAGGACTTTCCATTCAAATAGTCCTTGTGGCACTGAGAATGTTGTTTTATAGAAATCCTCAGTTTTTAGACAAATCTACCAGAAACCCTTTGTGAGATCAAACTTTGAGTAAATATCACTTCCCTGAATTGTTTGCCAAATGTGATCTTTACTAGGAAGTGGATGACGATTGTCTACCAGGCATTCATTTAAAGGCTTATAATTTACAACAAGCCTTTTTTCTGTAAGTTCATTTCCATTTTCATCATACTTAGTGACATACATAACATGGCAGCAAAATGGAGAGCTAGAAGATCTAATAATATCCATATCAACTAATTCCCTGATTTCTTTTCTACAAATTTTGGTTTCATGCATGCTCATGAGGAAATAGTTGGCCTTTGCTTTAGGAGCGATTTCATTACCTGCTGCGTCGCGTTTGAGCGGTAGACTACAGGACAAGTTTCTCTTCTGTTTCTTCAGATCTTTCGTAAGAACAGTGGCTGAAAATTCTTCTTTCAGCTTATCCAGTGGTTCCTTTGTTGCTTCCAGTTGTTTAGCAATCCACAACTTATTTTCTTTCTTCTTTTTTGGAACTTCAATCTTGGTGGTGAATGCAAGATCTTGGGAAGGTGTGGCATCTAAAATGTACCCTACAAAGTCATGAATGTAGAATCAATTGTAATTGGTTCCCAATTCCGCATTGCTTTACTGCCAATCACACCATCATATCCATCTACCTCATAATGGACAAAAGTGAGGTCTTCAATAAATCCATTTCCTAACTGAATAGGAACTCTACAAATTAGTTTAGATTCAAATTTACCTTTACCAAAAACAAGTTATGTGGTTCCTTCAATCCACAAATCTGTTGGAAAATAATTATATCTGGTTACATTCACATCCCCTCCAGTATCCCATAAAAATGCTAATGGATAAAGATTTATACTTGGAGGGTGAATGGTAAGAATAACACCTAGACATGTAGTAGTTTTCTTATTACATTGGTAGGCATGTACTTGTTGCTGACTGCTACTGCCTTCTTCAATATAAGGAGCCAGATTAGGAATAAGGATTGGACTTTTAGAAGAGTCTTATGTTGTTGGAACCAGTGGACTATATGGCCTTTCTTCACAGAAAAGTTGTTCTTCTTGAGCAGAGATTTCTTTTGGCAGCTGACAGGAACTTGACTGGTTGAATTGATTAACATATTTATCTAATTCCTTAGAGCGTTCCATTTCTTCAACAAGATTGACATTTTCTTCTTCGTCAATCTCTTCAATTTTAGCACGGGCTTGTTGGATGACTTTCTCTAGAAATATCTTTCTTTGTCTCCTCCAAAGCCTTTGAGCCATACTTCCTGTTGAAGGTACTGTATCTAAACCTCTCTGTACTATAGGTGCTGTTAACTCTTATGGAGTAACTGGTTGGGCATAGTTAAGCACAGGTGTTCTTCTAGCTGGATGAAACCTAGGATTGTCTTCTTTCAATAGAAAGTGTTTCTTGTTATTAAGCTGTTCTAGCTTACTAGTCAGCTTTTTCCAGGTTTCTTGACCCATATCCATCTTGTTGAGTCGGTCTTCAATTTGGATAATTTCTTCTATTACCTTATCCAACTCTGCTCTAGTGTTTCTTCTTAACATTCTACAGAAAAAATGAATTATCATAATCAGATGAATCTGATTCTTCTTCTTGAACCTTGGTTTGGTTCACCATTGCCTGCTCAGGGGAAGACACATATTCAGCCTCATCAGATTCAGATTCTATTTTAGAAAGAGTAATATCTTCTGAATCTGAGGGATATCCATTGATAAATTCATATTCATCATTATCTTCAAGTCCTATGGCTTTGGCAGCTCGGATTTTACCCTTATTCTTTTTCTTGTTTCGTTCTAGACATTTATTTGCATAATGCTTTCCTTCGCAAATATAGCAAGTGGGTTCCTATTTCTTTCCAAAACCTTTTTTTATCTTTTTTCCTGAAATAGCTTTTCTTTTTAGGATACCTGTTGTATTTCTTTTTCTTCTTCTTATAAAATGACTTGTCACTTTTATCAAAATAATCTTTAGAATAAGACTTGTAAGATTTACACTTTTCAGGAAATTGATTTGAGGGCATAATCTGGTAACAAGCAGAAGTAGAGAGTAAAGGTTTTACCTTTTTCATTTCTTTACACTTCTGGCTTTCTTGATAGATTTCTTCATTTACTTCTGTCAAAAACTGAACCAACTGAGGAAATGTTAATTCTTTCATTTCAATGTTTTTAGTTACAAGATTTTCTAAGACTTTTTTGTGATAGAATTCCCCTATCACATCACCAAAACTTTTCAGAAAAGTTGTGAACATAAACTCATGGTTTTGTTCACGGCCTGATTGATAAAAAATTTTATACTGCTCTTTACAGTATTCATTAAAGTATTTCAAATCTTTACACTTGCCTCTGATGAACTGGTTATAGACAAGTTTTTCTCTGGTGTTTGTTTTTCCAACAAACAGATGTGTTAACTGAGCACACACCTGATCAGTTCCTCTTGCTATCGGGTTTTCTCTGAAGTTGTCTTCTAATCTATCCCAAACATTTCTAGCAACTCCAGTCATAGAATTGAGAGCTTGTTTAATTACCTGAGCTTCGTCAGCTCCTATATTAGTGGACATATAATTAGTGATCCAGGGGCGCATGGCATCTATTCCTCTCATATTCTCAACATCCTCAAAATTATCAAAGTTTACTAGAGGAGGAGTGTCATCTTTGTAGGACTAGATGTTCTTGAAGGGATCTACTAGGTTTGAACCATTAGGATTAGTTCCACTAGCATAAGCCATTTGAAATTTGCCTTTGGCCTTTTCATCATCTGTGGTGTTTCTAAGCTTACCAGTAGATGAATCATACACCTTTTCAATAACAGGCCGCCTAACAATCGTAGAGAGTTTGGGACCCTCATATTGAGCCTATAGATAGCCTTGTGCACTAGACGGGAAGTTTAACACTTTTGTATGTTGCTGGACTTGTGATTGTTTCAGTGTTAAAACCATAGTTTGTATATCTGATGATTCTTGGACTATAGAATCTTTTATCAACATGTGATTTTTAGGTACACACTGAACTTCCTATTGTACAACATCTATCTTATCCTCAGTGTGCTTCATCTAAATTTTGTAGTTGGACAACTGCGAACTTAAGACATCATTATCTAATTTGTTTTCCGCTCTAACTCTTTGCAGCATTTTCCTATGAACTTCAATTATTTTCTGTTTGGTGACCCACCACGTTTATGCATGTGATTTGAATTGGGCATAAGAGCTTTTGAGCTCTTGAACCTCATCTTGAAGCTGTTTAATGAGATCATTTTCAAGCCTTTCTAAGAATGCAACAACAATGTGCATATTTTTCTGAACAGAAAGAAGTTGTTTTTCTGTACAGAGGGCTTGAACTTCTTCCCATGTCTTCCTATCATGGAGTAATAGGAGGTTTTTTCTTAGACACAATTTGGTCCAATTCAAAAGCTTACTCTGACTAGACCCTTGAACCTCGCCTATAGGTGTAACATGTAAAGGCCAAAAATCTACTTGGTAGTGACCCGACAAATCCCTAATCATGAAATATTTGAATGGAGGGATGGTTCCAGGTACAATATAGGTTCCAGAGGGTGTAGTGACAGATTTTTCACTGGTTTCTTTTATATCTTGTTTCGGGATAGAAGCAGATCTACCGAAAATCATGGACAGACAACCAGCAGGTAGATGGAAAATAAAAGAACATTTTTCACATTTAAAAAACCCATTGTCTAGGGCTGAGTACTGATCATGTGGACATGGAGGAGGTGCAAAAGAAGAACTGGGTCCAGGAGTATTAGAAACAGGTTTTTTAATAGAAGGAATTTTAAACAAATCTTCAAAGCCTTTTCCAAGCTGCAAACGAACACTTTGGGATCTGTGGTACATAGACGAAACAGGGTTATTATGATCAAAAGTACGTTCCATTCTCCTAGACAGAGTGCGTCCAGAGGAGAATCTAATAACGGCCTGGTCATCTATTTCTTCCAGAGTTACACCACGTAACTGAGGCGGCTTTTCTAGAGGTGGTTGACAGTCCTTATCCCAGAGATCTAAGGTCCACTCTTGAGGTAGCTGGATGCTAGATTTTATAAATTATCCCATGCTTTGTTAGTATGTGTCTGTGACTCCATGGCTGAAGGGTCACTATATATTGGCTACTTATTAGATTTCACTGTAAGTCTTAAAGATGCAACCCTGAATGATGTCCTCACATATCAGTTTCGAACCATTGTCAATAGATCATTCCCTTGTCTTTATAGTTCACTACCGTCTGTATAATAAAGTCATCCCTCTTATGATGAACCCTAGAAGAGCTCAGGGAATAGAAGGTTTGTCTACTGTGTGGAAATCTACCTCAAAACACACCCAACTCACAGCGCCCAAAATTATCCATCATAAGGATATCTAGCTACCTCAAGAGTGGGCCTTAGATCTCTGGGATAAGGACTATCAACCACCTCCAGAAAAGCCTCCTCAGTTATGTGGTGTAACTCTGGAAGAAATAGATGACCAGGCCATTATTAGATTCTCCTCTGGACGCACTTCGTCTACGAGAATGGAATGTACTTCTAATCATAATAACCCTATGCCATTTGTGTACCACATATCCCAAAGTGTTCGTCTGCAACCTGGAAAAGGCTTTGAAGATTTGTTTAAAATTCCTTCTATTAAAAAACCCATTTCTAATACTCCCGGACCCAGTTCTTCTTCTGCACCTCCTCCATGTCCACATGATCCATACTCAGCCCTAGACAATGGGTTTTTTAAATGTGAAAAATGTTCTTTTATTTTCCATCCACCTGTTGGTCGTTTGTCCATGATTTCTGGTAGATCTGCTTCTATCCCAAAACAAGATATAAAAGAAACTAGTGAAAAATCTGTCACTACATCCTCTGGAACCTATACTGTACCTGGAACCATCCCTCCATTCAAAGATTTCATGATTAGGGATTTGTCGGGTCACTACCAAGTAGATTTTTGGCCTTTACATGTTACACCTATAGGTGAGGTTCAAGGGTCTAGTCAGAGTAAGCTTTTGAATTGGACCAACATGTGTCTAAGAAAAAACCACCTGTTACTCCATGATAGGAAGACATGGGAAGAAGTTCAAGCCCTCCGTATAGAAAAACAACTTCTTTATGTTCAGGAAAATATACACACTGTTGGTGCATCCTTAGAAAGGCTTGAAAAGGATCTCATTAAACAGCTTCAAGATGAGGTTTAGGAGCTCAAAAGCTCTTATGCCCAATTCAAATCACATGCAGAAACGTTGGTGGGTCGCTCAACAGAAAACAATTGAAGTTCATAGCGAAATGCTGCAAAGAGTTAGAGCAGAAAATAAATTAGATAATGATGTCTGCAGTTCGCAGTTGTCTAACTGCAGAATTCAGATTAAGCACACTGAGGATAAGATAGATGTTGTACAACATGAAGTTCAACATGTATCTAAAAATCACATGTTGATAAAAGATTCTATAGTCCAAGAATCATTAGATATATAGACTATGGTTTTAACACTGAAACAATCACAAGTCCAGCAACATACAAAAGTGTTAAACTTCCCGTCTAGTGCACAAGGCTATCTACAGGCTCAATATGAGGGTCTCAAACTCTCTACGATTGTTAGACAGCCTGTTATTGAAAAGGTGTATGGTCCATCTACTGGTAAGCTTAGAAACACCACAGATGATGAAAAGGACAAAGACAAATTTCAAATGGCTTGTGGTAGTGGAACTAATCCTAATGGTTCAAACCCAGTAGATCCCTTCAAGAACATCCAGTCCTACAAAGCTAACACTCCTCTAGTAAACTTTGATAATTTTGAGGATGTTGAGAATATGAGAGGAATAGATGCCATGCGCCCCTGGATCACCAATTATATGTCCACTAATATAGGAGCTGACAAAGCTCAGGTGATTAAACAAGCTCTCAATTCTATGACTGGAGTTGCTAGAAATGTTTGGGATAGATTAGAAGACACCTTCAGAGAAAACCTGATAGCAAGAGGAACTGATCAGGTGTGTGCTCAGTTAACATGTCTATTTATTGAAAAAACATACACCAGAGAAAAACTTTCCTATAACCAGTTCATTAGAGGCAAGTGTAAAGATTTGAAATACTTTAATGAATACTGTAAAGAGCAGTATAAAATTTTTTCTCAATCAGGCCATGAACAAAACCATGAGTTTATGTTCACAACTTTTCTGAAAAGTTTTGGTGATGTGATAGGAGAATTCTATCACAAAAAAGTCTTAGAAAATCTGGTAACTGAAAACATTGAAATGAAAGAATTGACATTTCCTCAGTTGGTTCAGTTTTTGACAGAAGTAAATGAAGAAATCTGTCAAGAAAGCCAGAAGCGTAAAGAAATGAAAAAGGTAAAACCTTTACTCTCTGCTTCTGCTTGTTACCAGATTATGCCCTCAAATCAATTTCCTGAAAAGTGTAAATCTTGCAAGTCTTCTTCTAAAGATTATTCTGATAAAAGTGACAAGTCATTTTATAAGAAGAAAAAGAAATACAACAGGTATCCTAGAAAGAAAGGCTATTTCAAGAAAAAGGATAAAAAAGGTTCTGGAAAGAAATGGCAACCCACTTGCTATATTTGCAAAGGAAAGCATTATGCAAATAAATGTCCAGAACAAAACAAGAAAAAGAATTAAGGGTAAAATCTGAGCTGCCAAAGCCGCAGGACTTGAACATAATGATGAATATGAATTTATCAATGGATATCCCTTAGATTCAGAAGATATTACTCTTTTTGAAACAGAATCTGAATCTGATGAGGCTGAATATGTGTCTGCCCCTGAGCAGGCAATGGTGAACCAAACCAAGGTTCAAGAAGAAGAATCAGATTCATCTGATTATGATAATTCATTTTTCTGTAGAATGTTAAGAAGAAACACTAGAGCAGAGCTGGATAAGGTAATAGAAGAAATTATCCAAATTGAAGACTGACTCAACAAGATGGATATGGGTCAAGAAACCTGGAAAAAGCTGACTAGTAAGCTAGAACAGCTTAATAATAAGAAATACTTTCTATTGAAAGAAGACAATCCTAGGTTTTAGCCAGCTAGAAGAACAACCGTGCTTAACGATGCCCAACCAGTTACTCCATAAGAGTTAACAGCACCTATAGCACAAAAAGGTTTAGCTACAGCACCTTCAGTAGGAAGTATGGCTCGAAGGCTTTGGAGGAGACAAAGAAAGATATTTCTAGAGAAAGTCATCCAACAAGCCCGTGCTGAAATTGAAGAGATTGACGAAGAAGAAAATGTCAATCTCGTTGAAGAAATGGAACGCTCTCAGGAATTAGATAAATATGTTAATCAATTCAATTAGTCAAGTTCCTGTCAACTGCCAAAAGAAATCTCTGCTCAAGAAGAACAGCTTTTCTGTGAAGAAAGGCCATACAGTCCACTGGTTCCAACAATAGAAGACTCTTCTAAAAGTCCAGTCCTTATTCCTAATCTGGCTCCTTATATTGAAGAAGGCAATAGCAGTCAACAGCAAGTACGTGCCTACCAACGTAATAAGAAAACTACATCATGTCCAGGTGTTATTCTTACCATTCACCCTCCAGGTATAAAGCTTTATCCATTAGCATTTTTATGGGATACTGGAGCAGATGTGAATGTAGCCAGATATAATTGTTTTCCAGTAGATTTGTGGATTGAAGGAACCACATAACTTGTTTTTGGTAAAGGTAAATTTGAATCTAAACTAATTTGCAGAGTTCCTATTCAGTTAGAAAATGGATTTATTGAAGACCTCACTTTTGTCCATTATGAGGTAGATGGATATGATGGTGTGACTGGCAGTAAAACAATGCAAAATTGGGAACCAATTACAATTGATTCTACATTCATAACTTTGCAGGGTACATTTCAGATGCCACGCCTTCACCAAGATCTTGCATTCACCACCAAGATCGAAGTTCCAAAAAAGAAGAAAGAAAATATGCTGTGGATTGCTAAATAGCTGGAAGCAACAAAGGAACCACTGGATAAGCTGAAAGAAGAATTTTCAGCCACTGTTCTTACAAAAGATCTAAAGAAACATAAGAGAAACCTGTCTTGTAGTGTACCGCTCAAACGTGACGCAGTAGGTAATGAAATCACTCCTAAAGCAAAGGCCAACTATTTCCTCATGAGCATGCATGAAACCAAAATTTGTAGAAAAGAAATCAAGGAATTAGTTGATATGGACATTATTAGATCTTCTAGCTCTCCATTTTGCTGCCATGCTATGTATGTCCCTAAGTATGATGAAAATGGAAATGAACTTACAGAAAAAAGGCTTGTTGTAAATTATAATCCCTTTAAATGAATGTCTGGTAGACAATCGTCATCCACTTCCCAGTAAAGATCATATTTGGCAAACAATTCAAGGAAGTGATATTTACTCAAAGTTTGATCTCACAAAGGGTTTCTGGTAGATTGGTCTAAAAACTGAGGATTTCTATAAAACAACATTCTCAGTGCCACAAGGACTATTTGAATGGAAAGTCCTTCCATTTGGTATCAAAACATATTGCCATAGAAACATCCTCTCTTCTCAGAGAGAGATTAACTGTTGGATACAACATTAATGAAATTACATGCCAGATCAGAGTTTTAAAATGGCAGTACCGCCTGCAATTAAAATAATCGAAGTAGACAAAAACAAAGAATAGAGGAACCAAACATAAGGTTCTCTGCCCAGACCTTCAATTCATGTTGGAATACACCAAAAGCTATCTCATATATAGCCGAACAAAACTAGGGATTGTTTACAAGTGATACACTGCACCAGAGAGGAAAAAAAGCTTTATTTAAGACTACTCTATCAACCAACGCAATTGCTCAAGCTTGTAGGAGAAACCCATTTAATTACAATTTGAACTATATAGAAAACCACCCTTCTATATAAAATAGAAGAAACTACTTCTTAACCCTTCCTTTCTAAGTGAAGAATTCCAAACAAAAGTGATTAAAATTTTATTAAGCACATTAATCATTGCCTCAACTTCCATTTACTTGGTGATACTTGGGTGATCTCAATTTACTAATGAAACTCGTAGATACTGATTTCCAACCATGTCCAACTCCCCAACCAAACTTTCCGACCTTCATAACGAACTGAACTTCCATTTACTTGGTGATACTTGGTGATACTTGGTGATCTCAATTCAAGAACGCTAAGCAGTCTAACCAGTCTAAACCAGAAGATCATTGCAAATCAGTACACTGTGATCAAACTTATCTCAAATCTGAAGTCTATGATGAAGCCAGTGGAGTATAATTGATGTCCTCCATACTCTTCAGACTACAAGGCGGTCTCATACGTGTAGTTGAAGCATACATAGATCCACAGATTACAAAAGGTTTCTTGCACTGGAGTATACACAGATAGGACAAATCAGAGAGAAAGTAGATGTGTTTTTTCTTTTGGAGTCATATTGCTGGAGATGGTGAGTGGGTGGAAAGCCATTCACATATGAAGGAATAGAGGAAAACGACTCTCACAGTAGGGGTATGATGGTGTGGCTCTTTCTAACCCCAATTATTATGTGGTAGGTGTTGACATCTCTGAAAATGCGATTAAATGAGCACGGGAGGTTCTGCAAATGCTGAGTACTTCAAATTTCTAAAGGAAGATTTTTTTACATGGGCTCCAACAAAGTAGTTTGATTTTTTCTTTGATTACATGTTTTTCTGTGCGTTGGAGCCCCAGATGAGACCTGCCTGAGCAAAGCGTGTAGCAGAACTATTAAAACATGATGGTGAGTTTTTGTGCATGGAAGTATGTTTCAAGATATGAAGGTAACTTGGTAGCAAAATGCTATTTCTAAAAACGGAAGCTTGTTTGGGAAGTATTGGAAGATGGGCTGAAGAGCAAATTAGAAATTCAATGGGGAGATATCACTGGTCTTAAGGCAACCTGTCCTCAAAATGACCCTGGCACCTTTGAAATTGAGCTATCCAGGCTGCCCATATTCTTCAGGGAATCAAATCCTCAACTAAGAAAGCACACAATATGGCAGGGTACCTCGACTTCACCTCTGGTCAAGCAACTCTTTACAAGCTGATTTTTAAACATTAAACTATTAACAATTCAATAGTAAAAACTAAATTGTGGGTGCCGTGGTCTGACAGTCTCTTTTGTTTGAATTTCTGTAATTCTCTGGTTTATACTTCAGCTCCCTGGTTGTCTGGGATGGCAGACTTCGAATTCTATCAGATTTATAATGTATATTTTAATATTATCAATATATTCCTCGTTTTAAAAAATAAACAAAAAACATTGCAAACTCACAACCCTGCTAATAAAAGCCTAGCTCGAAAAATTTTATTTATGTCGCATTAAAAAAATAGGGAACAGTCTATAGCTTTGGAGAATTAAGAAGATTATAGAAGCTCCGCCACTTACAACAATCTATAGCTTTTCTCAGTTACCAACTCTCAACAAAGAAGCCAGAATTTTTAAAGCCGCAGCTGGACCAATCGAATACTTCAACCGCCGCATAAAAACAATTTGTATAATTACCCATATGCACTCGTTACCTCATGAACAAATCTGTGTAGTGTTCATCCAAAGGTACAGTTGAAGAAACAATTAGGCAGAGTTGCTTCAGTGTGGTCAGGGAATATTATATTGTTACGCTCATTCCTGTTACTCCACTGCAATAACCTAGGTTCGAGTCAGATACAAGTTTGAATGCTCTTCCACATAATTATGCTCACAAAGACAACCATAGTTAAGAATTGAAGAGAGTCACAAATCAATTTAAATCTATTTGAACTAGGCTGATACAATCAAACATAGCCCATCACCCCACCTATTGAGAATTGTGGTTGTTGTTGTTGCCTACTCACCGTCACTCAACGAGAAAATTCATTGCCTGAGAAAACTACTTTTCACAAATCCCGTAGAACTCAATTGAAAATGGTTGATACTGATCAAGCATATAGCCCAAATCCCGCAGCCACGTTGGACTTTCCAACCACACATCTGTATACAGAAAGTACATAGTTTTGCATAAACCAAAGACATAATGCTTAAAAATTTTCAGATCAAATCAGTTCATTTAACTAATCAAAGACACGACGCTGAATTCAAGTCGGGAAATCAGGGAGGAAATTGACATCCTACTGCCACATTTGGACGGTGCTTTGTTTTATGGCTGGAAGCTTACACCAAATCAATGTCCACTGAGGAGCGCTCACTTCATGTAATCTTCCTATAAACCTAAAAAAATAAAAGAACGGGTTCCCTCATTATTGATGCAAATGAAATGCTTTTTGTTTCTGTTTCTCCCATTCGTTCAATGCAAATGAAATTCTAACAATAATCTTATCAGGAGGCAGTAGAGAATGATCTGCTAAACAAAATTTCAGACCTTAATTACAAACTAAACTTTTATTTACTTGGAGATAATTGGTGATCCCAATTAAATAGAGAAGCCCTTTGACACTGTTTTCAAGCCAAGTCTGATAGCCAAGCCGCCTCAACTTTATGTTGGACTACACCGAAAGGTATCTGTAGTGTCCCCTTCTAGCAAGCCAAAATTTTCCTTAACCTTGCACAAAATTTCAACTTACAAAAGAGAACATTAATATTCAATTCTTCTTTTCATATCATGATTAGAGTTAAAAACTAAGTATCAAACTCATATATTTTCAACAATTGTATTTACGGCTTATAAATTTTAATCATAATCACATACATTTCATCTCTATACTTATAGTTATGATTCATATGAAGTTTCATATTCATATTCTTTCTCTTATCGTTCCCATACATAATCTAAAGAGAGTTCTTGGTTAGCCCTATCATTAATCAACCTTGTCTTCCACATAAGCATGGTTTGTTAAGGCGTTAACCATCCCACACAGAGGCCCAAAGGTTTCTCCCAACACCAGGGGTCCTTCACCATTTGGCTCAATGGAACTTCACGCAACACCCGGCATTCTTCATCTCATTGAGAGTCACCAACCGTCGGGCACATTTATTATGAGCTCATAATACCATAGGCCCAAGAGCTTCACTCACACCCGGAGTTCTTCGTCTCTTAGCTCAAGGGACTTCACACACACCCGGTGTTCTTCATCCACTTGAGGGTCACCCAGGTGTAATTTTACATCCTTAACTTAACCCCATACTCATGGGTTGATTAAAGTGATTAAGGATGAGGCTTGAACATCCTTTTGATTATATCATGAGTTCGTGAGCCACAATTTTATCAATTTGAGATCTTTACATCTCTATTCTTGTTCTTTCATGGAACCTCAATTTATTCTTATTGATAGCCTCACACTAGGCTTCATTCATTTTATGCTTATTTTTGACATATAAATGGTTTCATTGCCTTAGATTCACATTATTATCATATAGTTTATATCATTCATATTTACTTTCAAGCATGAGACAATTAACCAATACCTTATTTCACTACTAAATATAATTCATTTATTTCTACCATAATTATATTATTCTAACATTATATTTCTCATTCATAATCATGAAATGCTATTTACCTATTGACATATCTTTATTTATTTAATTTCATTCCTTTCTAAATTCATTATTTACCTTACACAATATATACTGAAATATTACTAACATATATTATACTATATAATTCATTATTTACCTTACACAATATATACTGAAATATTACTAACATATATTATACTATATATTTAATTACTTAATGAACAATGTACCTGTGATAGTTGCAGACTTACCTTGGCTGCCCCCCGTGTCTACCTTGTGATATTTTCTGGCTGCGTATTTGATGAATTCAAATGATGTTGCTTCTTTATTTCCTTTATTGAATTCACAGCTGTTTATTTATTTCTTTTTATTACTTTATTCTTCTCACAACCTTTATTTATTTCCATTTCAAGGGATGTGTTCAAAGAGGCATGTCTCTTATTATGTTTGGTGGTAAAAGACATACTTACCCTTTTATAATTTTTATTACTTTATATTAATTCTCTTTTATGGTAAAACTAGTTCTAACCATACATAACTCCATTATCATAAGAGGATAGGTTAAAAGATGTTTATTTATTTTATTTATATTTATATTATATCATTTATATTATAATAAATGATATATTATATATTTTATATTATTTATACTATATCATTTATATCATAATAAATGATATATGATTTATATTATATTATTAGATATATTTATAATATATTATATTTTAATTATAATAAAATATTCATACAATAATATTATTTATTAAATAATATATAATGTATGTAATTATTTTTATCATCCGAAATAATATTTTACAAACCATGTTCAAATCTTTACTTTAACAGTGTCTTGATATGGGGACATGACAGTATCATATCGCTGAACAGAACTGGGGCTTGTTTACACGAAAACAAGCTGTATTAAAACTGCTCTATTCCCAGTCGACACAATTGCGAAAGTTAAATATTCAAGAATAAAATTCCAAGCCTGCAAGACAAACCCATTAAATTGCAACTTACACACTTCCTTCCATATTAGGGAAAACCACCCTGCTATTGAAAAAGGAAAAACTACAATCCTTATTTCAGTTCGCTTCCAGAAAAAAGTGATTTGAGTATATTGATCATTACCTCAACCTTCCCTTCAGAAGGGAAAATACACTGTTGCTAAACAACCAATATCAAAGAGTAATCTTCAACAGAACAACCCAATAAACCCAATTGAATAATATCACCGAAATAAACTCGTTACGTCATGAACAAATCTGTGTAGAGATCACTGTAGACGACTACCAAAAGTACCTACTCTGAATTGCCGTCGTGGTTGCCAACTCACCTTCAGTCAGGATAAAATTCAGAGAAAAATGATTTTCACAAATCCTCTAGAACCCGATAGAATAGGCTGATAACGATCAAATATAGCCAAATGCCATGCCTATTCAAAGCTGCGTTGGAGTTGCCAACCGACCATCTGTATAGATAAAGTACATTGTTTTGCATAAACAAAGACAAGATACTACTAAGATAAAATCAATTCTTATAACTAGACAAAGCCACAGCTCTGAAACTCAAATCAGGGGTAGTTAAGAAATTGGCATCCCACTACCAACCAAAATTGGACGGTGCTTTGTTTTTATAGCTGTAAGCTGATACCAAATCCATGTCCACTGTCGGGCGCTCTCCCTTGCTTTGTATCCTCCTATAAACATCAAAATAAGAGAGAACGGATTCCTCACTTATCCATAAAGTTAGACTTCACACCGTTCAATGCAAAATGAAATGTCTTTTGTTGTTGTTTCTCCCATTTGTTCAATGGGAATGAAATTTTATCACTAAGCAAATAATCTGATGAACAAACTTTCAGACCTTTATAACAAACTGAACTTCTATTTACTTGGAGATAATTGGTGATCTCAATTAACTTATGAAAGCCCGTTGATACCGTTTTCCAACCACGTCTGCTTACCAAGCCAAGCCTCCAATTTATGTTGGAATACACCAAAAGGTATCAAGTAAGAACAGAACTAGGGCTTATTTAGCCAAATGATATGCTGCCCCACGAAAACAAAACTCTATTAATAAGAATGCTCTATTCCCAGCCAACACAATTGCGAAAACCAAATAATAAAAGTACAAGCTAAGTGAAACCCATTTAATTGCAACTTGAACCCACCCTTCAATATAATAGAAAACCACCCTACTATTGGAAAAAAAAAAACTAAAATTCCTATCCATTCTGTTCTAAGTGAAGATTAAAGCTCGCTTCATTTTATAAGTATATTAATAATTACCTCAACCTTCCTCCAGAAGGGATTAAATACCAAGACGATATGTTGTTCATAAACAATCGATATGAAAGAGTAATCTTCAACAAGAGAAGAAAAACGGTAAAAAGATGAAAAAGATCATTAGCCAGTAACATTGTAAATGCCATGGCCTAAAACATAAAACTTACAGCCCTACCAGTAAAAGCCTTGCACACAATATTTCATTTATACTCGGCATAAAAACAACATGAATAATAGACAACTACGCTATATGAGAATCGATTAACTACGCTATTGATTATGGAAGCTTCGCCACTTACAGCAATCAACAGCTTGTTCTCAATTCCCAGCTCTTAACAAAGAAGCCCCAAACTGTTTAAGCTGCAGCTGGACCAATCAAATAATTCAACCACCCAATAAAACAATTTGCAAAATATCACCCAAATAAACTCCTGAACAAATCTAGTTGGTTATAGTCTACTTATAGAAGCCTGCCAAAAGCACAAGGAAAAAAAATATTGTACCACTGTAAATCCACATCGTTAGGCGGTATAAGGGAAAAACACTGCACCACTTAAATCCACGTTTTTACATCTGGTTAGCGTATAAATATTGTACCGCTTATTCCCTTTACTTCACTGCAATAACCTAGGTTGTAGTCATATATAAGTTAGATGCTCTTGGAAGTATGCTCAAAAAGAAAACCAGAGTTGGAACTCAAATGGAGTAGCAAATCCATTAAAATCTATTTCACCTGGGCTGAGATGATCAAACATAGCCCATCGCCCCACCTATTCAGAATTGCCGTTGTGGTTGCCGACTCACCGTCAGTCGGCAGAAAATTCATTTATTTGAGAAAACTAATTTTCACAAATCCTTTTGAATTCAATAAAACAGGCTGAAAATTATCAAAGCATTACCCAATCCTGCGCCGCGTTGCAGATACCAACTCACCATTTGAAATTACTTTCAGCGAACTCAGATTTTATGTTAATTAGAATCAATCCGCCAAAAACTTACAACTCAGCTTGCTTCACATCAATGATCATGGTGAAACCCTTCAACCCATAAAACAAAACTAACTAATAAAATGATCGCTGCAATACAATGATTGCTGCAAATCGGCCAATTGTATAGGGGATTAAAGAAACAGAGGTTGAGGAAGAGATGGGGTTCATCTTACAGTGATCATGGTGAAACCCTTCAACCCATAAAACAAAACTAACTAATAAAATGATCGCTACAATAAATTGATTGCTGCAAATCGGCCAAATTGTATAGGGGATTAAAGAAACAGAGGTTGAGGGAGAGATGGGGCTCATCTTACAGTCGTCTTCTAAACATTTAAAACCTGATGATTCTGGTTGGCCTCTTCCTCAGATGAGCATCACCTCCTCCCTCGAGAATGGCTAACATCCGCCTTGGATCAAGCTATAAATGAACATCACCACCTCCCCTGCATTTGGTCAGGCTTAAACCTCCATGGTACGAAGGCCACAAGCCCTTGGTTAGAGATCTCCTAAAGACTAAAATCTTTTCTCAAAGAAAAGTTAAGATAGAATAAAAACTACAAATACATAATGACAAACGGCGGAAACAACAGTTGCATAAAAACTGAGGCTGAGGAATAAATCTAGCTTCCAGTGCTCTTATTTGTCACACCTGCTTGTTCATTCAATCAGCCTACACATAAAAATAACATAATAGGCAAGCGCAATAATTGCACACTGCACAGAAATAAATAATAACCCAGGCTCTTAACCAGGAAGAGGGAAAGGTCTGGCTACACGTCCTCCCTCTGAATATTCATAAATGAAATACTTACAACTCAGTTTACTTCACATCAATGATCGTGGTGAAACCCTTCAATGCCATAAAACAAAACTAACTAATTTTGGTTCCATTCAATCTTCCATACAACAAAAACCTGCAATATATGATCATTGCACATCCACCAATCGTATAGGAAACAAAAAAGACACAGGTTGAGGGAGAGATAGGACATATCTTAAAGTTTCTTTGAAGCATTTAAAACCTGATATTTTATTTCAGGGTTTCTTCCCGGGAGGTCACCCATCCCAGTACTACTCTGACTCAAGCGCGCTTAATCATGGAGTTTCCCCCAAGATCAAGCCCACTTAACTTGCTACCCCATTTGCAACAATACCATCACGTCCTCTTATCATTTAAAACCTATTAATTTTGTTTGGCCTCTCCCTCATATAAGCATCACGTCCTCTCTCCTTTCAACTCCTCTCCTTTGGTGTGCTGACCTCTCCCTTGAATCAAACTATAATTGAACAACAATACCATCTCCCCTGCAGCTGGTCAGGCTCACCCTTTCATGGGATGAGGCCCACAAGCCCTTGGTTAGGAGAAATTTCCTATTTCTCAAATAAAAATTAAGATAGAATAAAAACTACAAAATACATATATAGAAATAGGTAAATGAGGAAGAAATCTAGTTCACAATGTTCTTTCATAAGATTTCTCCATGGTCCTATTTGGCATACCTGCTTGTTCATTCCATCAGTTTACACATAGAAAGAACATAATGCGGTTGCACAGAAATAAATAATACCCCACACTCTTGACCAAGAAAAGGGATAGATCTGGCTATATATCCTCCCTCTAACATTCCTGAATGACCTGTTAACTCCAGTCAATCTTTCATTAAATTGCAATTAAAATATTCGCCATAGTGATGCAACTAAAATACATTAGGGGTAGAGACACATGATCTGCCTGACCTTCTTACAGAAGATTGTTGTTATGGCGAAAGAAAAGATTAGGGTTAAATCATATTTCTGTTGAACAGCAAAATTAAAAAATTAAAAAATTAAAAAAAACAAGAAATCATCAATTTATAAAGATATAAAACCCCAAATCAGAATAAAATCTGTAACAAAAATTAAATAAATAAAACGAAAAAATCAACATATTTAGTTTCCACCATACAACCAATCAATATCAACTAAACCATTAATCATTAATCATCCGTTCCACAGAAACAAGCAAGCCCTACTGAAAAATTGCAGAAAGGGCCATCGATAGAACCACGAGACTGTAGATAAGACCGGTATCTGCACGCACAAATGACTTGGCTGCAAAATTATCGCTTAAGATATTTGAATGGTTGAAACGCATAAATCATTGAAACGCAGAAAATTCATATGTACTCTCCATTAAATTCTAAAGATGCTCGAGAAAATTGTAACAGTAAAACTAAAGAAGAATTCAAGCCAATGAATGTCCTCTAAATTAAAGATGAAACATACTTTTTAATACCTGCCTCACTTTATAGACGTGGAGTTTAAGGAGTGGGTGACTTATAATATTGATGGCTTTCTATTTATTGGTTTTATGGACTGTTTGGTTTCCTGGATGTTGTTAAATTTTTTTTTATCAATTTTAATTGTACCCAGAGTTTTTGTTAAATTTTTTTTTATCAATTTTAATTGTACCCAGAGTTTTAAGCAAGTCAGTAAATTTGTTAGTTTGTAAAAACAAAATTTATTAGTTTTAATTATCAAATAATTTAATAGTTAATTTAAATCAGAATTAAATATTTGTGAATTTGAAATTATTCTAAAGAATTAAATTAAAATTTTTACTGAAAATTTTACTTTTTATTATATTGTTTTAAATAAAACAGATTTATACATGATAGCATGTTACACCATCTACCAAACTTCAAATTTCCAGAAATACAGTAGTATCAGATTAGATTCCTAAATGATTTTAACACAAAAAATCCATAAACAGGGTAACCAAAATGACTATTCTTAAATATCTTCCACTTCAACAGTTAAAGGTCAATTTTGACCAATAAAAATAAGACAAATATTTACCACTTTTTATTGTGAACGAAATGTAAAATTACTATTGGTTGTTTGACGATTAAAATGAATATATTTAAATAGAGTGAACCAAAATACATAACTCAAATTTACTCAAAATATAAAACTTCAAAACATATAAAAAATAAAACATTTATAGAAACAAATAAATATATTTCAGTAATCCTACAAACCATTCAACTTCTTATATAAGCAATATGACAGGAATAGATACTTCTCAATTCTTCACTTTCTGTCCAAAAATATCAGCTTCTAATATCAATAAGTTGTAAAAACAATCTAGATTTGATATAAAACCCTTCAAAAGAATATTTACATCTCATTATTCATACATAAATATCTATTCTATAACCTCAAAAATTATTATACCTGATAAAAAATTCATGCCCAAAATTTTTCTAAACTATCCGGTTCCTATGGACATATTCCTTGAACCTCCTATAAGTACAAGTGCTAATCATTAATCATTACCTGCAAATAAAATAGGTGGTGGTGGAAAAACTAAAGAAAAATGGATATTTTTCTTAATCCATTTCTTGTCTAGATTTTCCCCACATCCCATTCTATTTACAGCCCAATGATGTGGTGCATATCTTTGTCATCATCCCAAATTCTGTATTCTGTATTCTGTTATCAGCTTTAAAATGATCCCACACAATGAAAATTAGGCAAAAGTAGGTATATATATACCTACGGTGCAGGGGCGGCTGCATATTCGAGGAAAAGAGGACAGCACAGCCTCCCAATTTCGTTACCGCGTTAAGGACACGTGTTCTTACCTATAAAAATTGGGAACCTTCCGTATGATTTGGGAATAAGAACTAGAAGGGACAAAAATGATTACGATTGACTCTCTTTGTCGCTTCTAGAGAAAAGGGCAACTAAATATATCTGGTTGAGATTGATTAGTGAAGAGATTTCTTTATTTTTATTATTTTTATATATTTTTTAATATATTAAGGAATATCATATTTCTAACTTAGTAAAAGTATCTAAGGTGTTATAAAATAGTTGATAGTTATAAATATTTATAGTATTATTTTTTCAAATACTTGATAGTTACAAATATTTATAGTATTATTTTTTCTTCTTGGTACTCTTGTTTATTTTATATGCATTTTTTTAATTAAAAAAAAAAAACAAGTATTTTATATTTGTTGTTTTTTTAAAGAGTCATTATATAAATTGTGTGTTGTTTGGGATTTATATATGATTTTTTTGAACTGTGTCGTGCTAGCGGGTTTACTAGGCACACTGCAGTTTATAGGGGCTATCTGATTCCTACAGTCTTATAAAAAATCAAAAAATACCAAAGGTGCTATCAAATGGCCGATAGACACAAACATAAATATTTATAGGTTTATCCGCAAATAAAAATAATGGAGTGGTATTAAATGAATAAGCACACGAAGTAAATCGTGAATGAACTAAATAAATTCTAAGCAATCAAGAGATTAGGTGAATCGTACAGTACCTAAATAATGTAGGATAATAAAAACCCATGTTAGTAATTTCCTATCGACCAAGTATTGCACAAAATAACTTTTAAAAAACAATATGCATAAAGTGTGTGTTTGAATCAACTATGTATTAAGTGATTGAACTAACTTTGTGTGAAGAGTGTGTTTTAACTTTGGCATTCACTTTGTGTTTGTTTGTTCTTTGGCATATTTCAACTCGAGTGTTTACTTGTGTGTGATTGAACTAACTTTGTGCATGAAGCATGTTTAAAATTTGGCACATGTTCACTTTCTATGTGTGAAGTGTATGTTTTAACTTTGACATTCATTTTGTCTGAATTGTGTGTGAAATTTAATTTGGACATTCACTTTGTCTATATTTGTACTTTACATTCACATATGACTACAACTCTTATCAACTAACACTACATGGAAATCACATCAAGTTTATAATTAGGACATAGTACAATTCATTGAATGAATCATAATATCATAAGGGTTTTCACAAAAAAAAAATTGTATTTTTTGAGAGAAAAATAAGCAACATAAAAGTAGTTTGTTACAAGATTCAAGCAAGTCATTCAGTAAAGGGGATCAAATAGTTGATAATGTATTCAAACAAGTCGTTCACTAAAGGAGATCAAATAGTTGATAATGAACACACATGATTTTTTTAATCATTTGAAGTCATTTTTAAATATAAGGGTTCCTTATCTCTCCAAAAAGGTTTCCCTTTCTTTATACTAAATTATTTTTTAAAGAACTAAAAAAATTATAATGTTAATATAAATAAACATTATTTTCATATATATCAATGTAAAATCTCGTATATTTATAATAAAACTTATTTTATATCTAAAAAAAGAAATATGTAAAAAACTTTCTAAATACAATAAATCAACCTAACACAAATTTGTAATTTAAAAAAGTATCTTTCAACCTAACATAAATTTGCAATTTAAAAAGTTATTTTTTTAGACTGCAGGAATCAAGTAGCCCTCCTATAAACTCAGTGCCCCTAGTAAACTTTTTTCACGTGACCCGTGACGCTAGCACGACATGCCCTCCAGTGCCACGAGGACGGGGGGAGACTGGGCCTCGTGACCTTTACCGCAATAGAATTTTTTTAAGCCAATCGAGCCAGAGCCCCCACCCCATAAAAAAATATCTTTCAACTTAACATAAATTTGTAATTTTAAAAAGTAACTTTAGTGCATAAAAGATATATAATCAATAAATCAACCTAACATAGTTTTGCAATTTTAAAAAGTAACTTCAGTGTAGCGGAGGGCGTGTCATTCAGTGTCACCGGTGACTGAAAAAGTTTAATAGGCGCACTTCAGTTTATAGGGGGGCTACCCAATTCCTACATTATAAAAAAAAAGAACTAATTTCAAACTAAACTAAATAAGAGAGAACTAAAAATATATATATTTTTTAAAGGACTAAAAAAACTATAATGCTAATATAAATAAACACTATTTTCATATATATCAATCTAAAATTTTCTATATTTTTTAATAGAATTAAATAATAACTAATTTTAAACTAAATAAAAATCTTAATTAAATTATTTTTTAAAGAACTAAAAAAATATTATTAATTTTAGAAGAATAATGGAAAAGATCAAATTAAATAAATCTAGAAATTTTATTTAATTTTAGAAGAATAATGGTTAAATAAATTTAGAAAATTTATTTAATTTTAGAAGAATAATGGAAAAAATAATGATAAGATAGATGATGGAGAAAAAAATTGAATTTAAAAAATTGGAAAGATCAATTATAAATTAAATAAATAAATTAAACCAATTTCAAACTAAATAAGATTAAATTTAAATCTTAACTAAACTATTTTTTTAAAGAACTAAAAAAATTAACCATCACCAAATATTTTTGGTTTTTATTTTTTATTTTGTCCAATTTTTATTTTGTTTTTATTTTTTAGTTTTTCCAATTTCTATTTTTTATTTTTCCCATTTTTTATGTTTGGTTTTTATTTTTATTTTTTTTTCAATTTCTTTTTTGGTTCCATAGTTTTTGTTTTCTTATTTTCAATTTCTTTTTTTGTTTTTATTTTTTTTATTTTTTCCAATTTCTTTTTTGAACTACACTCATGCAACTTTAAAAGAAAATGCAACTTTTAAAGGATTTTGTGATTTTTCTTTTTTTTTGTTCAATTTATTTTTGTTTTTATTTTTTTATTAGTTATTTTGTCCAATTTATTTTTTGGTTACATAGTTTTTGTGATTTTTTTTTAATTATTTCAATTTCCTTTTTAGTTTTTATTTATTATTTATTTTGTCCAATTTCTTTTTTGGCTACATAGTTTTTGTGATTTTCTTATTTCAATTTCCTTTTTAGTTTTTATTTTTTATTTTTCCCAATTTCTTTTTTGGTTCCATAGTTTTTGTTGGACTACCAAAAAATTATGGGACTACCAAATTTATTTTTAGCAATTGGACGACCAAAAATTGGGACTACCAAATTTTTTTATTGCTAAAAAATGTGTGCACATATAATGGCCTATCGGTCAAACAAGACAAAATATTATAGTTTTTCAAATGAGACAAAAAATTATAGTTTCAATTTTACTAATGTATCGGGAATGGCTTGAGCATCAAAAGTGTTGGGCCTTTGGGAGGGAATGGTGTTGGTTCAGGGGTCGTGACAATGATTGTTGGAGATCCGGATGATGTTGGCAATGAGGCAAAGGTTGATGGCTTCGAGCGTCAAAGGTGCTGGGCCTTTGGGAGGGAATGGTGTTGGTTCAGGGGTCATGACAACGATTGTTGGAGATACGGATGATGTTGGCAATGAGGCAAAGGTTGATGGCTTCGAGCATCAAAGGTGCTAGGCCTTTGGGAGGGAATGGTGTTGGTTCAAGGGTCGTCACAATGATTGCTGGAGATCTGGATGATGTTGGCAATGAGGCAAAGGTTGATGGCTTTGAATCTATGAATAAGGAGGAAGAAGTAAAGTTGATATATTTTTGGCATGAGGCTTATCTTAAGGTAGGCAAATCCTTTGCGGATCTGCTTGCTTCTACTTCTAGGAGTTCCTCGAATTGTTTGGCTTATGTCGAAAGGCATGGCCCTATCAAGAGGTGTAATGTGTAGTCAGACATTGTTGCCCTTGGTTCAAGGTTAGGGCTTTCGTGTAGGTGTCAACGCCCTCTTGTTTTTGTTGGTGGCTGCTCTATTTCTAGTAAAAGATCATGTGATACATCTATTTTGGAGCTAAATGCAAATCTAAAAGAGGTTGAGGTTGAGGGGGGTGGGGTTGAATGGGAAACCCTTGTTTCGAGTGACCTGCACATAGGTGAAAATGTCTGTGTTTTGAGGTTAGGTGGAGAGTCTATTGTTTAGCCCCCACTTACAAGGGCTAATAGGGTTCTAAGTAGGGCTTTTCCTGACTTGCCAAATACCACTTCTTTGGAATCGATGTATGACATAGACAATTTCCATTTGATTGTTCCTAACCATGTTGTGGAGAGATCTTCTCACAAAATGGAAAATGCTCAGGTTGGCATGTTCATGGGAACAAGACAAAATATTAATGCATTTAGGCAATGGGTTGAAAGAAAGTGGAAACCAAAGGGCTAGCTAGAAATCTTTGCCATGTTGAAAGGATTTTTTATAATCTCCTTTTCCAATCAAGAAGATTGTGCTTGAATTTTGATGGAAGGACCATGGTTCCTTGGGAAAGTGAGGCTTTTCTTGTGGAAATGAAGCAAAGCTTTGATCAAGGTAAAGAGAATATGAACTTTCTCCCCACTTGGGTGAGGCTACTCAATGTTCCACTCGAGTTTTGGGAAGAAGAAATTATGAGGGGCATTGCCAAGTCCTTTGGGCACCTCATTTCATTTGATCTAGTCACGAAGTCCAGGAAAACACTATTAGATGCTCTATTTTGTATTTTTGCTAAGGTGGATGGAGTTACCAACCTCAATCAAGCTTTCATCAAAATACGAGAATTTGATTCAATCTATTGAATATGTGAACTCCCCTAATTTCTACCAATTTTGCATAAAACTTGGGCATAGGTCTTTTCCCTACGCGAAAAGTGGGAAGGAACCAAAAATAGGTAATATTTAGGGAGACGGAGGAGATGTTTCCCTGATGAATGTGTAGGAAGATCAAATGTAGAAAGAGTCGTTGGACATGTCAATACAAGATCACCAAGAAGAATTAGTTGATGATGTTCACTTTTCCCATGGACAACCAAAACAAAAGATCAATTCAATCATGGATCGACAAATAGATGACTTGTCAATCAAGAGTTTGTTTCAAAAACTAAAAAGATGTTTTCAAAGGTCTTGGAGGAAGTAGTTCCTTTGTGGAGCTTGTGGATTATGTTATGTAGTCTAATCTTGAGGTTCATGAGGTTTAGTAGGTTCATGTGAGTCCTAATAGTGCTAAGGTGGAGCATGTTCCATTGCATGTTGATGTTCTCCTGTGGGATGTGAGAACATTTCTCCAAACATTCTTGGTTTTCCTCAAAAAGAAAAAAAGAGTAAAGGAGGCCATGTGCATCAATAGATTTTCAAGTTTTGGGAGGGATCTATGTTTAATCATTTTGATAGATGCAATTTAGAGTACCTTAAGGATATTTTCCCCCTAGTTTGTAGGGGGCGAAGATGATTGTTTGGATGAAAGGACAATTATTACAATTAGTAAAGATATTTTTTGAAAGAAATTTAGATGGAAATGATTGTTGACAAACTATTAGCTAGATCTCTATTGATTGTTTCTTAGTTCTATGTGACCTAGTTTGATTCACAAGCTTGTTTGTTGTTGGTCTAGTAATGTTTGATAGTTGACTATTAGGTAAGTTTTTGTTGACTATTTCTATGGTTCTGTGTGGCTTGGTTCAGTCTACAAACTTGTTTGTAGTTGGTCCCTTTTCTATGGGCTCTACTTAAATATAATCCACTTTAATGGTCAAACAGCCAATAGCAATTTTACACTTCATTCATAATAAAAAGTGGTAAATATTTGTCCTGTTTTTATTGGCCAAAATTGACCTTTGATTGTTGAAGTGAATGATATTTAAGAACAACCTTTTTTATGTTGTCATGTTGCTATCTTTATGCTTTTGTACAAGGTTCTAAGGCCTTTCAAAACCTTAACTTTTACCCTTATAAAAAAAAAATATAGTTTCATTGAATGACACAAAATATTATAGAGGGGTGATAGCACAATAGTGTGTCCCACTTTTTTGCTTAAATGAGACATTGAAATCAACATTTTTAAACAATTTTTCACTTTTTGTCAATTATAGCAAGCAAACGAATAAGAATTTGAAAACAATGTGAACTAGTAATATTTAAATTTTGTGTATAAATTCTTTAAAAATTGTCATTTGTAGGCTTTTTTTAATAACTTGTTTTCTATACTTTGTATATTTTCAACAAGTGAAGTTTATTGCATAACATAATTTTGATTACAAATAAGATAAATCATAATTTTTTAAACACATAACACTAACACTAATATCTAGTGCATACATATTTTTTATTATTAATTTTTTGATCCACATTAATTATAATTCAAAGTGATTTTATTCCATGTTAATGCATAATTTTTTGTATATATCAAAACTATTTTTTTTTTCAATATGGAGTGTGTAGATATTTTTCAACAAAAAATTTACCTTTTTCTATTTCTCCACATGTGACAAAGAAGACCCTTATGTTTGGTAAAAAAAACCTATGTTCACTAAAAAATAGAAAAAAAAATCATACTTAAATAAAGTATATTATAAATTATACTAATAGAAAGCTTACTTAGAGACCTACAATCTTGCAAAATCTCATGATACAATGACTCCATTTGATGGTCCAACCCTCCAAAAACCAAGTGGGAAGGTAACTTGATTATCCAAGCACCTTCGAATGAAGACCCTTCATTCTACCTTCAAAGGAATTGTCTTATCTTCATTTGAAGGTATTAAAATATTAAATGACTAAAATATTAAATAAGGTGACTAAAATATTAAGTGAAGGTATAATATTAAATGAAACCATTAACATATATAAACAAAGAGGTCTATTGTTCTAAATCATTTTTTTAATATTTTCCTTTGCATTATTTGAAAGGAGAACCGTTTTTGGTTGATTTTTTCAAAAGAGAAGTGGATTCAAAGTTTAGTTTTCAAATGAGAAGATTATTGCAACACATTTTCACAAAGAAAAAGATGGAAAATTAAAGAACCAAGAAAAATAAGACAATGGATTCATATTTGGAAAAAAAAAAGATAAGAAGTTGAATGAAGAAAAGATGCAAAAATATTTCAAAAAAAAGAGAAGGTACATTTTTGAAAATTTTATTCTTTAATTTAAATATCAAATAGATTACTTAGAATATAAAGTTGAAGTGTTCATTTCATCAAGATCCTTCTACATGGTTTAAATGTTTTGAATCTATTTATTTATTTAGTGCATCTTTATATCTTGTTCAAGATTTGTTTGATTGCTTTTCCCTTACAATAGTTTAAAAAAAAGCTAGAAACCATGTGCCAAGGGTTTTAAAATATTCACAGAAGGGTTGTCGCTTTTGGCTAAGCTAAATTCCCCATAAAGGGTCTAATGAAGTGAGGAGGGCTTAAACTCTAATATTCATGCCTTAAACGTCCTCTATACATGGCCTTGAGCTTCTTTGTACCTTTAGGTATATTGGAAGACCCCGTAGAATTATTTTTGAAATCTCTAGCCCTAGGTAGTCGTTGGTCATTCATAATCTATGGTGCACCAATAAGTGGTTAGCCACAAGAAGTTACTTGCATAATACCTCAAAGATGAGATAGTGGGCTATGGGAATGATCTATTCTCCATAGTTAATTATTTAGAAATGGGGTTAGTATATTTGTGAACTCACAGACCAAACACATGTTGTAGAAGCCTTACCTCTTTTTTCATTTGTGTGTTCCTTGAATCCCTTTTGTGTATATTAATTTAGTTTTTTCTTGGGTTATGTTTCCTTCTAGTGAAGATCAAGTCTTTATTTACTTTCTATAGTTTCAAGTCAACCTATAGTGCTAAAAAATTCTAAACTACATATTTTGTCCAATTGAGTCTTACATTTGATGTCTTGACCTCCACCCCTTTCTAATGTGGCACTTTGTGAGATCCTTCACCCCTTTCTCCTAGATCTTCTTGAGACTTTAACCCTTACCTAGTGGACTAAATTATTACAAACTTCACAAGTGTATCAACTTAATCATTTTTTGTCCAACATGAGCTCAAGTTCTTACAACTTTCATCTTGACACCACCTCTTATAATACTCCTCGGTCAAGAGTACCTTTCATTTTTACTAGACACTTATTTATCTCATCCCACCAACTAAATATCTATCTTAGATTAAATGCCTAATTTTTAAATACTATGTACTTAAGTTATCTTTTTGAAGTTTGACTGATCAGGGTACGACACTTTCCTAAACTTCTACAATTTGTCATTTGACTAAATTATTTTAAATCTCAAAAACTTATGTATATATCTTATTCCCAAGTTCCTAGGTAACCTTTTAAAATGAGCTTCAATATGTTGTGACACATTAAATTTTTCACAAGGCCCACAACACATTCATGTACACTTCATTACTTTATCATTTGTGCATCTTCTTACACCTAGCACTTTCGTAACTTCCTTCTAAGTTTAACTCTGACAAAACCAAGTGTTAACGTTTCTTATCTCTCAAGTTCTTATAGTTTCATCAATGCCGTGATCATCATGTACTAACTTACCAAGTTCAATTTTCTACAACACCTATTTAGTGTCTCACATCCTAACATGTCTAAGTTATCTTTCTTCTAAACTCTTTGTATTTATTTTAGCCTATGATCTATTGACTCTACCATGAACTATACCCTTTAAATCTTATGATCTCATGTTTATATATGTGAAGGGGCTCAACATACAAAAACTGGGGTGGAAATCCAACCTAATATGGATGCTGGAGTAGAGGAAGCCCAACCACATGATGTCAAAGAGGAGGCCCAACCACATATAAATGTTAGAGAGAAGACCTAACCCCAACCACACATTGATGTAAAAGAGGAGGTCCAAGCACACATTGATGTCAAAGAGGAGGCCTAACCTCATATATCATTTGATATTGGAGAGGGGTCTCAATCGTTACCCTCTATAGATGCACATGTGAATTTAATTAAAGAGGTTAAGGGAAAACTTTCTAAGAAGAATAATGATCATTTAGTTGAGATTGATATAGACAAATTAAAATTGTATGTTGAACAACCTCAGGGTCAAGTTACTTAGAGGTCATTAAATAGAACTTCCAAGGAAATATTTGACAAGCATGTTAAACATCATGATATAATTGGTAAAGCCCAACTATTAGCAAGTATAATTACTTGTGATGAGATGAAGAAGCCATTACAATTGTTGAGTGTAGATTTTACAAAAAAGAGGAAAACACACCTAGAAGAAGATGTTCATAATGTGACAAAATGTTTGAGTTCCATTGACAAAAAATCTCACTTTGTTGATAAAAGCATTTAAAGAAGTGTGATGTCAGGCTTCAATTATAAATCTAGAATTGACATCAAATTTCTTCACTTTCAAATGAAATTGATTTAAGTAGAAAGATGATATCAAAGTATGTGAAAAAGAGAAAGGTTTTGGATGACAACACTATAGAAGGCAATTGGGCATTGATGTGTAAGACTCCTCAGTTTGACAAGATTGAAGATGGTATTAGGAATTTAATCTTAAATTTCTAGCACGAGCATACTCATCCTTCATCAAATAGTAGAGATGTTCTCAAACATAGGATTAGGTTGAATGATTATGAACAACATATAAAACATTGGTTGGACATAACACAACATGAGATGTATGTTAAATTTTGCAATGTCAATCCTCATATTAAGATTGGGTAAAGAATGTTTGAAATGTTTTTGATATTGGTAAAAAAGAGTTTTGAAAGGGCTTGGACCCTTTTACAAAAGCAACCAAAAGGTAGATGGAACAAGTACCATGAGATATGGGCAAATAACCTAGCACAAATACGTTAGACCCATTGCAATACAACAAAAACAAAAAACACAAAACCCAAGGATCAGGAGACTACACAACACCTGAACTCAATCTAATAAATCTAACCCCCTTGACATGAGTGTGGGAAACTAAAACTAATTTTGGGAGGTCTTTCTTTCTCCTCTACACAGTTGTTCAAGAAAGCCCCAGATCTAGATCATCAGAATGGGGGAGGGGAGGGAATCTTTGATTGAAGCCTTGACCATAGAAAGATCGTGAAGAGAATAAGACATTGGAAGGCTCGAAGTCAATGTTGAAGTAGATATCTTCACACCACCCACTAATGGGGGCGTAACAACCAAAAAAGGGACAATCTAGGCCTGGAGAATGTTTGAAATGTCAAAGCCATGGTACATGAAGCAAACAAAGTCTTTGGAACTTGTTATCATCAGACTATTGAATTTGACCTTCACTATCAAGTGTTTAGAAAAATTAAACAAGAAATTGGTGGTGTTGAAAATGTGACTCCTAAATAGGAAAGCAAGTTCATAGCATCCATCAAATGTGATAAATTTGATGATAATGCAGAAGGTCTAATGAAATGCATAAAGGACTTTGTCAAACATGTAGAAATTTGACAAAAAATATTTTTGAGAAATGGAGACACCAACATGATGAAGATGGTAAATTGTAGGAGGTACAAGTACATAAAGTATTAAACTAAAATTGGGAAAGAAGCCACAAAGTTAGGTTATGTAGAAGAGGAACTCCATGTTGGAACTATTGGCAAAAAATGGGGAGGGATACCACTCCGAAGATCCGGTCCTCAGTGATGTCTTTGTAGTCAGTTTATACCCCGATCAAGTAGTTAGAGATTGATAGCAAAATACCAAGAACAACATATGCAGAGTATCACAAACATACCATAACAATAAGACACCAAAGAATTATCAGATACCAACAGATCTCCATATGTATATATATGCAACAACCAAAACATCATACATCCATTATCCAACATGTCTAAGTCTCTGCCTCACCATCTGACATACATGTTTTATCTAACTTTTATTCATATCGTCCTATCTTACTTATCCTATCCTACATATATATTGTATCTATTACATATAGGAATGTGTCCTTTAGCATATTAGGTTGGCTCCCAGCCTCCGCATGATGTATGCGCCAGCTCCCAGTCAGAACTACTCCATGCCCTGTATCCTGCTAACTTTATCCCACTTCAAAACTATGTCTTGTCCTCAAGACGTGCTCTGCTCCAGTTGGAAATATTTCTTGAGTTTGGAACCATTGACATAGCCAACTAATATTTGGCCGTCCATGTTTCTTAGTTTGATTGTACTAGAATCTACAATTTCTTCAATGTAAAAAGGTCCTAACCACCTTGTTTTCAGTTTTCCCTTCTTCTTGAATTTGTTGTCATATAAGAGTACTAGGTCACCTTCATTGAATGTCTTATTTCTCAAATTTCTATCATGCCAGGCTTTCTATCTTTTCCTTTCCAGGTTCATACTATATGCTGCTATCAATCTATCCTAATCCATTTTCTCTAATTCTTTAAAATCCTTTGTGTGAGAGAGTCTTCTTCACTTAGCTTGAGAGTCCGTGCTGTGTCTAGAAGTTCAAAAATATGAAGTGTAGCAGTATTATAGCATCTATTCCATACACCAGTTCATAGGGAGTGAACTTCTAGTGGTTCTTTTGTAAGTTGTTCTATATGCCTAGAGTACCGCAGGTACTTTTAGATCCTAGTCTATCTTGTTCCCATTGCACATCTTTGTTAATGCTACTCCAATGATCTTATTCAAGGCTTCACTTTCTTGTGGATGATATGGTGAAATCTTGTTATGTGTTATCATGAAGTTGTCTAACAGTTCTAAAATCATCTTGTTTATAAAATGTTTACCTTGATCGCTAGTTATACTTAACGGGCAGCCAAATCTGGTAATTATACTCTCATAGATGAATCTGGTAGCATCTTTTGTGGTGCAATCTTTAGTTGGTTATGCTTCAGCCCACTTAGTCAGATATTCCACTCCAGTAATGATGAATCTAGATTTTGATTGCTTTGACAATGGGTCTATAGGTCCAATGAAATCAATAGCCTATTTCTGAAAAGGTAATTGTGTTGGGACTGGTCTTAATGGCATTTCATCTCTTGCGGTAGGTCTCCCTGATCTTTGACATACATCACAATTCTTAACATATCTCTTTGCATCTTTGAAAAGTATAGGCCACCGTAACCCACGTAGTTTGATTTTTCTTGTTGTCATTTCTTCGACATTATGTCCTGTTATTCCTTCATGTGCTTCTCTTAGAATTTCCTCTCTTTCATGTTCATATACTACCCTTCTGATAATATCATCCTTTCCTTGGATATGTAGCTCTCTTTCAATCAATGTATATGGAAAAGACTTCCACATTAGGTATGCTATATCCTGGTCTTTCTTGTGCTGACATGTCTGCTGGAGATTCACCCGTAGCCAACAGGTATGCTATATCTTTCAGTTCTTCCAATATCGCATGTACTGAAAAGATTTGTGCCAGGTAGTTCTTCTTCCTATACCTCTAGATCTTCCCCTGTCTTAACTCTGGACAAGTAGTCTGGTCCCTGATTGTGCTTTCCCAGTTTCACCATGATTGGGAATTCAAATTCCTAAATATAAGAGTAGCCATCAACAAATTCTTCCTTGAATGATTGGTTTGTTGAGTAGATATTTCAATGGTTCATGGTGAGTGTAGAATACAAAAGATGTCGACAAGAGGTAATGTCTGAACTTCTGTAATGCATATACCATTGCTAGGGCTTCCCTTTCAATTGTGGTATAATTCTTCTATGCTTTTGACAACTTCCTACTTGCAAAAGCTATAGTATGATCCTTAGAACCCCTAGGTTGATCCAGTACTGCTCCCACTGCAATCCCTGATGCATCGACATGAAAATGGAATGTGTTGTCCCAATCCATAAATATGAGTATGGGTGCTTTTGCTATCTTCTGTTTCAATGTGTCAAATGCATTTTGTTGCTGCTCATTCCAGGTAATACTTTTGCCCTATTTTTTCTTCAATAGTTCTTCTATCAATGTTGAGATGGTTGGATAACTCTTGATAAACTTGTAGTGGTTACTGGAGTATATCCTAGGAATGTTTTGACATCAGATGCAGTTTTGTGGTGCTAAGCTTTGAATAATTGCAACTTTTAGGGGATCAATCATCAATCCTTCTTTGCATATTATATGACCCTGTATTGTTCCAAATGCTAACGCAAAGGTACATTTCCTCAAGTTCAGGGAGATTTCTAAGCTTTTGCATTTATTCAACATCAACCTTAATGTTTGTGTGTGATCTTTTACAAGTCCGAATACAATCCAATCATCCAAATAGACTTCCAGGAAATCATGTATAAACTCCTTGAATGCATTTACCATGATTCTACTAAATACTGCAGGTGCATTGATGAGTGTCAGGTAGCACTCATCTAAACATGCCTTTTTACTTCCTTTTTCTCATCTTTATACACTACCTATCCTGGTAATTGTACTATAGGAATTGTGAAGTCTTGTTTTAATTATGCTAATAAGAGATGAAATGCTAAAGATTATTGTTATGATGAGAAGACGTATGTTGCAGTGAAACTGATCAAATTGTGTAGAATTATCTTGGTTTCACAAATATCCATTGATCAGGCGGGAAAGAGTTTTGAGGAACTCCAGAGGTGATCCTAATTACCTCCAGAGCCAAGCATGAAGGACACCACATGACAGTCCAACGTTATCCAGCTTGTAGGAGGATCTCTGGAGTGATGCAATAGGATAGAGAAGATGGTGATCATGAAGACCTCTGGAGTAGTGTCTTAGCAAGTTTTGAAAGCATCTCTAGAGCTGCCGGCAACAACATAGAATCTCCAGGGCTTCTAATAAGCTACGAAGTCCACTTATCTAGGCCTGAGTGTTGCAACAGATGACTCCAGTGGTCCACGAGGACATAATACACTTTTATTTGTTTTTGCATGAGATCAGAAGATTTCTTATAGTCTGCTATTTTGGAAAGTCAACATCCTTTTTATCAGGGCCTTGTAGCATGTTATTGTTATAAGTTAAACTCCAGATTTAGTGACACCTTTAGTGTCACTTAAGTCTTTTTTAAGATTTTGCATGATTATACTCTTGATAGATAGTTGCATGTTTTAGTTCTAGAATAAGAGATTGTTTATATCTCAAGTTGAATTGTTAGGTAGAGTAGTTAACTCTAGAAATATTATGTTGTTCAGATTGATATATATGGACGTGAACAACAAAATAAATTAATATGATTTTATAGCAGATGTTTATGTGATTTCATTCTTCAATAGAAACACATATTTTTGAATACAATATAATTTGGATAAACTGGATTGAGGAAAGCATACTGTTATACTTTTGTTCTAAGTTCTTTGCTTAGCCTTCAGTTCTAAAGGTGTGGAGCAAGGGCCCACTCCCACCAATAGATAGGAGACTAGTATCTCTGTTGTATTATCTTAATGCAGTTTTAATTAAGTATAGTTTTCCTATTTTCGTAAGATAGATCAATTATTGTTATAGCAATCTTGTTTCTTTTTAATGCATGTTTCAGTTTTTGTATGAATTAGATAGATCCTTTCAGCAAATTATTGTTTCAGTCTTTAGATCAGGTTTTTCTTTCAAGCAGATAATTAGAAGCATTAGTTTGATTCATTAGGGAAGTTCAATTCAGTAGATTAGTTAAGAACTGTTGATTATTAGGTTTCTATTGCAAACAACCATGGACACAACCCTAGATTTGACACATAAAATATGATTAAATGCCAAGGTACAATGACCCTTATCATTTTTGTTGTCGTTGCCAGGGAAAGTGTGTTAATAGTAACCTTAGTTAACATGCACATTTAGATTAGATCAATTTTGTATGGTTAGACCTAGGGATCCAAAAGGTAAATACATCAAACAAACACCCAAGCAACAAACTATAGGTGGAAGCAGTAGGGTAAGACAAGATCTTGTTGAAAAGGAAGAATAATAGTTAGAACCTACCTTGGAAATCACACCACAATTAGATAATCCCACAAGTCCTCAAAACCTTTCCCTCTGAGTATATTCAAGAACTGTAGGAAAAATACTAGACATATCTATTAAGAGGATCCATTTTACCAGAAACTCAAACTAAATTTTGGAAGGGAGAAGCATCACAAGAAGAACCATTAGACATGGGGGACAATCATAACCCAACAGACCCTCTGCAGGAGAATGTAAGAACCTTTACATACCCCATCATCCTTTCCCCTGGGGGAAATGCCCCTATGAAGAATATTTCACCTTCAAACCTGGCAACATTCAAGGGACTTGCTTCTGAGGATCCAGATCAGTTTCTTTTTGAGTTTAAGGTCTTATGTCAAACATATGACTATGGATCTGATAACCAAAAACTCAAACTTTTCCCATCTACATTGAAAGACTCTGCCATGAGGTGGTTCATGGGCTTAGCCCCTAATTCTATCCACTCATGGGAACAAATCAAAACTGAGTTTCTAGAGAAATACCAGGACTATTGCAGAATCAGTGATAGAAAGGAAGAGTTGTTTAGGACTAAACAGAAAGAGGATGAAAGCTTAGAGGACTACCTAGATAGAATCAACTTTTCCCTTAAAAGATATGGCAACCATATAGCCCACGGCTTGGCCAAAACTTTGTTAATAAAAGGGTTGAATAAAGAGTCAAAGAAAGCACTGGATCTAATGGGAAGAGGGAATATAAAAAAAATGGACATGCCTGAAATAGAGGAAATCTGTAGAAACTACTCTAGAACACAAGATGGAGTAAGAACACCAAGGTCTCTAAAAGGTAAAAATGATATATAGGACAATTAATAGAGGAGTTTGCAAACCTAAAAACAAATATCTTAGTTCAGCTGAATACCACCTTAGATGAGATTCAGGCAAAAAATAGAACAACTGAATAGAACAGAACAACCGAACCCCTGTTAATCTACTATCCTAGATGCAAAAACAAACACCTTTTGAGAGAGTGCCCATTGGATAAATTTGAGATCTGCCAGATTTGTGACAAAGAATGCCCTATCAGTCACTGTGATCAACTCCCAGCCCTGAAAAGGCTGACTAAAAAGAATGCCTTAATAAAAGAGGAGTTGAATTATGTAGGGGAGAAACAAATTGGCCATTTCCCATATAACCAGTACCCAAATCAGGCTTCTTATAGGCGCCCTTCAAACTGGGGAAATAACCAATGGAATCCAACCTGGCGGGAACCTCAAAACATTCCTCCATGGGTACCACAAGACTGGTCAAGCCAGCAATGGAAAAACTAGCAGTGGCAAAACCAGCCTTAGGGTAATCAACAGTGGTCACAATAATTGCTATCACAATATGGACCACAAAACATGCAGCCTTAGTGGGGTCCTTAGCAGGGTTACAATCAACACTTCCAAGGACAACCTAGACGTTTCCAACCCCAACAACAAGCACTCCTATATGCACCCACAAACACATAGGGGCAGTCTCAAAATGAGCCAGTTAGTCAACCACCCTTACTAGCTCAACCTATAACAAACCCACGAAATAAATAGGGAGAAGCTGTTTACATGACTAAGCAAGAAAATATGGCTAGTGTAAATGCTATTTATCTAAATAACCTCCAGCTACATTTTGGGAAAGCACTTCCAAGACCATCTCCCCTGCTCATAGTTGAAGTAACTAATGACATGGAACCTGAAAATCCATCCATTCAACCCCAGGAGGAGATTACTATAGAAAAAGTGCCACAAAAACAATCGTCGGGTAACTCTGGAGTTCCTCCTAAAGGAACAGCTCCGGAGATTACCTCCGGAGCTACTCCAGAGGCTGAAAAGTAGGCACCATACCTAGAATGACTCAAATAACATGCCCCTCAGAAAACAGTCCTACAAAAACAAGTCCAACCTACCATTGAATCAGAACTACTACAAGAAATCAGGCAGCTAAACATTGAAATTCCACTCCTCCAAGCAATCAGGGAGGTTCCTGAATTGAATCAATTCATCAAGCAGCACTGTGTTAAGACTCAGGGCAGGAAGAAAAAATTTCCTACCACCATTCAGGTGGAAGGAAAAGTGGTGGATCTTCTAGTGGGAGAAATGCTCCTCCCAAAGTATAGGTATCCTAGGAACCCTATCATAACAGTCCATATTTTAGAAGTTGAAATATCCAATGTTCTAGCTGACTTAGGAGCAACAATAAACGTTATGACAGTTCACACCCTGGACAAATTGTCCCTTATAGGCGTTCAGGCCACATCCATAATTCTATAGTTGGTTGATCAATCAGTAGCCATTCTGAAAGGGGTGTTGACTGATGTCCCAGTTGTTGTGGAATCATGAGAATTCCCAGTGGATTTTCTGATATTGGATCCTAGAAATCAAAGGAATTCTTATCCTCTAATTTTAGGAAGGCCATGGTTGGCTATTGCAACATCATCCATTGATTGCAAAACTGGAGACATGGTCATTTCAAATGGCTTAGACATGAAGAAAATCTCCTTGTACCCTCCAGATAAATTGTCCATACATTATGTAGGGACAATGTGGGTAGATAAGCCTAACAACACAGAAAATAGTGCCTCCTTAGCTATGGTTACCATCAAGGAACACTTGGGAGAGTTGGAAGAAGAAATAAACTATGACACACTTGAAGATATAACTCGCATTCTAATTGGGAAAGACACAATGGACTTAGCTCAAGACTTAAGGAAAGAACTTTTGATTGCTTCCCATTGTACCATTGCTAATATCATTCCTTGTGGGGAAACCTTCTACAGAGACCTAGCTACTTTTCATAAGCTACTTCCACACTCTTGCCTTCTTAACACTATGAGTTCAGAATATGGGTTAGGAACATCTATGGAATATATTACAAAACAGGTTATGGTCTTATCTGAGAAGACATTGAACATCAACACTCAGCTAACAACACAATAGGAAATGGCACTTCTTGATCCCCTTACCTCCCATTGAGCAGATGTTGCTTGGGAATATCAAGATATGAAGGGCATCCCTCCTGAGATCTACACCCATTAGATATACACAAAAGATGTCAATCATGTTAGACAACCCCAAAGAAGGTTAAACCCTGCACTTAAGGACATTGTCAAAACTGAGATAGAGAAATTGCTACAGGCCGGATTCATCTATCCTATCTCAGATAGTTAGTGGGTTTCATCCTTGGTTATAGTGCCTAAGTAGAATAGGAAATGGAGAGTATGCATTGATTATGGAGAGCTAAACAAAGCCACAAAGAAGGATTGTTTTCTCTTGCTATTCATTGATCAAGTACTAGATAACCTAGCAGGGAAAAAGTACTTTTCATTCCTAGATGGGTTTAGTGGATACAACTAGATCCAAGTATCACCAGAAGACCAGAATAAAACTACCTTCACATGTTCATGGGGAACCTTTGCATATAGAGTCCCTCCATTTGGCTTGTGTATTGCTCTAGCTACCTTTCAGAGGGGTATTTTAGCCATTTTTGCTAAACTAGCCAATGAGTGTACGGAGGTCTATATGGATGACTTTAGTGTGTGTGGGAACACCTTTGAAGAAGCCCTCAAGAACCTAGATAAAGTGTTGCAATGTTGTGAGAAGAATCAGTTGTTGTTAAGCCATGAGAAATGCTTTAAGATGGTGGAAGAAGGAATTGTCCTTGGACATCACATATCAGTAGAAGGAATCAAAGTGGATCAAAACAAGGTAGAAGTGATAAAACAATTGCCCCCACCTAAGAACCAAACTGATGTTAGAAGTTTCTTAGGTCATGTAGGATACTATAGGAGATTCATAGAAAATTTCAGCAAGATAGTTGCCCCTATGTTTTCCCTGCTGACCAAAGACACTGAATTTTAGTGGACAGAAGATTGCCAAATAGCATTTGAAACCATTAAAGAAAAACTTACAGTCACACCTGTTTTGAGGGGACCTAATTGGAAACTCCCCTTTCACATCCAAACAGATGCTTCAAATGAGTCAATAGGGGCAGTCTTAGGACAAAAAGAAGAAGGGGAAGGCATGCATGCAATCTACTATGTAAGAACCTTACCCCTATTGAAAAGAACTACACAACAAGTGAAAAGGAATTCCTAGTAGTTATCTATGCTATTAACAAATTCAGACATTACATCACATGACATAAAATCTTTGTGCACATTGATCAACAACCATTAAATACTTAATAAACAAACCTGTAATAGGTGCAAGAATAATCAGATGGCTGTAACTATTGCAAGAATTTGATATTACTATCATAGATAATCTAGGGAAATTTAATTTAGTTGCTAACTTTTTGTCAAGGTTGCATACAAGTGGAGAAAACTATCCAGTGGAAGATAGGTTTCCAGATGAACATTTATTTGTTGTTTCTTCCATTACACCCTGGTTTGCTGATATAGAAAATTACTTGGCTACAAGCTTGTTTCCTTCTCATTTCACTTATAAACAAAAAAAGAGATTGGTAAAGGAGAGTTTATCTTACAAATGGTTGAATGATTTACTCTTTAAATGTGGTCCTGACTTTGTGCTATGCAGGTGCTTGAGAGCTGATGAAATCTTTGATGTATTAAGGACATGTCATGATGAACCCTCAGGTGGACATTTCTCCTCACAAAGGATGATCCACAAAATCCTTGGAGTTGGTTATTATTGGTCATCTCTCCACAAGGATGCCAAGAGGTATGTGAAGTAGTGTGATCAATGCCAAAGGATGGGTCAACCAACTTTCATCTAAGAAATGTCACTTCAACCCCAAGTGGTTTTAAGACCATTTGAGCAATGGGGCTTGGATTTTGTGGGGCCCATTTCTCCAACATCTTCAAGAAAGGAATATATCTTGGTATGCACAGATTATCTAGCCAAATGGGTAGAAGTTCAAGCACTACAATTTGCAAGAGAAGAAAAAGTTGTTGATTTCCTATATAGCAAGATCTTCATAAGGTTTGGAGCCCCAAGATCAATAGTTTCAGACAAAGGTCCACAGTTGACTTCTCAAGTGATACAAGCTTTCACAGATTTATACCAGATTAAGCACATAAACTCTTCACCTTACCATCCCCAAGCAAATGGGCAGGTCGAGGTGACAAATAGAGAGATGGAAAATATCTTGAAAAGGATAGTGGTCATGAATAGGAAAGATTGGGTCAATAGGTTACCTGAAGCAGTTTGGGCCTACAACATCACATGGAAGTCAACAACCAAGTTCTCACCCTATGAACTTGTCTATGGAAAGAAGCCAATATTGTCCATAGAGTTTGAATTGCAGACACTAAGGATATCACTAGATATTGGACTGTCATTGTCCATAGCACAACAAGATAGGATTCTTCAACTCAATGAATTGAATGAAATCAAAATGGAGGCCATATAGCAGACATAACTCATTCAACATCAAAGAAAATAGTGGCATGAGCAACACATCAAGAAGATGACATTTCAACAAGGAGACTGGGTTCTCTTATATTATTCTAAGTTTAAGGAGTTCAAGGGAAAACTACAAACTCGTTGGATGGGACCTTACCAAATTAGGGAAGTTTATGGAAATGAGACAGTTTTGCTGGCACCCATTGATGGAGGAGAAAACACATTCTTGGTAAATGGTCACAAAATTTGCCTCTACCAGAGACCAACTACAAAAGAAGAGTTTACCAAGGATTTGTGCTTGGTGAAAGAGGTCATATTGTCTGCCACAAATTGAAAAGATTCAAAGGACAATAAAAAAAAAAGATGAAATAAAAGAAGGGTTGAAAACCAGTAAATGGTGGCCCTTCTAAATAAAATAATAATAATAAAAGAGAAAGATTGAAAACCAGTCAAATGACGGTCTTTAGGGAACTGCAAACCAGCAAATGCCAGTTCTCTTTTTCATGCAAGAATCCATCATAAGTCTCTTCGGAGCCAACCAGGTGCTTCTCCAGAGCCAAACAAGTGCATCTCTAGAGCCAACCAGGAGCACCTCTAGCGCTTCAACAGACAAGGAGAATTCCAACCTCTGGGGCCCACCCTTCCAAATGTCAAAGTAGGGGAATCAAAAAGGTGGTGAGGTCATCATGACTCACACCCCACTTTCAAAAAGGGGAAGCCACATCGAGCATTCATTACACCTGGCTACCGGCTAAGCATCATCTCCATATCATTTGATGATGTCCTCAGTTGATGCAAGGCAGTCACATCTATCATCAAAGGAACTTGATAGTCCACGCGTTGCGGACATCACGACAAGTGACAGGGAAAGTTGCATATGAAGGCGGAGTCACATCATATCTAATGAAGGTGACGGCACAACAACCCAAGCATACCCTCTAATCATTACAAACAGTAATCCAGGTATTTCTCTTGCATTATATAATTATGACAGGTATTTTCATTTTCTATTTTTGTGCAATTTACCTAGACACCTGTCACTGCCATTATTCCCATCTCCATCCAATGCATGTCACCTTAACTGGCCACCTAACACATTTGGTCCAAAGTGTCATAACCCTCCTTCATTCATGATTAACCCTCATTTTTGAAATTTCAAGCAAATACTTTCTCTTGAGTCGAGTAGTCATTATCAGCCCAAACCAGACAAAGAAATTTTCCAACTCCAAGAGTGCAAAGAGCAAACAGAACTCCAGAAGTAAATTGGTTCTGCAGAAAAAGTGGAGCTTCAGAGATAGGGTTACTCTGTAACAACAGGGAGAGAGAGCTCTAGAGCGAAGATCATTCTGGTGGAAGCTACTCAGAGGAAGGTGGTTAAAATTGAGGGTTTTGAAGGTAAAAGAATAAAGGAAGGAGGGTGAATCAATGTAAGGTGCAGAATGGGGATCAAAATGAAATCTGAGCCTGAGACATTAGAAGGGTTGCTTCAGGATCAGGCCTTGGCTAATGTTTTGAGAACTGTTGGATGGTTGGAGTTCTTAGAGAAATTTGAAGGCTACCAAGAGGACATCGTGGATGAATTTATCTCAAATCTAAAGAACAACTAGATGTAGGTATGAGGTGTGACTATTTATGTCTCAGCCACCATCATCAGCAACATATCTAGCCTCCTGGAAGAAGGTCAAAGGTTTTACCATCTCAAAACCTTATATTCTGAATTGATAAAAAATTTCTCAATAGATAATGATCTTGAAGTTCAACTACATTTGAATAAGGGAGAAGTAAAGGGATAATTAGGACCACACTTCCTCAGCCATGGCAATCTTTGGCCATGTGGCTAATGAAGTAATTTACCTGTGATGGGTGATTTTCACTAGTACTAGGGTCCATCATGAAAATGTTGATTTTCTTGAGGCATGGGTATGAACATCCTAAATATAGCATAAACCTACCAAATTTCCTATATTCTACAGTTGTAGCCTCGGTAGATAAATATCAGCAGGGGAAGGATCCTGTGAAACATCATGGTTGCATTTAATTGATTATTAAACACCAATTTATTTCTAAACGAGGGGGAGAGGCCTTATGGTAGTCATTATTGGATAATACACATAAGCCCAAAAAGAAGGGAAAGAAAATAGTAGAAGAGGCACCCTCCTCCACTTAGGAGACAGGAGAAGACATGCCAGCACCCTCTACCTCTTCTCCAACTACTGAGAAGAGAAAGAAGAGCAAGAAAGCAACAGAAGGCACACCTTCCTCCACTCAGGAGAGAGAAGAGAGGCCAACACCCTCTACCTCTTCCCCAGCTACTAAGAAGAGGAAAAAGGGGAAGGAGATACTGGGAGAATTGTCTATTGCACCTGAGCATGCCAAAGCTGCAACTAAGGAACAACCCCTCAAAACACCTCGTACAACAAAATGGAAGTTGATCTTAGCTGAGGAATCCACCCCAGCAAGGAAAGTGGGGTGTTGTCATTATAGAAGAGGAAACTGTAGAGGGGTCCTCCAAAACTCCAAATCCTAAGAAACACAAGAAGAAGGTGAGTGAGAAAGAAGTGGCAGAGGAGTCACCAGAGGCTCCTAAATCACATAGACCTAAGAAGGAGGAATCTGCCAAGGCCGATACTCCTCCATTGTTAAGAAGAAGCAAAAGGGGACAAGTGACTGAGGAGAGCACTATGGAGATCATTGTTCCTCAACCTTCCCAAGCTCCGGAGGTGGCACACAGTGAACCCAAAGCCATCTCCTCAAATTTAGAAGGAGCTACACCAGTGCCGGAGTCACAATCAAAACCAGTGCTCCAGAGAAGCAAGAGAAAGAGGCAGCCCACTTAGGCATAAAGGGATACTGCACTCTTGGCTGAGGTTCTTATGGGACTTAGAACCTCCATGACTCCTCCTCAAGAGGAGGCTAGGCCATCACATGCCTCAGACTCTACAACAGACCAAGAAATAGAGGAACAGGAAGAGGCACAAATGGAGAGGGCAGAAGAGCAGGAGGAGCAGGTTGATGTTGAAGAAAAGGGGGATATGGGGGTCCCAGATGTAGATATGGTAGAGGGATTAGAGACATGAAGCTATTCACATCCTTCTGATCAAGAGGACATTGAAATACCAAGAGAAAAATAATTAATGGAAGAAATTGAAAATATAAAAAGACTATTGTGGGATAAGAAGTTGATCATCACAGACCTCAAAAAGGTCATGCATGAGAAAGAAATAGCTAAAGATCTGTTGGCAAGAGACACTACTCCGGAATAGACTTGTATGTTGTCATTGATGGCAACAAGGCTCAGAGATCTCATCAGCATGATAGGAAGACATAACTTCGGAAGGTCTTATTGAAATTCAAATCTAGTTAGCAAAAATGACTAAGTATGGGCAAGAAACAGAGTAAGGGACGGTAAGTGGATCAGTGTGCCTCCGCAGATGAAGACCTGGAAATGCGGCTCAGGTATAATATTCACAATTGTTTGATGTTGTTATATTCTAGTGATCAAGTCCCGACTTCCTCCGGAAGTCACTTGGAAGAAATATCTAAGTCCGAATGAACAGAGGTATAACAGAGACAATGAACAAGGCACAATATAATGGTCCGCATTCCTCTGCAAGTGCATATTTTGTTCTGCAGTTCTGAAGGTATGTCAAGTAGTCAATGATGAGCATTGGATATCATGTTTGAGGTTCCACTTGGTCTGCAGTGCAAGTTATGATATGACAGTCAAATTGTTCAAGTATGTTCTTAAGAGTGAAGCCAATAGACATGTTTGATCTTCATGCGGATAGAGTATATTATATGGATCAATGTCTTAAGTAGTTAAATGTTTTGGATGAACCTATATGAACATGCTTGTGCAAGGATTTGGGTCCGCACAACATGTAATGCATTAGATTGAGCCGACAAGTTACATCTTTCAATGTACATGTTTCATATTTAGGATGCCGACCTGATTATGAATTAAATAATGATGTAGATATATAAGAGCGTTGAATTTTGGTTGAGGAAATGATGATGTGCAATGTGGTTGATGTGAGCATGACAATGGCAGAGCAGAGATAGAAGATCAGTGATGATGAAGACTCAGGATTTAGAATTCAGTTGCTAAACGACTGCACCCTGGCATACTGAAAGATGCTTTTGCAGTATTCATTTTTATATATAATTTCACTTGTACTTGGCAAAGAGACATCTTCATCAAGGAAATGAGCGTCCATTAGGGTTCAACATCCCTCATTGTAATCTTTCTAGGTTTAGGGTTGAGGTAGTGAGCCTGCCAAACCTAGTTGTACTTCATGACAGTGAGCTAGCATGTTCTAGGCCCATGGAGTGACCAAGCCTGAACATCACCATTTGTAAAAGATTGCAATATAAATTGAGATCTAATCCTCTCTATGGTTTTTCCCCACCTTGGGGTTTTCTATGTAAAAATCCTGGTGTCCATGTGTTATGTCTTTGTGGTTGCTATTCATTTGCATATTGTGCTTTTGTTTAATTAATTTTGGAAAATGGTTAAAAGTGAAAGTGCATGAAAGGTTTTATGGAACACTGATTCACCCCCCTCTCAGTGTTCCTGATATTCAACAAGATCAACAAATCAATGACCTGGAAAAGCAAGTGGAGGAAAAGCAAAAGGTCATTGAGACAAGAGAGGCTGAGGCCTGGAGAAAGGATGTAGAAATGACACAAGGATATCCACACTTCTAATGTCACCAAGACTAGAGATAATAGCATTCTTCTGATGTCAACCATGACTGAAAAATTACAGAGCCAGGCCTGGGAACTGACAAAGGCCAATAGAAAAATTGATGATCAGACAGAGCGGATCCAGGAATTAGTTGTTCTATTTGCTACTACTAAATAGGATACACAAACAAATGCCTATTTGGGGGCATTCCAATTGGATATACCTAGAGCCCTGTTCCATTGGGAAAGAAGATGTAGGGAATTAGAAGGAACAACTATTATGGTGCAATTGCAGAGGGCAGTCACTTTCATGAGTGAAAAAGTCATGACAGTGGCCACCCTCTCATTAGAAATCCTTGCCTGCAGACCCCCAGTGGCAACCATGTTATGTTCCTATAGGAAAGGGGCCTCTAAACAAAACTGTCATTGGCTCTCTCTGACTTGATCGAGAATATACAAGATGGAAATGACTTCCTCAAGGTATATATGAGGAGTAAAGATGAAGACAAAAAATTTCTGTGTGAACTATATTTGCATAACTTCTTCATTGAAGACCACACTTTCTTCATCAACCTCTTTGTAGGAGAATGTCAACTAAGGGCATTTATGTCACTAATGAGGAATCATTAGATCTGGATTGAAAGGATGGAGGCTTACACAGAGAAAGATATAGGTACAAGCCTATTTCTTAAGAGAGACTGTCCAAATCACATGGCCTTTGAAATCCATTTTAGACTAACAATCTATTCCCCAGCAGGAAAGGTAAAAATTTTGCCCCTATACCAACATCTATAAGAATATGCCTTTGAATTTGGTCTATTCATGCATAATTCATCTAATCAAATCATGGTCATTTGTAAGAAGAGGTGGAATACCCTCACCTAGGACTAGAAAATGAGAGATATAGCATCTCCAACCAACCTTAAGTGGTTTATGAGAAAGGCAAGGGTTATATCCAAGTTGATGGACAAATATCAACAAAATTGGGTAGAGGGACGCTTCAGGCCACCACTCATCATTAAGCCCTTGCCCATGTGGGCTGAACAGATGGACGATGCTAGATTCCAAGAATGGGTGAAATAGGTTGAACAGTTTAGGGGAAATGGCAACACAAACTTCACAACTTGGTCAACCTTTGAAAAAGAGTACAATCTCATAGATAGATTGTACAAACTCAACAAATCCATGTTATGAGTGGTACAAGAGGACCTACAAACCCTTAAGCTCGGGGGGAATGATGAGTGTTGGGTAGCACTCATCTAAACATGCCTTTTTACTTCCTTTTTTCATCTTTGTACATTGTTTGTCCTGGTAATTGCACTATAGGAACTGTGAAGTCTTGTTTTAATTGTGCTAATAAGAGATGAAATGCTGAAGATTATTGTTATGATGAGAAAATGTATGTTGCAGTGAAACTGATGAAATTGTACAGAATTATCTCTTTTTGGTTTCACAGGTATCCATTGCTTAGCCAGGAGGTGGTTTTGATGAACTCCAGAGGTGATCCTAATTACTTCTAGAGCCAAGCATGAAGGACACCACATGACACTCCAACGTTTTCCATCTTGTTGGAGGATCTCTGAAGTGATGCAATAGGATAGAGAAGATGGTGATCATGAAGACCTTCAGTGCAGTGTCTTAGCAGGTTTTGAAAGCGTCTTTGAAGATGCTGGCAACATCACAGAACCTTGGGAGCTACACAGAGTCTCCGGTGTCGTTAACTACAAGAATCTCAGGGCTTCTGAGGAGCTACAGAGTCCTCTTATCTAGGCCTGAGTGTCCCAACAGATGACTCCAATGGTCCACGGGGACATAATACACATTTGTTTTTGCATGAGATCAGAAGATTTCTTATAGTCCGCTATTTTGGGAAGTCAAGTTCCTTTTTATCAGGGTCTTGCAGCCTGTTATTGTTATAAGTTAAACTCGTATTTAGTGACACCTTCAGTGTCACTTAAGTCCTTTTTAAGATTTTACATGATTATACTCATGACAAGCAGTTGCATGTTTTAGTTCTAGAATAAGAGATTGTTTATATCTCAAGTTGAACTGTTAGGTAGAGTAGTTAACTCTAGAAATAGTATGTCGCTCAAACTGATATATATGGATGTGAACAATATAATAAATTAATAGGATTTTATAGTAGATCTTTATGTAATTTCATTCTTTAGCAGAAACACATTTTTTAATACAATATACTTTAGATATACTAGATTGAGGAAAGCAGTACTGTTATACTTTTGTTCTAAGTTCTTTGTTTAGCCTTCAATTTTGAAGGTGTGAAGCATGGGTCCACTCCCACCAACAGATAGGAGGCTTGTATCTCTGCTTTATTATCTTATTGTAGTTTTTATTAAGTATAGTTTTCTTGTTTTCATAAGATAGATCAATTATTTTTTAAGCAATCTTGTTTCTATTTAATGCATGTTTAAGCTTTTGTGTGAATTAGATAAATCCTTTTAGCAAATTATTGTTTCATTCTTTAGATCAGGTTTTCCTTTCAAGCAGATAATTAGAAGCATTAGTTTGATTGATTAGGGAAGTTCAATTCAGTAGATTAGTTAAGGACTGTTGATTATTAGGTTTCTATTGCAAACAACCATGGACACAACCCTGGATTTGACACATAAAATATGATTAAATGCCAAGGTACAATGACCCTTGTCATGAATTTTTCAATCCAAATGGCATAGCAATATACATGAAAGATCTTAGTTCAGAGGTAAATGTTGTTTTAGGTTGGTCCTCTTCTCTAATTTTTATCTGGTGGTATCTGGAGAATCCATCAATGAAGGAGTAAATCTCTTTGCTTACAACTGATTCCAAGATTTACTCTATGAATGGTGTAGGGAAAGGATCACGAATACAAGCTTTATTCAACTCTCTATAGTCTCCGTAGATCCTGATTTCTCCTACTTTCTTATTCTGTACTACCATTGGACTGATTCACTTTGCTCCTCTATTGGTTTTATGATCGCTGCTTTGAGCATCTTATCAAGTTCTACTTTAACTCTTTTCTTCATGTTTGGATTCAATCCGTATGGCCTTTTCTTGATTGGGTTACTACCTTCTTTTAATTAAATTTTCATTATTCCGATCTCCTCTTGATTCCCTTTATCTTTGTGAATTTTCTAGGAAACAAATCCTCATAATCAGACAAAATTTCTACTACTTGCACCACTACCTTATCATCTCAATAGTCTCCTATTTTGGATAGCTTAGGATCTCCTTTTTTGGTAGTGTTCTCTTCCCTTAGCTAGATGGGTTTATTGTAGTATTTTTCTTTGATAGCTATTGGTTTTATCAACTTTCTTTCTCCTTGCTCAATCTTTATTTCCGGTTCCCTACTCTCTTCATCCTCCTATTGTGTTGTTTTGTAGCATTTATGTTTCTCCAGATATGATTCTTCATCCATCCATTCTATGATTTTCCATTTACCTTCTGTTCTTGAGGGTGGTGAGCTTTGTTTTGGTTTTGCTTCTTCTTTCGCATCTTGTTGAAAGATGATCTCCTAGATTTTGAGGGATGTTGTGTGTATGTTCTTGTCCGGACTAAAGAATGAGAATGTGTAAATGAAGTCCTTTTGCATCTCTTCCCAATATTTAGTTTCTTTCCTTCATTCCTGATTTATATCCCATGTCTGTGTAATTGGCGATAATGTCCAATCAAAGAAATGGGTATACAATATCTCATTATATTCATTTCTTTCTCTCCATACCATTATACACATGGATAAATGTTCTTGTGGTGAAATCTGATCTGAGTATTTGGGTATTATGTCATATTCTCCTTCCTCCGACAAATATCTTGTTTTGATGAATATTTTGAATGTTGGACATCCATTGATTATGTCCTTATGTGTGTTCCACCAATTTACAGCATTGCATACCAATGTGTGTTGTACAACTTGTAATCTTATGTCTTCATCTAAAAAACTATCTCCATTTCTACTAGATATTTATGTAGATTTTGTGCTCTTGAAAACCTAGGCAACTTGATATGTGAAATCCATTTCAAAATGTGACTTACCTAGTGAGGTCTTTGATCCATATCTTTCGTATCCTCCATAGATGTGCCACATGTGATCTACGGTGAGTTTTGATGAAATGCAGAGGATTATGATATGTCTTCCTCACCAATTTTGACCATGAATATCCTCCAGTAACCAACCATTTTACGTGTTTTTAGTTCTGGTTCTTCTCTCAACCAGGCTTCTAGAACTTCCTTACTATCTGTGTTGCACTGATCATCCTCTATCTCCAATTCTCCCTCAGAGTTGGGCTTGTATATTGTTTCTCCTGCTTCCAACCTTAAAATTGTATAGATATTCTTTAAATATCTATCACTGTCTTCTGCCTGATTGACTTCTTCTGTGTATGCTTCTTCCATTGTTGATCCCAAAGGAATATTGATAATTTTGTTATCATTAGCAAATGATATCTCTTATGTCTAGGAGTCTATGATACCATTTGCATCTACAAACCATCTCAAACCAAAAAGTGCATTGAAAGCTTCCCCTTGATCCTTCATGGATACAATGACAAAGTCTAAGACTTATTTGACCCCCATTAGGTTAACTTCCACTTGTTTCCTTGTTCCAATTATCTACATATTGGATCCATCTGCCAAGATTTTATTGTAAGTTGTCTGTTAGTTTAGGTCTTCCTAATTGTTCCCAAAACTTCTTTATCAGTATGTTGACATATGCTTCCAGATCTATCATGGCATTCCATACTTTTATGTGATTTATATGAACATCCACCATAAATGTCTTTGTCTTCCATGCTCTATCTATCCTTCTCATCCTCCGGAGTTGGCTCTTTTGACCTTGCTCTTTATTTCAGTATTTAGAAAATTGCTTAAGTTTCTCAATATGTATGTGTTGTTGTGTCAATTGGGCTAACTGCTTGAGAGCTTCTACTTCTTCTGCGATGAAAGATGGTTGTATTATTTCTCTTTTTCTTGCTCCTTCCTTATTGTTTGTTTAGCTTTCTGCAAAACTTCCTCATGTTGTTTCTTAGTAGGAACAAATTCTTCTTCATCCTCATTGCCTTCCTCTTCTGTCTCAATGGTGTAATGTCTTCCGATATTCGTTCCTTGTCTTGTCAGTACCATAGCTTTCTCCTTCAATATTCTTCTATATTTTCCTATATGTTTTGACTTGGTTCTCTGGTAACACTCTTCTTCTTTTGTAGATTCTGTTGAAGATGTGTCCATTTCCTCCCTGTTGTTCTTCCGGTGAGTTCTTGATCCTTGACCCTTATGTTCTCTTCTTATGATCCTAACCCCTTTTTGTGTAACTCATTACTCTTAGATTGTGGTGGTGCATTTTGGAAGTATTGTTGTGCTTTATCACAAGAAAATAGGTCATGCTTTGTACTGCTATAGAATGAACACTGTGTTTTTCTTTCACCCCAACATTCATTAGCAAAGTGTCCTAGCTTACCACATTTGAAACATTTAGCATCCTCTCTCCTTATTTGACCTCTTCCATAGCCTCTACCTCCTCTGTAGCCTCCAAATTGCTCTTTGTCATCATTATTGTAGATTCCCATAGGATGGACTGCTAGAGTTTGAATTTTGTATTGCATTGGCATTCCTCTAGTTTCTCCAATTTGGTTTCTTGTAGCCATCATCATATGAGTTTCTTTCTACGATGCCTTTCACATATGTCATGTTGTTGCTTTCTGCTGAGATTGTGTTATTTCCATTGTACCATGTTTCATCTTCTTCTTCATCAATATCTCTTTTCCTCTTGAAGTTTTGTGAAGGACAATATGGTGTTTCATGGTCATCCCATTCTCTGCACAATCCAAAAACTGTATTTATTCTTTTGATTGTTGTTTTGATGTCTACCTTCATTGTGGTAGCTTGCCTTTCACCTTTTGCTCTAGGGAATTCATTTCTCAATTGGCCTTCCTTTGTACAGTATGGGCACCAAATATTAGGTCTTTGCTTCTGTGTATTCTCCTCTTGCCTAGACAAAATCTCCTATCTTAGCTTTAATTGCTCTAATTCCAATTTCAACTTCTCCATCTCTAGGTTTTCCTTTATCTTGTCTTGTCTGCGCCAGGATTGAGACTCTATTTGGCAGGCTAGTATCACTACTTCCACATATGTTGCAAATGTTCTTCCATCCAAGGTGGGTCTTATTTCATGGCTTATTCCAAAAATTAACCAATTTATCTTTTGCTTCTCAGTTAGTGGTTCCTCCAACTTCCTAATTGTCTCTTTGAATCTTTTATCAAAGTCCTTTATTGATTCTTTGTCCAATTGCATAAAATCTCTCATCTTACTGACCCCTTCTGTAGGAATATCTGGAACTCTAAAATTCTCCAAGAAATCTTGCTTGATTTCATCCCATTCCTTATCACTTTTTGGACATGTCTTCCTATACCACTTCAATGCTTCATTCCGTAAGGTGCCTATGAAGTCAAACAACTTGATTTCATTCTTTATTACCCCATTCTGGTTCCAAATAGACTCCAAAACAAAAATGTGCTATGCTTCTTCAGTAGTATCCTTCTCAAATATTGGTAACTTAATAGGAATATCCATGATTGGTGTTCTCAATGTCTCTAGTAATTTGTGGTAGGTTTCATCTGGTCTGGTCTTTCGGTTAGGTTATCTTCTATCAACTCAGGTTGTTCTTTCTCTTCCCTTGTCTCTATGTAGTCAGATATCAAAGTACTCTTCTCCTAAAACTTCTTTGAAATTACTCTGAATCTCTTATGTTATGTCTTCTTCCTTGTTTTCTTGAATATTTTCCTCAAGTAAAATTCTTCTTGCTTTATATGGCACTCGAGGTGACTCATGGTCCAGGGGTTGTGTCTCTTCGAAGTGTCTCTTCAAATTAGGGGATACTCTTCTATTTGTCAACGACATCATGTCAACATCAAGTCATGATTGAAATAACCTTTTGAAATCCTCGAAACTCTTCTCAATGTTTATCACATCTTCTCCTCTTCCTCTTGTCATCTTTATGCTTCAGAAAATTAGCTCCTCTATGTATTCTTCATCCAAATTCAAAATTTCTGATGTTAATTCATAATTTCTGGCAGTTTGCGGCAAGTTTAAGGCTCGGTGAAACCCTGGTTCACCTCTTTCTTCCTTTTCTCTTTCGCTTTCCTCTTCGGAAGCACCCATAGTGGTGCACTCTAAAACATCCTCCATGACGTGCTCTATTTCTTCTCCTTCTAATCTCCTTTCTTCGGCAGCACCCACAATGGCACACTCAACAACATCCTCCATGACACGCTGGTCTTCTTCTTCCCTTTTGGAAACACCCTCAATGGCGCGCAACACGAATTGTTCCTCTTTTCTTTCCGCAACTTCTGATATCATATCTTTTCTAATCTCTTTGCCTTTTCCATGCTTTTGTGGTAATGTTCATGTCATTCCTAAGTGTGCTTCAATATTTCTTACCTTCTTATCTGCATTCCAGTTTTGATATTTTCGTTGATCTCTCTTTTCTTCCACTTCTCCCCTTTTGCCATGGGTTTTCTTGATTTGGTGTTCCGTTAGTCCTTTTATATCCCATGGTATCCTTGTTTGAAGAGTCACATCGTTTGAAAGATCCCTACGGATCCTACCCCTTTTCCATTTACCATCCCCTTAAGTGCCTACCCCCCTCTCACAAAGGTAGGAACTTAAGGAGACCCAAATTTCTCTGCAAATTAAAAAATTTCTCCACCAACCTAGTCTTCTCTTCTTTCCGGTACTTTGCACGACTTTGAATATTTCGCCCCTTCAATCTTTAACTACCCTTTTTCAGGGTCCCGGCAATGGAACCAAATGTTGACAAGAAATGGGGAGGGATACCAACTTTCAAAGATCTAGTCCTCAACCAAGTCTTTGTAGTCAGTTTATACCCTGATCAAGTAGTTAGAGATTGATAGAAAAATACCAAGAATAACATATGCAGAGTATCACAAACATACCATAACAATAAGACACCAAAGAATTATCGTATACCTATAGATCTCCATATGTATATATATGAGACAACCAAAACATCATAGATCCATTATCTGACAGGTCTAAGTCTCTGCCTCACCATCCTACATACATGCTTTATCTAACCTTTATTCTTATTGTCCTATCTTATTTATCCTATCCTACATATAAATCTTATCTATTACATATAGGGATGTGTCCTTTAGCATTTTAGGTCAGCTCCCAGCCTCCACATGATGTATGCGCCAACTCCCAATCGGTTCTGCTCCATGCCCTCTATCCTGCTAATAGGAACATTTATGAATTTTTTTATAATTTGATAGAACCATACATATGGCATGCTTTTTTTGCTAAGTGAAAAGAAAAATATTTTAAGTTGTTGAGAGCTACTTTACCTCCTAGAATAGTCTTATCAGTAGTTGACTTCGCAGAGAATTACTCTTTTACCTATCAAAATTAAAACATAATAATATTATCTAGAGCAGGTGACTATTATGGTGCATGTGTTATTGACATGTACAATTGGATTTGAATGGTGTTGAGAGTACCTATCTACAATGAGTTATTAAGAAAGAATATCACTTTTATATTGGTGATGATAAAGAGCATGACACATTTTGTGCAACATTACTTTTACAAGTTTTTTGTAGATCTTGTTAGGAGTACGAAATTTGAAAAACATTTTGTATGTCAAATGGTTGTTTGTCAAAATTCCAATCATCAAAACTATTTTTGCACTTTGTAGATATGATTGATTTCTCATTATACCTCACATTTGGATCTTCTTTGAGAGTGGCCATGGAAAGGGTGAACATGATGGTGCAGGAGCTTCCATCAAACGTGCTCTAAGAAAACAACAAATGAATTATAAGGGAGATCTATAATGATGCACACGTCGTTGTTGAATAGTGTAAGAATCATTTCATATGTGAGGTCATTACAACTTAGGGGAGGAACCCACATCCATATAGAGTATTCTAGGAGATAATAGGGACATTGTTTGAGTTCAAAACTTTTGACTTATTTAAAATACTTAAACAAATTAATTGCATTATGATTACAACTGCACTTTCAACAAAATTATAATTAAAATTTGTGCATGCATATAAATAAAATTTGTAGTTGTTGATCGAAAAAGTGTGCATGGATGTAAGAGGGTAGACAAAACGAGGTCTTTACATTGTGTCATGAGCACAAGTAGCTAGACATGGACTTTGCATACTAAGGATTAGTCTTGCTTTTGTTATGATTGCATGTTGAAAAATTATGAGAATTGCAAAAGCCAACAACATGGCTATGTTTGTGATTGAAATTTGGTGCCACTAGTTGTTAGTGACCATATGGTGAAGATGAAGATGAAATCTTTGAGATGTTCTTTTGATTTCAATTGATTACGACCACATTTCAGGATTAATTAGAAAATTATATCTCTTATTATAAAGTAATATGTTGATCAAATTTAATGAATTTAGTTCTTAAATTTTTAAATTCATGACCTAATTTTTTGTTTAATATTTCATTGTGCTAGGAGATGTTTTTGTAGTAATAACAAAGGTTGGAAATATAAAATCCGTAAGTTATTATTTATTGTGTTGTGCACAGGAGAGGATTAAGTTAAGAACACTAGAAACAAGTGATGGAATGTCATTTCCCAAAGGATCAATTGTAGTGCAAGGAACATATTTGAAACAAGTCAAAATCCTTCAAAATGAGGTTCATTTTATTGATTACAAACCTCACAACTTGGTGTATCATTATAGCCATCTAGCAATTGCTACTAGCATGTCTCTCCATCTTTGTTCCACATATATGTGGGCATTGTAAGTGGAGACTAGATAGAGATGAGCATAAAAAATATTACGTATTATTAAAGAGGGAGTTGAACCAATTGATGTGGTATGACAAATGTGGAGAAGAACCTTGATTTCATTCACTCCAAATTTTATATACATTGTGATTTGATAAAAAATATGACAAGTTCTATATAGACATGATGTCATTTGATTTCATTCCCTAAAGACTAGATATACATGACATCATTTAATTCTATATATGATGTAGTAATTTAAATTTAAGAATAGTATTTTAGTCAAATTTGGTAAATTTTTTATGTGATGTTATATTTCCTTGGGTTGTGAGAAGCACACGTGCGCGCACACACACAAGAGGTCTTAAGGGAATTAAATTAACTAAGTCATAAAAGTCATAGTCTATATTGAGCATGGATTATATCTAGCTATTGTATATGATCCTAAATATTGACCTATAGGATCATATATATTCATATTGAATTCATCATTTATAGATCTTATTATATGCATCATGAGTTTAAAAAGATAATTTATTTATTAAATGCTTTAGTGCATAAAGGGGCTATACAATTTAATTAAATGAGAACAATTGTAACCCTATGGTTCAAGTTGTATATGTGCTATGAACTATCTTTGTGATCTTATGTAAACTATCCATATTTGGGATGGGAATTCCACATTGTAATCTTGCATTGATCATCCCTTGGGATCAAAAAAGTATCTTGATTTGCAATGGAATCTTATGATGTGTTAAGTCCTATTTTTTGGATGTATAGATCTAGTTTAAATTTTAACTGAAATTTGAAACTAATAGATTATGTTATGCCATCATTAATTCATTAGTAGAATAATTTTCATATACACATCCCTATGGATTAGGAGTTATGATTGATAATGTGTTTCCTTTAGCAAGTGTTATGCCTTATGAACCATTCATTATGGAGCCCCTTCAACTCCTCTAGATAGGATTCTATATATAGATATTCAATTTATATGTTATCTTACATTGTTATATGATGTTGTGGGTTACGTGCATAGAAATGGGGGGCCAAAAGAGAGTGAAAAGTGGTTGTTATTTTTCTGAAATCAGTAAAAATTGATTTTGGATGAAAAATTCAAGATTCCTAACTCAAAATTTGAAGATGACAAGAACAAGTTTAATATTGTTCAGACTTCAGTTTGTAAACTATTTTTTTTAAATAGTGGAGATTAAGAGGGTTAAATAGGGGGAGCACACAAAGTGATTATGTTTTTGTTAAAAAAATACAACATAGTATTAGGTGTGCTCCCCCTAAAATGTTGACTTTTTAAAAGTATTTCACAAATCCCTTTAATGGAAAGTTAGTTAATATCATGTAGTTTATGCTTAATTTTTCTACTAATTTTTTAAATAAATATATAATTTTTTTTTTATTAATTTTCAAAGTGGACACATTTTGAAAAATAGAAAATTGAGCGTGCTCCCCTCTTAATTTTGATAAAATTAATCAATTTTTTTAATATGTATATAATAGAATCTAGAATATAAAAATGTAATATGTTTCAAATTTGAGTGAGCATATAAAATGACACCAAAAAAGCTATACATAGGTTTTCAACAAAAACTAAAGACACTAGTAAAAAATAATTGATAATGCAATAGAGAGCTTGACATGATCATGGCATTTTTTCAAAATAATGTCTAAAAATTTGCAAACTTGATGAAAGGCTCACTCGACATTTGTTTGTTTTTATATATGTTATATTCAAAACACATATTTGGGCATCTCACATGTAGATCCAACCCTAAGTGTTGGAATTTCCAAAGCAAGATATAACACATGCATGTTATAAAATGTCTATAAAATGTGTACGCATTATAGCGTGTGGGTGTTATAATGCGCATGTGTTTTGATTGACATAGAAAATAACACAATGGTATATAAAAAGAAGAAACCCATGATTATGGACCCACATGCTCCATTTTTTCATGTGCTCTGCATATTCTACGACATACAATCACACTTTCTATTGTTTTGAAGAATTACTATAATTGTTTGACTAAATTAACTAATTTTTTTTGTCTTGTATTGACATAGAAGACTCTAATTGTATGTTTTTTATTTGAATGTGATATTATCAATCATTGTTTTCATATTATGAGAAATTTGAATAATTGTGATGAAACTAATTAATTTTTTTTCTTACATTGACATAAAACATTCTAATTATATTTTTTTAAAAGATTTAATAAATTTTCAATCATTGTTTTCATTATTTTGACAAATTGTGTTAGATTGATATAGAATTTAGCATCATGCCAAGGAAATGAGCAAAAACGTACAAACATTGGAGGAGTGTGAAGTCAAGAATGTGAAGAAAATAGAATAGATGAGGGAACTTTATAAATATAAGAAATTGAACTCTGAAATTGAAGATATACCATCTTTGTTAATTCAATTAGATCTCGAAGCATCCATTGGATCCATAAAAGAGAAGAATTTAGAAAAACAAAGCAACGAATGTAAAAACTTCATGCAACTAGAAAATTAAACCCTAAAGTTGAAGATACATCATTTTTCCATCTCAATTTGATATTGTAGCAAATCTTCAAACATCAATTGAATCAATAAATAATGAAACAATCAATGATGATGCAATTTCAAATATAAATTTAAATGTTATACTAGTTGATCAACCTATTGAAAACACACAAAATCTATGAAATTATGAAGATAAACAAAATTTATCTAATTAATTAAGATTACCATTGGAACACCACCTAGAATTTGTGTTAAAATCCCAACTTTTTAATTGAATTGATAAGAACATTCTATAACCTATGAGTGCTAAGTATCCTAAACATACTTGTAGAAGAAGTGCTAATAAAATATGAATAATATTTGTTGAAAACTTAAGCGAAATAGGAAGATGTCAATTTTTTTATTAAAATGATGAGAAATCTAAAGTTTAGACCCACCATGAGGATCCTTGGTTTAAAAATATTTAATCCTAACAATAAAAAATCTATTGTAAAAATATATAATCAATGCATACCAAACAATGGGTTTGACCTCACACACCAAAAATAGTAATGCTACATGATTTATAATTACGTCAACTATAGTAAGTAATCAAACAAAGAAATATCATTTAATAAAGAACAAGTGAAACACTAACAATAAATAGAAAAACACTAATGAAAGTCGTAGGGAGGTGTGATAGAGTTGAGGACCCGAATAACAACAAACTATGGACATTCTTTGATAGACTCCCACAAAAAGACAATCATAGTTGAAGTCTTAAAATCTTTAATTGATTTTTTTTTTAAATAACACAAGTGTATCACCTAATCAAAAAGATGTAAAAAGAAGAATTGGTTGTCCAAATTGTGAGCCACATCCAAAACATTTTTTGGATATGACTCGAACCTAATTTTTCTCTAAATTTCTAGAGTTATTCTCAAATAAAAATTAGTCAAAGCTATTTTGAAATAACAAAACCTTTTTTATGTTAAAATAAATCACACGCACTACATGTTGTCAAGTCCACATTGAATTTTCTATGCATTATGATATTTTTGACATATACATGTCACTTTGCATACTAACGATATTTTGCAAGAGTGTATGATAAAAACTCCACTAAGATTTATAAAAAAATATTTTGTGAAAGAGTAGATAGATAATTTTTTTAAGAAATCATATTTTATGTTTGGATAGAACATGTGATAGTTGTGATGGTTTGTAACGTTTGAAAAATTGTGTATGCACAGAGAATACATATGCAATTAGAAATAAACCAATAAGTTTTGAAAAATATAAGTCAATGGTATACACTTTAAAATATGGTAAAGAGGTCAAGAGGTATGAATTAATGAGTGAAAATAAAAGTGTCATAATTTATGGCTATCTTTCAAGAGAAGATAGTGTATGAGTATAAAAGACATACGTATAGAACATGATGATTGAACTTACAATTCAAATTATGCAAGGAAATATTTATTTTTCATACCATTGTGTCAATTGTAGATTTTGTAAAAAAATATACATTACAACTACAAAATGAGGTTTAATCACATTACTACAACTCCACTTAAGTTGCTAAATTTATGTATATAGCATCCATTCATGCACCTGACAATACATAAGTGATGCAGAGGCATCCACACTAAAACCTTGACATACAGCATGTATGTCTACAACCCATCATCATCATCATATTTTCTGTTAACATTGTCAGCATCATCATATTTTCTCTGCCAACCGATATCCCCCTGCAGACAAACCTTCGACCTTTCGTCTGTCAGCAGCATCATCATATCTGGCTATCGGCAGCATCATCATATTTGGCAAGCGCAATCATCCTCCTGACGATCACTGTTCATCTTACCGCCAATGTCTATCTGCAGCATCATGATGTTCAACATCATGTTCATCAGCAGGATATAAAATATCCGGTTCCCTCCATATATCCTGATGACGACACTTCACGCACCTTTCCCTCGATGCTTACGTCACCCCGATATCTGACCTACTTAAACAAGCAGCATCATGATATGACTTATCGGGTCTTATTTCGGAATGTCCTGATGACGATTATCCTGATGACGATGACGTCATATGCAGCTCCTCCAATATCCTGCTGTTGGCCAAACTTAACATTATCGGCCCGCGATGGTTTCATCAACCTGATCTTCTACCTTATGCCGATACGCTCCTCCTCGGCAACACCTGATGATGATCACCCCAATGCACATTCACCTTATGCAAACTACTGCATCATGTTCACCTCCATCTACTCGGATGACGCCCGAAGTAACTGCAGGATATACACAGAAATATCCTGATGATGCCGTTGTGACGAATTTCCAACCTTAGCGAATTTCGATCCGCCGAACCTCCTGGGATGACCCGATCTGCTTCCTGGACAACTTTCCAGACTCTAACAACCAGCACAACCTAGCACATACCCATGCTAGGGTTCTCAACACCTCTCGACTGCGATCCTGCAAACATACATGCGAACAAACAGAAAATGCAAACTAAATCCTAAACTATTGTACATAGCCATTCCACCGATTCGACGAATCAACCGGTGGAATGGATCAGCGAATCCATGAAACCACCAGAACAACAAATAGATTACACAATGGAATCCAAACAGAAAATTGACACAAACAGGATCTCTTTATTGATTTCAAAAGATGCAAATACAGTACTCTGTCTCACTCTCTGCAAAGTCTGATCGATGATCTGTAATGCTGCCTAAAACCAACCGATCCTAATGCATAAATAGGATCTGCTTGCGAGTACTACCACTCGATTCCCAGCGGCTGGGAGCTTCCAAGCGGCTGGGAGGAATCCAACCGAACATACAGCATAACAGCTGTCCTAACAACCTACCTAAAAATAGTAAAGAATGGTCAACATGACCTTATTACATGCATTGGTCTTACAAGACCTTCTTGGAAACATTAACCAGACCTATAACAAACTAACTGCCTCATGGAGGCCAGCTGTCAGGTAGGTGCTCCTGCACCATACTCCCCAATAGAAAAGAACTCATGTCCCATGAGTTAGGTTGTGGAAGTCCTCCACCTTTACACTTTGCCTGTGCAGTGTCTTGACCTGTTCCAGCTTTGTCCTCTGCTGGCTCTCGGCTACTCCAAGACTTCTGAATTGTAACTTGCTTTCTTGCAAGTAAATCCTCATGCCTGTCAATGTAGGCCCTTCTCTCACATACCTTGTGTTTGTCAGGTTGTCTTACCAGAACCTCTGTCTGAACTGCCTCTTGAACTTCTGTAATGTTCAACTCTGTCTTTCTTTCAACCTTTATAGGACAAACAATAGTCCCAACTATGACAACATCCTTGTCATTCCTCTCAACTGGTTGCTGTTTGCAAACCTGTTTCTGAACCTGCTGCTGACCTCTGTCAGTCAAAACTGAAACTGTCTTCAAACTGTTGTCCTTAACAACTCCTTTCCCTGCAGTGTCCTCAACTGCCTTTATGCCTGCTCCTATAGGCTTCTGCACAAATTCCTTCTTTCCCACTAAAATAATTTTTGCTGCCTTCTGTACTACAGCTGCTTCCTGTAATGGCATCAACATAATAGTTTTCCCATCTTTCTTGATGGTGTAGGTATTAGCATACCCATCATACAGTACCCTCCTATCAAATTGCCATGGCCTACCCAACATTCCATGGGCAAAATGTCACACAAAACTCTATCATGATATGCTCCAATCTGAAAATCAACATATGCCTGTTCATAGACAAAAAGTGATTGACTATCACTCACCCAAGATGCCTTGTAAGGGTGTTGATGTGGAATCCTTTCCAAATTCAGTTTATCCACCATTTCCTGAGATACCATGTTGTCTGTTGAACCAGTATCAATGACAACCTTACATACCTTACCTTTGCTCTTGCATGTGGTCTTGAAAAGAGCTCTTCTTTGCATCATATCCTTTGATGTCTGCAAACTAGTTCTCCTTAGCATCAATGCTTCTCCCTCCTCAGGATATCCATAATTGTCAGGAACTCTATCTCCTTGATAAGTGTTTGAACTTTACACACTTTGCTCTACTTTCTCTTCTTGCACAAGTTGTACTCTCTTGTCATTCGTTCTATCATTTCTGGATGATGAACCTTTGCTTTCTGGACACTTGAAAAATGGATGACCAAACTCACCACAGGTGTAACACTTTCCTAAAAATGTAGTAGAACCTCTACCACCTCCAAATCTGCCTCTATTACCTTTCCATCCACCTCTGAAATCAGACTGTCCCTGTCCTTTACCAGTGTCTTCTTGACCCTCATTGGTTTGGCTTGTTGTAGGGGCTAATCCTCTTCCCCTCATATTGCTGCCTCTTCCTCTCATGGACTTATCTTGTCTCCTATTCATCTTTTCTTCAATCCTGATTGCCATTTGGTAACAATCCTCCACATTCTTAGGGTTAGCTAAAACTAATTCATCCTGTATGTTCAATCTCAAACCAGCCAAGTACCTAGCCACCTTTTCTACCTCATTCTCATGATGACCAGATCTCATACTCAACTTATAAAACTCCTCAGTATATGCCTTCACATCCATTTCCTTCTGCCTTAAAAATTGCAGCTTCTTAAACATCTGAATCTCATAATCCCTGGGCAAGAATTTACCTTTTATCCTTGCTACCATTTTATCCCATGAAGTGATCTTTGACTTTCCTTGTTTCCTTCTCTCGGATTGTACATAATCCCACCATACCAAAGCATGACCTCCTAACTTGGTCTTTGCAATCTTTACCTTCTGATCCTCAGCAACATCTTCACATTCAAAATGATTATCAAGTGCAGCAATCCAATCCAGTAACTCATCTTCATTCAAACTTCCATTATACTTGGAAACATCAACCTTTACCTTAGGTTTATCACTCTGCACTGCCTTTAACAGTTTTGCAAATATCTGGTCTTCAGCATCCAGACCTTCAGCTACCTCTTCATACTCTTCAACAGCATCTTCATCTTCTTCTGATTCACTGTCGTCCACTTCCCTCTTTTTGTTCTTTTCCAGGGCTACAAGCCTGGCTTGAAGTGCTTCAGCAAGCTCCTTCATCTTCCTCATCTCTCTGGCATGTTTTTCCTTCATCTCCTGCAACTCCCTTGCAGTACCATTACCTTTCGGAGGCATTTTGTCAACCTCTCACTCCTCTACCTCTGTCCTTTCGGTGACAGAATCAACACACAACAGCCCAGACCTTTTGCTGAGCTCTGATACCACTATGATGCAGAGGCATCCACACTAAAACCTTGACATACAGCATGTATGTCTACAACCCATCATCATCATCATATTTTCTGTTAACATTGTCAGCATCATCATATTTTCTCTGCCGACTGATATCCTCCTGCAGACAAACCTTCGACCTTTCATCTGTCAGCAGCATCATCATATCCGGCTATCGGCAGCATCATCATATTCAGCAAGCGCAATCATCCTCCTGACGATCACTGTTCATCTTACCGCCAACGTCTATCTGCAGCATCATGATGTTCAACATCATGTTCATCAGCAGGATATAAAATATCCGGTTCCCTCCATATATCCTGATGACGACACTTCACGCACCTTTCCCTCGATGCTTACGTCACCCCGATATCTGACCTACTTAAACAAGCAGCATCATGATATGACTTATCGGGTCTTATTTCGGAATGTCCTGATGACGATTATCCTGATGACGATGACGTCATATGCAGCTCCTCCAATATCCTGCTGTTGGCCAAACTTAACATTATCGGCCCGCAATGGTTTCATCAACCCGACCTTCTACCTTATGCCGATACGCTCCTCCTCGGCAACACCTGATGATGATCACCCCAATGCACATTCACCTTATGCAAACTACTGCATCATGTTCACCTCCATCTACTCGGATGACGCCCGAAGTAACTGCAGGATATACACAGAAATATCCTGATGATGCCGTTGTGACGAATTTCCAACCTTAGTGAATTTCGATCCGCCGAACCTCCTGGGATGACCCGATCTGCTTCCTGGACAACTTTCCAGACTCTAACAACCAGCACAACCTAGCACATACCCATGCTAGGGTTCTCAACACCTCTCGACTGCGATCCTGCAAACATACATGCGAACAAACAGAAAATGCAAACTAAATCCTAAACTATTGTACATAGCCATTCCACTGATTCGACGAATCAACCGGTGGAATGGATCAGCGAATCCATGAAACCACCAGAACAACAAATAGATTACACAGTGGAATCCAAACAGAAAATTGACACAAACAGGATCTCTTTATTGATTTCAAAAGATGCAAATACAGTACTCTGTCTCACTCTCTGCAAAGTCTGATCGATGATCTGTAATGCTGCCTAAAACCAACCGATCCTAATGCATAAATAGGATCTGCTTGCGAGTACTACCACTCGATTCCCAGCGGCTGGGAGCTTCCAAGCGGCTGGGAGGAATCCAACCGAACATACAGCATAACAGCTGTCCTAACAACCTACCTAAAAATAGTAAAGTATGGTCAACATGACCTTATTACATGCATTGGTCTTACAAGACCTTCTTGGAAACATTAAACAGACCTATAACAAACTAACTACCTCATGGAGGCCAGCTGTCAGGTAGGTGCTCCTGCACCAATAAGAAGACAAAAATATTTGTATAGAGTATCATTTTAATATTAATGATGACTGTACACATTCTATATAGTTTGTACAAGATTGCTTTGAAATGTTATATGGTAATTTAAGTAGAAGGAATATCATGTTTGGTTAGTATATCATATGGCTAGATAATTGTACATAACAATTCAAGACTCACAAATGTTCTACTGGTTGAGTAGGATGCATATGATACATGATATTCAACATATATGGAATTTCTAGAAAAATAAACATTGAAAAAGGCATCATGATGGTGCAAGAGCATGTATTAAAAGAGTCTTAGCATGAGAAGAATTGAAGTACAAAGATGATGTGAAGTTGATAGATGCAACATTTATCATTGAATGTTGTAACTTTACAATAGATCAAAGTAATGAAGGTAAGTCTATGGTTTGCATTTTTTATTTAGAAGAAGATAACATTGTAAAATATGAAGACTGTTGTGAAGTGACATGATCGAGTGAGTTTCACCTTTAGAAGCTCAAATTTAGGTTCATGGACTATTCATACAAGGTGGATGGTGTGCTTTTCTTCTTCATGTATAGATTTTGCTTGGAATAAGTGAGTCAAAAGAGTGGGTTAATGAATGGTGTTCTAGAATTTTAAGTCCACTTAAGACCTATCGGTCTATAAACACTACAACTCATGGATATGGAATTATCAATTGATTTTGACCATATTTCAGATCTAGTTCAACTAGGTATTATAGATGCATTATTTAATTAAAAATAATATTTTACCTTATTATATAGTATTTTTGTATTATTTATTGAATTAATCTTTTTTGCACAATTCAAAGCAAGACATATTTATGCAGTTATTGCAGATGAAGATAATGAAGAAAGAACAAATTATTATTTTTGTAATTGTATTGACATAAAAACATTAACAACCCCTATCATAGATGGAGAAGACATTAAATATCCTATAGGGTTAGTCATTATTGTTAGAACATGGCTTAGAAGGTACCCAATAAAGAAGTTTGATGTGTGGTTGTTTGAGGACTTTGACACATTGATTTTTTTTCATTATTCTAACAATATTGTGGCATCAAATGTTTTTGATAAAGATAAGCAGGGATTTTGAAAGGGCCTAGACCCTTGTACAAGAGACAAGATACAGCAATGAAGCCCAACAAAACTAGAAATAACAACAAACAGTAGAGCAACGCAGGACTAGCCCAACAACGGGACAAACAAACAAAGGGTCAAGGGCCCCAAGCAACCCAACAAAAAAAATTAGGGTGGTTTGAAACCAAATTTCTCCAAAGATCTGTGAGTACACATTTTAAGCTTACCCTCAGATCTCAGCTTTTTGGAAGACCTAAGACAATCCAAAGGGCCACTCGAGGTCCCAGTATCACATTGCATCTCATCCAAAGGAGTCTCCAACACATCTCCATTTTCTCTATTCCCATTATCTCGCATATTAGCCTAAGGAGTCCTCTTTTCAGCACTATTATCTTCAGAAATTTCCCTGTTTTCCATTATAGGTGCATCCATAAAGGGGGGGTACACTCCTTCCTCCTCCAAATAGGTTGTTGCTTCTTTCTACTAGAACAAGCAACGTTAGAATGACCAGCTTTGTGACAGCTAAAGCAAACATGAGAATTTTCAAACTCAATCCGCTGAACCCAACTACCAAACTTGGATAATAAGGTGATCCTAAAAGGGAGTACCTTATCAGCTTCCACAAACACACAAAATCTAGCAAACATAAGGCGTCTTTTAAATTTTGTAACCACATCAGCCCCAACAAATTGCCCAAAGGAATTGGCGATACCAATAAAAATCTCCTCGTCACAGTATTCCAATGGGAGACCTGACAACCTAACCCAAACTGGAAAGAACTTCCTGTAAGCCTCTAAAGGGTTGAAGCACGGTGACCAGTTTTGTAGGCAAAGACCATTTTGCCCAAGAAACCAAGGACTAGCAAGGATCCTTGAGCAATCTTCAAAGTTCGCACAGGAGAACAAGAAGAAGTCGCTCGGCAGAGCAACCACCTCAACATGCCTCCTTAGCCTCCAACTTCGAAGCACCCACCTTCGAACCACATCAATATTAGGGTGATTTCCACAAAATCTCCCAACAAGTGAGTTACAGAGCCACCCAGCAGCGCTTTCAATGATCGAATCAAGGATGACAATTCAGTTAACCGCCGAAACCCCTAGCAGTATCAGCGATAGGAATTTGAGAGATAACGACACTCTCCACAGCCTGTGCATTAGCCTCCAATGTAGCTCTAGACTCCTTCCAAACCTCCTCAAGCTGATAGACACCAACCTCAGCAACTGTGTCATGCAAGCAACCAACCTCGCATAAAGGAATAACAACAGCATCAACCCCTCTGGCATTTGTGGCAGAAGCGCCCATGGATGAAGCTAAACCCATCAAAACCCCTGAGACAACACGGGTGTCCTTACTGCCCAAGACAGGCTTGGCAGAAATAGAGGAAGGAGTAGCAGGTTCCTGGAGAAGAAACCCCCGTGAAAGCCCGCAGCCAAGATCTCCCTGCCCAATAGAGGAGGGTTGCTGCTCCTGAGAAATGGATTTCTAGACCTCCAACCACAAATCCAACAGACTTTCATCCTCTTCCTCGACAAAAGAGGTCACCCACTCCTCCAGAATCTCCTCATCTTCGCCGTCTGAGTCGTCCTCGTTGCCTCCATTGTCAGCCTCCCTTGCAGCCCGAAACCCTACTCTGCCGCTCTCACTCGACATGTTTTTTATCTACTTTTTTAAAAATGCTTTTGAAAGATGTTAATTAATGTGGCATCAAATGTTGAATTGATCAAATATGATGGTAAACCATTCAATAAGAACTTATGAAAAATTTGTGAATCTGATCGTGAAGCAATACTTGACACCATAAAGAGTAGAGAAAATATGCATGGTTCATTAGATTGAATTGGTAGAATGACACATGTAAGTTATATAGTTTATAAATATACTATGAAGTTCTTAAGTTTTATGATTTGAGTGCATTTTTCTTTTTCTTTTATTTATTTATTTCTACTAATACTATTAATGTAGGTTAGTGGTGGGAAACAAGCTTCCACCTTCTTGTGGTTGGTGCCATTAGTAAAGAATTGTATATTTTTTAAGTAAAGAAAAAATTTAAAAACTAACAATAAATTCACAATTTGTAAAACAATTAGCAATAAAGTCACTATGTAAAGAAATTAACATTTAACAATAATTTCATATTCTCTCTCCCTCTACCCCTTTGTCCCTCTCTTTATCTCTCTTTCTCCCCCTCTCTCTCCCTCCCTCTCTATCTCTCTCCCTATCCCTCTCTCTCTATCCCCCTCCCACTCTTTACAATTGCAACCCTTGGTCTCATTGTAGTCTCCTCTATACCTTTCATGCTACCACATATGAATCCAATTACAATTATCTATAGTTTAGTGCATCCTAGATCAAGCAAGAATGCTTCATATTCTCTTCCAAACAAGCTACGCCAAACATCTATCATCTGATTGCAAGGCAATTCTCTATACCTTAAGTGTACCATGACTAACTCCTATGATTAAGTCTTTCCTCTACTATACTCCCATGTATCAGTTTTATTTCTAGCATTCTTCACATCTAACTACTTGTGAAAGAAGTTTTTCCAATCTGTATCAATGCATTCACTCCCTCAAATCTCTAGTAGATCATCTTGCCACTCTTAACAACTATACTAGATACCAATAATGTACTTCCTCTACATCCATTCTCTAAGTTTTCAATTTGTGTCAACCTATAAATTATTCACAACTCTTGTCACATTATTGCAAATCTTTTTTCAACTATAAAATTAAGATTATTACCTCTTTGAGTCTACAACAATCTAGGGATAGATTTCATAGAAAGTTCTTCCTTCACCACCCCTATAGCTACTTCAATGAGAACAATTTATATATCACAATCTTCCAATGCTTCTCCCTTCAAGAATTACTTTAGTCCCTTCTAACTCTTTATCCTCAACAAAGACCACTTCCTCTTCTCTTGGCCACACATGATCTCTCTAGAATCCTTCATCCACTTGATTCCTATAGGGAAATTCATCTTCCTTACCTCCTAATGATCACTTTGTGTTATCGCACTTAGCAACCTTCCTCACCGCATTCTTAGTTTCGTTCATTGGCACCATTCTCCTCATTGGTTTCTACTAATTACTCATCACATTATCTACTACATCAAATATTCCATATACGTTATCTTCTATATTAGCATCATAGCTAGTATCTTCTCTTCCCTAATTAGTCACACATTGCTCACTAATCATCTCACTTCCCACACTCTGGGGTCAGTTGACTAATCACAACTCTATCATTCCTCAAAGCATTCACCTATCGCTTGCAAGGCAATTGCTTCTCCTCTTTAGCTAATGTTGGTTGTGCCACCACACATCAACTGGCACAATTTGCACCATCACTCCTTTCACAAATTTCCTTACTCTTTGGTGCCTCTATCTACTAGATACCCCTTCCATAGATTGCCTCTTGATTTGTGGCTCCATATAGTAAAATCCATGCGAACTCCTATTTGCTTCCTCAAGTGATCAATATAAAGAGCTATGTCTCTTAAAGACTCCATTAGCTTCTCCCTTGGAAGATAACTTAGCTTCTCTTCTTATAGAATGTATTGATATCTTCTCCCCAACAACCTTATGCTCGAAGATATCTACACACTATGTTGTTCGTTGGGCATCTAAATGCCTTGAGGATGCTCTAAGTAAGGTAAATCTAATCTAAGCATGCAAAAGATGTAAAAGAAGTGTTTTTGTATCTAGATGAATGCAAATCTTGTATGTATGCAAACTAACGTGCAAAATCTTCATCTATGGTTTTTCCCTAAATGAATCTTCACTGATACAACTATTCTACTTTCAATAAGACAATAAAAGTATGTTTGCAATATAAAAGATAATAAGAACAGTTTGCAAGCAAGAATGCAACTTGTCACTACTACTAGTATACAAACTATGTAATGTTCCTATGATGACACAATTTGTTCTAAATGCTAGCTTCAATGCTCTAAATTTTCTATAGTCAACCAATGTTCATTTCCCAAGTTGAATTTTCATGATTAACTAAAGCATTAGCACACCACAAAATTTAAAAAAAAGCAGTTGGTTGTTGGTCTAATGTGTTTTAGTTTGTAAAATTTGAGTTTTTGCTTAGTTTGGTGTTTAATATGCAACACAAAACATGTAAGCAATGTTTATCCATGTTTTAAAGATTGTCTTATAGTGTTCACGAGTGTAAGCAAGTCAACCATAGACAAAAACAACAAATGCAATAGTCAAAATAATGCTTGGAAAGCTTTTTGTAGAGTGGAACTATGAAAATAGGGTTTTATGACAGTTTCCAAGTGATGGTGAGGCTTTTAGACACCATAGGCAAGCTAAGAATGACCTATGTGAGTGGATTTCATACTTGAGTAATGCAATAGAGCCAATAGAAAGGGTGGACAACAAAACAACATGCCTAAAATGTCAGTAGTAGGGGACTCAATATGACTATAGCAATGTAGAATAGCAATGAGCAAGTGATGATAGGGCACTTAGAAGGCCAAAATTAGCACAATTAGGCATGGGACAACAAAGCTAGTGAAAACAAAAGCTTGATAGGCAAGCAAGGATGTTAATATGGGGTTTCCAATGGTCTTAAAGATTGCTAAGACATAGTAGTAGGTTTGAGATAGAGAAAGAGGGAGGGAGAGAGAGGGAGAGATAGAGTTTAAAACTTAAGGCTTAGGGTTCACTAATTAGAGAGAGAGAGAGAAAGAGATCACATTCAAATTTAGTTGTTTATCTATAGGGTTAAATGCAAACGTTAATTATTTAGGGTTTAGAGTTTAAGTTTCACATGTTTAATGTTTAACTTTCAATATTTAGTGTTTATAATTCATGGTTATAGAGAGATGGGTGGAGGGGAGACTTAGGGAGAGAGAGATGTAGGTAATTGTAAATAAATTGACCATTAGTGTACGTTTTTTAATTTTTCCTTATGTTAGGGGATATTTCTTTTTCCTACACATATTATTAATCTTGCTTAGGTTATTTAGACATGGTTAATATGAGACCACATTGCATAATCCATCAATTACATGTGTCGCTCTCACCCACCTTTGGGTAGTTGAGTCTCACACCTTCTTTTGAATTTTTATCCCACCTCTCATAACCATTTTTTTGTCTTTACCTGAGTAGGTGCAACTATGTAATTTGGCATTTACCAAGTAGATAAAACTTCTGCCTATTTTGGGTAGTTGAAGTTATTACACCTCTTGGATGTATCTGCCCTTATTTTGCTATATATATAGTGTTCATCTCTCACTTTTGTTAGTTAGTGAGAGTAATGTGAGCACTCTCTAAATTCTCTTGCAGTTTGTCTCTTGAATTCTATCTTTCAAGATAATCTCTCCATTTCGTTATTTTGATCTTTGATCATCTGTCGACTAGAGTGTGTGATCTACGATCGACAATAGATCTTGGCTAAGATTCTCGCTTCTCATAGAATCTAACATAGTATTAGAGCCGATTTGTTTGGTATAGTTCATTTTATAGTCCTATTTTTGAGAGATTTTGAGCCTAATTTTGTTCATATTTTTCTCAAAAACCTAATATGCTCTTCTATTGCATCCTCGGATGATTTGGAGAATCAAAACAATTGAAAGGAAAATAAGCATCTGCAATTACTCTGGTTTGCATATGTGTTCTTGTGAGATTTAGATGATTGCAGTTTTTCGATATTCCAAGCGGTATTTTCAGTTATTCCATAGCATCCAAAAGGCTCGAGAAAGTCAAGATTGGCTTTCATTTCACCAAAATCATAAATTAAACGACCTAATTACAAACAAGGGTTTGAAGCGTGGTTCCAAAAGGTAGCTATCAAATCAAAGCATTTCCAACCCAAACGGACCTCCCATCATGTTTAGAAGGCCTCAAAACCTAAAGATCAATTGTCAAATCATTGATTTCGGACAAGTTGACCTATGAGGCAAATGTTTTTTCCCTTAGGTCATACAACGGTCGTACCATATGAATTTTTTGAAAAACAATTTGAAAAAATCCTATGCAGTATTGCGCAGGCACAAATTACTCAAGCAGCACCGCCCAACAGTGCCACCCACACTGCACAGCCACCAGGTTGGCCACCCTCGTGTCACTCGCACGTAGTACATGCACCGCAACACTGCAGGCAACCCACACCGTCGTCGCCACTTCTAGCATGACACGCTGACCCTTAACCATTGCCTCAGAATATTCCAAACAAAAATAATGTTTATTTGGTTGGCGGTTTGGCGTCAGCTTCCAAGTGGTTTATTGGCAGAAAAGGGTAGTTTTGCATCCTAAGGGCAGTATTGGCATATTCCGTTGGTAGAGAATATTCTGGCAATTTTTGGGTATATTCTGACGGTTGACGTCATGCTGACGTTAGCATCCCCTTTCAAGTTTTCATCCCTCACCATTGCACACTTGGTTTTTATAGATCAACTTCGGGAGGCTCATTCTCAACCATACGAAAGCCTTTTTCAATGCAATTTTTTTTATTTGGGGTGGAATTTCACGCTCTACATCATGGTGAAATTGGTTTTATAATTTGATGCTCCATTTTTTCAAAAATTAAGGATTCTTCTAGAATTTGTTGCACAGTTCTTGTTTTGAGACCTTCTAGGAGCCATAACTTGTGCAAACGAACTCCTTTTTGGGTGTTGTTTTTTTCCAGAATTCATATTTTCTTGTGTACTCCACATTGGTGCTCTCAAATTGATCTCATATTGTACTTGAGCTATAATTTTAGTGTTTTGGTCATTTTGGTCCCTGTAAAAACTCTGAATATCTGATATTTGCATTGTAAATCAAACTAATTATAAAGTGTCAACATTATAATTTCTACAGGGGGTCACTTTAGAAACTAGTAAAAATGGGGTGTCTTGTGTGTCAATTTTACATTTCTCTTTCTACATAACAATCTACTTTTCTGCACTAATGGATCCATCAACAGTTTATGTTCTAACACCATATAACTATTTTGTATGGAAATCTAAAACGACAATCTATCTCAAAAGGCAAGGATTGCACAAGGTTATGATGGGACTTAAAACATAACTCACATAGGATGCAGAAAAGCCAAAATGGTTTAATAAATGTGATGAAGCATTTGGTGCTCTATGTATGTCAGTGTCTCTTGACTTACTTTTTCACATCAAATCTGCCACTATACCAAATGATGTGTGGACCACTTTGGAAAACCTCTTTGGTAAGCAGGATGAAATAAGGGGTCATCAGTTGGAGAACGAACTCATAGGGTTGATTCCTAGCAATTTTGACACTAAACAAGACTTCTTAACAAAATTAAAAGCCATCAAATTGCACTTAAAACAATGTGGAATAGAAAAGAAAGACACACAATTGACCTTAAGTATTCTTTCTAAGTTTGGTTTGAATTATTTAGTATTTGTTTCTACCTTTCATGCCACCAAATGCGCTCTAGGTTTCAACTATAAAATGCCTCCATTAGATGAGTTTGTTGCAAAAATTGACTAAGGAGAAAGATAAATTGGTTCACATGGGTACAATTAAACACTCTAAGTCACATATCTTGGCTACAAATCATGGCACAAAAGAATAGAAAGGGTCTAGCAAACAAGATAAGCAACAAAAGAACCAAGAAGAAAAGAAGAAAGATTAGTAACCAACGACCTCAAATGCAGTTAATCAGACCTCTTCATCAAAAGGTGAACAACCTAAGAAAGAGAAGGTTAAGTGTTCCTATTGTAAAAGGCCTGGCCATATGAACACAAGTGTTTAAAGAAACAGATTGATCACCTATCACATCTTCTTGAAAAGAGCAACATCCAGGTGCCTAATTCTGTCAAACAGGGTTCATCAGAAGGGTCTTCAAAGGACACAAACAAGAGTAAGTGGAAAGGAAAGGGCAAGGCCCTAGTTGTTGTTGCTTCACAACCTGATACCTGGATCATTGACTTAGGGGCTTCGCACCACATGGCTTACTCATAGGATGGTTTTGCCTCCTTAGAGCCATGTTCTATGCCTGCTATACTTATGGGTGATGATACTTTTGTTGAAGTGCATGGGAGAGATTCTGTTGACATCGGTGAAGGAACATTTCAAGATGTTCTATGTGTTCCATCTTTGTCAACTAATCTCCTATCGGTTTATCAAATCACTCACACAAGCTCTGGCAAGCGGGTTGAGTTCACATTGGATACAATGGTAATCAGTGAGTTACATAGTGGGTCTACAAGTGCCGTAGGAAAAGCAGATCATCAGTCCAAACTATCTCAGTTTTTTTCATTTTGTTCATGAATCTCCTTTGACAGTATTAGTCACTCACTCAGATGAGGTGAGTCATTTGTGGCTTCAACGGTTTGGCCACTTGAATTACCACTAATTGCAGCAACTCAATCAACAAGACATGGTTTCAAGGTTGTCTTCTATTCAATTTTCTGATGGAGTTTGTCAGGGATGGATTCTTGGTAAGCATCCTAAGGAGAAATATGACAAAGGCAAAGCATGGAGGGCCACACAACTTCTGGAGTTAGTACATAGTGATTTGGCAGAACCATTTCCACATCCATCCTTTAACAAGGCTAGATATGTCTTGACATTTATTAATGATCTTTCTAGATACACTTAGGTTTATTTTCTCAAGCATAAAGTCTAAAGTCTTTGAGTCTTTTTAGGACTTCAAAGATTTTGTAGAGGAACAATCAAGGAAGGCAATCAAGATTCTACGTATAGACAATGGGGGTGAATATGTTAACCATTAGTTTGAACAATTTTGTGCTTCAGAAGGTATTGACTTGTAGCACATAGTTCCATATAATCCTCAATAGAATGGTGTAGCAGAATGAAGGAATAGGTCCTTGAAAGAGATGGCGAATTGTATGATACATTCTGGATCATTGGCACCTCAGTACTGGGTGGATACCATCAACTGTGTTACATCCAGTACCAAGTTCCTCACCAAGTTGTGCAGGGGGCAACTCTTTTTCAAGCTTGGACCGGTCAAAAACCCACAGTAAAGCATTTTCGAGTGTTTAATTCTCCTGGATGGACCCATATTCTAGTAGAGAAACGCAAGGCTATGGATTCACAAAGCAAGTCTTTCATATTTGTTGGGTACCCAGATAGCGTTAAAGGCTATCTCCACCCTACCACACATGAGTTGTTTATCAAGAGGAGTGTTCATTTTGAGGACTCTTCCAGTTCTTCTCCTACCACTTCTCCATCCACCATCACATTGGAGACACTACGACATGATGATAGTTCTTCAGAAGATCTTAATTCTCCTAATCATGATGAAGAGTCTTCTTCCTCCACTTTTGAAGGTGACAGTGATGATGAGGATCCACCTTCCTCTCCTAGTCATCATTTAGAGGTTGATGATTCTCCTCCAAACTCTCGAACCAATGGGCCTCTTTGGGCTCATCAGACATTGCAGTTAGCAGGTGATTGGGTAAGTGATCCTTTAGATACTAGAAGAACAAGGTCACAATTTCAATAGGATCGACATCTCTTCATTGCTTTAGCTTCTAATCCACAGACCTTTCAGGAATCTTTTGGTGTCCTCGAGTGGGATGCTGTTATGCAAGAAGAGTATAGTTCCTTAGAAAGGAACCATACTTGGGATTCAGTCCCTCTTCATAAGGGAAGGAAACTTGTTCGATGCAAGTGGATCTATTGAACAAAATTTACAACAGATGGGTTGGTTAACAAGCATAAGGCTCGCTTGATCGCTAAAGGATTCTCCCAAGTGCCTGAGATCGACTACTCTGAGACTTTTATGGCAGTTACCAAAATGAATTCCATTTGACCAGTCCTTGCTATAGCTGCAACCTATCATTGGGAAGTTCATCAAATGGATGTGAAGAGTGTTTTTCTTCATGGTGACCTTCAAGAGGAAATCTACATAGAGCAGCCACAAGGGTTCGTCTAGGATCCTTCACTAGTTTGTCGACTTCAGAAGTCTCTCTATGGCCTCAAACAAGCTCCTTAGGTTTGGTATGCCAAGATTGACTCCTTCCTTCTGTCGATTGGGTTCACTCGATGTCATTCTAATCTGAATGTATACATTCTGTAGCAGTATGATACAAACTTTTTTTATTCTATATGTTGATGACTTGTTGATCACATGGAGTCAATCATCCACCATCAAGGCAGTGAAAACTGCTCTTCATGATTGATTTCTAATGTCAAACTTGGGTCTTCTACACTACTTCTTAGGGATTGAGATCATTTAGTCATCTTCGATCATCTAATGGATTGATGCCATATGATCTCATATTAGCATGCACTTGATATGCTCTCCAGATTTCACATGGCTGACTATAAGCCTACACCGACTCCATTTTTGGTAGGGGTCAAACTTGAGCCTAAGTGTTCTTCGCCCTTGGTTGATGACACTTTATACCAACAACTTGTTGGGAGTCTCATCTATCTGACTCACACGAGGCCCGACCTTTCATATGACGTGGGAATGGTCTCTCGGTTCATGTAGGAGCCCCATGAGTTGCATTAGAAAGTAGCTAAGTGGATACTCCACTATGTTTAGGGCACTCACAATATGAGACTCACTATGCAACGAGCGTGGATATTGACTTGTTGGGACACATATTTGGATTGGGTAGACAATTCTCAGAATTGCAAGTCTACTTCAGGGTATTGCTTCTCACTTAGTTTCAGTCCAGTTTGTTGGTCGAGAAATAAGCAGTCTGCAATTGCTCTTTCATCTACAGGGGCTGAGTATTGTGGGGTAATTAATGCCACCATTGAGGCCATCTGGTTTCAAAATATTCTCACTGAGTTTGGCATTCCTTTCAAAAATCCCATAGTCATCTTTTGTGATAATCAAAGTGCAATACATATCGCAAAGAATCTAGTCCATCACTAATGGACCAAACACATTGAGATACACATGCACTACATCCGGGAGTTGATTCATGGAAACATCATAGATCTCAAGTATTGTCAAACATCAGAGTAGATTGCAAACATCTTCACCAAACCCTTCACTGAAAGCAAGTTCCTTCATCTACGAGCTTTGTTGGGGGTGCAGTCAGTGTCTACTTCGGGAGGGGCTTCTTAGTCCGGTTTCACTCTCTACTCTAAGGGACCTATTTTCTCTCTCTATTTTTTTTTTGGGGGGGGGCGGAATTCTTTGTACATGGGTACCTCATAAGGATTTATTTGTCGGGACCCTTATCTTTTCACCCACCTAAGCTACACTTAAGGGGGGTGTTAGTGTAGATCTTTTATTTTTCCTTAGGGAATATTTCTTTTTCCTACACATATTATTAAGCTTGCTTATCTTATTTAAACATGGTTAATATGAGACCATACGGCATAATCCATCAGTTACATGTGTCGCTCTCACCCATCTTTGGGTAATTGAGTACCCTCTTGGATTTTTATGCCACCTCTCATAACCATTTGTTTGTCTTTATCTAAGTAAGTGCAACCATGTAATTTGGTATTTACCAAGTAGGTAAAACTTCTACATATTTTGGATAGTTGGAGTTATTACACCTCTTGGATATATCTACCCTTATTTTGCTATATATACAACACTCATCTCTCACCTCTGCTAGTCAATGAGAGTAATGTGAGCATCCTTTAGATTCTCTTGCAATTTGTCTCTTGAGTTCTCTTTCAAGATAATCTCTCCATTCCGTTATTTTGATCTTTGATCATCTATCCACTGGAGTACGTGTGATCTATGGCCGACAACAGATCCTGGCTAAGATTCTCGCTTCTTGTAGAATCTAACATTGACATGTTAAAGCTTTACACTAATGAATTTTGTTGAACATCTAGAGGCAACTAACCAAAAGGAAGTACCTTATCCTTTCCAAAACGCAAAAGATCCAAAATAACTGATAAATATTTTAGGGCCAAAAGAGCTCCTTCCTTCTCAATATATTCAAAACAACAAGATCTCTAGAATAAGATTGTAGACACAATATTCTCCATGTGTGAACCTCAAAATTGATTTGGTATTTGAATATGAGGTGAAAAGACAACTAAAACACTATATTCTCAGTCTATTTCTACCTTAAAGCAAAAATATATTCAATGTAAAATGTTGAGTTATGATTTCATGGAATTGAGAATTAATCCAAATTAAAAAAAAAAAACTTTTTGAATATGTTGAAAACCCTAGTCAAATGCCTTATTATCAACCATAATCATCTTAAATCTAGAGTTGAGACTATATTGACACAAGTTCCAAGTCCTATTCCTACAAATATCTTCATGCAGATATCCTTGTCTTAGATTAAAAGTAAGATGAGAAAATAGAGAAAGAAAACTACGAATTAAAATTTCAAAGACTAAACTATTAGTATGGTTTATCTATTAACTAAGATAAGAACAAAGTACTAATTTATAGAGAAACGTTGCCCTAAACCCAAATATGCGATTAACCTTAAATTTGACACTTCAAAATGATCATAAAAGAACTTACAAAGATTTAACATAGTGGAACTACCACTCAGCAAATATGATCAAATTTTAAGCCTAAGAAAAAAATTATTTGTTACAACCACCATAGATACTATGATATTAAACCTCCATACTACATGATAGTGATAGACTCGAGATGGTTTGGATAATGGTTTTAAAGATCTCTATGATGACTATGGTGGATAGACAAGGGATACCTTGATTCGACCATAAACCCCAACTCAAATTTTGAAAGAAGATTGTATGACTTCAAATATAGTCTATGTAAACCCTAAGCACAAAGTTATTCAATGTAAAGTAGTCGATGCTATGAAAGAAGGTAACACGCACACCCTGTCCAACTTTCACCATTTCTTATCATTGTGTGATACTTCTTTCCCTTGGCAAAGGTAATCATTAAAGCTTGGAATAATTAACACATTGTATAATACATCTAAATTATATTTCAACGTTGAGTTTGTATTATTAGATCACGACACATTTATCCCTATCCATAACAATTGCCAACGATTCCTATCTTCCAAACAAAAGGCACATCTTTCCATAATGAAGAAGCAAGGAAATAAGCCATCAAATTGATGGCATTATGTTAAAACATATGTAAAAAGACCACACATTATGAATACCTAGCCATAATGATGAAACAAACAAATAATCCATCAAACTAGGGATGACATCATGTAAAAATCCCAATAATTATAATATCTTGCCCAATCACTATTGTAGTTTGTAGAGATTATGTATGTGTAAATAACATGAACCAATGTGAAAGATAGTAAATCAAACATAATGAAATTCAACTTTGTAATCATATGATAACAATTTGACATATAGTAATCTACGTAAAACAAAACTTAACATAATAAACACACATTGATTTGACAAGATAGTAAAAGAATATTTATCAAAACTTGGACAATCACCTCAAAAAGTAACAACAACAAGATGTTTCCTAGGATAAGTGAGCAATAATGCCCATGTGGTGGTACCCATTCATTTCCTTAAAAAAATATAAAATATACCTCTATTTTCATTGTATTGGCTTACATTGGGACTTATTATAAGAAAAGTGTCGTAAGCAACATTTCACTATCATTTGCATTTGGTTGCATATGTGTATTATTGGTAAAAATTTGAATTTGGAATTATTATAAGAGGAAATTTTATTGCCATAAAACAGTGCATCAAAAAACACAATAAATTAATATTTTTGTTGCCATAACATAGTGTAATAAATTTTGTCATAAAATAAAGAATGATATAATATACCATTTTCATTGATTACATCTCATTTGTCACAAAATAAATAAGTTTTACTATTACATTGTGTTCAATTTGCGAAACAATGCCCCAATAATCTTACAATAGTTTTAACATTACCAATGTTAAATATCATGTTCACAACTATATCCTAGAAGTAACCTTCCTCACTACAGCATGAAAAGCAATGCCACCCTCACCATGGACATGTACTAAGATCACCACCTCCACATCATCCGTGCCCTTCATATCGAAAATGACATCACAACATTATAAATTATAAACACATTAATTAACAATTACATTAGGTCTATTTAGGGAGGTAATTTCCTTCGGAGGTGTAGATGGTGGATCACCAAAAATGTTGTGGCCCTCATATATAACATCCTCCTTTGTCCACAATTCTACCCTTGAAATTTCGTATTAATTCCTGGTTGTGGGTGTTTTTGCTTTATCCCACATCTTGATGTTTCCCTTTTGCTCATGCTCGTTGTTGTATCGTTTACCCTCTTTGTAAGTCTTAAACTCATCTATTCACTCAATTTATGATTAGATTTTTTCCCCTTGGCATTTTTCCCCCTTCCACATTCTTTGAGGTGTATGTCAGTGTGGTTTTGGCCCAATCATCATTTCAGAAGTTCTATGGACCAACGAGACCAATTTCCTTTCATTTTCGAAAGTTCAAGTATAAGAGAAATGACTTGGTTGCCAATGAAATTATCATGAGTTGGATTGGCCGATATAATGAAGTGTGTTGGGTGACATATTATAACTCCTCAAAATTAATATTTTGAGGGGTACTTAAGCACATACTATTTATACGTTTAAATGAGTGAGAGAACTTTGTCATATTATAGAATGGCAGATAAAATTCAAAATTTTAACATGTAAAGTTCTACCCCTTTTATATTCACTCATGGGAATGTAGAATAAAGATTAGTAGTTTACCCATCTAAATGAATAACATGGAACATGTTATTTAAGGTTGGTTTTTAATATTTGGAATATACTTGGTACCCTTTTAAATGGTATTTGCACACTCTATGTTCTTCAGAGTCTACCCTCTCCATTCACAATTCGAATATCTTAAATATATCCATCTAAAAGATGTCAAGAGATATCAATCTTAAGGTATAGAGTTATTTATAGAATGATATCTCTCAACATCTTTTAAATAGATGTACTTAAAACATCTATGTTAGTATAGTACCTATTTTAACTAGCACTTGCACCTATAGGAGGTTCAAGGAATACGCGGATACGACCTAGAGTTTAGAAAATTTTCCTATTGAATATTTTTTAGGTGTGAGACAATTTTCCGAGCACTATAATGCTCACATATAAAAGCCTATAGGCTAATAACACAAAAAAATTCAAAAATTAAATGAAAGACAAATTATTTCAATAATTTTACTTTGTATTTTATTTATAGTTTAATAAAATAAATTATTACTTTTTCTTGCTATTTTATTTTATTTTATTTTACTATAGACACATATATTTTTAACTTCTATTTAAAAATTATTTTCTTTTATCTCCATTATTTTTTAATCCCTGAGGAGGGATTATTTAGGGTGGCCCCACACCAGCGGAGGTCACAAAGGGGGACCTCCTCCCCATCCACATATTCAACTTAGATCACTTATTCAACATAAAAGCCACAATGGAAGTCCAAGAGCCATAACTTGGAATTTCAAGGATCTCCATCTTAACAAGCGCTGTAGAGGAGCGAAGTTTCTGTCAAAATGTTCATGAATAGTCGTGTTTTAATTTGTTGTGTTTGCTTAGTTTTAGCAACAATGTTGATAATATATAACTTTATAATAATCTTGAAATTTGTCAATTTTTTGGTTTAAGTTAGAGTTGACTATTTAAAAAATTATAATAAGTTTTTTACTTTGGGAATTAATTCTTGTAAAAAATATAATAAGTTTTTGGTATCATTTAAATTAAATTATTGAAAATATTTCATTCAAAACTAATTATTAGAGCTAACAATTAATGGTGTGAGTGTGTTAACAAAACCTATTAAAAAGCCGACATATAAAAATAATTACACGAGAGGAGTGATCCAATGACATTAAGGTACATAAAAACAAAATAGAGCGAACATAGTTTTTTTTTAGCCTATATAGTTTATTAAATCAATGAAGAGATAAGTTTAATTGGTAAGGGCACTATACAGCCATTATTTTTTGTTTTTTCTTGTCAAATGAATTTATGAAGTGATACAATGCTGTCATTATTTATAGAAGGTTACATTTTATTTAATATTCTTATTGCATAAACAAATATTTGCAAATCAAGGCTAAATTATTAAATAAATTAATATTAACAGCAGGGTTAGGGTTCTTCAATCTTTAAAAGCCACAAAGTAAATAAATATTTAGTTTAATGACCTTTGTTTTAGATTTTTACTATGGGAATTAATTGCTTTCAAAAATTATAATAAGTTTTTTACTATGGGAATTAATTCTTGTAAAAAAAATATAATAAGCCACAAAGAAAATAAATATTTAGTTTAATGACCTTTGTTTTAGATTTTTACTATGGAAATTAATTGTTTTCAAAAATTATAATAAGTTTTTGGTATCATTTAGATTAAATTATTGAAAATATTTCATTAAAAACTAGTTATTAGAACTAACAATTAATTAGCAAAGAAAAAGTTTATTTTACTTTAATGAAAGTAAATAAATATGCAACTACACATGATTGATATGCAAATATAAAAGTATTAGTTAAAAAAATTATTGATTAAATGATACATTATGGCCGATAATAAGTCTCTTTCAAAACATATAGGAGTGCAAGGTTTAAATAAAGACACGATTTTAAACAAGTGTCACGTTACCTGCCTTGTAGTATTGTAATTATAGTATATGTTTTAGTTGTAATTATAGTTAGTGTTTTAGTTTTAATTTTTTAATTCATTAGGTAACTTCAAATTTACTTTTTGTCAAACCAACAAAATGATTATTATTTATAATTATAATATTAATTATATTATTAATATTTATTATAACACTTAGATATATTATTTTAATTGATATTATAGTATTATAATATAGTATAATATTAATTGATAATATTTGACTTAATTTTCTTCTTAGAATAAATATTTGTTGTATAGACAAATTGGATTCAAATAATGTTAAACAAATAATTTTTTTAAAGCCAATATAAATATTATGACAAAATTGTAATATTTATAATATACTTCATACCTTTTTTTTACTTTAAATATTAATGAAATAGTATAATTAATTATTGATTGATAATAAACAATGTTTATATTATAAATATGATAATACATTAATCTGATATTATAATATTTTTATATAGTATTATATTATATTTTTAATTTAAATATTAATGAAATAGTATAATTAATTATTGATTGATAATAAACAATGTTTATATTATAAATATGATAATACATTAATCTGATATTATAATATTTTTATATAGTATTATATTATATTTTTAAATATTTGAGCCAATGACAAGATTGATGATTGATTTTTCAATAATATTTGTTAAAATACTTGCATATAGACTTAGGAAAAATTTAATATTTGTTTGTTTAAAAAAATACTCTCTTGTCATTGGTTTATTCATTAGAAAAAATTTAATATTTGTTTAACATTTAAAAAAAGTCTCTTGTCATTGGTTTATTTTGGATAGAATAATTACTAGATAATAAAAACTCATTGGTCAGTGTGCCACTCCCTTTCCATAAACCAATATTACCGCCATTATTGTAATGGATGCCCATTAATCACCCTTATAGGTAAAAATTTTCTGCCAATTAGATTAAAGAAAAATTATTTTTCAAATATGTTTTGTTATAATATTTGCATCTATACAATAGCAATAGCTAAATATTTTTTAAATAGAAAAACTATTTCAGTTCTCATTGCTTGAAAAAAAAATTATTAATAACAGTTAAGAACATGCCTTCCCTATATAGTTTCCTTGGCAGAAACTAATAACCTTATAGCCTTGCCATTTAAGCACAACTCCTTTGACCTTGTTTATGTTATTTTTACTTGAAACCTATTTTTTTGGTAATACATTTGTTTTTAAAAGAATAATATATATTTTATATTTATATGTAACTTTTGATTCTACTTTTGGAAAATCCAACATTTATTGTTTCCATAATTTTTTGGTTTTGATTTTGCTTTGAAAAGTGTACATATTTATATGTAGAGTTTTTAAATATTTTATTTGTGGGCATTAATATATATTTTTTTAATTTTGATCATTTTATATTTATAAAATAAATGTCCACTCAAAATAGTTTTTCTTTCGCAATCATGACATCAAATGCTTTCACCTGTTCAAATGTTTTGATGAATGGCTGAGGTTTTCCGTGTACACATGGTATGATGGTAGAGTTTGATGTATATCAATAGATCGGAGAATAAAACAGAATGGGTTTTGATTGCATTTGCCCAATCTATTGATCTTTCCCAATTAATATGAGCTACTGTTGATATATTTGAGCAGCTGGGCAACAAAGATAAGGTATGTGCACTCCATGCTGTTTAGAGTGACCCTGTGTTTTACATGAAGTGAATATTTGAAGTATCCAATATTAGGGACGGTGGTTTGGTATGAAATGAACACATGGCGTGAAATAATTGGCTTCTAAATATCTAAGGGTGGGCTCGATTGCTTGTCTTCATCCTTCAGATTTTCCAAGATCTGTATGGTAGTGCCACTGGCCTGCCCACTGAGTATCATCGGTTATGGCCTTTATCTATACAATCGAGTTCATTTAAGGCATTGTTGAAACATAGTCAAATTTGCAGTACTTGGATTGCTTTCCTGAGGTTAAAGTAGTATTGCATGTCGATATATCTTGGGGAACATACGAGAAGGCGGTTTTTATTTCAGGAGATGGGAGTAATTTATAGCTGGCAAAGTTCAGTAAACAAATACACTTCGCAATTTGCAGGGGTAGCAACTACAGCTGGTCTCTATCTTGCTGATGTTGCTGCAGAGGCAAGTCTTGCAACTCAAATGGTTGGAACAATGGGTGTGGCTCTGTCAGTGTGTACCATACTAGGTCAGGTCACATCAGATAGATTAGGTCCTGGGAAAATGGAGCTTGGCCTCGGAATAGATGCACCTCTGTTTCAAGTATTGGCACTTGCTTTCTAAGCTAATGTAGTTGGACACATCAACTTCATGCCTCTCAAAATCATACATGGCAATTTCAAATCACTCCGAAATTTTTACAGCAGCTTACTTGGCAAGACCCCTACTTATAACTAAGGTTTCAGGTCCACATCATCAAATATGATGCCACATCAGCATGCTTTTTGTTGAGGTGTCCAAAAAGATCCAAAAAAAAGATTGGACCAATAGTAGTGCATTAAGTTATGTTTTGTTGGTGCGCCGATGTGGCATCATATGATTTGTTGCTTTTTAGAAATTTCATTCAATTATAAGAACTTATGTTCAACCTTTGGTCATTTTTTATTTACATTTGGAATAATCATTTACAATATATAGTATATAGGGTGTTCCACTACTGGCTCCTATACCCATGGGGCCACAAGTACTATTTCCTATATCCACAAGTACTATAACAACAATTGGACCCTATTCAACTACTGGCTCCTCTTCCCTATGTCTATATTTGCAGCATGGTGAACCTAGAGCTGTAGTGGCCAATTTAAAACCAGTTGAAGCCATTGTTTTTCATGTTCTTAAAACATATTTTGACCAAGGAACCACAATACATTCCAACTAAACATTGAAGTAGGGTTGTATTATTGGTGAATGGACTGGGTGCCACACCTTTTATGGAACTAATGATTGTAGCCAGAAAGTTGGTTGCTGAACTACAACTAGACCATGGTTTTGCTGTGCATCAGGTTTATTCAGGTTCCTTTATAACTCCTTTTGATGTGGCAAGTTTTTTCTTATTTGTTATGAAGGTTGATTCAACAATTCTCCCACCCTTAGATGCTCGCAAAAAGGCACCTTTCTGGCCTGTTGGGATATTACCGTGCAGAGTGATCCCGTGGAATCAAATGAGCCTCCTTGTCGACCACAAGACTTGACCATGCAAGGTAAAGTTCTTGAAGTTGCTATCAAGGCTGGTGCAGAGGAGCTTGTTCAGTTTAAGGACACATTAAATGAGTGAGACAGCAAAATTGGAGATGGAGATCGTGGGACCACGATGTGTGAAGGAGCAAGTGTGATTCTTGAGGATATGCAGAATTTCTATCCTTTAAATGATGCAATTGAGACTGTAAATGAAATTGGACTCATTCTTAGAAGAGTTATGGGCAGCACAAGTGGTGTGTCATGTCCCCTCCTTTCCACTCAAAATTAATTATATATTTTTTTAAATTAAAAATAGTGTTTTTTTAACACTAATAATAATAATAATAATATAAACAATATAAAATATAAAATAGATTCAAATTTGAGCGCTAAATTTGGGCCTTTGGGTCCTATTCAAAAACAGGTATAAAACAAGTTTCCTGGATTCATTTTGGAGCATCTGGATTTTGAATTTCACAATTGCTGTTTACAGTTGATTATCTGAGCCATTTGGGACGAAAACTCCAAGAAGGCGAACACTAGGTAGGACACAAACCCTACCCAGTTTTCTGAGCAGATTCCACTCAGGAGTTTGCATGAGTTTAATTTGAATCCATTAAATTTGCAGGTCCGCCAGGGAATTTTCAATGACAGCTGAATTATTGTGGAGGGCCATTATCAGGATACGGTGTAGAACACTAGCGCGCCAGTTGTGAAGGGAGCCATCACCTTAAACCATTGCTCACAGTAGGCTGGAAGGAAACTTACTCAGATAACTGCAACATTCAGTTTGACCAGTCCAGAGTGAGCTGGGAAGCGATTATCACAGTGATTCCTCAGCGCTACATTTGACAGCAAATCATAATTGCCTTCACCATCTCTTGAGGGTCATCACCGAGGAGACAACACCAACGAATATATATATCCTTGTGGGGGCGAATCTATATTTCAGGGCGCTGAGTGAATGAATCAGATTATACGAATCCAAGGTGAAGCCAGGCACGGTTCATATTATTGTTGCATTTCTGAGTTTAACACAGCAAGGCAAATCTGCAGTGCCTGGACCCTTCAAGAACGATATATACATGTATGTTTCAGTAACTATCAGTATTTTGGCTATATAAATTGTGTCTCAGATCTCGATATCTGTTAGGGCACATTTCATTAAGTAGACTGTTGAATCCGATATATCATATCTCTATGGGTCAACCAAAATAGTGTAGACAGATTACATTGACATTGGGACTGAATTGAAGTGATTTCAATCTGTGGCGAGTAAATCTGATTTGCAAATCTGATCAGTTTGCTGTATTATGTGGAATTTTCATTATTTTGAATCGCTGTTATAAAACTGACCTGTGTTTAAGCCCTAGAAGACTAAATCACACATTGCAGTTCACTCAGAAACCCTAGGCCATCACATGGTGTACTATACGATATATTTTGCAAAGCTGCATATGCCAAGTATAAGGAAAACACTTCATCAAACATCCCAGCCACACAATGGCTGCCACACTAATGTTGTTGCAGCTATCGTGAGTAAGTATGGTGGTTCTGTAGCAGGCTATTGGACAGTGTTAGATGCTTTGTTTCCTGCCTCACTCGCATTGCAAGAGAGGCTAGCTATAGGGGATGAGCCATCGACTGCTTTCATTGTTTCATCTGAGGCTGCTTCAGCTGCTGCTGAGTCCACAATTACAAAGAATATGGAAGCCCAGGTTGGGCGTTCTGCATATGTACCAGGTAATCTGTTCTAGACACTGATGCAAAAGCAGCAGCAGCATGGTATGGGGTATTTGTTAATGCATGTCAACAATTATCAAAAGGTTTTGGGAACCGATTTGGCTTAAAATTCAGGTTAAATGCTTAATTTGTGCGTCCATTTTTAGAGATCAAGGCACTTTAGTGTGCACTTTCAGGTTTCTGAACACAATTATTTGACGTAAAGGATTTGCAAATTACTATAATTGGTGATAGTACATCAAAAGTTGTTCCTTAGATATCCATGGCAGATCCATGCGCTTTACCAAGAGGTTTATTAGGTATTGATCATTTATTGGCATTGATTGAGTAAAGGCTGAAGGAATTGGGAGAAAAGCATAGTCCTGCCGTGTTGACTTCTATTGAAGAACAATTAAAAGAGCCTAATATGTGTAAAAACTCATGGGGCCTTGTATCTAAGTTGTATACTAATAAAAATTAGGACAAGAGGCATCTTCTTAGTGCAAAGCTAGAGCATGTGGAATCTGAAATGGAGAATCTGAAGCAAGCTTTGATGGAAAAGGAAGGGAAAGAGCAAGAGCATGCTATGCTTCAGGCAATGTTGCGAGTAGAAAAGAAGCAAAGGCTTACTGAGGATGCACATAGATTTGGGAAACAGGATGCAGCTACACAATGACATGCTACATCTATCTGTTTGAGGTGAAGTTTGAAGATACCATGAATAAACTTGTTATGATGGAAAAGTGGTCCATTATGGCAGAAAGCATGTTGGAAGCTATGCTGCAATTTCAACCTAGTCAACCAACTCCAAAAAGAAGAACACGCGATTCTCCACAGTTAACTGTCAAAATCATCCTTGTCACCAAATGGATACAAAAAAGGAGCAAAGTAAGCAACTTGAATGGTTATTGGAAAGAAGGGAAGTATTCATGTCCTTGGATGAATTACCAGACATATCTGACATGAAGAGCCAGAGAATTTCGAGCCCTCAAATTTTTTTGGGAGGATATAATGGAAATAGAGATTTGTGGTTGAATAAACCTGATGCATAATCACCACGAACAATCACAAGTAGATCTCTTGCATTGATCCTTTTAGTTCACTCATATGCTGCAGTAAGTATTCTCAACAAATGCCTGCATGTTTTTGTTGGTGGCAATGGAAGTTTGTGTTATGATAGCATATGAACAGGAAAACAATGCCATGTGGAAATCTAACAGTGATGGCCTTTTTACATAAGGTAAATGATAGCCTTCAGTCCTTGAATGTCAACCACGTGGTGTAGTTTGGTTCACTTCTATAAATCTACAGATTAACATGGCTGCTCTCTTTCATCTATAGAAGTTTCGATATTTGTTTTGAACCATTGATTTGTTTCAAGTGATACATGGGGTAAGGTTGACAAAATGGCAGGTCCATTTGGACACTTGATTCTAAATTAAGATGAGATTACATATGTATAAGGAGAATATTGCCTTGTCAAGCAACCATTGAAATTCTATCAGGGACATGAGACTCATGTGGATCTTAAAATTTTATTCGAATGTTATTTAGTATTGGCCCCAGCATCATATATCTTTTATTTGCTAAAGTGAACATGGGAGCCATATGCAGGAAATTAAAAAAAACTATCTTTTAGAGCTGAGTATTTACACAGGGAACATTATAGTTCTTTTATCCCCTTTTGGAGCTCGAATGCAAATATTTTTTATTATTCAGAGACAAGCAGAATGGCCTGCACATAACCAAATTTATTCTCTTATTGGGATTAAGCATGTGCAACAGTAGGGAAGTGAACAGATGTCATCTATCTGAGCAATCTGGGGCACAATTATTTGATATAAAATGCAAGTTTTCTCTGTGCAAAAATTATCTTTTGAGTGAGTTTGTGTACAAGGCAGCTCCTAGTTTGTTCTCGGGTAATCAAATAAAGTAAGAAAGAGCCAGGAAAGGGTGTTGAAAAGGTTTGTATTAAGTCTGGTCAAGGATTTGCAGGCAAATACCACTCATTAGGGGATGAGCAATGGTGGGTACAGGCTAGGATAAGATCATTTGCCAACTTCCACACTGGTCAATGCATAAAGGGCAACCTAATCACTGTGGGTCAAAACCATTAAAAAAACTCAGAAAAAGGCATTGGTATGGGATTTTCACCATTACAATAGTACATGGATCATGGGTTTTTTAATTTTTCATTTGAAGTTTATTTGCTCAGTGGTAGCATGTTTTCTGCAACAACTCTGATGAATCTTCAAGTTTTTTGGTAATAGAATTTGCCTTAATTTAAAAACAAAATTTGAAATATATAATAAACAAAGAATTAAAGAGAGTTTCATTGACGCTGTACAGGGCTAATTTTACCTGTGAGAGTTTTTCTCATGGGAAATTTGAGCAGCTACTGTAGGGGAAGATAGCTGGATAGAACATTTAAGCCTTCTTTTCTTTCTAAGACTCTAATGGCAGCCATGGCATTGTGCTTTTGGTTCCACAAAAAATAGGTTTATGTGGAACCACATCTATGCAAAGTACTCTCTCAAACAGCACCAGCCAAGGAAAATATTGCAGTTTCCATCGTGCAGCCATTGCCCAAATGTAACATGGAATATGCATGTTGTCCATGGGTTGCTGTAGAATCATCTTGCAAAGATAGAATAAATCCTAGTAGAATAAAAAATAAGATAATCGCAGCTAATACTTCTAAAGTTCTAAATATGTCTAATAAAGGTAGAATCAAGATTTTTTCGTAGTTGTATACAGAAATATGATATTAGGTTTACCTGTGAGAAGCACATTCCTAATTTTAGCAACAAAAACTGCAAAGAAAAGTTAGAGAACCCCTTCTATGGAACCTGTGATGAGCTTTGCATAAGATTATTTTAGTAGATTTTTAGTTAACATGATAGAATGACTTGTCCAATGGGATGCATTTAAGTGGTAAAAGTAAATAGGTTTTCAAAATTCCGATCAAATTTAATGGTCATGGGTTCAAGCCTCGGCTGGGTCAGGCAGGCTCGCGGTAACTGTGCCCTTGTTGGGCTGTCACGCCCTAAATGATACACATTGATAGATCCTACAAACCAATATAGCCTCAAGGATGTTATCATTATCCAGAAGGGTTGTTTTTGAAAATGTAAATCTTAAGGTTGGTGTGTTAGTACAATTTAACAATCAAAGAGACTTGCTTCCTAGTACCTAGATGAAAAAGGGGCCAATACATTTCAAGAAACTCTACATAAAAAGGGGCCAATACATTTCAAGAAACTCTACATAAAAAGAGGGCTAATACCTGTCAAGAATCTCTACTATTGAAGGTCACTTGTGCACAGCAGAGCCAAAATTCAATATATTTGTGAAAAATTCAAATTTTGGGAAATCGTGTCTGTGAATCTGTGATCTAAAAATAACCTCTAATGCTAAGGAACCGAAACACGCTATATCACCTGTTCAAAAACCTATGTTCTACAAACACTCTTTAAGTACGCAGATATATAGAAGTTTAGAACCATTAAAATCAGCATGGTCGAAAAAAAAACCCTATGATTTACATCTACAACCCTGGGGCCAATTGTGAGGACTGATGAAGGAAGCACCCCATTCAAATACAATGTTATAAAGATTATTATAAAAGTTGTAGCTGAATATTATAAGGCCCCACTGCATAGGTGTTAGGCAGGGACTTAGGCTATTTTCCGCCAAGGTTCAAATCTGGTTGGACTTATATTGGGCTTCAATGGAGAGGGTTGCGAGCCCTGTTATTATGCTGCAAGCTTACAGGTAATCTCCCGAAGCATAAACATTTGAGCAACCGCAAATATCAAAATCTTTACCTTGAAATTAGGAGTAGATATTATTTTAGGAAATATAATTCTAGCTGGTGCTAGGAGCCATATGTTTGCAGTTGTTGCTCATGGATTTAATGATGGATATCTGACAAATTGCAATTTATTTGCAGGGTAAAAATTATTTACTGGTGAATTGATATGTAGAACCCTAGAAACAGATGCTGAGACGAAAAACAGTGTTTCTCCTGAAATTGTTTCACTGTAGAATTTTCTGAAACTCTCTGAGCAGTCCCTGCTAAGAGGAACACAGTTTGAAGTACAGTTTGATCTCGCTATTTTAGACAGTTCTACTTAATAATCATGTATATTTGCATTTTTTAAAAATTGAAAAATAAAGGTAGTTGCTTGATCCATTGCCAGTGCTGATCAATTTTTGAACTAGTAAAAAGAGAAAGGCAACTGATTGGGCAGACTGCCTGATAATTTTCATCTTAAACTCAAAACTCAAAGCCATATACTTGTGAATGTCAATCTCAACAAAAAACCAAACGAACCTTTTCGAAGGAACTTATTTTTTAAGGACTTCATACCGTAAGTAAGCTTGTAAGATGAGTATAGGCACCAGCTCAGAAATATGCAAAAACTTGCCTGAATAAACCCTTCCCTATAATTCTTCAGTGGTGCATACAAACCAGTAGCCTTAAAACAAAATGCAAGACACAAAGATCTGCCCAAGTAACAAAAGAAGGTACAATAATCTCACCTCTGCTGCTCTGCATATCCAGAAGTAGGGTTTGTCCTCCCCAACTAGCCGTTGCCTAGAGTAGAGTGTCCCAAAATTCCTACAGTAGCTGTTGATTTGTCAGAAAAGCTGTTGATTCGTCAGAAAATTCGAACTAAGCATGTTTCAATACATCTCAGAGTGGGCACTATACATAACTCGACGAAAACTCTCTGCCATGATAAAGTTTAAGATTTCTCCGAAGCCTAATCTACAAAAATAAAAAACGCAAATATGGATGATTCAAGAAAAAAACACCACGTCATTTGGGTTTTACATAGATCCAAAGCAAAAAAAAACACGAATCCACTACATAAAAAAATTACTCCTCACATTTCATAATTCATAAGCATTTATTCTAATAAAAGAAAAAAAACATGTTAAACCTGCTGATTCCATCACATGGCAAAGGAAGAAATCGTATCATCATGGCCATCACTGGAATGGGGGGTGGTGGAAAAGCTAAATAGAGATGCATCTTTGTCTTCCAGCCATCTCCTGTCTAGATTTTCCCGCATTCCCCATCCATTTACAGCTAAATGACATGCTGCAAATACTTACGAGATTCGTTGCATTTTTTTCTCCTGATCCCCACACAATGAATCTTGAGAGAAGTGGATTTTATATACCTGATCATGTGGGCGCCGCCGAATGTTCCAGAAAACAGGGTCTTCGAATTTTCTTACCGCGTTTAAGGAGACGTGGGATATTGGTGTTCTACTCATGGATTTTAGTTAATATATTAATGTTCATGGAAGACAGGATTGAAAGATTCGCAATGTGCAGAAGACAAGTGGAGAATGAACATAAAGGAGACAAAAAGTTAATGTTTTTTTTAAGTATATGAAGACAATTAACAGAGTTGAATTAAAAGCACTCACAATCAATTAAATATTTTTTAAAAGTTGAAAGGATTAAGTCTTTAAGATTCTAAAGTTTGAGGGGATAGTTGTCTCGTTAAATTATTGCAGTGTTGATTTTCGAGTTTGGGATCTTCTATTTTTATAAGAATATGATAAATTGATAAATCCTTTGAGAGCAGCAGTCAGGTTTAATGGGCGGCCCGCTTGCGTGGTCTGCTGCTCTTGCGGGTCCCATAGACTATTTGGGTCTCGTGGACGTCATTAAAAACTTTCATTCATTCATTTGATAAGTAATTATGTCCAGATGCATTTTACAATAGTAGTACGTAACCATTTACATACAAACCATAACATAAGAGACATATATTAAAAACAAAATTATAAAATTAAAAATATTACCAACATAATTAAATATAGAAATAAAACATATAAATATAAAATAATTTTACTTTGTCAACAATAAAAAATAAATAAATATTATAAATTAATTAATTTTTATTTAGTGAAAAAGTTATTATTATTTTTTAAATATAAAGACATCAAAATTTTATAACATATATTAGGGGAGAGGACCCAATTGTTGAGCATTTTCTAGTAGGTGTGATAGTATTTGTGTATTTTAGGCCCAATATTTTTAAAAGTTTAGCACTAGTAGTTGTGACTTTAAGATTGTTTTTGATAAGATAAGCGGCATAAAAGGGTGCCGATCCCAGTACAGAACAGCTAAAAAGGCGCACCAAAAACTATTACAGTTTAAGCAAAACCATCATAGTTTAAGCAGATAAAACATAAAGACAAAAAGCAACAGGAAACCACAAACACAACAGACAGACATCAGACCGACAGCAGACCAAGCCTCCAAGGCTAACCGAACATCTTATCCTAGTCATCCACTAGGAACTGGAAAACATCCTGGTACTCTTTCAGTTTTTTGTCCTTCATCCCTTGGCCCGTAAGCTCCTCATCTTGAAGTACTGCCAGAGTGGTGGCATACCTATGCATCACTTTAGCCGAGAACTTAGCTAGAATGTTGAACTTCCGCTCCAGATCACTGAGTCTAGCCGAAAGGGTTTCAATTTCTTTGTCTTTACTGGTCTTCTTTCCACCTTTTTTCTTTTTACCTATTCCTTTTTTCCCCTTTTCAGAGTTGACGGAGTCCTAACCTTGAACGGTGAACCGGGGAAATTGTTGGGACCCTCATCGTCCACCTCCATCTTATCATTTTTGTTGTCCTTGTTCATCGAGAATTCTCCCCCCATTTGATCCGTTTCAGCCACCACCGTATCCATTTTATTGTTACCCTTTGAATCCACACTCTGTTGTTCAACAAAAACCATCCTATTTTTATCTTCAGAACCTTTATCCCTCTGCGGCTCCATCGAATCCTCCTTGCTCTTTCCTTCAAACCATTCCTCAACCTACGGCTCCACAGTATCAACTTCCACCACCGAGGCAGCCCTCCTCTGGGGAGTAGAGACAAGCTTGGCTACGAGTCTCATCGACCTCCTGGTCGACGTCACCCTAGGTTTGTAATCAGTGACAGTATAGTCCTCATCACCAGCGTTGTCTGAACCCTCGCTTCCCTCCTCTGAGCTAACCTCCTCCACCACCATAGTAGCCTTAGTAGCCTTAATCCCACTGTCGGTGCCACTCTCTTCCTCAAGGCTACCCCGCTTCTTCTTTTGTGGGGTCACCTGGGTAGGGTTGCCTTGTAAAATTGTTCTTTTAGTAGGGGTCGTCATAGGAGATTTGGGAGTAATGTCTTCCGTGGTGGGTTCAGGGCTTTTGGCCGCGGTAGACTTTTTCTTGCCAGTCTTTATGGAGGTGGCATAAGAAGCAAGGGTGACTTCTGTTATTATAACTGGTTTAACCTTCCCCTGGGCAGAATTAGGCAACTAAGGGGGTTCAACCTTAACAGGAGTGAGGGCTTTAGGAGGGCAGAGAGCGAGATGGAATTTGTAAAGTCTCATTATAAGCCCTTGGCGGAGCGGGATCTCAAGCTTGTTAGAGTTTAAAGCATGTTGTTCTTTAGCAGTCACAATGGAAGTTTCCAAAGATGAGAGTAAATAAAAAGGAAAGCTTATGAATTTGCTATGCCTAAAATGATTCAGCAATGCAAAATGGTAATGGAAGAATCTCCTGAATCTTCCCTCTAAAGTGAAGTACTTCATGATCATATAACATACCTCATCCCACAGTTGAGGTAGAAGCTGTCTATTGAATCCCCCCTGAAGGCTGTGCAGAGCCTCCCCAAGCTTAAGAAAGCTGTCATACCCTCAGTGTCAGACACTTTACCTTTCCTAGGGTGTTTAGTTCCATCAATGGACATCCCTATCATCAAGCCAATCACTTCTTCCAAAATATTGAAACTCACAGCTCCGATCTTGACCTTCCTGTCCTCGTAGGAGTGCAGAAACTGAATAGAAAGGCTTTCATCATGGCCTTGTAAACACTCCAGGTAAGAAGCAACCCCGCCCTCTTGGCAAATATGCCCAAGGGTCTTGTTTCTTTTGAATTCCTCACAAGTTTTCGGCTCCGTGCGCGACCTATCTCCCCCCATATTACACCAGTGGCTTTGATTCGAAATAGCAATGTAGGAAGCAGAAAAGCACTTAGCAATGCAGGCAGCGGTTCTGAACTTAGCAATGAAGCCCAACTCCCTCACTTCACTAATAGATCTCAAAATAATGATAATCACCTCCCTTCTCATGCTGTAGGTGGCATACTTACTAATATTCACCATGAGTGAACAATCTTTCTCTTTCTTGTCATAATTAATGAACCATGAATGTTCATCATTATAATTCATGCTAAGCAGTGTCGTGATGGAGTCACGAAAATTCACGTGCTTGGGTATGCGAGACCCCTCCTAAGGCCTCCATCTCAGTATGATACAATTGCAACCTTTGTTACAGAGACGGGACCCCGTACTAAGAATATCGATCTAGCCCACCAAGATCATGGCACCCCAACCTCTGAGCCACGAGTCCAGCTGGTAGTTAATACAGGATCCCAGTTGGCCATCCAAGCTTGCTCTATGACGAAGACGTGACACATCATTGACAAGAGTGATCTGGCACAACAACTTTGTGGCACCTCAATCTCTGGAATGTGGGTCCAGCTAGCAGTTGATACAGGATCCCAGCTAGCCCCCCAAGCTCTCCCTAGGATAAGGGTTTATAAACATGGGTGACTAAGGTCAGGACATAGCTCCTTATCAATAAGGTTTTGAATCTGCTGCGGTAGGTTATTCTTAATTCTCGAGCAATGCCAAGTGTCCATGTTCTGTTCTAGGTTAGCCAGGCCATCTGTTGCTTTATTTCCCTTGTAGTACACATGCCCAACCTCCCTATGTTTGAACCCAGATAGTAAGCAGACAATATCTTCCGTAATGCTCTTTATTTTCCAACCACTGATAGACCTTCCAAGGGCCGCATCTATAATGATTTTTGAGTCCCCTTCCACTTGCATATTGTTTATTCCCACAGAGTGGGCAATTTTTAGGCCTTTTAACAGATCCAATCCCTCTTTAACATTATTGGATTGGGTACCTAAACCCCCCACATAAGCTGCAATGAAGGCTCCATGGCAATCTTTGAAAATCCCGCCACCGCTAGCCAGTCCAGTATTCTTTCTTTTCTGCTCCATCGAAATTGAGTTTGATCCAATCTCTGGGAGGTGGTTTCCAAAGAGTGTCAAGTCTAGCCGTCTTTTTGGAATTTTCCACCTTGTTCATGTTAGCATTCAGTCGCCAATTCTTGGCAATCTGGACTTCCACCGGGGTAGGGGGTTTCTCAGCCATGTGGAGAGTGCAAGAGGACGAGTTCTCAGCCATCGCCCTACAAAAGGAGAAAAAAACCTCATTAGCAGATCGAGCTTTTTCTCTAAAGATACGATTGTTTCTTTCCTTCCATACACTCCACCTAAAGTGGGGGGGTATCTGTCTCCAGAGTTCCCTTATCCTGGGGTGAGAAAAGGGGGAGCTCCAGCTTTGTGTGAAGTCCATTAAGTTTTCTTGGAAAACCCATTCTAGGTTGAGATTCGCAAGAGTTTTCCCCCATAATTCTTTAGAAAACTCACAATGGAAAAGAAGGTGTTGCATTGTCTCTTATTCTTTAAGGCACAGAACACATCTATTAACCAACTGGAAGCCCCTTTTATTCAGATTATCAATGGATAGAACTTTATTGTGAGCCATAGCCCACCAGAAGAAGTTGACTTTAGGTAACAATTTATTATTCTAGATGCTCTTCCAGAACCAATTCTCCAGACCACTGTTTGCTAGCAGGTGGTAAGCCGATTTAACCGAGAATTTTCCCTTTTGATCCTGCCCCCATAGCATTTCATCTTCCCTTTGAAAAATTAGAATTTTGTGCTTGTCCAACTCATTTTGCAGAATCTGAAACTCCAACTTCTCAGCCTGGGTATTACAACAATCAGAGAGGTTCTTCCATCCCCTTTGGCTGTGGGAATGGCTAGAAATGTAGTTGTAGACCAAGCTACCAAAAAAACTAACCCATCTCTCCTTAGTGTCCTGTTCTTTCTGTCAGACAGGGGGCCATCCCTTAGCTAGTTATCCTCCCAGAACCTGATTTTATCCCTCTTTCCCAACTTCCATTTGATGCATTGGGAAAGCATGTTCCTGGTTTTGGTCATTTTGTTCCAAATGATAGAACCTTTGGGAAGGGTATCTCTATCCAGAATACCTAAATTGGGGCCATTTTGCAGGTATTTAGCTTTCATAATTTGAACCCAGTCTTTCTCCTCCTTAAGGAAAGTCCATCCAATTTTGGTAAGTAAGGCTTTATTCATTCCCTAAATTTTTCTAATTCCCAGTCCCCCTTGCATCTTGGGCAGACATACTCTGTCCCAACCAACCAGCGAAATCCTCTTTTTTTCCTCCACACCAATCCATAGAAAGGTTCTCTGGATTCTTTCTAATTTTTCTGCCATGTATCTGAGAATTTTAAACAGGGAAAGAAAATAGGTGGGGATGCCTTGCAAGGAAGCCTTTAAAAGTTGATGTTTACCAGCTTGGCTAAGAAGTTTACCTTTCCACGCCTCCATTTTCTTTTGAATATGTTCCAGGATAGTATTCTAGAAAGTCAGGGTCACATCTTTGACTGTGAGGGGTAAACCCAGGTGAGTGGCCGGGAGGGCAGCCTAGTTGCACTGAAGAATATTTTTCACCTTAACTTGCAGATCCAACTTAGTGTTGAAGAAAAACACATTACTTTTTTCATAATTGATGCATTGCCCAGACACCTCCGCATAAGTGTTTAGCAGGTTCTTCCATCTTGTGGCCTCCACCATCGAAGCCACCTCGAAAAGCATAGTATTATCAACGAACTATTGGACAGCCGATGGTCTTAAGGTGGAGACCGCTTTGACACCAGAGAGGGTGTGACTATCTAGGTGGGAAAGGATGTTTCTTCCTAGAACTTCGGCCAACATTATGAATACCCCTACCAGCATCAAAAAAACCCCAAGGAGTACCATTCACTAAAACTAAATACTTGACAGTGGTGACACATTCTTTAACTAGGTTGAGCATTCTATCATTGAACCCAAACTTCCTAAGGACTTTGAGCAGGAAGTCCTAGAAGATTATGTCCTAGGCTTTAGATATGTCTAGTTTAAGGGCCATACTTGGACTATTACTTCTTTCCATCGAGTGGATGATCTCATGGGTTGAGATAGCAACATCCATAATTTGTCTTCCTGGGACAAAGCCTTTTTGGCAATCTGAGATGAGACTATTCGGTAGAGGTTGGAGTCTTAGGACCAAAGTCTTGGTTATAATATTATATATGGTGTTGCACAGGCTAATGGGGTGGAAATCAACCATAGTTTCAGTGTTACTTTCTTGGGAATCAATGCAATGAACGTGGCATTGATCTTCTTGAGAATTTTACCAGTCTTAAAAAAGTCCTTGACACCAGTCGTGACATTGTAACCCACTATCTCCCAGATCTCTTGGAAGAAGGCAGGGGGAACCCATCCAGCCCCAGCGCTTTAAAAGCCCCCATCGAGAACACAACCGTCTTGACTTCCTCCTCAGTGATAGGCTTCAGTAGCCCCTTGTTGTCTTCCTCTGAAAGGATAGAGGGAATATTGTCTAGAAGATTGTTTTCCTATAAACTATCAGTTCTATTTTTCTGGTCCGCCAGGAAGTTACAAAAGTAATTGGAGGCAAGATAACCCAATTCTCTATCATCATCAACTTCCCTGTTATTTTCATCAAGCAGCTTTGTGATTTTGTTCTGCTTTCTGTGTTTCATAGCCGACTAGTGAAAGAAGGCCGAGTTCCTATCTCCCTCCTTCAATCATTGCACCCTAGACTTCTATTTCCAGAAGATTTCTTCCTTACTGATAATGTCCTTGAGGTTTTTGATTAATTTCTCTTAAGTTTTATAAGTGTCCTCACTCCCGTCCCCCTTAGCCATCTTATCTTGAACTTCCATAAGACCTTCAATGATGTGTTTTTTCTGGTGCAACACATTGCCAAAGCAGAATTTGTTCCAACCCTTAACTTTATTTTTGACGTATATAAGCTTTTGGGTGAGTCTAAACATAGGAGATCCATGAACTGGGATTCTCCACTATTCGGCAATGCAATTTTTAAAGTCAGGGTGAGAGGCCCACATTATTTCATACCTGAAAGGGAAAGGTCCCTTAGGGCCACCCTCAGTCCAAGAAAGAAGGAGGGCGTTATGATCAGAGATGGTGCGAGGAAGAGCTGAAAGGGTAGAGTTTTGAACCAAATCCCAGTTAGAAGAAACCAGCATCCTATCCAACTTTACCTGAATCAGCTGGTCTCCCTGTCTTTGTTGGTCCAAGAATAGGGTTGGTTACTAACTTCTAGATCCATAAGCCCAGTCTGCCCTAGGAAGTCCGCTAGGTCCACCATGCTGTCAGAGTAGTCTATATTGCCCCCTAATTTTTCTGAGGGGTAAAGTGGGGTGTTGAAATCTCCTCCTAACATCAACAAAGTCCTCTCATCATTTATTTTGGAGCTGACCTTCCCATAGTTCCTTCTTGGCATTTCTAGTGTTGGGAGCATAAATGTTGATCAGCTTCCAAGTTTTCTTGTTCATTGTGCATTTAATTTCCAGGCTATACTTACTATGCGAGCAGTAACACCTTGAAGAGTTGTATTTGTTCTACATGGTAACCAAGCCTCCAAAAGATCCTGTAGAGGGACTGATAATGTAGTCGGCCATAGGCCATATATTATTGGCTATTTTTCTAAAGTTTTCCTCAGACATTTTAACTTCTTGAAGAAGAATGAAATCCACCTTATTGTCAAAGATACAGCTCCTTATCATGAGTTGTTTATGGGGGCTGTTGAGCCCTCTCAGATTTCAGGTGATAATCTTCATTTGCGTGGTCTTCTAGAAATAGCCTCCAGTGTGCTTTGTCTCCCATAGGTGATTTCCTTGGTCGCTTACATGGTTCTAGTTTCTTGTAGGGATAACCTCCCTACCCTTCCTTCAGTCCCCACTTCTGCAGATTTCTTATTGTGTCATTTCCCTTTCTTTTTGGGAGTATTAATCCATCCCTCTTGGTTACTAGTACTAGCCACCAGGGAAAGAACCCTGTTGGGCGATAGGATAGACTTTTCTGTACTTCCCTGGACAACAGTTTGAGTTCCTTCCATCACCAAAGCCTCCAGACCAACTGACTATCCCTGAGCAGCCCTTTCTTCTCCAGACAAGGGAGGGGTTTTCTCATTGGGGTTAGGATTTCTCCATCTTCAGTCTCGTCCGAGTCCTGGGGGTGTCCTTCAACTGCTCTTGTAGATCAACTTCAAGATCCTGCTGTAACTCGTGCTGAGGGGGCATATCCACCGAGTCACCCAGAACCTGGTTCCCATCCAGAACTGAAGTCCTGATGGGGGGGACTTAATAATTTCAAGTAAGTCCTCTTTGAACGAGTATTCTTCCACATCGTTCTCTTCTTCTGAGACCTGTTTATTTTTTTGAGGCCTTGGGTTTTTGCATTCATTGATAAGGTGCCCCCTTTTAGAGTAGTTTTGGCATAAGGTAGTAGAATTTTCATACGTTAGCTGTTGTTCCTAGCAACCATATTCAGACTTTAGCTTAATAGTATTAGGTAGATTCTTATGGATGTCTACACTAACACAAAATCTAGCAAATACTAACCTGGTTTTGTGTTTGGTAGTGTTGTCTAAAGCGATAAAACACCCAAAAGAGTTGCCAATCCAAGTGAAAATCTCCTCATCCTAGAACTCCAGAGGTAGTCCAGCGAGTTTGACCCAAACTGGAGTCAACCTACTGAGCTTCATAGCCACATCAAAACCCAGTTTCCAACGCCTTAGGCAGAGGCTGTGTTTGCCATACATCCATGGCCCTCCTGCCAATATCGCGACTAAGTCTTCTCTAGCCGTGAACTTAAAGAGAAACAAGGCACCCAACATGGCAGTAGTCACCATGCTACCTTTTAGGTGCCATCTAGCAGTCACCCAACGTCTAACCATGTCAATGTTGGGCCTTAGAGCTTGGAACTTGCCAACCAGGGAGAGTTCCAAGGAAGAAGTTATTTTATCCATCATCCGGTTTGGGATCTAGAAGTCCATTCCATTCTTAGGTTCAAACTACACTGGGGCTTCAAAAGCTTCGACAGGCCTACTAGACTCCCCTAGTAGGGCCTATTTCCAAGCCTTGGGGTCTAAACCCGAGGCTGGGGAAATGCTCTCGATAGTATTGATCGAGACAATACCGACATCAGTAGGGATCTCTTGCAAGCCCAGAGGGGGGGGCAAGGGCCCCCCTGGGTTGATGACCTCCATGAGCGAAGCAAATTCAAACACTATTCAGAGTGGGAAAGTTGCAGAGCAGGAAAGTTGCAATTAAAATACAATTGGATATATGTGACTTTAAGATTGTTAGTGTTACTATAAGTACTTATAATTGAACGAAATGTGCTCATTAGATTTGAAAAGCAACCAATCACGTGATGCCACATCAGCACACCAACAAAACATGACTTAATGCACACCTCTTGGTCCACTCTTTTTTGGGGGGAACTATTTGACACCTCAACAAAAATTGTGTTGATGTGGCATCATATTTGATGATGTGACCATGAAACCTTAGTTATAAGCAGGGGCCTTGCCAAATAAGCTGCTGTAAAATTTTTGGAGTGATTCAAAATTGTCACTTATGATTTTGATTTTGAGAGGGGTGAAGTTAGGGTGCTCAACTACTGGGTCCTCTCCCCTAATGCCTACAAATGAAACTATTAAAAAAACATATAAGTATATAATATTTACTACATTTTTCAAAATAAAAACAAAATAAAAAATTATGGAAATAATGAATGGTGGCTTTTCCAAAAATAAAATTAAAAGTTACATATAAAGTAAAATAGCTCGTGAACAATATAGATAAAATATAAAATAATTCTTAACTAAAAATTAAAATTTATGTGTCCATATATGTATGTAGTAGTAAATAAAATAGTTCTAAATTAAAATAAAATAACTTTTGAATAAATAAAATAGCTTAAAACTAATATTTCTCTACTTTTTTAGATAGATGTATTTAAGATATTTATACTTGTTTATATATATATATATATATATATATAGCACCGAATGCTGCATTTCGCTTAGGAAATTTTGGATCCCTTCCAAGGGTTTCGACCAGGAAACAACACAATCTGGGATCCTCGTTGGATGGATCAAATAATCATGCACTAACAGCTTATAAACCTTTAGAATTTAGGCCTTCTGCGAATGCAAATAGGTTCAGGGGTTTTGGTGATGGAAATCCCCCTGTTGATGGCCAGAATGATGCGGGAAAGACCAAATCGTCTTATTTTGTTGTAGAGGGGTAGGGGCAGATTTGGGAACGACAAAGGGTTATCCTTGTGTGAGCGGTCATTTCTTCCATCTTAGGTTGCCAAGAAAGTTGTATCCATTGATCATGATTTCGATATATCTCAGATGGTCAGGCCCCTATGATGCACCAATGAGTCTCCAGTTTTAGATTTGGAGGATGAAGTTGAAAAGGAAGTGATTGAAAATGAAAATTATTTCGCAGAGAATGGTTTAATCGACAAATTTATTAATTTATGGCCTAGTCTCGCCAAGCTACACAAATGGATCACAAATACTTGAAGTCCTATATTGAAAGGTGATATTCAAATTTATCCTTGTGCTCACGATTTTTTTTATTGTGGTTTTTAACAATGTGCAAGATTGAAATACAATTCTTTGTGACTATCAATGGAGTTGTGATCAACAGTTGCTCATGCTCAAATTGTGGCACCTGACTTTTAACCCTATTTTTGAATCTTTCTTTGTAACGCTTATCTGGGTTTTACTCCCCAACCCCCTGCTCCAATTCTAGTGTGTATCCTGTTTTGAAGTAATTGGCAACAAGCTAGGGAAGTTTTTGGCTGTTGATGGAGGCTCCTCAAATTTCCTTCATAAAACATTTGCTTGCATCTTGGTTGATCTAGATACCTGTTAAATCCTCATAGGTGACATCTCTCTAAAAATCTCTAATCTAAGGGTTTGCCTTTCCATTATCGTAGGTGTTACAACACTGGCCACATTGCTACCAATTGTTCCAAATACAAACTTGATGGACAAGTTGCATGGTGGAAATATGTTGCTGACCACCATTACTCTGTAGAAAAAGAGGATTCAGTGCCCCCCAAGATTTTATAGAAACTGCTCAACAGGTATCCCCTAAAAAAATGAGGACTCTAGATATGGGCAAGCAAAAAGGGTCCCAATCCATATCAGCAGCCAATCATGGATCTTCCCCTTTTGGGGTGGTAAGCGATAAAGATTCTAACATGAAGGTATTCAAGTCTAAAAATGTTGAGGTTTCATAAGCATCAGATAAAGAATCACAAGACGGAAAAATCAATTCTTCAATTACAAATGTTGGGACCTCAAATGCCAGGAATGCAAGTGAATCAGAATACAATGAGGCCACTCCAACTGTGGAGGATCCATCACAAAGTAGCAGGTCTGTTGCAACAGATCAACTTGGGGATGAAAACAATCAATGGACAATGGTTAAACGGAAAAAGAAATCAGTAGAAAGTGAGAAATGTAAAATGACTTTGCACTCCCATATTAAGATGGGTAGGCAAGAATCACAGGGACAATAGCTTTTAGGACACTCACCATCATAGGTGGTATGAGTTTTGTAGGTGTCCTTATACATCCTTATTTTCAGGGCATGCACTTATCATTTATTTATTTTATATTATTACAGCGTACAGCTCCTTTAATACCCATTCACTGATATATATATATAAGTGCAAGAAGATGGGTCCACTTTTAGTGGAAGAAATCTAAGGCAAAAAAATTTTAGAAGGAACAAATTTGGCAATATGGTTGATGACTTTTTTTCAAATTTTTTGGATTAAATTAAAACACATTACAAATGACAATGTCTATTTTTCAAATATGTAATTTCTGTAATTTTTGAGCATATTTTTCTATTTATTAGTTAATTTTTAAACAAAAAACAACTTTGGTTTTCTGAAGGAATGGATTTTGGCAATATGGTTGATGACTTTTTTTTTAGAATTTTTGGATGACATTAAAACAAGCATTATAGATGACAATGTATAATTTTCAAATATGTAATGTTTTTAGTGTTTAACATATTTTTCTATTTTTTAATTAATTTTTAAACAAAAATCCTCATTAATTTGAAATGACATATATTACTATTTTTAATAACTTTTGATTTTGACTATTTTTTGAAAAACAATTTATGTCTGACCAATCTAGACACCATTCTCTACATGATGGAAAAAATAATTTTTATTTTATGATTAGCTTAGGTCAAATTATGTTGGTTGTACACGAGGGGTTTTAAAAAACACTAATTAGAGCCAGAAAAAATTAATTAAAAAAATATTTTTCAAAAAAATACAAAAAAATCATGACCAAACTTCAACATCCTACACATCTTTCCACAAAAGGAATTAGAAAAGTACCTTCATTTAGGTCAAATTATGTTGGTTGTACACATGCATGCTTTGGCCAAAAATAAGGGACTTTTAAAAAGCTACTTTTTGTACATCCTATAGAAAACCAACTTTTATCATTTAGGTATTAGAAAAATTACATATTTGAAAACTAGAAACAAAATCCTACATTTCATATTTTTGCATCAGATTAATATTCTGTGTAAGTGCTTCAAATTTTCACTCCAAGTATGACAAAATTTAAAAAATAGGAAAAGCACTTCCACTTTTTGGCCAAAAAGTGGATTCATCTTCTTGTACTTACCCATTATATATATACACGATATTAATATTAGTCTTATTTAAAAATTACAATCTAGCAAAGAAACAATATGGAGATTTACGACCTATGGCTTAATGACATAGGAAAAATGTGTGCTACTCATTTTGTTCCATCGTTGGAGACTTCACTAAGCATTAAACAACTTAATAGAACATTGAGAATCAATGGTGGAGAATTATCTTGAAGATTAGACAACTCTCAACACAATGCTTTGGGGGAAGTTGCTTGACCAATCTTTGGTTGTGTTGGCACCTACAAAAATTATTTTCCCATTGTGCCATGTTTTCCCCCAAAATCCAAAAGTCTTGTGCAAATTTCTTAGCCAAGGTCACCATTGAATAGAGAATTGAATTATGAGCAACTTTGCCTTTTGAACCATCTCAAAATTCTTTGAAATGAAGTTATGCTTCTTCAGAGTTTGGTCTTTATGTTTTTTTCCTTGGTTGAAAAATGTTTAAGTATAAGTCCCCTTGTCGTTCCCCTTTCTTCCCTTAACAAAAATCATCATATTCTACCTTTGGTCGGCAAATTGGCCTTTTTTCAGAACTTGCTAACTTTCAAGAGATTGTGGGTTTGTCGGTTTGCCAACAAGGTGACAACAGCAACTAAAGAGGAGTCGCATCAAAAAGAAAGAAATAAAAAAAGGTTTAAGTAAATGGCTAGGGAAGGAAATTGTCACCTATCGACGAATTGGCAAAAGTCCGTACTACCGAACTAGTTCAGAGTTTCTCAAGTTTGTCGATTCGCCGACAAGACGATAAAGGACAAAAAAGGAAAAGCCTTTAAGTATGCGGAAAAGGAAAAGGATGAAGCCCTTTGTTGACAAATATTACAGTTAGTGAACTTGTTAGTTCGCCGATGGCAGGTTTTGCCGACGACAAATTCACCGACGGAGGATGAAAGCATCAGAGGCTGAGGGGGTGAAATTTACTAAGGTAAATGAGGGGTCTTGGTCGATGAACCTCTTGGTTCGCAAACCTTTGGTTTTGCCGACAAGAAGTTCGTCGACACGAACTTTCCCCGACATCAAAGGAGGCGACATGGCTAGGTTCGCCATAAGCATAGTTTGCTTATAATAAAGGGAACCGGGTCAAGGTAAAGATGAAGGCAAGGCAGAAAATGGTGGTTTGCCAAATTTCAAGTTTGCCAACAAGGTAAAGTGACTATGGGAAAAGGTGATGAAGGACTTTTGTCAAGAAATCGGTAAAGTCCCGAACCATTGTAAAAATTTAGTTTTTTTGAAGTTTGTTGACAAGGACTTTTGTCGACAAAGAAGAAACATGGCACCAGGGGGAAAGTTCTAAAAAGAACAAACTTGCCGATAAGGCAAGAATGAAACAATGTAGCTCCAAAAGAGAGGTTCGGCAAGTGACAAATTTTCTGATAAAGGCAAAATGCATAAGATTGACCAAGGCAAAGTGTTCGGTCGGGGAATCAGCAAAAAGCTGAACTAATGAAAAGTTTGAAATTGGGCAGGTTCACTGATAAGGAGTTTGGCCAACAGGCTTTTTGCTGACAAGGTGATAAGATAAGGGCATAGGAAGTTTAAGTGTTTGGTTTGGCAAACAACATTTTTGCCAATAAAGAAGAAGTAGCTACAGGGCCCTTGTTGATAACTGAGAGGGGGGTGAATCAGTTATCCTAATTATTTCTGCTTTGTGAACTTTATTAACAATCAATGTAATATTAAACCAAATAAGCAAACATAATCATGAAATGGAAATACACATGACAGTATTTTTGACGTGGAAACCCTGTTAAGGGAGAAAACCATGGGGTGATTAACCCAAGATTGTATTCTTTGTTAGAAGAATGGAAATACAAAATGGCACTTGCCAATTAGGGCTCACTGCCCGAGCACACTGCTCATAAGGAGGCACACTACCTACAAGAGACACACTGTCTACAAAAGAGTGTTATACAATACTTGAACTGATTGGTAGCATCCACATATGCTGGAGTTCAGTTTCGGTTAGGCTCAGTATACTAATCTGCTGCACTTCATCTTTCCTCTTCTCTTATGCTGCTTTCCTTTCACATATCGGACCTTCCTTACTGCTTCTGCTCTGCTCTGCTTTTATTCACACATCAATGACACACACAACGCATCTCACAACTAAATCCATCATGTATATATATCCGCACAAGTGATTTCATCACCTTTCTAGTCGGCACCCGGAATAGTCAATCTTTTCACAAACTTGATCTGTCGGCTGAATCCTTGCACACCAAGTAATGCGGACCAATGATATACTTGTGGAGATCATTAATTATGTCAGCCAAACATAATTCATGCCTTCATAACCTTTAGCAACATCAGTAACACATCCAGAATAATGTCTGATGTTCTGCCAGTCAGTTCTTCCTCTGTTCACATTGTCACATGAGAACCTGACACTCAAACATTCATATCTCTTTATCCTTTTCACACCGGAGGCTCAAACCTTGGAATCTATCAGTCAAGATACTCCTCTTGACTTCCCCAAATCTGCACTTCACCAAGATGCTTCCTCTGAGAGATCCAGACCTGTCTGTCGGACCTCGTCACATGCTCTGTTCTTGTTTACCGGACCACAACATTCTTCACTCTAACTTCCGGTAGAGACATACCATGTCCTGTGGATGTGTGGGATGAATTTTGTTGCCATCAATGACAACATTAATGAATCCATATAGTGTCTCTTGCCTTCAATCTCCCCCTTTGGCATTGATGGCAACACTTAGTGAAAAATGACTAAGTGTTTACACTATGCTCCCCCTTGGCTGATGCTCTATTTTTGTATATATTTTCCAGAGCTCCCCTTTAGTTGGATTCCTTATTTTTCACTGCTCTTCACTCCCCCTTTGACATCAATGGAAAAGGGTAGGGTCCGCATACCAAAACTTTCAAAATTTCAACTATACTTAGCCGCATAAGTATATACATATGACATACTTACATATACTTAAGTATGTCTGCACAAGTTGTCTTTAATTGTACAACTTCTGTCGCCCAACTCTGCTTCATCTTGTCCAAAATTGAGATGTAACCACTCAACAGGAATGCAAAAGCTTCTGCCCTCTTAAGATCTGTCAGATCATTGGTTTGGGTGGTAGTCTGAGCATCACTTATGGCGTCATGCATGGCCTCTAACTTAGGGATAATGATTCTTCTGAGTTCACCCATCCGGCTAATTATGTTCTTCTTTTCCTTCTCAAAATTCTTTATTGCATTTGTGATTGCAATAGTCTGACACTCTTGATTGGCTATGGAGGAAGAGAGAGGATCAAAACTTTGAGACAAACTTAGTAGTTTATCCTCTTGCTCTTTTATTTTCTTTTCAATCTCCACTGTTGCTTTGGACCATGATAAACAAAATTTGTATATTTCTCTGCCATCTTTAAGAGCATTTTCTAAGCTCTTTATCCCTATACTCATATTTCTCCTATCATTACTTATCAACCCTTGTACCTCTGATAATCTTTTTGCAAGAAATTCCTTCCGGACCTTATCTTCTGCTGACTTCTCTAGTGAATCAAAATGTGTATTAACATTGCTGACTAGAGTTTTGAGATTACCAGAAGTGGAGGCTGTGGGATCTTTCTGAACCGATGGCATAATCTTTTCAAGCACTCCGGAAGCAGCTTCTATCAACTCACAATCTTCCATATGAGACTTTAGGAGTTTTTCTTTCACTTTTGCATTAGCGAATGAAGCTATCTTCATAGTCTGTACCGAAGAGAGAGAATCAAAATTAAATGGTCCTTGTAGAAGCTCCAGTTCATCAATTTCCATTGTTTCTTTATTCAAGAATTCTTGGACAGTCTTTGCAGTGTCTCTTGCCGGAGACAGATGTTTCTTCTCTTCTGCATTCTTAGGGCTGTCCCTTGGAGCTTTCTCTCCTTCTACATTCTTACCACTATCAGTTGTGGTTTTCTCTGTTGGGGTCTTCTCTTCCTCTGCAACCTTGGTACTGTCAACTTCTTTTTCCTTCACTCTTGCTTCTTTCTCCTATATTCTTTCTTCTCCTTTAGATCCAGAGACTGTATGTGAAACCGGAGGAGAAATATTAGTCTATTCAGGGCCCACCTCTTCTGTCATTTTCTCAGTAGATTCTTCTGCAACACTAGTGGTCGAGGGGTCAGTATCCAAGTCCTCTATAACTGGAATGTTGAATTTCTTAAAAGCATTTCGGAGGATCTCTTCGGTCTCTTTTGCCACTTTGTCAGTTTCACCAAGCATTAGCTGATTCATCCTGGCTTTGCTCCGGAACTCATCTTTGCAATCTTTGAATACCATATTCATTGTCTTGGGATCGATTGAAGGAAATAGCTGAATTGCTATCTGTTCTTGGATCTCGAGATCTTTTGCTCGAGCATTATTCTTCCTCATTTCAAGCCTTTTCTCTAAGCTTTTGGGTATTAGAGAAATAATTTCAATAAAAGCTTTGTTGTAAGTGTTCAAAAACTAAACTGTGGCTTCCTCCAGAATCTGTTTATCTGCTTCATTATATTCATCATAAAATTCTGTTAAGGGTTGCAGGTTCCCATCCACAGTGACCGCTTTTACTACAACATTCAAGGAGAGAGTGGGTTTTTCAGCAAATTCCTCTTCCTTCTCTTCTTCTCCTTGACCGGTAGAGGGTTCACTGGATGATTGCTTCTTCTTCTTCTTCAGTTTCTTTATCTTCTCATCTGATTCGGTTTCCTCTTCATCTCTTTGACTAGCATAAGCCCTTGTGGCTTTTGTCTTTGATCTTTTCTCTCCTTTGCCGGATGCCTGGACTTCCAGTTTTGATGTTTTTGAGCTTTTGGCTGTGACAGGCGCAGATCTCTTTGATGATCTGGTCCGAGTTGAGGTTTCTACCGGAGCACTTTCCTTGCTTTTCTTTTCTGCCTCTTTCTTCTCTTCCTCAGCCCTTTCCATCTTTTTCTTGTGGGCATCAAGTGCCTCCTTTGAGATGCCAAGGCCTTGGGCAATATTTTCTACTTCTTTTCTCACCTTCCTCTTGATTTCAGGTTCTCTGAGTTGTACATGAATCTTTACACTCAGCTCCTCAAAGGTTCCAAATCTTTCTGCTTTTGAGTCCTTTGGTTGACTGAGCATGTGTTGAACATGCAGCTCTACAATTTGTTTATCAACTTCATACCCCATAGGCATGATCCAGACTGTCCTTGGCTCTACTGCCTCCATTAGGCATTGATCAGTGTCTACCATGAAGCACACTATATCCTTGTATTTCTCAACTACTAATTTGGGGATTCTTTCTCTGCATTGTATTTTGAAATTGCTTGAAGTAACCCCACAGAGCTGTATTCCTTGCCTTAGCATCCCCAAGTTCATACAAGTACTCTCTGATTTGAATTGTTACCGGTTTGTCATTTTGCCATACCCATCCATTTGATCTGGGCAGCTCATTCATGAAGTAGAAAAATAGACATAGTATTAGTCCACCATATTTAAAAGAATTCTTCTTTTCCTTTTTGATTTTCTGTATGTTTTCCATTAATTGGCTCCAAAGAAGTTCACAGAGATCATATTTTGCATTCTTTCTCAGCATCTCATAGGCAGTATATACTGCAGTTCCAGATACTGAATTCTCCCTACTAGAGTGATATAGCTTGTATCCTATTATCATAGATGCAAACTTGACATCCGGGTCAGTAATATCTTCAATGGTCATTGCCCTCTTATCAAATTTTGATCTGGTGGCCTCAGTTACAACATTATTTTTGATAGATTTAAGGACAGGTATCCCTCCGGAGGAGTATAAACCAGGTACTGCCCTAATTACCTCCTTTGTGATCTTGCAAGGTTTGTTCAGCCATAGGAAGTTATCATGCACCCTACTCAATACATACCGAACCCATTCATCTTCTTCAAAATAGGGGAAATGAATGAACTGATCAAAATGTTTCTCCTGGATGCTCTTATATTTTGGTTTAAGCTCAAAAGTATCATCTATCAATTGTTTGTGATATATGTCTCTCAGTTTGAATTCCCCAAACTCTTCAATATTTGCATGTATGTAAATCCTAATGTCTTCTGTGTGCAAAATGCCATGCGGAACACTAGAGAATGCTCCTAGGGGATCTACCTCCAATGATTTGTAGGGATGTTTCTTGAATTTAGGGTGGGGCCTATCAGAGATCTTTACTATATTCAGAGTATGCATCTTTCAAAGCTTTGCAGAGAGATACTGAGAACGGAAAATACCTTTTGTGCCTTTCGGTTTCACGTAGTTGGCCGGATTGATTTCTGGATGAATTGACTTCTACAAATGATCTTCGATGAAGTTGTGGAATTTTGTTGCAGAGCTTCACTTCTCGTTTCTTCTTGAATGTAGAATGAACAAGTGATTAATGAGAGAAACCCTTATATTGCTCCGCAAACCCTAATGTCAAGTTGCAATAAATGCTCGACCTAAGTTATTCTGGTTTGCCTTATTCGGATGACTTGGAGAACCGGATCAATCCTGATCTTTAAACATCTTACGGATCTTCCAAATCTTAACCATAGTTTGTTTGGATGTTGCCCTTATGAACCCTTCAATCCGCAACTCTTCTTGTGCCAGTTCCGGCACCAGTTGACTGGCTGGGGGAACAAGGTCTTCTTTGTGTCTCCCCCTGAGCCAGAGCTCACTTTTTAATTTTCAAAAGGAATATCAGCACCAGAGTCTGGTGCGGATCCAACCTCTACATGCTCTGTACTTTTCTTTACCCAAATCTTGTTCATCTCACTTTTCACTTCATCCGCATTCACTTTTTGTTTCCCCTTATCTTAATTCTGATTATGATATACTAGACCTCTTTTGTCCTGATTCTTGCTTCTACAAAATTTTGCAATATGACCGGATCTATTGCAAATTTGGCAAACAACATTTCTTTGCATATTTGATTAATATCCTCTTGATCTGCATTGATTAGCCATATGACCTATTCTATTGCATTCAAAACATCTACCATTGAATGATTTGTTCATTTGCATATTTTTGCATTCATGAGATTTGTGACCATACCTTTTGTAGTTAAAACATTGTCCGGAGAAGGATGAATTAGTCTGATTCATTCTCTTTCTGCACTGATTAGCTTTGTGACCAAAGTGATTGTAGTTGTGGCAGTATCCATTGAAGGATGGATATCTTTGAGCATTAGGCTGTCTTATCGGAGGTCTTCTAGACCTATTCCTTGGATTTTCTGATCCAAAATTCTTCTGACCGGATCCAGAGCTTTCTCCTTTCTCATATCCCAAACCACACTTGTCATCTACCTTCTTTTGACTTCCAAGAAGAACTTCAAGTTGAGCAGAACTTATCTTGAATTTCTCTTTATACTCATTTGTTGTTTGAAGATCCCTTTTGAGAGAGACAATTTGATCCTCAAGTTTTTCTTCATTATCTTTAGCATCTTCAAGATCAAATTCAAGATGTCTGGTAATTCTATCTATCTGGTGGCAATCTTCCGATTTCTCCTTGAGAGATTGTCTTAGATTATCTTCAATTTTTCTTTTCTCTTCAACTTCTTGGGTAAACTTCATGACTCCTTATTCCATTTCATGTCTTACCATAATGATTTCTTTTGATAACTTTTCACACAACTTGATTTTTTCCTTCAGCTCTTCATTTGCATTATTTGCTTCACCTTGTCTTGCCAATTGCTGAAGCAGCTCCTTTCTCTTTTTCATAGAGAGACTTAATTTGTCTTTTAGTTCTCTCATGAAATCATCGGCCTACTTGAGTCTTTCCTTTAATTCATTGACTTCAGAGTTTGACTGTTCAAGATCATCAAGGGCAGTCTTGAGTTGCTCCCTTAAACCATATGCATCCATATGAATTCCCAGATCTTCCTCAAGCTGTTAGGCTCTGTTAGGAGGAACTTAGCTCTGATACCAATTGTTGATAACTGAGAGGGGGGGGTGAATCAGTTATCCTAATTATTTCTGCTTTGTGAACTTTATTAACAATCAATGTAATATTCAACCAAATGAGCAAACATAATCATGAAATGGAAATACACATGACACAATATTTTTGACGTGGAAACCCTGTTAAGGGAGAAAACCATGGGGTGATTAACCCAAGATTGTATTCTCTATTAGAAGAATGGAAATACAAAATGGCACTTGCCAATTAGGGCTCACTGCCCGAGCACACTGCTCACAAGGAGGTACACTGCCTACAAGAGACACACTGTCTACAAAAGAGTGTTATACAATACTTGAATTGATTGGTAGCATCCACATATGCTGGAGTTCAGTTCCGGTTAGGCTCAGTATACTGATCTGCTGCACTTCATCTTTGCACTTCATCTTTCCTCTTCTCTTATGCTGCTTTCCTTTCACATACCGGACCTTCCTTACTGCTTCTGCTCTGCTCTACTTTTATTTGCACATCAATGACACACACAACGCATCTCACAACTAAATCCATTGTGTATATATATCCGCACAAGTGATTTCATCACCTTTCTAGTCAGCACCCGGAATAGTCAATCTTTTCACAAACTTGATCTGTCGGCTGAATCCTTGCACACCAAGTAATGCGGACCAATGATATACTTGTGGAGATCATTAATTATGTCGGCCAAACATAATTCATGCCTTCATAACCTTTAGCAACATCAGTAACACATCTGAAATAATGTCTGATGTTCTGCCAGTCAGTTCTTCCTCTGTTCACACTGTCACATGAGAACCCGAGACTCAAACATTCATATCTCTTTATCCTTTTCACACCGGAGGCTCAAACCTTGGAATCTATCAATCAAGATACTCCTCTTGACTTCCCCAAATCCACACTTCACCAAGATGCTTCCTCTGAGAGATCTGGACCTGTCTGTCGAACCTCGTCACATGCTCTGTTCTTGTTTATCAGACCACAACATTCTTCACTCTGACTTCCGGTAGAGACATACCATGTCCTGCGGATGTGTGGGATGAACTTTGTTGCCATCAATGACAACATTCATGAATCCATATAGTGTCTCTTGCCAACAACCCTTGGTTCGAAGAAAAGCAAATTTGCCAATAGAAGGAAAAAAGTAAAGGCATAAAGACTATCAACAAATCAGGGGGAAACTAAACTTTTTAAAAGTTTAGGTTTTTCTTATTTCGCCGATAAGGTGATAGGATGGAGCCAAAAGATGGAAAAGTCAAAGTTTGTGTTGCTTCTTTTTTGCTAATAAAGTATGAAAGATGCGCCCAAGGAAGAAGTTTGAGAAAATGTAGATTCACTGATAGGACGAAAAGGTGAGGAATGAGGGGCTTGGTTTGATAATTTCAAGTTTTGTCGATAAGGAAAATATGACCAAAGGATAAGGCCAAGTTTGTGTTTCTTCTTTTTTGCTGATAAGATAAATATGTCTAAGAAGATGGAAAAGCAAAGTTTGACAAAATTTATTTTTGCTGACAAAGGCAAAGATTGATAAAGAGGAAAAGATAAAGCTAAGGAAGGGTGCCTTTGTCGGGGAATCGGTTGAAAGCTGAACCAATGAAACAGTTTAGAATTTCAGCAGTTCGCCGATAGGATTTTTCATCGATCTTGAAGACAAAGATGGAAAGGTTCGGCAAAGGGCAACTTTGTCGATATAAGGCAAAAGGGGGCTACAAGGACTTGGTTATGAAAAGTGTAATTTTGCTGATAATGGGCAAAACATAAAGCAAAGGAAAGTTCAGCAAATGGCAAGTTTGTCGACAAGGTGGAAATAATGAAGAAAAAGGCAGTGTTAGAAAAAGCAAAGAATTGCCGATATAGGGAAAATATGCCCTAGTTCAGAAAATTCATATTTTGTCGACTAAAGGGCGAAGAAGCTCAAATCTGAAAAGGGCAAGTTTGTCGATAGGGGAAAAAGGAAAGGAAAAGAGAAGTTCAACAAAGGTGAAAGTTGCTGATAAAGCATGAAAAAGGTGCCAAGCAAGTAAAGTTAAAAAATCATAAGATTTTCTGACAAAAGGCAAATAACTTCCAAAATTTTGAAAAGGTGGAATTCGTTGATAAGGCGAATAAGGAAGAATGAAGTTGAAAGGCGTAGTTCTAAGAGGCCAACCTTTGCTGATAAAAGGATAAGGTTTGGTGAAAGGCAAGTTTGTCGATAAGGGCAAATAAGTAGACCAAAGGAGATGGTTTGGCAAGTAAGGAAACTGCTGATAAGGGTCGAGTTTTGTAATATTGAAATTTACCGATTAGGCAAATACAGAGACTGAAGATGATTGGCTAATAAAATGGGAAAATGTAGAAAGGTGTAGTCAGTGGTCAAATGGCTCGAAATAGAAAATGAGGACGACACACTGGGAATGTTGTCAATACTTGAAATGGTTAATTCCCTGAATGCATGCCATTATTGCAGGGATACATAAACTGATTTGTACCTAGAGTTTAATGAGCCTGCAAAAAAGTGTTGTACAGATGGTTGGCGCAGTAAAACTCTTCAATGTATAAAGAACAAATATGAGAAGTCAATGTTGTAGGTGGCACGGAAGGATTAGAACCTTTCCTCTTTATTGCTCAGAGTACAATTGGAGTGCAAGCAATCTTTTTTGATTGTTTGTAGAGATGGCAGAGCATGGGTTTTGCTTCCCCAATGTGCAAATCTTCTAACAAATTGGGAGTTGAGTTTAATGCAACATGGTGTGTACTCATTGACTGAGTGTAACGGTGGGAATTGGTGCAATCAATTTGAATTGAATTGTTATATATAGAAGGTTTTGATTTGGTATTAAGGGTTGGTCATTATGGCAATTTCTTAGCAGGGTTGTGAGCTCCAGGGGGCAGATTAAGAAAGGATAGTTTGCAAGATTTTTTTATACATGAATCAATCATGAAGTGTATGTAATATAATTCACAAATCTTTGTATTAAATTGTTGTTTTTCTCTAATGTTGTAGGTGTTTTTCCTAGTAAACTATAATCAAAGTTATAGTTTGCTTTTGCTACATTTAGTGGTATGATTGTAAGCTCTAATTTGATGAAAGTGACAGTTCTTAATCCATTCCCAAGATTTGTGAATGGTCATTTCAGTATTGCATAAGGAAGAATATGGTATAGTGTGGGATTGTTAAGTATTTTCAATAATCTGCTATTGATTTCTTTGCATTTAATTCATCAAGTAGGTAGTTATACACTTCTATGTGATTGTTTTCCTCTATTTCACATTAGACTCTGTAGCCCAATGGATATGCACCAGTCTGAGTAGCCTTAGATCACCCATCTTCAAAACAAAACAATATATCTTATCTTTAGAGGTAAAAGTAATCTTTATGCATCCTCATTGTGTAGGATTGTACTTATTAGCTATATAGGGGTCATACAAAATCCAACTTTTCTTAGTTCAGTGTTAGATTTGGGGCTAAGAGAGCAATTTGAGTTTGGTTGTTAATATTTTTAGTTGTTCATCTAGTTTGATTTTAATACCTACTTAGGTATAATACCCCTTGGAATATCCCTCCAGAGTTTAAACTGAGCTCGAAGAGCAGAGGAATTTACCCGCTCCTGTAGTTGGCCAAAATCGTCCAAAACGTGTTGATAAACCTCTTCTTTTCACCCTGACGACAATCCCTGGCCTATGTGATTTAGGAAAGTTTTAGAGTTTTGTGTTGTTATTTTGGGAACCAACATTTTGAAAGGAAGCAAGGTACATGGAAACACTTCCTACACCAATCTAATAAGGGGAGATGTATGCAAATTTTTTTTAATCCTTACAATTGCAGCAATGTTAAACATATAACAGAGATATTATAGCAACAAACACAAACACAAGAGAACATGTGACACAAGATATATCACGGGGAAAACTTTTTTTGGTGAAAAACCCCACACTCTAAAACTTACACAATGTATTATCAAAACAATAACAATTTACAATACACTTGCAATACAAGTTTTTCCAAGAGTCTTCAAATGTTGTTTCTGGAGTGATTTCGGCAGCATAACAGTACATGTACATCAACTATGCAAACTACAACTCCAAACTCCACATTATATAGAGATACAAGGCATAAACGAGATGCTTCTAGAGATGGGCATCCATCTTGGCCACATGGCCATTTTCCAACACCTAAGGACACTTGTCCAACATGAATGTACCTTTCTTACATCTATCATAACATGGCAGATTTGAGTTCCCAAGATGGAGCGCTCCAAGGCTAAAAATAGACTATGACAGATGCTCTTACACATCTTACAGTTGTCATAAATATGCCCAACATAACAACCTTAAATATTGTAAGAGAATCCGTCATACAAGACTAAATATAGCATATTCCTCTTACAACATGTCATAGCCCAACTTGGGTGCTCAAAGATGTATTTCTCTCATGCAAAGATACTCTCCGACACTTTTCCCCACTTGTCATAGGAATCTCTATACTTGGCTCTTACGCGTCATAGATTTTGTCATATTGAATATCCTCTTCCACATACCACAAGATGCCGACACATGGCATATTAGTGCCACCTCAAGTGGGACGCCCAAATCCATGTGAGTTTGACTTGACCATCCAAGTCACATTCCAAGTAGGGTGACATGTCACAATGCCACCTCAACTAAGTGACCAAACTGAATGTGCAAGTAAATACAAAATTAGGCAATAAATAAATACACAATTAAATAAACAATGCTAGGAATTTGTAAAGGTTGAGACACCTTAATTCCCAACACATTTTGGCATCATCGCTGGGGAGCAATTATTTTTTTCAAATTCAAAATCTTTGGTAACAGTGAATTGTTTTAGTTCTAGTTGTTGATATTGAAATACAGTTTTGTTCAAATTTTCTTCCCAGCAGGGGAGTGGCGACTCTGTTTTGTTAACCCAGAATTAATTTCAGTGTGAAAGAAGTTTCAAAATGGATAGAGGGAGAAACCAGAAGTAGCCTGGATGTGAGGAATCCTCTAGTAATGTTGGAAATAGAAGGAGTAGGTATAGGGAAAAAAGACCCAATGTGGTACCTACAAGAAATGCCCAAAGATAATATACTTGTCGACCTCAAAAGCCAATACAACTATACTTTTGAGGACTCTGTTGATAACATGCTTAGAAGAAACAAAAGATAGAATAGAAGTGACTATGATGTTAGAAGGAATGAGAATATTATTGGTAGAGGAAGTGGAGATAGATTGGATGATCAGCATTTAAGAACATTTGGGATGCCCAGTGATAATGAGGAGATATATTAGGATGCCAGGTGTCTTGATTCTCCCGCAAGGTCACTTAGAAGTCAGCATGACACCACTACAACAAATCCTTGTGAGTAGCTCCCTTTTTTGCTTCCACCCACTGTTTTAATGTATTTTTCTCCAATGTTTTGAAAAAGTCAGCACTATTTATCAGGATGGCGCTATTTTTTGGCATTTTTTGTGCCGATCAGAACAAGTAGGTGCTAAATTAGCACCCAAATTAGTACCTACATTAGCGCCTAATTTAACGCCTAATTTAGCACTTACTGTAGAGTCTACTTTAGCACCTAATTGTTTTGATCTAGCAGGGATTAAGGGTTAAGGGATTAGGGGTTAGGGTTTAAGGGATTAAGGGTCAAAAGATAAGGGATTTGGGGCTTAGGGGTTAGGTAGTTTAATGTTTAATGGCTTAGGGATTATGGTTGATATTATGTAATTTCTATATAAACTTTGATAAAAATAATAAAGGTATGAGTGGAAGGGTGTACCAAAATTCTGCTGGTGTAACTTTTGAGCTTATGAATGAAATAGAACATCTTATTATCAAAGATTCTCCATGATTGTGTTATCATTCTATATTTTTCTTATGTTTGCCATACTCATTTCTTCTTATATTTGAATGAATATCAATTATTGAGCCTCAATACTGTGCTTATGTGAATGAATATGCTGATACAATAAAGCATTTACTGTGGATGTTTTCAGTTACATGTTCAAAATTATGTTCAACATAAAAATGGAAACTATTTCAAATAAATAAAGTTAACAAAGTTGCTTATTTAAATAATTGTGAGTTACGTGCATTAATATTTTATTAACTTTTGTGTCTTCATGAACATATGTTGATACAAAATGAATGGAAGAAGCATCCAAGTAATCCTAATTTTTTCTGCCAACAATTTGTACCAAAGATTGAACAATTTAAGGATATTGCAATAGGTAATTTGTATCAACACAAACAATATTATTGAAGCATTTCAAAGTTTAGGCCATAAGAATCATCCTTTTTTAAACATGGATTGCAAATAATTCTAAAAATTTAGAAGTCTTGGTCATTAACATTATTGTCTGCTACAATGTCATCCAGTGTATCATTGTCAATGTTCATATGTTCTTTCAAGTATTTAATATTATTATCATCCTCATCTTGACCTGCATCATCTTCATCATCATTGAAATTTGACTGTAGACCATCTATATTGTTACCAGATGTATTTGGATCATCATTTTCTATACCATCCATATTGTTGTCTTCCATAACATCATCTAACTCTAGATTGTTGTCTTCTTGTGCCTGAACATAACCATCTTCAACATCATCATGGATGTCAATTTATTCGATGTTCTCTAATCCCTCTTTCTCATTTTGTTGGCCATCATTGTTTTGCTCAGTATCCACTAATGCATCGTCAAATACATGTCTTAATCTTGGATCATAATGTATGACAAATATCCATTTCAGGTCCAAAATATCTTCATAGAAAAATACCTGCACATGAACGACATACATATATTAGACGTATGTTATAATATTTTTATTGATTAATAAACACATGTATATATTCACAATAAACTATGAATTAATAGATTAATGATCACTATTGCTTCTTGTTTGAGTTAAAGAAATACCTGCTCACAATGAATTGGTAGAACATAAGGCTCCTTATCCTCTGGTAGGAACCATGAGAAATCTATAGAAAACAATCCACTATGGGTATCATGTCTTCGTGTCCTCTCAAATGCTTCATACCATCTACACTTAAAAATACAACATTTAAAAGAGTGGTAATTCAACTCAATAATTTCTTGTATTTTCCCAACATATAGTAGATTCCCTTCAATTATATTCTTATCTTTTGAGCTTGATCGACTGGATTGCTTGAAGTCAACCATGATGCCACAATCAAAGGGTCATCTTTTTACATCTACACTTTCTACACGATAATGTCAACCATATGCCCACATTGCTGGATATTTCCTCATCGGTGAAAGACCATTTATTTCAGTGAAAACAAATATAATGATGAATATTAAAATAGTTAATAGTGTCAAAACTGTAAGGAAACAACATTTTGTAAAATTCCAATTGTACCTTTCTTTCACATCCTCTAGACATGTTGATTTCATCTTCTGTTATGTTTGAATCTATACCTGCATCTTCTATTTGATTTTGAATTTGTTCAGTAACCCATTCTAGTGTGCAATCTTTGCCCCATTGCCCAAGCAAATCAGTGGGAAGTGGAGTATTCCTTGGGTTTGATCTCTTAAACTGTCTCCTTGCTTCTAACACTTCTTCTCTCTTTTTATCATATAGAACAATCCATTTGTTCATAAAGTCCATCTGGTACAGAATGAACTTGTCGAGTATAGCACTTTCATCTAAACCTATTACATGTCAACATCTTTATTTCAAACTCCAAATGTCATGCTGTTAATTTGACAAATAAATTACAGAGTAAATTAATGATTGCAAGAAAAACAACCACACTGAACATGAATTTACTTACAAATTTCTACTTGAACACCATTAGATTGTGGTTTTTATCCATCAATAATATTTGATGCTCATTCTTCATCCTAGAAGCGTGGCCCATCTTCAAAATCCTTACCAAGGAATTCACACAGGAAGAAAAATGCTTCATTCAATACATACCCTTTAGCCATGCAACCCTTTGGAATATGTGCCTTTTGTAGGACATATCTTTTTAGAGTTTTCGTATACCTCTCAAAGAAAAACATCCACCTCATTGGTACGACACCTGCCAATTCAATGTCATCGACTAGGTGTATAAGTAAATGGACTTGTAGGTCCATGAAGCTTGTAGGGAGCTCCTCAAATACACATACAATTTCTACAATTTCCTTCTTCCATTTTGGCACTTCACATTCGTGGATCTCCTTGGAGGTCACCCACCTAATATAAGAATAGTAAATTAGTATGAACCTTTAGTCAAAAATTAAAATGCAATATAATATCTCTGTCTCTCACACATGAACATTTCATATAATCACATACCTTGTAAATGTTGACAATCAACTTATGGCATTCCTTAAGTCAACTGTAAGACAAGAATCCCCCATAATTAACAATGGCATGATATGCTATCAAACACATTTATGAAAAGGTCATTAGTAATTTTTTCTGACACAACAAAATATCAAAATATATTTAGTACTTAATCAATGTTACCAGTAAATGTTAAATGATGATATATAATACCTTCATAAAATTATGAAAATCATCTGTTTTAAATCCTGTGATATGTCCATCAACTTTAAAAGCTTTAGCCAATGATGACCCATAGCTAGTAGGTGTCCTTATTGAACGGATGACATTTTTTAGTTGGTTTAGCTCTTTTTTTTTTCAAAATCCATGGAGCTTCTACATATGTTTCATTTTCCCTATTTGACCACAAATGTTTTCTATCAATTTTGGTACGCAAAAGAGCAATATCTCTCCTTGAAGACAAGGTGTCCTTCTCTTTGCCTGATATATGTCGAAATATAGAGTCTGGGACATTTTTGAAGATGTGCATAAGATCTAATAGATGAGATATTAATAGATCCTTCTAGTAAGGGAGTTCATAAAATATGGATTTCCTTTTCATTCCTTCCAGCATATCAACTACAACTTGTTCTAGTTCTTCAATTGAATCACCCCGATCAAAAAAATCCTCCCACGCTTTCAATTCAGCATCTTCATATTTCTTAAGCCAATCACTTGGACCCATAATCATGAGAGGGCCTCTATTTTCAACTTTTCCATCAAATTGATTCTTTAGGGGATTTCTAAACTTATGATCTAGTGGTAGAAAAACCCTATTGTTTACGTAAATAAATTTATGTAGATCTTTAGAATACTACCCTTGAAATTATTTTGCACATCTTGGACATGTAAATATCCCCTTTGTTTGAATCCCTGCAATTCAATAAGTAATGTTAATAACATAAAAATAATAATATAAAACTAAGTATGAAAGTTGGGATGAAAATAAATTATGAGTGTAAATACGTAAATATTTTATCTTACCAGAACAAACACCAAGTCCTAGGAAATCATGAATAGTCCAACATAGCACACCATACAACATGAAGAACCTATTTGATGGAGGACGTGATATGTCATACATTCTTATGCCTTTCCATAGCAGTTGCATCTCAAATAAAAGGCGCAAGATAAACATCCATGTTTTTAACTTGATGTTTTCCTGGAACAATGAGAGTCAGCATAAGGTGCTCCTTTCTAACACTCATCCATGGGGGAATATTGTATACAATCAATCTGACTGGCCAAACACTCTAATTTGAGCTCAGGAAAGATAATGGGCACACTCCATCAATTACAAGACCAAACCTGATACTACGGGGTTCATCTTTGAATTTTGTTGGCCATTTTTCCTCTATGTGTTTCATTGCTTTGGAGTCGGCCAGAATTCACATGAATCCATCTTTACTTCTATTCTTTGCATGCCAGTCCATCAATTGTGCAAGTGACTTGCAACAAAACATTTGTTGAAGTCTAGGTATAATTGGCCTGTGATGTAAAACCTTTGTTGAAACTGTAGGACCTTGTACATCTGTACAATATCTCTTTTCTTTGCATACATGGCATTCTACCTTGTTTTGATTTTCATCTCTATATAAAATGCAATCATTTTTACATGAATGAATTTGCTTATATTCAATCCCCAACTTAACCAACAACAGACGCGCTTCTCTACAAGTTGATGGCAACACATTCCCTTTAGGGAATATTTTAGTTTTTAGTGCCCTATAAGATTACCAGAGATTAAATTAATTGAATGTTTGACTTATGATGAACATGTTGAAAGGAAGCTAGGTGTGCAGAAATTGCTTCCTACACTAATCTAATGAGGAGAGATGAGTGCAAATTCTTTTTAACCTTTACAATTATAGTGTTATTAACCCAACAACAAAGATATTGCAGCAATACACAACACAAGAATGTAAGACAGAAGAAGAGAGAGACAAGATATAATGTGGGGAAAACCCTTACGGGTGAAAAACCCCACACTCCAAAACCTGCATAATGTATTATCTAAACAACAAGGTTTACAACACACTTGCAAGGCAAGTCTTTACAGGAGTCTTCAACACTCATATCTAGAGACAATCTGATAGCATAACAGTACCTATCAATCACATAATACATCTCCTCTCAAAGCACCTGCTTAAATAGAAGTTTACAAGGCAAAAATGGACATTTCTTGGAATGGGCGTCCAACTTGGCCTCATGGCCCAAAACCCCCACCTAAGGACACTTGTCCAAGACTGCAGCATGGTCATGACACTTGTCATATCACCCCATCCTAATATGGTCACCTATTCCCAAGTTGGGCAATGACAGATGCTCTTACGACTCTTATGACTATCATAGAATCCATCATAACTGTCACATCTTACAGCTGTAAGAGAATCTGTCATACACTGACTATAATAGCATATTCTCTTACAACATGTCATAACCCTCCTTGGGGCACCCAAAGATGCCTTCTTCCAAGATGTCGTGTGACACATGTCTTCACCTGTCATAGTATCTTCTATTTACGACTCTTACGCGTCATAGATTTTGTCATAGGAATCTATCATAACCGTTTCGGTCAAGATTCAGTTACACACTATTCAAAGTGCCGACACATGGAAAACTATCTCTACCACTAAGTGGGATGCCTATCTCCTCATGTGAGGACAAAATTACATGTGGTCACCTTCCATGTAGGATGACACATCACCGTGCCAACTCCCACAAGATGACAAAACATGATTTGCATCCTAATTACACAATAGGCAATAAATAAATGTAAAGAATTTCCAAGGTTGAGACACCTTAATTCCCAACATTCTCCCACTTGTCGAACACCTTGTAAGAGCCAATAGAAATAACAGGATTTAACTGCTATAGGCCGAGAGGCCCATAGACTCTGAACACTATCTGAACTTCTTTGTGCCCACTGGTTTCATCAATGTATCTGCAACATTCTTCAAAGTGTCTACCTTCTCCAAATTCACCTTTTCATCCTCTACCATGTCTCGTACAAAGTGAAATTGTACATCAATATGCTTTGTTCTGGCATGGAAAGTTGGATTCTTTGCTAGGCAAATCACACTCTGACTGTCACAACAAATCGTAATCTGTCATGCATCAACACCAATAACTAAACACAATCTCTTAAGCTAAATGGCTTCCTTTCAAGCATGAGTTGCTGCCATATACTTAGCTTCTGTCATGGACAAAGTGACCACATGTTGCCGCTTACTCATCCAACTAATTGCACCACCAAACATAGTAAACATGTAAGCACTGGTGGATCTCCTGCTGTCAATGTCACCTGCCCAATCAGAATCCACAAATCCACGAATACAAATTAAATGCGGAGGTCCTATAGGATTACCATGATAACATATGGAATACTCGAAAGTACCCCTCAAATATCTGAACACTCTCTTAACTGCATCCCAATGTACCCGTCCAAGATTAGCCATAAATCAACTAAGGACTCCCACTGCTTAGGCAATGTCTAGTCTTGTGCAGACCATAGCATACATCAAACTGCTAACAACACTAGCATAAGTTACTCTGCTCATGTCCTCCACGTCACTAGGAGATTTTGGACAATCATTAACAGACAACTTTGTCCCCAATGAAACAGGAACACACAATGGTCTACAATCTGCCATGCTGAACCTATCCAACACAGTCTTCACATACTTACTCTGGCTTAACCAAAGTTTCTGTTAGCTGTGTCTCTTCTGATTTCCATTCCCAAAATGTACCTGGCTACCCCTAGATTTTTCATCTCAAACTGTGCTGACAACTGAGACTTCAAATTAGAAATCATATTCTTACAATTCCTAATTAACAAAATATCATCAACATACAATGCAATAATGAGAATGCGATCATGTATACACCTAAAATTGGCTTGTGTCGAATTAAGTAAATATTTTAATATTTATCTTAATTCTCATTCTACTATCAATTAAATAAACATTCTAATTTATTTAAATGATTCACATCCCTCCAATAATTAAATAAAATTAATTTATTTAATTAAAATACCCCAATTCTTCTAATGTCTCACATAATTAAATAATTCCATATTATTTAAATAATCCTAAATTCCTCTATCCTAAAGTCCTAATTCCATAAATCCACCTCACCTTTTCCATCACACCATGTTGCACATGTAATTAAATATTTTAATATTTAATTAGCTAATATTCCCTCACCCACATGTCCTATTTCTCCTCCAATCAGATTAGTTAACTCATCAATCAAATCTGTTAACTAATTAGTCATTTGAGTTCACTCCTCAATCTATTCTGTTGACTCCCCAATCAACTCAGTTAACTGATCAATCATCTCAGTTAACTCTTCAATCTATTATGTTAACTCCCATAACTCATGAAGAAGGCTTGTACACTTGTCCTCTTATGATTCGCGCACATTCCCTCAAGCTTTCTCAACATACACATCTCAAGAAATTCCTCCAATTATGGATCTATTGACACTTGGATTTGGTCTTCCCTCAACCTATATAAACAAGGTCCTCATACCCATTTTATATCCATTTGAGCATTCGTAAACTTACTCTGCCGGAATCATTACAGCATGCCTTTGGCAAAACCATCATCATTGCATTTGTATTATCAATCCATTATTATCACCATGCCTCCATCAACCCATCTCCATTATAGTTGCATTGTATTTAGTCTCCATTACACATTCCATATCCCAGCCATTCTATTCTTGTCATCTTCAACAAGCAAGGAAGTGCAACACTTCTGAGAGCTTCATTACCATCAAGATCAAGAGTAGATAGGCGAATAATGGAAACACGGAGGGAAAACAGTCTTCGAAGGTATATTCTTTGATTATTTGTATTTACATCAATTTCCATTGAGTTATTGGATACTAGTTGTTTAATACTATTGTTCACATTTTCTAATAACATTTTTGGCATCCACTGTGGGGCCTTACCCCATTTTTAACTTCGATTTGAGTGTTTTGTAGAGGTTCTATCACGATAGGTTGTTCCTGCGCATACAACTTCTAGTTCGGCACATTCAACAATTTTTGCATCACATTCAATATTTCTACGCATCTGACACATCCTGCTGCGCATCTAACACATCTCCTTGCGCTTTTGATCTTCCTGCGCAAATACAATGCAGTCTGGCACATTCAATACCTATTGTTGCACTTCTGATATTTTTGTACATACAAAACATAGTCTTGAGCATTTAATCATTAATGTTACGCTTTTGTAAATCTGCGCATATGATTCGTAGTATTGCGCATATGACCTGCAGATCCGCGCATATAATTTGTCAGAGAAAGTTATAATGTGTTTATCAGATCTTTCGTACTAACTCTCATTTGCAGGTGTTAGGAGCTAGACTTAGTCATTTTAGCTACATGATTAAGCCACTTAGAACTAATTAGGAGGGAGTAACTTAATATTTTCATGCAAATCATCACGTAGACATAACTAGGAGGAAAGTAAATTATTTTGTTGCATCACAACTTGCATCTAGTCCCAACCTAGGGGTTAAAATGAACAATTTATTTATGTTTTTTACTATCTTGCACAACAATCCATCACATAGCTTAATAGGGGAAAGTAACACTTGTTTATTTCTTCAAGCAACAATCTGCACCTAGATTTGTTAGAAGGTTAAAATAAACAATCTTTTCCAAGTTATTGCTATCTTGTTACAAATCTCTGTGCTTGGTAGAGTTAACACATTTAGTTATTTTACTTTTAACTAGGGAGTAAAGAACCAATGTTCTCCGTGTTTTTAGAATGATAATAGGACTATGCTCTCCCCTTTTATGGGTGACCAAAATGCCAAACTTATATTTTTGCATGTTTAACCTTTAGAGAGGCCTGCCCTTGGAATTCCTTCCCTCCAAGTGGGATGACCTTAAGTGATAATGGGCTAAAGCCAAGCCACCTCCAAGTCACTATAAATAAATTGTGTTTGTGGTGAAAGCTACAAGTAATGGGTGCCACTGTGTTACACCAACCAATGTTTCCCCCAAAACCCTATGGAGCGTAACCTCTGCAGGTTGGGAAGCCTTCTTATCGAAGCGAATGGCCACACGTGTAACCACCCGAATAGATGCCTTGATTAAAATCCTTTTGTTCTAGTAAGCTAAAATCCCCTATTTGGTGACACAGGAGGAGGAAACTCTAGAGCCATCCAACATCATACACTCATTTAGTGTGGAGACAGAAAAGTTCAACTCTTCAGAGGAACTATAACTTGGTATGCGTAAGAAGTGAGTGTCGTGGAGGGGAGCCAGTGCCGTGGAGGGGAGCCAGTGCTACCAAGTTATTAGCTATCTACCTTTATGCAAGTGGCTGGTGTAAAAATCAAGTTGGAACTCATCAAATACTGTCCTGGCCAACCTTAGGATCGTGCTTGCCTTGTGGTCAAAAATTTGTAATAAGAAACATGAAATCTTCTTGTGTGATGTGTTTTCTTGCAACTAATTGATACAAATCATTAGCAGAAATACCAGACTTGCTTCAAGAAACTTTGTGAAAACAACCCAAGATCAGAAAATTGAAACAAAAAAAAAATCAACACTACCTGCAGTTCCACGCATTTAAAACATTCTATTGCACATATGACAATTTCTACTGCGCATTTAATCCTGCTGCACAATTGACCCATTCTACTGTGCATATGCCAAATTCTGTTGCGCATTTAATTATGTTGCACAATTAACCCATGTTGTTGCACATTTGAGACATTCTGTTGCACATACAATACTTTTGCGCATTTGACGCACATAGCAGTGCATCCAAATCGCAGTGCTGCGCATTTAAAAATCAGTGCATTTGAACCATACTTGCACATTTGACCTACCTTGCTACACATTTGACCATTTTTCTTGCGCATCTGAAGCTGTACATGCAAAGCAGAGAGCACTTCTGTACACTTTTGGGCAAAATTGAAACCAGTTATGGATACCCATTATTGCATATACCGTGTTCATGATCTTAGAAAAAACCATACAAATTCATTTCACATACTTTTTCCAAAACATTTTCATTTGCCATATCATCCCTAGTAAAAACATCAAACAAAGCAAACCAAGTTTCCTTCTAAGGTGTCACTAGTATCTTCCAAAAAACTCAAAACAAAAATCTAGTTAGTTTCACAATAGGATATATCATCCTTCATCTCAGAACTACACTAGTGTAATCCTGATAAAAGTAGTCCATATCAATAGTGGTGATCAACTCTCCCTACTTTGACTATCTTTTACCTCAAGGGCACATTTGTTTGAGCAACACAGTAGATCAAAATTTGAACCTTAGGAAAATTCTTGTCATCTCAACCTTCTCACAAGCATTTTTCATCCAACATTCACCTCCACCAAATGGTTTTTATGGTTGCAACTAGATCAAAATCCAAAGAAAAGCAAGACATGGATCCTTTGAACAAAGACATACCATCTTCATCTCACAGTGATGGAGAAGAATAAATCCCATATGAGGACGTAATGGATGTTATACAAGATGTAAAATTTCAAAAGATGATGGACAAAGTCTTAAACATGGACCCTCAATAGTATTTCCTTATGCTAGCACAACAAGGGGCCAAACTTCCAGTAGATTTTGACACCTCCACCATCAAAGACACCACCTCTACGAATGACACGGAAACTCCCAAGATCACACTAGAGGTTCCAAAAATAGATAAGGCTAAAGGTACAATCAATCCCTTAGATATATTGACAACGCAAATCCAAGCCTTACAGCAGCAGCTCGTAGACATTCAAACTGGAGCATCAACAAAACGCTATTCTCTAGAAGATATTTCACCATATCCTTTTGACAAGACCTTGATCATGATACCTTTCCCCTCAAAATTTGAGGTACCAAAATTTGACAAATATTGAGGAAAGGGTGATCCAAGAGACCATATCAGAGAATTTAGTGCAACATGTCTTGAAGTTGCCTACAATGAAACCTATCTCATGCGACTATTCCCAAGGAGCTTGGGAGGACAAGCTATGGAATGGTTCTCTCGCTTACCTCCCGGCATTAAAACCTTCAATGAGCTAGTGGATAAGTTTGTCACTCACTTCTCTTATAACATTGAGCATGAAATCTCAATGTTAGATCTTTGTAACAAAAAACAAAAGGGTGGAGAATCCTTCGCCACTTTCTTGCAAAGATGGAGACAACTGGCCAACAAATGTCCATATTATATACCAGAAAAACAAATGCTTGAGATGTTTCTACACAACCTAAACACTGATCTTAGCTACCAAATACAAATCTACTGTCCTACTTCACTTAGTAAGGTCATTGAGATGGGGTTACTCATTGAAAAATCTTTGATAGCCAAAGGTCAAGTCAAAATCTACAAGGAAACCCCTAGCCCCAATAACAACACAGACAAGCCAAAGTTTTGGACAGAGAATAAAAACATTATCAATGATGGTGTCGTGGATGCAAAACAAGTGACCCCAAAGCAACCGATCTTCAACTTGTCCAATCCACAAAATAACACACCACAAAACAAGCCCCAAAATAATGCTCCATGACCCACTAACTTTCCTCCCCGACGAAAGTTCACACCTTTGGAAGAATCACTAGAATCAGCCTTACGGAAGCTCATATCAAACAATGTCATAACACTTCCAATGGCATGTGATTACGAACCTAAATTCAAACCTCCTTGGTGGAAAGACACTGACTTTTGTGAGTATCATCAAAACAAGGGACATAAGACCAATGACTGCCAAAGCCTCAAAAACTTACTTCAAGACTTAGTAGATTAAAAAGTGGTCAAAGTTAAGGGACAAGGATCCAATGAAGACCATTTGGCATACCAGAATCCACTCCCCAACTATGAAGAGGGAGGTTCTTCAAACCACAACAATAATAGGGGTAACAATGCAAACTATACAAATGTGTCTTATGACTACGTTGTTAACCACTTTTTAAAAAGTGATGTGCATATCAATGTCATCACTATAAACAAGAACCCCGATTGTAACGTAACAACCCACAGTGGGAAAGTTACTCTCCAAGGGCCACCATCCAAAACTCCATCCATGTCTACCTAGTACAATGTCTTAGAGCAGCTCCACAAAACACTAGCACACATTTCCATTTTTAAGCTCTTGCGTATATCCCCATCCCACAGAGCCATACTTGATCAAGCTCTTTCAGAAACCACCGTCCTTACAAACCCCACCAATGAATAGTTCCAAGCCATGTTAGGCCACCTAACCACACCTCATTTCTTGACCTTTACTGAAAAGGATGACATGTCAATCACCCAACTACACAATGCATCTCTCCACATCGAAGCCTTTGTCCACAAGCATAAAATCAAAAGGGTTCTAATTGATGGAGGAACGGGTTTAAATATTTGCACCTTAAAGCTAATCCTTACATTGGGGTTTTCGGATAATGCTATCGATCCTAAAAATAAAATCACCATCAAAGCTTATGATGAAGAGGAATGAACTTCAAAGGGAACCGTTGTTTTGCCTATCAGAGTGGGACCTATAGTAAAAGATGTAGTGTGTCAAGTGCTCGACATGGAACTTGCATATAATATCCTCCTTGGAAGACCTTGGATACACGTAATGAAGGCGGTACCATCAACCTATTACCAATGTATCAAATTCCCTCATGACAACCAAGAAATCACCATCCAAGGTGATCCCAATCCATTTTAATATTGCAACTCGATACAATCTAAACCTAATGTTGTAATTCCCAATAACTGGGCCTCTGCTCCATCCTTATCATGTGTTGACCCAAGTTCACTCCCTTCCACATCAAAGGCACACCAAATCAACCTCAAGCTTAAAGACAAGGGTGTCGGAGAGTATACCATTGCCCAATCCTTTTGCCTAGCACAGTTACCACTCTCTCCCAAATCCTATGGAAAACCTTCCATAAACAAGCCCAAGGCATTAGAAACTACTAAAGCACCGTTTGTCAAATGGGGGAGCTTCAAAGATGAGAGCGATGAAAAAGACATCCTACAATGGATATATAAGGATGAAGACAGTCTATCCAAGCAACAAGACCATCACTCCACATTGCAAACTGAACAGTATGGTCAAGGATTCACAATACTACAAAGAATGGGATATGAAGGTCATGGGCCCATAGGATTGAGGAAAGAAGGTATCACCGAACCCATTCAACCTCCTACCTTAACAGCCTAAGACACTATAGGGCTAGGCTACACCGGCAAAGCAAAGACCAAGGGAACAAACAAGCATAAAGGCAAACAACCAGAAACATCTACTACTAACCTAGTAGAGTAAATTCACCAACTACAACGATGGAGTGAAACAGACTCCAATGAGTATGAATGGGATAGTCTCTCTGAACTATCTTGTGATGAAAAAGATATTGATGTGGTCCATGAGTATGACCCCACCCATTCAACTAATGAGAGACAAAGCCCAAGGGCTAGACCTCTAGAGTTCGATCTGCATAATAACGATAGTGAGATTCGTGAGGAACGAATGATACCACACTTGACAGATCAACTTGTGGAGAGTACCATCACAGGCATTATCAATGCTTATAATAACCACCTTAACTCCTCCATCTTGACCATCAATACCCTCGAACTAGATCAATCCAATGACCCGTTACCACTATTGCATCTAGAACTCATAGATTGGGACTTGCAAGACACTACTCCTGAGCTAGATACCTTTCAAAACGATGAAGCCATCATAGACTATCTAGAGCTTAGAGACCATATACCCGCAAGGGATCATAGAGCTGGCTATGCCATAGAACTCAATGACAAGGCTTATTTTGGAGAGAGTGCCAAGCCTTCAATCTCAAAAATGTAAAAAAGAAAAATTGATCTAACAGTGAAAACCTCTCTACGATAGTGTTAGATCATGAAAATAGTAAAAATATAAAAGACGTATCTAACAGTGAAAACCTCTCTGAGGCGCTGAAGGATGAAAGGCTTGACCCTCTTCCTAATCTAACACATTAGGAGAGATCCTCAATCTTGATAGAACCAGCAGAACAGATCAATGTCGGCACAGGTGAAAGTCCAAGGATGATCCATATGGCACAATCTTTAACTACACAAGAGAAGCTAGAGTTCACTGAATTCTTCAAAAGGAAACAAATCAACTTTGCTTGGTCATACATGGATATGCCAGATGTCGATCCAAACCTCATAATGCATCACTTATCGCTAGCTCCAGGAGCCAAGCCAGTTAAACAAAAACTCAAGAAGATGCACCCGCATATCACACTCATGGTAAAAGAAGAACTCAAGAAGCTGCTAGATGTCAGGTTTATCATACCAATAGACTATCCAGAGTGGATTTCAAATATAGTGCCTGTCGCCAAACTAGATGGAAGAGTTCAACTGTGTAATGACTTCAGTGATCTGAATAAGGCTTGTCCCAAAGACGACTTCCCCCTACCTAACATTGACATGATTGTAGACCTCACAACAGGACACACCATGTTGTCTTTAATGGATAGATTCTCTGGATATAACCAAATCAAGATAGCACTAGAGGATCAACATAAAACTGCATTCACATGTCCATGGGGTACCTATTGTTGGTGCGTCATGCCATTCAGGCTAAAGAATGCAGGGGCAACATATCAGCGGGTGATGACAACAATCTTTCATGACATGATGCATACCATCATGGAAGATTACATTGATGACATTCTAGCCAAATCAAAAACTAGAGAAGGGCATCTACAAGTATTAGACAAGATCTTCACAAGATTGGAGCAGTTTAATGTGCACCTCAACCTGAAGAATTGTGTATTCAGAGTCATATCCGGCAAGCTTCTCGGATACATAGTGTCTGCCAATAGAATCGAAGTAGACCCAGCTAAGGTAAAATCCATAATGGAAATGCCACCTCCCAAAAATCTTAGCCAATTGAGATCTCCACAGGGAAAACTACAATCTATCAGAAGGTTCATCTCTCAACTGACAGATAAGTGCCACCCATTCACGCACCTCCTCCATAAGAAGATCCCTTTCAAGTGGAATGATGCATGCGAATAAGCATTTCAACATTTAAAGGAGTGTCTCATGAAACCACCTATATTGATGCCACCGATCCAGGGCAAGCCATTGCTACTTTACATCTCTACTACGCCAACAGCTCTAGAGCTCTGTTTGCACAACAAAATCATGAAGGAAAAGAACAAGCGATATACTACAACAAAACATTGGTCAGCTACAAGCTACAGTACACGCCAATTGAAAGAGCATGCCTCGCTGTAGTCTTTGCGTCACAAAAATGGAGACACTACATGCTATCACATTCCATCAATCTAGTAGCAAAGATCTATCCATTAAAATACTTGCTCAACAAAGCTACCCTTACAGGTAGAATATCTAATTGGGTCATGCTACTCAGTGAATTTGACATTGACTATGTTGACAAATGAGCTATAAAGGGGCAAGTACTTGCAGACCAGCTGGCAGATGCGCCTTTAACAGATGATAACCCATTGAGATTTGAATTTCTAGACGAGTCTATCTTTCACATAACAACAACAACCTGGAAACTCTACTTTGACGGCTCATATACTCAGCATGGGTCCGGGGCAGGTATCTTATTGATCACACCTAATGGCAACACCATTCCAAAATCATACAGACTACTCTTTCCATGCACTAACAATGTGGCAGAGTATGAAGCCCTAGTCATTGGCATCAAGCTGGCAGTAGAATGGAAGATCACAAAACTTCATGTATATGGTGACTCGCAACTTGTCATCAACCAAGTGAATGGTGACTACCAAACAAAGGATGAGAAGTTAATACCATATAAACGTACGGTAGACGACTTCAAAGAATACTTTGTTGAGATCTCTTTTGAGCAGATACCAAGGATAGAGAACAAAGTAGCAGATGCCATGGCAATGATTGCATCTCTCCTTGACATCCTTGAAAACCAATCACATTATGAGTTCTTGGTAGAGCCAGTCTCCCATCCTGCGTACGACACCCCTGAATCCCACACCATTTGCCATATCGTAGGATTTGATTCTCCCCTATACAGAAAAGTATTTTCCTATCTAAAAGAGAATACCCTACCACCAGATCTCTCTAATAACCAAAAGCGAACCTCCATTCACCAAGCATCTTGTTATGCCATTATCGCTAACACCCTATATCGCCGAGGTCTAGATGGTACTCTCCTTAGATGTCTCGATAGCGAGGAATATCAAACCGCCCTGAGCGAAGTTCATGATGGTATATGTGGAACCCACTTTAGTGGTCCTACCCTGGCTAAGAAACTCATATGCATGGGATACTGCTGGCCAACTATGGAAAAAGACTCCTACCATTTTGTAAAGAGGTGCAAGAAATGCCAAATCCATGGGAACCTGATACATGCACCAACATAGGAGCTACAACCCTTAATGACTCCTTGGCCTTTCTATCATTGGGGACTCGACTTAGTGGGCAAGATCCACCTTGTTGGTAGGTGGCGACTGATCAGGAAAGTACTGTACACTAGCCATGTATCCTCGCCGGGGTTCGGGGGCGGTAGCCCCCGAGAAATTTTTTTTTAGGGCCGACTTAAAAATCCTAGGGCCGACTTAAAAAATCCTATTTTTTATGACCGACATAAGAAAACCCTAATTTTTGTAACCGACAAAAAGGCTTGATAAAAAGCGGCCAAGGGTTAGGGTTTGAGCATAGTATTGTAGCATTTGCAGCGGTATTGAGTTGCAGGGATTGCTGATTGTAATCGGTTTGATTTACTGGATAATAATATTGGACTCTCTGTTTGGTGGATGTAGCCCGAGTTTGGGTGAACCACGTTAAATCTTGTCTCTCACTGTTATTAATTCTGTGTATTTCCATTTCTCTGTTTAATCTTTATTTGCATTTAATTGATATCTTCTGCCGGCTAACCCTAACACACCCTCCATCATCCAGCGGCCATAACTTCATCATAACCACCATCGAGTACTTTACAAAGTGGATTGAAGTTGTACCTCTCACCAATATCACAGGCAACCAAATCACCTCTTTCATTCTAAACTACATCATTTTCCATTATGGTATCCCTTTATCCATTATCGCGGATAATGGGTGACCATTCAAAAACTAGGATGTCAAAGAACTATGTGACAAATTCCACATCCAACACCATTTCTCCACCCCATATTACCCCCAAGGAAACGGCCAGGCAGAGGCATCAAATAAAACTATCTTAAAAATCTTGAAAAAGATTGTCGATGATGCCAGCCGTGATTGGCACATCCAATTGAATCCCACATTGTGGGCCTACCGCACAAGCATCTGCACACCCACAGGTGCAACACCATATTCCCTTGTCTATGGCTCTGAAGCCATCTTGCCCATTGAAGTAGAGATCCCCTCCTTGAGAGTGTTGTTAAAAGGCCTCATTACTGATGAAGAGTACAGAGTTTCTAGACTTCAAGAGTTAGAGCTATTCAAAGAAAGAAGACAACATGCCTTTAACCATCTCAAGGCTTATCAACAAAGGATGTCCATTGGTTACAATCACAGAGTTAAACCTCAAGTATTTCAAGTTGGTGACCTAGTCCTCAGAGAGAATCCTAGGAATCAGCAAGATAGAGAGAAGAAAGGTAAGTTCAAACCCAACTGGCTGGGTCCTTTTGTCATCATTGCTGCCTATGGATCAGGTGCTTATCAATTGGCTACATTAGAAGGGGAAATGTTCGATGATCCCATCAACAACATGCATCTCCGCAAGTTCTACACCTAAAACCCCAATGCAAGGTAGTCAAAAATAGCAAAAAAAAAATAGAAAAACAACAAAAAAAATCATCCTCTAGTAAAAACTTGGTAAACAGGTGCCTTGGATAGATACCATGATGAAAACATGGCAAACATGCATCATGTGTATTTTAGCTTTTGTGTAAATAAAAGCAAGTGGTGAAAACCTGGTAAACAAGCGCTACTTGTGATAAACTGCCTTCTCCATCTTTTCAAAACCTTGTCCCTCATCCATCCCTCCTAACCACATCAACCCAATCACATTAAAAATCCACATCATAAATCCATCCTCAACCAAATCCATTGAACCGTTGTCGAACTACATCACCTTTGAGCTATCACGTAGGTAAGGCCATCATCGATGTGCCCTCAAGGCTCCTTCCCCATCCATTCCATCCTGTGTCACCTATCCTTTTGTCCTTCCAATCTGCACCATCTCCCATCATCTAGGTCCTAGGTCCACAAAGTCCACACCCCAAACTATGTTGCCTCTGCGTCGTCATGTAGGCACGACCATTTATCAATGAGTCCCCGAGGCACTAGGTCAGTCCCTTAGGGACCATTTCTTCATGACCATTGTTAGTTCATCCACAATAAATCAATCCTTTCCTTAGATTGGGGGAAAAATCCTTGACCTAGTTGGAGAATTAGATTCTGGAATGTCACACCCCTCAGAGGGTACCAATAAGGATCGCGATACTATCGCTAGATAGTAGGCAGCATTACAAACACACTTCCTCAACAAAATGCTTGACGCAAGAACTAGACCTATAAACAAGACACAATCAGCCTCAACCACCATGATGATTGTATCTATTTTCCTTGCAGGAAAACATAACTATGGCAAGAAATTTTGTGTTTATAAAAAGGTTAAGTTGTAGAGTCTTGATTTTTGTTATGTCTTTCTATGCTACTCAAGGATGTCAAAAACTAGAGATGCTATGATGGGGGCATAATTATCTTATATATTTGTGGATCAATCTTTAGTAATGTGACAACTTGGTCTAACAACATGATGAACAAAAGATCATTGAGGACATTCTAGGTCTAAACATGAAATAGGGAAATCCTTGTCTACTGATGTATGCAAAAAATACTTAGGTCATCTAGATTCAATTTTGACTAGATGCTTGTATTAACTTGCTATATCAAAATCCATGTAAGGGATACTCAAGTCATCTAGGTTTATTTATACCTAGATGTTTGTATTTTCTTACAACATAATAAAAGCTCAATGATGAAACAAAGTACTTCAAAAACTTGTATACAAAGATGACAAAATCCACATCCATACATATTCAATTGCATTTCATTCCATAATAAACCTTTTCCAAGTGTCTTAAGATCCAAATCCTTTTTGACAGTTTATCCAATTGTATCTTCTAGTTATCCATATGATCCATTCATCCTTTTCCAATCAATCCAAGCAATAATCCAAATGTGAGTCCATCCTTAATCCATACCAATCGAGTAAAGTCAATCTTGTCAAATTATCCAATCACAATCAGTGGTCTTGATCCTAATCTTGTCGTAAACCAAATCAATCAATCATAATTATCAGTGGGATATATCTTTCCCATGTCTTTGTGTTGATCTAGGGATATATCATTCCCCGCAATGAAAAACACTATCATCGATCGTTATCGATTAATCATTGGTTTACAGCTCGATAGGGGCAATACCTTGTTTATTCTTGTATCATTTGTGCATACTTTCTTGCTTGCTTGTGTGTGTTATCATTTTATCTTGCATAGCATGTCATTTAGCTCTTTCATCCCATCCCTTATCTTACGTTAGCCAATTTCTTCACTCATCTATCTAGTCACCCTATTGTTCAAACCTATCTCATCATGAGATTGTCCATTATCCTGTTAGTTTCTTCCCATCCAATCTCCCGAGGGGGCATCCTAATATCATAACCTATACCAGGGGCAAACTGGGGCATGTATCAATCAAAAAAAATTTAATTCTTTGAAACGACGTGATAAAACACATTACATCAAAGAGGGGTAAAATGTATACACCTAAAATTGGCTTGTGTCGAATTAAGTAAATATTTTAATATTTATCTTAATTCTCATTCTACTATCAATTAAATAAATATTCTAATTTATTTAAATGATTCACATCCCTCCAATAATTAAATAAAATTAATTTATTTAATTAAAATCCCCTAATTCTTCTAATGTCTCACATAATTAAATAATTTCATATCATTTAATTAATCCTAAATTCCTCTATCCCAAAGTCCTAATTCCATAAATCCACCTCACAAATCCACCTCACCTTTTCTACCACACCATGTTGCGCATGTAATTAAATATTTTAATATTTAATTAGCTAATATTCCTCACCCACATGTCCTATTTCTCCTCCAGTCAGATTAATTAACTCATCAATCAAATCTGTTAACTAATTAGTCATTTGAGTTCACTCCTCAATCTATTATGTTGACTCCCCAATCAACCCAATTAACTGATCAATCATCTCAGTTAACTCTTCAAATCTATTCTGTTAACTCCCATAACTCATGAAGAAGGCTTGGACACTTGTCCTCTTCTGATTCGCCAACATTCCCTCAAGCTTTCTCAACCATACACATCTCAGGAAATTCCTCCAATTATGGATCTATTGCCACTTGGATTTGGTCTTCTCTCAGCCTATATAAACAAGGTCCTCATACCTATTTTATATCCATCTGAGCATTCGTAAACTTACTTTGCAGGAATCATTACAATGTGCCTTTGGCAAAACCATCATCATTGCATTTGCATTATCAATCCATTATCATCACTATGTCTCCATCAACCCATCTCTATTATAGTTTCATTGTAGTTTAATCTCCATTGCACATTCCATATCCTAGCCATTCTATTCTTGTCATCTTCAACAAACAAGGAAGTGCAACACTTCTGAGAGCTTCATTACCATCAAGATCGAGAGCAGATAGGCGAACAATGGAAGCACAGAGGTAAAATGGTCTTCGAAGGTATATTCCTTGATTATTTGTATTTACATCAATTTCCATTGAGTTATTGGATACTAGTTATTTAATACTATTCACTTTTTCTGATAACATTGTCAAATTTATAATACACACAATGATCTGATTTCGATCTCAAAAATCCAACCGACAACACAAAGGCATCAAACTTCAAGTACCACATCCTAGGAGACTGCTTCAAACCATACAAAGACTTTTTAAACTTGCAAACCAAATTTTCTTTACCTTTCTCTATGTAATGCTCTATTTGTGACATGTAAATCTCTTCCTCCAAATCACCATGAAGGAATGTTGTCTTCATATCCATCTACTCCACCTCTAAGTCATAAGCTACTGCAAGATATAACAGGAACCGAATAGATGTCAGCTTTGCAATGGGAGAGAAAATTTCACCATAATCAATTACCTCTACTTGTGAATACCTTTTTGAAATCAGTCTAGCCTTGTACTTTTCAACACTGCCATCTGCATCAAATTTCTTCTTGAACACCTATTTGCATCCAACAGGTTTCTGTCCTTCAGGAAAAGGCACCAAGTCCCATGTTTTATTCTTTTCCAAAGAAGCCATCTCATCTTCCATGGCCTCCTTCCAGGAACCTACATCTTTCATGCCCATAGCCTTTGTCACAGTTCTAGGCTCATCAGTGTTAGTAAGCAAGGAAAAAGCACAACTAGAATCAAGCAATGAATAACCAAACCTATCATGTTGCTTCCTTGTTCATGTAGACCTCCTCAGTGGTTCTAAACTTTTAGAGCTGCTAGATCTCTCCTCATCATCAGGTCTCACAGGGTTTGTCAGTTCAGTCTTCTCAGGGGTACAAGGAAACTAAACCACATCCTCCTTCTTTTCTATTTCTTCTGGCTATAGAACAACAAAAGAAGGTGTTAGCTCTCTGAAAATAACACTTCTTCTATACAACACTTTTTCAGCCATAGGATCCCAAAGCTTGTATCCTTTCACACCAACACCATAGCCAATGAAAATACACTTAACAACCTTGTTCTCTAATTTGGACCGTTTCTCCCTAGGCACATGTGCATATGCCTCACAACCAAAAACACGAAGATGTCTAACTAAAGGCTTCTTACTCAACCGCACCTCCATAGGTGTCTTACCAACAAGAGCTGATGTAGGAGACATGTTTACCAGGTAGCAAGCAGTGGCTACAGCTTCAGCCAAAAACTTTTGTTCAAGGCTTGCTCCACTAAGCATACTCCTAGCCCTCTCCATCAGTGTCATGTTCATCCTCTCTGTAACTCCATTTTGCTGTGAGGTGTATGGAGTTGTCTTATTTCTTTCAATCCCTTTCTCTTTACAGAACTTATCAAACTCTGCCGAACAAAACTCACCATCGTGTTCAGTTCTCAAACACTTAATCTTTTTACTAGTCTGATTCTCAACAAAAGCTTTAATCTCTTTGAACCGACTAAAGACTTCAGTCTTGATTCTGAGAAAATAAATCCATGTCCTTCTACTATAATCATCTATAAAAGATACAAAATATACAGATTTGGAAATCGAAGGAACATTAACAGGACCAAACACATCAGAATGAATAAGGTCCAACACACCAGAAGACTTGTGAGAACTAGAGTAAAACTGAACATGGTTTTCCTTTCCATATATACAATGTTCGCAAAAGTCAAACTTGAGATTACAATCATTTAACCCCTCAACAACGTTTTTATTTTTCAGGGTTCTAAGACCCTTCTCACCAATGTGGCCAAATCTCATATGCCATGACATTGTTTTTTCAATAGGAAGCTTAACTTCCAAAGCATGAGCACCCTTGGGTACCCAAGATGCACTACAATCAGAATTTGTTACAACAAATTTCTTCACTGCTGGTTCAGATGGTGGGGATAAAGTGACTGCAACTCTTTTCTTCGAGTCAGAAGAACTATTTCACTGTAAAATGCATGCCTCCAGCTAAAACAGAGTAACTCTCCGAGTACCCTTCGCAAGCACCATAGATCCTCTAGTCATCTTGCATCCATCCTTCAAAAAGACAACCTACACACCTGCATCATTCAACATACTTACAGAAAGTAGGTTACATGCTAAGCCTAGGATGTGCATAACCCCAGTGATCCCCTTCACTTGTCCATCAGGTAATCGGATTGAGACTCTTCCACGACCAACAATCTTCAGATGAGAATCATCACCCAGGTACACTCTTCCTGTTGGATTAGGTCCGGACAACTCAGAGGGGGGGTGAATCAGTTGTCCCACAATTTAAACTTTTCTATCTTTAATCGTCCTTTACAACTTATAATCAAATTAGTGATGTAAACATTTTAGCATCAATCAATAACACATGAGCAGAAACATAAATAACACATTTGACACCAAGATTTTTGACATGGAAACCTGGTTAAAGGAAAAACCACGGTGGGGGTTAACCCACAAAGATTATACTCTATTAAAAGTATTACAATGGGGAATGGACATGCATTCCAGCTCACTACTCAAAAGGAGGCTCACTGCCTACAGAAAGAGAATTACAATAAGTTTGGACTGATATTTAGCATCTATCAATGTGGGAGTTCAGTTCTGGTTAAGCATAGAAAATTGACTTGACACACTTCATCTTTTCTCTGCTCCTCTTACTGCTCTGCTAACATCTAAACTTTTTGATATCTACTCGTTTCACAATTACACCATAGTCACAACACACACACCAAAATCATCCATATCCATTGGCTATATATATCTGCATCCTGATCTTTGATCATTTTCCAGTCGGCTTCAAGAACACTTGGAGCTTTATTGAATACTCTACTCTGTTGGCTAGATCCATGCATAACTTGAGACATGAACCAAAACTTGCACTCAAAAATCATCAAACAGGTCAGCCACTATCACTGGTCATCACTACTTGCCCAATCAACAACTTCCATACATCCAGAACCAATATCATTTACAAGGTTGCCTGTTCTTCTTCTGTTTGCTCTGTCAAACTGAAACCCGATACTCAGAAGCTAATATCTTTTGAGTCCTTCATCTCTGGAGGAAAAAACTCTAGATTTAGAGTGTCTTGATAATTCTTACAACTACCTTAGATGCACATCAAACCATGCCTTTCCACCGGAGAGATCTAGACCAAGATACCGGACCCTGTCATCTGCTCTGTTCCTGACTACCCAGACTTAGACAAATTCTAATTCTGACTTCCGGTGTGAACAAATTGTGTTATGTGGATGATTGGGATGATCTTAGTTGCCATCAATGACAACACCTATCAATTCACAACAGTGTCTCTTGCCAACAATCTCCCCCTTTGGCATTAATGGCAACACTTAGTGTCAAATACAACTCCCCCTTACTATGTGCACTTGTGCTCTTCACTAACTCTGATGTTCCCCCTTTGCTGGATACTTCATTTTTCATTGCTCTTCACTCCCCCTTTGACATCAATGGCAAAGGGTGGGGTCTGTAAGCCAAAATTGTCCAAAAATTTGTATATAGGACCGCATATGTACAACTAATCATTAAGTTCTATTTACATGAACTTAAGAATGTCTGCAAAGATGGTTTTTAGTTGCTCAAGTTCGGAAGCCCAAGTACTCTTCATCCCATCCAAAATTGATATGTGCCCACTCAGTACAAATGCATATGCTTCTTCCTTTGATAGATCTGATGGAATACTAGTTTGAACTGCAGTCTGAGCTTCAGATAGGGCATTATACATTGTCTCTAACTTAGGGGCAATCAATTTTTAGAGCTCACACATCCTCTATAATGTTATTTTTTCTTTTAGTAAGCCTCTTTATCTCATCTATCAAACTAGTTACTTGACATTCCTAGCTTATAGGTGAAATTGTTATAGGATCAAAAATTTCAGAAAGATTTGACAATTTTAGTTCTTGCTCCTTTATCTTCTTCTCAATATCTTCACTAGCTTTGGGCCATGATAGAGAAAATTTGTACAAATCACTTCCATCATTTAGAGCATTCTGAATACTCCTTATGCTAATGCAAAGTATCATCCTATCATTTCCTATTAGATTCTTTACTTCACTAAATTTCTTTTCCAAAAACTCTTTCCAAACCTTTGCCTTTGTAGATTTTTCAAAGGATTCAAAATGAGTATTTACAGAACTTACAAGATTTTTCAAATGTCCGGAGGGGGAATTAGATGGACTCTTCTGGTAGGAAGGCATTAAATTTTCCAAAATCTCGGTTGCAAGCCCTAGTAGCTCATTGTCCTCCATGTGGAACTTTAACATCTTTTCTCTAGCCTTTACTTGGGTGAATGATGCTATTTTCATCAATTTAATTAGAGAGAGAGCATCTAGATTGGCTAGACCTTGGAGTGGTTCAGGCTCATCAAGCTCAATCATCTCCTTTTCAAGAAGACTTTTTACTGCATCTGCAGTCTCTCTTGAAATGATTTCTGAACCATCCTTTTGTTCATCAGATTTCTCAGCATTTGTTTTAGGAGCTTCAACATTTGCACCATCTTTTTCTGCTTTATCTTTCTTTCCTTTTTCTTCCTCTTTTTTTTCTTTACTTTTCTCTGTGTTCTCTGCAGAGGGACTCTTTCCTGTTTGTTCACCACTTGCTACCTAATCTGGAGGGCTCTGTGTAGTAGCAATATCCTCTTCTATTCCAGAATGATCAGGTGGAGGAGTTACTCCTGCATCAACTATTTTGTCTATCATTTCTATATCCTCTTGATTTACTTGTTCCACTTCCAGAATAGAGGCTTCACCCAACTCATATTGCTGCTCAATGATGTTCTCTTCTTCAACATCCGGAACTTCTTCTGTGACTATGGGAAAATTGTGCTTTTTCAATGATTTCAAAAGAATTTCCTGAGTTTCCTTAACGATTTTACTTGTTTCTCTAAGCATGAGTTTGTTCATTCTCTTTTTGCTTCTAAAGTCATCTTTGACTTCCTTGAATATCATATCCATTTGATCAGGTGAAATCTGAGGACACAAATTTATTAGTTCATGTTCCCTGATCTCCATGTCCTTGCTCTTGGCATTTTCTTTTCTCAACTCCAAAATATCTGCCAGACTTTGTGGCAATTCAGAAGTTATCTCAATCAGTGCCTTGTTGTAGATGTTGAGATATCTGACAGTTGCTTCCTCCAACACTCTTTTATCCACATCATTGTATTCATCATAGAATTCAATCATGGGCTTTAGATTACCATCTATAGTGACTGACTTTATCACATCCTCCAGGGAAAGTGTGGGCTTCTCAACATATTCCTCATATGCCTTTGTCTTTTGGTTTTTACTAGCCCTTTTGCTTCCGGAGGACATCTCCTTGGATAACTTGGCAGCTTTTGTGCCTGTGGCTTTTAGTTCTTTGATCGCAATGTCAGAATCTATATCTTCTTCCTCTTCTTTTGTGCTTTCATAAGTCCAAGATGCTTTTGTTTTCTTCATTTTCTCCCTTTTTCTAAATGATTTTGCTTCTGGTTCTGTAGTCTTAGGAGGAACAGGGACAGCAATAGAACTCCTGGTAGTTCTTGAAGTGGAGGAGGGTTCCATTGGAGCACTTGTTTGTTTCTTATCTTGTTTCTCTTTCTCAGCCTTTTTAGTTCTTTTCCTGAATTTCTTCATAGCATATATATTGAGGATTTTCTCATCTACCTCATAACCCATAGGCATAATCCATACAGTTCTAGGTTCCATAGCTTCCATTAGACATCGATCAGTGTCAACCATGAAGCATATTTCATTTTTGTACTTCTCAACAATTGATTTAGGGATTCTTTCTCTTAAGTGCATCATACTCTAATTTTTTTGGAAGTAACCCCATATTGCAGTTTTCTAAGCTTTGAAAGCACCAATGCTGCAAAGATGATCTTTGATTTGAATGGCAATTGGCTCATCCTTAGTCTAGTGCACACTTTTTACCCCAGGTACCTCATTCATAAAGTAAAAGAATAGACATAGAACCAATGTACCATACTTGAAAGTGTTTTTCTTATCTTTCTTGATTTTTTTTAAGTTTTCAATCAGTTGATTCTGCAGTAATTCACACAAGTCATAATTAGTATTTTCCTTTAGCATCTTGTATGCAGCATATATAGTTGTTTCGAAAACAAAATTTTCTCTGCTCGAATGGTAAATCTTGTACCCAATCACCATGGAGGCCAATTTGACATCCGGTTCTATAATATCATTGATGATCATTGCCCTTCTGTCAAACTTGGCACCGGTAGCATCAGTCACTGTTTGGTTTTTCACAGCTTTTAGCATGGGTAATCCACTAGTTGAGTTTAACCCGGTTGCAATTCTGATGACATCCTTGGTAATCTTGAATGGTTTTAACAGCCAAATGAATTCATCATGCATCTGACTCAAAATATATCAGACCCATTCATCTTCATCAAATGTTGGAAACCCCATAATCTAAATAAAGTGTTTATCCTGTAGTGCCTTATAATCGGGTTTAAGTTCGTGATTTTCATCCCTAAGTTGTTTCTCAAACAAATATACATACCTTGAATCTCTAAATTCATCTATGTTTGCATGAATATAAACCCTAATGTCTTCAACATGTAGCACACCATACGGAGCACTTGAAAAAACACCTAACGGGTCGACTTCTATTGATTTGTGAGGATGCTTCTTGAATTTGGGTCGAGGCCTTTTAGTAATGTCAACATGAGGAGTAGCCATCTCAATAGATTTTAGATTCAAGGCTTTACAGAGAAGTACCTTTTTCTTCTGCGGGGTTAGGGTTGATCAATTTATCGGTTGAATTCACTTTTGTGCTTCAATCTCTAGTTTTGCAGCTCGGATGCTCTTCTTCTTGTTTCCTCAAAATGCAAAGTGATTCAAGTGTGTGACCAAGTGACCTTTTATCCTTTGCAAAACCTAATTTGGCATTGTAATAAATGCGTTGCCCTAACTTTATCCGATTACTCTGCTTTTGACAGTTCTTCATGAATCACTCCACAAGTTCTCATATCAACATCTTTTCTTCCAAAAATCCTTCCAAAGATTCTGAACCAAATCAAAATATCCTCTTTTATTGTGCCAGATTCAGACACCCACTTACTGACTAGGGGAATTTGATGTTCAATGCAGTTCCCCCTAAGCCAGAACTCTTGACTTAATTCTTGGAGAAATTGTCAGCACTGGATTCCATTGCGGATCCATCAGCATTGTTTATTGTATCTTTCTTTACCCAAGTCTTGTTCATTTCACTCCATATCTCATTCACATCAATTTTCCTTTTGCCTTTGTCTTGTCTCTGCTCATCCATTTTTTTGTTTACCAGACCTCTTCTTCCATTGTTTCTACTTCTGCAGAATCTTGCAATATGACCAGATTTATTGCAATTAAAGCACACAACATTTCCTTGCTTATGAACTTGATTTCCTCTTGATCTGCACTGATTTTCCATGTGTCCAAACCCATTGCAAGCAAAAGAGTAACCATTGAAAAAATTGCCAATCCCTCTATAGTTAGGGTAAAATTGTAAATCAGGGCAAATGAATAAACAACAATGATAAAAACCCTAACAATGCACAATGAAGCACAAGACAACATAAAAATCAAAATAACAAATGTAAATGCAAACCGATCTCCATGTCAAACTTGATTTATCTCCATTGCTCTTCTCCACCTCACATAAGCATGCAAGATTTTGAAGGATTATTGTTGGAAGAATGTTGGGTGCTCACTTCTGCAGCATAACATTAAGATGAAGATGCTAAAATGAATGATAGATGAAGGATGCAAAGGCTCTAATGATATTTCAACAGCATGTGGATACTTGAGGATCAATGCCCTTTTAGAAAATTTGACAAAATAAGGGTGCTTAAGGCTCAATGAATTTTAAACAATTTGGCAGAATAAGGGTACTTGAGGCTCAATGCATTGCTAATGGATTGTGAGGGGTTTGATTTATAGGCTTGGCTTAGTTCAAATGGATGGCTAGGATCAATTAGGGCTTTAGATGAAATGGATGGATAAGATTAAGTTAGGTTTCCTTGCACATCAAGAAATTGTAGTCAATTGACATGTGGCAAGGGAAGATAAGTCTTAGGTGTGCTTGTGTAGATAAATACTAAAACTAGGTCCCAATAGTTGTGCATGTGAAGGATTTGAATGAAAGTTGTATAACAACACATGATTGACTGGACAAGTGTTGGAATGTGATAAAAGATGAGTGTTTAATTCAAATAAAATATTTGAATTAGTTGTGATATGAGTTGGATATTAATAAAATTTATTTAATTAATAGGATAAATGAATAGGATGGGATAAGATATGATGTGGAAATTAATTAAATAAATAAAATTTATTTAATTAATTGGGATGGAGATAAGATAAATGGGATTATGCATGTGAAATTAATTAAATAAATAAATTTATTTAATTAATTAGCTAAGTAGGATAAAGATGGAGATTTTAATTAAATAAATAAAATTTATTTAATTAATTGGCTTAATGGATAAATGGGATTAAGAGTGGGATTTAGGACAAAAATGACTTATGATGTTTAGGGTAATGTTTTAACAAGGTGTTGCAAGACATACACAAAGTTGGGACAATTTTAGGTGTCTACATTTTGCCCCTCTTTGAGATGATGTTCGAGATGATGAGCTTTGTGTTGAGTAACATCATTTCAAAGAAGTTAAGGTATGGATAATTGATAGGGATGTTGACGATGACGACGATGATGATGATAGAAAGGATAGGTTGGTGATGCCCCCTCGAGAGGATAGGTGGGTTGGACAAACAAGAGTATGCTCTTGAAAAGAAATGGCTTGGCTACAAAAGAAAGATAAGGGAATGGATAGAAGAAATGGATGATGCGTTATGCTGCAATAGAAAGTGAGCAACCATGATGTTTGATATAGCACTAGACGTTATGAACCAAGGTATAAGGACTAGGGTGACGATGTGTCTTGTGCCCCAGCGTAATACAACCTTGTCTAACATATGAGGAAGAAAACTTAGAGCATTGAAGTCCTACTACACAAAAGGTATGATATGACCTTAGATGGAAAGGATAGTACAAAAAGCTATTCCAACATACACAAGATATGAATATTAGCTGGAATGATATAGATGTGATACAAATGCAAGATAAAAAGATAACACACACAAGCAAGCAAGCAAGCATGCACAAATGATTCAAAAACAAACAAGGTATTGCCCCTGTCAAGCTGTAAACCAATGATTAATTGCTGATTGTTGATAGTTGAGAGTGTTGTCATTGTAGGGAAAGCTATATCCCTAGATCAACACAAGGTTGTTTGCTGAGTTGGTTGGCTAGTTGATTGATTGATTTGGCTTACAACAAGGCTAGGATCAAGACCATGGATTGCGTTTGGATAACTTAGCTTGATTAATTAACATGATTGGTATAGATTAAGGATGGGCTTGCAGTTGGATCTTTGTTTGGAATGATTTTGAGGATGATGAAATGATGGATGAAGATTGATTTGATGAAATGTTGATGATGGGATGATATGTGGTGGATTGAGCTGCTTTGGATTTGTTGGAGTGATTGGATGTGTTCCGATTGGAGTTGGATGTGATTGAGTTGATTTGTTTTGGTGTTGATGCTGATGATTGATAGGATTTATTTTGATGGTTGGATTGATGTGCTTTGAGTTGATTTTCTTTGGTGTTAATGCTGATGATTGATAGGATTTGTTGTGATGGTTGGCTTGATGTGCTTTGGTTGTGATGGTTGCTATTGCTGGGTTGATTGTTTTGATGATTGGATTTGTTTAGAATGATGATAGTGATGGTGTGATGATGAGAGTGTCCATTCAATCTAAGTATAAGCAAATGTTCTTAGTGTGCACAAAGGATGTAAAATAAACAAGGTATTGCCCTTGTCAAGTCATAAACCTATGATTGATTGTTTCATTGATAAAGATAGATAGTGTTGTCATTGTGGGGAAAGCTATATCCCTAGATCAACACAAGGATGTGGGAACGCTATATCCCATTGATGATGATTGATGATGATTGATTGGGCTCATGACAAGATTAGGATCAAAACCTGTTGATTTGATTGGATAATGTTCCTTGATTCATTAGCTTGCTTGATATGGATTAGTGTGACATGGGTTTAAGATCATTGCTTAGATTGATTTGATTGATATGACTGGAAGAAGTGATTGATTGAAATGGATGAATGAATGTTATTGATAAGAAGAATTGATGATGATGATTTTGATTTTGATTGATGTTGATGGAGTGGATTGTTTTGGATGATGATTGAATTGATCTTATTGCTTGGATTTTTTGTTGGATATTTGATTTTTTTTGGATTTTTTGACATATTTGATTTTTTTGTAGTTTTTGAAATGTTTTGGGATGTCAATGGATTTACAATTTAGGTAGCTGTTGTGCTAGATACCAATGACAAGGGAAAACCAAGTCTAGGTGCAAATATGGATGAATGGGATTGGATGGATAAAAGGATGGGCAACAAGGGATGGAAGGCTCATGATATATGGATGGATAAAAAGATAGGCCATAAAAGGGATGGATGCATGCCTCATGATAAACAAATAGGTAGACTATAGTGGAAAGCTCATGATAAATGGATGGGGATAAGCTATAAGATGGAAAGCTTATGATAAGGATATGCCATAGTGGATGGATTATAAGGGAGCTAGGATGTGATCTTCAAAGGCTATGTTGCATAGGAAGAACTTGCCCCCATTCTAGGTGGTAATGCTTAGGATTTTTACATGACAAAGTTCATGACCATGGGATGACATGATAGGTTTTACATGACAAGGTGTATGATAGGTGGATAATGATAATATGGATTGATGAGGAAGGTATGAGGTATACCAAGAGATATCCAAAGCATGTTTCAAGATTTTGCCCCTATGTCTTCATCAAAATCAAAAGGCAGAAGGATGGATGAATGGATAAATGGGTTCAATAGGATAGGCTTGTTTATGTAATGGCTAAGGATGGTAGGATGGTAAATGATATAATGGGATAGATAGTTTGGAAATGGATAGGTTGGATGAGACAATGTGCCCCCAAGTGTAAGTGACATAGAAGATCAACCTACACATGATGCCTGTTTGCCAGGTTTTCATCATGGTACTTATCCAAGGCGCCTGTTTACCAGGTTTTCACCGTTGGACGAAAGGATTTCTCTTTACTTTTTTGATTTTTTGATTTTTGATTTTTTTCTTTTTTTTTTCTTTTTTATTTTTTTATTTTTTTGGATGGGATGACAATTACACATGGCGCCTGTTTGCCAGGTTTTCACCATGGTAATGGATAGGAGGGACTCAAGTGTTTAGTGCTATGAGAGATGATATTGTCCCTTTAGAGATGGATGTCATCTTTGCATGGAGCATGTTGTTATGCTCATAGATGTTGGTAAGGGAGATATGGATGGGAGATGGATTAGGTAGATAGTGGATTATGAAGGAAATGATGGTAGGGTAGGCTAGTCACTTATGATGTGGATTTATATAGGCTTATGGAATGAAGATGGATGAAAAGTTTATGCCAAAGCATGGACCATAGGGATTGCATGGGGGAGATATGTAGGATAATGGAGGGAAGATGGGGAGATGTAGTTATGTGGCGGTGCTGCAGAGTGGAAGGGAACCATGACCAACGGCTGTACACACCGTGATAAACATTGAAGCTTTTGATGAGATGGTGGTGTAGGAAGCAATGGGGATGTTTGCTTAGGAAATGGTTGATGAAGTGATTTAAGAACCCACATAGATTTAGTATTTTTAGTGCTTTTGCTTTGCTTGTAAGATTTTTGAAAGGAATGGAAGTTTTGGATGGAAATAGGCTTTTGGATGGAGGTAGGTGATTGGGATTCTTGAGATGTGGAGGAGGATGCCTCATTTGACTTGCTAGCTATTTGCTTAGGAACCCAAACCATTTTGCTTTTGGGCTTTGCTTTTGGAGGTAAGGGTTTGGATGGTTGCTTAGATGTGGATGAGGATGCCTCATTCGCTTTGCTAGCTGTTTGCTTAGGAACCCAAACCATTTTGCTTTTGGGCTTTTCTTTTGGAGGTATGGGCTTGGATAGCTTTTTGGATTGCTTTGCTTTGGTTCTTTGCATTGATTTTTCATGTTTGTGCCCTAAGGCATGATAGTTCTTTGGATTTTTGGTAGGACTTTTAGCTTTATAGGTAGAGGCATCAAAATTTTTGCTTTTGAATCCCATGGCATGGGTGGAGTGGATGAAATGATTGGAAGCTTTATGCTTAGGCGATGTGTGCTTTTGTTGGCCATGATTAGGGATGTAAGGATACTTATGAATGATATGTATGTTAGGTGTTGGAAGCAATGGTGGCAAGGTGGATGGAGGGATATTTGGAGTTGGTAAAAGTGGAGGCAAGGTGGATGGCGAAAGGTGTATGGTCACATGCTTTTGACATTTATAGGATGATGGAGATGGAATGGCTACATATGTTTTGGGTATATGATGGGGGGTGTGATGGAAAGTGGTAGGTTTAGGATGCATGAAAGGATTACCAACATCTTGGCCTTGTTTACCTTGGGGTGTGTATCCAAGGCCATATGAGCATGGAGGGATTTTGACATGGTTTGGCTCCAAAATACCTTGTTCATAAAGGCCTAGACCTTTACCTTGGTAGTTCATGTTTTGGAGGATGCGATTGACTATGTGACTAGATGTGTTTTGGGAACTAGACTTGAGTTCTTTATTGGATGGAGAAGATGAAATGGAGGACAATGGTTGTTGTTGTCCTAAGGAAGAACATTCATGGAGGAAGGTCGTAAGACCACTAGGACATGATGGTGGACTTGAAATGGGATCGATGGTAGATATGGAGGGAGGATCATTAGCATTGTGTTCACTAAGATCCAAGTTATTTGTTTGAACTTCTATGCTTATGTGTTCTTGAGAGGCACATGTCTCATTATGACAAGTGGATGTTTGCTCATTATGGATAGGGCTAGATGGAGGATGACTAGGAGTAATTTGGATATCTCGCTCATGGATGGTTATGGAATTATGGATAGGATCAAGGTACTTTTTAATAGGTTCTTCATCATAGATATCATCTTGATCATGAGATAGATAAAGTTTTGCCAAATGGATCATCATGGTTTTCATGATTTTAGCTAGAACCTTGATCATAACTATGAGCAAAAGTAGGATTAAGTGGGCTATAAAAGGGATAAATTTGCTCATGAATGAGGTCATGGTGATGGCTAATAGCTTGAGGGCAACCCATAAGTAGGTCATGGATAGGTGGAACTTAGAGGTGCTTTGATCTTGATTAAGACTAGGGTTCGATATTTCCACATGTTTAAGATTATGCTCTTGACATACCTCTTGACTTTGGATAGAAGTGGAAGGTTCTTGAGTGGACTTGATAGGCTCTTGACTTAGGCTTGTGGTTGGAGACTCTTGAATAGACTTGTTGGCTTGTAGATCACATGATGGGCTTAAAGGGCTAGGCATGTTAATGGAAGGCTCTTGAAGAGGCTCAAGGATAGGTGAACCATATGATGAGATTATAGGATTGGACATGACCTTTGGAAGTTCATTGGTAGGCTCATGAATTGGTGTTTGACATAGGGGTAGTCTATTCCTATCTAGTAGCCAATGGATCACATCCTTTGCAAGTGTATGGGTGGATGGGAAATATAATGGATGGATGATAATGGTAAATGGTGTTGGATTAGGATTAGGACAAGGATTAGGTTGAGAGCTAATTGGATTGGATGGATTAGGATTTGGACTAGATGGGGGTGACACATAGGATGGGGATGATGTGGCACGATTTCCCATTATAGGTGGGTACACCTTGTAAACAATTGAGACAAATATTGGGCATTGATTTGTATTATGGCCTTTGGTCCTATGGTATGCACAATAATCATGTTCATCATATGGACTTTCTTCACATGGTTTGACTTTAGGAAGTTCAATGAGTTTTGCTTCAAGCATCCTTTGTAAAACTCTCTCAGCCACATCCTTTGGTGAACGATTAGAATGACATGGCGAGGAAGGTAATGAAGGGCTTGGTGATTTGGAGGGTTGATGGACCAATGGACTAGGAATAGGATCACATGGTGGTGTTGGGATAGGATTAGTTGGCTCATGTGTTGGTGTGTGATTAGATGATGAAGGCCACTCTAGATTGGTATCTCCCTTATCAAAGGTTATTGGATCTTGCATAGGATAACTTGGGCTTGTTTGATTTATGTACAAGGGGCCATTGGGATTTGGATATGATTCTTGTTGGAAAGGTGGATTTAGATCTATCAATGGTGCTTGGTGGTCTTGTTGAAAAGGTGTATTTGGACTTACTTGATTTATGTACAAAGAGCCATTGGGACTTGGATGTTGTTCTTGTAATATCACTTGATGGCTTTGTGGATGGGCTTGGTAGTGCATTGGAATGGTGGTATGAGGGATTGGATAAGCTTGAGGTGGATGTTCATAGGTTGATGTGGTATTGACTTGGTGGATAGGTGGATTAAGTTGATATGCAGTGGATGGATATGACATGTGGTTATGAGGTGGATTAGGTTGGTATGGAGTGGCTAAGGATTGTTGTACTTGTCAAGCTTGACTAGCAGCTAAAAGGTGTTGGACTTGGGCTATGAAGTGTTGTAGTTGAGGTGATTGGCTTGCATGGGGTTGAGCTCTTTGGATGAAGAATTGTAATATTTCAATGGCATCTTGGTTTAGGGGTTGTAATCCTTGATAAATATTTTGGAGGAATCTTTAGAATTTGATTGTTGGGTCTTCTAGCGTAGACATGTTGTCACCAAGTGTTTGTCTTAAGTCCTTTTAACAAGTGCTTGCTTAGGGATTTGGATGATGATGTGGAATGTTTAGATGATGTGTTTAGATTGATTTGTTTATGTGTTTGGGTGTTTAGAGCTTGATATGGCAATATTCAAACAAATGATTATGCATATACACACATGAATCACTCACGCAAGACACATAAGCAAGTTGTTGACTTCGAAAATGAAATGTGATGATTATGCAAGCACACATGGAAGACACACCAACAAGCTTAATGTGTAGTCAAGTGGGTATAGCCAATTAGGTCTTAGGCTATCTATTGCACAAGGTTGACTATGGAATTGAAAGTGAAATCCTGCCACACAGCCAGGAGAAAGGGGTAACCCACCCTTCACCTTCACTTCCCAAAGGTATAAAGTTCTTTGGGGCTTAGCTAAGAGTGACAAGATTCCAACTCCCAATGAGGGTGTCTTTCGATTCAACCTTGATTGAGGTCATCCCTTGGAGTGGTGTGTCTCCAAGCAGGCCTCCTAAGAAGGGTATGACAAAAGCAAACCAAGTGAGCTGTCACTTGATTCACACTCGCAGTTGTTAATTTCCCCTTAGAAACTTGAAATGTGTAACAAATAGTTCAAGCACTTGTTCTTTTTAGACCCAAATCTAAATGTGATGGAAGACAATGGTTTGTTTTAGCCTAATTTTTTGATGTGAATTTGCAAACAATTGTTCATTTTAAAGTCCAAATCCAAGTGTGATGACAAACAAGTTGTTTGTTTTATGCCCAAAATCTAAATGTGTGATCAAATAATGATTAGAGATGAGAGATTAGAATGAGTGCACCTCATTAAAATTGCTTTCCAAGTTGCTATTATGATTGATCCAAATGTTGCTCCAACTCCTTTGATTCACTTACAAGTCACTGCAAAAAATAAAATGTGATTTGGTTCGCTAGATTGGAAGATATGATTTTTTTTCTAAAAGTCGCGCGTCAAATATTTCTGAAAAATTAGAATCGCAGGGTCAACTTCAAATCACCATAACTTTTTGAATACTGAGCCAAATCTTTAATGTAACCACTTTTCGGAAAGCTCTTGAAATCCTCTTTCCAACGAATTTAAGATCTTTTTTTTTTCAGGACTTATGTAAAACAAAAAACCCTCTGCAACAGATCTGGTCATAAATAAAAAAAATCAGTAAAAAGTCACGCGTAAAAAATTTCTGAAAAATTAGAATCGCAGGGTCAACTTCAAATCGTCATAACTCTTTGAATACTGAGCCAAATCTTTAATGTAACCACTTTTCGGAAAGCTCTCGAAGTCCGCTTTCCAATGAATCTAAGATCTCTTTTTTCCAGGACCTGTGTAAAACAAAAAACCCTCTGCAACAGATCTGGTCATAAATGAAAAAAATTAGCAAAAAGTTGCGCGTCAAAAATTTCTAAAAAATTAGAATCACAGGGTCAACTTCAAATCATCATAACTCTTTGAATACTGAGCCAAATCTTTAATGTAACCACTTTTCGGAAAGCTCTCGAAGTCCTCTTTCTAATGAATCTAAGATCTCTTTTTTTCAGGACCTGTGTAAAACAAAAAACCCTCTGCAACAGATCTGGTCATAAATGAAAAAAAATCAGCAAAAAGTTGCGCGTCAAAAATTTCTAAAAAATTAGAATCGCAGAGTCAACTTCAAATCCTCATAACTCTTTGAATATTGAGCCAAATCTTTAATGTAACCACTTTTTGAAAAGCTCTCGAAGTCCTCTTTCCAACGAATCTAAGATCTCCTTTTTATAGGACCTGTGTAAAACAAAAAACCCTCTGCAACAGATCTGGTCCTAAATAAAAAAAATTAGCAATATAAAATATCTTCAACCTACAAATCAAAGTGCATAAACCTGCAAAAAGAGGGTGAGTCCCACCGGGCGTGCTAAATGTAGTTAGGGTAAAATTGCAAATCAGGGCAAATGAATAAATGGCAATGATAAAAACCCTAGCAATGCACAATGAAGCACAAGACAACATGAAAATTAAAATAATAAATGTAAATGCAAACTGATTTCCACGCTATGCTCGATTTATCTCCATTGCTCTTCTCCACCTCACATGAGCATGCAAGATTTTGAAGGATTATTGTTGGAAGAAATGTTGGGTGCTCACTTCTGCAGCATAACATTCAGATGAAGATGCTAGAATGAATGATAGATGAAGGATGCAAAGGCTCTAATGATATTTCAACAGCATGTGGATACTTGAGGATCAATGCCCTTTTAGAAAATTTGACAGAATAAGGGTGCTTAAGGCTCAATGAATTTTAAAAAATTTGGCAGAATAAGGGTACTTGAGGCTCAATGCATTGCTAATGGCTTGTGAGGGGTTTGATTTATAGGCTTGGCTTAGTTCAAATGGATGGCTAGGATCAATTAGGGCTTTAGATGAAATGGATGGATAAGATTAAGTTAGGTTTCCTTGCACATCAAGAAATTGTAGTCAATTGACATGTGGCAAGGGAAGATAAGTCTTAGGTGTGCTTGTGTAGATAAATACTGAAACTAGGTCCCAATAGTTGTGCATGTGAAGGATTTGAATGAAAGTTGTATAACAACACATGATTGACTGGACAAGTGTTGGAATGTGATAAAAGATGAGTGTTTAATTCAAATAAAATATTTGAATTAGTTGTGATATGAGTTGGATATTAATAAAATTTATTTAATTAATAGGATAAATGAATAGGATGGGATAAGATATGATGTAGAAATTAATTAAATAAATAAAATTTATTTAATTAATTGGGATGGAGATAAGATAAATGAGATTATGCATGTGAAATTAATTAATTAAATAAATTTATTTAATTAATTGGCTAAGTAGGATAAAGATGGGGATTTTAATTAAATAAATAAAATTTATTTAATTAATTGGCTTAATGGATAAATGGGATTAAGAGTGGGATTTAGGACAAAAATGGCTTATGATGTTTAGGATAATGTTTTAACAAGGTGTTGCAAGACATACACAGTTGGGACAATTTTAGGTGTCTACACCCTCTAATGTTAGCATTATTCATTATCATACTTCTACATTCATTAGATCTATGACCATACCTCTTACACTTGAAGCATTGACCAGAGAAGGATGGACCATTTTGATTTACTCTTCTTCTACACTGAGTAGCTTTATGACCAAATTTATTGCAATTAAAACAATTTCCATTGAATGATGGATATCTTTGAGCATTAGGCTGTCTTACCAAAGGTTTTCTAGTTCTGTTTCTCCCATTCCTTAGTTGAAGATTTCTTTGTCTGGATCCAGAGCTTTCACCTTTCTCATATCCAAGATCATGCTTGTCATCATCCTTTTTCTATCCTTCAATTAGTGCTTCAAGTTTAGCTGAGCTTATCTTGAACTTCTCTTTATAGTCATTTGCAATTTCTAGGTCAGGTTTGAATGTGATAATTTGTCTCTCAAGTTCTCTTTCATTGTTTCTACTTTCTTGTAGATTAGATTCTAGGAGACTAGTTATTCCATCCAATCTACAACATTCTTCAGTTCTCTCTTTCAGTTTTTGATTCATCTCTTCTTCAGTTTTCTTCCTATCTTCAATTTCCTTGATTAGTCTCATTACCCCATATTCCATTTCATGTTTTAGGACAACCACTTCTTTAGTTAACTTTTCACATTCCTTTGTCTTCTCTTTCAGGGCCTTGTCTTCATAATGATTTCCCAGTTGAAGAGGTTGCTCCTCTCCTTTTTCATTAGATTTGTTCAATTTTCCTTTTAAAATTTCAATGAAATCTTCAGCCTTTTTGAAGTTATCTTGCAGCTCTTGGACTTCTGCCCTGGACTGCTCAAGATCATCTAGAGCAAGATTAAGTTGCCCTTGAAGGTTATATTCATCTATTTTACTATCTTCCCAGATCTTCCTTAAGTTGTTAAACTTTTTCAAAAGGAACCTTGCTCTGATACCAATTGTTGGATTAGGTCAGGGGGGTGAATCAATTGTCCCACAATTTAAACTTTTCTATCTTTAATCTTCCTTTACAACTTATAATCAAATTAGTGATGTAAATATTTTAGCATCAATCAATAACACATGAGCAGAAACATAAATAACACATTTGACACCAAGATTTTTGACGTGGAAACCCGGTTAAGGGAAAAACTATAGTGGGGGTTAACCCACAAAGATTATACTCTGTTAAAAGTATTACAATGGGGAATGCACATGCATTCAGGCTCATTGTCCATAGCTCACTGCTCAAAAGGAGGCTCACTGTCTACAAAAAGAGAATTACAATAAGTTTGAACTGATATTTAGCATCTATCAATGCTGGAGTTCAGTTTTGGTTAAGCATAGAAAACTGACTTGACACACTTCATCATTTCTCTGCTCCTCTTACTGCTCTGCTAACATCTAAACTTTTTGATCTCTGCTCCTTTCACAATTATACCATAGTCACAACACACACACACACACCAAAATCATCCATATCCATCGGCTATATATATCTGCATCCTGATCTTTGATCAATTTCCAGTCAGCTTCAAGAACACTTGGAGCTTTATTGAATACTCTGCTTTGTTGGCTAGATCCATGCATAACTTGAGACGCGGACCAAAACTTACACTCACAAATCATCAAATAGGTCATCCACTATCACCGGTCATCACTATTTTCCCAATCAACAACTTCCATACATCTGGAACCAAGATCATTTACAAGGTTGCCTATTCTTCTTCTATCTGCTCTGTCAAATTAAAACCTGAAACTCAAAAGCTAATATCTTTTGAGTCCATCTCTGGAGGACAAAACTCTAGATTTAGAGTGTCTTGATAATTCTTACAACTACCTCAGATCTGCAACAAACCATGCCTTTCCACCGGAGAGATCTGGAAATTCTGACTTCTGGTGTGAACAAATTGTGTTATGTAGATGATTGGGATGATCTTAGTTTCCATCAATAACAACACCTATCAATGTGCAACAATGTCTCTTGCCAACACTTCCACCATCAAACTCTTCATACTTTGTGAACCAGCTTCGATGCGAGGTCATGTGGAATGATGCACCAAAATCAATCAACCACACATCATCAAATGCATGGGCGGCTAGGGCTGCGATGAAGGCATCGCCATCATCTTGTGACTTGTCAGAATCTGAATCTGGGACATTTTTCTTCTTTTTCTTTTCCTCTTTGCATTCCTTTTAGAAATGCCCAGTTTTTCCATAGTTCCAACAGAGAGCCTTGGACTTTCCAGGAGATTTGGAGCTCCCATAGGATTTGGATCTACCCTTCTCAGCTTTCTTGTCCTTTCTTTTCCCTTTCTCCTTGGGCCTTCCATGAACCGTAAGAGCCTCTTTAGTTGCTTCAGAAGACTTTCTCTACATCTCTTCAAATAACAGTGAAGATACAACTTCATCCATTTTAAAAGTGGATGTGGTGCTCCCAATAGCCATAACAAGATGATCCCACGAGTCTGGCAAAGAACAAAGCAAGGTCATACAACGATTCTCCTCCTCCATCTTCACACCAACGAATGTCAACTATGCAACTAACATGTTGAAAGCATTCAGGTGATCTGCAATAGATCCTCCATCCTCCATCCTTAGAGAATACGACTTCTTTCTCAGAAAAAGCTTGTTCACCAGGGATTTGGCCTGATAAACATCTCCCAGCTTCTTCCAAAGGTCTTTCGTGGTCTTCTCCTCATGGACATTTAACAGGACAAAATCAGCTAGACTGAGTCTTGTGAGACCCTTAGCCTTCCGATCTTTGACATCCTAATCAGCTTCTACCGTTGTGGTTGGTTTTACACTGGATACGGTTTCCCATAGGTCTTGATCAATGAGCATGTCTTCCATCTTAAGTTTCCATAACTCAAAATTTGTGCCATTGAATTTCTCCACCTCTAATCTTCTGAATGTGCCTGCCAACTCTTTTCCTGCAACAAGATTACAAAATACTCTAGACAGACTCCCACTCAATCTAAGATCAGCTCAAAAACCCCTACCCAACAACTAGGATCAAAGGTGATCAAGCTCTGATACCAACTAAAAGGAAGCTAGGTGTGCGAAAACCGCTTCCTACACTAATCTAATGAGGAGAGATGAGTGCAAAATATTTTTAACCTTTACAATTACAGTGTTATTAATCCAACAACAAAGATATTGCAGTAATACACAACACAAGAATGTAAGACAAAAGAAGAGAGAGACAAGATATAATGTGGGGAAAACCCTTACGGGTGAAAAACCCCACTCCAAAACCTGCACAATGTATTATCTAAACAAGGTTTACAACACACTTGCAATGCAAGTCTTTATAGGAGTCTTCGACACTTGTATCTGGAGACAATCCGGTAGCATAACAGTACCTGTTTATCACATAATACATCTCTTCTCAAAGCACCTGCTTAAATAGAAGTTTACAAGGCAAAAATGGACTTTTCTTGGAATAGGCATCGAACTTGGCCTCATGGCCCAAAACCCATGCCTAAAGACACTTGTCCAAGACTGCAGCATGGTCATGACACTTGTCATATCACCCCATCCCAATATGGTCACCTATTCCCAAGTTGGGCAATGACAGATGCTCTTACGACTCTTACGACTGTCATAGAATCCGTCATAACTGTCACATCTTACAGCTGTAAGAGAATCTGTCATACACTGACTAAAAATAGCATATTCTCTTACAACATGTTATAACCCTCCTTGGGGCACCCAAAGATGCCTTCTTCCAAGATGCCTTGTGACACATGTCTTCACCTGTCATAGTATCTTCTATTTACGACTCTTATGCGTCATAGATTTTGTCATAGGAATCTGTCATAACTGTTTCGGTCAAGATTCACTTACACACTATTCAAAGTCCCAACACATGATGACACATCATCGTGCCAACTCCCACAAGATGAAAAAATAGGATTTGCATCCTAATTACACAATAGGCAATAGACAAATATTTTACAATAAATAAATGCAAGGAATTACCAAGGTTGAGACACCTTAATTCCCAACACATGTTTGATATGTCAATCTATACTAGGACTATTTATATACAATATATGGTTTTAAAATCCCCTTAAAGAAATATAAACGAAGTTGATGAATGTTTATGAATTATGTACACCAATTGACAATGCAAAGTAAGAAATAGATTTCAACTCACTTTAGTAGGGTAGTGAATCCTTTGTCTAACCAACCAAATAGTGACTTGATTTCTAATAATATTAATATACATGCTAGTTTTAAGGTTCTACTTGCACCTGATTTGAACACAGGTGTCTTCGCTGCTTGCTTGATGGAGTCTTTCAGGTTGTTATCATCAACATTACGTTGGTGGTAATTACCCCTGCTATCATCGTTACTGTCAACCATATGATCATTATTGTCATCATTGTTTCCATCCCCAAAGAAACCTATAAGCATTTCATTCAATCCTTCTTCATGCACTATATTTTCACTATCATGATCATCATCATTAAGGCTAGGTGGCATGTCATCAGTGTATGCGGATCTCATCAGCTCTTCAAATTTCTCAGCTGGTAGTATTCTCTTCAATGTTGCTCTTTTCACCCTGGTATTGTTTAAAGGATGGTTTGGATCATCCCGTCCAAATCTTAATAACCCAGTTGGATCTTGGGTATTAGTATGTGTTTCATCAACATCTTCTACCTATCAACAAACACAAGCATTATTTAATGTTTGGCAACAATTGGATAAATCATAAATGTATCAATTTCAAAGAAATATAATCAAATATGGCTTAAAAAATAAAAATAAAAATTGTATGAACATATATACATCAATTGAATAATGGAACATTATTTTATAGACTACCTTTTTTATACAATAATTTAAATAAAACACAATTTTGACAACATAGTTTATAAAACATCAGTCCACACTCATTTATTATTCTTTGGTTTTCTGCCCTTAAGAACATCCTTAGGGAGACCTTGTTCTTCCCTTTTCTTTCGCGCATGAGTGCGTTTTAAGAAGGGGTAATCAATCAATAACTCATCCCCAATGGTAAGTTCCATAATAGCCTCAACCATTATCAATCTATCAACCTCTCTTTCCATATCTCCATCAGATTTATCATTTATAACCTCAACAAATTGATAATTCAGTCTTACAGTAGGGTCCCTTCCCTTACTACTATTTATAAATCTTGCAATATTTTTGTGTATGTATGCACGTCCATCTATATACATAAGATGACCTCTATTCATTTCTTTTCCACTTTCCAATTTGAGACGATGTGTATACATATTCGAATTTAGACCATATGCTAACATGTTAGGCTTATATTATGCTAGCCTCCTCCATTCACCACTGTAATATGATGGACCATAATATGGCATTAATCTCCTAGTGGTTTGTTCTGAATTGTTTCTATGCTTAGATCCCACATGCACATTTTGGACAATAAAGAGGCCTAGATTTGCTCCATGAATATTGGAGGGTCATATCATGTAGCTGTATCCCCAAAATTGAAATACCTCGTACACTCTAGGTAGTTGTTGATCACTAGGCCAAGTGCAATATATTTGACGATCAAATGTCTCTTTGTAAATTGATCTCAAACTTAGGGGCAAGTCATCATCTCCATCACATTCATTCTCATAGGGTATGTAGTCCACCTTCCCCTTGTCTTTAAGCAAATTATGCATCTTTAAACTAGTTCTTGTTCTGTTACTTGTTTTCATCAATTCCTCATCTTTCGAGCTGGTATATTGGCACATATTTTTATTAGATGTATCATCTGATTAATGATCATTTCCCTCTAGGTTGGAAGTCGATGATCCAGGAAACTTTAAACCAAGAACTTTATCTTGCAAGTATCCATTAAGAAAAAAATTAGTTATTTAATTAATATAAAATAATGTTTAAATGAAGTATACATGTTATTTATATCAAATTGAAAAATTCCATACCACAATTCCTATTGGATTTGAATCGATTGTAGGAGGCATACTACCTACTGGAAGATCATCATATATGTAATATCTTTGTACAATCGCTCATTTGAATTATTTCTTTCCACGACATACAGAACATCCACGAACAACAATTTTCTCAAAGTATTCATCCCATGTACTATAGTCCTGACCAACCTCTTGTTCAATCCAATCATTTGTTGTGTCTGTAGGATCCATTGTCATATCATCTTCCACCCACTGTCCTCTACGTGATTTAACAGTTTTAGGTCCACGCCCACTTACATATCTTTTTCTTTTTCTAGTTGAACACTCAGGCTCTGCATTTGCTCCAATCTCTATCTAAAATAATCAACAACATGCATTAATTTATGTCAAGATTGGATAATACATTATAAATTTCAATAATATCGTGAAAAAAAGATGGACGTATCACAAAATGCCATCATATCATTTTTCCTAAGTTAAGTCAAAATTTGAGTACCTGATGTCCCACTTCATCCGTTGTGTCCTCATTTGATATGACATGATCTGTTGCCATGGCCTCATTTGGCCCCTATAATACACAACATAGTAAATAATGTTTAGTACACCAATTATATCATTTCAACAAATATGCTATCCAACACAAAACCTCACTTTAGTCATATATTTGATATATTGATATCATGGTTTGGCCATCCTAATTTTCAAACTTTTCCCTTGATCATAGAATCACATTAATCACTATTCCTATGCATTTTCAACCAATAAGTTTGACCTCAGAGGCCTCATGGACAAAAAAATGACTTTATCTCCTCTATGTTGTAGCATTTGTGAATTCATAAACACCTTCCTCCTTTGGTTGAGGTTGCTTTATCTTCTTACCTCTATTGTATCTGTAGATTCTGTTGTCATATCTATTTCCACCCACTTTCCTCTTTGCAATTTAGTAGTTCTACGTCTTCCATGTCCTCTCTCCATGGCCTCCTTTAGATCTTGTAATACACAACAATGACAATAGTCACATAACATCTATGCACCAACAGAATATTGTTGAAATTATCTTGTTAATACGCTCGCTTTTCATTAAGACACACTATGAAAAATAAAATAGGACATTGCAACATTTTGCTCTTCACAAAAAGTTTACACGCAGAATCTTGACAACTAGAGCTCAAATTTTATGATTACAAGATGACTACAAATTCACATCAAAAAGACATTTATTTACAAGCTGACTACAAATAAAACCTATTACTAATAATTTTAACTGAACATCCCTTCCATGGTCCATTGTTATCCTAGATGAAAGAAAACCTATTACTAATAATTTTAGTTGGTTCTCTACCTTACACTTCTTCCACAAATTCATTAAAACCGTAGATATTTTCTCTTTGAAAACTAGAGATTGGATTCCTTTTTATTGATTGAAACCTACTTTACATTGGATAGTGTGAGAATATTTATCTTAGATAAGATCCAAAACTTTAATTCTTGATTTTTTATTTTTCATGATTGGTGTTTATCCTCCATAGAGGCCATGGTGAAAGTAGTTGGATTGGTTATGTAGAAATCCCCTCATCAAACAAAAGCCAACAAATATTTACAAATGGCTCAACCCATATAAGACTTAACAATTTACTACAACTTTAATGAAAGATTGATACATAGCATGATCTACTTTATGTTGTATGGAAATCATATTTGTAGCCTACCTTTGACATCTTGATTGGTTTAGCTAGCACGTATATCTTCATTAACCAAGAGAAGGCATGAGATCTAAATTTATTTGTTTGATAGGTAAAAGAGTTTGGTTTTCAAGTTACTAAAACACAATACAACTTTTTTAAGTTCCATCAAATTATGTTTTTATTATGTAAAGTTTCTAGGATGTATCCATTTTTTTCCAAGCTAGTTGGTAGTATGTTGTTGTCACACTAGATTGCAATGTTATAAAACCCTTACTACTTAAACATTTACCTCAATTCCAAATGTTTGTATGAGGAACATTTTGGTTTGGCACAGCTAGGTGCTAAATTAGGCGCACTTTGTGCCGCCTTTGGCGCCCCAAAGAGATTACATTAGGGATGAAAGTCGGAGCTAAAGTCAGCGTTACCTACACCGACTATAGCGCCGACTAATGAATCAAAAAAAGAAAATTAAAAATTCTCGCCTGCGTCAAAACATACCACAGAACAAAAAAACACAAAGAGAGTCATTCCCGCCTGCGATAAAATCCTAAACTTCATTATCATTTTAATCTCTAAAGCTCCCTATATCCTCTGCATTTGAAAGCCAAACCTTCATTTTTTAACTAAATTAAAGGAAAGCAGTGAAAAATTTTCTTCAGTTTCCTCCAAAAAAATTCGCTGGAAATAGTGTCAAAAACTACTGGAAATAGACCAGGTGAGTTCTTTTTGCTAGGTTTTCATTTACAAAATTTAATTATAAATTAGACTAAATTTCAATAACATAGGTTTTCATTTCACATAAGTTTTAGAAACAAGACTAAATTTCAGCTGCATAAGCTCTTACCTACAAAATGTTTATAGAAAGAAGAATAATTTTAAGGAAAATAGGGTTTCATTTCACATGTTCATAGAGAAGACTAAATTTCAGCAACATGGGGTTTAATTTCTCGAAGTGTTTGTAGAAGAGACCAAAGTCCAATAGTATATGGTTTCATTACACAAAATATTTGTATAAAAAATACCTAAATTTCAGCAATACAAGGGCTCGTGAATAATGCCACAACAAGATAAAAAGAGGCCTATAAATCAAGGTCTCAACATCTCATTTTGAAGTTTTAGAAGCATAGTTTATGGTAAAATTTGTATTTGATGATTTAGCTGGCGATTAATCCATTTTACTCAATATTTGTGCAATTTTGCATCAGCTCCAGAGTCTACGGCTACATTACTCCCAAGTTCTGAAAATTAAGTCAATATGTTGCGACTAGGTTTTAGCACTATAGTCCTATGAAAATCAATGATGTTTTGATTTTTTTAATAGTGTCTAATTGGCTATTTACTATTGCTTGGAATCACAATGTAATTTACTATAGTACGTCTGGCCATGTAAATCCATGATATGAGGGAACGTTTTAACCTTTTTAATGTCATGGTATGCTTTAGTACATCTAGCCATTGCAATACATGATATGAGAAGATCTTTAAGCCTTTCTAATGGCATAGTTTACTATTATACATTCAACCATGGAAATCCATGATATTAGGGATCTTTCAACCTTTCTAATTTCATGGTTTAGCCAAGTACATGCAACCATGAAAATATGAGATGAGGGGTTAACCTACAATAAGTGTCTGTCTGGAAATGCCATGGTTATTTGAAACTAAAGAGAAAATTCTAAATCAGTAGGGGAAATGAATGAATATATAGGATGGGTTTGCTTAATGACTCTTGGTTTTTGCTAATGCCTTGTTTTCACCAGTCAAGTGACTGCAAAACCGTTGCAAATATGTGCCTGAGCGGTGTTGTCATTGATGTCAACATATTCTTGTTGTCATTAGTGTCAACTGTGTCTTATTTTGTTGCTTGTTCAAGAGACTGGAATGTTGAGGATATTGAGAAAATGAATGAAGAATCAATGTTTGTGGACCTTATGGCTATGTAGACAATTGTCAGAGGTTGTTCCAGTTAAGAATTGAGAAGTCCGCATGAAGATTTGAAGAAGTTATGGCCATCTTAGTAGAACCGGATCTTGCAGTATTCAGAAGAGACAAAGTGACAGTAAGTTGGTCTGGATTGCTTCACAGTGAAATATTATAGTCTGCGGATTTGAAGGCATGTTTGGGAAGTTAGTGTGTACCATCAACTCCATTAGTTCATGGTTTGGAGGTCCACAAGCCATCCTTCTAGTTTGACAGTCATGGTAGATAGTGTTCTTGAGGTTCTGGTAATTTGGTTTAGAGTGGATGTTATTGGTGAGTTCAATGTGCTTGTGGAAGTCTCTGGATCATGTGACTACTATGTTGGAGGTCTGCATTGGAGTTTGAGCTTGTTATTGAAGATTTCCTCTTTGAAGTTGGTGTTCTTCCCAGTATTGGCCGACTGGATGTTCCTAGCGTGTTGCAGATGATCTATAGATCATTTTATGAAGCATGGTGTGTTAGTAGAGGAAGATTAAAGTCTCAACTATGTTTGGCTGATAGTGTAAAGATCCGCATTAAGTTTGGCTGACCTTGTTGATCATTCCAAGGTTGATGAAGTGTATAAATACTTGTTGAAGAGTTGTTAAAAATCATCCTTGAGCAACACAGATTAAATTTGAATAAAGGATCAAAAGTAGAGCAAAGAAGAAAAGGAGCAAGAGCAGTGTAGAGTGAAAAGTTAGTGAAGAAGAATTTGGGGCAAACCAGAAATTTTGTGAGCATTCATTGAAACTGAACCAGGCATGAAGCAGATGCTATTTCTCAGTTAATTCTTTCTGTTCTAAATAAATTCTGTAGGTAGTGAGCCTCTCTTTTGAGTAGTGAGCTCTGGGCAGTGCGCCCAAAGGCATGTGCCTTGTATTTTTCTAAAGTACTTTAAACAGGGTACAAATCTTTGTGGGTTAACCCCCACCGTGGTTTTTCTCTTAACCGGGTTTCCACGTCAAAATCTGTGTCAAGTGTGTTGATTATGTTTCTGCTCATATGTTGTTGATCTATGCTTTAATGTTTACATCATTAATCTGATAGTAAGTTAATAAAGAAGGTTAAAAGCAGAAAAAGTTTATTTTGTGTGACAATTGATTCACCCCCCTCTCAGTTGTCCGGTCTAATTCCAACAATTGGTATCAAAGCTAGATCCTCTTATAAAATCCTGACCATTTGAGGAGATCTAGGATGTTGACCTACAAGAAGGATAGTCTGAGATTTGATGGAACAAATTATTTTGTATGGAAGAATTGCATGGAGTGCCATTTGCAATGCATGGGCAATTCCTATTGGGCGATAACCAAGTTGAGTATAAACCTCTAGAGAAAGGTCCTTCAACTCCAGATCAAATCAAATATGATGAAAATAAATTTTGAGCTAAAGAATCTTTGTTGAGTGCCCTGACTAATTTAGAAATGACAAATGTCTTTGGTCTAAAAATTGCTCATGTAATCTGGAAAAAGTTGGAGAATTTGAATGAAGGTGATAAATTTGTCAAATGTGCCAAGCTGCAAACTCTGAGAGGAAAATTTGAAACTCTGAGGATGAGTGAAGATGAAAAAATCACAATCTACATGCAAAAGATAAATGAACTTGTGTGTGGTATCAAGTGTGCTGGTGGAACTTTAGAAGAATCTGAGATTGTATCAAAAGTGCTTAGATCTTTACCTAATTCATACAAAAATAAGGTTGCTGCTATAGAGGAGATCAGGACTGTCTTAGAAGTTACAAGAGATCAATTGTTTGGCAAAATTTCAGCTTTTGAATTAAGTGAGTTTGGTGATTCTCTTCCCAAGTCTGAATCTGCATTTAAGGCCAGTGTATATGGAAAACAAAGATATGATCTAGGTGAAAGCTCTTCTGCAAGATCAAACAAATTCATGATGACAGGGAAGGATCTTGAAGATGTTGAAATTGAAACTGCAGATCTTGAAGCTCTTCTTGCCAAAAGATTGCCAAGAGGATCTGGTAAGTATGAAGGAAAATTGCCACTCAAATGTTTTGCTTGTAATAAGATTGGTCATTTTGCCTCAAGATGTCCAGAGAGGTTTTCAAAACCAAACCCTAACAGATACAAAAATTAGAACAAATTTTACTATGTCCAAGAAGCTAGAGAAGAAGGAGTTACAGATGATGAATCTGATCATGGAGGTTCCTTTGAAAATGATTGGGTGTTCATTACCATCAAAGAAGAAGATTCAGTGTCTATTGAATCTGCTAGCTATGCAAATATGGAAAGTACCTTGGTTGCTTAGGTTATTGAGAAAGATGAATGGGTGATTGATAGTGGATGTTCTCATCATATGACTGGAGATAAGAGTAAGTTTGTGAATTTTGAAAATTATGAAGGAGGGCTTGTGAAATTTGGAGATAACTCAGCTGGTAGAATCTGTGGTAGAGGATCCATCTCTTTTGATGGTAAGAATAGTACCAATGATGTTCTGTATGTGAAGGACTGAAACATAATCTTCTCAGTGTTGGACAGTTGGTTGACAAAGGTTATGATCTTCGATTCAAGGATGGAAAATGCAGAATCTTGGAGAGTTCCAGAACTGAAATTGCATCCGGTACTCAAACTAGAGGTAACATTTTTCATCTAAGTAGTTCTGGCAAAAGTTGTTTGATTGCTCAGATAGATCAAAGTTGGTTATGGCATAGGAGGATGTGTCATGTGAATTTTGATAACATTGTCAAAATAAGTACCACTCAGGCTATAAGAGATCTTCCAAAACTTATGAAACCTAATAGCATGTGTAGAGAATGTCAATTGGGGAAACGGAGAAAAATTTCATTCAAAAGTAAGGAACAAACTTCAAGTGGACGATTGGAACTGGTACATATTGATCTCTGTGGTCCTGCTAGAATTAGGAGTGTGCAAGGTGATAGATATTTCATGTTGTTGATTGATGATTACTCTAGAATGATGTGGGTAACTTTCCTAAAAGAAAAATTAGAAGCTCTTGACAAATTTAAGGTGTTCAAAGTGATGGTGGAAAATGAGATTGGTGAAAAATTGAAATTTCTAAGATCCAACAGAGGTGGTGAATTTACTTCCGGTGAGTTTGATGCTTTCTATGAAAAGCATGGCATAAAAAGATAGTTATCTACTCCTAGGACTCCCCAACAAAATGGAGTTGTGGAAAGAAAGAATCGGACCATTCAAGAAGTTTCCAGGACCATGATGATGGAAACAAATGTTCCTCAAGTTTATTGAAGAGAAGCTGTAAGTATTATTGTCTACACTCTTAATCGGGTGCAGATCAAAGGCAATTCTAGTAAGACCCCTTATGAACTATGGTTTGGTCATCCTCCTACTGTGAGATATTTCAGAGTTTTTGGTAGTAAATGCTATATCAAAAGAGATAAGGATTTAGGCAAGTTTGATACAAGAAGTGATGAGGGAATATTTTTGGGGTACTCTACTCAAAGTAAGGCTTACTAGTGCTTTAACAAGAGGGTGAAAAAGATTGTTGAATGTGCTAATGTTAGAGTTGATGAGAGCAAGGAAGGATATTCTAGGTTTTGCGGATATGATTCAGATGATCAAGATGAAAGTCAAAGTCAAGGAAGGTTAGTTCAAACTCTGACTCAGATTCAAATTGATCCAGAAACTCCAGGAACTCAAGAAAATAGTACAGATGTTGAGGAACAAGCTCAAGAAACAGAAGTTCAAGTAACTCCCAAAACCCCCAGGTATGTAAGAATGAATCATCCTAAAGATCAAATCATAGGAGATAGAAATAAAGGTGTTTGAACTAGGAGAAGAGTTGTTGAAGATCAAGAAGATATTTTTTTGATTTCAAGGATTGAACCTAAATCAGTAAGTGAAGCCTGCAATGATGAAAAGTGGGTAAAAGCAATGGAAGAAGAATTAGTGCAAATTGAAAAGAACCACACTTGGGATCTTGTTCCTAGACTTGAGGACAAAAATGTGATTGGACCAAATGGGTCTTCCAGAATAAACTAAATGAAGATGGTGAAGTTGTAAGAAACAAAGCAAGGTTGGTATGCAAAGGCTATTCAAAAGTAGAAGAAACTGATTTTGAAGAAACTTTTGCTCCGGTGGAAAGAATAGAGGCAGTTAGATTGTTTCTTGCATTTGCTGCTTTTAGAGATTTTAAAGTGTATCAGTTGGATGTCAAATTAGCATTCCTGAATGGAGATTTGGAGGAAGAAGTCTACATTGAGCAAGTGGAAGGATTTCAGTTGTCTGATTAGGGAGATATGGTTTGTAGACTGAGAAAATCATTGTATGGACTCAAGCAAGCTCCAAGAGCTTGGTATGCAAGGTTGGATAAATATTTGCTTAAGATATGTTTTAGCAGAGGTATTGCTGATAGTAATCTTTACTTCAAGATTAATCATGAGGACATCTTGATTGTTGAGGTCTTTGTTGATGATATCATTTTTGGTGGAAATAAATGTATGTGCAAAGCATTTTCTAATCAGATGAAAAGTGAATTTGAGATGTCAATGTTTGGAGAGATGAATTTCTTTCTAGGTTGGCAAATTGTTCAGTCAGATAAAGGTATCTTTATATCTCAGTCCAAGCATGTGAAAGAATTGCTGAAGAAGTTTGGAATGGAAGATTCAAAGCTAGTAGGTACACCTATGGTAACCAGATGCAAGTTAAGTAAAGATGATGATTCCCCCAAGGCAAATCAGAAAAGGTATAGATCAATGATTGGAGGATTGCTCTATCTGACTCAGACCAGACCTGACATCATGAATGTCGTTGGACTTGTTGCTAGATTTCAAGCTGATCCAAAAGAATCCCATGTTGTGGTAGTCAAAAGAATTTTTAGATATCTCAAGGGGACAATTAATTATGGATTGTGGTATCCAAAGGACAATGATTTCACTCTTCATGCATATACAGATGTTGATTAGGCAAGAGATGTGGATGATAGAAAAAGTACTAGTGGTGGTGCATTTTTCTTGGGAAGAAGATTGGTCTCTTGGATGAGCAAAAAGCAAGAGGCAATATTCTATCTACTGCAGAAGTAGAATATATAGCAGCAGCAAATAATTGTACTCAGGTTCTATGGATGAAGCAAATGTTGAAGGACATCAGAATTGTGTTTGAGGAACCAGTCACAATCTTTTGTGATAATTCTAGTGCAATAAGCATCTCAAAGAATCTAATGTTGCATTCAAAGACAAAGCATATATCTATCAAGTTTTATGTCTTGAGAGAGAAGGTAAATGAGAATGAAGTCAAGTTGGAGTTTGTGTCTTCCAAAGATCAGATTGCAGATATCTTCACTAAGCCTCTTCCCAAGGATATCTTTGAGTATCTCAGAGAAATGTTAGGGGTTATTACCCCTCCAAATTAGAACTAAATGCACTGAGGTGCATCAGTCCGATGGAATTCTCAGTCATGACTTGAGATCCGGATTGATGTTGAGAAAATACTTCTCTAAGGAGTAGTCAGTATGCAAATGTTGGAGATCAGTCTGAAATAAAAAGGGGGAGTAAAGATTGCAAATATGTGCCATTTGCCATTGATGTCAAAGGGGGAGAGAAGACATGTGAAAAAGTAATTATTGATGACAGAGGGAGAAATGAAGGAAGTGGTTTCAAAAGTTAGGGGGAGAAGTTCTTGTCATGATGGTTGAATCAGTTTTTCACAACATATGTTGCCATCAATGACAAAGGGGGAGATTGTTGCAAATATGTGCCTAAGCAGTGTTGTCATTGATGTCAACATATTCTTGTTGTCATTAGTGTCAACTGTGCCTTATTTTGTTGCCTGTTTAGGAGACTGGAATGTTGAGGATATTGAGAAAATTAATGAAGACTCAATGTTTGCGGACCTTATGGCTATGTAGAGGATTGTCAGAGGTTGTTCCAGTTAAGAAATGAGAAGTCCGCATGAAGATTTGAAGAAGTTATGGTCATCTAAGTAGAACCAGATCTTGTAGTATTTAGAAGAGACAAAGTGATAGTAAGTTGGTTCGGATTGCTTCACAGTAAAATATTATAGTCTATAGATCTGAAGGCATGTTTGGGAAGTTAGTGTGTACCATCAACTCCAATAGTTCATGGTTTGGAGGTCCACAAGCCATCCTTCTATTTTGATAGTCATGGTAGACAGTATTCTTGAGGTTCTGGAGGAAGATACAAATTATTCTAGTAATTTGGTTTAGAGTGGATGTTATTGGTGAGTTCAATGTGCTTGTGGAAGTCTCTGGATCGTGTGGCTACTATGTTGGAGGTCTTCATTGGAGTTTGAGCTTGTTATTGAAGATTTCCTCTTTGAAGTGGATGTTCTTCCCAGTCTTGGCCAACTGGATGTTCCTAGCATGTTGCAGATGATCTAAAGATCATTTTATGAAGTGTGGCGTGTTAGTAGAGGAAGATTCAAGTCTGAGCTATGTTTGGCCGACAGTGTAAAGATCCGCGTTAAGTTTGGCTGACCTTGTTGATCATTCCAAGGTTGATGAAGTGTATAAATACTTGTTGAAGAGATGTTAAAAATCATCCTTGAGAAAAATAGATTAAATTCGAATAAAGGATCAGAAGCAGAACAGAGAAGAAAAGGAGCGAGAGCAGTGTAGAGTGAAAAGTTAGTGAAGAAGAATTTGGGGCAAAGCAGAAGTTTTGTGAGCATTCATTAAAACTGAACTAGGCATGAAGTAGATGCTATTTCTTAGTTAATTCTTTCTGTTCTAAATAAATTTTGTAGGCAGTGAGCCTCTCTTTTGAGCAATGAGCTCTAGGTAGTGTGCCCAAAGGCATGTGCCTTTTATTTTTCTAAAGTACTTTTAACAAGGTACAAATCTTTGTGGGTTAACCCCCACCGTGGTTTTTCCCTTAACCGGGTTTCCACATCAAAATCTTGGTGTCAAGTGTGTTGATTATGTTTCTACTCATATGTTGTTGATCTATGCTTTAATGTTTACATCATTAATCTTATAGTAAGTTAATAAAGAAGGTTAAAAGTAGAAAAAGTTTATTTTGTGTGACAACTGATTCACCCCCCCTCTCAGTTGTCTGGTCTAATTCCAACAAAAACTTGTGATTCACATTGCACAAAATAAAATCTACCCATTAACAGTCTCAAGACTCACTGTTTGAAATAGTTTTGATTTGGGAGGGGACACATTCTAAACATAAAAAGTGTCTCCTTTGTGACAGATTCCTCCTTCCCATCATTTGATTTTTTGGACAACTCTGGTGTAGACTCCTTTGGTGGGACTCTTCATGCTACTGAAGGATCACAATTTGTTGGTCAAGGAAGGTATTGATATTATCAAATCGACATTTATTTGCATTTTATGAACCTTCTGTCACACATCAGCTACTTTTGTTTGCACAATCTTCTATTTATTACATTTCTTAAATGCGTATTAGTGCTAAGATGAAGTGTCAATGAAATTTTTAGAGAGAACAAAATAATATTTCCCAGTGAAAAATGCTCCTTTCTCATCCTCTATATCACCACTGGTAGCTTAGTTGTATGACCTATGTTTGAGTGGAGAAAAAACATATATACAATATGGACAAAACAAGAAGGTGGGAGCATCATTCTTTAAGTAGGTGCACATGCCTGCTTTTGCAGGGTAAGCATGGGAACTAAACAAGTGCCCAAGGCCCTAAACCTAAAGTTAGCTTTATCATGTTACCGGTATATCTATAATAATTAAATCCTTGAAACCATATCAATAGGATGGAAACCAGCTTTTAGGATTTGAATTATTTTCCCATCTCAGAAACTTCTAAAATCTTAGTGAGGAGTTGATGTCTTTCTAAGGTGTTTCCTGCTAATTGGAAATATTAATAACAATTTCCTGCCCTTTGCTCAGTGTTTCCAATATTTTCTTTTGCTGATGCTCATCTTTTCAGAACATTTCTTAAGTTTTGAATACTATTATGGGAATTATTGAAATTACAGTTTCAAAGAATTTTTAGTTCACACTATTTCTGATATCATTTCTTGCCATTTCATTGAGAAACTCACTTGTTCCACTCTTTGCTAAATTAGTAAATTGATGTCCTTGTTTTCCCTACATGTGTTTCTGAAGTTTTTATGTACGCACTTTTGATTATGAATATTCATAGAGTTTAAAGTACTATTTCTAGTAGTTTTTGATAGTGGAAATTGATGTGCTGTATTAAGTTTTGGATGAATTTACCATTTCCTTCAGGGTTTTGAGAGATTGAAATTCGCGCTGCAATTCGACACTGCATTTCATGTCCGTGACTTCCTCTCTACAGTAAAGGTTCAATTTTAGCACTCATTTATTCTTTTTACAGCCTTTCACCTACCTTTTGTACTCCATCTCATGCCTAAACAATTGTTTTGTATAGAATTATGGAACCGTTGAATGTTTATTTCTGGAAAACAATACACTGCAAGCAAACAAATTCCCTCAAGTTGAAGAAGAAATTCCAGAAAGAGAGTCATGTTCAAGGTAAAGCTTGCTCATTAATCACCCGTTTCTTTTAAATCACCCATTTCTTTTAAATCACCCATTTCTTTTAATTTCTTTGATTGGTGGCTTGCTTTCATACCACAAAACAAAACTTTCATACCACAAACTGGATGAAAACTTTCATACTTGGCAGTGTGTACTTCGTTTGCCTCCACAGACTAGACAAAAATAATTTGCCCTAGGTCGCCTCAAAATGTCAAGCAATAGAGGGAAGGGAGCAAAGGGAGTAGACTCTATCCACAATGAGGTAATTCATTGTCAATTTATAGATTTGTAAATGTTTCCATTGTTTCTTTGATTTTTAGTTTTTAGTTTTTTATTTCTAAATTTAAAAGAAGAAATTTATTTTATATATATATATATATATATATATATATATATATATAGGGACATGAGACTGACAAAGATAAAGAGGCATTGGCTTCCATATTGGGGGTAGAGGTAGTGAACAAATTGGATGGTGTGGACTTGACAATGCTTGCCAGATACATAGAAAAATGATCTAGTAAAGCCCCTGAAACATTTCAACCAAATCAACCGTGTCAAAGGGAATCAATTGATTCCCCAACCAGTCCTGGATCGAGCAAAAGATCTAGGAGGAAATTAATAACAATAAACTCTAAGAATGTGGAATAGAGAGCAGAGACTTCCAATATCCCAGCCACTCTTGGGACACAGACTTCTTCCACCATGCCATATTTTGCATCTTGCATTGGTAGCTATGATACCAAAATAGAATACGATGTGGTTTCAGGGGAAGTCTAAATGACAGATGCTAGAAAAATGTTTGTGAATAGGTTGAAGGAATCTTGCCTTCAACGGTTCAAAGACCATCTACATTTGCCATTCTCAAAGATACCCATGCACCTGCAAAAAATAGTTATCAATGACATGGAGACTGAATTTGGCACAGGTTGGTTTGTAAAGAAGATAAAGCTATGAATGTCTCAAAACTACAAGAGATTTCTATGCAACCAAACAAAGAAGATGAAAAAACTCCCTCCCAAGCTAAGACTCAAAAAAAGGCCAATTGGTGTAAGTGTGAAAGTATGGAAAGAGCTTGTAAGAGCATATGAGAAGGCCGATGCATGGAGGAAGTTTGGTGAGGAGAGTATGCAGGTGTTTGAATTTGCTCATAAGATTATATCAAATTTCTTAAACTATTTTTAAATTTTATTTGTGCATAGTTAAATTGAATTAGTATATGTTTCAGGACAAGGCCTCCAAGGCTAGACTTGACAAACTTTGTGCCACACATCACAGTGGCCAGAAAGGTTTACAGGCCTTGATTTGTACATTTGTATGTGTATTTAATATGTTAAATGATATTTTTTTTTCCTAGGAAAAATTAAATGATTGCATATTAATTAGTTTAACTAGTCCATGTGCCATGTTTTGACAGGAGGAGAAACATGGTCGGCATCCAACGCAATTTGAAAAGGAAATGTTGCAAAGCAAAAAGTGGACCAATTTTGTAATCTAGATGGAGAACGAGGTATAAATAGTTGACTTTCAATAATTTAGTTGGTTATTGTTGTGTTAATATTGTTGAAATGTGCCGGACAATTGAGAGGGGGGGTGAATCAATTTTAAAAAAGAAAATTGAACACTTCTTCACTTACACATTAATCACTTATCCACAATTATTATGATTTAGCAATATATGCATGAAATCAGAAACTTAAACACAGATGCCATTATACACAAGAGACACCAAATTTTTACATGGAAAACCCTAAGGTGGGGAAAAACCACGGAGAGGATTAGCTCTCAAAATATATTGCAATCTTTGAAAAATGATGTTCAAGCTTGGTCACTCCACGGGCCCAGAACATATTGGCTCATTGCCATGAGGTACAACTAGGTCTAGCAGGCTCACTACCTCAACCCCAAACCTAGAAAGATTACAATAAGGGCTATTAAACCCTGAGGGCTATTAAACTATACTGGCAACTCACTACTAGGCTTACTGCCAAAATCACAATCTTCTTCATGTATGAGATTTGTACATTGAAGTACAACAGTTCCTCTACTCTACTCTGCCCTTCTCTACCTTATCTCCTAGCCCTTTTTTTTATCTTCCCATTTTCACACAAGGACCCCTTTTCCACAACTCAATTACAAGTATTTATACACTTCATCAACCTTGGAATGATCATCAAGGTTGGCATTACAATCATCAACCATTGGAACAATCTCCAAGGTCGGATTACAAACATTTACAAAATAGGTCCTGACCTATTACAACATTATGCAAAGGAAATGAAGTAAAGATGTATGTGGATCATGCCACACCTTAGCTGGGACTCAAACATGATCTTCCATGCCACAACATGCTTCCACAATCTTCAAGGAATCTTCGTGATGACTGGAATTAACCAACTCAGCTAAGATTGGTTACACGCTACATTATCTGGGAACAATCTTCAAACATGATCTCAATTCCTTAGTGCGAACCAATGTCAAGATAGGAACATGATTAGGAGACATCCAAAAGCACGTTATAATCATCAGGAGAAATCACACGAATGTTAACCACTTTAGCCATAGGAATCTTCTCACCGGAACACATGAACTTCATTGTCTTCAATTGACATAAAAGAAACATAGCTTGCGAACCACCAAAACATGAACCACTACAATTGTAGGCACTTATCATCATCCCAAACTTCCCTCTAGAACTGTAGAGCAAAATACTTTATTGCAAAGTAATGCGGAGCAAAATACTTTCTCCTTGTCACCAGAGAATAATCAGAGAAAGCAGGTTTTACTCTGGTGAATGCAACTCTCTTAATTCTTCACACCGGAGGCTCAAACTCAGGATTTAGCATCTTCAAACATCCCCTTAAATAACTTCAAATCCACATACCAAGATATTCAACCAACGAGAAATGCAGAGCAATCTACCAGACTGTTCTTTAGCATACAACTTACTGTCTATACTGGACTTCACTATAACTTACTTGTTTCTTCCAAAGGGGCCAATTTTCTCAATATCCTCAACATACAAAGCTTCTAAACAAGTAATAGAATAGGACGTAGTTGACACCAATGACAATAAAGATATGTTGACATCAATGACAACACCAATTAGGCACATACTTGCAACAATCTCCTCATTTGTCATTGATGGCAACGTATGATGTGAAAAACTGTAATAGCCCTCAAAACAAGATTCTCCCCCCATCTCTTTACACATCTGCACTCTTTCTTTCTGAGTTTTTCACATGACTTCTCTCCCCCTTTGACATCAATGGAAAAGGGCACATACTTGCAATCTGCTGCTTCTGAACCAAACTTTCTTTTGAACTCTTTCCATCTGACTACACCCCCTTACTTGATGCTTTCTCTGACTGCAACTTTGGTTTTTCTCATGAACTTCTCTCCTTCTTCAATAATTTAGATCTTGTTGCTATTGCATCATTTCCTCTGTCAGTAACACTGTGACACTTACTACTCTTTATTAAAAAATCATATTGGTATTATCTATCTATTTTCCCTGAGAGATAACCTCATAATCCTCTTGTCTTCAGCAACCATCTTTGATTTCTACTTGCACTGCTACCCCTTTTTCCTTTTATTGGTCTGAATACTCCCTCTAGGTGGTACACATCAGACTGTATTTAGTTCACATTAGGACCTTCAAGTGTATATCTTGTCTTATTAGAGTGTTAGACTTGATGACATCCAAGTATGATATTTCATCTTTTATCAACTTTCATGACAACTTATGAAAACAATACATTTCCATAGATCAACACTTGTCTGTAGCCTTCCCTCAACATCAATTACAACTATCAGTTCCCCATTAGTAGCTAAAGCAATGTCTTCTTCACCTTCAGAACCGCACAAAAAAATATGCAACAGTGGAGAAGTGTGGACCCTTCTACTCTAGTGTTGCAAACTGAACCGCATATAATTATTTTCAACTGCAAAGGCATACTGACCCAATTTCCCCATCACTTACTTTGGATATTGCTCAGACTTAGTCATTTTAGGCTTCTGGACTTGAATCCTTTCAAGTGATCTGCCATATCATATCTTTGTGCCGAATCTCAGTACTAACTATCTAGCTGGGGGATTTAGAATTTGCAATACGGCTCCCCCTGAGCCATAGTCCACAATTTACTTCCTAGAGGAAGTATCTGTTCCAGAGTCTAGTGTAGACTCATCTCTTGCTTCATTTACTCCCTTTTTGACCCAAACCTTGTTCATCTCTTTTGTTGGATCAACTTTTTTGCACTAGTTTCCCCAATTTTGATTGATTATCCTCTTCAAGTTCTTACTTCTACAGAATTTTGCACTATGTCTAGGCTTGTTGCAATTGAAACACATAGTATTTTTATTACCATTGTTTCTTCCATTCATCCTTGACCTGCATAGGTTAGCCTTATGCCCAAAATCATTGCATGTATAATAGTAGCCACTAAAAGATTCAATTGTCTTATTTGTGCCATAGTCTTTTCTCACTTGACTTCTACACTCATTATCCTTGTGTCCCATTTTATAGCATGCATAACACCTAATAGAATTCTGACTTACTTTACTTTTGCATTCAACAACTTTATGACCAATTTTATTAAATGTGAAACACTGACTAGAGAATGATGGAACATTTTGATTCATCCTTTTTCTACACCAAGTAGCCTTGTGACCAAACTTGTTACATGAATTACAATAATAATTGAATGATGGGTACCTTTGAGCATTTGGTTGCCTAACTGAAGGTCTTCTGCTTCTTTGATTCTGAATCTGTTTGTTTTTGTTCTCTTCCTGACTTGCTTTGAACCCTTTATCCTTTTCAATTTTCATGCTCTCTTTGTCCTCATCATTTTTCTGTCTTTTCATTAGTCTATCATATTTGGCAGCACTCACACTGAATTGGTCTCTTTGAACCCGCACATGTTTCAGATCAGCTTTCAAGTCTTCAACTTCTTCTTCAAGCTTTATGTAGTCTTTGATTTTGTCTTTTAGACATTTCTCAATTTTTGTCTTTCAGACATTTTTCAATTTTTGTCTTTTCTTCATTGTCCTCTTTTAGTGTTTGTTGTAGCTGCTTGATTTGTTTTCTTAACTCTTTAATGTGATCATTTGCTTCTATTATATTTTCTTTCAAATCCATGTCTTCTTCTACAGTTTTTGAATTATTACTATCAATACTGGCAATCAGGCATAGATTCATTTGATTCACAATAGCTTTGTGACCTTCCACATCACATTTGAAGGTCTGGGAGCCTTCTTGTACTTCAATTTTCAAATCCTTATTAGTTGAGACCGAGTACTCTTGAATAGTCTCATTAACTTTAATGTTTGTACTTTCAACAATCCTTCCCAATCTATTATTGTAACAGAGGTAAGCTTTGGTCCAAGATGAATATCCAAGAAAAATGCCTTCCTCATACTTAGCATTGTCCTTTTCCATTTTAATGAGGCATTTGCTTCCAAAGATTTTGAAATATTTCATAGTGGGTATTGATCCATACCACAACTCAAAAGGAGTCTTTACTTCTTTGGTTTTTACCTGAACTTTGTTTAATGTATAGACAATGGTTTGAATTGCCTCCTTCCAAAATGTATCTGGCAGATTTGGTTCTTCCATCATTAATTTTGCAGTTTCCTGAATAGTTCTACTTTCTTCTTCCATTATCTTATTTTTTGCAGAGAGATGTTTTTCTATCCCATAGATTTCACAAAACATATTGAAATCGTTGGAGGTGAGTTCTTCTTCTTTGTCAATTCTCAGACTTTTGATTTTCATGCTTAGCTCATTTTCAACCGTTTCTTTAAAAAATTTGAGTGCATCTAGAATCTCTGATTTATCCTTTAAAAAACTGACCCAAGTCATTCTAGAAAAATCATCAATAAAAAAACATAAAGTACCTGTCATCATGGAGGCTTGGTATTCTTGTAGGACCACAAAAGCTTATATGAATCAATTCCAATCGTCCAGTGTAAGATCTTTCTTTATCCTGCAATATTTTTCTTCATAGTCTTTGACATTTCCTGCAAATGATGTTGTTCGAGTAATCAATTTCTGGTAGGTCCTTCACAATTGAACTGAGCTTATTAAATCATTAAGATTTGTATGACAAAGTCTTCTATGCCAGACCCAACTTTCATTGGTCTAAGATGTGAACCCAAGAAAGTCACTTTTCTAAGATGATAGAGATTCTCTTCTGTTATTTTTCCAATTGCTATTGTAGCTCCAAGTTTTTCTTTGATTTCAAGGGAATCATTCTCAAACACAAACTTAAAACCCTTTTTGCATAACTGTCCAACATTTAAGAGATTTTTTTTCAAATTTTTTACATAAAGAAAATCTTCAAAAATTTGTCTATTGCCAAAATTGATTGATCCTATTCCATAAATTTCAGTAGTGTAATCATCTCCAAACGTAACTAGCCCTTCATCGCATCCTTCCAAACTTACAAACTTACTCCTATCACCAGTCATGTGGTTTGAATAGCTACTATCAATAACCCAACAGTTTTCACCTTAAGACATGACTTCATCACTAGTGCATACTTTAGAACATCTTTGATGATTGACATTCTTTTCTCCATGAATCGCTTCCTTGGACAATCTTTCATTGAAAATTTTTTATGAGCATTCAGGCACAATGATGAGTACCTGTTTTCCTTTTAACTCCATTTAGGATCTCCTTTGAGTTGTTAGACTCTTTCCAAAGGAACTTGGCTCTGATACCAACTGTTGAAATGCGCCAGACAACTGAGAGGGGGGGTGAATCAGTTGTCACAAAAACTTAAACACTTCTTCACTTACGCATTAATCATTTATCCACAATTATTATGATTTAGCAATGAATGCATGAAATCAGAAACTTAAACATAGATGCAACATTATACACAAGAGACACCAGATTTTTACGTGGAAAACCCCAAGGTGGGAAAAAACCACAGAGAGGATTAGCTCTCAAAATATATTGCAATCTTTGAAAAATGATGTTCAGGCTTGGTCACTCCACGGGCCCAAAACATACTAGCTCACTGCCATGAGGTACAACTAGGTCTAGCAGGCTCACTACCTCAACCCTAAACCTAGAAAGATTACAATAAGGGTTGTTAAACCCTACTGGCGGCTCATTGCTAAAATCACCATCTTCTTCATGTATGAGATTTATACATTGAAGTACAATAGTTCCTCTGCTCTGCTTTGCCCTACTTTGCCTTATCTCCTCGTCCTTTTCTTTATCTTCTCATTTTCGCACAAGGACCCCTTTTCCATGAATCAATTACAAGTATGTATACACTTCATCAACCTTGGAATGTTCATCAAGGTCAGCATTACAATCATCAACAATTGGAACAATCTCCAAGGTTGGCATTACGAACATTTACAAAATAGGTCCTAACCTATTACAACATTATGCAGAGGAAATGAAGTAAAGATGTATACAGATCATGCCACACCTTAGCTAGGACTCAAACACAATCTTCCATGACACAACACACTTCCACAATCTTCAAGGAATCTCTGCAATGACTGAAATTAACGAAGTCGGCTAAGACTGGTTACACGCTACATTATCTGGGAACAATCTTCAAACACAATCTCAATTCCTTAACGTGGACCAATGTCAAGATAGGAACATGATTAGGAGACATCCACAAGCACGTTATAATCATCAGGAGCAACCGCATGAACCTTAACCACTTTAGCCATAGGAATCTTCTCACCGAAACACATGAGCTTCACTGTCTTCAATTAACATAAAAGAACGATAGATTGTGGATCACCAAAACATGAACCACTACAATTATAGGCACTTATCATCATCACAGACTTCCCTCTAGAACCACAAAGAAAAATACTTTATTGAGGAGGAATGCGGAGCAAAATACTTTCTCCCTATCACCAGAGAATAATAAGAGAAAGCAGGTTTTACTCTGGTGAATGCAACTCTCTTAATTCTTCACGCCGGAGGCTCAAACTTAGGATTTAGCATCTCTAGACATCCCCTTAAATAACTTCCAATCTGCAGACCAAGATATTCAACCAACGAGAAATGTAGAGCAATCTACCGGACTATTCTTCAGCATACAACTTATTGTCTATATTGTACTTCACTGTAACTCACTTGTTTCTTCCGGAGGGGCCAATTTTCTCAATATCCTCAACATACAAAGCTTCTAAACAAGTAATAGAATAGGACATAGTTGACATCAATGACAACAAAGATATGTTGACATCAATGACAACATCGATTAGGCACATACTTGCAACAAATATGTCAATTTGCATTTCTTGTGTTGAGTTATTTATTTATGCGTAGGATGAGTTCTAAAGTGCTTCTCTGTTGGCCCTAGATCCCACTCAATTGTCCCATTATTTCATGTTGAGGAAAAAAATATTGTTTTCCTTAAAGGGCAGTGGGTGACATTCATGCCTTATTTTCATCGCATCTTTTAATTAATGACCATGGTCTTTTAATCTCTTAAGTGTCCTCATTGAAGTTATGAGTTGTATCATTTGAGTAACTTAGTCCCATGTTGATTTGATTTATCTTCTTTTCTCTCAAACATGGTGTCTCAAGGAGTGCTTCCTTGTGATGTAGAGCAGGGGTGGTTTCAAGATTTCAACATCTCACAATAAGATTTGGTGTTTTCTTGCTCATAACCTTTAGTGGATGCAAACTAGGTTTCAACCCCTAATGGGTCATTTATGCTTCAATAGGTAAATCAACACCAGGAGGACTCTCAATGGAATGAGGATGACAAACAATAAGTGTTAGGAATGCACAAGAACTTAGGGCTAGCAAACTTCAATTGTTCTCTTGCCAAATTGACTCTAGGCCAAGTAGGACAACAAATTGGCTTTTTCTGACATAACTTGCAGAGAAGACCTCAAACCCACAATCTAAAAACTATTTTGAGTACCCTTTTGGGAGTTATTAAACATATCCAAAACTTAGGTATGGTTGTTTTGTAACACAAGGCTCTAAAATTGATTGTCCCATTTGACAAAAGGTCTAATTAGGCTTGTTCAACTAGGTCACCACAAGGTCTTCAACCCCTCAGTTTCCAAACTTCATGCTAATGGCTCAGACATGTCTTATGATGTCTATCAACACCAAGAGTTCTACTTCAAACCCTAACTCCTATACACTTCTATGCCAAATACATGAGGTTAAATGGACTAGGGCATCACCAAATTTGCACATAACACCATCCCCTGCTCCTGCAACATTGTGAACATGAAATACACCCTACCTACATCCATTCCAATGAGTTCGAGGCCTTTTCACCAGTGAAATGGAGAGAAATGCATTATTTTCAGTCAAAGCACACCCTTGTAAGGGTTTCAAACCACTTTCAATAAATCTACCCTAACTCACCTCAAACTTAATGAAATCAAATGAAATCAATTTAAAAGAACAAGGATTCAAGGCACCATTAATTCCAATCGATGTTTGACTACTTCCAGGCCGTACAGAGCTGTACAGTATAGTTTAGCAGTAAATTAGGCTTCCAAAATGCAGAAACATGGCACCTTGTTATTCAAAATTCAAATTTTTACAACTTCTAACTCTTGTTCCAACATACACAAGTGCTTTTAAAAAATTCCCAAGCATAACCAATCATTTTCCCACCAAAAACCAAAGCCTAATCGTTCAACTTCCCCAAAAATGTAAAAATGCAAAAGTTGCTTTGACAACTTTTTGTAACTTTTACAAATTTCACCAAATTGACTCCAAAATGACCCAACTGACACACAAAGACATAAAACATGGTATTAAAGACCTTACTACAAACAAAATGACTTCACCACACCAAAATACTAACACTCTGCAATTTTTACATTAAGACCTAGGTGCCCTACACCATACTCCCTGGGCAAAATAGACTCAAGTCCCATTGAGAATAGTGTTGCAACAATAGATTCATGCTTGATCATGTCATTCTCTAACCCCCAAGTGGCATCCTCATTTGGTAAACCCTTCCAATGGACTAAATACTGAAAGTAGGCATTATTCCTTGTCTTTTTGAGTTCCTGGGCACCTAAGATATGCTAGTCCAACTTTAGAGGCCTACTTGATGGATGATCTTTGACTCCTTCCTCATCTAAGAATGTTGTTAAATCTGCATCATCACCTACAACCACATCTCCTCCTTCCTTTTAATGAACTTCCTTCTTCTTCACTTCAATTGTGTGCTTGGACTTGTCCACATTCCCTTGTAGTTTACCCTTGACCTCTACACCTTTGCTTCTCATCTCTTCCATCTGTTGTTGCGTCCCTGTAATTGCTGCTTGATTAGGCATACTAACCTCTGGCATGAAAGAAATGGAATGACCAATACCCCCCTTTGAAGACAATGAGTGGAACACCCCTTCTACCATCATAGCAACATACTTCTTAATCCAATCTTGGATCTCCAAAATCAAGTCATTCTTCATGTCTGTTGTCATAATATCTCCAAGTTTAGGAGTGGCTTCAAGGTCCATGTGCTCCTCTTCTTCTACCTTTATGAACTCCTTTCTACCTACCATCATCACATTAGATCCCATGTTTAGTCATTTATCCTCCTCTTTCAATGGTGTCAAGGTATATGAGACCTCATCTTTTTCTATCTCATAAGTATTCCTCCTTCCATCATACTTAGCATACCTATCAAATTGCCAAGGCCTCCTTAGTAGCAAATGGCACACATCCATGGGTATTATGTCACATAGAATTTTGTCTTTGTATCCTCCTATATGAAAATCCACCCAACTTTGTTCATTCACGAAAACATGTTGACCCTCATTTAACCAAGAGACTTTGTAAGGAGTAGCATGTGGTATTCTTTCCAACTTAAGTTTTTCAACCATCTCAACTGAAACCATATTATCTTGACTACCTGAATCAATTAAAACTTTACAAACCTTACCCAAGCACTTACAAGTTGTCCTGAAGAGAGTCCTCCTTTGTGGTGGCTCCTTTTCCACTGGTACCTTGATGAGGGTTCTCCTTACCATAAGTGATTCTCCAACTTTTGGACCAGCATGTTGTTATGATGAGTTTACACTCTCACAGTCATCTCCTTGAACAATATGATTTCTCCTCTCTCCAACTGAAGTAGTGGCCTGACTTTCATTGCATTTCCATGCTTGATGACCAAACTTGTTGCATTGGTAACACCTTCCTATGAACCCACTAGATCCTCTTCCTTGACCTCCAAATCTACCTCTAAAGCCTGATCTACCTCCGCTAAATCCACCTCTCTGATCTATCCCTTGCTCTTGGACTTTGCTTGTATCTTCTTGGCCCTCATATGACTGCCTTGGATCGGAAAATGACCCTCTTCGTCTGGAACTACTGCCTCTGCCCCTATTTTGTTTGTCTTGCCTTCTCTTTAGTTTTTCTTCAGCCTTGATTGCCAATTGGTAGCATTCCTCTATCGTCCTTGGGTTTGTCAAACTTAACTCATCTTGGAGGTTAAATCTTAACCCATTGAGATATCTAGCCACTTTCTCCACATCATCCTCCATGTGACCTGCCCTTATACTCAGCTTATAGAACTCATCAGGATAGGCTTTGACATCCATATCTCTTTGTTTAAGATTTTGAAGTTTCTTGTATAGTTGAATTGCATAATCACCTGATAAGAACTTACCCTTGAGTTTGGCCACCATTTTGTCCCAAGAAACAATTTTTTATTTGCCTTTCTTCCTCCTTTCAGTTTGCTCATAATCCCACCAATGCAGGGCATGACCTTTCAATTTTGTTTTTTCCAACTTTACCCTTTGTTCCTCTGGTATATGTTCACATTCAAAATAATTATCAAGTGCTGCAATCCAATCCAAAATCTTTTCATCATTCAAGATCCCTCCATACATAGGTAAATCCATCTTTACCTTGTGACTATCTCCCTTGACTGCCTTCAGTAGCTTGGCCATCTTCTGATAATCAAGATCCAACTCTTCTTCTTGGGATCCTCCTAGAGGGCTCTCATTCTCACCCTCTTCCTCTTGGTCACTCACATCACCTATGACCATACCTCACAATATATCACCATGGATCTTGTAATGATTCTATCATTCATAAAAATAGTAAATCGCATTCACTATATACATCAACATTTAGAATAGAATATAGCAACTGGAAGCACAAACATGAGAGGGAATGAACTGATACTAAAAACTCTAGGAATTCATTGAGATAAAAACATAGGCCTTTCAACACTTCTGTATTAAATTATATATAGCTATCAAATACACCTTCTAAATAATAGAATCCAAGTGTAATAAAATAGTTTGGACTTGTCTTTGAATTTACATAGTTTATATAAATAATTAAAAACTTTGCATTAGCTCATCAAACTAACTTTATGCTCTAATTAAAATCAAACAGAAATATGTAAAACTGCTGCAAAGATTCTGGTTTGTTTGTTGGAACTGCTACAAGATATTTGGACCGTTGCTCAGAAATTGGTGCACAGTTACATGGAATAAGGCCTGCTACTTATCTTCCAGAAGGTAGGTGTATCTTTGTTCCATATTTAATAATGCTAGCCCATCGAGAAGCACTTGGGAAATTATAAGCTATCATTGCACTAGTTGAAAACTCTAGGTCATTATATTGAACATATGAAAATGGAGGCAAGTAGTGCACTAATAATTTGAACTCAGTTAAGAGATCAAAGTCATCTTTCAACTTATCTACTATAGACCGCCCCTTCAGTGATTTGCTGAAATCTTCAAATTTGGAGTCTTCACTTATGCATTTGGCTAGTAATTCCAAATATTGATTTTGAGGAATCAAATACTGACGATCATCCCAAAATCATGGCAAACCTTTCTTAAACAGATTAGTGAATCAAGCCTTGAAACCTACCACTTTCTTTAGAAGTTCATCTTCCTTATTTTGCACACTTTCCATTATTTGATGCTTTCCAATAAGTCTCTAGGCATCCAATATAATAGCTGACCTGTCATTTATCCCCAATGCTTGCAAACCTGCCCTGGAAGTAGCATTCATAGTATTGATAATTTGATTTGCAAGGTCTTTTAGCATATGGATGAGCTCTTCTCTTAAATCTCTACACCTCTGATTACTAGACACTTCTTGTTGGGCGGAAGAAGTAGCCCAGGCTTCTTGTAGTTAAATTCTTCATGTCTATGTCACATCTATAATCATGGCATTGTTTGGATTTGAAGTCTCATGTAGGGAACCCAAGGCTTCAAAAATGGTATCTTCTGTTGGCTCAAAAGCATCTAGTTTTTTTGCAAACAATCTAAGCTCTTTAATATTAGCAATTTGTAGAAGGACCTTATTGTGCCTAAGGCATTCCATTTTTAGAACTAATATTGATCATGGTTGCTTAATATCTTGGATGTACATGAAATCTAGATTTTCTACAGGAGACTAGAGTTGTGCCCATAATTCTCATTCTTAATGGTGTTGGAGATGCCATTCTACTTCCATACTCATATTCATTCAAAATTAGGTCATAGATATGCCCTTGACAAATCGAATTAGATATTTTTATTTGCATGACAAAGAGAATTAGATGACAGTCCTATAATTTTTTTTTGTGAAGTTCATAATTCTATCGCTGAAAAAGGAAATATGTAGATAGATTACAGAACTGGACCCTTTTGGCTAGGCTGGTACAAAAAAGGGTCGAACCAGAGACTAGTTAGGGAGGCCTGTATATGAAATTCAGGATTCTCCACTTGACACAACCAAAAAAAGATGGTTCAGTTTTAAATCATTGCCCTTCATAGGGAAACCAACATACATGATTCCAAGAATGACTGCAAGACATGAAATATAAGATTCTAAAACAAAAAAGACTAAAAAACCCTGACAAAGAAAAACTAGACTGTTAGCTTATAGCTGGGAAATCCTGGAGGAACCAGGGTTGGATCGCTCCCAAATTCAGGTAGAGGCTTGAAGGTGATGATGCATCCATGCTCCTCCTTATGCTCCAATTCCAATTCCACTCTCTTCCCTTGCGTCCACTCCTCATTCGGATCACTGCTCTAAGCGGTAGGATGAAGGTGCTCTTGCCCCTTGGCCTGAACTGGTGCCAGAGATGGGTGGGAGTATGTCGGTGAAGCCTATGGTGAAATGGGGTGGTGAGTGCCTAATCCATCTGCCAAGGTGTCCAGATGCGCCCTGGCCTGCTCAAGAGCAAAATTGAGATCGTGGGCCAAAGAAGTAGCCCAGGCTTCTTGTTGTTGCTGATCCAAGAGGGTCCATACCAAAATGTTTTTGAGTGCCCAATATGGGTTGACCACCCTGGGGGAATCTATAGATTCCTGTTGTATTGCCAAATAAGTAGCCTCACTGTTGTCAATCTCCTCACGAATGTGCATGGGGATGCTTGGGTCATAATCCACATAGAATTCCCAAGACTGATAATTGCTAGCTCTACCTCCTCGCCCCACGCTACCACAAACTACTCTTTGTCGCAGATGAGGTGCCATGACAGGCTCCAAAATGCCACAAGTTGTAACCTACACGAAATTGGCAGCTCCTGTTGCCAGCTCCACTTGAATCTGAAAGAGTATCCGCCATCCCCATGCTAAGCCTTGATCCATTGAAAAGGGGAGGCCCAAATCCAATGTAGAAGCCATTAAAGCATGTTGTCTGAAGGCACATTTACTCGCCATCGTCGCTAGTGCTGGAGGGGGGAAACAACAACCCATGTAGAAGTGAGGGGCATTAAAAATTGGAGTTAGATGGACTAGCGGGCCAATTGCCTGCGTACCTTGGCGTGCTACCATGCTACATGCTACCTGTCTCGAGATTGTGGTTGCCGGTTGCTGTGAGGAGGGGAGGGTCAGTTTCTGGCACAATTTTCTTACGAACACGTGCATCAGGGGATAATAGTCCTATGATTGTGGTGAATGCTTGGGTGAATTAACACCTCAAAAGACACTGTTTAAGACTTTAAACTCAGACCAACACCTATAGCCAACTAAAATCAGCAAACAGAGATGACATGTGAAATGTTTGACAATAGTCCTCACTCAAAAATTTGGTATTAAAAAGGGTGGAAAAATTAAGATTAGTGGGAGTGGTATTAAACAACAGTAAAAGTTTGTTTCTGCAGTAATTTAATAAGTATAACTAAGTATAACTAATATCCCTTGCTTCACTATTTCAAGCTAAGCATGAGAGCAGAATCATGGTTCTGAAGGAGAAGCTTCAGAGGATTCAGATGCTTTCTGGTGAAGACGTTGCCTCTTACCTTACAAAGGTTGAATTTGGTCATTATGCTTCAGAGGAGATTTCCAAAGATGGGTGGTATCTAGACAGTGGTGCCACATGCAATATGATAGGGGAGTGTGATCTATTTCAGCCACCTAGCTCAGTAGCTACTAGATGCTTGGTGAGGTGTGGGATCCACACAGAAGGAACAATTGGTAGAAGAGAGGGTTCAGTTGTATTTGAGTTAGAGTCAGGATGGACTCTAGCCTTTCATCATGTTCAATATGTTCCTTGTCTGAGGTATAGGAGAAGAAGATATATAGACCAGTTAACTCTCAAAGGATCTTCGAGGCAAACATAATCATATATAGCACAGAATGCAAAGGGTTGGCACTTCAGGTTATGTAATAGAATTTACAATTGATAGTTAAATTGTATAACAAATTTTTTTATGATCTTTACTAACATTTATTAGAATTGTTGCATGTTTTACATCATTGGAATGACATATTAACTGTAACATTTTTGAAATTTTATTATGGTATGTGCACTTTGATATGATGTAATATGATTATGGTTTCGTTTCATATGTTGTAATATTAGATATATAACAGAAAAATAAATTATTGCATGAAATAAATAATAACTTTTCATTTTAAATATTTTTTTTGCAGAACACAGGTCTTCTAGAAGATCAAGATGATCCTCATGATATAGATCTAGAATATCTTGGTTCTAGTACAGATCACATGGCAAAGGATGATGATGATGCAGATACAGAAGACATTGAGGCTGATGACGATGACGACGACGACGACGACGACGATGACGATCATGATGATGATGATCACGATGGTGATGATGATGATGATGAGGCAGTTGCTGGTAGTAGCCAATGACATTCATGATCATATAGACTGCATCATGGATCATTGCCGATATATCGTTATGATGCCTCTTTTCATGGTTACTATCATATGTATCATTTTCACGGCCTACAATACCATATTATTGAGTTGTATCATTTTGAAATGTATCATTTTGACTTATATCATTTGGACATGTATCATCTTGACTTGTATAATTTTGAGTTACATAACTTATCATTTTCACTTATATCATTTGTACATGTATCATTTTGACATGTTATTGATCTACTAGAATATGACTTTCACTTGTTTTAGTTATATATGATGATGATCTTATCAGTATTGACTCATCAATTTATATATATTGAAAGTGGTCGATGATTTTTGGATGGATATTTATTACATATGATGATTTTAATTTACTGCATAGGATGGATGTTGTCAAATTTAATTAAATTATAGATATTTGACTCACTTGTTTTAATTACAGATGATGATCATGTTATAATTGTAGACACTTAAAAATGTCCTCATGTCGCAAATGTGACAGGACAATTTCCCCTTTACATTCCATAATTGAACTAATTCAATTTCATCCTTTTTAATTCATATTTCTTCTATAATTAAATAATTGATCTTAATTGATTATTTAATTATTCATTTTCCTAATGTCCCCTTTACTTGATTTATTCAAACAAATAAATCAAATCCCATCAAAAATCCCTTTTCACATGTCCCCTTCCTCAAATGAATTAAATAAACTAATTAAGTTTATTTAATTTAAACATCCTCCAGCTCATCATATTTGTGAATTTTAAATTCACTTTTGTCTTCAAGTGGTTAGGAAACCCTAACTCATCCCAGCCCTTGATTTGGCCTCCAATTCAACTTCTAATCTGAGCCCTCCATTCAAATTCCCTCTATAAAATCACTTATTCAGCTTCATTTTGCCGCCTAATGGCTTTTAGTTCATTTTTCATCTCTCATAGCTTGTAACTCTCCAATATCTTGCTGTCCACACTCATGAGCTTCTCATGGTGTTGCATCTATTTGCAAATTTGAGAACAAAAATGCAAGATTGAGGAGGACAATAGAAGTTAGTCAATGTTAGCTTAGATTTTAGTTGTTTTGTGTGCTTGTTTGATGTATTTCTAGGCTAGATTGCTTTCTATTGCAGTTATGGTTTGTTGTATTTCATTTCTGCATGCTTGAAAATCTGAAACCCTAACCCACAATAATAATTATCTTGTTATTTTATATATACTGGATATTGTTGTAGATTTTATTTTGATGGAGATTTAATAAGTATAATGATGTTGTTAATTTGTATGGATGTCCATTTCCCTAAAAATTCTTTATAAATGTTATCCTATAAAATATTTCAAATGCTTCAGGGGTCTTTAGGTGGATGGAGTGTAGATCAGTGAGTTAGAGAGTATTATGTCAAATAGGTTTGTGAGCTTGTCTCGCAAAGAGGATAGAATAAGATGGAGCTGCTCAAAAATTGGGGAGTATCAGGTTAAGCTAGGCTATAAGGTGAAAGATGGGGTGGTTAGAAAGCAAGATTGGCCCACTCACCTTTTTTTGGAACAAAGATGCAAAAATGGAAGTAAAGCTAGATGCAACAAGCGACGTTATATCGGAAGCAAAATTGGAAGCAAATCTGGAAGCAAAACTGGAAGCAAAATTGGAAGCAAAACTGGAAGCAACACAAGAAGCAAAACTAGAAGAAAAATGAGAAGACAAACTAGAAGCAACAAAGGACATCATAACGTAAGCAAAACTAGAAGCAACAAAGGATGTCATAATGGAAGCAAAACTTTGCGTCAATTAGGAAGCCAAAAAAGAAGCTATTTTCAACGCCATACTAGAAGCAAAACAGGAAGCATGACTGAGAGCAAAACTAGAAGAAAAAATGGGAGTAGACATGGAAGCAAAACTGGAAGCCAAATTGGGTGCTAATCTATTTCTAACATTAAATTGCTCATCCTTCTCGGCGCTATTCCAAGTGCTAAAGGAGGCGCTATTGCTTGCACTATTTTTTTGGCGCAAAATCTGATGTTAAATCCGGTGCAAAATCTAGCGCAAAATCCAGCACTGAAGAGAACATGTAGTTTGGCACCAAGTTTTGCACTGGCAGAAGTGTCCAATTCATGAACTCAAATGCACTAAATTATGGTGCTATTTTAGGTGCTAATTGCGTATTTTGTTGTAGTGTACTATCCCTAATGTGGATGATCAGTAGTAACATTCTAGTAATTATGAAGAAAGAGAGAAGGATCCAAGATGAACTGGATTTGCTTAATCATCTCAGAAATAGACAAAGGGAAGTGTAGGCCTTGCTTGATCAACAACAAGCTCAACTTGCCCAGCATGCCTAACAAAACCAAAATGCACAGTAGCGTGCACATCAACATCAATTTAATCAGCAGAATAACCAAATACAACAATAACGTCATATGGGATAGCAGGGCGTAAATCAAGCCCCTGTTCACAACATCAACATGTAACCACCACAGAATCAAGTTAACCAACAACATGGAAACATTCAACACGTTGGGCATGCTCAGCGAAGACAAGCATAGAGGTTTATTGCACAGAGGCAGCCATTAGGAGCTGAAAGGTACAAGCAACTCGATTTCATTGGTATTCCTAATTTTCCTAATCCCATTCCAACTGAGATTAGAAGGAAGGTTCCAAGATTTCAGGTCAATAATGTTGTCAATGGTGTGGAACACCTGAGACATTTTATTAGTGTCACTGATGAGTATGAGATTGAAGATGAAGATGTGATGATGAAGTTGTTCATGTACTCATTGGAAGAAAGTGCAAAACAATGGTATAAGGTTCTCCCTGACAACATTGATTCCTGGGAGGAGTTCATGAGAGTTTTCAAACTGCAGTATGGGGATAGGATTAACCCCAAGTTTGCCACCCATGAGCTCACAACCATCAAAAAGGCCATCAATGAGACAATAGTTGATTTCAACAGCCACTTCATCATGATTATGAGAAAGGTACCTCCTCACACGAGACCTAATGAATCAATGTGTTTAGTTTTATATTGTGGTGCATTTGATTCAAAGCTTGGTTATTGTTTGAGGGACAAGAGTCCACAAACATTAAGAGAAGCATATGCTACAGCTATAAATATTGAGAGTAATATGAGAACTTCATGCAAGCATATTAAAAGAGTTGATGTGAAATTACCCCAGCTAGACAAGGTTATTTTCAATAAACCCCTCACTACTGATGATAAGTTAGACAAAGTTATAGGGTAGTGAAGGATCTGACTTATAAGGTTACCAGAAATGATAAAGGGTTGCCACCTCAGGGTGTTCTAACACATTTTAATGACGGACAGAGGCTTCATAATAGGCCTTATAATACTAATTGGTCTAAGAGACCACAACAGAATGATAGGTAGGCTGCTCCCAGGCATGCGAGTTTTAAACAACCTGAAAGAGACACCCCTAATCCTTTGAGAAAGGATTAAGTTAATTTCCAAGATGATTCTTTGTGGTTCCAGGCTTGTCTTCTTCCCCATGACCCATCAAATTGTGAGGTGGCTCATTCATTGAGCAAAGAAGAATTCCCAAATGAGGAAGGTGCAGCCAAGTACTATGAAGAAGAGATAAATTAGTTTGATGCAAATGAGTATGAACATATGGATTAGGACGCTAATTGTGATAATAATGAGGATGGTCATATTTTTCAATATGATTCTGATGAAGGTCCGAAAAAATATCAATTACCAACCCATAATTTTGGGCATCTAAGGGACCTTATGAAGAAAAATATCAGTAGTCCAAGCCCTCGAAAGAGGATACAAAAGTATTAACTGATGCTACTATCTTGCAAGTCCAAGGAGGCTATTAGCTGAGAAATAGAGATGTCCCAGTTTAAAGCGTCCCTGCCAAGGAATTGAAACAATAAAAATCTGATGAGCAAAGGGACAAAGGTAAAGGGAACATGGAGCAAAAGAAGAATAGTGCTCTCAAGAAAAATGTTCAAGAAAAGGAAAAGTCTCCCACGCTGCTCCCAGTAGAAAAATAGAGGTATGTGCAAAAGAATCCAACATTGACCCAGCCTCTAGTCACTATGCCTATTTTGGGGGTCAATTACCCAAAAGGTGGTTATAAGCGTGATTAGCCCCAAACACTAAAGGAGCCAGAAAAGGAAAAGACAAAGGAAGAAGGTAAGGATATTTCATCAAACCAAGTAATACCTTACATTCCTTCTGCAAATGGCATAACTATTTCATGTGACACTCCCTTGCCCAATTATCTCCCTATTTACATGGCATAAGTTTTTAGCCAAATTAGAATTTAAGTGCCAATAGTGGAATTGCTCAGAATCCCTAAACACAGAGATAGGGCAAAGTCTCTTATTACTACTGTTGATGCACAAAAACAACCTATTGTTGTTCCCAGCAGTAATGATGAGGGTGTAGGGGTATGTGCAGGATCATCGCGGGCCAAACAGTGGCAATGGAAAAAAAATTACATCTTTACTTAGCTAAATTCATGAATTGGCCAACTTTGACTTTCATAGGCATGTTAAAAATATCCATTTTCTAGAAATAGATATCCATTTCCTGGAGCTATACAAATGGTTCTTTTTATTCTTTTCATTGGTTTATGCTTAGAACTTACAATTCAACTTGCAAATTTCTATTGTTACATGGTTAACATCTTTTCAATATGTTGGTGCTCCCAACTAATTGTCTGAGTTCCACTAAAAAGTAGCCATCTTTTATCCACAGGGACCTCAGGTTAGTGGCCAATGAACAGGAGACTGACTCTTTGTCTCCTCTGCACTTCAGCCTCTGCAGGACCTAGGGGGTATTCCCTTACTCAACACCCTTATAATAAACCCTAACTTTAACTGGGTATTGATATTTAAGCAGATTATGTTTTGTCTTATGTAGACTGAAACTGTGTGATAGTTATAAAGGGGCTCGCTTTGGGCTTTTGTTCATTATTAGGTCAGAGAACATAGAACTACATCCTACTCCTACAAACTAACAAGTTGGTTCTAATTTTTGTTCTTAAATATATATGTGATTGTTTGATTGTGGGTACTTTGTGAAAATAAGCCCAACTTTGACCGGTGCCAATCCTAGGGTTAGGAGTCAACTTCTCACAAATGCAGAGCTATTCTTTTAAGCATCAAGCTCATACAGATTAAGAGGATATTAAATGTTCTATGTCTTATAGAAAACTATCCAATGATGGGTATTTCTGTTGATTCTTCTTACTAATATCCCTTCTATCACACAACCTTCCCCATATCTGATTTAGAGTATTTTTAATCCAATCCTCAATTAGAAACAAAAAACTAGATATACAATACAACAGATGTGTATTCAAGAACTTAGAAACCCTTAGTATCTTTGTCCAAGAGAAGAATGTAGATAACACATGAGACAATCAATAGAAATACGTGCAAATAGCATTTCTCATATAAATTCAATCTGAACTGATAAAATGCTTAAAGAAAACATGCATTCAACATCACAAGAAAATAAACTCAGAACTCAGAATTAGGCCACCCTCCAAAACTGCTCTATAATTTCATTAGCAAAATGCCCAAATCACCAACAACCTTACAAAATGAGGCTACTAGTTCTTTTATAGACACAAGAACATGGTGATCAACATTCAATACATCTGGTTGGTTAGATGAGTTTTATATCACAAAGCACCGCTCAAGGGCGTTGGAACATTAATTAGATAATGCATGGAGAAAAGACAAAAATAAATTTCTCAAGAGGAGTACAATTGATTGGAGGAGCCCGGCCACATAAATGAAGAGGAGAAGGTAGTTGCTCATTCATCTCAAGCACATTTACCCATACTTCTCCATGCAGTTGACATATGACTTCTCTAATGGCCATTGGAATGAGATCAATTTTGATATTTTATCATTATGCCCTGTGTACCTTGCATCCATCAGGATCTTTGCTTCCTTACAGAATAGTTCAAAATTTATTTCCAACACATGAAGTTTGTCCAAAGTTGAACACAAAATTTTCAAGCTAGGATCTCCATTGGTACAACAGGTAGATATTAACTAGCTAACAATGTCATCAAAGTCATCTCTCCACTTATCAAGGCCTTTCACCTACCCATTAGCCTCCAATATGCTTGGTATTATTTTCTTATCTATCTTTTCAATAAACTATTTCTTCTCACCCAACACCTTATCTAGCTTTAATTGGAAATCTATAACCTCCTCAAGTATTAACAGCATGCCAAGTGTCAGCTTCATCTCTGGTGGCGCCTCAGGTCATAGAAACACAAACAATCACCTGGGAACACCAACACAACCAATCGACAAAGTTGCATCTCTTTAAAATTTGAACCTCTCTCTCTCTCTCTCTCTCCTCCATCTCCACCCTCTCTTCCTCTTCATCCCTATTTGTCTCCCTTATCGACAAAGCAAATAGAAACAAGAAAACTAGGACATGCAAAGAGGGATGAGGATATAAATTAGGAGGATGAAATGGAAACAAGATAAACCTAAAGTTCATTGGATGGGAAGAATGATGAGAGGAGAGGTGGAAAATAGTAAAATAGGGAAAAATTGGTGGGATCTAAAGGGAAATTGGAAAGGAAAAGGAAAACTAGGAAAGCTAGGAAAAGGATTTAACTAGGAGGTAGATAGGTTAGAGAGAGAGGGGAGGGGATATTGAGAGATATAGATAGAAAGGGAGAGATAGAGAGAGATTAGAAGATAGAGAGGGAGAGACAGATAGATAACATTAGAGAGAAAGAGAGGGAGAGAGGTAGAGATAGAGATAGAGATAGATATAGAGGGGTAGAGATAGAGAGACAAGATATAAAGATGGAGAGATAGAGAGATATAGATACAGAGGGTAGAGATAGAAAGAGAGGGTTGAGAGATAGAGATAGAGAGAGATAGAGAAGGATAGAGACAAAGAGAGAGAGCTAGAGAGAGAGAGTTCTCTAATGCACAGATGAACTCTCTCTACAATATTTCTCTCATTCTCCAATTTCCAAAAACATATGCTTTAAACTCACGTTACAACTCCCTTTTAGAGAATTTTGTGAACATCAAGTTTCTTCTGTACCCTAGAAGAATTTCTGCACACACTGGAAGTTAATATGGCCACTATTCAGTTTAAATTCTAAATTTGAAGTGCTCATTGTTAGTGTACACTACCATGGTTGTGGTCCTGACCAACTCACTACTACAATTGTGGTCCTGTCCACTTGTGGTTTGCAATCAGTTTCTATTAATAAACCTATCTTGGTACCTGGATTCATTTTACGATTCTAGTTTTTGCTTCTCATGAATTTTCCAGATTCACTATGGATCAAGTGTGAAAACATTTTCCATATCCTCATCTCAAGTAACATAAATAAAAATGCTATTAGATCTGTCAATGGGGTAAGAAACTCCTAAGTATTGTTAGTGTTGATACTTATATATTTCTCTGTATTATGGTAGAGTGTATGAAGTCAACTAAGAGCTTCCTTCAAATTATATGGAAATAATGAGCATAAATGGCATCAATCAACAAATAAAGGTTTGCAATTGAAGGTTTGTTTGGAGTCTTGGACTCACCGTATTTATTTCAATAAAAGTGTATGTTGATCTAAAGGAAATGTTGTTGTTTGTTAAAATTGTAGTAATAAATCAGGTCTTCTTTGCATTTAAGGTTCGGGGAAACAATTTATAAGGTAGTGGAATCTAATGTTTATGATAAAAATCAATTGGTAGTGAAAACAAAACGGATATCCGTTTCTGGAAAATGAATATCCATTTTTGGGAAATTAATATCATGATGTTATGTGGAGACTAATCAGACTTGGAGGTTAAAGTTTCCCCTTTTATCGGTGTAGTTTCCCCCCAAATTGTTTAACGGGGGTTTGGGGGCAGTGCCCCCAAGACGGGGTCAAGGGGCAACACCCCTGGTGCACTCCCTGTCACAATACAAGGCGGGGTCGAGGGGTAGCGCCCCCGAAACCTTAAACAATTTTTTATTATTTTATAAAGGCGTCAGGAGTTATTTTTCTATTGGCCGACATAAAAAAACCCTATTTTTGTAACCGACATAAGTCTTGATAAAAATGGCTAAGGGTTAGGGTTTCCATTGATATCGTATTGTAGCATTTGCAGCAGTATTGAGTTGCAAGGATTATTGGTTGTAATTGGTTCGATTGCTGGATAATAATATTGGACTCTTTGATGGTGGATGTAGCCTGAGTTTGGGTGAACCATGTTAAAAATTATCTCTCGCTATTATTATTTATGTGTATTTTTCATTCCTTTCTTTAATCTTTATTTGCATTTAATTGATATCTTCTGCATGCAATTCCTAACATATCCATTTTGTTTTCACTACCAATTGATTTTTATCATAAACAAAATGGATATCCGTTCTTAATGGATATCTATTAGTAACGGATATCTATTTTGCTTTGGTTTTGCCTTGTATTTAGGCTCAAGACTGTCATAGTTGACTTTCCCTGAATTCTAACGTGTTTACTAGTTTCACTCTCTTTTTCGAACTTCACCCTTTGTGCTGACGACTTTTTTTATGAAAATTTGATAAAACGAAAAGGGTTTATAGAAGAAATTGTCAGCTTTCTGAAAATATAAGATTTGTTTGGTTATCATTTTATTAAATAATTATTAATAATTTTCTATATAGTGTGTGTCTAAAATCTTAATGGACACACCGATTGAAAAACATCCGTAACTTTCAAACCGTTTCACCTTTTTAAGATCCGAAAGCTGCATCACACTCTATGCTTTTCTAGCTATAGGTTAAAAAAAATTGAATTCTGATTTTTTTTTATCGCGTTAGGTTGGCTGGAAAATTAATTTTTAGTTTTTAAAAAAAGTCATAGTAAAAAAATCATAACTAATTATTTTATTGAAAAAATTTCAAAAAAATATGCATCACATCTGGGCATGAGTCCTCTACTTATTTTGAAAGTTTCAGAAAAAATATTTTTTTTGCTCATAGTTAGGTTGGCTGGAATGACACCCACTTTTTATTTTTTTTCTGAAAAATTTAATAGTTATTCATTGAAATATTCATTCTTCACTAAGTAAATTTAGTTCTAAAAAAATAGTAGCCCATAAACTAGACTCAATTCTCTACAAATTTTGTTCTTACATCTTTTTCAAATTGTGTAGATAATCCATTCAAATTTTCACATGAACTTGATTAAGTCTGATTTTTTGTACTTTCATTGCCACTTAGAGGTATAATTTGGCCCATCATGATCCTGCACATACCGGTAGGTCATGAGGAAACAATAGAGGTTTATTTAGGGTCTTCCATGGTTAATAGCAAGATGGGAGTTGACCCCTTTTACACCACTTTGATTATAAATGGATGGCTATTACACAACTGTATGCTCAATTCTGGGGCATCCAACAATGTCATGCCGCTGGAAATTATGAATGAGTTGGGATTGAAAGTGTCCAAATCTTTTGGCAAGTTCTTTTCCATGGATTCTAGGGAAGTCAATGTCATAGGCTTGGTCATGGATGTTGAGGTCAAACTCATGGCCTACCCAGACAAATCCTTCCTCATGGACATAATTATTCTAGATTGCTTAGCCAAGTAGGGCATGTTGTTATCTAGGAAGTGGTTTGCTTCTATGGGTGGTAGTATCCAAATGGACATGTCATATGCTACCATTCCTGTCCAAGGCTTGGAAGTAAAATTATACAGGGAGAAGAAGGTATAAGATTTGAACATTGAAGATAGATATAAAATAGAGGATGATCATGCAAATTTCTTTGATACTGAAATTGACCATTTTATGGCATATAATAGTGATGATGATCCTTGCCTGAATGTTTCACCTTCCAATCCTGTTATTTCTAGTTCTGAAGCATCTAATTTGTGGATGCTATATTTGATGGTGCATGCTCAAAAGAAGGTGAGCAGTTTGGTATGTTTTTCAAGCTTGATTTTTAGTGCACTAAAAACATAGTTGAGTATGAGGCACTGTTGTTGGGTTTAAATATTGCTCACAAGCATAAAATCAAGTGTTTGAAGATTTATGGCGATGCAGAATTAGTGGTGTAGCAAATAAGAAAAAACATTTTCTACCAAGGACAAAAGGTTAAGAGGATACAGGAATGTTGTATGGGATATCATGGAGCTGTATGATGCAATTGGCATCGAATGGGTTGATAGAACCAGAAATGAAAAGGTAGACTCACTAGCTGTAGCTGCGTCTAAAATTGATCCCAGATTAGATTCTCCTTATGACCATCAAGTTGTTGAAGTACTTACACGGCTGACCATCCCAGATAATGTATACAGTTGGCAATTCTTCGATGATAGTAGTCATATTTTTAGCTTTCTGAACTGTATGGATGAATTTAAAAGTCAAGTAATTGACTAGAAACTAATGGTTGAAATGGAAAATGGCAAGGAAATGTTGTTTGGCATCAAAGTGGTATAGTTGAAGACCAATAACATTCCCAAGGGACTGGTAGCACTGGAGAGGATGTTTGACAGCGTTGACCGCTAGAAGAGCAATGGTAAACCAATTCAAGAAGACAGTGTAGAAGGTGTTAACCTTGGAACCAAGGAAGCACCAAAGATGATTTACATAGGCAAGAAACTAAAGCCTCATAAAAAGCAAATGATGATTGCTTTATTGAGGAAATTTAGAAAGTGTTTTGCATGGTCGTATGATGATTTGAAAGCTTATAAGGAGGATTTTTTTCAGCATACTATTCCCCTTCAACCTGATGCAAAATAATTTAGGCAGAAACAAAGGCCTATAATCCCACCATAGCTCCCAAGATGCAATAGGAGTTACTAAAAATGAAAGAGGGAGGTATAATCAAGCCTATTAGGCACTCTAAGTGGGTATCTAATCTTGTCCTAGTCAGAAAGAAAAATGGGGAGATTAGACTATGCGTTGACTTTAGAAATCTAAACATTAAATCCCTCAAGGATAACTATCCTCTTCCAAGCATGGATAATTTATTCTAGAGGGTGGTTGGTTTAGAACTAATGTCAATGATGGATGGATTTTTAGGGTATAACTAGGTGCTGGTCACGGAGTCTGAACAACACAAAACAACATTCACCACTCCTAGGGGTACGCATGTATATCTAAGAATGCCATTTGGTTTAAAAAATGCAGGATCTACATTTCAAAGAGCAATGGATGTGGCCTTTGCTGGCCTCATTGATGAGATCATGGCTATTTACCAGGATGATCTGACTGCATTTTCAAAGGATAGAAATGATCATTGCAAACATTTGCAATTGATTTTTGAGAGGTGTTTAGAGTATGGGATCTCTTTAAATCCCAAAAAATGTCAATTTGGAGTTGAAGTAGGAAAGCTTTTGGGACACATTGTGTCAAAGGAGGGGGTTAGAATTGATCCAGACAGGGTTAAGGCCATTGAGCTTATCTCCCAACCTAAAACCATCAAAGTTATTCAGTCCTTCCTCGATCAAATCAAATTTGTAAGGAGATTCATCGCTAACTTTGCTGAGAAGACAAAATCCATCTCCAAGATGCTTAAGAAGGGACAATCCGTCACATGGGACAAGGAATCAACTAAAGCTTTCCTTGACATAAAGGAGGCTCTAAAAAATGTGCCAGTGCTGGTAAGTCCAGACTATTCCAAGCCTTTCTAGCTCTTTTCCTTTGCTTCATTTTACACTGTTGTTGTTGTGTTGCTACAAAATAATGAAGATGGATATGAGCAACCCATAGGATTTTTTAGTAAATCTTTACAGGTTGCTGATTTAAATTACTCCATTATGGAGAAGTGCACCTATGCATTGGTTAAGGCTACAAAAAAATTTAGACCCTATTTCACAGGGGCCAAGATTATTGCATATGTTCCACACACAACAGTGAAAGATATATTCATGCACATGAGGTTTTAGGTAAAAGGTGTAGATGGATTAAAAGAATCCAAGAATATGATATGGACATACAAGTCACCAAATTGGTAAGAGGTCAAGGCTTAGCCAAGATGATTGCAAATTCAAATCTTGAAGCAGTAGAAGTAAATGAAATTAAGAAAGATGATGTAGCTCCTCGTTGTTCATTGGTTGACAATCCACGATATAAAGATATTGTCTTTTACCTTGTTAACATGCATTGTCCTCTAGGCATGAGTGTCACACAACAGAGGACCCTTAAACTTTAGTCCCAGAGGTATTTCTTAATTAAAGGAGTATTAATGTGGAGAAACCATGAAGGGTTGTTGTTAAAGTGTCTGAACCAATAACAAACAGAGGTTGTTGTTAATGAATATCATCAAGGAATATGTGGTGGGCACTTCCATGCCAAAACCACAACACATAAAATCATCAGGGCGGGCTTTTGGTGGCCAAGTCTTTTCAAGGATGTTGCCAAGCAAATCAGAAAATGTGATGCTTGCCAACGTTTTTCTGGCAAGATGAAATTTGCTGGAGCATTACCTCTTATGCTAGTTGCAGTTGAAGCACCATTTCAACAATGGGGCATTGACTTCATAGGAGAAATTTAGGAGAAATCCAGCAATGGATTTAAGTGGATCCTTGTGGCCACTAATTATTTCACCAAGTGGGTTGAGGCTATCCCCACTCGCAATGCCACATCCAAGGTGGTAATTGATTTTCTTATGAGCAATATAATAACCAGATTTGGAGTGCCATCAAGAATTGTTACAGATAATGCCATGTGCTTCAAATCTTAGGATATTGCTAATATGTGTTCCAAATATGGAGTCAAGTTGATTCATTTGTCACCATATCATCCCCAGAGTAATGGACAAGCTCAGTCCAACAATAAGAGTCTCATGAAAATTATAAAGAGGATGCTTGATCAAAGTAAGAAAAGATGGGATGATAAACTAAAATATGCTCTATGGGCTGATAGGGTATCAAGAAATCCATTGGAAGGAGCCCATTTGAGCTGGTATATGGAGCAGAGGCAAAAAATCCAATGTCATTGGAATTGCCTGTATATCAGTTGCTACAACAAATTGGTGAGGATGGGGATGATGCTTTAACTCTGAGAATGTATAGTTGGCTAAGTTGGATGAGGCCAGAAGGCTGGCACATGATAAAAACTAATAGCAACAACAAAAGGCCGAATACTTGTTCAACAATAAAATAGTAAAGAGGAGCTTTCAGATTGGTGACTTGGTTCTCCTATGGAATGCAAGCGCAGAAGACAAGGGTAAGCATGGCAAGTTTGAGCCTTTGAGGCTGGGCCCTTACCAGATTGATGAAAAACCTGGACAATATTACATCAAAAATATGGAGGGAGAATTTTCTGGAGCTTCCCATTCATGGACAACATCTGAAGCTTTACTTTTTATGAGTAAGTGCTTCCCCTAAATTTTGAAAACAATCAATAGCATTCGGTGCTCTAACATTTATGACTATATTTTTCCTTGTATATATGTTGTGGCTGTAAATACATTTGTGTGTTGTTTCCCTTGTGTGTTTTTGTTGTGTTTTGTGCCTTTTTGGTCTGCTCAGAGACCTGAATCCTCGTTGTGGCACTGCTTGTCACACATCCCCAACCAGAGCCAATGTTGGCACCTGCAAAAATTATTTTCACATTGTGCCATGTTTTCTCCCAAAATCTAAAATTCTTCTGCAAATTTCTTAGCAAAGGTCACAATTGAATAGAGAATTGAATTCTGAGAAACTTTGCCTTTTGAACCATCTCAAAATTCCTTGAAATGAAAAAGTTATGCTTATTCAAAGTTTTGTCTTCATGTTTTTTGCTTTGGTCCAAAAATGGTTTAGTATAAGTCCCCTTTTCGTTCCCCTTTCTTCCCTTAGAAAAAATCATCATACTCTACCTTTGGTTGGCAAATCAGCATTTTTTCGAACTTGCTAACTTTTAGGAGTTCGTGGGTTTGTTGGTTCGCCAACAAGGCGACATTAGTAGCTAAAGAGGAGTCATGCCAAAAAGAAAGAAATAAAAAAAGTCTAAGTAAGCAGCTAGGGAAGGAAATTGTCATTTATCGGCAAATCGGCAAAAGTCCGAACTAGTGAACTAGTTCAGAGTTTCTCAAGTTTGCCGATTCGCCAACAAGGTGATAAAGGACAAAAAAGGAAAAGCCTTTGAGTACGTGGCAAAGGAAAAGGATGAAGGCTTTTGTCAGCAAATGTTGTAGTTAGCGAACTTGTTAGTTCGCCGATGGTGGGTTTTGCCGACGACAAATTCACCGATAGAGGATGAAAGCATCAGAGGCCGAGGGGGTGAAATTTACTAAGGCAAATGAGGGGTCTTGGTTGGTGAACCTCTTGGTTCACAAACCTTTGGTTTTGCTGACAAGGAGTTCGCCAACGCGAACTTTCCCTGACAGCAAAGGAGGCGACGTGGCCAGGTTCTCCATAAGCATAGTTTGTCGATAATAAAGGGAACCGAGTCAAGGTAAAGATGAAGGCAAGAAAATGGTGATTCGACAAATTTCAAGTTTTTCGATAGGGAAAAGTGACTATGGGAAAAGGTGATGAAGGAATATTGTTGGGAAATCAGCAAAGTCTCAAACCATTATAAAAATTTGGTTTTTTTCAAGTTTGCCGACAAGGGATTTTGCCGACAAAGAAGAAACATGGCACCAGGGGGAAAGTTCTAAAAAGAACAAACTTGCCGATAAGGCAATAATGAAATAGTGTAGCTCCCAAAAGAGAGGTTCGGCAAGTGACAGATTTGCCGATAAAGGCAAAATGCAGAAAATTGACCAAGGCAAAGTGTTTGGTCGGGGAATCGGCAAAAAGTTGAACTAGTAAAAAGTTCATAATTGGGTAGGTTTGTTGATAAGGAGTTCAGCCGATAGCCTTTTCGCCAAAAAGGTGATAAGATAAGGGCATAGGAAGCTTAAGTGTTTGGTTTGGCAAATGACATTTTTGCTAATAAAGAAGAAGTAGCTACAAGGCCCTTGGTTCGAAGAAAACAAAATTTGTCGATAGAAGGAAAAACGGAAAGGCATAAAGACTATTGGTGAATTGGGGGGAAACCAAACTTTTCAAAAGTTTGGGTTTTTCTTATTTCGTCAATAAGGTGATAGGATGGAGCCAAAAGAGGGAAAAGTCAAAGTTCGTGTTTCTTCTTTTTTTCTGATAAAGCATGAAAGATGCGCCCAAGGAAGAAATTTGAGAAAATGCAGATTCACTGATAAGGACGAAAAGGTAAGGAATGAGGGGCTTGGTTTGATAATTTCAAGTTTTGTTGATAAGGCAAATATGACCAAAGGATAAGGCCAAGTTCATGTTTCTTCTTTTTTCTGATAAGGAAAATATGTCTAAGAATATGGAAAAGCAAAGTTCGGTAAAATTTATTGTTGCCGACAAAGGTAAAGATTGATAAAGAGGAAAATATAAAGCTAAGGGTGCCTTTGTTAGGGAATTAGCTGAAAGCCAAACTGATAAAATAGTTCAAAATTTTGGCAGTTCACCAATAGGATTTTTCATCGACAGTGAAGAAAAAGATGGAAAGGTTTGGCAAAGGGCAACTTTACTGATATAAGGCAAAAGGGGCCTACAAGGACTTGGTTCTAAAAAGTGTAATTTTGCCAATAATGGGAAAAACATAAAGCAAAGGAAAGTTTGAAAAATGGCAAGTTTGTCGATAAGGTGGAAAAAATGAAGAAAAAGGCAAAGTTAGAAAAAGAAAAGATTGCCGATAAAGGGTAAAGATGCCCTAGCTTGGAAAATTCATATTTTGCCGACTAAAGGGCAGAGAAGCTCAGTTTTGAAAAAGGTAAGTTTGTCGATAGGGGCAAAAGGAAAGCAAAAGAGAAGTTCGGCAAAGGTGCAAGTTGCTGATAAAGCATGAAAAAGGTGCCAAGCAAGTAAAGTTTGAAAATCATAAGATTTACCGACAAAAGGCAAATAGCTTCCAAAGTTCTGAAAAGGTGGAATTCGCCGATAAGGCGAATAAAGAAGAATGAACCTACAAGGCATAGTTCTAAGAGGCCAACCTTTGCCGATAAAAGGATATAGTTTGGTGAAAGGCGAGTTTGGTGATAAGGGCAAACAAGGAGACCAAAGGAGATGGTTCGGTAGGTAAGGAAACTGCCGACAAGGGCCAAGTTCTGTAATGTTGAAATTTTCTGATGAGGCAAATACAGAGACTGAAGATGATTGGCCAATAAAATGAGAAAACACAGAAAGGTGCAATCAGTGGTCAGATGGCTTGAAATAGAAAATAAGGATGACACACTGGGAATGTTGTCAATACTTGAAATGGTTAATTCCCTGAATGCATGCCATGATTGTAGGGATACATAAACTGATTTGTACCTAGAATTTAATGAGCCTACAGAATAGTGTTGTGCAGATGGTTGGCGTAGTAAAACTCTTCAATGCATAAAGGACAAATATGAGAATTCAATGTTGCAGGTGGTGGGAAAGGATTAGAACCTTCCCTCTTTATTGCTCAGAGTATAATTGGAGTGCAAGCAATCTTTTTTTGATTTGTTTGTAGAGATGACAAAGCATGGGTTTGTTTCCCCAACGTGCAAATCTTCTGACAGATTGGGAGTTGAGTTTAATGTAGCATGGTGTGTACTCATTGATTGAGTGTAGTTCTGGGAATTGGTGCAATCAATTAGAATTGAATTGTTATATATACAGGGTTTTGATTTGGTATTAAGGGTTGTCATTCTGGCAATGTCTCAGTAGGGTTGTGAGCTCCAGGGGACAGATTAAGAAAGGATATTTTGTAGGCTTTGTTTATACATGAATCAATAATGAAGTATATATAATATAGTTCACAAATCTTTGTATCAGATTGTTGTTTTTCTCCAATGTTGTAGGTGTTTTTCCTAGTAAACTATAATCACAGTTACAGTTTGCTTTTGCCACATTTAGTTGTATGATTGTAAGCTCTGATTTGATGAATGTGAATTCTTAATCCATTTCCAAGCTTTGTGAATGGTCATTTTAGTATTACAGAGGGAAGAATATGGTATAGTGTGGGATTGTTAAGTATTTTTAGTAATCTGCTATTGATTTCTTTGCATTTGATTCATCAATTATATACTTCTACGTGATTGTTTTCATCTATTTCACATTAGACTTTGCAACCCAATGGATAGGTACCAGTCTGAGTATCCTTAGATCACCCATCTTCAAAATAAAATAATAAATCTTATCTTTAGAGGTAAAAATAATCTTTATGCATCCTCATTGGGTAGGATTGCACTTATCAGCTATATAGGGGTCATACAACAACTAGCTTTTCTTAGTTCAGTGACAGACTTGGGGCTAAGAGAGCAATCTGGGTTTGGTTGTTAATATTTTTAGTTGTTCATCTGGTTTGATTTTAATACCTACTCAAGTATAATACCCCTTGGAATATCCCTCCAAAGTTTAAGCTAAGCTCGAAGAGTAGAGGAGTTTACCCGTTCCCGTAGTTGGCCAAAATCACCCAAAACTTGTTGATAAACCTCTTCTTTTCACCTTGACAACAATCCCTAGCCTAGGTGATTTAGGAAAGTTTTAGAGTTTTGTGTTGCTATTATCCAACAAGTTGTTTGGTTGTTTGCCTCCCATGTGGACTTTTTGTCTTTAGTATTATTATGTCTATTTAATTTTTTAAAAGGCTCAATCTATTTGAAGTAGGGGTGATGCCATCTATATTTAACTAGATATTTTACGATGACATACTACCAATTTCTTATTCTATGGAGTGGGGACACTTGGCATGCATAGGTCCCCTCTGGAGTTATGAGAAATTGTTGCTCCATATGGTCAAGTACTTAGCATTTCATTATCTAGCTTTAAGGTTCCTACAGGAAAAATCTAGAGTCTTTTATATGCATTCTTTCAATTAGCATGATGTAGCAAAGCTCTATAAAAATTTGTCAATAATGGTGACTATCTACTTAAGTTACATGGCAAGTTTAAAAATTGCAGTCATGTGGGACAAAAGACGAAGACAAGGTTCTATTCTTATTCGAATATTATTTATATAAGAAATTCTATCCTTTTTTTGGGTGGGGGTGTGGGGTAGTTTGATTAAGAATTAAAAGGTTAACATTTTTATTAGGGAACTGAGAAATTGGTGCAGGAGCACCCTCGAAAATCTAAAAAATTCCTATGCAGGGGCACCTCGTAAATCTAAAAATTCCTCACATTTCAAGAAATGTTATGTAAAAGCTTTCGAGCCATGTTAAATGAATATAGGAACGTGTCATTAAGGATTAATGTGATGTAACCGAACTGTCTGTTTTAGAAACGGTGGTCGGTTGGTGGTTCACCTCCCACCACGTAATGTAACTGTTGGCATAGGTGTCATTCTCTAGCAAAAGTCTGTATCTATAAAAGAATGTGGACAGACCGAAAAGAAAGGGGGTAGAGGTAGATGTAAGTGAGAGACAGAGTGAAAAGAAACTGTTTGTACATTCTGAAATAGAAGGAATAGAAAGATTTCGTGTTTTCTGGTCTAATTGCAGTGGATCTCATTTGGGGTCATTCCACTGGAGGATTTCTCTGAAATCAGTGGAATGGCCCCCCCTGATTTGTTAATTCATTTTATGTTCAGTGTCCCGTGTTTTTTAAGTTTGGTTTCATTTCTGTAGAAATAAGTTGCGTCTGTGTGTTGTTTGGTTACATCGGTTACAGAGGAGGAATGGTGCATTTTGTGTATATACTGCATTTGCTTGGTGAATATGTTATGTATATCCTACATTTGTGTGAAAGTCTGACTATAGAAAGTTGAGAGAATTGAATGTGCGAAGTCATCGGCATAAGGATTACCATCAGTGAAAAGGAGAAGGGTGGCGCTGATAGACAAAAGTCTTGCCGACAATGGAGCGGATGCTAAGTCTATCGGCGTAACCGATAGCGTCGGCAGGAGATTTAAGGAGCTCGCCGACAGACAGAAGTCTCGCCGAAGGTGAAGGTTGAACCTCGGTGTTGAACCTCGCCGTTGAACCACCGAATTGAACCGGTTCATCGGTTCAATGGTTCACGGGTTCAAGGCCAAAGGATGTGTGTTAGAAGACATCGGCGCGAGTGACATTTGTGTTGCCGACAAAGAAGGGTTCAGCAGTGAACCATCTGATTTAACCTAGCCTTTGAACCTTCAGATTGAACCTGTTCATCGGTGTCACTGAATAGGCAGAAGAAGAAAGAAGAAGAAGAGAGAAGCAAGAAGCTGAAAGAAAGAGTGCTAGAAAGGAATTTTGCTGACTTCTGGTTGCAGGTGCAGATTCACTCGCTACAATGGGCAGATGAGAGATCTATCATGGAGCCATAGGAGATGGTTCAAGGGCCTGAGAAGAAGGTCCAGTTGGTGTCGCCAAAAGTCCTGGGGAGAGAGGCGAGAGAGGACTCCCAGGTGAGGGACAAAGGTGTTGGTGTAGCATGAAGGAGTGGATTTCAGTTGTTGCATTTCGGAGGCAGCCATTGATAGAAGGCACAGTCGAGGATGAAGAGAAATCAGCAGAGGCATCCAGTTAGCATTGAAGACATTGAGAAAGCCAAAAGACATTGCAGGCTTTTCACTGAGCATTTCCATGGGACATGGAAATTTTTTCAAGTCCAGGAGTATGGTGCAGGAGCACCCTCGAAAATCTAAAAAATTCCTATGCAGGGGCACCTCGTAAATCTAAAAATTCCTCACATTTCAAGAAATGTTATGTAAAAGCTTTCGAGCCATGTTAAATGAATATAGGAACGTGTCATTAAGGATTAATGTGATGTAACCGAACTGTCTGTTTTAGAAACGGTGGTCGGTTGGTGGTTCACCTCCCACCACGTAATGTAACTGTTGGCATAGGTGTCATTCTCTAGCAAAAGTCTGTATCTATAAAAGAATGTGGATAGACCGAAAAGAAAGGGGGTAGATGTAGATGTAAGTGAGAGACAGAGTGAAAAGAAACTGCTTGTACATTCTGAAATAGAAGGAATAGAAAGATTTGTGTTTTCTGGTCTAATTGCAGTGGATCTCGTTTGGGGTCATTCCACTGGAGGATTTCTCTGAAATCAGTGGAATGGCCCCCCCCGATTTGTTAATTCATTTTATGTTCAGTGTCCCATGTTTTTTAAGTTTGGTTTCATTTCTGTAGAAATAAGTTGCGTCTGTGTGTTGTTTGGTTACATCAGTTACAGAGGAGGAATGGTGCATTTTGTGTATATACTGCATTTGCTTGGTGAATATGTTATGTATAACCTACATTTGTGTGAAAGTCTGACTATAGAAAGATGAGAGAATTAAATGTGCGAAGTCATCGGCATAAGGATTACCATCGGCAAAAAGGAGAAGGGTGGCGTCGATAGACAAAAGTCTTGCCGACAATGGAGCAGGTGCTAAGTCTATCGGCGTAACCGATAGCGTCAGCAGGAGATTTAAGGAGCTCGCCGACAGACAGAAGTCTCACCAAAGGTGAAGGTTGAACCTCGCCGTTGAACCTCGCCGTTGAACCACCGAATTGAACCGGTTCATCGGTTCAATGGTTCACGGGTTCAAGGCCAAAGGATGTGTGTTAGAAGACATCGACGCGAGTGACATTTGTGTTGCTGACAAAGAAGGGTTCAGCAGTGAACCATCCGATTTAACCTAGCCTTTGAACCTTCAGATTGAACCTGTTCATCGGTGTGAGATGCAGAAACAGTGCCGATAACCTGTGGTCTTGCCAATTGGCAAAGAGAAGAAGCCACTCATCGGAGTGACTAAACTATCGGCGAAGGAGTTTTAGGGTTGGCCGACGGTGGACTGTCTTGCCGATAGGCAAGAGGGGGATTGTTTCGGTGAGACATTGGGAGAAGTCTTGCCGATATCTACTACAAAGGTCTTGTAGGTGCCGAAAGGGTGATTGAACCGGATTTTTATGCTTTATTCCGGGAAGGCTCTGCATCAGAAATACTTGTTCATATTCTGGGAAGAAATTTTTTGAAAGATGAACTAGAAAAAAATTGAAAGATGAACTATTCTGGACTATTGATTATGAAAGGTTCTTGATTCTACATTTGTTTCCAATAAAAATATCAAGAACCTTGAAGATTTAGTTATTATGCAAGTGGTGACTAGTAATGTCTAAACCTTACTTGTTCATTGTTAAGAATACATTTAAAATGATTACTAAATTGTTGATATGTTTGAGAATGGGGTTATCATGAATATAATTATTGGGTCTTAATGAAAGAATCTAGAAATGGTTTTCAAATGTCTAAGTATTGTTATTTATTCAAATGTATTATCTTTACTTGAATGCATTATTTTTATTTAGATGTTTTGTCATTAGTCAACTATGCATGGGCTGTATATTTATATGGCCAGTTGTGTGTGAAGTCGAGTGTATTGCTACTAGTCGACTCTAGTATTAGTTGGTCATGTTTGCTATTTGCTTTCCATTGATCGTGTTAATACATGGTAAGGTTGTTGGGTAGTGTGCATTGAAGCAAATAGAACAACAAAGGTGATCTACTAATCACAAAACAAACAATTACACAAAATCCTCAAATTGCCTTTTTAGAAGAAGAGACAGGGCATCTGTTATATAGAGTTTCAAAATACAAGTGACTGTTATGGCACACAACCATAATCACCAATAACCCAACTAAAATACTAAATGCATACAATGAAGTTAAGAAATGCAACTACAATATTAATGAGCCCAATGAGCATTATTGCAATTAGTCAAGCATTACTATTGCACGTTACATTATTATTGTCATTTTGCCCCATAATGACCATTGGGATGAACTTGAAGTAGATCTCTAAGTGTTTGGAATATTTCATAAGCTAAAGGCTTCGTGAAGATATATACCATCTAATCCTTTGTACTGCAATACACAATCTTGATCAATCCCTATTGAACCAACTCACTAATGAAGTGATGTTGAATCTCAATATGTTTGGTCCTGTTATGAAACACTAGATTCTTTGTCATTTTTATAGCACTCTTGTCATAATACAACAAAGTAGCTCCATTCTGTATTTGGTGTAAATCCTCCAATAGTCATCTCAACCACACTATCTGGGAAGCTACTAATGTTGCAACTTTGTACTCTGCCTCTATTGTAGAAAGTGATATAGTCGGTTGTTTCTTGGACTTCCAAGAGAATACTATAGAATGAAGACTAAAAGTGTAACCAGAAGTAGACTTTCAATCATCTATGGAACCTTCTCAATTTGAATCTGTATAGCCAATCAATTTACTATCCCCTGAATGCTGAAATCTGAGACCATAACTCAATGTCCCTTTGACATATCTAAGAATCCTCTTAGCTATACTCCAATCTATTGACTTAGGTTCTGACATGAACCTAGATACCAAACTTACTGCATATGTGATATTTGGTCAAGTAGTAGTTAAGTAGATCAAACTACCAACCAACTATTTGTATAGAGTGGGGTTCATTGGATCTGACACATCCAAGTTAGACAACTTAAATCCAACTTTAATGGGTGTTGCAACTAGTTTGGAACTCTTTGAATCTAAAATTTATGTAGGATATCTGAAGCATATTTTTTTTGAGACATGAATATTCCATCTTTGTTTTGTCATACTTCTATACCAAGAAAATAGTCAATTTGTCCCAAATCTGTCTCAAATTCAACAACCATAGTTGCTCTAAAATTTGCAACTAAAGTTGAATTGTTCCTAGTGTAGATAAGATCATCAACATAGAGAACTAAGATAAAAATATCCTTAATTGAAATGCTAATATAAGCATTTGGATCTGATTGACTCCTTAAAAAACCTTTTTGTTGTATGTATGAGTCTATCCTTGAATACCATGCTCTTGGTGCATGCTTAAGACCATACAAAGCCTTCTTTAATTTGTAAACATAATGTTCTTAACAAGTTATTTCAAAACATCTTGGTTGAGAAACATACACTTCCTCATCGATATATCCATTTAAAAAGGCACTCTTTACATCCATTTGATAAATTATCCAACTCTATTGAGCTACCAAAGCCAAAACCAATATGATAGTATGCATTCATGCTATAGGTGCAAATGCTTTAGTGTAATCAATACCTTCATGTTGAGTGTACCCTTTGGCTACCAATCTAGCCTTATGCTTATCAATGCTTCCATCAGATTTATACTTAGTTTTTTATACCCACCTTGTACCAACAATTTCCTTACCAAGAGGTAGCTGAACCAAATCCCATGTGTCATTCCTTTCAATTGTTTCTATCTCACTATTCATTTCTTCAACCCACTCTTCTTTTTCTTGAGCTTATTCAAATGTTTGTGGCTCATTACTTTCCATGATTTGAGTCATCAATGCATAATTCACTTTTGCTTATGATCTTGTTGTCATTTTCTCAAAATTTGAATCCAACATAAGAGTTTATGGATGATTTTTTGTCCTCTTTTGATATTTTTGATATTTTTGTGTTCTTTTACTAGAGGATTTAGGTTCATTTTCTTCTTCTACTTCAACTTCATCAATCATTATCTCTTTTCCCTTTGTTTCATTTTCCTTGGTATATTCTATTGCTTCATTAAATACCACATCTCTACTTATAGCAAGCTTCTTTCCTATTAGGTCATACAACCTATATGCTTTATTTTATGATCCATACCCAATAAAAATACATTTTAGGCCTTTATCATCTAGTTTGGACCTTTTATCCTTTGGTATGTGTGCATAAGCAACATATCCAAATACCCTCAAATGATCAACACTTGGCTTAATCCCAGACCATGCTTGTTCAAGAGTCATTCCCTTAACTACTTTTATAGGACTCATATTGAGAAGATATATTGTTGTGCATACTGCTTCTGCCCAAAAACTCTTATCCAAATTCTTCTCTTCCATCATACTCCTTGCTATTTCAATAATGGTCCTATTCTTTCTTTCAGCAACTTCATTTTGTTGTGGAGTGTAGGAAGTAGTGAAGTCTCTCTTGATTCTATGATTTCTACAAAAAATCTAGAAACTAATTTGATTTGTACTGACCTCCATTATTTGATCTTATCATTTTGATGTACTTACCACTTTGTTTTTCAACCAACCTCTTGAATTCTACAAATTTGTCAAATAGTTCTAATTTTGCAGCCAAACAATATACCCAAGTTTTTCTTGAGTAATCATCAATGAAGGTTAGAAAATATTTTGATTTATTCAAAGAAGGTGTTTCCATAGAACCACACATATCCGTATGGATTATATCAATATGTTGCTTAGCTCTACTAGATTTACCAATTGGAAAGCTAACTCTATGTGTTTTCCAACAATACATTCTTCACATACTTATTTTGTATTTTTAGTGAAAGGTAGACCTTCAACCATTTTTAATCTTTCAAGAGTAAAATTAACCCACTAAAACTAAGGTGGCCATATCTTTGATGCCAAATTCTACTTTATTAATTTCACTAGACCTTAATACTTGGTTTCCATGAGTGAAATACAAAGGAAACATCCTATCACCTTGTAACATCAAAAATTGCATACCCTTGCAATTTTACGTTACATTTGGTACTTACCTTGGTGCTTGCTTCCCTTGTGTATTTTTGAGTTTATTTTTGTTTCATTTTAGCTTTTTATGCTTAATTTTATGAAAACTCAATTTAATGCTTTATGTTTCTCTTAGCTTGGAGATGTTTCATAAAACCAAGAAGTAAATCACTCATACGCTAGCACTTAGCACAAATGTTTGTGTGTCACATTGGTGTCTCGCAAACATGAAATTGTAAGTGATCTATTTTTGGGACGCATTGAACATCTCCTAAGTGGAAGAGATTCTTGTAACACCTCTTCAACTTCGAATGACTCTTTCCTACCTTGCATGTTAATCTTCTTCCCTCTCAATCTCAAATTTTTGAATCAATCTGTGGCTATCTCACTCTCTCCTTGGGTTTTCTGGAAAATATTGAGGAATACTCTCTTGTGGCTTTCACTATGACAGTTATTGAAGATTTTTATGCTCCCTTGAGTTGCAACATCATCTTTGTTAGCCTTGTGAGATTTTTACTTGCATCTTGATCATTGTAAAGGCTCTCTTCTAGGGGTTTGAATTTGTTTGCCTTCATATTTTTGCCCTCAAGGAGTTACAACCTTCTCCATTGCCATTTGAGCCAGTAATATTATTTTTCTTATAGAGTTTGGTTATATTTTGCTTAGTTGTTCATTTAATAAGTTTATGGTGTAGACCGCGACTTCATTTCCTTTACATACACTAAGGTATTCTTCCATGTAGACTTTCTAGTTTTATTGTATTTGTCACTGTTGGTTATTTCTTAGACACACTTAAGAAGTAAGAGCACACACATTCCTTTTCATATTTCTATCTTTGTTGCTCGTGGAGGCTGAAAGACCAAGTAACGGGTTGACCTAAAGGCATGCTCCTTAGTAGCCCAATAATTTTTCCTTGTTCTTACCAACAAGTATCTTAAGAAGTAATATTCAACCACACAAAGGTTTTGTAAATGTTCCTTTTATTCTTTCATTATTCTTTCATTTCATAGGTTTTTAATTGAATATCTACATCATTTTTATATCTGGTATCACTTGGGGATTACTGGGTTAGTTTTATGTCTGTTGTTGTGTTGTGCAAGTAGTAAGAAAACATTAATCAAGAAATAAAGTTCTAAAACTATTAAAACAAAACTATTTTATTTGCAAGAAATAAAGTGATACAAATGATTTAATCTATCTATAGAAGATATGCAGCTAAATTAATTATACTTATTTTGTATTTTAATAAATATTGAATTGACTGATCAACTGCAAACAATTAAGTCTTATGAGAAGTATTCTTTTTCTTTTCTAAAAAATGTACTTTGCAAGATAACTAATGTTTAGAAAACAAAACTAATCTTCTACAGATAGCACTACAACAAGCAATAAAATTCCTTGGAAGACACACTGTTGTTGACTTCAAGTTCTTGATCTGAGTAAATCAGGTTTCTTCTATAATTTAATTCCACTAAAGATCTTCCTAGTGCCTTTCTAGAAGTTCCCTCTGAAGCATTTACAGAAGTTCTTTAGAAGAAGTCCTATGGGAAAGATCCTCCTAGGATTCTGAGAATGAAAAGTTTTAATGTTGTATGATAAGAAGATTGTTTATAGAAAAATAGCATAATCTAATTTCAATTATGAAAGAAGCATATCTTAATAACAATCAAATTGTATGAGGGCATCGGTAATGCTATCAGTTAATTTTTGAAGGTAGACTCTACTACATCATTTATGGGGCATTCTACGGTTGCTCGCATCTTAGTGGATATTGACATCTCCAAACCCCTTCATGGAGATATTGTTTTGTTGGTAAGAGATAGGCCTTGGAAGCAATTGTTGGACTATGAGGGCATCCCCTTTAGATGCATGCATTGTTTTTCTATTGGTCATTTGGCCTTCGGTTGTCCTCTCTCGCACCGCAAGGGTGCTATAACTTGGTGGAAGGATGCTCTCCTGGATTACTTGACTATTAGTGCTTTTGAGGAGGATGGTTCATCTCAGGGAGATGATTCCTCTTAGGAGGATGTGCACCCTCATGTGGTGGTTCCTGATGGGGCGATGGCAGTTGAGGCTGCAGCAAACCCCATGACTTCTCTGGATTCTTTTGATCATCTCTCAGCTCCCTTGTTAGCTCCTTTTGCTTCGGGACAGATTGCTACTTCATCAATTCCTGTTTCATCTTTAGATTTGCCTACTCCTAGTTCGACATCTTTGCGAGTGAAATATCTAGCTATGACATGTTAAGGTTCCCCCTCATGACCTCTTTAGTCTCGGCATCAGGTGAGGATCCCCTCTCACCTCACTCTACGGAGTTTGACTTAGATCTTTCCTAGATGGTGGTTTAGCGAAAGAAGAAATGACTTCCCAATCCTGATGCTGCTTTGCACCCTAGAGTTAAGGGTGTTAGGTTCGCTAGATCAGGATCTTCTATAATGTAGGTCCTTTGGTTGGTTTTTATTTTTCAGCTGGGTTGTTGTGCCTGTGTTGTTGTTTTGTTGTTTTTGGCCTATTTGGTCATGTTTGTTAAGCCCTGGGGGCTTGCTTGTAAAGGGATCAGGACCCTTGTTTCTTGCTTATCTTAATCAATAACAATAAAATTGTATGTGGAGGAATAGAATATGAGGTATAGATCATGGTATAATCTAGCCCAAAACTCCAAATCCTCTTGGATTTTAATATTCAACAATGATTTTAGTTTAGTACACAAAACGTAGTAAAGAGAATTTCTTTTTGAAATAAGATAATTGCATTTAACTTCCTACAACACAGAGAAGAAATAGGCAATACCAAGAAAACAAGAAATTGATGATGAGAAACAAGCAATGAATCTAATCTAAATAACACAAACTAGAAATCTTAAACTATTTAACAATAAACAATCTAATCTAAGAAAACAAACTAAACAATTTTAACTACAGCAAAATAATCTTGAACATCCACACATGTAGCAAAATGTTCTAGATATAGAGCATGCTGGAAATCATGGTTGTTTGTCCTTATCTTTGAATCCTTTCTTGTAGCTCCTCCATGTGTACCATTGTCTAAGAGTGCATCTAAAATCCAAGGGTCACTTAGGAGATCTAAAGGCTAGGAACAAAATAATAATAATGGCTATTATGATTGGATTAAGTAAATTGGTGGTCTCAAAGAAGTACATGTAGAGTATAGATTGTTTTCTTGTAGATTTATTGGACCCTTACAAATGACTAGTTTTGGCTATTTTTTATGTGAGTGTTTCTATAATTGATAGACATGAAGAATGAATTTGGATTAAATAAAATTAGAGAAGAAAATGAGGAAAAACTTGCATTTTTGAAGAAACTTATATGTGTGTGACTAAAATGAGTGAAATCATTACTTTGCATGAAATTGTTGCTTTAGATAGTAATGGAATCATCACAATAAAGGCAAAAATACTATAGTGAACACCATGTTAGGACTAGGCGTTGTACATCTTGCAAGTCCTAGGTCTAGATGAATTGTTTAATATTTGTATAATGGTGCAAATAATGTTCCCACATGGAAAAGGGTGCTCCATGTTGATGGAATCTTGAGATTCTATTGTTGGCACTCTCCACCATGTGTCATTGGTCTTATGATAATTGTAAGAAGTGGTTGAATAGGGGGTTTTAGGTGGACTATGACTAGAATTTTTGACCAACTATTATTAGTAGTGTGTAAGAATAATTTTTGCACCTACATGGAGCACTTGGGATTTTCTTGGACCCCTCTTGGTCTTGGGGTTCAATCGATCAACTGAAGAGTTACATTCTAATCTTTGAGTTACTCTTAAAGAAGGGTGCATGAATTGGACTTGGACCATTTGGTCCAAGTATTGGCTTAAGGTTTTGAGCCTATGGTGTTGGAAAACCACTAATGGTTTCCTAGGTCTCCTTGGCCTATATATTAAGGGCTTGAGAAGGAAATTGTATAATGCCCCAAGATTATGCTCAAGATGTTAATAGACAAAAACTAGATGAATTTACAATACAAGTGACATTAATTAAGACACACAATGCTCCTATGTGCCCCAAGGTGTCATAACACCATGTAATGACACACTCGGCATGCACAACAATGCATAATACAAGGTGTCACAAGCGAAAGACTTAGAAACACCATGGTTGGCACAAAAAATGAGACAACGAGGAGAATCAAGATTTCCAAGGTCATTGAAAATCACTTACAACATCCCTACTAGACCAACCCCCAACAATCTCTGAGTTATAGAAGGCAAAAAGGTCAAAACTACCAAAGTTTGGACTTTTCCCCAACCTTGCAACTTGACTTAGTAGTTCAAACTTGCATTTTGGGTTTCTTACCCAAGTTGCAACTAGGCCTAACACAACCACAGACTTTGACATCAAGCTGCAACTTGCAACCTGCAACACCTGCTCTGGTTTTGGAAAATAATTGTAGTTTGCATGCTGCAAAGTGTGAAGAGACTCTAATTACTGAGTTTAGATCAACTTCGAGTCTGGGAAGCAACTTACAATATGCAAAAGCCCAGTGAAAGTCTAGAACATGACATCTTTGACGATTCGAGCTTCAAGGTCTCACTTGCAATTGTAACTTGAAAAGTGTTGGGTCAACTCTGAACCCTAACTCCCTTGACAACTCAGACTCTGGAGAGTGACTGCAACTTGTACCTACAATGTGTAACGAGACTTCAAACTTTGGACCTCCTAGACTCTCAAGTTTTGGAGATCGATTGTAACTTGCAACTTCAGACTAGTAAACTCGTCTAGCATGCGGTTTGGAATTGTTCTCCTAACTTGTAAAAACAAAGCCTAGAAAACACTAAGGCAAGAAAAATAGCAAGATCAATTTTCACTCAACAAGGCATAACTTCCTTGATTTATGAGCTATAAAGAAATATTTTGAGCCAAACATTCAGGGGATCATGGGCTCCGACTTGACCACACAAGAGCCTCTTGAAGGGCACAATTCCCAAGGAACAAAGTGGAAAGTGAATCTCACTTCCACAACTTCAAGAAAGCTAACTCTCATAGCTAAAAAACAAGCTAACCACCTTAAGAAAGTAAGAGAATAAAACAAGAATAAAGGAGATACATTTTCCAAATCATGATAGTACACATAGCTAAATATCAAGAAAATGATATGGAATGCAACGTTCATTTGACACCAACGTCGAGATGGGCCAAAGGCAAAGATAGAACTCTCACCCATTATGTGGACACAACACAATCCAACACATTTAACATAGAGTAAGAGAGAATAAATGAAAGAGGACACCAACATCCCAATTTAACCATGTCTATACATAGGATAAATTCCACAATATGATAATTTCCATCCAAGACAAGGATCAAATTCCAACCAAAAGAGTACATAACATGATTACAAGTTAGAGGCTACTTCCTAAACATGGAAGGATCACACTCCAATACATAAATAATACAAGCATATTATTACATCAATGAAAGGTGCTCCAATAACCAAAAATCACAACATAAAATGTTGAACCAAGAACTCTTCCAGCTCCCAAGAGATCTTCAAGAATGGACCAATGGGTAATGTTACCCACCTCCCAACCACATTACCATCGTTGAGTGCAATAGATGTTTATGCCACTCTAGGTAGCCCTTGAGCTATGGAGAAGAAGATCATAGATACACCGCTATCAAGGCCAAGGCTCACACAGATACAAAGAGTCTCAAGAAAGGCATCAACACTCACACAAGACTCATACAAAGTTGGCCTCAAATACACATAATTTTACATGAATAAGTTATATCTCATCCACATGAATACACTAACATGCAACAATCACATGTGACAACTCATGTCAAATCAAAACTTATAAGATAATATGCAGCACACACACCAATCAATCCATATAAAATTGGTCACAAATTAGGTCAAATACAAAATCCAACAAAAGGGAAGAATGGGGATCCCACAAGCTTGTTCCAAGGATCCCTTTGTATCTCTAAAAATGGTGAGAGCCACTCCTTTTCTATTGTATACTTCAATCATAAAAGTCCAATGCTCTAAATTTACAATTTGAGCATGGTATGTAAATCAATGCAAAAATTTATGACACATTGCCAAAAGATGCAGAATTATAAAACAAAAGGGAGACAATTCATACTGCAAAATAATTCATTTATTTAATGCCTAAAATTCAAATTTCATGTTTTCAAAAATTGCTAGAACCATGAAAATATCCAAATTCACCATTGATGAACCTTGGGAAAAACTAATAAATTTTTATTTCCAAAACTACAATAAATTTTAAAATTTGAGAGTGTCCTTTTGATCCCAAAATGCACAACATTCCTATGCAATCAATTTCTCCAAAGATTGAGAATTAAGGATTTTAGAAAAATTCCATAACTTGGCCTCAAAATGCCTATTTTCAAAAAATTAAAAACATAAATTAAACTATGAATTGAAGCTAAATTTCTCTTCTAGTGCAAAGGCCATATGCCTCCACCTAATGTGGGCATGGTAAATCAAAGAAATTTCATTTCAAAAGCATGAAAAGAAGGAAAATACATTTCCAAATAAACTTGAAAGCAATGGAAGAAAAGCCTCTTGAAACAGTAAGCATTCCAATCCTCAAGCTAGTCCTATCTAGTGCTCCAACAATTCCAATCCATCCTCCAACGAATCCAATCCATTCTTTTTTTTTTTTTTTGAGAGAGAGAGAGAGGGTTTTACAAAATTGCAAAAATGAGAAGTGGGGAAAAGTCTCCCCTTTTTCTTTTCTACTTTTCCTTCTATTTTATTTTTCTTTATTTTCTACTTTTCTAATTTCTATTTCAAATATTCACTTTTGCCCAAACAACATTTTCAAGATAATTCAAAAAGAGATATTTCTAACTTTAGAAAATAATTCTATTTTCCTCAATCACTAATAATTAAATAAAATATTTTTCACACAATAAGAAATATTCCTAATTCATTTAAATTAACTCAACAATTACTTTTCTCTTTTTTGAAATAAATAACATAATTAATATTTCGAAAGGACAATTAAATCTTTTGCACATATCAAGCAAATGCATAAACGTTAATTAAAATCACCTAAGAAGACACATTCACAAGTCTACGCAAGGGGATCTAAAATCATAGTCGATTTGTGTATAGTTTCATAGGTTTCGACATCACAAGGACTAAGTAGGGTGAGATGGCTAAGCATAATCCATGTCAGTGTTCTCCACATACCAACCATTGGTCTAGCACCTATAAATTTCCTGCACACTCAGGTCAAACATTAGGGGTATCTTCTCCACATAATAATAGTCGAAGCAATATAATCTACCCAACATGGTATAAATCATAACATAATATCAAATCATCACATCTAAATGTAAATCATCTACAACTAGCATGATTTAGGAACAAGATGCATAATCAACCATAATTCAATGCTAAATAATTATAATAATTCACAGTTGTATCAAATATAATGAAAACGGTGAAGTTGAAACATTGTAATGATCTAACATACATAGGCACAATATATGCATCTCATAATGCATATCAGAATCCAATGCCAATACAAAACCTCATCAGTAACATCTTGATGCTCATACAAAAAATCTCCACAAAAGCATTTAGAATACACCATTAGAACCCCTCAATGGCACAACAAACGTCATCGACAAGTTCTGTGCAATGGCTCGTAACACAAGAATCACACAATACAATGATGAAACACTCAATACAACATATATCATATGAATCAAAAAACACACAAGGCATACACAAGAGTGGGGATTACACATTGTAAATGATTTTGATAGGTCGTAATGGCATGGTTATGTTGTCATAATTTCTCCAGATTCAAAGTATTAAGATTCTCATGTGAAGCATTCAGGCTCTTCAAATTTATTGTAATAGTTTTGAAAACTAATACCTTAAGTGTGTGCTTTTGAGGTTGGGTTTTTCCCTTGCTAGTGTTTTCCTAGGTTATATTATGTGTTATGTGTTGTGGTCCTCTTCTTATTCCTTTCTTGTTTTTTATTGTGTATCATTACTTTGCTAAAATTATTGTAGATCTAACTTATTTACTTTGTTCTCCTCATTGGATTAAGTGGGAATTTGTTTTACTTTACTTTCACACCAAAATACTACAATGGACACCTAAATATCATGGCAAGTACAAAAATATTGTGGTGAGTTCCAAAATACCACAATGAAAGTGAGAGTTTGTTGCCCATTGAAAGTGATAGAAATGCCAAAACACAAAAAATGTCAAGTTTTTAAATAGAACAAAGACATGGAAAAGTAAGGATGCATGAGGTAACTAGAGTGTCCTAGAAGGTTAACAAATGGGATTTACCTTGAAGATACATGTCAACTTCCACATAGGCTTATTTGGGATACACATAATCATTGGACATGTCATATCAGCTCATACGATTTTGAATGCACACAATAATTGATGAATATACACTTCTCTATTTTGGAATCCAACTAGGATCTCTTCTTCTTTGGAACATACATATACCTCACAACCTGAAACTCTAAGATACTCCTAGTTGTAGGCATCAATGTCATGTTTATTTCTTTTAAAAATCCACTCTAATGAGAGGTGTATGGAGTTTTATATGCCTAGTAATGCCATTATCCTTACAAAATCTCTATAACTCTACAAAACAAAACTCTCTATTGTTGTTAGTTCTTAAAACCTTGATCTTCTCTCAATTAAATTCTCCACAAGAACCTTAAACTCTCTGAATCTACTAAAGATCTCTAATTTTTGTTTAAGAAAAAACACCCATTTTTCTAGAATAGTTATCAAAAAATGATACATAATAAATGAATTTTCCTAGTGAAGGTACATTTACAAGTCTAAATACATCACTATTAATTAAATTTAAAATCTCATCAAATCTAGTAGAACTCGAATAAAACTTAACATGGTTTTGCTTTCCATATATATACAATGTTCACAAAAATTAAAATTAAAGGAACAATCAATAAGCCCCTCAACTATATTCTTACATTTCAAGGTCCTAAGACCTTTCTCACCAATGTGGCCTATGTGTTCATGCCACAATAGTCTTTTTAACAAGTAGTTTCTAGTTCTTAGAATCAGGAACCTTGGTATTGTTTTGATTATGATAAGTTGGTTTTAAAGGGACCATAAACCCTATACAACAACCTCAGGTTTTAACAAGACCTGAAACCTTACAAAGATACAACCAAGCTTCCCTAGGGAACAAAAACTCCCAAAACACAAAGGTCCATCCTACACAACACCAAATTCTGAATGGGCAATCTGCACACCCTTGACCCTATGGTGAGAGTTAGACACAAATTTGGGAAGACCCCTCTTCCTACGACGAACAATCATCTAGGAAATAACATTATTTGAATCCTTCGAACGAGGAGAGAGGAGAGAGAAATATTCTACCGTAGCCTCGACCAAAGCCACTTCTTGCAAGGAGAGAGAGTGTCTAACCGTGGAAGTCAAAAGTTGCACAGAATCAATAGACATAGCTAGAGCAGGAGGAACCTTGGTACTATTAATCTCAACAAAAGTACTAGAATCAAGTCTAGAAAGAGTTTCGATGTGAACTCTCTTGGCTAATATTATGGATCCTCTAACTATTTTACAACTATCCTTACTGAAAGCTACATGCACACCTAAATAATACATCTTACTTATAGAGAATAGGTTCCTTGGTAAACCGAGGATGTACAATATGCTAGAAAGAGACTCGGTCCTTCCATCTCCAAACATGAGATTGACTTTGATGTGATCATCAACTTTAAGAAATGTATTGTCTCCAAAGTAAACCTTTCCACCATGATAGCTCTCATAATAAAAAAAAAACCACTCCATGTGGGGAGTCATGTGGAAAGAAGCTCCAAATTCAATCATCTATGGATCTTAGCATGCATGCATAGAAAGAGCTATAACAAAGCATCTCCAATGGTTGTATTTGAGTCCTTTGAATTTAAATCATCATTAGATTCCTCCTTGGTCTGCTTCTCCTTACAATTCTTCTTGATATGACAAGTTTTACCATAATCCCAACATTTATCCTTAGATTTACCAGGAGACTTAGATCTCCCCTTTGACTTGGATGTTTATTTCCCTCATTATTCTTCCCCTTCTTCAAATGACCTCTCACAAGTAGAGATTCTTTGGTAGATTCTATAGTCTTTTGTCTCATCTCTTCATAGAACAAGGCTCCAACCACCCACTCAAGGTTTAGCTTAGAGATGGTGCAACTAATCACCATTATCACGTTGTCCCATGAATCTATTAGAGAACATGGTATGGTTATGCACTAATCTGTCTTCTTCATCTTCACATTTATGCATACCAATTGACTGATAATGGTGTTGAATACATTTAAGTGCTTGAGTATTGAATCTTCACTTGCCACTCTTAGGGAATACAACTTCTCCCATAAGAACAACTTGTTCACCAAGGACATATTTTGGTATAAGTTATTGAGCATGCCCTACAACTTCTTAGTAGTATCCTTTAAAGAAACATTTAGGAGTTGAATCCAAAGGTAGAATCTAATGATAGATTTGTAATTTCTATCAAGTTTGGCATACTCATCTACATCCATATAATGAGGAACAAAACTAATCACCACAATCCATTGATCACGCTCCACTAGCGGGTCTTCAATCTTGAGTTTCCAAAGCTCAAAACAAGATCCATCAAAGCAAATCTCCTACTCAAACAAAGATTAATGATAGGGTCAAAATACCCTCTCCTGCCACAAATCTAAACAAACTATTCTATCTTTGATACCAAATGAAAGGAAATAACACTAATCATGAGACAGAAGCAATGCAAATAAGTACAAGATCTAATCAAAATTTTGGCAACATAACAATATATGACAATTTTTACCATGGGAAGCCTTTATAAGAAAAAACCTAGCAATAATAGCACACGCAAATAGTATTTGCTCAAATGAATAAGGTTTCAATACAATGAGTTTCAATGCTATCAATCGAGATCCTCAATTTTTTTAAAGTGAATCCAACTATATGTACCTCTAATAAAATTATCATCCAAACTCCATCCCAAGAACCTAATATATAGGCTAAAGACATCCAAAAAACCACTAATGGTTTCTCAAAATCATGATCCAAGTCATAGTCCAACTAGTCCAATTCCACCCATGTGCCCCTCTCCATGAATGCAACCTCACACAATAGAATGTAACTCCCAACCAAGAATTTTGATCCCTACAAACAAGGTGATCAAATGTTCAAACCAAATGTTCCATGTGTATGCATTTGAACCTCTTACAAGGTGCTATTACACATACTAAAAATAGTGGTCAAAAGATGCTCCACTTAGTCCACTATGTAACCCCCAAATACAACTTACAAGTGCCAAGATGAAGGAATTTTGAGATTCCTCCCAAGGATGTCACCCCATTGCGTAAGGATCCCCTAATACAACACATTAAAACTATTAAATACTCAGATTGTTCCTAGGATTTGTAAGGTATTCAACACCTAGTCTGAAAAATTTTTAGTTGTGTGCATTAGTTTATTTCTCTTTTTCTTTCTCTCAGTTGTTTTCCCTTCTTATTGATCTTTAAACCTAATGGATAACATACTGGTCTTTTGAAGTCACCAATTAATCTAAGTCCTTAAACATACAATATGGGCATGTTATCCCCAATAATAGCCATTGGTAACACCTATTTCAATACTACTCGATCGAATAAAGGTTTTTAAATAAAACTATGAAAAATAAACAAAGAAGAAATTTCAAAAATTATATGCAAAAGAACATGCAAAGTAGGGCTCGCCATGACCCTTCTCTCAAATCATAAAATCTTGTATATCTCTCGCTCAACCATGGCACCTTCTACATACCCATGACCATTTTAAAATCATTTCCACAACTAATGCATGTAGAAAAAAAACCAAAAAAGAAAATAAAATGAAGTGAGTAACCGACGAAAATAGAGGAATGCATGAAGAAGAAAAACAAAATCAAGTTCAGGTTACAGTTGCTAGAGAAGAGGCTTGAACAGACAATCGGATGTGGAAATAAAACCAAGTGGCAACCAGATTAAATGTGATGGCAAAGGGAAGCCTAAGCAAGACATAAATGATAATGTCAATGGCACCTTTCAAAGGCCACACCCTACATAGAAGCACAAGTAGACCATCACAAACTAAAAAATGTAAAAAGCAAAGGTACAAGTAGATAATAAAACTAGGTGATGCTAGAGAGGAAATCGTAAGGTCCAAGTGACAGGCAAGAGGAGTTTAGATAAGTACCAATTGAAATATTACCAGACAATGGATGGAGCAAATGCTTCCCAATGGTGGTGGATAGCAATCTAAATCCCACATTTAATTAGCCCCCTGAGAAATATAGTTTAAAATTAAAGTGAGAATATAAAAAGCCTCTTAGGAGCCATGTGTTGCAGTCTATTGGGTGGTCACTAACCCCTAGAGGTTTGTCATGTGGCTAGTTGTCATTATGATCTCTTGGGTAGTTGGTATGTTTTGCAATTAGTAATACAGTTAGCTTATCACCACACTCTCTTGAAGTGATTAGTTCATAGTCTTTTGACATAGTTAATAAGAAATGGTGAAGGAAATTTTATCAATAATATTGTTGGTTCCCAAAATAGTTGCAACCCAAAACTCTAAAACATTCCTAAAATACCCAGGCTAGGGATTGTCATCAAGGTGATAGGAAGAGGTTTATCAACAAGTTAACGAGGATTTTGGCCAACTACAGGAGTGGGTAGACTCCTCTGCTCTTCAGGCTTAGCTAGACCTAGGAGGGATATTCCTAGTGGCATGAAATGAAAAATAAACATACACAACCATACCTAATGTATACTTGACCCTAAAGTTATCGCTAGATCAAGACAAACTGGCTGCATAGGCCTCTCATTAATCTTATTCAACTATGCGAATGTACATGCACAGGAAAGATGGGTTTTTACCCTGAACCATAGGTGAAAGATTTGTTGATTTTTTAAAAAGTGTTTGATCCCTCTCCAATATGGACCGGTGCCTACTCCACTGGGCAACCAAGTCATAAGCAGTAAATAAGGAAGAAAGGATTGAACCAACATCAATAGAATACCAAAATGTATTCACATACATTTCTTAGATTATACTTCATACATTGGACATACTTAACTATCCAAAACCAAACTATAATGACCCTTTTGCAATAAAGAAATGACCCAACACAAAGCTCATGCATGGATTTAAATGCTATCATGCATTATCAAATCTCTATTACAATCGCAACAACAAATGTGGTGAGAGAAAACATACAACTGCATTATACATTCCCTTGAATCATTTCAAATGGCCATGGAGACATACAAATGTATGAAATATGTTTTACAATACATTCCTACGTTGCATCAAAACACATTCCTCCATTTAACACCCAGACTGGCTTGATTTGAAGCCCTGAAACTATCCTAAGGCACTGTAGACCAGACTATTGGCTCAAAGACCAACCCCCAAAACATCTCAAAATGATGCATATATAGCATTACAATTCAAACTACCTACACCAATTCCCAGCAATGCATTCAGTTAATGAGTACACGCCATGCTGAAATAAATTTTAGGCCAAGATATTTGTCAAAGAAAATGCACATTAGAAGCCTATCCATGCCCTGCAAATGATTTCTTGCCCTTGAGTGGTGCTCCTGCATTGTGGTGGTCTAGGAGGTCACTTTGGGCTGGATAAAACATTGGATCAGGTGAAAAGATTTTATTTTTGGCCAAAAAGGCAATCAGACATCAGAAAATTTGTTGAGAGTTGTAGCATATGCCAAAGGGCAAAGGGTGCTTCATCTAATGCTAGTCTACATCAGCCACTTCCTATTCCTAATAGGCCATGGGAGAGTATTAGCATGGATTTTGTCTTGGGTCTTCCTAGGACTCAAAGAGGTTTTGATAGCATATTTGTTGTGGTGGATAGGTTCAGTAAGATGGCTCATTTCTTGCCATGTAAATGCACTAATGATGCTTCACACATTGCTGGTTTATTCTTCAAGGAAATTGTTAGAATCCATGGTTTGCCTCTTAACATTGTTAGAATCATTTCAAATGGCCATGGAGACATACAAATGTATGAAATATGTTTTACAATACATTCCTACGTTGCATCAAAACACATTCCTCCATTTAACACCCAGACTGGCTTGATTTGAAGCCCTGAAACTATCCTAAGGCATTGTAGACCAGACAATTGGCTCAAAGACCAACCCCCAAAACATCTCAAAATGATGCATATATAGCATTACAATTCAAACTACCTACACCAATTCCCAGCAATGCATTCAGTTAATGAGTACACGCCATGCTGAAATAAATTTCAGGCCAAGATATTTGTCAAAGAAAATGCACATTAGAAGCCTATCCATGCCCTGCAAATGATTTCTTGCCCTTGAGTGGTGCTCCTGCATTGTGGTGGTCTAGGAGGTCACTTTGGGCTGGATAAAACATTGGATCAGGTGAAAAGATTTTATTTTTGGCCAAAAAGGCAATCAGACATCAGAAAATTTGTTGAGAGTTGTAGCATATGTCAAAGGGCAAAGGGTGCTTCATCTAATGCTAGTCTATATCAGCCACTTCGTATTCCTAATTGGCCATGGGAGAGTATTAGCATGGATTTTGTCTTGGGTCTTCCTAGGACTCAAAGAGGTTTTGATAGCATATTTGTTGTGGTGGATAGGTTCAGTAAGATGGCTCATTTCTTGCCATGTAAATGCACTAATGATGCTTCACACATTGCTGGTTTATTCTTCAAGGAAATTGTTAGAATCCATGGTTTGCCTCTTAACATTGTGACTGACAGGGATCCTAAGTTTGTGGACCACTTTTGGCGTACCTTGTACAAGAAGTTGGGCACTCAATTGTCATTCACTTCAGCCTATCACCCTCAGACTGATGGCCAAACTAAGGCGGTGAATAGATCTTTGGGAAATCTTCTTAGATGTCTCACAAAATAGCATGGAGAAGCATGGTATATGATCATTCCTCAAGATGAATTTGCTTACAATGACTCCACCAATAGAAGCACAAGAAGGAGTCCATTTGAGATTGTCTATGGGATTCACCCAAGAGGCATTCTTGAACTAAGAGATCTCCATGGATTGGAGAGGAGAAGTGCTCAAGGAGAAGATTTTTCATTGGCCATGAAGGACATCCATGATAATGTGAGAGAGACTCTTCAAAAGAACACCGAGAAGTACAAGGAGAAGGCCAATGAGAGGAAGAGACATGTGCAATTCAAGGTTGGGGATTTGGTCATGGCACATTTGAAGAAGGAAAGACTTCCAAAGGGGCAGCCAACCAAACTCCTCATGAAGAAGATAGGCCCTTGCCGGATTGTGCACAAGTTTGGGCCCAATGCCTATGCGATTGAGCTTCCTCAAGGCTTGGCCATATCTCCTATCTTTAATGTCTCAGATTTGTTTCCTTACAGGGGTGGTAATGATGCAAATTCAAAGGTAGATGTGACAGCAGCACGAAATGAGGAATGGGTTAAGGGTCTTCCACCCAATCAACCCTTGAAATTGGGATGCATCTTGGACACCAAAGTCTTGAAGAAGACTAGAAGGAGGACTTACAAGGAGTACCTTGTCAAATGGAGTGGCCTACCTATTGAAGATGCCACTTGGATGAGTGAAGAAGGCATCTTGAAGAAAGGGACCACAGTTGCTGATCTACTTCCTCAAGGGACTTGAGTTCTTTTCCACCCTCGAGAGTATGATGCAGGAGCACCAAGAGGATCATAAGGATCCATACTTGTTTTTATTGTTTCATGCTCTTGTCATGTTGTTCAATAAGGTCTTGAAGACCATCTTGATGTATTGTAATAAGGTTGAAGACCATTCCAAGTTGATGTCATGTTCATTTCATGTTGATGCTAATAATTGTAAACATAGGGACAGTCATAGGAGTCTTATGACTTGATAGCCAATCATGGCATGTAGGAAACACATCAAGGAGTTTGAATGCCTTGTCAAAGGCTCACCAATATTGTAAAAGGAGTTTGAATACTTTGTGAACACTCCCTAATCATGTAAACATAAAACATTTGCAAATAAAGACAAAACCAGGCAGTTCGGTGGTTGCAGGACAGTTTACTAGCCTCCCACCAATTCAAACTGCCTCTCCATTCAGTTGTAATGGTCGATCATATGTAGAAGGCCACGAACATGTAAGAGGTGGTGTATGAAGTGACTTGGAGGAGAAAAACAATAAACAACTACAGTTTCTGCTTATTTTTCTGTGTGAAATGTTGTTCCAGGCCATACTACTTTCCTGTATGGATGTGTTGCAGAGTCAACTGATACTTGTCTGAAAGGGGAGTGAGTGTAGATTATACTATAATTTGTTTGAGTTCTTGAAACTATTGTATAACAAAGTTCTCTGCCTTTTTCTAAAATTTGGTTGATAAACCCTCCTCTAGGGTTTTTGATAGAAATCATGGTTTTCTCACCATTCCACTGATTTGAATCCTTCTTGATCGGTGGAATGGGATTTTTTATGTTTGTTTTAATGTGTCATGAGAAGTTTTGGGGCAGAGAACTGGGCTTTGTGAAGATTACATGAGGAAACCTAGCAAACCCATATGTTAGGTACATCTTAGAGGGAACAACATAGTGCAATTCACACATAGTCAACTGTGAGGCCATAAAAACCTTGAAATCCATAGTTTTGTCACCCATGTGAAGTGTCCAGATGGTTCAAAAAGTTTGGTGATCCCATTGAAGAGTACTTGATTTGTATTTTAGGGCTAATTAGGGCTCTTACGCTAGGTCTGTCATAAGAAAAAGGGCACATGTTCTTAAAGAGCCCATAACACATCTTTAATATAGTTCCATGAAGGTGTCTAGGCTGGGAATTATCCTCTATCAGACCCTAAAACAAGGCTACAAGGATTAGGACAGCATTGTGAGGGAAGTAGTGTTTGTGTGAGGGCAAGACTTGTTGGTTGGTTTGGGGGTATTCTCCAAGATGTCAAATGACCCTCTAGATGTCTACCTTGAGAGGATTAGATGTTTGTTGTCATGTTTCATATGAGCCCTTTAGTGTAGGCTTGTAAACATTTGTATCTCACCTTGGTAAAACAGTTCTCCTAAGTTGAATGCTTTGTCAAACCTATTGAAGTTGTGTTGATCTCCATTGGCCTCTACATCATTGAGGTACCTATAGAGATCATGATCACTGAAACACTGCATCCTGCCACTAGATTTTGTACCTACGCATTGACAACATACATTGTTCCTAACATCAGCAATTTTGCATTCATGGCGGCCAAGGGGGAAGAAAGGCATTTAAAAACAAGAGCCCTTCCACAATATTTGTAAATCTTTTACAACACTTTAAATATTATAAATATTTAAAAGCATCATCATTTTACAAAATCATGCTATACATCTGAATCTGCATTTTAATTTTGCTATATCGACAAAAGTCTTCCAGCGGGAACTCACCTCTACTTGCTCCATCGGCAAATTTCTTCTTCTACTTGACACCTGCATTTTCTCCCCTTATTCACCTTGTCGGCAAATCTCACATTTTCTGAACTGAGCTTTTGCCATTTTCCTTCACTTTCACTCTCTTGCTTTATCGGCAAATTTTTCATTTTGCAAACAGGTCATCTCCTCCTTTGTCGGTAATTTCCCACTCTTTCAAACTTTTTCTTCTTGCTCTATATTTGCCTTATCGGCAAATCTTTAATTTGCTGAACTTTATCTATTAGTCAGCAAAATCGCCTCATGGCAAACTTTCTCTTTTGCCGGACTATCTCCTTGGTTTGTGAAGTTTCCTTTATTTTCATCTTCCCCATGCCTTTATTGACAAATCTGAATATTTTCAAACTTGCCAGCCTTCCTTCTTCTTATCAGAAAAATTATGTTTTACCGAACCACTTTTATCTCCTTAGTTAGCAAAATCTTGTTTTCTTGAACCAAGCTCTTTGCTGCCTTTTTTTGCCCTTCTATTTTGCCTTATCGGCAAAAATGTCATTTGCCGAACTCTCTTTTGCTTTCTTTTTGACCCTGTCAACCAAACAACCTATCGACAAACTGCCAAAATTTTGAACTATTTCATTAGTTTGGCTTTCCGCCGATTCCCCGACTTAGTCCCTTTTTCCATCTTTTCTTTGTTTGCCTTAATCAAATTTTGCAATGTGTTTACCTTATCAACAAACTTGGCTTTTCTCAAACTTAGCAATTTTGGCCTTAGTCCTCTACCTTCTACTTTATCAGCAAAAGGGCATTTTTCTGAACCTCACTTCTTTGCCCTTTCCACCTTGTTGGTGAAAAGCACCCATCACAAACATAGCCGGCCGTATTGACTTAGTTAGTGAATCTCATCTTTCTATGAACTTAGGTAGATTTCCCTTTATCTCACCTTTGTCGACAAAACTTCATTTTGTCAAGCTTTCTATTTCTTCCTCGGGCGCATAATTCATGCTTTATCGGCAAAAGGTGACATCTCTGAACTAGAGGAAACACACCCTTTAGTCTTTTCCCCTTTGGTCGGAAAAATGCCATGTTGGTAAACTTGACCATTTTAGAACTTTGGAAGCTTTGCTCTATGCCTTTCCTTTATCACTTTATTGACGAAATACAAAAAACACGAACTTGTGGAAAGTTTGGTTTTGGGCAAATTCCCCAACAATAGCATTGCTTTTCTTTTTCCTTAGCCAAACTCTCAAATTTCTAGTTTGCCTTATCGGCAAGACTAGCCTTTTTCAAACTTGCCCCTTTCTTTGACTCCATGTGCCTTCTATTGGCAAACTAGTCATTGGGCGATCTCCCTATCGGCGAAACCATAGGCTCTTGAACCAAGCCCTGCCGATAGACTTCTTTTTTTTGTCTTTCTCTTCCGCAACCTTGTCTCCCTTTGCTCTATTGTCACCTTATCGGTGAATTGGCTAAAAGCCGAACTCCTGAAAAGTTAGTGATTTTGGAAAAAAGTTGATTCACCGACCAAGGCAAAATATGAAAAATTTCTAAGGGATAAAAAGGGAACAAGGCTTAACCATTTTCTGACCAAGGCAAAAAATATAAAAAACAAACTTTGAACAAGCATAACTCCATTTCAAGGAATTTCGACATGGTTCAAAAGGCAAAGTTGCCCAGAATTCAATTCTCTTAAGAAATTTGCTAAACTTGACCTTTGACTATGGATCAGGACATGACATTTTACCTTGGTGACTATTGGAGCCTTATTGGGTGAAATATGTCAATAGGACTTTTGGATTTTTTAGGGGAAAATGAAGCATTTTGAAAGCAAAATTTTGTAGGTGCCAACACTTGCTCTAGTTGGGGACGTGTGACAAGTAGTGTCATAGCAAGGATCCAGAATATCTTTGGGCAGACCCAAAGCAAAAAACGAATAGGAAAAACACCCAAAACATATTTACAACAAGGGCATATATACAAGAGAACATACAGTCATAAGGAAAAATGACTTTAAGCAGAATTTTAGATCACTGCAGGCCAAACCTGCACAAAATTACTGCAACTACTTGCCTCTATCAAAGACAAGTTGAATGAAGGAGCTGATCTCCCTCAAACCAAACTTGCAATTTGTACCCAGCTTTAACAACTAAACATTGTCCCTAGCATGTACTAATCTGCAACATATGCTTATGGAGCCAAGGTCAGCGACATCAATAAAATTATTACCGCATGGCAACCATAAAAGATAGGTACTTGACCTGTTCATAACTATGTCATGCTTGTTCCAAGCAACAAGGGGTGCAAAACTAAAACTTAGGTCAGCAACAAAAGGTACAATGAAGGAAAACCTCCATTATCATGTGCCAGGCTATCACACCTACTGGCCTCTTCATGCAAATTGAGGGAAAAAGAAAATACCTCCAATTCACAAGGCAAAGCAAATTGTGCCTGAATGTACTGTTGATCCACAAGAGAAGGCACTTCATCTTGTAGAGTAAACTGGAAAGATTCCAACTCGGTCATATCTTCAAGTTGGGCTGCAACATGTTGGTACTCAAGCATAAACATGCCTCGCTGCTCATTCACATCAATGTCCCACACAAAGGACTCAATCTCTATTGCAGCACCAACACATTCAAGAGCTAACAAGTCTTTCACATCAAAATGAACGAACTCATAGTCATTTGTAACTTCATCAAGCTCTTGAACAAAATTTTCATATGTGCTGCTACAAATTTCACATTTTGAGTCATAAGCATGACTCGGGCTGCAACTCAAAACATAAATCAATATCATGAGACACTTCAAATGAAGAACCATGTTCTTCCAATTGTCTCTCTATTTTATTTTCACTCAAGCAACTTGTTGTGTCATATTCACTACTGTAAACAGACTGATGACACAATTCTTCCAATTTCATTTTTGTTTTATTTCCTTGTGGCTGAGATGAAGCACATTCTGGATGAGGAAGAGAACATGCCTTGCACCAATGAAACTGGTTCTCATATGCATCCACATGATCACCATCCTCAAAATCTAGGGCAAGCTCTTCACACTAAAACTCTATGGCCATACCAACAACTGTCTTTGATCGGTTATCATCAGGTGCCACCACCTCCACATCTACCTTAGGCAAACAAATATTGACTGCCTCATCACACACAAGAACAAAGGAGGGCAATGCATTAAACAAGAAACAAGTTCCTTGCTCACCGTCCATTTCATTTACTTGTACACAATCAACATAATCAGCTTTACAAGTTGATTCAACTTGTTGCTCACTTATGCACACAGCATCCTCATTGTTCACTAGGCCACATACCTCAATATTAAGCTAGAAGTCACCACTATTTTCATCATTTTCACTTTCACTTGATGAACTATCCAACTGAAGGTAGGTACAAATATTGCTTTCATCATCTGCATTACTACCATATGGCACACCATCCTCCACTTCTACCATTCTGACCACACAATCATCATCTAGTATTATGTCTAGATCACATGAAATGTTCACATCCCCACTTTCTACAATAGCCTATTCATTATCAGCTACCTCTGCATCTGAGGATATAGATTTTGCAATCATATCCTGCTTAATGTTTTCAACATAATCAATGAACATGTATGCCTGTTGCATATCCACTAGGTTGAATTCCTCCCATATAGAACTCAAGCTTATAGAATCGTCATAAGCTCTCAAATACATGTCAATACAAATAGGAAGACCAGGTCTAAAATTTTCTAAGATGTGAGACAAGGCAACCACAAATCTATGGTTGAGCTCCATGCTAGACTCTCCTTCTTGCCTTCTAATATATTCTAGTTCTTGGACAAGAAACACAGGGTCTAGACTATTTGCAAACTCTTCGAATGTAGCTACCAACTGATCCCAAGAAGCAAAATGTTGATCATGGAAACTAACCAGCCACTTCCTTGCTACTCCACATAGAGATCTAACAAAAAATCTCATCCACATATCTTCATCTTCAAATTGGAACTTGTGCATGAAATTTGAAAAATGCATCAATGTGGGCCTTCCCATCAAAAACCTCACACCCATCAAATAAAGGCATCTGATAATAAATCCTTTTGGGCATGGATTGCTGCTCATAATTGACCCATGAGAGGTCTAGTTGTCTGTAAGTATTTTCATTTGCAATAGGGGGAGGATGAGGAACAAAGCAAATGGGAACAGCAGTAGAGGGACTAGACTGCGGCCTAGATTCAAGCAGCCTGATTTGATTTGTTGTTTCTTCTTCTTGTTGCAATAATGACTCCAACAATTGTTTGGTTTTCTCTATTTCATACTGCTGAGCTGCTAAGTCATTATGATTTTGCATGGGTGCATATAGGTTCTAGTTTGTATAACATGCAGATCCATGACTGAAATATATACTTCTAGGATGGTCATGGGAATCAATTCCAATGTAATTCCAAGGGTATGATACATAGGAAGAATCCAATGATAGATAAACCCTAGGGTATCTAGGTTCATACCAATTGGCCATGACTAAAACATCCTATAATATTTGGTAGGAACTGAGGTATACAAATTTGTTCCTTAAATATGACAAGAACAACAACCTTCAAAAGTTAGGAAGAAAACCATGTACCTTTATTTTCACCAGTTGCCGCACCTTGAGATGGAGCATTCAGATCACCAACAACAACTAGGGTACATCAGTAACAAATTTTGTTCTTTGACAACATAGTTGCCACCTCTTTTGAAGAGGAAATCCTTGAAGTGTGACTGATCTTCAAGGCCATGAACTGATTCTAGGTTCAACTCACCAGCAGAGTCTTCAAATGATTTAAACCCAACATTACATAGGCACCAATCAGTTGGTGTAAGTTGACAAGCTGCCAACTTACCCACAGCAATAGACTACACAACATCAATGTGCAAACAGGGGTCTAAAATTTTGAACCAAGATATCACTTTCCCGGCAACGGCACCAAAATGTTGGCATAAGTTGACAGGCTGCCAACTTACACACATCAACAAATTGTACCCAACAATGGCAAACTTCTTCAGTGACTATGTTGCAAAGGTCTTTCAAAATCTGAACCAAGATATTACTTCCTTGCCAACGACACCAAAATGTTGGTGTAAGTTGACGGGCTGCCCACTTACCCAAACACACTAAAAAATTGCAAACTGCTATAGGGGCCTTCAGTATAATTCAACCTTTTCTTTCATTCCCCAACAATGGCGCCAAAATGTTGGTTCCCAAAATAGCTGTAACCCAAAACTCTAAAACATTCCTAAACACCTAGGCTAGGGATTGTCGTCAAGGTGGTAGGAAGAGGTTTATCAACAAGTTAAGGGGGATTTTGGCCAACTAGAGGAGTGGGTAGACTCCTCTGCTCTTTAGGCTCAGCTAGACCTAGGAGGGATATTCCTAGAGGCATGAAATGAAAAATAAACATACACAACCATACTCAATGTACACTTGACCCCAAAGTTGTCGCTATATCAAGACAAACTTGTTGCATAGGCCTCTCATTAAGCTAATTCGACTGTGCAAATGTACATGCACAGGAAAGATGGTTTTTTACCTTGAACCATAGGTGAAAGATTTGTTGATTTTTTAAAAAGTGTTTGATCCCTCTCCAATATGGACCGGTGCTTACTCCACTGGGCAACTGAGTCATAAGCAATAAAGAGGGAAGAAAGGATTGAACCAACATCAACAGAATACCAAAATGTATTCACACACATTTCTTAGATTATACTTCATACATTGGACATACTTAACTATCCAAAACCAAACTATAATGACCCATTTGCAATAAAGAAATGACCCAACACAAAGCATGCATGGATTTAAATGTTGTCACGCATTATCAAATCTCTATTACAATTGCACCAGTAAATGTGGTGAAAGAAAACATACAATTACGATTATACATTCCCCTGAATCATTACAAATGGCTATCGAGACATACAGATGTATGAAATATGCTTTACAATTCATTCCTACACTGCATCAAAACACATTCCTCCATTTAACACCCAGACTGGCTTGATTTGAAGCCCTGAAACTATCCTGAGGCACTATAGACTAGACAATTGGCTTAAAGACCAACCCCCAAAACATCTCAAAATGATTAATATATAGCATTACAATTCAAACTGACTACACCAATTCCCAGCGCTGCATTCAGTCAATGAGTACACACCATGCTGAAATAAATTTTAGGCCCAGATATTTGTCAGAGAAAATGCACGTTAGAAGCCTGCCCATGCCCTGCAAATTGACTTCCTACCCTTGAGGTACTTGCAGTGATCATGATCACTGAAACACTGCATCCTGCCACTAGATTTTATACCTGCGCATTGACAACATACACTGTTCCTGACATCAACAATTTTGCATTCATGGTGGCCAAGGGGGAAGAAAGGCGTTTAAAAACAAGAGCCCTTCCATAGTGTTTGTAAATCTTTTACAATACTTTAAATATTATAAATATTTAAAATCATCATTTTACAAAATCATGCTTTACATCTGAATCTGCATTTTAATTTTGCCATATCGGCAAAAGTTTTCTAGCGGGAACTCACCTCTACTTGCTCATCAACAAATTTCTTCTTCTACTTGACGCCTGCATTTTCTCCCCTTATTCACCTTGTAGGCGAATATCACATTTTCTGAATTGAGCCTTTTCCATTTTCCTTCATTTTCACTCTCTTGCTTTATCGGCAAATTTTTCATTTTGCAAACAGGCCATCTCCTCCTTCTTTGTCAGAAATTTCCCACTCTTTCAAACTTTTTCTTCTTGCTCTATATTTGCCTTATCGACAAATCTTTAATTTGCCAAACTTTATCTATTAGTCGGCAAAATCGCCTCATGGCGAACTTTCTCTTTTGCCAAACTATCTCCTTGGTTGGCGAAGTTTCCTTTGTCTTCATCTTCCCCATGCCTTTATCAACAAATCTAAATGTTTTCGAACTTGCTGGGCTTCCTTCTTCTTATCAACAAAATTACGTTTTGCCAAACCACATTTATCTCCTTAGTCGGCAAAATCTTGTTTTCTCGAACCAAGCTCTTTGCCATTTTTTTTTGCCCTTCTATTTTGCCTTAATGGCAAAAATGCCATTTGCTAAACTCTCTTTTGCTTTCTTTTTGACCCTATTGACCAAATGACCTATCAGGAAACTGCCAACATTCTGAACTATTTCATTAGTTTGACTTTTTGTCGATTCCCTGACTTAGTCCCTTTTACCATCTTTTCTCTGTTTTCCTTAATCAAAATTTGCAATGTGTTTACCTTATCGACATACTTGGCTTTTCTTGAACTTAGCAAGTTTGGCCTTAGTCCTCTACCTTTTGCTTTATCAGCAAAAGGGCATTTTTCTGAACCTCACTTCTTTGCCCTTTCCACCTTGTCGACGAAAAGCACCCATCACGAACATAGCAGGCCATATTGACTTAGTCGGCGAATCTCCTCTTTCTATGAACTCAAGCAGATTTCCCTTTATATCGCCTTTGTTAGAAAATTTTCATTTTGTCAAACTTTCTATTTCTTCCTCGGGCGCATCTTTCATGTTTTATTAGCAAAAGGTGACATCTCTGAACTAGAGGAAACACGCCCTTTAGTCTTTTCCCCTTTGGTCGGCAAAATGCCCTATCGGCAAACTTGACCATTTTAGAACTTTGGAAGCTTTGCTCTATGCTTTGCCTTTATCGCTTTATCGGGGAAATACAAAAAACATGAACTTGTGGAAAGTTTGTTTTTGGGTAAATTCCCTGACAAAGGCATTGGTTTTCTTTTTCCTTAGCCAAATTCTCAAATTTCTAGTTTGCCTTATCGGCAAGACTAGCCTTTTTCGAACTTGCCCCTTTCTTTGACTCCATGTGCCTTCTATCGGCAAAGTAGTTGTCAGGCGAACTCCCTATCGGCGAAACCGTAGGCTCTTGAACCAAGCCCTGCCAATGTACTTCTTTTCTTCGTCTTGCTCTTCCACAACCTTGTCTCCCTTTGCTCTGCTATCGCCTTATCGGCGAATCGGCTAAAAGTCGAACTCCTAAAAAGTTAGTGATTTTGGAAAAAAGTCAATTTGTCGACCAAGGCAAAATATGAAAAATTTCTAAGGGATAAAAAGGGAACAAGACAACCATTTTTTGACCAAGGAAAAAAACATAAAAACCAAACTTTGAACAAGCATAACTTCTTCATTTCAAGGAATTTTGACATGGTTCAAAAAGCAAAGTTGCCCAGAATTCAATTCTCTTAAGAAATTTGTTGAACTTGACCTTTGACTATGGATCAGGACATGACATTTTACCTTGGTGACTATTGGAGCCTTATTGGGGGAAATATGTCAACCTGACTTTTGGATTTTTTAGGGGAAAATGAAGCATTTTGGAAGCAAAATTTTGTAGGTGCCAACAAATATAATAATGATTTAAGCCCCACATTCGATGGGTCACAAGCAAAGTGGAGTTTAAAAGGTAAAGTAAGTGAGACATAAAGTGTCTCCATGGAAACATATGTCACAGGCTCCTAACCTCTAGGAGTTAATTGTAAATAGTCTAGTTTCCTACTAGAGGCTAATTGTTGCACCAAGATATACCCGCCCCAAATTAAAAAATATTTTTTGTACTTGGAAGATCATCCTCCCTCCTCACAACATCATTGACAACATTCAAGATGAAGTACAAGATCAAAAGAAAAACATTCCACGTGGTCAATGAAGTCAAGGAGATTTACAATGTAGAATTCAACACATTGATACAAAAGCTTGGTAAGAAGAATTGCTGAAACAAGATGTGAGAGGTCCTCACATCTAAGTTAATTTTCACAGTTGGGTTCCCTAGCACAATAACATGTCTAGACTTGGTGTTAGAGTGTGATAGGTACTATCATCCCAAAAGCTTGGTAAGAAGAATTGCTCAAACAAGATGTGAGAGGTCCGCATGCATCTAAGTTAATTTTCACAGTTGGGTTCCCTAGCACAATAACATCTCTAGACTTGGTGTTAGAGTGTGATAGGCACTATCATCCCAAAACATACAGACATGAGATTGCAAATCCTAGTTCTATGTTTTTTGAAGCCATGTTAACGATTCCAAAAGTAGTTGTTGGGGTGAGTTTTGAAGACTCAATGCAAGCTTCCAAGACAAAACCAACAACAATAGCTATTTCATAAATAAAATGTTGATCTCAGTGCAGAAAAAGAACCATTCCAAAATTAAATTCTCCATGCGCACAAAATTCAAAGATGAATATAAGCATGTCATCATATTCTTTGGCAAAACCATCAGAGAATCGAATGCTAACTTTTTCTAGCCATGTATGTTTTTTTTCACAAAGCAAGCTTTATGGGAACACAAAAGGTTCAAGTGGGCACAAATAATGAATGGTACAATTCATCAACAATTGACAAAGGTTGCAGAGAAGAAGTCCTTTTACATGAGTTCAAATTTGATGTACACATGTTTGTGTTCAATGAGAAAATTGATCAAGAAGAATATTGCTTCTATGTATCAATGCCACCCAAGATTTAATCAAGAAAACTGTGACAAAGATTTTGGGATGATAAATGATGACTGTCTTTCAAGTCATCTTCAAGTTGCATGAGAACCCAAATTTTTGTATCTCTTCAGAATGCATAAAATTCATTAGATGGTGGGTTCGCTACTATTACCAAAATAAATTACACATATATTTAAGCCTTCGGTTTCAGAGTAAAGCCTTACCAACTTCCACATTGCGTACCTGACTAACTCATGCAATTTGCTCGTCAAGTACTAGAAGTGCAAAAGATTTTCAATAAATTACACAAGAGACCATCCCCAATTATATATCCTATCAAAATTGATCATTTTGCATGCAAGGACAAGGCAGTGGTAGCAGATCTAACTGCCCACTAGGGTGATAAAAGAGTAGGGGATGATACTGATGATGATGATCCAACTTAGAGATGGAAGAACAAAAGAACTCACCCTCCTATCCTCAAAATCCAAACAGAATCCTAAAGGAAGATAAGGAGAAAGAGGTTCTTCATTATAGGAATCAATCCAATGAATTAGTTGTGCCAATTCTAGCGATAGCCAAGACTTTTATGTTGATCTACAAAGGGCTAATTATCCTTCAATTGACCAAGATTTTCTCTAGGCCACATTGCAAAGAAGGCAAATCCCTAAGTTCAATCTAAGCTTCTCTGATGCAATACAATTAAACCACAAACTACCCCCGTCAAATCTATAATGCAAATCAAATTTGAGGCTCCCATGGGTCAAATAGTGATTCATACAGTTGTTCATAAGAGTAAGGTAAGCCTAGATAAAGTGTGGGTTGAAGATTTTGAAGTTTGTTGCTATGATTTTCCATAAATTGATCAATAAGACATCCCTAGCATGGTTGGGTAGGTGGTGGAATTTGGCAATGTGCACTTTAAAAAGCTACTTGAAGAAGTTCATCTTAAAGAAAAAAAATGAGCCTTTGTTGAATACATTGACAAAGCTTGTGCATCAATGTTGAGTATTCAAACTCCTATTGTTGTGGAAATACCTCCAACTTCTAGTGAACAACACAACAAACTTACTAACGTGAGTGAATGGACATCCTACAGGGCAACGTTTAAGGGTATATCTCTAACAACCACTGGCTCAAAGATTAATTTTGTCTTTGTGGGGTGTAACTCAAACATTATAGGAAAGCTCACTAAAGATGGTTTCTATGCATCAAGACTTCCTTCAAACCTTAGGACTGTGTAGTTAGATGAGAGATGCTCTAAAAAAATAATGGATTCTCATTTTTTTATGAAAGGAAGATGGGTGTTAATCTTCAAGCAACATTAGAATGGTTCTTCACTCTCGAGCATTGTTGCAGTGTTCATTAAAGATCATGTTCACTCTTTGCTACTCATTAGAAAAATTCATCAAGACTTCAGTGAAGTTGTCTTGATGTTCCAACTCTATAGCTTGACCTTTCCTAAAGATGATTGGGGAAAAAATTTCCATTAGATAGAAGAGGGGAATCTATCTTCCTTCAAATTAGCAACAATACAAAGATATTCATCTCTCCTTTGCATAATTGCAATCATCATCAAAGCATTCATAAAGGAGGCATGGGATCTCTTGTCACATCTCATTTTATGGACTATATTATTAATTAGATTATTGGACATTTACTATGATTGTTTTATTGAGTGATTCCACATGTGTGTGAAAGTAAATATCGTAAAATTATAAATGCGTGATTAGGAAAGTTGATTTAATAATTGTATATTATTGGTACGATCATGGATGATTCATTATGTTTTGCTTCGGCTATGATTTTGAGGAACTAACCTATTGATGTGTTGTTGGGCATCTTGAGTGATGTTTGTGTGGTTAATTAGAAATGATCTTATGTGTTGGAGTCTTAGAGGACTTGTTATGGTTGGTGTGATTGAGTGTGTTCTCTTACTCGCCTTAATTTTGGATCCAGGAGTAGTGTAGCATCGTACTCCCTCTCTAGTGGATAGAATTAGTCACATAGTTCATGTAATATGAAACTTTTGAATTTTCATATTTTATTCATTTGACTTTGGGAATTTCTCTAAAACATTGTAAGGACCGACATTGAATTGTTATTCTTATTTATGAATAAGTATAGCCATCAAAATTTGATATTTACTTATCTTGTGACCTTGATGGTCATGTTTGATTTACTGTTGAAATTGAGCTCGTTGGATTGAATCTGCTTTTGGTAAGTGTTGTGTTGCTCAGTTTATTCGAGCATGTATGTGTGGGTCCTTGTGTGTTGGCTTGTTGTAGCATGTGCCTTCTTTTTGTTATGGGGTTAGATAGACCCTGGTGGTTGTTGAGAAGTTTCTTATGTGTGTTTACCTTCTTGATGTCCTGAAGGCTTAGCGTGAGCCTTTACAGTGTATGAGTGTACTTGAGTGACCTTTGTAGGGTTATGTTTATTCTTGTATGACCACTTGTGGTAGTAGAGTTATGAGAACCTTGTGTGAAAGGAAATACCATGTTCTTGAGTGTGATTGAACTTGGTTTATTCTTTTAATAGTTATGCATTAGTATGTGAAAAATGATGTTTGATCATATGCTTGTCATATTGTTTATTGCCTCTGTATGGCGACCGGTAATGCTTGCTCGAAATGGATATTGCATTGTCTTATTGAGAGCATGTCCCTGAGTATGGATTCATTATGTGGTTGTAAGAAAGATAGTATTGCATTGCATTGCTAGATAGATCATTTAGGGTAATGAATTATGTTCCTAGATTGCATTCTTCCCTAGGATTCATGTGGGAACTTGGGTTTATTTATTGCATTACATTGTTTAAGATAAAGAGGAAAAGGGGTGTGAAAAGGGTCATTTGCATAGTCCTTGTGATGTTGAGGTGTTAGAATTTTGAGTGAAATAGCAAACCCTGCATCGTGTGACTTTGAGTTGTGATTCCCTCGTTGTTTAGTGTGCATTTAGTATGCTTGTCATCATGTTGTGAAGAAATTTGGTCTCATGAGAATGTTTCACTAAATGCATTATCCATATGCTTGGTGAATCCTTATTTGGTGAGAAATGTTATCAGCTGCTTGTTGGAAAGATTGATGTGTTGAGATATCTTGGGTTGTGAACCTAATTTTGTCCTAGCTTAATTTTTGGTCGCTGGATGTTTGCTAGAGTATGATTGCATGTGTCTTTGCATGATGATTATGATTAGATAAATCTGTGTTTTAGTTTCTACAATAAGTCTTTTTGAATGCATAAATTAGTCATGTAAATATTATGTTTCTTCGATTTATATTTAGTAGAGTTGTGTATATGTTATTATTTAATTAAAAACAATAAAAATGTATCTGATTGGAGTATGTGAAAGGAAGCAAGGTACGCAGAACACACTTCCTACACCAACCTAATGAGGGGAATAGTATGCAAATTCTTTTAAATCCTTACAATTGTAGCAATGTTAAACACATAACATAAAGATTACAGCAGCAACACAACACATAGAATAAAAGATTGACACAAGATATATCATGGGGAAAACCTTTTCAGGTAAAAAACCCCATACTCCAAAACCTGCACAATGTATTGACAAATCTGTAAAGGATTACAATACACTTGCAATGCAAGTTCTTCCAGGAGTCTGCAAATGTTGTTTCTGGAGTAATTCTGGCAGCATAACAGTACTTGTATCAACACTATGTAACTACAACTCCAAAACAATGCATTATATAGAGTTACAAGTCAATATTGAGAAGCCTCTAGAGATGGGCGTCCATCTTGGCCACATGGCCATTTACCCAGTCAAAGGACACTTGTCCAACACATTCTCAGCTCTCTTACATCTGTCATAACATGGAAGATTTGACTTCCCAAGGTAGAGCGCTCCAAGGCTAAAAATAGGCAATGGCAAATGCTCTTATGCATCTTACAGCTGTCATAAAAATCTGCAACATGACAACACTTAATGTTGTAAGAGAATCTGTCATACATGACTAAAAATAGCATATTCCTCTTACAACATGTCATAGCCCAACTTGGGCACCCAAAGATGCCTTCTCCACATGCAAAGATGCTTTTCGACACTTGTCTTCACTTGTCATAGGAATCTCTATACTTGGCTCTTACGCATCATAGATTCTGTCATACACAATAACCTCTATCATACCACAAGATGCCAACACATGGCATATTAGTGCCACCTCAAATGGTACGCCTATATCTACATGGGATGAGTTGACCATCCTAGTCACCTTCCAAGTTGAGTGACAACTCACCATGCCACTTCACACTAAATGACAAAATAGGATGTGCAACATAAATTATATCACAGGCAAATAAATAAATAAATGATCAATGCTAGGAATTTGCAAAGGTTGAGACACCTTAATTCCCAACAGTATGATCTAAAACATTGATGTAAAAAATTACTACACAATTAATATCTAAAAGCAATTAGATTTTACTATTATGGACTGTGGAAATTTGATGTATCTAATTGAAACCCTTCATGGGAGGGAATTATGCTACTCTTCATCCTGAGGATGGATCATGGAATATGATCCAAAACGTTGATGTAAAAAATTACTACACGGTTAATATCTAGAAGCAATTAGTTTTTACTATTATGGACTGTGTAAATTTGATGTTTCTAATTGAAACCCTTCATGGGAGGGAATTATGCTACTCTTCATCTTGAGGATGGATCATGGAGTATGATTTGAAACGTTGATGTAAAAATTACTACATAGATAATATCCAGAAGCAATCAGATTTTACTATTATGGACTGTGGAAAATTGATGTCTCTAATTGAAACCCTTCGTGGGAGGGAATTATGCTACTCTTCATCCTGAGGATGGATCATGGAGTATGATCCGAAACATTGATGTAAAAAATTACTATATAGTTAATATCTAGAAGCAATCAGATTTTACTATTATGGATTGTGGAAATTTGATGTCTCTAATAAAAGTGTTTTCCTATTTATTTAATATATATTATTGTTTGAAAACAATATCTTGGTTAGACTAAAAATAAATAATTATTATCAAAAGATAAATATAAATATAAGAGTATATTATAATAAGAAAAGCAAATAATAAAAAGAATCTTTTTATTGTATTATTCCATGCAAAATTCAGAGCAGTGGTAGTTAATAAGTTCATTTATTATAATAAAAAAATTTGGTTGGAACGTCAAAAAGGCATGCAAACAAGAGAGAACTGGAGTTTACAAAGGCAAAAGAAATCTAAAGATATGAACGCCAAGATTAGGGAAGAGGATTTTTGGATTAAAAAAATAGAGAACAAAAAAGGGAAAAACACCATTCATTCAGGGACATAAAAGACAGCAAGAGGGGGATTTGTAGCGTCAAGAGGCAGAGACTAATTCATCAGGGAAAGCATGAACGACCAGGTACTCTATTCTAAAGCTTTCTTGAATCTGCAAATGATTGTTGTGTTTTATTCATTTAATCGGGTTGTTATTAAAGGCTTTAAAGTATGCTTTCGGTCCATTATGATATTGACCTTACTGCCATGTGACTTCTTGCCACCCATTTTGTAATTTCACCTTGTGAATTTCATCCTCTGTGTTTGATAAATGACCACTGATCTAAGCTTGTTGACCTGTTTTTATCGGCCTGTTTATATATTTATCAACCTATGCTTTTACTAGTATCGCCTTGTTATGAGTAAATCATTGTGTGTAGTTTCACCTTCCTTAATCCTTAAAAGTTTTGAGCTTTTGTCAAATGCTGAAGATTCTTAAATGGCCTGAAACAACCTCTTAGATGGTTAAACTACCTGTATGTTATTGACTGTATATTATCAGCTTGTTTTGATCTTGTCGGCTTTTCTAAATCTGCTAAAATTGCATGTAATAAAGTCTTTATCAGTCAGTTCGCAGACGGTGATTTCCTTTTATTCGACCTGCTTTCATGTTAATACCAATCTCGTTATTATTTAATGGCTGAGTATTTTTTCTTTCAATGGCCTCTATGTGTTTTTAAAACTGATTGTGACTGGCCTATGATTTCCTTTCCTTTCGGTATGTTCTATCGACCTTTTTGTTATATATATATATATATATATATATATATATATATATATATATATCTTTGGGCCTATAGTATATTTTTATTTTCCTGTGTATTCTTTTTGTCGAGAGGTGAACTACAGTCGCAGCGGGGGTGGAGATAAGAGCACTCATTTTTCAGTTGTAATTATAAACGAAAAAAATAAAAAAGAAAAAGAAAATAGGAAGCACTATAACTAGTATTAGAAAATGGCAGGAGTGGTTATAGCATTTATTTAAGATTCTGTAATGCTTAGAAATTAATATATCTCATTTCAGAATGAGTGGATGATTATTTAAGATTGTGTAACGCCCAGAGATTAATATATCTGATTTTGAGCAACTCATTCTTTATGCTAACAATGGTGAGGATTTTGAGCACCCTGAGCGAATCGTGGCTCTCACATAAAAAGAAAATGCTTACAATGCCACTGATTTCACAGGGCCGCCCTGCTATTATTATCTCTACCATGGCTCGTCTTTGTACGGAAATCTGAGCCCGCAGAGAATGAGGGAGTGGATGGCTTATCATGCCAAATTCTTTGGGCCAAGATCCCACTTTGTTTTCCAGGATGCAACAGGCATGTCCGCCGAGGTTAGGAAAGTTCTGGAGCCGTGGATTGCAACCAGGCGAGTCACATTGTAGGATATCAGAGAGCAGGAGTGGTTTGATGGGTATTATCATAACCAGTTTTTGATTGTTAACGATTGTTTGCACAAATATAAATTCTTGGCTGGAACTGAACCTTCTATTTTGATGTGGATGAGTTTATGTATATTCCTTGGGGGAAGAGTATTGGCTCGGTGGTTAAGCAGTTTGAGAATTATACGTAGTTCACCATCGAGCAGTATCCCATGTCCAATAAGCTTTGTCTGGAGCGCAACAACTCAAGGCCATTATATAGGTAAAATACCGGTACTTTTTTTTGGGGGTGGGGGGGTGGGAAGGGTCTTTTTTGGGGATATGTGAACATGTTTTTCTTGCCCAAGACTTGCCTAACTAGATTACTTTACTTTTGGTGATTGCATTAGATTTTTTGTAACTCTGCCTTGTATCGATATGCATTAAATTTGGGAAAAAGATGAGTTCTTGAATTTACATAGACAAGTTTTGTTTTGCTCTGTAGCGATACTGGATGTGATTGTTCTGCAATCAACTCATCTCTATTTTTTTGCTACCAATCACTCCAGTATCACAACATTAAGAGTAACTAACATGAGGTTTTCACAGTCCATTAGATAGAGTAGGAGCTTTTCTGAGGTTTTCACAGTCCATTCTAGATAGAATAGGAACTTTTCAAAAACTGTGTGGATGTAATGGGTAGGAGCTCTTCAAAAAGTTGTGTGAATGTAGCTAATATGTAGGACCTTTCAAACATGAGGTTCACAGTAGAATAGGAGCTTTTGGAACTAACTGTGTGAATTTAGTTAATATCTTGGTCTCTTCTTAGTTATGGATCACACTCATCTGAAATGTTGATATTAACTAAATTCACACATTTTTTTCGAGAAACGCAGAGTATTTTTGTTCACAGGGAATCAAATGGTTATGTTATTATGTAAGTATGATGGAGTAACGTGAGTCATTATGTAAGTCTGATGGCTGTGGCTCAGCTATTGGCAGTTGGCTTGTAAAACATTGGGCAACTACATGTTTTAGTAAGGCTACTGTGAAACCCTACGATCTACCCTTTTTTTTGTTTGGGATTCCTAACCTGGCCCTAATATGGTCTGCATTTTATGACTCAACATTGTCAAGAGCCAATTTCCATTGATACCTCTGTTTGGATGATCTCTCTCAGTGTTTACCTTACTGGGTTTTTTAGGAATCAAGTGGGTATCTGATGATGGATTCTCTGCAAACAACTAAATTCTGCACAAACATCATTCTTACCCAAATAACGCATTCTGCATAGACTGGAAACAACTTAAACTCTGTACTTCCTTCATTTTTACCCATATAATGCGTTCTGAAGAGATAAAAACAACATATATTCTCTGTGGACTTCATTCCAAAAATCCACACTCACCAAATTTTGAACAATTTAAATTCTAAGCTGTTGTTTCCAGAAATTCATGTTGGACAGGATTATAAAAGAAGTGTATTTTGTCCTCCACTTCATTTGTGTTTTGGTTAACTTAGTACTATTAGAAGCTGATAACTAATCTGGATTCCATAACTAAGTCATAAGTTGTATTGTGTTGTGCAGAGACTGGGGTATAGAGAAGCTGGTATTCAAGGATGTGAAGAAGGGCATCAGAAGGGATAGAAAATATGCAATTCAGGCCAGAAATGCCTATGCTACAGGTGTTCACATGTTAGAGAACATCATAGGCAAATCACAGCACCAGACCGTGGGAAAAATCTGCTATTACCATTATCACGGTACCATTTCTAGCAGAGCAAAGCGCTGCAGACAGTTTGTGAAGCCTTCCATGAAAGACATCACAATGCTTGAAGAAATTCCATACACATACGATGGAACTCTAAAAGATATTGCCAGATCCATCAAAAATTTTGAGCTACAGCAAATCAAATCTCAGCTTGCACATACCCGATAATGACAGTACAGAGAACTGCCAAGAAATAAATCTGAGGATTATCATCATTATGTGAAGATCATTATCTTAATCACCATTCTTTCTATTCATTATGTTGTGTTCTTACTGATTGATTCTCACCTTAAAACTTTTGGTTTTATATTCCATGTTCTGTAAATAGGTAGGACAGAAGAATCATGTGTGGAGCAATGTACATGGTGCAGAGACCACCATAGTTAATTTTGACTTGTATGCTCACTAGGAGCCTTAAATTTTGGATTTTATGCTCATTATGAGCCTAGGTGGAGTCATGTATTAATTTATTTTTGTAATAAAGTCTGAGTCAGACCACTCTCTCTATTTTAGAAACCACTCCCTCTATTCTAGAAGTCAACTAGTAGTGGAACTCCAAATAGCATGTGTTATGTTTGGAAAAAAAATAGTCTTGAGGCTAAAATTAGTGAAATTAGTGGGAAATTAGTGAGTTTTTTTGCCTTTTTAGATAGGAAAAGAATCTTGCACGAAATAGTGATGAGTTTGGATTGTATTTATCCCCTGGAGGTTAGGGAAAACAAAGGATTGAAGTTGGAAAAGAAAAAATACAAAAAAGAAGACTGTTTGCTATTTTTTTTTGTGTAATTTGTTGCTCTTTTCTATAGTACTCACCCATATAGCCATTTCAAGGGCTCTCACATTTTGGATGTTGTAAATGAATGTTTTACCTTTCATTTAAATCATATTAGGTGCTTTGATATTGCAGGAGAAGAGAGAACAATTTGTTGTCTCAGTTTTGCTGTTTTGAAGAGGGTTTGGTAGGATTTTAGGAGTTTGATGGGGTTCTGACCCAAATCTTTGAGTTAGAGCCCCAAAATGGATTTGTTGGGTCTATATAGGTATATTCTACAATGGGTTTTGTGTGCAGGTGCAAAGCAGTCCAAGACAAGATTTGAGGAAGATTTGGCTTGATATCTCTATGTATTAAGCCATTGGTGATAGCTAGAGGAAGATTTAGTTGGAAAACTTGTTTCTAATGCCCATGGAGGTCCAAAACCTATTGAATCCATCCATTTGCAATCCATACTAAGTTCTAGAATTGGTTAGAAAGTTCTGGGTCACTCTGGTAGGGTACTTCCTTTGTAAACCTAGGGCTAATTGCCCCTTGGAACAGCAAGTACAGTCATTTTTAGAGGCTTGTGTTCCAAAAAAATGTACCCTGCATGTCAAGTATGTTATAGAGGGCCTTAATGAGTATCTAAAAAGATAAAGAGTTCTAGGAGTTATTTGGAAAGTTTTGGAGTTAAGCCTGCTAAACCCCATTTCTAGGGCTACAAGGAAAATAGGTCATTTGTGAAGGAACGATTGGAAGGACAACTTGCTAGGATAACTTATGAGTTTGGTAAGCTTCCATTGGTCAAAATAACATGTCTCAAGCCCTCGTCAAGTGTTGAAAATATCTCATACATCCAAACCAAGTTAGGCTCATGAATGGAGGTTGTAGGTGTCATGATGTGCAAGTTTGTTGTCCTTTCCTCCAAGACCAGTCACTCATGTTTGTGAGACTTGATAAGTGTTCCCCTGCTTTGCATCAAGTGGTATTAGAGCACAAGTTCTGATTTGGGAAAGTGTGAAGAAGGAGTACAAAATGCCTCCTAAAAATAATCCAGTCCTCACTAGAGAAGTGAGATTGATGAAGGAATCTCAAGAGGGAGTCTTAACTAGACTTGCAGCCATTGAAGCAAACCTGAGAAGAGGTGGAGTCATTGAGGAAGATAGTGACCAAGAGTATGAGGGTGAAAATGTAGACCCTCAAGAGGGATCCAATGAGACAGAGATGGATCCAGATGATAAAAGGTTTATGAAGATGCTACAGACTGTGAAAGGAGAAAACACTGATGTTAAGATGGAGTTGCCCATGTATGAGGGTAAGATGAACAGTGAGGAGGTACTAGACTGAATTGATTCTTTGGATAACTATTTTGATTACAAGGAGATACCTGAAGAGAAGAAAGTCAAGCTGGAAAAGACTAAGCTGAAGGGAGCAACATTGACATGGTGGAACTATGTTCAGTCAGAGAGAATAAGATAAGGAAAAACCAAAATCAGTTCATGGGACCAGATGGTGTCCAAGGTGAAGGGTCAATTCCTTCCAAAAGGTTATGCCATTCAAACCTTCAGAAGGTTGCAAAACTTGAAACAGAAAGAGATGGATGTAATGGCCTACACAGAGGAGTTTCATAAGCTCAGTACGAGAACTGGCCATAATGAGGATGAAGTTGAGAAGATTGCTAGATACATGAATGGGCTTAGGTTCAATATCCAAGATGAACTAAGTCTCACTACACCCAGGAATGTAGAAGAATGCTTCCAATTGGTAGTAAGAGTTGAGGAGAAGATCAAGAGGAAACAAGAACAAAATGGAAGGGGTAGAGGAAAGAACTTCAGAGGAAGAGGAAACTTTGGTGGAAGAGGATAGAAGCAGCAAGGAGAAACAAATGATAGCAACAAGGAGAACCATGAACCAAGAGGAGACTCAAGTGAAAGAGGTAGCTTTAGAGGAAGGAGATCAAATAGTAGAGGCAGGTTTAGAGGCCATGGTAGAGGGTTAAGCACCTTCACAGGCAAGTGCTATAATTGTAATCAAGTTGGACATCCTGCATTCAAATGTCTAGACAAACAAGCATCAAGTTCACATGGAGGTGATAGAAGAGTCCACATAGTGCAAGAGGAGGACCAAGAGAGTGTAAACTCACATTCTGTGCATGCAGGCCCAGAGGTAGGAGAATCCTTAATGATAAGAAGGACATTGCTGAAGGTACCATCAGCCAAAGAGCCTCCACAGAGAAAGGATTTGTTTAGAACACTCTGCAAAGCACAAGGAAAAGTATGTAAGGTGATTGTTGATTCTGGTTCTACTGACAATCTTGTGTCTCTGGAAATGGTAGAAAAGTTGAAGATAAAGAAGATTCCTCACTCTACACCCTACAAGGTATCATGGCTCAACAAGGGTCAGCAAGTACTTGTAAATGAACAAGCTTGGGTGGAGTTCAACATTGGTGGCTACAAGGACAAGATATTGTGTGATATCATCCCTATGGATGTATGCCATCTGCTCTTAGGCAGACCATGGCAATTTGACAGAAAGGCCAAGTATGATGGAGAAGAGAATACATACATGATTGTGAAGGATGTGGTGACCTACAATCTTACACCCATAAAAGAAGATGGTGCAACAATCCATGAAGGACCAAGTGTGATGATGGTGAAAGAGAAAGAGTTTTTGAAGACACTGAAAGAAGAAGAGGTAGGATATGCCATCATTGGCAAGCCTATATCAGCCAAGGCAGAAATAGAGGTAGAAAAGATACCAGAGGAGGTGCAGGTCCTATTGGACAAGTATGAAGACATAGTGGTGAAATACCTACCAAGTTCACTACCGCTTGTTAGGGATGTAAGTCATCATATTGATCTCATACCTGGTGCAAGTTTTCCAAACAAGGCAGCATACAAGATGACACCACAGCAAAATGAAGAGGTCAAAAATCAGATCCAAGAGCTATTGGACAAAGGGTTGATCAAGGAGAGTTTGAGTCCCTGTGCTGTTCCAACTATCCTAGCACCTAAGAAGGGTGGAGAATGGAGACTTTGCACTGATTCCAGAGCCATCAACAAGATAACCATCAGGTATAGATTTCCAATACCTCAGATAGAAGATCTAATGGATAGTTTGGGTGATGCATGTTACTTTTCTAAGATAGATTTAAAGAGTGGTTATCATCAGATAAGAATAAGAGAGGGTGATGAATGGAAGACAACATTCAAGACAAATGAAGGTCTTTATGAGTGGCTAGTAATGCCATTTGGGTTATCAAATGCCCCAAGTACATTCATGAGACTTATGAATGAAGTTCTCAAGCATTTCATAGGCAAGTTTGTGGTAGTCTATCTAGATGACATTCTTGTGTACAGTAGAACCAAAGAAGAACACTTGCAGCATTTAGGCATGGTGTTGAAAAGATTGAATGAGGAGAAACTGATGATCAACCTCAAGAAGTGTGAATTCATGCAAGAGGAGCTTGTCTATCTTGGGTTTGTGATCTCCAAAGGTACACTAAAGATGGATCCATCCAAGGTAGAAGCCATACTTAGCTGCCAACTCCTAAAACAGCAATAGAGGTAAGAAGTTTCCATGGTTTGGCTACATTTTATAGAAAGTTTATCAAAAATTTCAGTCATATTTGTTCTCCTATTCTTGATACTATCAAAGGAGATAAGAAGAAGAAGTTCCAATGGACTAAGGAAGCTGAGAAAAGCTTTAAGTATTTGAAGACAAGGGTGGCTCAACAACCCATTCTTGCACTCCCTGATTTCAGCAAGGTGTTCACAATTGAATGTGATGCAAGTGGATATGCCATAGGTGCAGTCCTGAGTCAAGATGGGAGACCGGTTGCATTCTTTAGTGAAAAACTCAATGAAGCCAAGAGGAAGTACTCTTCCTATAACCTTGAACTCTATGCTATGGTACAGTCACTCAAGAAGTGGAGGCACTATTTATTGCCTAAGGAGTTTATTGTCTTCACAGACAATCATGCTTTGAGTTTCTTGAACAACCAAGATAAGCTAAGTCACAGACACATGAAGTGGATGGAGTATATGCAGGCCTACACATTCACCATCAAACACAAGAAAGGACAAGCAAACAAAGTTGCTGATGCTCTGAGTAGAAGGTCCATGATGGTGCAGGAGATCAAGTTGTAGAGTGTAGGTATTGATGCACTCAAAGGTATGTATGAGAATGATGAAGATTTCAGTACTATTTTTGTTGTTTGCAATCAGTCCCAAGATGTTTTCACAATGAATTTTCTGAGTTTGTGGTACAAGATGGTCTACTGTTCAAGGGAGCTCAGTTGTGTGTACCAAGATGCTCCATGAGAGCAAATTTGATCAAGAAAAACACTGTGGCAGCTTGAGTGGTCATTTTGGTTATGACAAAACTTTGGAGCAAGTCAAGAGGTTTTATCATTAGCCTAGGTTGCATAATGATGTGAAGAAGTTTGTGGAGAGTTGTGTGATATGCCAGAGGGCTAAAGGATCAAGTTCTAATGCAGGTTTATATCAACCTTTACCAATACCCAATCAGCCATGGGAGTCTATCAGCATGGACTTTGTTCTAGGTCTGCCCAAGACACAAAGAGGTTATGACAGCATTTTTGTTGTTGTAGATAGATTTAGTAAGATGGCACATTTCATTGCTTGTAAGTCCACTAATGATGCCTCTCATATTGCTGGTCTATTCTTCAAGGAAATTGTAAGAATCCATGGATTGCCTTTGACAATAGTGTCTGACAGAGATTCCAAGTTCATTGGTCACTTTTGGAGAACTTTGTGGAAGAAGCTGGGAACAAATCTAACTTTCAGTTCTGCCTACCATCCCCAAATAGATGGGCAAACCAAAGTTGTAAATAGGTCTTTGGGAAACCTATTAAGGTGCTTAACAAAGGAGCATAATCAGTCATGGGATCTACTGCTGCCCCAAGCTGAATATGCCTACAATGACTCTGATAACAGGAGCATTGGAAGAACACCCTTTGAAGTAGTGTATGGTATGAAGCCAAGAGGCATTTATGAGCTGAGAGACTTAAGGGGAGTAGACAATATGAGTGCACAAGGAGAAGACTTTGCCACAGCCATGAAGGAGATACATCACCAAGTAAGAGAAACTCTTGAAAAGAGTGTTGCCAAGTACAAGGAGAAGGCTGGTCTAAAAAGAAGAGATGTTCAATACAAAGTAGGTGACATGGTGCTGGCTCATTTGAGGAAGGAGAGACTACCCAAGGGCAGATATACAAAGCTAATGATAAAGAAGATAGGACCTTGCAAGGTGGTCCACAAGTTTGGTTAGAATGCCTATGAGATAGAACTCCCTCCTGGAGTTGTTATCTCCCCCATTTTCAATGTTGCAGACCTGTATCCTTTCAAAGGATCTAATGTTGCAGATGAAGAAGCTGAAGATGTTGCTGATGAGGATTGGTTAAGGGATCTCCCACCTAATTAACCAGTGAAGCTTGAAACTATCTTGGACACAAGAGAGGTTAAGAGGACAAGAAACAAAGTCTATAATGAACATTTGGTGAAATGGCATGGTTTGCCAATTAAAGATGCTACATGGATGACAGAAGAGGATATCAAACAGCATGGAGCCTCTATCCAAGAGCTCATTTCATCAGGAGATTGAAATCTTTTTACCCTGGTTGTATGGTGCAGAGACCACCATAGTTAATTTTGACTTGTATGCTCACTAGGAGCCTTAAATTTTGGATTTTATGCTCATTATGAGCCTGGGTGGAGTCATGTATTAATTTATTTTTGTAATAAGGTCTAAGTCAGACCACTCTCTCTATTTTAGAAACCACTCCCTCTATTCTAGAAGTCAACTAGTAGTGGAACTCCAAATAGCATGTGCTATGTTTGGAAAAAAAACAGTCTTGAAGCTAAAATTAGTGAAATTAGTGGGAAATTAGTGATTTTTTTTGCCTTTTTAGATAAGAAAAGAATCTTGCACGAAATAGTGATGAGTTTAGATTGTTTGCTATTTTTTTTCTGTGTAATTTGTTGCTCTTTGCTATAGTACTCACCCGTACAGCCATTTCAAGGGCTCTCACGTTTTGGATGTTGTAAATGAATGTTTTACCTTTCATTTAAATCATATTAAGTGCTTTGATATTGCAGGAGAAGAGAGAACAATTTGTTGTCCTAGTTTTGTTGTTTTGAAGAGGGTTTGGTAGGATTTTAGGAGTTTTATGGGGTTCTGACCCAAATCTTTGAGTTAGAGCCCCAAAATGGATTTGTTGGGTCTGTATAGGTATATTCTACAATGGTTTTGTGTGCAGGTGCAGGGGAGCAGTCCAAGACAAGATTTGAGGAAGATTTGGCTTGATATCTCTATGTATTAAGCCATTGGTGATAGCTAGAGGAAGATTTAGTTGGAAAACTTGTTTCTAATGCCCATGGAGGTCCAAAACCTATTGAATCCATCCATTTGCAATCCATACTAAGTTCTGGAATTGGTTGGAAAGTTCTAGGTCACTCTGGTAGGGTACTTCCTTTGTAAACCTAGGGCTAATTGCCCCTTGGAACAACAGGGACAATCATTTTTAGAGGCTTGTGTTCCAAAACAATGTACCCTTCATGTCAAGTATGTTATAGAGGGCCTTAATGGGTATCTAAAAAGCTAAAGAGTTCTGGGAGTTGTTTGGAAAGTTTTGGAGTTAAGCCCTCTAAACCGCATTTCTAGGGCTACAAGGAAAATAGGTCATTTGTGAAGGAACGATTGGAAGAACAACTTGCTAGGCTAACTTATGTGTTTGGTAAGCTTCCATTGGTCAAAATAACATGTCTCAGGTCCTCCTCAAGTGTTGAAAATCATCTCATACATCCAAACCAAGTTAGGCTCATGAATGGAGGTTGTAGGTGTCATGATGTGCAAGTTTGTTGTCCTTCCCTCCAAGACCAGTCACTCATGTTTGTGAGACTTGATAAGTGTTCCCCTGCTCTGCATCAATACACCGGCCATTTCATTGTTGTTTATTTATTCCCTCTTTTTTTGGAAGCTGTACCAAACCAGGGTTTTGAGATAGCATTAAACACAGGATTCTCATAAATTTAAGGATTCTCTTGGATTCAGATATTGTATTTAGCTTATTATTATTGTTTTCATTTTAATTTAGGATTTTTAAGTTTGTAAATCCTCTTTAAATTTAAAAATTCATAAAAGTTTGCAAAAGATAATAGAAGTATATTAGAATATAAATGTGGCCGTATGATTAGGAAAGAGATATAATTTGCTTTATTCTTTTCTTTTTTAAAACAAAAGGATGTCTTTATATATTTTTTAGAAAAAAACCTTCTTTATCAAATTTTTAATATTAAGTGAAAATAATGGAATTTAAAAAAAATCTATTTTATCACATTTTTAATATTAAGTAAAAATAATGGAATTATTATAATGAAGTTATTATTCTTTTCAAAAAAATATGCTTAACGTTTTCTTAATATTTTAAAATTAAATTAAATTAATAATGATATGTTAGATTATAGAGAAATATGTTAAGAAATAAATTATGCATAGTTATTTTAAGAATTTTAAGAAATAAGATAAAACTTTGAAGAGATTTCCCTGTTTTTGATTTTATCATTTGCGTGTTTTTTATTTTGTCATAGAATAATTTCAAAGCTTCCTTCCTAATATGCAACTCTTCAAATCAGAAAACCTTAGCTTGGACCAAAAAAGTTAAGGTTTGAAAAAGAATGCTATAAAGCAAATAGAATCAAATAAAAAATAATAATTCATGGCTAGGAGTTCCTCAACTTCTTTTGCAGAGTCTCCCTCAAAATAAATAAAGGAAGCAAATGAATCTTTTTCTTGTGAATGAAATGTTTTATATGACTTAAATAATTAGAAGTTTCAAAAATAGAAAAAAATAATTATTGCCTAAGTCACTACATGATATGTTCCTTATTTGTAGCCAAGTGAATGAAATGTTTTGTATGACTTAAATTTCAAAAATAGAAAAAAATAATTATTACTTAAGTCACTACATGATATGTTCCTTATTTGTAGCCAACTTGGTTATTTCCTTAGCAAAAAAATATTTTATTATTTGTTTTAAAATTATAATCATATGTATGAAGTGTAATCATTAAATTAATATATAACTCTATTCAAATTTATTAATTGTGTGAGGTGTTTTTATTTTATTTTATTGATTTAATTTTATTTAAATATTAAGTTTAAATTTTATTTTATTTTTATTTTTATATGTAGAGCAACTAAATATATCTATTTAGATGTTTTCTTTTTATTTATTAATTATGTATGAATCATACTACATAAAAATACTCCTAATATAAACTAATTTTATAGTTATAATATTTATTTTAAAGGGAAAGTTGAGATAATTACTTGGTATTAATGAGACAAGATTACTTGGTATTAGTTGTTATTAATCTTATCATGATTTTAAAAAAATGTATTTAAAATGTAATATTATTCTAAAATCAAAAGAAGGTACATAAAGTAATTATTTGAGGATGATCATAGATTCATAGAGGCTTGAAGCTGCATACTACATAGTATTTTCAAAGGGGCTACTTAGAGGCCTTGTGACTGAAGCAGTCATGCTAGCAATAGCCGAATCCTCTTCATTCAACATGTTAGAATGAGGCCAGTTTGGTGTAGAGGTTTATACTAAGGATAGTGAACAAAAAAGAGGAAAGCGTGGGAGATTAAAAAATGGAATTAAAAGATGGGGAATTAGTTCTTCCTCCTATTTTAATAACTGCACTATTGTTTTGAGTGAATATGATGAGCTTAAAGCAAGAGATTTGTATTCAGAAGTTGTCAACGAGTTACCATTTCCATTAGGGTTAGGGTTGGAATTGAGATTGGGGTTAGAGTTAGAACTAGCATATCTATATTAAATATAATATATCTAAAGTACGCCTAGAGATATCCTTCTTGAGGCACCTATTTTTCCTTCTCGAGGCGCCTATTTTTTAATCACTAATCCTAACATTAGGCACCTCCAGAAGGATATCTCTCGGCGTACTTTAGATATATTATATTTAATATAGATATGCTAGTTGTATTCTTTCCAAATCGGCCTCTAAATGGTTTTAAATCAGCACCTTTGACTTTTTCAATCCCAATATAAGTTGTGTCGGCCTGATTGTGGTAGTGACAACCTTCTTGGTATTTTAATGGCCTTATCTTATCGACTTCTTCATGAATTCTAACGGCCTGACTTTTTCAGCTAGTCTGTTTTATTCTTTCTAAATCAACTTCATGCCTTTTAAGCAGACCTTTATATCTTTTTGGGCAGCCTGCATGTTATCTTTTTATGATCTGGGCAGCCTTTGTTGTCTTATCTCATGTTTAAAACCCCATTGTCTATTAAATCTACATGTGGCACATCTGTATTTTCCTGTAAGTCATAACTGATTTTCTGTCACAACAGTTTATATTAATTCCTATAGCAGATCTATTTAATTCCTATCACTTTTACCTTATTATGTCGCTGCTGATTGTTTCAAGTTGTTACATGTGTGTTCCTATAGTTGTTTTAATTTATGTCATTCCTGTCCCTGAAGGTTAATACTTCTCGTTGCAGTTAGTTTAAACTCCCTGTCCCTGTTAGAAGGTTTCTGTCACAGAATTACTGTGTTCCTATAACAGACAGCAGAGTTAGTTCCTGTCACAGTTTATTTTATTCCTTGTAGCATAAAACTCTTGTAGCTGACAGCAAGGTTACTATAGTAACTTAGGAATTTATATATATACTTATCTTCTTGCTCATGCCTTTGAATGATATTTTATTGGTTTTTATAAAAGATGATAAATGATATTTATTTATCTTTTTGGATCTATGCCACAAGTACAATTGATAGGAATTATAAATATGCCATCAGACATAGTGTTAGATCCAGATTTATATTAGAAGACTATGCTTGAAATGAGGGACTAAAGGTATAACCAGATTTAATGCTTTTATATGCATCTTGGTTCAATAAACAAAGCTTTTTTTTTATTGAATTATTTGCTTGAAATTATGAACCAACTTAGGGTAGAAAGTAGTTTACAATAGTTTTCTTTAAAATATTGAAAAGAAAGAACTATGGATTAGGGAATATAACCAGTTTATAGATTCTATAAACATATATATTTGTGTGTAAATGAATAAATGATGTTTCTTTCTTACTACTTAATTGAAAGCTAAGTTACCGGGTACTTGGTCCCAGGACGCCAGTCCTATACCGCCCGGGAGCAGGTCCCGAAGCGGCGATGGGAGCGGCCAGGGAGCGCCCCGCCCGCCTCAGGTTCCCTGTGGGTCCACATACAGGGAACCCGGGGCTAGCAGGGCACTCCCTGGCCACTCCTGGGGGCAAAAAATAATTTTTTTAAATATAAAACCAAAAAAATGTTTTTTTAAGTCATTTAAAAGGCAAAAAAACATAAGAACGAAACCCTAAAAAGCAACTTATAACAAAAACGCCCCCATTCAATAGCTTATTTTGCAACAACTCCATTTGACAAGAGTTTTTCATCTTTTGTTCATTTTTGCATTGTGGAGGGTTGTGGTTATTTTTTCGAAAGGAATCGATTGCAAAGTGCCAAGGAAGGATTGTAGCTTGCACAAAGGTCATCTATTGGTCTAAGGTAAGCAGTTTAACCTATTCTTTCAAGTTTTTAATGGATTTTTTCAAGTTTTTTACAAAAAATTTCAACTTTTTTTCTGAAAAAAAAAAAAAGTTTTAACTTTTTTAAAACCTATTTTATTGTTTCTCTTGAATGTTTAGGTGTTTTATTAGTGTGTAGGGTTGCATTTTTTTTATTATATTATATTTTTTTAATTTAAATCTTGTAATTTCTTAAATAGTAATCTATTTGAAATTGAAATGGCTACGCCTACTAGTTCAAGTTCAGTGGGTCTTGAGAAGTATAAACAATTTAAATATGATCAAGGATCTCCTCTTTGGAGACATGTCAACATGATTGAACAACTAGCAGGAGGTGGGGCTTATATTTGGGTTTGTAATGAGTGCAAGGTCACATATAAGAGCTCATATACTCGACTGAAAGCTCACTTATGTGCCATAAGTGGAAAAGAAATAAAAATATGTGAAGGGCCAAACAAGAAGGGGTTGCCAAAAGCACAAATTATGGCATACATTAAAGAACAAGAAGAAGCTGATGAAAAGAGTGCAAGAGCAAAATCAAAATCTCATCCTTTAACAAAGAAAACAACAATCAATCCACCTACAGAAGCTCCTTTTTCCATGCCCCAACATCCTTTCTTGGACTTGAAGGCAACGTCTATCCAAGATGATGAACCCTCTTCTTCTTCCTGCAAAAGAGGTCCATTGGCAAAGGCATTTCAAAATAAAACAAGAGATTGTAGATGAAAAAATCGCACGTTGCATTTATGCCAATGGTCTTCCTTTCAACTTGGTGAGATCACCATATTGGCAGGAAATAGTGGTAGCAATTAGTAATGCACCTTCTGGTTACACAGGTCCTGGTTATGAAAAGGTGCAAACCACCTTATTGGCAAAAGAAAAAAATTATGTAGAGAAATCACTAAAACTAGTTAGAGATTCATGGATTGAAACATGAGTGTCCATTATTTTTGATGGATGGAAAGATTGCAAAAACCGGCCTTTAATAAATATTATTGCAATGTCCCCCAAAGGGGCAATGTTTTTGAAGTCGGTTGATTGTGAGGGGCAAATCAAAGATGCACAATTCATTTCCAAAATCCTCATTGAGTCCATAAAGATGGTGGGTGTTGATAATGTTGTCCAAGTCATTACGGACAATGCAAAAAATTGTAGGGCAGTAGGTGCTTTGGTTGAGGAAAGATACACATATTTTGGACACCAAGTACCGTACACTCCCTTAACTTGGTGATTCAATCAATTGGCACTCAAATAGATTGGGTGAAAACTACATACAATAAGGGTGAGGAGAATCAAATGTTTGTGACAAACCATCATATGTCACAAGGCATTTTCAGGTCTTTCTCGCATTTGGAGTTGTTGAAGGTAAATTTAGTTTATTTTAATTTTAATTTATGCCATATTTTTATTTACTTACATGATTCATTGATTTAGATTCTAATTTCTAAGATTACATTTTAATTTTTAATGTGTTATTAACTTATTTTTTTACATTAGGTCGCTGAGACCTGATTTGCATCACACACAATCGTTTTGAGACGACTTGTGAAGGTGAAAGAGGCATTAGGCTCCATGGTCACTAGCCACCAATGGAGCATATGGAAGACAACTAATTCAGAGAGGACTCAAAAGGTGAAGTTATTGATCCTAGCTGATGAGTTCTGGGAACGTGTGTAATATGTTTTGAGTTTCACGGAGCCTATCATGAGTATGCTTAGGTTTGCTGATACAGATCAGCTATGTTTGGGGGAAATCTATGATGGCATTGACTCCATGGTAGAAAAAATAAAGAGCATAATAACACAAAAGGACAATGACCCCAATGAAACATTTTTCCTAAGTGTCAAAAAAATCATTGATGACCGTTGGGACAAGATGAACACACCCTTGCACGTCCTTGCATATGCCTTGTCTCCCAAATATTATAGTGCTGAGATACTTGCTTTGCCGGGGAGAACCTCGCCATATAGAGATAGAGAAGTTGCTAATGACTGCATGAAAGCATTTTGAAGAATCTACTCCAATCCAAAAATGGTGGATGGTGTTAGGAAAGAGTTTGGCAGGTTCATACAAGGACGAGAGCATAGTTTGTGTGCTATTGGAGACATGTACAAGGAAGATGCTCATACATGGTGGTACCTCCATGGGCAAGATTATGTTTTGCTCCAGCCTCTTGCAATCAAAATTCTATCACAAGTAAGCATGTTTTATTATTTAAGATTCTTAGTACTTACCATTTTTTGCATTTTAAAGTTGTATTGACTAGAGCTCTATTTTGAAATTTCAATAGGTTGCAAGTTCTTTTTCAGCTGAACGGAATTGGAGTACATACTCCTTTATGCACTTAGTGAAGCGTAATCGATTCGCTGCTAAAAAAGCAAAAGACTTGGTCTATGTCCACTCCAACTTGCATCTTCTATCACATAAGCAAGTTGAGTACAAGGACGGGGCAGTGAAGAATTGGGAAATAGCCCCTGAGTGTGCCAACTTGGATGCATCTATTGCAGAGCTTGCTACAATCAATGTAGATGATGAGGAGAATTTTCTACATGATGTACCTAGTGGGAGTGGCACTCCATATGTTTGTGTTTCAAATGATTTGGAACCAATCAATGATGATGACTTAGATCTAGATCCATTTGATGAAGATTGAAGAGCAAAAGATAGACTTTTGATTATAGACTTATAGTTATAGTATTTTACAGTTCACTATTTTGAATTTTCAAATTTTGTAATACAGTACTGTGTATTTCAATATTTGTAATGATTTTCATTGTTCAATGGTCATCTAAATTATCAATTGACAATTATATATTAACATTATTATTATGATTATCTTTAGACTTTAATTTTAAACTTCCAAAAGTTTATTTGTTATGATTATCACTATCATTGATATTGGAGCACACACTCTTTCAATTAATTGATATATCAAATGTATTATGTATGTTCAATTCTATATATATTTTTATTTTTCTGGTTATATATATATATATATATATATATATATATATATATATATATATATATATATATATATATATATATATATATATATAATCAATTGACAATTATATATTAACATTATCATTATCTTTAGACTTTAATTTTAAACTTCCAAAAGTTTATTTGTTATGATTATCACTATCATTGATATTGGAGCACACACTCTTTCAATTAATTGATATATCAAATGTATTATGCATTATGTATGTTCAATTCTGTATATTTTTTAATTTTTCTGGTATATATATATATATATATATATATATATATATATATATATATATATATATATATATATATATATATATATATATATAATACAGTCGTACCCAGCTGTACCCACAGAAAAAAAAAATCACCATACCGACGTACCAGAACCCCGCTCCCAAACTCGTTCCCATACCAGAACCGGCAACTTAGCTTGAAAGTGTGTTTCTTGAATTATGCAAAAGAAAGGGATTAGAAAGGTTTAGGCGAACATAGGTTGTTATTTGCTTTGAAAGAAAGTAGATTTTTATGTGTGTTTGGGGTTACTTTTGGAGTAGGATGCCGAATGTGGATTATCAAAGATTGCTTTTCTTTTTTTTAGGATTTGACCTTAAACTATTTTTTTTATGCTTGGCCAAGCTAGGATTCATTGAAATAGAGAAAAATTTGTCTAGCAAACTTTATTTATATATATCTCTATCACATCCTGTTGTGACACATTTGCACATCATTATTTAGATCTACATTTTAGACTTCAGGTTGTATCAAGTGTTCCCTCCTACCAGTTGTTTCTAGGTTGCTAGACGTTTTGTGCAGGGCTGGGTTTCCTTCGTATTATGAAGGGATCCGAGGAGATGTAATTGCTTCATGGCTGGGTGGAAAAGCGCCTGAGCCATGTTCCCATCTCTCGACTTGTGGATGACCATGTGGGTTCGTGGCGTTTGGAGAGCGATTGATTTATTATTCTTATATTGTACCTTGTAATTATCATTGGATGATTTATGGCATGAAAGCCAATGGACATGTATATATTATTTTATAGTGCTAACACCTGGATTAAGCACGTGGTTTGTAAGATTTAATGGCTTTATTGATTAATGTTTATGAGATTTATCTTATTACTTAAGATGATGTAATTAAGTGGATTATTTACTTCAGTAACTTTTGTGATGGAATGAACACTTTACATCTCTCCAAAGACCGCTAATTTATGGAATCACATGGAAGAACTAGACACAAAGAGGGTGCAAATCACTTGCCTCATCCTTCAATAAGGTCTTCATTTGAGAGAGTTTAGAAGACTTGATCTCACTACCATAGGTAAAATCATTGACAAATGGACGCCTATTGCATGTTGGCCATTACTTTCAAGTAGGATTAAGCCATCGTTGGGATTGATGAGAAATTAAATATGTATCCTGTTAAATTTTTGCATTGAGGTTATGGACCATGCCATGGGCTTCTAATATTAAAGTGACTTTAAGTCATCCCTTAAGTCACTAGGTCCCAATTTGTAATTTCAAAGTGACCTGAATGATTGCTTCTTAAGTTACTTTAGGGTTTCCTAAGTAGTTATAACAATTAGTTATCTAAATAGTTATAACTTAGTCATTACTTATAACTACACTTTAAGGGTAGTAAATAGGGATCCCTTATCATTGTAAAGGGAGCTTTTTTCACAATCAACAAAGAGGAGAGTTATTGAAAGCTTCCAAGTTTGTAAAGAAATAACTACTTTTTTGCCATAGAGTGAAGATGTTTTGCAAGGTTTTTATGGCATGAGAGATGTCTTATGCCATAAATCTAATCATATATATTCTTTGATTTATTTCTACAAAGTTATATGGCATGTTAGTTGATAAAAAAGGTCCACCTCCATTGAATTCTTTGCATTATTCCAAGTGAATATTTGGCATTCTAAAGCATATCACTATAAGGGGAAACCCTATCCTTATTTCTCTGCATACAGTTATTTTCTTGTTAGAATTACATGTTGAATAATTTAATAGTTAATCTTTGTATGTATGAACATATTCGTGTATATTTTACCATTTGTAAATTTTCACAGATTTTGAATAAAGGGAAACTTCCTAGAGGGGCATAATCCCACAGACTGCCCCTATCAATTTAGGCAGGCAAATTGTTTGGGATAACATACTTGAATTCCAAAAAAAACTGGTTTTTATTTTGAGCTGCTGAGACTTGTTGGTTAAATCCTGCGATATATTTATTAGGGGCCTATGTCATTTACTTAGAAATGACACAACGATGCTTTCCAAAGAGAAAGAAGTTCATCTATATGTCACTTCACTTGGTACGCAGAGAACTAAATAAGGAAATTATACTACTGTTTTTCCAATATCATACATTACAAGTACGTTATGTCCATCTTAAAGGCATTTTTTTTCACAATGAACAAAGATGAGAGTTATTGATCTACAAAGTTATATTGCATGTTAGTTGATAAAACGGGTCCATCTATATGTCACTTCACTTGGTACGCAGAGAACTAAATAAGGAAATTATACTGCTGTTTTGGCAGCACCATTCCTTAGCACGAGAAAGTTCAAAACTAAATTTGTCAAATGTACACCAATAGTCTTAAAACCATAAATAAGCAAAAGTTATTGCTATATAGATTATTTTGTTGTAAAATCTCCAAAAGCAACCGATTTTTCAATATTGTTAGCCAGTGTCACTATTTATCTGTTAATGACAAGATAGATTGGATTTCAACTGACACACCTCAAAGTTCAACCATCTGGAGCAACAAGGCCCATGAAAGTCACAGAATGCCAATGCAATACAAACGAAACTGCTCCAACTCTGAGTTAGCATTGCCTCTTCCCTTAATCAATAAATAAAAATCATAATTTTTCCATCTTGAAAAAACCACTGCTTTATACATACAAGGATGTTATGTCCAAAGTCCACCATGTCACAATTAGTAGTCCAGTAGTTTCCAATTTAGAATTTCTTCATATTCTTCAGCAAAATACTTTTAAGTCCAAAGAAAATGCCATGGCTCTTGATAGACATTGCCTCTTCCCATAATATGACAAATACCTCTCAGCAAATACTTTATAACCAAAGATTTAGTTCTGATTTTGAGCTGGTACGACTCGTGGCTCACATCATCCCACACTTAATTAGATGTCTGTGGTCTCTAAGCAATAGTTGAAATAGATGAAAAGTTAACTATATGCCACAGAATAGAAAATCCGACAAAGAAGCAAGAATTGAAATACAATAGGAGATTCGGCACAATTTGTACGAATCTAAACTAGGTCAACCAACAATTAGCCCTCTCTTTAATCTATCTAAGCAGCTGGGAGATCCTTGATCCATGGATCCAGGGGCTTCCCAACAGAGTACACAATAAACCCAAGCTTCCTCAGCTCCTCAGCATTAACCACATTGCGCCCATCAAACACAAAAGCAGGCTTCTCCATGTTCTCATAGATCCTACCATAATCCAGACCCTTGAATTCATCCCACTCAGTCAAGATGCAGATCCCATGAGCATTCCTAGTAGCCTCATATGCATCCCACACCACATTCACCTGCTTAGAGGCAGTGGGGCTGCTGGGGACCAGATGCTGTGGGTGATCCCAATCGAACTTGTTCATGGCCAAGTCCCTCCTGATCTGGTCTTCTGTCACCTGTGGATCATAGATGCTCAACTGTGCCTTGTCACCCAATAAGCCATGGCACACATCAATGGCAGCAGTTTCTCTTGTGTCCCCTGTGTCCTTCTTGAAGGCAAATCCCAAAATTGCTATCTTCTTGCCAGCAACAGTATTGAACATGGATGAAACCACCCTGTTCACAAATCTAGATTTCTGGTAGTCATTGATGTGCACAACCTGTTTCCAGTAGTTTCCAATTTAAGTCAAGCCCATTGTCTAATACTAAAGAAATTCTAAAGAAAGACAAAGGATTTACCATTAATGAAAGCATATTTGGCCTAATTCTAAGGAAAGTTAAAAAAATGTTGGCATGTTCACCAGTCCGAATGATACTGAGCTAACAACCATGAACAAGGTTGTGGAAGGGTCTAGAGCCTCTAGAACATAACAAACAGATAAACAGACCAGAAAATATGGCTTGATATAAACATGAAACACACTTTCACTCTTTAGATACAACCATGAATGGAAAAAAAAAATAACAATTGACAAATCTGGTTTTTGAAAATTCAAAGTGTGTAGTTCTGCATAATTGCAAATAAAAACATTAGGACATACAACTAATTTATGTGTATTTTACTATTTGCATGGATAACACCCCAACCATGAATAGGCTCTGCATAAATCCAAAGAAAAACATAGGACCTACAACTAATTTATGTCTGTTTTATCTATTAGCATGGATGACACCCCAACCATGAACGGGGTTATGGCCAAAGTTCTGATCCACCCAACAAGGGTCTAAAACCTCTATAAGTTAAAGATAATATGTGGATACAACTTAAATTCCACATATGGAACTGTGTTTTCACTATTTAGATACACTTTACTCATGAAAACATGATCGATATGACCTCTAATAGATCTAACATATGGAAATGTTGTTGAAGAAAAAGTTGGTGATTGAACATATCTAAATTTTGAAAAACTTTAAAGCTTTAATCCATTATCAAAAAATAGCACATAAAGAAATGCCCTTACCTGTTTCCAGTAGTGTGCAACCTCTGCCAGGCCATTGCACTCACAGATGTAGACCAGGTTCAAAATATCTTTCTGAAAGCAGGACCCACCAAAGCCCACACTGGCATTCAAGAATCTGGGGCCTATGCGTGAGTCTTTACCCACAGCATATGCAACCTCTGCCACATCAGCACCAGTGGCCTCACAGAGAGCTGACATGGCATTAACGGATGAGATCCGCTGAGCCAGGAAGGCATTAGCCGCCAGCTTGGACAGCTCAGCAGACCAGAGATTCATGGTAATGATGCGGTCCTGTGGGACCCAGTGAGCGTAAACTGCTGCCAGAGCCGAAACAGCCTTCTGCCCCTCAGCGGTTTCGCGGCCCCCAATAAGGACTCTATCTGGCCGCATCAGATCCTCCATGGCAGTTCCCTCCGCAAGAAACTCTGGATTCGACAGGATCTGAAATTTAAACTTGCTGTTATTTAAATGTTGATGTCCAGAAGTGGCCAAAGAATGATGAGCAATTTAAAAGAAGCCAAAAATAATAATTAGTGCCTAGTGCATCTTTAAAAAAATATGCCAAAAAGTACATAATAGGAGAGCCTAGTTCATCTCTTGCACAATAAAGAAAATGCAGTTAAAAACTCTACAATAGAAGTACCTAGCTCGTCTCTAACAAAGTAAAGACTATGCAACTGAAAAATATATATTAGAAATGCCCAATGCATCTCTAACAAAGTAAAAATTATGCAGCTGAAAAATATGCAATAGGAGTGCAGAGTGCATCTCCAACAAAGTAAAGCCAATGCAGCTGAAAAAAATGCAATAGGAGTGCAGAGTGCATCTCCAACAAAGTAAAGCCAATGCAGCTGAAAAATATACAATTGGATGGTGAGTGCATCTAACAAACTGAACAAAATGCAGTTGGAAATATGCAATAGGTGTGGCAAGTGCATCTCTAATAAACTGAACAACTGCAGTTGAAAAATATACAATAGGAGTGCCTTGGGCATCTCCAATAAAGTAAAGAATATGTAGCTGAAAAATATGGTAAGAATGCCAATTGCATCTCTGAGAAACTGAAAAAATGCAGTTGAATAATGTACAATAGAAGTGCCTGCTGCATCTCCAAAAATTAAAGAGAAATTAAAACGTTAAGCAACAAGAGTACAGTACATTTTGAATACTGACACCTAAGACATACAATTATGTAAATATATATTTATGTCAATGTAACTATTCTCGCAATACTGGCAGTCTTTAGAGCATCTCTAGCAAAGAAAAGAAAATGAAAAGAAGCTGATAAGTATACAATAGGAGTACATAGAGAAAATTCTGCAGAGAATTAAAAGGACCTGAGAAGTATACAATAGGAATGTCTAAATAAAATGAAGTGGAAATTGAAAAGAACTAAGAATTGTATTATAGAAGGGCCAAATGTATCCCCAACAAAGCAAAGCAAATGTTGTGGAGGATTAGAAGGGGCTACAAAATATAAAATAGGCATGCCAAAGGAAAATGCAGCCAAAATGAAAAGGAGATGAACAGTATATAATATGAATGTTTATTGCACCTTTTAATAGGAATGGCTGGTGCATCTTTAAGAGATTAAAGAAAACTTATCGAAAAGATGAAAAGGAGTTTAAGTATAGTAATCCTATAACAAAGTACAGAAAATTCAATTGGAAACTGTAGAGAAACAAAATCATAAACAACAATGTCACCTAAAACAACAAGTGGGCTACATTTGGGGTTAGAAAGGGGTCTCCTGGAAGGGCAACGATATTACCTAAAACAACAAGTACGCTGTATTTTGGTTAGGCAGGGATCTAATGGAGGGCCATCAATGTCACCTGAAAAAATATGTTCAGTACATTTGGGTTAAGAAGGGTCTCATGGAGAGGAAAAAATATCACCTAAAGGCTAAAACAACAAGTGCACCAGATTTAGGTTAGGCTGGGGCCTCATGGAGGGGCGACGTAGTCTAAAATATTAAGTGCACCACATTGGAGTTAGGCCAAGGTCTCATGGAGAGGCAATAATATTGCCTAAAACAAGTTCATTACATTTGGGATAGGTAGGGGTCTCGTGGAGGGGCAACACTCTCTACTAAAACAACAGGTGCACTGCATTTGGTTAGGCAGGGTCTCATGGAGGGAGCTTCATCCCCTATTTGTAATGCATGGGTGATCTCACGGCTCTTTGTAATAAACTTATAAGAATGCACAGAATCGTTTCCTTGAAAGTTAGAGCCCTGCTTTTGTAAGAAAGGATACTTTGAACAGTGGGTAGAAATGAAATGAAAATATTATTAATGTCCACACATAACCACAAAGGATAATGTGACTGCAGAGAAGGGGTAGCGGATGAAGACATTTTACAAAATGGAAGGCAGGGTACTGGATGAAGACATTTTACAAAATGGAAGGCAGTTTTCATTAGGTGGACTACCTCTGAGAATTATTTTGGGAGATAATTTGAATTTTGAAATAGAGTGGAACAGGAAGAAAGTTTTATTTTTCTTGGACCTATATACATGCTAAGCTCTGAAATTATTATGGTCAAGAGAATTAAGGCAGTCTCCCTCCATTATATGTAGCCTAAAACATAGAATCAGGTGCAGTCAGAACCTAGTGTAGACAGAGTTCCCACGAAGGATTAAAAATTTAGAAGTAAACAGTATGCACATTATTTGTTATTTGAGGCTTTGGATGTCTCAAATAACAAACAATGTACCAGCGAGTTCCCATTAAGGCCCAAAAGTAAACAGTATGCACATTATTTGTTATTTGGAGTTTCAGATGTCCCAAATAACAAACAATGTACTAGAATTGGTCTGGCCTAGAGAATTAAGGCTAGCCTTCCTCCATCATATATCACCTAAAACATAAAATTAGGTGAAGTTGAAACTTAGACAGGTGCATACACAACTTCACATGAATGCCCAAAAGCAAACAGTATGCACATTATTTGGGGGCTTTGGATGTCCCAAACTACAAATAACAAACAGCACGCCAACTGTTTAAGCCTTACTCCCTAAAGGGAGCTGCTACACTTACTCCCACTCACCATGGATCTCACAAAAGATACCATTATCCCATACCAAATGGGAATATAAATATCCTGATCCTTGATCTGTTTTAAGGCTTACCCTCCTAAAGGGAACTGCTAAACTTACTCACTCACCATGGATCTCATTAAAGATACCATTATTTCACAACAAAATAAGAATATGAATATCCCGATCCTTAATCTACTAGCATAAAGAAACTACTAACAAGTTTAAGCATGGATCTGGCGAATGTCACTGGAAGCATTGCTTTTCATACTAGTTACAAATTTCGAAAATAAAAGGCAGAAAGGGGCTACGAACAGCGATCCGGCACCTGAAAGTGGATCCCCTTGTTGTTGTGCGTCAAAATCTTTTCAATCGCCTCTGCCGTTTTAACCGGCACGGTGGATTTCTCGACGACGATCTTGTCGGACTTCGACACATCGGCGATCATACGCGCGGCCGACTCCCAGTAGGTCAAATCCGCAGCCTTTCCGGCGCCCAGGCCGCGGGTTTTGGTGGGTGTATTAACAGAGACGAAGACAATCTCTGCTTCAGCAACATGTTTCTCGACTTGGGAGCTGAAGAAAAGATTGCGGCCGCGGCAGGCCTTCACCACATCATCCAACCCAGGTTCGAATATCGGGAGACGCTCGCTGTTCCACGCCGTTATGCGCGCCACAGAAATATCCACCACCACCACTTCGATCTCTGGGCACTTGAGCGCAATCATGGCCATTGTTGGCCCTCCCACATACCCTGCTCCGATGCAGCAGATCTTCACCATTTTTTACCCCAATTAACTAAGTCTCTCGTTCAAATCTCCCCGCCTTTATCTCTGCCTGAAACACAGCTCTACAGGCACACCAAGACTCGATCTTGCTGTGGGTAACTTTTGCCTCTGCTGCTGCTTTGTTTAAAAATGTGTTGTGAGAGAGTCGGTTCTTGTTAGTGTTTGTTGTTGTGTTGGAATGTCAAGGCTTTCCGCGTGACTGTTATAGCTAACTACAAGTTAGTTGTACGTAGGATGTGTTGAACCAGTGCCTATCCAGCATGATGGATGAGATGTTTCACCAAAATTCATAGGGGGAGAGAATCAATAGGATTGCAGTGCTGCTTCCCTATGGGTAAGTAGTAGGTAGAGAGGGCCTAAATTTGATGGGTGTATCACATGAAAGATGGCGCTTTCACTGGGTCAGAGCGATTGATGACACTATCTCTGAGGATGTGTGGGGAAACCCTGATGGTCATGATCCACCTCCTACTGGGCTTAGTGCTATGTGGGTTTGGAGGGCCTAAATTTGATGGGTGTATCACATGAAAGATGGCGCTTTCATTGGTTCGGAGCGATTGATGATGCTATCTCTCGAGATGTGTGGGGAAAACCCGATGATCATGATCCACCTCCTACTGGGCTTAGTGCTATGTGAGTTTGGAGGGCCTAAATTTGATGGGTGTATCACATGAAAGATGGTGTTTTCATTGGTTCAGAGCGATTGATGATGCTATCTCTGGAGATGTGTGGGGAAACCTTGATGATCATGATCCACCTCCTACTGGGCTTAGTGCTCTATGGGTTTGGACCTTTGTTTTTGTTTGTTTTTGTTTAGGACTTTGCCCTGTTAGACTTTGTGGGTGTGCCTTTTTACTACCTTAGCCTTTTTTCCTGAATATTATGCTATTTTAATATTATTAATATAATGTTTAATAGAAATTTTCATATATAGAGAGAGTTGTACATATATATATAGACAAGTAAGGTTGATTATCAAATTCAAGCCCTAATAGTAGCCCCCCGCTCCTCCTCCCCTCCCTTCCCCTTACCCTTACCCTTACCCCCACCTCGCCTTTAGTGGCTAGTCCATTAAATCCAATACATGATGTTTCAAAATTATAATTAATAATTAATTTGGTAAGAAGTGTGTCCACTACGTTGGATAGACATTGCCATATTTTGACAGAGTTTAGTTGTAGTATTTGTTTGGATCAATTATGGATATTTCAAGTTTAGTAATGTGTGCATTCTTTTTTGTTTTTAATGATTAGGAGAGTAAATGTTAAGCTTGCTTTGTTAGTTTGGTGTTTAGCTACCCATTGATTGGTTGTGAATGAGTATGTTTGTTTGCTTTGCTTCCCCTATTTGACTCTACGACTGAAAATTCTTAAAAAATCTCTTTTCTACAAGCTTTTAAAAAATATATTCCTCTCAAATGAGATACACCTAAAAATGTGTCTTGGAATTGTTATTATGACTAAAGAATCCTTGTAATTTGGCATTTTAAACCTCTAACAAGTTATTGATTGTTCCTTTGCATCCCTATTGTTGCTTATTCTTTGTACTCTGCTTTGTTTCAATATTAAAAAAAAAGTAGACACTTAATTAGTGGTTAGCAATTTATTGTGTTCTTCCGTATAACGTATCTTATATGGATATAGGTTTAACATAAAATATATGATTTCAATTGAGCCTTTTTAGAGTCATCTCTTCTTTCTTGGTGGGCCTGTAAGGTATTACTAGAGTCCTCTCTCCTCTCTTAGTGGTCCTATGGGGTGCCGATGGAGTCCTCTCTCCTCTCTTGGTGAGCCTATGTGATATTGATGGAGTACTCTTTCCTCTTTTAGTGGGCCCATGGGATATAACTTATCGGCTGGAGAATTGTTATTGGGGAGTCATCAGACTTTTAGGTATATGTTCATTCATTTGACAATAAACACTTTATTACATTCTTTTACATAACATAGATTATATGATGACCAATAGGGTGTAGCTCTATTTGTGACAATTGTTGTTGGTGAGTCATATGAATTTGATTTGACAAATTGTCATGTATGTGTTGTCAAGATTAGGTTAAAACTTAGAAGCTACCTAAATAAATCAATAAATTAGTTTACATCATGATGTTGAGCTTTAATGAATTTTATATTGATTTATAGTACCTATAAAGTATATCATTTTTTCTTACGAAATTTAGTCTTAAAATAATTGATGTCAACTTTTGTAATTCTCTTATGATTCAACTCCTATGAATTGAATCATCCAAAACCGGGGTGGTGAATCATAAACAAAAAAATAAATGATAATAAACATAAACCTAAACCAAAGAAAATAATTCTTAGCATCCTCTTTATATTAAATTGGTTAATCAAGGTCATTTATTTAACTTGTTCAATGGGTGTTTAGATATAAAATAAAATCTCCAAGTTTTTTTTTTTTTTTTTCTAATTTAAGATTCATAGCCTAGGGTATGATTCCAAAATCTATGAAGTTACACCTAATATCATTATGTCATGGGCAAATTGAAAAACCAAGCATGCTTCGTCTTTTATTTCTTTTTAAATCACACCAACTTGGAGATTATAAGGTGCTTTTAATAGTGTTCATCTACCATTCTTACTATGTAACTTATGCTAGTTAGTTTTTAGTCTTGATATAAAATTATAATTTTTTAAAAACATACTAACATATAAAGATAGCAATAATGTTCAAGTTTGTGGTTGATGATGAGAATATTTTTTGAATTTTTATTTTCAATACTTAATCTTACATTTTCCTCATTTAAGAAAGTTATATCATCATAGATGTCCCAAAATTTTAGACTTTTGAGGTACATATGGGTTATGCAAGATTATTATGCAATTATGGGAAATTTATCTTGATCTAGATTAGAGAATTTGTGTTTGCATACCATATATTGTTTTAAAAGCTTCACTTTTAATTAGCAACTTATTGAATTCCATGAGGATAGGATAAAGTGTATTTTGTTTAGTTATAAATAATGGATTGCTTTTGGTTTTGCTCATTTTTTTCTAAGTGTCTTGAGATATATACTTCTACCTCAAACTTTACAATCACAGAGGATCACAAGTGTTATGAAACTAGAGAATAATACTTTATTTTTTACCTCAATTCTAACGTTTAATATCAATGCAGTGATTATCGAAATTGTATTAGGCTTTCCAACTTTTAAAAAAAATTAAGAATCTAGTTTAGTTTGTAGTTGAGATCGATACCTAAATACTTACATAATTTAGTGAATCATCTCTATAGTTTGATTGATGAAGAAAATTATAGGGTAAGTTCACTATTTGTATTTGATAATCATGATTTTGGTTTTTCTAGTATTTACCATGAAACCAAACTTGTTATAAAATGTTTAAAGAACACTTATTTGTTTTTGTTGGTCAACAAGGTGTTTCGCAAGGAGGACAATATCATAATTATATACTCAAAGCATATGAGTGTTGTTACAAAGGTGGGCACATTGCACCCAACCTATTCCAAGTATTTTTCTAAAAAATCTATGCAAATTCCAAAGAGAAGAAAGGTGAATGCAATCTTGATTAACTCTAATGTTGCAATTAATTTCCTTGGACCAACCCTAAGATGTTTTAAGTTAAGAAATGAATTTTGTGTACAATTTATATACTATAGTTTATGTTCAAAGAGAATCCTTATCTATGATACAAGTATAGATATCCCTAGAGGATGACATCTAAATATTTTTAAACTTAACAGAGTAAACAAATATATCTTCTTTCTTGTCACAATAATTTTCAAAAATAATCCTTACAGTTGAATTATCATCAATAACATTTTTTTTACTTCTAAAGCCAACTTGGTCTTTTTCTTTTAATTTGTTTTCATTTAGTTAATCACTAGTTTTATTTACTAGAATAACTCCACAAAATTTCACAAGAAAAAGAAAATCATAATACTTCTATAATTAGAATGGTTGTTTATATCTCTAACTTTGTAGATAGGTTTATGAAAATTTTAGTCAATTGTTTAAAACGAATTATTTAAAAATTATTTTATTGAAGTGCTAGTAAGGTCTCAATAGCAAAGAGAAGTATAAACTTTAATAAATGTGACAATGGTGCTTTTCATTAAGTTTAGAATTTAGTTTTTGAAATGGAAAGGACACAAGAATTTTAGATTACATTGTGAAAGACACGATAATATGAAGATTTATTATGCAAGAAAATTGATAATAAATATTACATTATTTTTCTTTGGTTTTTATAAACCATTTCTTGTGAACAACTATTGAACCATTTAACCCACTTACAAGACTTATACAAACTAACTATTACTTAATATATTATTTTCTAACCCACTAACATTTATTTAATTACTAACATCCCAAGGAAAGTTATAAAGTGGAGGTGTCCAAAAACATTTTTAGGAGACATACTCCACATTATTAACTAAACCTAAGTAAGATGTAATATTTCCAACATCCCCCCTTATTACATCACTCCAAACATAGGTAAGAATACCGGTACTGGACTAGAATAAAAATAACAACCTAAATAAACACCTGATAAACCAAGACATACACATGGTTCACCAATTACTCTAAAGTTCATGAACACATATAAGATATCCACGAACACACTAGCAAGTAATCAAAGTTGTTTAATATGGAAACACACATTGTCAACAACAATGAATCACCATGGATAGGGACACACACATTGTAAGCAACAATTAACTCAATAAATTTGAATAGGGACAAATACACTATTCACAAGCACACTACTTGACTTGTGTATAGCGATAAACACACCATCCACAAGCACATAATGCTACCTATGAATAAGGATGAACTCAATATCCACAAGTAAAAAAAAACCTTGATCTAAAAGGGGGGAAAATAAGATCTAATGTCTCTCAAGCAGTGTTCCCAATCTTTGAGCAAGAAGCTAACTCAAGATGGGAATGTGCCTCCATCCTTGTCTGGGTCCTCCAACCTCTTGTTTTCCCTCCTTAGGCTTTATCTGTCAAATGTAATATTAACAAGTCATTGATATCTTTGATAGCATAGGCATTAGGGTGTCATTTTCAATTGAAAATGCACCCATTACAATGATTTTTTTAAAAATATGATAAGAAGTCTTCAAAAATAAAAATGACACCACCAATGGATTTGGAAGGTGTCGAAACCTATAAAATAGTTGGTTGTATGCCTTTGTTTTTTCAAACAAAAAGAAATCTCATTATCTCCAATTTCATTGAACATATGGACACACTTAATGATGTGACTTTTTAAAAACAACATATGTGGGTGTTGAACCTATGACCACCCTCATTAAGAGAAATGACTTAAGATTCATACACCAACTATGTTATGCATCAAATCTTGTTTTTAAGTATACCTTTTGCAATATATTCACAAGAAATGAACCCAAATTAGTGTTTTCACCATGTAACAAGTAATAGTGCCAAGACTAGATGATCTGATTCCCTTGCGCATCAAAGAGCAAGCCTAAAAATTAGCTGGTAATCTACAAGTTTTCAGAATATGCAAATGAAATCCTAATCTAGAATTCAAATGCACATTCAAAATGCATGAAAGGATTTAAAAGGTAAGTATTATATTGGATAATAAATGTATAATTTACAAGTGTGCAACAGAGATGTCGGTTGGTTCTCTACATGTATTTTGTATAGTGCAAGTATTTATATAAATGGGTCATTAGCTCAGCTCCATAATATGCTAACAATTGTCACATACAAATGGTGGTCTAATCAGGTGGACAAGGTGAGGACAAATGTCAAACTATATAATGGTAGTTTGGTAGGAACATGTGGCATGGGCATGGCCATGTGCCAAATGCATATGGTCTAATTATATACTAGCACATGTGTATCCATGTGCTAGGTTGCAAGATGTGCATCTATAGTGTTTCATGGTAGCACGTGAGAACTGTGTAGATGTGCAAGGATAGTGTTGCATGAAAGTGCACTAGTGATGTGTGGTGCATGTTGAGTGAAGCTAAGTGTGTAGATGGTGCCACTAAAGAGAATGTTTGAGGTTACACACAAGGTGCTCAAGGTTGTGCTTGAGTTATTCCTCCCTTTTTGAAAAGTAATGGTCCCAATTATGTGGGTGTTGAGTTGAGGAATTTGGGCATAGAGTTGTACCACTTAGATTGATCTACATGATGTGAGTAGGACCTAAATTTTTAGGATGTTGAGATTGTGTGAACTCTAGAAGTGGAGGAAAGTATGGTTTGAGAAGTTCCATGTTCAAGATTGGATACAAACCCAAGTACTATGGAAGATCGAGAATGAAGGCGTTCTCTCTAGTTGTGCACAAAATGTGTAAAGAACATAGTGTAGTGGCTTGATCTTGTAGTGAGGATCATTGAAGAATTATTTCTAAAGATGTAGCAAAATTTTGTCACTAATCTAACATGTGTGTGACATTCTTTGTACTTCTACTATTGGTGGAGAAGAATATGTTGGAATTGTTGGTGGATGTCTTGAATGTGTTGTAGGAAGCTTTACAATTTATTGACTTCATTTTCTTGTGTGTGTGCCTTTGTTATGGATGTTGCATGATAGGAAATGTTAAGAGGTGTCATTAGTTGGAACCCAAGACATGTCTAGAAAGGACTATGCCCTGTAGAATTTGAAGAGCTGTATTGTAGGCATGCTAGATGAATGGTAAACTATCATCTCAAGTGTGTAGGTGTACATTGTTGTAGATGTGTAAGAGGTGTAATAAGTTGAGGTTAACCACATCTATTTAATCATATAGGTCTATGGGTGGAAAGTTGTTGATCGATCCAATTATGTGTCTAACATGATCCAAAGAGTTTTCTAGAATATGTTGACAAGTCACACATCATGGTCGAATACAATGGATGTAGGAAGCTCAAAGTGAATCCAAACATGGTTGAATAAGATGTGCATGATGTCTAACGCAATGATGGTCTTCTTGTAAGTAATCATGATGGCCATTTAAGAGAACCTATCAACCATAACAAACATAGAGTTATTTTGGTATTTGGCCACTAGAAAGACCATTAAGGAAATCCATGATGATGGGCTTCCAAGGCGTTGTGGTACTTCCAAAGGGGTCTAAATTTTTAGTGTCTTCTTAGTGGGCTTGGCGATACAATAGGGAATGCAGGATTTAATGTGGCACTCAATGTTTGCATGCATGTAATGCCAATAAAAATTCTACTCAAGTGTGACAAGTGTTTTGGTGATACCAAAGTGCCCTATGATCTTAAAGTATTGTGCTATTCATATAAGTTCATGTCATAGTGAGTCTAAGGGGATGGAAATATTTTTGAGCTTGTAAAGAAGCATGTTAGATAGATAGAAATCATTGGCATGTGCACCTTACATGAGTATAGTGTAGGTCTACATGAAATATGTTCTAGCTAAGTAAAGTAGCACCTAATCAACAAAGATGTGGTCACACAAGTCTAGCATGGTGATGAGCACATGGATATGTGACCAACTAAGGAAATCTATTACCTTGTTGTTGCGCCCCTTCCTATGCTTGATCCCCACCTAGAATTGTTGAAGGTACATCATCCACTTCAAATGTCGCACATTCTCCAACTTACTTTTTGTATGTAAGAATTTGAATAGCTGATGATCAGAATGGATGATGGTCTATTTGCCAAGGATGTAATGGTGTCATTACTTAACTACTTAGACAATGACGTATGGTTCTTTTTCATAAGTGGAGTATCTCCACACAATGTCACTGGATGTTTTAGAGTGATAGGTGATGGGATGTCCATGCTGGAGGAGGATAATGCCAAGATCAGCATAGACATATGTGTCAATCTAAATTTTAAAAGAGTTTGTGATTTCTAGTAATACAAGCACTCACATAGAATAAATTCATTGCTTAAGCTCTTCAAAGGCACAATGTTTTGCAAGGGCCTAGAGGAATGCTATTTTGGCACACAAAATCTAATTAAGGGGCCAATGAACATGTGAAAATCCAAGGACAAACCTATTGTAGAAGTTGTCAAACTACACAATGTTATGAGATTGTGCAATACTAGTTAATCTTGGATTGTTTGAATATTTTTTAGATTGACATGGATGCTAGAGTGATCGATGATCTGTATCCAAGGTACTAGACCTACATGGTTCCAAAAGTGCATTTCCAAGATTAGCTTGCAACTTGTGTTGGTTCAATGTCTCTAACACTTGTGAAGCGTGTTGTATAGGCTCCACCCAAGTCTTATTAAAGATGAGTATGTCATCCAAGTATATGATGATGAAGGAGTTGGTGGAAGCACACATGATGGCATTCATCAAATGAATGTTGTAGGTGTATTGGTTGGGGTGAAATGCATCACTTGTAGAGTCCATCCCACACTTTGAATATTGTCTTCCAAATCTATTTAGATTGTATTGGAACTTGATGATATTTGGATGTAAGGTTAATTTTAGTGAATTAGCATGCACCATGGAGTTGATCCAAGATTCTATTAATGTGCAACAAGGGGTATCTATATTTCACTATAATCTTATTGAGTGTGTGGTAGTCTATGCAAAGACACAATGTACATCCTTCTTTGGTGCAAGCATAATTAGGAGCTACCATAAGGGCATGAACTTAACTTGATATTTCCTTGATAGACAACCTCTTGAATTTGACACTGAGCATCATCATTCTTCTAAATGGACCTCTGGTATAGGGAGCTATCTAGAAGAGGGCATCCAAGAACCAAGTCAATTCGGTGTTGTACTGTGCATTATGTTGGGAAACCCATCCAATTAGTGAAGACCTCTCATTAGTGCTATAGTAGTATGTTGAGTTATTTCTACTATGATAGGTTAGGCATGGTATCGCCCACTATGAGTGTGTGCTTGACTGATTGTACGAGTATTTTTCCACAAATCATGAGAGGCACAAAATTTTGTGTATGTGCAATGACTTGCAATATCATTTGGTTGAAATTAAAGTTAGTTTGGACTATGGTGGCATCTCGCGTAGGTTGAAATATCTATTATCAACATGAATTTTCCAATATTATAGTTTTGCATTGTAGACACCTTCACAGTCATATAGAAAGGGTCTACCAAGTAATATTTTATAAAGCTCTAGGGGTGACATTGCTAGTGGTAGTGTTGTGTGTAGGCTTAACAACATAATTGAAGGTGCATTAGTGACTTACCTAGATCTCCTTGCCTTGTTGTATGCATCCTAAATACTAAGGGTTTAGATGTGCATCGATGGAGAGTCCTAGCCATTTCATTACATCATGTGTAATGATGTTTTATGGCTACTATTGTTGATGATGACATGCACAATTTATTTTTTGATCCATAAATTCATGTGGAAAAGATACTCACATTCTCTTAAAGTGTTTACTAGTGTGGTGGTGGTGTTTAGGAATTGTCCCTCTTAGTTAATCTCATCAAGATCTGGTGTTTCCTACATAATAAGAGTTTGTTGAGCACAATAGTCAACATCACTATGATAGATAGTATAGTAAATATTACACCATTTTTCACCTTGCAGTCATTTACTTTTGTCCCTATTTGGCACAAACATGTTCAAAAACTTATGGTTTGGCATAAGTGATTGAAAATTTTGCTACTGTGCAGGCATGTTCCAACATGGTACAAAATGCTTGAAATTATTCTACATCATAGGGTTACTCTTGTGTGAAGAGAGGTGTTGCTACTCCATCTTTGCCTTGGATTCTATTTTAGACACATGGGAAAATGCCTAGCTCAAAGTGTTTAATGAAGGAACTTCATTTTGGCACAAATAGAGGGAAATAGTTTATGGGTATATTTAATCACTCTAAGGTGCTTAGGTGAGCCTTCATAAAGGTGTACAAAGTAGTCATGGAACTCATTGGTGTAAGATTCCGTAGTTTGTTATTTGTGTTGTTGTAACTATTGAAACGTATTGTATTCATCCTTGTAATATCTGAGAGGATAATATTCCTCTATAGACCATTGGCAAAGGTACTCTAGGTTTGAATTGGATGGTGCTCCCTATTGCAAAGTGCATTGAGTTCTTTCCACCAGTGATGCACTAAGATGGGCATCTTCAAAGCTACAAAGGAGATCTTCTTGGAGTTAGTGAAATTGTTGATGGAGAAGTATGATTTGAGCTATCAAATATAGTAATCTAGCACTATGGAGTTGATCTTGTCTTTGAACACCAAAACATCAAGATTTACTTGAACTCTAAAAGGATTTTGATGATGCACTAAATTTTGCTGGTCAAGATGTGGTGGCACTAGTTCAAGTTGTATCGTGAAGTCATAAAATTATCTGAAGAGTTCCCGGCATTGTGTTTCTAAGGTTGCATTAATTAGGCATTGAATGTCTAGTAAAGCCCTAGGTGCATACTCATCTGCCATTATACTCTATTCTTAGTTTTTACAAGAATTCTTAAATTATTAGTTTTACAAGAATTCTTAAATTATTAGTTTTTACAAGAATTGGATTATTAGCATCTGAATAGGCATATAAATATTAAAATTATCAAGCTCGAATACTAATAATCCAATTCCCATGTGGATTAGAGGGTAAGCTTACAAATTAGTTGCTAATCCATAAGTTTATAGAATATGCAAATGAAAACCTAAGCTAAAATTCAAATGCACATTCAAAAGGTGAAGAAGACTTTGAAAGGTAAAGCATTATATCTGAGAGATATGTACAAATCACAAGCACAGATCATGGATGTTGGTTGGTTCTTCTCTACATGTACTTTATACAGTACAAATATTTATACAAATGAGCCATCACCTAGGCTCCATAATATACTGACAAGTATCATGTGCATACATGCACTGATCATGTGGGAAGGGTGAAAATAAATGTCAAACCTGTATGATGCTAGTTTTTTGGCAGGAACATGTGGCATAAGTGTGGTCATGTGTCAAATTTGTATGGTCTGATTGAATACCAACATGTGTAGCTACATCCAAGGCTACAAGATGCACATAAATAGTATTGTGCAATGACACACAAAGATAATGTTGCACATGAGTGTACAAGTGTTGTGTTATGCACATTGAGTGAAGCTAGGTGCATAAATAACAACACTTAAGGGAATGCTTGAGATTGTGTGCAAGGTGCTTAAGGCTATGCATAATGCTATGCTTGGATAATTAGTTCTCTCAACCTCACAAAAACAATTGCAATTCTTGAATCAACTCTCCTATACAATTCATTGTGATAAGTACTTTTGTTTTTGTTTTCATACACATATTTAGTAGATCAAGGAAATTAAAATAAAAATGGACGTTTCCAATAACATGCTATAAGCCTTTGTGAACACAAATCACCACTCATTTTCCTTTAGCCTCCAAAGAAATCATGGTGGAATCTAGGTGCCATATTTGGAGGAAAAGAACAAAATAAAGGTGCATAAGTTTATTTTAATTTCAACCTCCTTTTAATCTACCAAAACAAACAAAAATTGTAGGGCATTGAATAATATTTATGCACCCAATCTCCACAACATCCCTTCCATCTCACATCCATATGTTACAACCCAAACAAGCAAAAATAATTTTTCTAAATTTTAATGGCAGTTTTTGTCTCCAAGTGCAACCTTTTCTTCTTCTCATACAGTTTGCACATCACTCTTAGAGTCTTCTTTCACACATCATTACACACTCATTTTCCTTCTATTGCTTCAAATTACCAAATTTGATACCTTATTGAAATGAGGATCACATAAAAATTATAGATTACACCATGAAAGACACAATAATATGAAGATATATTACACAATAAAATTTATGGATAGATTTTACATTCTTATGCATTTTCTTATATAAGTCACTTTCCATAAACAACTACTTAACCACTTGAACCACTTACAAAACTTACTACTTGAATGAAATATTACTTAACAAATTATTTACTAACCTACTAATATTTATTTAATTACTAATATCCTAATGAAAGTTATAGTGTGGAGGTGTCCTAAAACATATTTAGAAGACATGGTCCACATTATTAACTAAACCTAACTAGAATGTAATATTTCCGATAGTGTGTAGGTATTCTTTAATTAAAAACTAATGAAATGCCCCAAAATAGGTCTATTTTTTGAATAATTCAAGATGTATAACTATTTTAAAGTGTATTTTTAACAATAGTAGCACACTTTTATGACAAATTACTATAATTAGTTTATGAAAGAAAATGTGATTAGCTAGGATATCGATGATCTACTAGATCGTTGTGTTTTAGGCTTTAAACTAGGTAATTTAATTTAATCAACAAGACTAATTTTCTATTATGAGAATACACATAGTCAATCAACATTGGTGGGATTGTAGCATATATAACCCAACATGCATCAATTTGAATCTTGGTTTTGTTATCACTGGGAATTGCACCCATATGCAAGGCTGGAAAAGCACTGCAATTCAACATGGGACTAATTTCAGGTTGTGGGTGCCCTATAATGAAATTAGACCTCCAGATTGTGGGCTAGTTCCCTTAAAATATTCTATTGAAATTTATGATTTTCTATTTTGGAAAAGGGTAAGAATGAAACTATAAGGAAATGAAAACTGTGAAAAATTGGTGATGCACCTAAAATGGGTAAAAATATGCAATCTGGTTCACAATACAACTCAAAAATCTGACTCACACAATCCAATCTTGGCATAAATATCACAAAAATGTTTCTAAGGAAGGTTTGAAAATAGGCTTTCTATGAAGGAAATGGATTTTCTCACAACACAAAAAGATTAGTTACGTTAACACAGCCTAAGACCTATAATAACAATATGCTTAATACTCCAAGCAAAAGTGAGACAATAATTTTAAAGGTTTAATAATTAAACACAGTAAAACTTCATCAAATCACTTCATACAATTTGCATTAAATGGAAAGGTAATTACTTGATTTCAAGAGAACAAAGGAAATATTGCAAAGGAGACAAAAATGGAACCTGTAACCTACTGATCTCTCAATAAAATTGTAAAAATTGAGCTACAAAACCTTCTTCTCTCAAAGTGTATAAGAGTAAAAAGGCAAGAACTAGCAAAAACAAGTTTTGCTTTACAATATATAGGCTTTGCTCTCACAAGAGGCATGCAAAAATATGAACTTGTAGCTAATTGCCTCTAAAAATAATCTCCCACGAGCAACCTCAAAAATCCTCAAAAATAGGGGCTCAAACTGCCACAAATCGAGTAAAAATAGCTCTAATTTGGGCCTCTCCATATGCTTGACCAAAAGTTGACCAAGAACCCTAAAAATACTCCTCAAATCATGCAAGAATCTCCTAGGTGGCCTAGTTAACTCAACTAATCAATTTGCATGATTTTGCTTTAGCAAAATTGATTGTGAGTAAATAATAAAGTAATAAAAATAATTACTTTATTATTGGTTACAACTTGTTCTAATTTGACTTTGCAACTCATGAAAAATAATAAAGTAATTTGAAAAATATTACTTTATTATTTATTTACAATTAATGTATTTGTAAAATCATGCATGAAAAACTAACTCCTTATCACTCCAAATACATATGCCTAATTTGCATGATTTTAGCAAAAATAGGACTTAGAGATAAATACAATCCTTATAACTCCTTGTGAGAGAAAAATACCCTCTTGCATGACAATTTGCCTTAGGAGAAAAACATACCCTTATCTCTCCATGTACATTATCAAAATGCATAAAACACATAGTCATAATCAATAAACCCTTATGACTCCACATGCACCAAGGAGAAAACCAAATAACTCTCTCTGCCTTATCACTCCAAATGTACAAATAAATAATGCAAATAATATATTCTGCCTCAATACTCCATTTTGTCTTTTCTTATCATGCAAGAAATGCATTAAGTCTTCATCTTCCTACCACCTTGACTGCTATTTTTACCTTATCCATTTCACATGCAAATATACTCCTTTCTCCATGTAATTTCCATCATGCATAAAAATGGCCTTATCTATCTTACCTTGTATCCATATATCTCTTGCTTTGACTTTTTGGTAATGATTTTATAAGTCATGAGATTATATTCTTTGACCCTGATCGATCATCCTGCATGATACATGTGGCATGAAGGGAGCCTTGTCCTATCTCCAACAAATGATGGCAAGGAACATCTTTAGACCACATGTATGTTTTGTCCATGCAATGTTTGTTTGGTCACATGATATTCAACCTCCAAGGAAGGAAAGCTTGTTTTAAAAATACTTAAGGCATAAGCCTTACCCTTATTACTACCGACCACCATTTGATGTGAAAATCATCTCCATTGTCGGCCACCCCTTATTATCATTGCTTAGGAAAGCATCATGGAGTTTGTTGACCCCGATCGACAATAGGATTTAGTAATAATGTTTTTAGAAGTCAAAAAAGAAGATGGAAAAGAGATTCGAACAAAACAAGGCAGAACCCTAAACTTATCATTCATTTTCTCACTTTCTCTTTGCTGGCCGCCGCTCTGCAACTCTATGCTTGGCGGCTAGGGTTTGAGCTATTTCTTTCACTATTTCTTGGAAATCTTTGGCTTCCTGATGCGCTCGTTCCTGTATCTTCAATAGGCAACTTGGAGATAAGCATGTTTTGTATAGGTTCTGAGCTGTTTCTAAGCTTCTCTTCACTGGTTTTGTTGATGTTTGGCCACGGCCAAATGATTACTTCTGAGCATTGTCATGACTTTTCTTTACTACTACTATTTCTTTATATGGCCACCATGGGCAACATGGTTTTGAGCTTATTGAGAGCAAATAAGGAAACAAAAATATCAACGGCTTGTATACATTCTTTATCTCTGCAAAAACACAAGGTATGGTGCTTTCTTAAATCTTACCCATTCGAGCTCTTTACTATGTATCTCATATGATGAGGGTTTCTTCAAATAAAAACTTGTGGTTTATATTGTTGAAGGAAATGTTTCTTCCTGGCTGTGACCATACCATTTCTGCACATACAAACATTTGTATTTGTTTCTAGCACTCTTCACTCAAATATGTAGAGGGAAATTTGTTCCATCATAGATAATGAAATACCTTGCTGTAGCATTTCGGCCTCCATGGCATAACAATACATGAGCTGTAGTTTTTTAATCCTTCTGTGGTAGTATGAAAATGGGCTTACATTTTTATATCTTGAAGCTCTCTATTCTTTTATCTTTAAAATAGTCACAATAACTGCTCCACTGCAACATTTGTCTTTACTTATTCTAAAAATGCAAAAGTGAAAAGAATGCATAGCTTTGCATTCTCTATTTTCTTATTCTGTATCTGATGTGAGAAATTTGACTGTTATGACCGTTCCACTGCCTACTTAGCAGCCTTTGCACCATTAAATGTCTGTATCTTCCACTGGTTGTTCATTTAATAGCAATTTTACACCTCATTCACAACCAAAAGTGGTAAATACTTGTCATATTTTAACTTGCATGGTTGATTGCTAACATCCCATATTTGAAGTCATGATACTCTAAAGGCTTGATTGCTCATTATGAGGTGCCATTGTTCTGCTCCTTATCACTTGATTGTCTATGTTGCCATAGCCTATAGACTGATGTCATGGACATATAACCTGCTACTATAGTGAATAGAACCTGTTGTTACAGCTGGTATACTGAGATAGTCATTTAAGATTGTTGTTCCTGAAAAAGCCCCATCTCCTCCAGGTAACTATCAGAGACTGTTATGATATGACTATCCTAATTATCTAATAAACATGACTACTGCATAACTTTCTTGAAAAGGATGGTAAGCTAGTTTGTCTTCTATCTTCTGGTTCTTCATTTATAATCAAAGCATGCTTTCCTAGCATTAAATTGCTAAATCATGATAGTTCTGATATATCTCTTGTATGGTCATTCATTTGATTATGCCTCTTATGTTCGCTTCTCAATGCTTAAAGCATCTCTTTTCATGTCAGTATTGACTTAGCAGGTCCTCAACGTTCAGACTACATAGTTCTAGATGATTGTCCTTGACTGCTACAACTTTATACCAGATGTGATTGGTTTTCTTGACTATCTCTACTTGCTTGACATCTCTTTCACTGTACTTTGTCATGTAGGGCTATGCTATGACAATCATGCAAACTATAGGTTTTTGGCTGTTCTTTACTGTCTGTACCCTCTGCTCTTGAGACTGTTCCATGTTTTAAATATTTCTTGTCTAATGTTGATGACTATTCTTAATGCAAGCTTTCAATCATGTCCTTCTCTGTACATCCCACCCACTATGGACTCAAAATAATTATTACCCTCATTGATCTTGTACACACAGCAATTGGGGTCTGTTTGACCGAAGGCACTAGGTTCTAGAGAACCAGAAAAGGCTAGGAAAACTGTGCTATTTCCAATATCTTGCCAAACCTATCCATGTGGACTGTTGTAAGCACCATCACTGGCTTTCCTTGCCTCAATCAAAATTGTTTTGATATTTTCTGCCCCTTCTTCTAGATTTGTGCATGTCTGTAAAGTGAATGCTTCACCTTGAATCTCTTATGACTTCTTTAATGACTATTCATGCATTTGATCCTTTCTAAGTGAAAATGGTGAAAAAGACTACTTTTGGTGCCTATGCCAGGGAAGTATGACTCCTATGTTGGAGTAGAATACATCTGTTGCTCATCAGTTGGCTGTCCAACCTCATTATGGATGTCTCTCATGGCTATATTGCCTTAGACTATTTTCTATCTATGACTTGTTGGAGTAAAGCTACCTAAAGCTATCCATTTGGAGACTGCTTTTTCCCTTCAGATTAATGACTATTACCTTCTTGCTTATGACTGCTTCTTATGACACACTTGTAACTTGAATGTGATAGGACTGTCTATCTTTGGCATGACTGTCCTTTGTATGTTTTGGACTGTTACTTTGATTATCATATATCCAAATAACAAATTTACACTTCATTAGTAATATGAGAAATACTTGTTACTAAGTGCTGCTCCATTTTGTAGTTGTACTTGTGTTCCTCATTGCATAGCATGGCATTGAATGGTACCCTTGATATCCTTCTGGACTAAATAAAAAGAAGCATGCTGGGCTCTACCCTTGTGGGAGCCACATTTCCTCCACATGCTTTAAGGTCTTCAAATCAGCAACATTACTTTTCCTATACCTGCACAGTGAACAAACAAGTTAGCATAAAAGATATACCTGATGGTATTGATTGATATTCTTTGATATTCTGGCTTGTAGCACATGTCTGATCTGATCTTTCATATGAAATGCATGATGTGATAAGTTGATATATCTAACTGATAAAAGCATATGATAACCTTAAACATCCGGAGCGCTAACAGGGTTTTCCCCAATTTTTTTGTAGGTTCAACTAATGATGGGAGCTGAAGATAAAGACTAAAAATTGAAGACCGGCATCGGCAAAACAACCTTCTTGCTCAGGCAATGATGGATGTTTATTTTTATCATGTGTTCGTTTCATTTCTTTTATCATTCAAATGTATAGCTTGCATGTCTGCAATTGCTTAGTCTAGTTACTCCCACGGCTTGTGTGGTACACATTTGAACACTTCTTTTAAACATGATCAATTAATTTATCTTATGCACTTGATGTATGTGTATTTCCTTTTCGATCAATGCATAGAATAAAGTAATAGATATTGAATGTATGTTCAAAACTTGACATGAAATAATAGTTTAAATAAATATCTTTCCTTCTTCCTTTCAAATCTGATTAACTAAATAATCAATTTAACTTATAACTCCTGAAAGATAACACACTGTTAAAACAACTGTACATTTGAATGATTAATACCTTGACCATCTTTATTCTCTTGTCATGATGACTCATTAGTCTTGATTAGATTGATGGGTTATCCTATCAACTGAAGTCCATTTTTGATCTGTCAAGATATCAACTGTTCAATAAATGCATAACCTTAAAGTTTTCTTTTATTCCTTTTGAACAACTATACTTAGGTCAAACTAATTTTTAGTGTGAACAAAAAATTAGTAACAGGTTCAATACCACAATGAGTTTATTTGGAGTACCCATTCAAAGATAGAAGTAGATGAACTAATTGAATATTATTCATACACAAATAATTGTATATATTTAAGGATCTATAATAACTTTAAAAAATAATTTGATCTATATATCTCATCTCATTTTCCAACCCTTATGTGCTTATAAGTTCTTGATCCCTTGTTTTCTTAAATGAAATATCTAAGCCAATTAAATATGCACATGTTATTCCCAAGGTGTAATAGAAAACTTGCATCATCCAACTATGATGATGATATGGGATCAAGCAATGTTGCAATAAGAAGTCTACAAGCAAGGAAATCTTTGCAATAAGAAGACAAAACCTTGATCACATATCAAAAACTAAAAATTATAGTAATTGATACCTAATACAAACTATAGATATAAGTTTGCACGCAAAATATAGAAAAAAATCACAACTACTTCCAATTACTACTAAGCTTGTTAAAAAAGTAGCTACTAGTTACAATGCTTTTCAAAGACATGGGTATAAATAAAAAACCCAAATAAAGAACTTCACAAGTGTCACCTAATATGACAAGTGTTGAGGTGACTAAACTACCCTCTAGAAGATTTCTCAATCTAGAAGACTGCAACTGATAGGATTAGGTGTGATATTAACCTTGCAATTCTTTATCTAATGTTTGTATGTGTCTCCAACTTTATGGAAATGGGTACTTGGATGCCCATGGGATAGATGCTATATAATTATTTTTTATTATTCTCTAAGGCTTGGAATATTATTTTAGTGGTATTAACAAGGGAGGTTACAGTTTGTAGGAGCTACAGTCATCATTGTCATAAGAGTTATTGATCATCTCTCTAATGTAGTGCTTGGGATTTACATAGAGAATAATGGAGGATCTTGTTACATAAGGTGGGGTCCATATTAGTTGGCCACTCCATAATGGAGCACTAGACTTGGGGATGTGTGCCTATCATAGTAATGAGGTCAAAGATACCTTTGTAAGTGGACATCTATCTTGAGTGTTATCATTATTATACATGGGGGTATGTGTTTTTGACATAGACTAGGGTCTTTGGTGCTTATGGTTTAAGGAAAATACCCATGGTTTCCTCTCCCGACTTCTCTATATATTGCATGTATTGGATAGAGATATCATGAGTCTTTTGCAAGTCGAGTACTTTTATGCTGCCAAAATGTTGTCAAACTAAGGAGTTGAGTAGATTGTATTAATGTAACAAATTATTCCTAATTAATACAAGCTCAATGTCTCTTTAGTGGTGGAGTTTTTCTTGAAAGGGTTTCTCCACATACATCTAGTGTTATGAGAGTTTTCTAAATTTATTTTATTAATATATGTTTCTACATGTTTCTTTATGTTAATTTAATGGTTAATCACATGCTATCTTAGTTGATAAATTAGATTTGTTCACTATTTGTTTAAGATTTCATTGTAGTAGTTTACTTTGTTTCTCAACATTTGGTATGAAAGGTTTAATCTTGAATAGAGAGGGATGCCTTTCTTGAAAGTGTTGTGGGTTTTTTTGGTTACAATTGGAGCTATTGACTTAGTGGTTTTATTGATTAGTGTGTGTTTGGAGTCATGGTCAAAACTTCTCATTCAGAGATTGAGAAATTCAATGGCTTTAGGTACAAGTTATGGAAGCTAAAAATGGAAGGCCTCTTGGATAAGAAGGTCAATGTAGAGTAGTTGCAAAGGAAGGAAAACTTGCAAATATGTCTAATGAAGATTGGACAAAGTTGGACAAAAAGGCATAGAGAACCGTTTAGTTGTGTCTTGCAGGTTTTGTTCTCTTGAATGTCTTAGAGAAGTCTAACACATTCAACTTGTGGAAAATAATAGTTGATATTTACTAAATGAAAAGTCTAGTAAATAAATTGTACCTTAAGAGGAGATTATAGTCCTTGAAAATGAAGGAGGAAGATTACATGAATAAAAATATTAATGCATATAATTTGATTTTGAGTCCACTAGGAAGTGTAGATGTTAATATAGATGAGGAGGATAAATGTATTTTACTACTTTTTTCTTTGCCTTAATCATGAAAAAAATTAATTGTTACTATCAATGGTGGTAATGTAAAGCCCAAGATGGATACCCTTATTGCAACTTTCAATGTTGAAGAAATAAAAATAAAGTCCATGGATGAGGGTTTGAAGGATGTGCTACATGTTTGGGGAAAGGCCAAAGGATGAAGGTAATTCAAAATGGAAACAAAAGAAATATAAGGATTGATCCAAATAAAAAGGATGGTACAAAACCCTTGGGAAGAGTAGAGTGGAGTGTTGAAATTGTAGAAAGTGGGGCCATGTGAAAAAGGAATGTAAAAAGAAAAAGAAAAACTTTGATTATTCCTCCACAAAGAAATCTTTTGATGATGATGCTAGTGATTTATTGTTTATTTCTACTAACTTAGATCATGATGACTCTTGGCTTATTGATTCAGGTGCCTCATACCACATGACTACTTATAGGGAGTGGTTCTCATTTTAAAAATCTTATGATAGTTGTGAGGTGTTCCTTGGTGATAACAAATCCCATTAAATTGTTGCCAAAGGGAGGTAAAACTATGTTTCAATCATGGGAGAGTGAAAACTCTCATCGATGTATTGCATATTCTAGGTATTGCAAGAATATTGCTTTATTCATCTAAGATGAATGATTCTAGAGTGTTTGTGACTTTTAATAAGAATGGTCCCAAGATGGCAAGAAGGAATTTGGTGTTGGTGAAAGGATCTTAGTGTAGTACTCTGTTTAAAGTATGCACTTGCTACTTTTTAAAACTCTACTAATGTAATTGGCAATAGTGATAATTCATGTATGTTTTGGTACCAAAGATTAGGCTGCATTGGTGAAAATGGTCTTCATACCATGATTAATAAAAATATGGTTGATGGTTTTTCTATTTATTTTGTTGAGTTTGATTTATGTCAACACTATGTGTTTGGCAAACAAAACAAGTTAGTTTTCCTAAAGGAAGCACTCAAGATAAAAGATGTTTAAAAGTTATTCATTTGATTGTTCATGGTCTAATGGATGTTCACTCTATCAAAAAATATCATTACTTGTTACATTTATAGATGATTACTCAAGGTTTACCTAGATTTATTTTTTGAGACTTAAATCTAAAGTTTTCTCTAAGCTTAAGGATTTTAAATCTTTAGTTGAGAAACAATTAGATATGAAGACAAAGGTATTGAGATCTAATAACATGGAATATTAATCTAGGGGATTTTATTATTTCTATAGACATGTGGGTATTGTATGGTAGAAAGCTATCCCTTATGCAACACAACAAAAGGGAGTTACAAAGTAAAGGAACTGGACATTAATGGATAGAGTTAGAAGTATATTAAGTGGCGCATAGTTGGATTGATGTTTTGGGTTGAGGCTATAAGTACTACTTGCTACTTGGTAAATAGATCTCTTTGTTTAAATTTGATTGATAAGACACCATATGAGGTGTGGATAGGTAAGAAATCCTCTATTTCACATCTAAGAGTTTTTGTTTGTGAGGCTTTTTCTCATGTGCCAAAAGATAAATGATCTAGTTTGGATCCCAAGGCTTGGAAGTGTATACTTGTCAAATATTGTGAGCATGTTAAGGGTTATAAGATTTGGAATCTTCTAATATTGAAAATGTGTTATTCTAAGGATGTGGTTTTTAGGGAGCTTAGATTAGTTTTAGATCTAGGACAACTAAAGGAAAAAGAAAATAAGGTATTACACTTTGAGACAAAGATTGAGAAGCAAGAAAATGCACATGTCAAAGAATAACATGATAGATCTAAGGATGGAGAGGAAGAAGAAGATTTAAGAGAGAGTTCTCACATGGATAAGTATACAAAGGAATAGGAAAAATTAGTTACTCCATGCTTGAGGTGATTCACAAGAGAACAAAACCCAGTAGACAAGTATAGCCCACCAAATTTTTGTTGTATGCTTTCTTTATCTTATAGTGATCATGAACCTATATCTATCAGGGAAGATCTTTCTTTAGAAAAGCATAAATCTTGGATGGAGGACATGTAGGAGGAGATGATATATTTAGATAGATGTGACATCTAGGATCTTGTGAGTTTTCCTAAGGGAAAGAAGCCCATTGGTTACAAGTGGCTGTTTAAGAAGAAATTTAGAGAAAATGGTGAGTTAGAATGGTACAAAGCAAGACTAATGACAAAAGGGCGCTCCTAGAAAGGAGTTGATTTTGGTGAGATATTTTCTCTATGGAGAAGCTAGCCTCCATTAGATTCCCACTTTCTATTCTTTGTGCTTGTAATTTTAAAGTAGAGCAAATGGGTGTCAAGACTATATTGTTGCATGGTGATATTGAAGAGGAAATTTATATGTAACAACTTGATAATTTTATGGTGAAGGAAAAATAAATTTTGTTTTGCATGTTAAAATGATTATTATATGGTTTGAAGCAGTCTCTACATATGTGATATTAGAAGTTAAATATTTTTTTCATTGAAGTTGGGTTTTGTTAGAAGCAAGGAAGATCATTGTCTATACTTTAAAATTATTGATGATCAATTGCTAATTATTGTCTTGTATGTTTGATGACATGTTTTAGAAACAACAAGGTGATGATTAGAGAGATTAAAAGTCAAATTTCTAGTGCATTTGACATGAAGGATTTAGGGGTTGAAAAATTTATTTTGGGAATGGAAATTAGTAGGGACCAAGTTCAAATAAATCTTTGGCTCAATTAGAGTAAGTATGTCGATACTAGTTTGCAATGGTTTTCTATGTAGAATTAGAAACTAGTAAGTATTAATTTACATGTAAGAACTAGGATTTCATTGGAACAATATCTTAAGTTGAATAATTATTTTGAGGATATGTATAATGTTCCTTATGCTAGCATTATTGGTAACTTGATACATGCAATGGTTTGTACTAGAATAGATATTGCTCAAGTTGTGGGAGTTCTTAGTAGGTTTATGTTTAACCCTAGTAGAAAGCATTAGAACTATGTTAAGAGGGTATTTAGATATTTGTGAGAAACTTCTCATTACTATTTATAATGTTATCATGGGACTAATGATGATGGGTAAGATGTTGACATATAGGGCTTTGTTGATTTAGATTGAGTTGGTAACTTGGATGGTAGAAGTTTCACTAGTAGTTATGTGTTTTCTTTGTTTGGGAGAACTATTAGTTGGTTGAATAAGAGGCAACTCATGGTCACTTTACCAACAACAAAATCAAAGTACATGGTTGCTATACATTCCTATAAGGAGGTGGTTTAGCTACAGAGGTTGTGCTCAAGCATTGGTTTTGATTATAGGGAACTTGTGGGAATCAATTGTGATAGTTAGAGTGCTATTTGTTTGGCCAAGAATCCCATGTGCCATGCTCATACTAAGAATATAGATGTACAATATCACTTTGTTCATGAGATGGTTGAGAATGGTAAGGTTATGATATAGAAGGTGGATACTCTTGATAATGTTTTAGATTCTCTTATCGAATCAATGAGCATGAATAAGTTATGTTGGTGTAGAGAGGCCATGGGCCTTTTCTCATCCTATACTTGTTCATTTTATGTTTCTCATTATTTCATTGCAATGTATGATAACAAGTGGGAGAATGATAAGATTAGGTGTGATATTAACCTTGCAATCCTATGTCTAATGTTTGTATGTGTCTCCAACTTTCTTGGAATAGGTACTTGGATGCCCATGGGAGAGATGAGAGTTAACTATTTAATTATTATTCTTTGGGACTTGGAATAATTATTCTTTGGGACTTGGAATATTGTTGTAGTGACATTAGCAAGGGAGGTTGCATTTGGTAGTAGTTATAATTGTCATCATCATAAGAGTTATTGAGCATCTCTCTCAAGTGTAGCACTTGGAAATTACATAGAGAAGAGTGGAAGATCTTGTTATGATAGGTAGGGTCCACATTAGTTGATCATTCCATAGTGGAGTGCTAGACTTGGGGATGTGTTCCTACAAGAGTAATGAGGTCAAAGATGCCTTGGTGAATAGAAATGTATCTTGAGTGCTATCATTATTACACATGGGGCATGGGTTTTTGTCATAGACCATGGTTTTTCTTCTCACTTCTCTATGTATTGGATGCATTAGATAGAGGTTTCATGGGTCTTTCACAAGTTGAGTACTGTTATGCTACCAAAATTTTGTTAGACAGAGTCAAGTAGGTTTTACTGATGTAATAGATTATTCATGATTAATATAAGCTTAGTATCTCTTTGGTGGTGGATTTATTCCAAAAAGAATTTCTCCAATGTTATGAGTGCTTTCTAATTTTAATTTGTTGATATATGTTTCTACATGCTTCTTCATGTTAATTTAATGGTTAATCACATGTTATCTTAATCAATAAATCATATATGTTCACTATTGTTTAAGATTTCACTATAGTAGTTTACCTTGTTTCTCAACAATAACTAAGTGAGATGGAATATGCATGAGTCTCCAACCAAGGGACTACAACTAACTAAGCTAGAATATACAATATTCCAATTTTATTTGTAAACTTGAGATAAAAGAGAAACTATAGGAAATGAAATTCTCCCAAGGATTATGTTATGTGTTATGTACTATTATGAATCCTCATCATTATTCCCAACAATGGATGTAAATTGGTCTCTAATTCATTCAATAAAGAGAAACTATTATTGCAATTAGTTCTAGAAATTCCATCAGACTTGGTGTTGACTTTTATAGCAACACAATAATCAATATTGGAACTATTGTGAAGTTATTAAAGCTAAAAACACAACCTTTAGTTATCTAGAGTGTGAAGAGCATGAGATCCAAAATGTCATAATATGTGCAAAGATGATTTCCATGTTTGATTCTCAACAATAAGATGAAGATGCCTCTAACAACTAAAGACAAGCTAGACAACTAAGTAGTTATCAAGGTTACAAAAGTCTTCAATAGTAAAGGCAATGGAGTGAATAACACTAAGTTGTAAAATAGAGGCAAGTGCAAGTCTTGAAGGTGTACATAGAGGAAGAATAATAAGAAATAATTCCAATGGATTAGGAAAAAGAGACCCAAGATCCACACCCAAGATCCTAAACAAAACCAACATTAGTATAAAAAATTTAGAAAGTAAGCTTCAAAGGTCATGGTCAGAAATGATAACACCTTATGAGAGTAATTAATCTTATAGAAGCATATGATCATTAGGAATAATTATTATGGAAACCCAAAGAGTTGAGATGGAGTCATTTTCGAAAGTCATGAATGAGATAGAGTCTAGCACGAATGTATAGAAAATAAAATGATGAACTCACAAGATTTCAAGTGGACATTACATGAAAAGAAAAACACTTTAAAGGAAAACTATTTAGTTTAAGGCCATCATAAGTCAGTGGGAGGTTGGTGTAAGATATTACTTAAATTCAAGGGGTGGGTTTGGGGTAGCACCTAGAAAGAAATTAATCATACATTTTTTAAGTCCAAGTTGTATAATGAAAACTACCGATCTAGTGAGTTAACCTTGAAAATTAGAATAAAAACATGATTAATATGAAAAATAAAATTATGTCGTGTTGTAGTTCTCTAAACTATTTTTCCAATGACTATAAGAAGTCAAAACTAGGATGAATAGGTCAAAAGTTATGATTGTTTCTGTAAGAGTGATCCTACTAGGCAAAATGTATAGTAGCACTATTACAATGGCACATAGATAGAGAAACAATTATGCATTAGAAGGGGTGGCTCTCTAGATGTGTTTAAGGAATAAATGGGTGGTATATTAGATAATATGACACTTCGGTGGTGCTTTGGTGGCCTGAAGTAGCATTGACAGAGTTGGTGAAAGATCTAGGTGTGAGCATCATGTAGGTAGGGAAATAGTGGCATGCTAGTGGAGGTGGTGGAAGGAAAGTGGAAAACCAATTGTCAATCAAAAAACTTGGTGCTAGAAATAAAGTAGGTCACCAAAAAACTAGTCGTGCTAGGGAAAGTGTGTGGTAGTGGGATGTTAGATTGGTGTCTAACAGTATGAGGACATCGATACTATTAGTGGGCATCGGTGGCTAGGGGATAAGATGCCAATAGTGATGACATAATACACCACCATGTTTAATAGAAATGATGGAATAGATGTGTGACTTACTAAATATATATTTTTAATCACATTGAAAAGTGTGTTGTATGGACCTTGAACTATGTGTCTACAAAAACCAAAAAGGGGCTTTGGGGATATTATCCAAATCTGACAAATTGATAATTAATTTATAGGTTATTAGGGCCTCTAAACACAATGGTGTCATCAGAAGCCTCCCAGGAAGCTTCTAATTTTTTTGATAAAATAAGTCTCTTAAAAATAATCCCAAATCCTAGATGGATTATAAACTACCCAAACCCAACAAAAATGAAGAAGGCTTTAATACCAATGATACGTGTTGCTTCCCAAAACTACTACAACCTAGAACCCTAAAACATTTTACAATCACCTAGGCCAGGGATGTCATCAAGGTGATTAAAAGAGGTCTATCAATAGGTTTAGGGTGATTGGCCAACTTACAGGAGTGGCTAGACGCCTGTACACTTCAGGCTCAACTAGACCTAGGATGGATATTCCTAGAGGCATGAAATGGAACATAGACAAACAAACATAGCCATACCCAATGTACACTTGACCCCTAAAGTTGTCACTAGGTCAAGACAAACTGGTCGCACAGGCCTCTGATTAAGCAGTTAAGAGTAATCCTACAGAACGAGGATGCTTATGGAACTGTAACTACATTTAAGATTTAATGTATTGTTTTGATTTTTCGATAGAGTGTGGGTGATCACATGCCTTTCAGATCGATGCCTATCCAATGGGCTACAGAGTCTCAAGTTCATCAAAGAAAAACACTAAAAGGGGGTGTATAAATGCCTATCTGGTTGTTCAAATGCACATAAATCAATATTAACCCATGAGAATACTTAGTAATCCAACACCATACAACATTCTTCCATATGTAATACTAAAATGACCATTTACAAAGCTTGCAAATGGATTAAGAATTCTCACATTCATTCAAATCAGATTTTACAATCATACCACTAAGTGTGGCAAGAGAAAACCCTAACTGTGATAGAGACTTCCTGAAAGAACACTTACAATAATGGAGAAAATCAATGATTAATATTAAGACTACAATTGATTTTAAAAACACTTCTGATAGCTGCTTCCTAAAGAACTAAAAATGAACAATAGATGAAGCCCTAACTTCCTTGGACGCTTAGCACCTGTAGAGAGAAATTCTACCCAAAATGACCAATCACTGAAAAGAGTTTCAATCTTGCCTTTATAGTCTTCACAACTTAGACCTGAGGATGAAATGGGTGGGAAAACCCCCAATAACCCCACCAACTACAATAAAAACATCAATTTCAACTACCCATTTCTCATTAATGGTGATCCTAGAAGTTGTTGGCACGTTTTACCACATATTTTGGGTGTTTCTGGATGAGAAAGAGAGTAGGGAAGGCAAGTCAGTCATGCCCCAACAAATTGGGCTTCGGAGGTCAGGCTTCCACCATGCACCATGTATTTTAAAAAGGAAGAAAAGAATCGCGCGATCCTGAAATACTTAGAAAAAACTTTGAAAATCATCGAGGGTTGGGCCTCAGACCTTCTTCCTTCTACCTTCCAAAAGACAAAAGGAAGAAAAGAAACTTCTCGCTCGGCACTGCCTAAAACACTTAGAATAATTTGAGTTTGCCAGACTTCGGTCATCAAGCCTTTTGCCTGCCTTCTTCCAAAAGGAAAGAGGAAGAGAAAACCCCTAGTCGTCGATGCTCGAGACACTTAGATGAATAAGGCTATGTCAGACTTTGGCTGTTGGGCCCTCTCCCTTCCACTTGCTTCAAAAGAAGACAAAAGACCACCACTCTGACCTTCAATACTTAGAAAACTTTCAAAACCCTTGGCAGACTTCCGTGGTCGGGCCTTCCCATTAATGCATGCTCTGAATAAGATGAAAGGCCACAAGCCCAACCTCTGACACTTGAAATACTTAGATGATTTTGCAAGGAACCAAGGCAGAATTCGGAGCTGATAAAAATGGTACAATGGAAAATAGGAACCCAAAACTCCTACACTCTTGAAAAGGTAGAAAATACAAGGAAAAGACTAAGAATTTTTTGAATTAGCCATTTTTAGGGTTTCTTCCTTGCATTTCAAAAGGAAAATAGATGGAAACCTATTGGAGGGGACCCATTCAAAATACTTTCAGATTGGATATAAATGATGGGTTCAACAACAAAGGCATAGAGTAGGGATTCTTGATGGATTTGGGGCAAAATAGAGCAAGTTAGGAACTAGTTTTTTTCAGGTGTCAACAATATGTAATCAAGTGATGTAGTAGCCAAAGGTCTACACTAATGTGTGATAGGGGAATCTCTACAATAAAAAATTACAACCTTGATTATGATATCAAAAACTAAAAGCTATTGTAATTGATACATAATACAAACTAAAGAAATAAGTTTACACACAAAAATACATGTGAAAACACAATGCCTTCTCATTTTACTACACTTGACAAAAAGAAGTTACTAGTTACATATTTTTTGAATACAAATAGAGACACACATTCTAGTATTTTAGGAATGGAGTGTATGGATGAAATAATGCCATGGGAATTAGAAATGTCCAGGAGAGTAAGTGGGTAGAAATTAAATAAGATCTAAGAAATGAGTGGAATTAATTTGCTAGGGTGTTTTAGGAAAATAGAAGTTTTGGGTGGGATCTACCATGGAAGCCACTACATGCTAATTTGCTAGCCTCCTACTAGAAGCAACAAATGCAAAATAATGGATCCTTATGGACAAGAAAAAAATTGAATGATTTTAAGGGATAACATTGTACAAGGAAGGAAAACTGTTAAACAAAGGTAAGGAAAAGTTGTAAAACATCTTTATTCAAGGGACCCAATGAAAAAAGGAGTTATAGTTTTCTATGCTACCCAGATGGTTGGAGTAAAGTTTAATTTTTTATCCATTCTCCATAGAGCATAAAGTTTAATCTTTTCAAGCACAAGTTGTTATAAGCAAATGTAAAGACAATTAGCTAACAAAAGAAGTAAAGGAGAGGTTATGGAAAGAATGGAGAGTAGAGGCGAAGGTCTATAATCTCCCAAAAGGGAACTTTGTGTTTCTTCTTCTTAACGTGGAACGGAAGAACAAGATATTATTAAGGCAATCACGATATTTTAAAAATTGGGAGATTCAAGTGTCCCCTTTAAAGGTATGTTTCTCTTGCACCCTTATATTCTTTTCTATAGAATCAATATGGGTATTGGTTGTATGGGCTCCTAATGAAGTTTTGGGATGTGAGTATATTAAATTTAATAGTTGGAGGAATAGGGGAGGTGAAGGAAATAGATCTCGATACCCTAAATAAATCAAAAATATGTTTTGCTAGAGTCAAAATTAGTAACCTGATATGGATCTCTCTTTACCAAAAAGAATCATAATTAAGATAAAGGTCCATTCTTTTATTCATGGCCTATATTATGAAATGTCCCTTTTATATGCTATGAATGTCACAAATTAGGGCATATAACAAGAGTGTGTGAGGAGTATGGAAGAAAAATCATGCCTTCAAATGATAAGGAAAAGAAACCTTATATCTACGTAAGAAATATGTAAAGGAAAGAAACCATGTTTGATTTTTTAGAAACTTTATTGGAAAGATTTTTTTAGTGAAATAGGAGAGACCTTTGAATCTTTTTAAGGAAACAATGAATAACTCTTCAAATATCAGTAAGGATCAAGGGTTCACAAAGAGTAAAAGTCTAGAGCAAATCTATAGTAATGGAAATGAAGAAATCTAAATGAACATGGAAATGATTGAAGAATGCTTTCCAAATAGGAGAAAATAGGGAGTTTTAGGGGTACAAAAGGAAAATGGATCTTTTGTAATCCCAAGTAAAAAGAAGAAAGTTAGAAAATTAGAGGCTATGCTTTTAAAGGAGGTTATGGATGAGAAAATAAGGGAAGGCACCCAAGCAAAAAATATTGATTTTTTCGCTAAGAGGAGGAGGAGAGGTCCTTCTCTGGAGATGAAGGTAATTTCATGGAATGTTAGGGGCTTAAATTCCCCTAACAAGCAAAGGATGTTCATGAAACTCCTCCAGGACAACTACCTTGATATAATTTTAATTCAAGAAACAAAGTGTACAAAGGTTTGCTTTGAAGGAAGGATAGCTAAGTATTGAAAAATAGAATTTAGTAGTTATAGATGCAAAAGGTGCTCACAGGGGCCTAGGTATCCTATGGAATCTAGGCTCTATGGTAGTTAATTTTATTGCAATAGGTATTTACCTTGGATATGCTGCTATTTTCATAGCCTTCAAGAAATTATAGTAGGTTACATTTTCAATGTATGTGGCCCTAACTCATCTATTCAAAGGCAACAGGTGTGGTCTAAATTAAAAATTCAAATGACAAATTTTGGGGACTAACCTTAATGCTAGGTGGGGAATGTAATGTGATTTTATCAACTAAGGAAAAATATGGGGGGATCAAATAGGATAATTAAATCATTAGATGATTTTAATGATTTGGTTCAAATAGGGAATCTTTTTGATATAAAGCTTAGGCATGGCACTTTCACATGGAATAATGAGTGTAAAGGCTTTAGCCATATTATGGAACACTTAGATCATTTTCTAGTGTCTCTTTCTTGGATTTTTAAGGGTTTGTGTTCTTCTTCTAAGGTGTTACCTATAGCACCTGATCTAATCATTTTCCTATTTGGCTAGATGTCAAAGAGGAATTTAGAAATTACATTATTCCTTTTAGGTTCCAATTTATATGGTTGGAGCACCCACACTTTCATAATACAATACAAAATTGGTGGAAAGATCTTCTAGGTATCTCATTTGTTTGTGATGTATAGGCTGAGTATGAAAATTAAAATGATGAAAACTATGTTGAGAAAATGGAACAAGGAGGTTTTTGACAATATATTTGTTGAAAAAGTGGTTATAAATGAGGCATTGCAAGATAATTTCAATTAGATTGAGATTGAAGGTTTGGAGTAGGAGTATCTAGATAATAAAAGAGACCACCTATGTCAATAAGAGTTCTAAAAGAGGAAGAAATTTATTTGCATCAAAACGAAATAGATAAATGGGTTAAAATTGGGGAGATAAACTCTAAATACTTTCATGTAGTTTCTCAAGCCAAAAAAATATCTAAGAGAATAACAGTCATCAATGATCAAAATAGTAGACAAGTAACTTCTCAAGTGGAAATAAGGAATAGGGTTGTTGACTTTTTTTGTAAGTTGTTGATAAAAGAAGAGCATTTGTAGGAGGTGGAAATTCATTTCTAGTTTATATCCCCAAGCTTATTACAAATGAAGATAATGAATTGTTGATGACCCCTTTCTCAATGAATGAAATCTAACATGCATTAATGGATATAAAAAGAGATAGTGCCCCAAGTCTATAGGGTCTACCTTTAGGCTTTTTTTAGGATTTCTAGGATATTATAAATAAGGAGGTGCTAGATGCATTGAATGAATCTATAAAGAAGGGTTGGAGTCTTAAATATTTTAAATGCACATTCTTAGCAATCATTCTAAAAGTTTAATTGATGCAGGTCAAGGTTTAGGGGTCTTGACAGACTACTGAACTAGGTAGCCAAAACAAAACAACACACAACAATAAACAAAAATGTCCTTTATTGATTGCAATCAAAAAATTACAACAGGAGTTCAATGATCTTCATACATGCCCTGACCTAAGCTTTACAATCATTCCAATAGGAATTCTAATCAACCTTCCAATTTGTACATGAAAACCCTTATCATAAAACTAAACTATTCATCTGGCTGAAGAAGAACCTCCAAAAGAACTACGTGGAGTCCCTCTCATACAACATGAAATCCTCTGTTTAAGTGCACAAAAGGTGGCCACCACACACCTGTATGTGAGAGGACATGTGTCACTCCTTTATTGGCTCACAAGATCAACTACCAGATGGTTATAACTATTTTCTATCATTTCTGGGCATGTTTTGGTGGTTTGTGGAAATCCATGCTCCATTGGCACATTACGGAGGAATGAGGTCCAATGGCATATGTAGAAGAAACCAGATCATCAGCATATGCGAGGAAAGTAGGGCCATCAGGATATATCCACATGGTAAGTAAAACTCCATAGGAAGAGTATGGAAAAGGTCAGCAGAAGACTTCAAGTCATCAAAACTTGTAGGTTTTCCAAGGTCATCTAGCAGGGACTAAAAGTTCTACAAATCCACATACAAGCTGAAACTCCACAAGAAAATAAAGGGTTTTCAATGAGTCAGCAAATCGGCAAACCATGGAGCCTTTGAACTCCTTTTTGGCCATCTTGTTAGCAAACATTACAATCAATAAACTCTATCGGTGATGAACCTCCTAGGTGAACTCTGTCAGCAAACCCATCAATCAGTGAACTATCCGATCGACGAACTTTGCCATCGGCAAACTTTTTTGTCAGTGAACCTCTTTTCAATCGGCATATTAATTGATCGAAAAATTATGTTTTCGGTGAACTGTGGAATAGATGACTAGGGCATTGGAAAACTAAGCTATCAGTGAACTAAAGGGTTTGTGAACTTGTGTTTTGGCCAACACTGAAAGAATGCTTTTTCGACGGGAGAATGAGATGCATCCTACAAGGTTTAAAAGATCTACAAATGCAAATAGGTACTAAAGACCTGCATCAACATAACTTGCTCCCAAATGATCAAAACTTCGCCAAACTTGAATTGTAGATACCCATTTCAATCTTCCTCAAGGTGAACCCTTCACTTCATCTTGAACCCTTCACTTGGTCTTGAACCCTTAGGAATTTCTTTGAACTTTGACCATCAACTCTTGCAACAAAAACAAGAATAAAACAACAAACAAAAACAAGGAAATCTTTTTTTTTTGGTGATGAGGATTGCTCATGGACTCGGAATCACCTGCATCAAACATGCTGGGTAAGTAAAATGTTCCATGAGTTAGGAAAACTCATGAACATTTGAATGTGTTGGGATGGCGATCCCATACTTGTTCTTTATCCAAACTTCTTCTTTATCCACTAGATCTTTTCTCTTCAACACATGCTGAAATTATTTAACTCCACTGGTACTTCCTTTTCCTCCCTTTCTTCCTAGTTCTCCACCTGCTACTTGTAGACCATCACTGCTTAGATTTCCTTTACAATAGGGGCATAAGTTTAGTCCATATCCTCCACAAGAAAACTTCAAGTTGCCAAGCTATGGCTTTTGTTGTTTCCTCTCTGCATTCTCACATCCTTGGTGTTTGCTTATCTTCCTCATGCTCTTCTCCAACTTATTATGATGCTATTACACACAATCAATACCACCTCCTCTATTTCCAATTGCATTTCTATTCATAGGGACCTTCATTGGGCTAATCTCAATCTCACTTGTCACTTCTAGTAACTATTTGGTAGAACTACAACAAACTATTAAATTGCTATCCCTTACCTGCTGTGGTTTCTCCTTTACAGAATTCAAAATATATCTCTATCCACCCTTCACAATGGTGTACAAATTTCTTCTCTCATCATAGATAGATTCTCTATCAAATTGCCAAGGCCTTCCCAACAACACATGACAAGCATTCATCGATATAACATCACACAAGATTCCATCCTTATATGACCCAATCTGAAAACTAACCATGCATTGCTCATTCACCACTAATTCATGTTCCTTTTGCAGCCAGCTAACCTTAGAAGGACTAGGGTGTTTTCTCTTTTGCAAACCTAGCTTTTCTACCATTTCCTTTGAAACTAGTTTATCAGTACTACCAATATCTACAATTACTTTGCACTTACCTCCAGACTTGCAAACAGTTCTAAAAAGACTTCTCCTCTAAGATACTCCATCCTCCTTCACCTCTAGTTTCATCAGTACTCTCTTAAACATTAGACTCTCCATCTTCAGACTCTTCTACTTTTGGTGATGTCACACTCTCTTCATTGTCTTGTACCATGTGGTTTTTGGCCACACTTCTCTTGCTATTCTCCTGGTGTAGTTGTGGACATTCATAGACTCTATGTCCAGCCTCTCCACACTAAAAACATGTCCCAAGGAGCCTCTTGTTACTGCTACCACATCCTCCTGTAGGTTATTCTCTTCCTCTCATTCCCTGACTTGACTCCTTATTCTATTTCGTATTTTCTTCTTCTTCATGAACTTGTTTACCTTTTCTATTGCTTTCTTGTCCTCTTCTGGTTGAAAATTTGTCTCTTCCTCTTACATTATTCTGCTGCCTTCTTTCTATCTTTTCCTCTGCTTTCAAAGCATACTAGCATGCCTCTTCAACTGTAGAAATATTCAACATACTCATCTCATCTTGTACATTAAATCTCAACCCATTTATATATCTGGCTACTTTCTCCCTGTCCATTTGATGATGTCTAGATATGATTACCATTTTATAGAATTCCTCAATATAGTCTTTGACACTCATCTCCTTCTACTTCAAATTCTAAACTTTTCTGAACATCTCCAACTCATAATATCTAGGAATAAATTTTTCTTTTAAGTTGGTAACCATTTGATTCCACCGGGATTTGCTACTCTCTCTCTCTCTATAACTCTCTCCACCAAAGGGCAACATGTCCTTTTAGTTTTTTCCATGCCATTCTCACCTTCTAAGGTTCATGAATATTTTCATATTCAAAATATTCCTCTAAGTCTCCTATCCAATCTATTAATTCTTTAGGGTTTAATGTTCCATAAAAAGTAGAAATTTCCATTTTGTTACCTCCTCCAAACCAGGCAAGTGCTCTTAGGAATTATTCTTCTCCAGCATCTTCTGGTTGTTCATTTTCCCTATCTCGTTCATCATCTACAATTTCTTCCTCGTCCTCGACATGATCTTCCACACAATCTGGGTTTCTTCTCAATCTAACAACTAAATTTCTCAATTCATTCCTCATTTCAACATGAAATTGTTTGAACATCTCCTCCATTCTAGGAACTCTTCTTCTCGGGGTATCTTCTCAAAACTCTCTGCTCACAATTCTCTTTTTGTGGCTTCAAGTTTTTCTCCTCTCACTGCTTTTCAAGACTCCTCACACACCTACAACAAACCTCTTGAGCTCCTCAGACAACCCTCACCACTTCATAGTTCACCCTCAGGTCCTTGTGCAAATTGCCTCACATTTGGTAATCTATCTACACACTCAAGATCTTTTCTATGATACCATTTGATGCAGGTCAAGGTTTAGGGGTCTTGATAGACTACTGAATCAAGCAGCCAAAGAAACACAACACAACAATAAATAGAAATGTCCTTTATTAATTTCAATCAAAAATTAGAATAGGAGTTCAATGATCTTCATACATGCCCTGACCTAAGCCTTACAATCATTCCAACATGAATTTAGATCAACCTTCCAATCTACACATGAAAACCCTATCATAAAACTAAACTATTCATTTGGCTGAAGAAGAACCTCCAGAAGAACTACCCGAAGTCCCTCTCATACAACGTGAAATCCTCTATTTAAGCGCACAAGAGGCGGCCACCACACACCTACACGTGATAGGACACATTTCACTCCTTTATTGGCTCACAAGATTAGATACTAGACAATTATAACTATTTTCTATCATTTCTAGGCATGTTTTGGTAGTTTATAGAAATCTATGGTCCATCAACACATTGCGGAGGAATAAGGTCCATCAACACATTGCAGAGGAATGAGGTCCATCGGCATATGTAGAAGAAACCAAATTATCAACATATGTGGGGAAAGCAGGGCCATTAGGATATATCCACATGGTAAGTAAAACTCCATCAGAAGAGTATGGAAAGGGTCGATGGAAGACTTCAATTCATCGAGACTTGTAGTTTTTCCAAGGGCCGACATGGACTAAAAGTTCTACAAATCCACATGCATGCTGAAATTATGCAAGAAAACAAAGGATTTTTGGTGAGTCAGAAAATCAACAAACCATGGAACCTTTGAACTCCTTTTTGGCCATCTTGTCAGCAAACATTACAATTGGTGAACTTTTTCGGCGAGGAACCTCCTAAGCAAACTCTGTCGGCAAACCCATCAATCGGCAAACTATCTGATCGGTGAACTTTACCATCAACGAATTTTATTGTCGGCGAACTTTGTTGTTGGTGAACTTTGTTGTCAGCAAACTTCTTTTCAATCGGCACATCAATCAATCAACAAACTATGTCTTCGGTGAATTGTGGAATCGGTGAATTAGGGCATTAGTGAACTAAGCTATCGGTGAACTAAAGGGTTCACGAACTTGTGTTTCAACTGACACTGAAAGAATGATTTTTTGGTGGGAGAATGAAGTCCATTGGACTTAGCAGGGATTTTGATGCATCCTATAGGGTTTAAAAGACTCACAAATGCAGATAGGTACTAAAGACCCGCATCAACATAACTTGTTCCCAAATGATTAGAACTTTGCCAAACTTGAACTATAGATACCCATTTAAATCTTCCTCGAGGTGAACCCTTCACTTGGTCCTGAACCCTTAGGAACTTCTCTGAAATCTTACCATCAACTCCTGCGACAAAAATAAGGAAATATTTTTTCTTTGGTGATGAAGATTACTCGTGGACCCATATGCTCCTGCATCATTAATTATGTGCATGTTATGGGGTCTATGTCTGGAAAGGAATTGGTGAAGTTTCAGGGATATGAGGTTAATAAAAGATAGATGTTGGTATAAATAGAATCAATAATTAAAGAATTTGTGTCTTCTAACATAAATAAAAATGTAGGGTAATTTCCCCTTTGAGAGACACAGTAGAATAATGGGGTTTTAGTAGTAATATTCCCATTTAAGGGGAAAAACTATTAAGGATGATAAAAAGGAAATAAGTGTTCCACCTAGAGAAGGTGTTAGATTAATCTTTGATGGTGCTTTGAAAGTAAACACTAGTTTGGTGGGTGTAGGCTTTATTACTTAGAAAATCTAATGGGGATTTTCTTCTAGGAGGTTCCAGTTGCTTGGTAATAAATCAAACAATCGTGTAGAATGTGAAGCCTTATTAGCTATTATTAATGCTACCTATAAGGATGGATATATGGAGATTGAAATCGAAGGAGATTCATAGATTGTAATAAAGGCAACAAATAAAATATTTTACTCAAATTGACACCTAAGAGTGATTCTAGAAGATATTCTGATTTGAAAGGATAAATTTTATGTTGTGCAAGTCTCTCATTGTTTCGAGAAACAAAAGAAGACAACAAACTACTTAGTTAATCAAGGTGCAATACAACATGATTTTTCAATGATTGAAAGTTCTGATGTAAGACTATGGGATAACATAATTGAGTATATTGAGAATGATGGACATCAAGTCTCTAGGTTGGAAGAAATGGCATGTGTTTAAATGCTGAATAGTGTAGGTGGTGGCCAAGATGATATATTCATTATTATTTATCTCTTTGCATGCATAGGTTTTATTGCATCATCAAGAGAAGGGATAGGTGGATAATCACTTCCCATATAATATGCAATTATCATGTTCTACTTGTGTGTTTTCATCTATAGGTAGTATGATGGGTATTATTTAGCTTGTAGAGGATGCATTTGAGCTATTTTTATTGGTGGTGGTCTTTACAATTTTCTTTTCTCTCATGGCATGTGGCTTTATGTCATGGACCCTATGCAGACAAGGCCAATCACTAATCATAGGCTCAGAAAAATCATAATTGCAACTCAATGATGAATATTAGGATTATTAAAGTGATCCTAGGGAAGGAGGGATTGGAGGATAATGATAATTTGCATACTAGGGCCACAATATTGGAAAATTTCAAACATAAATTACAATAGCTTATTGGAAATGAATAATTAAGGGAAAGTATTCAAGCTCTACTAGTTATAGAGATCAAGGATAGGGAAGAGAAGGATATGGATGCTTGAACGGAAATGTAGGACAATTTGGAGAGGAAAGGAAAATATTGGGTGGAGGAGGATGTGATAGAAAGGATGTTACAAATTAAGAAAAATGATATTAGGGATCTGAGGTTGGATGTCCACACTTTAGAGGATTTTATGCAATATTTAAGAAATATAGTCAGAAATATGGTTGTATTAGTGCATAAAGGGACTTTGGAATTAATCAATGGTTATACCATGCCCTTCTTGGAGAATGACATGTTTATGTGAGCAAAAAGGTAGGCTAAGGTGGTTAAAGGCATCAAATTCCATGGACTAGTGAATGTAGTAGGCATGGTAGTTGATGCCAAAGTGGAGCTCACCCCTACTTCAGGTAATGGGATTTATAATAGGGCCTACAATTGCTAGCAACATATAACATTAGGGTGTTTCTCTACTATTGGTGGTTGGAAATTCTTTTTCATGTGTTGGGTTTTGGATAATGATGTTATGTATATGTCTTTGACTTCAATTCTATATATTTGGTGTTTTTTGTTTAGCATTATATTTAAGGTGTTTTGACTTTTTAGTGATGTAGATTTTTTCACTACCATGCTCGCTCTAAGGGTTTTTCAAGAAATTATAGTATCTATTATTTTGTATCTTAATTATGTGGATGGGTTGGGGCCCATCAATAGAACCCTAATAAATATATTAAAAATACACATTTTTCAAATACACAAGGTATAATAGAAAACTCAAACTAATAACATCCTCACAAGTGTCACTTAACATGACAAGTTTTGAGGTTATTTAGCTACCCTAGAATGTGTCTCAAATTAGGAGAATACAAATAGCTAAGTGCATTGGAGTATGCAAGTCTCAAACCAAGAGACTACAACTAAATGATGTGGAATATACAACATTCTATTTTTTTTGTATTAAGCTGTGTATTATTATGAATCTTTATTAGATGAGGACATTGTAACTTATATTGTAAAGGCAATTTTCTCATGTTTAATGTGAAACTATGTTCAAACATATTATTTGTTCAAGGTTAATTAATCAAAATATCATTTCAAGATACATAGAAGTGCTCTAGTCAAGTTCCACATGTTGAATTCATGATTGGATGAATTACACATGCTTAAGGAATTATATTCAATCATATTAACCATCAGTTTGATTTGACCACAATCGTCTCGTCATTATCATTCAACAATATAATTAAATGGTTTCACGTGTGAATTAGAATAGAATAGAATATACATATTTATCTATCTCTTAGGCCATTTTGCACTTGTGGACATTAAAAACTTTTTATCTATTCTATTCATAAAATTAAATATACATCTTGTTTTGATCAAGTTAAAATGAAGTCAATTTTAAAAAGGCATCTAAGGGTAAACTTTAAATTTGTTGAATAGTCACCATCTATTCATGTAGATTTATGCATTTTTTATTTTCCACATTATGCTTACTTATGAAACATTATGTATTTTCTATTGTATAATAAGGTCAAACATCAAGGTCATAAGTGATTGTCCACTTATTTCTTTTCCATGCATTCATTACACAAATTTCCATTTTCTAGAAAACATGCAAAGTAATCATTAAACCCATACATGATAAGAAATATGCCAAGTACCTAATTTGATGTAAATATGTCTATCAATGAATTTAAACTTTGTTCCATTGGATTGTAATGATATTAAATAATGACATCCTTATAAGTTCACTCATCTATCTCAATCAACTATCCATTATGAAGGTATTGGTCATTTAGTGGAACACTTTACTTTAAATTTCAATAATGCAAAACGATCACCATGGTTAATTAATGTAAAAAGATATAATTTCATCTTAATAAAATAAATTATACACATTACACATTAAAAATTTATAAGAAACATCGGTTTTAACTTTTACATAGAAGAAAACTTTGAATTGGGAAAAATCGCCTCTAATAATGGAAGTTTTAATAGCAAGGGTCATGTAACGACTAGTCCATGCCTTTGCAACATGTTTGAAAATCAATATCTAGTTTAGTTATGTGTTAATAGTTTATTTAATCTATAAATAGAGTTCGTGCTAAGCTTGCAAGATTTGGAGCGATTGCTAATAGAGTCTACACTTAAAAAATGAGTATTAGAGAAAGACGTTTATATCTTAAATTCATTAGCCTATGAAAATGTAGTGAATATTGAAGTCCTCATGACTTAGAATCTAAACCCTCACACCATTGTTTATCTTTTATCATCTTGAAAGACTTTAATTTGGAACATTGTGTGTTTTCAAAAGTTGATGGGAGAGACATGTACCACTATAGGGGTCTTAAGCCTTTCCACTCAATTGATGGCTTAATTCCTAATAAAGGGTAGTGGTTGCAAAATAGCCTTGGACTTGTAAAAATGACATCTATATTATCTCTAGGTTAGTACAATAGATTTAATTTATGTATTGTTAATGTTTTTAGGAACAATAACCTTGTTGATTTGAACATGTGCTTCAAAAAATATAACATTTATTTTGGTATAGGCTTCAAACACTGAGTCACTTAGGCTATGTGCTCGAAGAAATTTAAAAACATTTTTTAGAGCATGACAAACTCAAATTTGATTGGTTTTTGTGATTTAAAATACATTATTGTTGTACATTCTACATTTTCAATATTTATGTATTAAATGTTACTAAATGAACAACAATTGTAGTGTAACCAAATTCCTACCAAAGAGACTACAAACAAGCACACATGGTCTTTGCTACAATGTAAGAAGAATCAAATGCTTCTAATGTATCATGGTTAGTGTTATGCCATGTATATTTAATTTGGCGTTACAAAGCAATGAAAATCATGGTCAGGTTCATGATTTACACATGGAAATCAAGGACATTTAATGTATTCTTAGGTGCATGGCACACTATTTTTGGGATGGACCACAAAGTGCATTTTTTATTTGGGATAGATTATCAATTTAAATTAGGCTAGACCCTACATTTTATCCACAATAGGAGGCACCACAACACAAATATATGAGGTGGTAGGCAAGGACTTAGCTAAGTAGTTGTGTGAATCAATGGTGTGCAATGTTGTGCCTTGATATCTACAATGTCAGGGTGTCGAGAGGGATGGCAAGGTGCTCACTAATAGTCCAAGTGATGGGTCATGACTAACTAGAATCATTCATGTTACAAGAACCTTCATTGTTAAATTGCATTGTATGTGCTTTTTAAATAAAATCCCAACCTAAAATGGCCCCTAGTGCAATAAATTCACTTTCCATGTCATCAAGTAGACTCAACATGCATATTCAACAAAGAAAACAAAATTCCTTTTTGATTGAAAAGACCAAAGTTTGCACTTAAAAACATTTCCCTATGTTTACAAGAATCAAATTGTCCAATTTATGGTTCCCCTTTGATTTGTTAGAATTCTATGTATATAGGTTCATTATTAGGCACTTCAATACTATAGGAATGATCAGGATCACAAGAATTTGCAATATATTTGTGAGCCGCAAGGTAAATCCATACTTGGGACAAGACACAAAGTGATTATATGCTAGGATAGGCTATTGAAATTAGTCGGCCTAACTCTGATGTGTCACCATTAGGAGAAGACACGACATTGCCAAGTGGGACAAGATGGCAGGCATACACACTATTCATTAAGTAGTTTGAGGATCACTGGTTCATATTACTCAGCTTCAAAATCTATGGCATTGGGATGTTAGGAAGGGCATCAAGGTGCCTAGCAGTAGCTCATCCAATTGGCAAAACCTCATATGATTTATTCTAAATCCTTAGTTAATAATTTGTTTAAAGTGTTAATGACTCATCTAAAACATTTATTATCTCGTAATTATAAAATGATTCTAATGCTTGTAGTATAGTTGTTAAACTTTCTCATTTAAATTTGTTAGACCTAGAGCATATCTAGTAATCAAGTTTTGATTTATTAAGATCTATTATGATAGGACATCAGTCAAGGAATAAAGAAAATGGTATTTCACCCACTAGTTAGGTTGAATTCAAAAGTATTATCACATAGCCGAACTCAATTACATGCACAATGCCTTAAGTGCTCACATAAATAAATACACCAACCCCACCACATGCCTATATATTTCACTTAAACTAATGAACCCTAGACACATAGATACCATGTCATACCAAGGCAATTCTTTGAATTGACAACCTACCACCACATTGTTAGTTTATGACAAGATTTAATGGCATGGGATAAACAAAGGGAAATCAATGGTGGATGATTGAACACATGAAGGATGTTGTGTGGGAATTCATCCTATTGTTTCACCATCAACACTTGAAATGTGACACATGGTTTCATGATTGTGTGTGTACGACAAAACACAAGTGACCAACTCATATTCATGAAGAGATCAATTCCTTTGAACATAATAAAACTAAACAAATGCCACGTAGTGGATAGTACCTACTGTTTGTTTGGGTTTGTATATGTATTGTAGTAAGAGTGATAGATATGAATGTATTGGAACGAGACATTGTAATAGAATATAGTTTACAAACATTAAGCATTGATTTGTATTAAAACATCATGGTGTGAAATGTTATATATTTGTGGTTCCAAGGTAGAAATATTGATAAACAAAATTGAAATAGATAAGAACCAAATCTTGTTAGATGTGACATAATTATTTTGAAGTGCCTAGTTTGTTAATAGTTGAGCTTCACCATTGATGGCGAGCAACATGCATGCCATATTTCTTGAGTTGCAATTGTTTCTTTTAAGGAAGGAAATTATGGATTACTTTATCCAACAAACTTGATTCTATATTAGCATTGCCATTGTTGTGAAAATAAGGTTAGACAATAGAGATGGAGGAGGGTTGCAAACATGAAAATGACCATTTAGGATTATGACTAGAACTAGTTGATGGATCTTGTTCTAAAGGCCTGCCAATGGCAATGTTTATGCTAGTGTTGATAGTACCTCTAGGAAGAGAGGTAGATAATTATAAATTGCTTGAAGAACCTCTAAGAAATTGATGATTCTTCTCTATGATTCCTGTTGAAGACTGCATGGAGGTACACTTTGTGGGACATCTTATTTTTGCTTAAATCAAATATTTTTAGAAAATATAATGATTTAAGCTTTGAAAAAGGTTCCATTTAAAGGATTTTAATTAAAGAGGGTTTGATCAAACCCCCTTAGATCAAACCCCCTTGGATAGAACCTTGCTAGTTTTAAACCATACCTATAATGGAGTCTCCTCTACACCTATCAAAATGCTAATAAAAAACCACTTTTGATTTACCTTTTGGGGGATGAAATGAATTCATTTAAAGTTTATGTTTTGTAAGTATGTAGTCCTTATTATAAGATTCCCAAAAAGTATAATTTTAAATATATTTGATTTGATTATTATATTTATTTTTTATTTCTTGTGAATGTAGGTTTTTCAATGAACATCAAGGTCTTTGTTTCATATATACGAAAAAATAGGAAAATATAGAAAAAAAATTCTAAAAAATACATGTCCTCTAGTTTGTTTTTTTGTTCGGTGAACGCTTTTGATCGAAGCTATGAACCGGTGAGGCAACAACATGGGGGAAATCATCCCCAAGCATATCCCAAGCATGAACACTATGGGATTTAAACCTTGGTGGCCTCCACTATAACCAAGCGACTTAACCACCCAAGCATGCCCTTAATGGCATGTCCTCTAGGTATTGATGTCCTTATTCCAACCAAACAAAAAATTGAATTCTGATACATACAAAAAAAATATGCTCTTTATAGTACACGTAAGTCTAAATTGTAATTGGTTTGACTTCAAAACTTAATTAAAAAAATATATTCAATAAAACATTATGAAACCAAATGCATCCTCTAGATATTGTAGTTACAAATCTAAATTCAAAAAAATTATAATTTTATCCTTCATAGAAAAAATGTTATGTGGTTTATAGTACACATCACTCTTTAAAAATGGTGTTTACTGTTAAAAACGAGTTATTGAAGGAGATGGAAAAAGAAATGCAATTTGATTCCAATTTTTTTTTAAAATATGTATTTAGAATCTACAAACAAAATGTCACAAATCACTAGTTTGCATCATCTTCAAATTCCTCATGGTTTAGCAACTATAGGTGTCTGAAAGTGAAGATTTAGTTCAAAATGTTCATTTCAATGTCAAGTTTGGCCAAAAAGTGTAACCCAGTATTGTGGGATCACCAATGTATAATCAGAGCAAGCGTCTTGCAAGATATTGACAAGGTCAGTATAATTTGTACTGAATTTGGAGCAAGAGATGAATGTAGGTAAAGGAATAATCAATTGATTAGAAATGAGCTTACTTGGATTTGAAGTCATGTGAATGAAATTTGTAATTGCTTCGATGCCTCTCATCGATATGGCTGCAATATCATAAGCATATGCAACCTCTTCTATTGTATAAAAGTTCCAAACCATTAACATTGCTTGGAGTTTGGGTCAAATATTTATACACCGTAATGACCCCATGGGCATTGTCTAACACCTCTATATTTAGGTACATTGATAGAATGTTTGAATTTGGAGGTAGAATGAAAAGGGGATAGGGAAACAATAGGTTGGTTGGAAACAAGCTTGCATGCCTCTAAATTTTTGTATGAGAAATTGGTTATGGTTTTAATACCTTTCATGGATATAGCCACCTTATCATAAGCATAAGAAACATCTTCTATTGTATCAGAGATACCTAGCCATTTACATTTCTTATAGTTGGAGCCATAGATTTATGCTCCATAATGACCATTTGTCACATTTTCTAACACCTATATATCTTCCTTCCTTTCTTGAATTTGTCAAGTTAATAGGACTGATGGTGCAATCTACAATAGCTAGATTATTTCTATCATAGTCTTGATACATTGATTGCTCTAGCAATTTCTCTATCATCTTATAACCCAATTTTCTTGTCACTGTTAGTTATAATCAATCTACTCAACTACTACGACATAAGCAATTCATTCTCTATTTTGATATCCTACAAAAGATATGCTGCAACAAATAAACCTTCTTAGCACTTTGGAAAAAGGTGCAAAGACTTGAAAATGGTATTATAATATAATAATAAAGGTTTACAAGCAGGAGGAAAGCAAAACAAAGCGGAGTCCAAATATACATTCTGCCCATTTAGAAAAAAAGTGAGTATCATGATCCAAAACAATAGATAACTCCAATTACATGGATATTGTGAATAATGGATATAGAAATAAGGAAGCTATATAATAATTACACCAAAAATATACTGGAAGGTCTCTCAAAAAGATTATAATGTTCAACAAAAGTTTCCTTTGTAGGGGCAACATCATCATTAACATTAGCATTAGGAACAAAAAACATAGGTTGGTTGACATCCTCTCTATCATTTATAGGTGGATGAAATATTGCATCATCTACAGGGGCTAGTAGATGTGGAACATGATTAAGCAAAAGATAGAGTGCATGGTATGTGTCATCAATTTTATTGACAAGTTTAGGGCCAAGCTCATAGTAGTGAGAATGGACGGAATTTTTCACTGTGGTTGAACAATCAATTTGGAGGCCATGTTTTATGGCATTAAAGATACAAACAGTTGTTGGATATTTTTCAATATCCCTATAGGTGAATAACCCTCCAACTAGGGTTGTCCTATTTAATAGGCCGTAACTAGTCAGAGTAGTATTTAGGATTTCTTCAGATATCAGATGGTCTTGTATGTAATTGAAAGAAAGATTTCTTAAGAGAGTAGATTCTTGCAAGATATCCATGGCATTGGATAAAAAGAGAGTAACTACCTCAAAGAAGTAAAAACACCCTAGGTGAGTCTTGAAGAATTTAACGTCCAATCAACACTTGAAGAGAATCCTCCACTACTTGGAAATCTATTTTAAACACCTTTCTCAACAACACTGAGTCAAATTTTCCATGCTTTAGGTATTCCCATTTCTTAACAAGGAAATAAAGCCATTTATTCTTTTATGTATACTCCATACGTTTGAGAGATAAGAACTTACTTGTTTGATTACACCAAACTACAAATATCTTTTCAATTCTTCCTTGACTTCTAGAATGATCTCTTCTCAATCTTAAGAGTGATGAAAGAAGCAAGAGAAGAGAGATGATATGCAATGTTAATGAAATGTGGAGAAGTACAATATGAGTAATATGCAGATGGTGAATATGATAAAATGACTATTATTATCAATGAAATAGATAGCTAGTTGAGGAATATGAGTAGGTCAATTATTACAATGACAAATCTCCACAACAAAGTTTCATTGTAAAGAGGATCAACCATCATATCATATGTTGCAAGTGTCAATTACAAATGCATAAGTACGATGAAGAAGAGAAAGAGTAAATATCAAAATAACTACGAAGATACAACAATGAACATAGAAATAAATTTTGAATTGCAATTGACATAGAAATAAATATAAGTACTGAGACTACTATATTGGATGATTAAATCACTAAACTACTTCATGCAATCTGTAATGCCCCGTCATGCAACCCTAGAGAGTTAGACAAAAAAGAGCAAAATTCTAGAAATATATATATATATTTTTTTAAAAAGCAAGATAGTGCAAAATAGAAGCCAAATATACCTTAATACACAACATAAAGGAAATTGCTCTTCTAACAACTCTAGGGAACACAACTGCATTAGTGAATAGAAAATTAAAACCACACAAGTGAAGTACATTATACTTCTACAGATAAGATCAACTTTTACATTAGCAAGATAGATAATATACATGGTTACAATACAAGATTACAAGACTAATCACGTCGGTTTACAAAAGAATGCATAAGAAAGTATACAACACCACGAAGGTAGGAAGCAAACTGGAACTGGAACACCTCTGCGCAGAGCTCGAACCGCATCTCCAAAAGGACCAATGGATAGCTCTGCCACCCAACCATGTGGAGCCCTGAGGTCCACCCCTCTGAGCTAGGAGATAACGACGAGGATTCCACTAAGCCAAGAAACAACATCCAAAAATAAAAGAACGACAACTGACTTGACACAACCGACCATACCAACAAAGCTGCACAAGACAAGACATCACTTCAGAGGCACCACAAAGAGATAATAGAACTGCATAAGGAGAGTGTCATCGCATGGTCCTAACATGGGTTACCCAGGCTATCTATCCCCAGAAGCCGGCCCCCATCTATGGTTACCCTGGCAGCCTCTCTCTAGACACCGACCCCATAGGGTGACACATACAGAACCGATAGGTCCTCTCATGGAGACAAGGAGGTTGGCCTTGCCAACCAGGCCTTCTCATCCCATCCTTAGCCTGTGAGAGCACTCAAGGCATGGGTGAGGTCTATTACTTATCTTGTTAAGTGTTTTAATACCCCAACCCTCTTGATTAAGTTATTAAGTTTTCCACATGCTTACAACTTCCATGGGGTTACCCAGGCGTCCTCTCACTAGGCACCAGCCCCACCATGAAAGCCACTCCCTTAGCGTTCTCGGGTCAAACATACATACCACAACATATAGGTATAAAAGTCACAAATCAGATCTAGGCCATAACATATGCCTTTCACTAGGCCATAACAAGATATCCAAAATCTCTTCAAAATGAAGCAAAACCATTAAGAATCAAGTACTGTATTCAAGAGACCATTCCCCAATCATTGCAAGATGCAAAAATCCAGATACCCCAATGCCATAATTCAAACCAAGGCCAAGAACTACCCCTCTGGAGTTAGGTAAACCGACACCATATAACAAAGAAGTTCCTCGACCAAAATGGAAACCAAGGGTTAACACTTGACACTTTTTTGCAACAAAAGACTCAAACTAGGAAATGAGCTTAGACCAATTGCATCATCCCTTCCGTTATATTGCTAGGTTTCCCGTACATGGACAAGAGCCATAATAGCATATTAACTGAAATAACCCATAAACATCATAGGCCTTGGACAATACAACTTGACCACATGACTAAAATTCATATCCGACAATCTATCGTCTTTACAAGAAAAAAAACACACATAAACACAATTCACCCCCAAAATAGACACAAGATCCAACACAAACATGAAGATACAACATGGAGGCATTCAAACATCAGAAAATTGATGCCCTCCTTATTCAAACAAGAAGGCAGCTTAAGAGACTATCTCAACTTCTAATAACAACTTAATCCACAAACTTATCTTCTTATCATCATAAATCTCCAGCTTCTATTAGACAATGCAAATTTTGAAACGAATGATTATAACCCTCTATGATTCAATTATAAACACGAGTCACTAGAGAACATTTACTTATGAACATAACATACTTATCTAAAACTTCCAACAACTACTAAAAGCACTTTCACAACAAAATTCATTCCTTTTCCAAGGAACGCGAGGATAAAATGCAACATTTAGACATGATAAGGACGTCAACCTCAAAATAAAAGAGATAGGAAAAAATACTCATTGTTAAGGAATATTCTAGCATATAACAGTATCGATCCCTACCAACACAAGACATAAACTTCTTATCAACAACAACCACACATACATATTTAATTCTTAATAATCGCAACCATAAGAAAGTACATCTTCCTATTTCATCTTTTAACAACTACCAAATATCATCTTTTCCTAACTACCCTGGAATGACTACCCTTAAAACAAGCTATAACACTAATCATATGTTACCAAGAGCATACCACTCCATTAACTTAAACCAACTACAATTTCAAGTAGCTCAATTGTAAAATAATGAATCTATTAACATCACTAGAAGCGTAACATCCATTACTTTAACCTACTGCCAGCATCCATAAAAACGAATTACCATTGACATGAAAATATCTTCAAATACAAATATACTCCTTCCCAAATCATTTAACTATCTCAATTACTAATGAACAATTTTAACCACAATATATATCTCCTTAAGAACATAAAATACCATCATCTGATAGACAATTACAATATCACAACCAAAACAACTATAGCATCTTAAAGACAATATGATCTTACTATCTATCTATACATATGTATCCTATGTTTTGAATAAAAACAAAAGTAAATAATGCAGGATAATGAGATTAAGAAGATTAAGTTTGCCATTAAAATTTTGCATTGGAATGAATTCTATCCACCTAACCACAATCATTCTATTTAAAGACTTCAGATATATTAATCCCATTCTAATACTATTGTGAAACTATTGACCTAGTTCATTGTCTATGAAGATTACAATTCACTTATGAAATATTCCTAATCATGACTAAAACAAGGAAAATAGTTCTTTATTGAGATTAGAAAAGAGTTTTGCCAATATACTATAATACCAGGTTATAAATTTTTCGACTATGAACAATTATGTAAATATAACCAAGAATTTATTAACCATAAATTGCTATTTAATACAAACTGTAAAACATAAGAAAATAAATTCTTTATTATATCTAATCCATGTTACAAAACTTAAGAAAATTAGTTCTCTATTACTCAAGCATTTCCCCTTATAACTTAACCTAAGCTTGCTCCCTATCTCAAGAAATAGGCATAAGTAAATATATATATTAAATAAACTATGTATGATTATGACTCAAGAGATTAGAGAGAAGGTAATTTTATGGTAAACAACAATACTTCCATTAAGAAGGTTTAATCCACTCATCAACACATTCATAAAATAATACTATCATTTTAAGAAGTTGCTATAAAACCATAGCTCCAAAGATAATATAATTCCTTACCAGTCTATTCCAATTATTTATATTTTATTTTATTATATTTTCAACTCTAATTCAAACTTAAGGAAATTAGGTTGGAAGGTTTAAGATCTAACTCAAAAGCTATAACCTTTATAGTTACCATATTGTAAATCTAAAATTTAACATTTCCTATCAATTACTAGAACTTATATAAATCACCACTTTCCAACTTCGAACATTGCATAGGATTTCCTAATACCTTGATACCATAAGGGAATACGAGACAACATAAGTCACTAGGATAGTAAGAACAACATTGTATTAAGTGAGCATACTAACTATTTCCTATAACCAACTTGTGTCTTATCATAACATAATGCTACTTCTAAAGATTACGAATCGATACGAATAGAAGAAAATCTAATAACGCAACTATAATCTCAAATATATTAACTTCACAAGTGGATTGACAACTATCATCTATAAATTCCTAACAATACAACTATAAACTTCTAAAACACTATGCCCAATATAATTTCCTAACCTATAACATATTCGATTTTCCAAAACGACACATATGGATTAACTTCCCTCCCACTTGAAATTCTAAAAGAAAATCAACTAAGAGACAAGGTAGCACAATTCCTAATCACAAGAAAACAAGTTCATTCGGTACAAATTCACATTGATATGAGGACTGACTACAAACTGAATCTTTCGACGGCAGTGCTGAAGCAAGCGACAAAATTACTAAGTATATCACTTGACGACAGAGGCCATGACCATCGATTAAGGTCTAACGACTACCATTTTGAACATGTGACATTATGTAGCTCATGGTCATAGACAAAGGGTTTGCATCACTAGACAAAACCACCCAAGAAAGCCACACTAAAAAAATAACGCGACTAACCTACACGGGTGCAATCACTGACTCAACACTGCTCTAGCGACGACTACTACCTATCCAAAAGCGACACAAAGAATTTCATAGAAATCTCAATAATAATCTACTGAGTTCAACAAGATGCACTGCTAATTAAAACAGATTAAACAGACTTGCATTCTAACCTAACATAGAATGAATTAAGAGATACCCACTCCCACAAAATGGGGACCTACAGATTCGCTCCAAGAAACAATTTATTTACTAAACTAAATATCTTCTTTACTCTCAGATATTCATGGATTTAGGAAAAGAAACATCCTAATACCATCACCATTAGAAAATGCTCTAGCATTAGCACCCAAAGAAGGTTCAAGGAGTACGCCAACATGGATAGTTTAAAAGACTGTAAAATCTTCTAGCAAAAGGCAGTTTCCATGAACAAAATTAGACTCTACAGTTGCCACGTCCCTCCAGTCTAAGCGCATGCCTGGCAAGGTCAGAGGATGTGATCTGAACATACTTAAGTCACAATAGAAACTTTTATTGCCAATTCTCCTTCCGATGCTCAGGGAACATCCTAAACTTGACATTGAATATCTGGTTAAAACTACGCTGGTTGAACTGTTGTTCTTGATGATTGCAGATCACAGAAGGATAAAGGCTTAGGTAATTTTAGCGATGCTGAGACACTATTGCTGAAGAAAATTTCTACCTGATCAAGACTATTGTTTGGATGGGAGCGATGTGGTGACATTTCTGATTGTGGCTCAACTGGTGCGAACAACTCAACACATCATAACAGGTAGAGGAATTCATCAAATATTGCAGTTGCAATCGCTTCGGTAATATGAGATGGAATGCAACGATTGTAGGCTAGGCGCAAAAATAGGATTGCTAGACAGCTCTCTAGGTTTCAAGATTAAAGAAGCACAGAGGAACACAGACTAACAATATAGACCTTGCTAGAACTCAAAGCGCATACGGGTTTGGAGGATGAGATCAACACATCAAATTCTTCAGAGATAATTCTAGAAGAAGCCTATCCTAGAAGCTAAAACCCATAACCGTGTCTCACTTAGGTGCAAAAACCTTATCATGGTCACAACTAAGACATAATCATTGATAACATATTCCTGAATAACACATGTTACTTGCAGAATAGAGTTTTACACTATATGCATGTTCCCATTTAAGCTTGTTTCTAGGATAAGCACACTAGACGCCTAATATAATTCAATTTTTTTGAATCCTCCAACATTATTACTACTGCATACAAATCTTTAAAACTCCTCCTAGATGCCTCTCTAACACCAAACAAGAATAAGAAATGCCCATACCTGATTAGTGCAACCATAAGGCCGCATGAGACATCGAGAGAAATGAGGCACCTGCTCTGTCTAGCACCTATCGCGATCTTGGGGATCCTCTTTTCTTCACCCAAAAAAAATGGCGTTTGACGAGCTCCACCGCAATGTCTGCAAATTCCATCCTCCCACCTTCTGACCAAAACCCCTATAATAGCAAATATAATAACAATGCAATAACTTCCTTCTAATTCCCTGACGACCCACTTACAGCAAGATTCCATCTAATTTTGGATTTACTATCCAAGACCACTCATCAATGATGATATTCAAGATTTTCATTAAATATAGAATAGCTTGACAACACACAAAGGCACAATAAATTTATTAACACAATGTTTATTAATTACCTTCATAACTTCCTGAGAGGAATCATTTCCCATTTTCTAAAAACCCACTCCATCCATATATTAATGACAAAATAGAATAAAATCACACATGACAGAAAGAATCAATATATTACCAAATATTATTGGTACTATCATTATTATTACTATATCACTAATAAATCTCCAACAAATACACATCGACCAATTAACCAAAAAGATCAAATAACAACACTTACAGATCACTTATTCTAGTCATCAACACAATTATGACAATTATACGACAATTACGACAACCACATACCCCAGGCTAATCCATATACGAATGCAGGCTCCAACAGAACAACAACTACACCCATGACAGGAAATACACGGACAAAGACAAACTGAAGACACTGGTTGACAGAGGGAACCCCATGTTATCTCTGTTCAACAGTTCCATTGGTTAAGGCACGCTCACACCTGTTGATTCAGGTGGAGTCGATGCCTGATACCTGTTCACTCAAACATACCAATTAGAGTACACATAATAGCCGAAGCACTGGAAAGGATCTCTAACCTTCGTATCTCATTCCCGTATGTCCATACGTTCAATGGTACGAGGTCGCCCTTTCCTCCTGTCCTAACAACATACTACTGCATCATATGACTATTCCATTAATATATCAAAATGCATTCTACTTACTGAAGCTCATGTTCCCTCTTCAACTTTTTCTCAGCCAGATGACCTGCACAATCAAGGTAAAAATAGAGGGGCACTACACAATCCAAGTGCAATTGCCCTATTCAGCTATCAACAAGTATAGATAGCCAATGGTCACTGTAAGAAATGAAGTTGTAAAGTTATTGAATATGGATTCAAATTAGAACATTTTCATCCTATCTCTATTATGAAAGCCACTAATAAAATTTGACAATTAAGCTCATTGCATTTGACTAGAACATTAGTTTATATGTTGTGGCACAACTGATAGAGAACACGGAGTTGGCTTTGGTTGTTAATATGGTTACTCTTTGACTAGTGCTAAACAATACCTACACAGAAGAAAATCTCATGTGTAGAAGGGGTACAATCATGTACCTATGCTTAATATATATCTGATGCCCACAATAGAATTTTCTTTTATACAAAGTACGAAGAAAACTCATATAGATCGAAAGCCAAATTATTACATGATGGAAGAGATCCAAATAAAATATGCATTATTTAATTAGTTACATGGACATGTTTGTAAAGATATATGTTGTGGTCCACTTAAAGTTATGACTTTTAATGCTTAAGACAATAATATCACTAGTGTGAGAAGAAAATTCTATTGCAATACCATTATTCTTGGTAAAGAACATGAAGAATTGTAAAATAAATCTAGTATTGATAACATATATAGTGTGAACACCAAAGAGATGAAACCAACAAGGATGGATGGACAAGCCTAATTCACCCTAGTTCATCAATCTAAGTCACCTCAAGACTAGGCTACAGAACTATGCATAAATCAACTAATTTGCACCCTATCATTATGCAAAAACTCTTGATTTGCCCTATGATATGATAAACTATTGCTAATTGCTAAATGTTAAGTGCTCAATGAGGCAGAATTTCATTACATTCCAATTGCTTGTTGGAAATGGAGGGGAGAAGCTCAATCTATAGATTTTTGGAGGTGAGGATGGAGGGCTAAGATCAATTATGGAGATCAAGGGCTCACATTGCTTGAGGATCCTCAAGCAAGGAGAATTGGACAAATGGCACAAAGAGATTGGATTAGGAAGATGATCCAAGATTCAAGGGGAGATCAAGGGATTAAATTGAATGGTTGAATGGATGGATGGCTAGGATTGGGTAGGTGTATGACATGTAAGGATTCATTTATGAAAATGTATGGTTTGGATTTTGTGAAGAATTTAACATTTGGAGAGGACAAGTGTAATTTTAAATTCCATGCAATAGTGCTACACGTAATTTAAAATTAGAAGAATAGTGGAAAGAAGGACAAGTATGACAAGAGGAAGATTTGCCCATACTTCCAAGGCACCACTTGTCATGTACATGCATGTACATGAGATGACAAGTGTCCATCTAGAAGCATGGGGGAAAGGAGTAACCTAGGATTAATTTAATTAACCATGTGCACACACTTAGGAAGAATTTAGTGATTGATTACAAAAGGAATAAAAAATGGACAAAATAGGTAATTAAATAAATAGGTATATTTATTTAATTTTTGGGAGGTGAATATGTCCTATAGTCTTTTACATGATTTTTTTTAATTTTTGGACTATACTAAGAGAAAATTATTTTTCCATGATGGGAAGAGCTAAGAAAATATTAATTCAATAATTATGAATTATTAACATATGTGTTGGGTGGAATGATGGAATGTATTCAATTTGGATCGATTTATTATATTGGTGATAATGGAAGATGTTTGTGACCATTTTGAAGTGTCTACATTTTCCCCTCTTTGATGTGGCATCACAATTGTCAAGTGTTGGTGGCATGTCAAAGAAAAATTAGATTTGTGTTTTGCCCCAGTTGGCTGATGGGAGAGGAGAATATAGTGAGGTGATGCCCCCTCGAGAAATCAATAGAAAAATAAAACAAATTTTTTGGTGATGTCTTGAAAGAAGGAGGAGGGACATGATGAGAAAGTATGAATAAACTGGCAGACATGAGGAAAAAGTGGCATGAATAGAGGTGGAGGAGGAAAAATGAGGAGAGGGAAGTAAAGAACTTAGGTCATGGAAGAAGAATTAGGGTAAATGTGGCTACAAATAGGGTTTTGGGGGGCCCATATTCCTCATTTGTTTATAGCCATGTGGATAATTGTGATTAGAAGAGAAAAGATGAATAAGATGAGATGGCATGAATTCCATGTGAGTTGCATCGAGGAGAGCGTGTATAGGAGTACTTGCAACCTGCAATAGTTGGTGAGCTGATAAGTGTTCTATCGACACTTTGTATTTTGGGGAAGGGGTCAGTTAGGCACAATAAATGAGGGTCAAAGTGGGTAGTTTGTAGGTGCTAATGGGATGGGGTAGCACATAGGGGTCACGATTATCACCCAGGGGGGAGGGAGTAGAGCTTGCGTCGAGAGTAGCACCTACTCCAACGATTAGCACCTAGGAGAGGTGATTAGCACCTAGAAGGGTGGTTTAGCACCAAGGTAGGAGGGTTGATTAGTGCCCAATCCGGTGATTAGCGCTGAGACAGGTAGGAGTCACGCCGAGTGGTTAGGTTGAAGAAAGGGTGATTAACGTCGAGTCATGTAGGATTAACACCTGACAAGGGTCGTTGGTCCTCGCCATTTAATCATATTTTCATGTGTCAAATCTAGGGCTGTGTCCTTGGCTATCTACAATTAGGAATCCTATAGTTGCCAATCTATTTAACTAACTCTAATGATCTCTACTGATTGAGGAAACTAATGCTACTAATATATCTGCTATGGAAATAAATTCTAGGAATGCTGGAAACAAAGATGAAACAATGAAATGCTAATGTAGATCTATACTAATCCATACAACTGAAACATACATTTATCTATGAGAAAACAATAACTATATTTCTAAAGAGTCTGAAATAGAATAACAAACAACATAATTTGAAACAAAATAACAAACAAACAATACTAGCCTTTTGCCTTGGTGGTGGGAGTGGGCCCTTGCTCCTCACCCTCAGGACTGAAGACTAAGGCAATGAATAAGCACAAGAATATAATATCACAATTCTCTTTCAGTCCAATTCCATTAGTATCCTTTTGTATTCAGAAAAGTATCTATATCAAAATGAGATTACAATAATAATAATTCATCTACTATCTTCTTTTGTTGCTACTTTGTAAATTTATATCTAATCCAACAATGAGATATCACTTACCCTAACTACTAGTTCATCTATGAGATAGCATCAATCTCTTATTCTACCAACTTTTTAACTACAGAGTAAAAATTCATGCAATTAAAATAGATTTTAGTGGAACAACAGTCTCACTAAATCCGAGTCTTAGTTTCAAATACAACTGGGCAGCGAGGCCCTGAAATATAGGTACTTAATCAGTTTGTCGAGAACTCATGCAAAATCAAAAAGAGAGATAAAACTTCAAGCAGTTAACTAGGGTCTTCATTTGATTACTCAGGTGATGATTGAATAATATCTGGAGCATGCCAATTACCACTGGAAGTGTTGATTGGACGCAGTGCTGGAAATCTACAATTGTAATAAGGAGGCTCCGGAGGTGTGTGCTTCTATTTGCAGCTCCAGAGATATGCTCATGTCTTTCTGTTCAGCTTCGGAGATGTGCTTATGAATTCAGTCCAGCTCTAGAAATGATTCACCCCCCTTATCTCAAAATCTCTCCAATCATATTAGAAAATATTGGAGACTGGTGTGGTATCCTTATGTCAGCTCCAGAGATTATTAGGACCACCTTCGGAGATGCTCAAAATTGTCTTTTCCTGAACACTTGCACCTGTAGATTCAAAAAGAGAGAATTTCTACATATTTCCATTAATTTAATGCACATTAGTCCTTCAATCAAAAATCATGAATTTAGGTAATTCATCTCTCATTAACATAATTAGAACAAATCTTGTCAATCTACTTTGGTGCAGTCATAAGGACAATGGAATAAGAAGGAAGAAAAATAGATGTAAAAAGGTGTATTATCATGGGTGCTACTCGACACTCATCATACCCCCAAACTTAAAGGTTAGCAGGTCCTCCTGCTTTTTACAATCTGGACTTATTCAGGTGGAATGTTCTATCAGTCAAATTGTAGTCATCTGCATAAGTGGGCCAAGTGGTGCAGTCTGTATTACCATTCCCTCTGAATTGATCAACCTGCTTCATCCATTCTTGAAATCTGGCATCTTCCATTTGTTTAGCCCAAATAGGTAGTGGCTCAATAATGAGAGGAGGTCTGAAACGACCACCTATCCACTCCAGTTGGTATTTATCCATCAATTTGGACACTATCCTGACCTTCCTCATAAACAACCTTAGGTTGGCAGGGGACACCACTTCTCTCATGTTTTGTTCTGTAGTTAAAGTGTTCCACCTTTTCTTTGCCACTGAAAGCATTTGATTAGATAAACTGTTTATGAGGAGACCAAAATCAATGGAGCATTCCTGTAGATGTTTCAGATATAAAGGCATAATCTTGGTCTTACCTTCTGGGGAGTAAATGTTTGCCCTGAAATGGATCTTAAAAGCATTGGGATTTGGACATTCCCTTCTGATAAAAAGGCTTGTTTCTATATCCTTCTTTATATAAGCCTCCATCCTTTCATTCCAACTATGATGATTTTTCAGCAGTGACATGAATGCCCTGAGTTGGCATTCTCCTACAAAATAGTTGATAACGAAGGTATGATCATTGATGCAAAAACCATGCAAATATAGCTCACACAGAATATCTTTATCCTCCTCAAGACTTCTCATGTATGCCTCCATGAAACCTATCCCTGTCTCTATGTCCTCAATCAAATTAGACAAAACCAAAGATATCTTTCTTTGTAGGATTCTTTCTTGTAAAAACAAAGCATAACTTCCACCGGGGGGTTTGCAAGATAGGATCTCATATGAAATGGAAGCTACCTAAAGGACCTTTTTCTCGAAAGTTTGTACTCTTTGTGACATGGCAGTCACTGCCCTTTGTAATTGCAGCATGGGTTTAAAAGCCTCATATTCCCTACATCTTCTTTCCCAATGAAACGGGGCCTTAGGGATATCTATTGAAATTGGTCCTAAGTATGGATCTGTTTGCATCCCATGTTCCATGGTTGTCACTGGGCTAATCAACTCCTAAATGTATTCTTCTTGATCATCTATCCTGTTATTGGCCCAAGTTAATTGTTTGGCTTGACTTTGTACTTTGTCAACAAGTGCTGCAATTATTGTGAAGCTATTGTCTCGAGCCTTCATAAGATCAGAAATATTTTGTGCTACCTCTTCCTCCTTTTCCTTGATATTTTGGGTTGCCTCTGTTTCTTTGTCTCTAATTTCTGCCTCTTTCTCTTGAATTATTTTTTGCTTGTCCTGGAGCTCTGCTTACAGTCCTTCAATCATCTATTTTTGTTCCATTTCTTTTTCCTTCATGACCTTCTTGAGATCAGTAATAATTAAGTTTTTCCCCCATAATAATCTCTTCAGATTATCTATTTCATCTAACAGCAACTGTTCCCTTGGAATCTATACATCCTCTTGATCAAAGGGGTGAGAATAAGTCCCTGTTTCTTCTTCTATTTGTTCCACTTCAGGGTTTTCCATAGCTCTTTGCCCTTCACTGTCAGTGGTATCAACTTGCCCTTTTTCAACTTCCCTAGCAATCTCCTTATCCTAAGCTTCCTCTTGATTTCTCTTTGCAATTATTGGTACTGATGAAGGTCTAGCCTCATCCACAAAAGTTTTGAAACCCAAGAGAACCTCAGCCAAGAGAGCAATATCTTTTTCAGTTTGAGTGAGTTGCCTTTTCCTCTTGCTTCTCCGTAGCACAGGTGGAGTAGGTGTCTCTGTAGCAGGTACATTATCCTCAAAGTTTGAGGAAATAGTGAAAGTGTCTCTCTGCTCTGTCTCTGGAGCAGGGGAATGTTGTGGAGTTGAACTATGAGAACTTGGATGAACAGATGGTTCTGGGGAAGCTTCCTTAGCCACTTCTCTTTGTTTCTTCTTCCTAACTAGAGGAATTTCATCTGAATCATGAGATTCTTCCTTAGCCCAGTAGTGTATGCTGGAATCAATTTTCTTTGAAGTCCTTTTTGTTTTCTGACCCTGCCTTGTCTTCTTCTTTTGCTTCTTGGGGTCAAAAGTCTGGGTAGAGGTCTGCATAATTTCCTCCTCTATAACAACTGCTTCCCCTGTTTGTTTAGTTGGAATAGAATCCTCAGCCAGGGTCATCTTCCATTTTGCTAAGCGAGTCATATAGGGGGTTTGTTCTATAACAGGTTCCTTTAGCTATGCTGAGGCAGCTGATACTTCATTCACAACCTCCTTCAACTTCCTTCCCTTTCCTCTTTTTTCCAATAATAGGGGCAACAAATGAAGTTTCCTCCATTGTTGGTCTCTGACCTTTATCTTTCTCAGTAGCTGGAGAGGAAGTTGAAGGCATTACCTCCTCTTCCTGCTGGGTAGAGGAAGTCTCATCCATTTCCTGTGCCCTCACTGGCGTTTTGTCCTGTGGTTTATTTTCTAAAAATGTCTGCCATAAAGCTTCCCCATCAGCTTGAGACAGAAAATGATGTTTCACAAGCAAGAAAATGAGGCCGTGGTTTTTCATAGGACCTTTCCCTTGTTGATACTTATCTGCAGAGGCATTAATGGTAGAATCAGAAAGTTTGGGATGTTTATGCTAAATTCTGGATGAGCATTTCCATGCCTCAGAAAAATTAACATTTTCATTATTAGTCCTAAGACTATAGAGAATTGTCCATCACATGTAAAATATTTCATCAACCACATAGCTATAGATTGCCATGGTTGTGGAAGTGAAGACCTAACAATTCCTTTAACCTCATTTTTGATTAAATGTAATTGTATTTCAGGTTCACTTCCTTCAGAGAAATTTTTAATCAAATCAGCATATAAGGTTTTTAAATGGTAAAACCTCTCACCTTGTTCTGGTAGCCCTGAGATATGACTGATAATGGTGGAAGAGACATTGACATGAACCCCTCTCACAATTGTTTGATTATCTTTTAGGTTGCACAAGAAATCATCCACAATATCCTCCTGAAAGCCTTTAAATTTCTCCAAAAATTCTAACCACCCTACATTCCTTAAGATGTCTGCTACAACTTGATCCTGCAGAAGGCCTGTTATATTCTTTGGCTCTGACTTCTTTTTCACTCCCATCTTCCTGTCCTATTCCACCTCCTCTGGCTAAAGTTCTTCTTGATTCCCTCTATGGTCTATTTTTTTTCTTTTTACTCTACGAGGACTGTGGCAGCGGACTTGAATATTACACTCAAAGATTTGAATTGGGGTTGATATGTCAATTTGTTTTGCTGCCTAGATTATGGGAAGGAAGTTTGAGACTAGTTTAACATGATATGTAGTCATAATTGTAGGGGAGTGATGGGACACTCCGTAGACAGGTCGACAATGTGGCAAATATGGTGGCATGCATGAGTTAAGAGGGGAAGTAATGGCAGGGAGATGTGTCAAAATAACGGCACCTAAAAATAGAATTGACAAGATAGTTACTAATTAATTTAATTAAAGAGAATTACCTGAATCAATCTTAGTGATGATGGTTCGATGTACTTGGCTGCAATGCCGTGACTTTGATGAGATTTGATGTGACCTGACACATGAGCAGCTCCTTTGCAGTTTTTAACTGGCATCAGCATCCTTGTCACTTATTCTACAATTATTCCCATTGAGTGGTCTGGGAATGACATGTTGTCAAGTGACATCGGTACAACAATTCATGATGACTTGTGCATGCGAGAGTGATGGTTTTTTTATTGCTGACGATATGCATGCTGACTTCATCATTGTTTATGTCATAGAGTGGAGGATGAGTCATGTTGACCTCATCGAATGATGTCTCCACTTTATTACCTAGAGAGGTGGGTCCCCTCATTTTTTTATATTTTAAAATGGCTCTTTATTGGTGGAGTGCCAGAGGTGATCCTAGTTTGTGAAGCGCTGGAGGTGCTCCTAGTTTGTGAGTGTCAGAGGTGCTCTTAGTTTGTTATAGAGATGTGTTTTAGTAACTCTTGGCACCTGATTACCTCTGTAGCTTGATTATTTGAATTTGGCAAGAAGAAGGGAATCGCCATTTACTGGTTTTCAATCCCCTTGGTTGAGAAAGACAACCATTTACTGGTTTTGCATCTTTCTCTTTTTTTTGTCTTTTTTTTTTTCAAGAAGGCCGCCATTTGTTGGTTTTCAACCTTCTTTTTTTTTCAATAAGGCCGCCATTTTCTAGTTTTCAACTTTCCTTTTTTTTTAAGTCTAATCTATGATAGAGGATGTGTCCCTTGTAACCAAGCACAAATCCTTGATAAATTCCTCCTTAGTTGATGGCCTTTTATAGAGTCAAATTATGTGGCCATTCATTGAGAATGAATCTGTGCTTCCATTAATGGGTTCTAGCAAAACTGTTCCGTTCTAAAAAATTTCCTTTATCTGATAAGGACCCATCCAGTGAGTTTGTAGCTTCCCTTTGAACTCTTTGAACTTAGAATCATATAGGAGAACCCAATCGCCCTGCTGAAATGTCCTCCTTTTGATGTGTTGGTCATGCCATTGTTTCATTTGATACTAAACAAGTTCTGTTTGTTGTATGGCTTCTATACGGATTTCATCCAACTCATTGAGTTGAAGAATCCTGTTCTATTGTGCTATAGACCATGGTAGACCGATATCTAATGAATTTTTGAGTGTCTGCAGTTTAAATTCTATGGACAGAATGGGTTTCTTTCCATAAACCAATTCATATGGTGAGAATTTAGTTGTGGACTTCCAAGTGGTATTGTAAGCCCAAACTGCTTCAGGTAATCTATTAGCTCAATCCTTTCTATTCATGGCCACTATCCTTGTTAGGACATTCTCCAGTTCCCTATTAGTCACCTCCACTTGCCCACTGGCTTGGGGATGGTAAGGTGAATATTTCATGTGCTTAACTTGATATAAGTCTATGAATTATCTGATTACCTGGGAAGTGAATTGAGGTCCTATATCTGAAACTATTGATCTCGGGGCTCCAAACCTTAAGAAAATTATGTTATAAAGGAAATCAACAACTTTCTCTTCTCTTGCAAATTGTAATGCCTAAACTTCAGCCCATTTAGTTACATAGTCTGTGTATACCAGAATGTACTCTTTTCCTGATGATGGTGGAGAAATTGGTCCCACAAAGTCTAGACCCCATTGCTCAAATAGTTCCAATATTACTTGAGGATGAAGTGACATTTCCTGGGTGAAGGTTGGTTGTCCCATCCTTTGGCACTGATCACACTGCTACACATACTTCTTGGTATCCTTATGAATAGAGGGCCAGTAGTAACCAGCTCCCAAAATTTTGTGGATGGTTCTATGTGAAGAATAATGCCCACCAGATGGTTCATCATGAAATGCCCTTAAGACATAAAAAAATTCATCAGCTTTTAGACACCTGCGTAAAATGAGATCAAGACCACATTTAAACAGTAAACCATTTAACCATTTGTAAGATAAACTTTCTTTTAGTAAGCACTTCTTTTGTTTTGAGGTAAAATGGGATGGAAACAAGCCTATAGCTAAGAGATTAGCTATGTCTACAAACCAAGGTGTAGTAGAGGAAATAGCAAAAAGATGTTCATCTAGAAATTTGTCCTCTACTGGTTGGTTCTCTCCACATGTATGCAATCTTGACAGAAAGTCAACAACCAAATTGAATTTGCCTAGGTTATCAACTATGGTAATGTCAAATTCCTGCAATAGCAATAACCACCTAATTATCCTTGCACCCACTACTGGCTTATTCATTAAGTATTTGATGGCTACATGATCAGTATGTACAAATATTTTGTATCCAGTGATATAATGCCTAAATTTGTTTATAGCATATATGACTACCAAGAATTCTTTTTCAGTTGTGATATAGTTTCTTTCTGCAGAGGTAAGGTTTTTATTGATGTAGTAAATGGCATGCATACCTTCTCCCTCCTCTTTCTATCCTAAGACTACTCCAATAGACTCATTTGAAGCATCAGTTTATATGTGAAATGACAGAGTCCAATTGGGTCCTCTTAAAACAGGCATGACAGTAAGTTTCTCCTTTATGGTTTCAAATGCTAATTAACAATCCTCTATCTATAAGAATTCTGTGTCTTTGTTAAGCAGGGTAAACAGAGGAGCAGCTATTCTGCTGAAATTTTCTATAAATCTCCTATAGTAGCCTGCATGGCCCAGCAAACTTCTAACATTTGTCTAATTTTTAGGTGAGGGTAACTGTTTGATCACTTCTATTTTGTTTTGGTCCACTTTGATCCCATTTGCTGAAATGTGGTGTCCCAATACAATTCCTTCCTCTACCATCATGAAGCACTTTTCATGGCTCAGGGATAGTCAGTTTTTTTCACACCATTTTAGTACCTTTTCCAGGTTCATGAGAGCTTCTTCAAAGTTGTCCCCATACATCGTAAAGTCATCCATATAGACTTCCATGCACTCATTAGCTAGTTCAGCAAAAATGGCTAAAACAAGCCTCTGAAAGGTAGCTGGAGCATTACATAGTCCAAAAGGAAGAACTTTGTAGGCAAAAGTTCCCGAAGAACAAGTGAAAGTCATCCATATAGACTTCCATGCACTCATTAGCTAATTCAGCAAAAATGGCTAAAACAAGCCTCTAAAAGGTAGCTGGAGCATTACATAGTCCAAATGGAAGAACTTTATAGGCAAAAATTCCCCAAGAACAAGTGAAAGTGGTTTTATCCTGATCTTCAGGTGATACTTAGATTTGGTTATATCCACTGAACCCATCCAGGAATGAGAAATACTTTCTCCCTGCAAGGTTGTCTAGCACTTGGTCAACGAATGGTAAAGTAGTCCTTCTTTGTGGCTTTGTTTAGCTCTCTATAGTCAATACACACTCTCCACTTCTCATTCTTTTTAGGCACTATGACTAAAGGTGAGACCCATTGACTTTCTGAGATTGGATATATAAACCCTGCTTGCAACAATTTTTCTATTTCAGTCTTAACAATGTCTTTTAAAGCAGGATTCAATCTTCTCTAGGGTTGTCTGACAGGTTTGACATCTTTAGTGTATATATGATGAGTACAAATCTTAGGAGGGATGCCCTTCATATCTTGGTATTCCCAAGCAAAAGCTGTTGAAAGGGAAATTAGGAGTTTGAGAAGTGCTTCTTCCTATTTTTCTGCTAACTGGGTGTTGATATTCAGTGTTTTCCCAGGTAAAATCATGACCTATTTTATGATCTGATCCATAGATGTATTCAATCCATGTCTCAGAGTCATGGTATTGAGGGGGCAAGAATGTGGAAGCAACATGTGGAATGTGGGTAAGTCTCTGTAAAACGTCTCTCCACAAAGAATGATATTTGCTAGGGCACAATGAGCAGAAGTGAAAAATTCTCTCCTTGAATCTTGGGCTAGCTCCATTATATCCTCATTAATAAGAATGTGGGTGATATCTTCTATTGTATCATAGTGGATTTCTTCTTCTAACTCACTCAAATGTTCTTTGATGGCAACCATAGCTACTGAGGCACTATTTTCCATGTTATCCAGCTCATCTACCCATACTCTTCCTGAATAATGTATTGATGGTTTAGCTGGAGGATATAAAGATATTTTCTTCAAATCTATTCCATTAGAAATAACCATATCCCCAATTTGACAATCAATAGATGATGTTGTTGTGGCTAGCCATGGTCTTCCTAATATCAATGGATATGCATTCTGCTGGTTTCTAGGCTCTAATATTGGGAAGTCTACTAGGAATTCCCATTCTTATACCACAACTAGAACATCAATTGTCACCCCTTTTGGAATAGCTACCGACTGGTCAGCAAGTTGAAGGATTGTGGATGTGGACTGGATACCTGTTAGGGCTAATTTGTCCATTGTGTGAATTGTCATGACATTTATTGTTGCTCCCAAATCAACCAAAACATTAGATATTTCTATTCCTTAGATGTAAACAGTTATGACAGGATTCCCAGGATCTCCATATTTTGGGAGGAGCATTTCTCCCATTAGGAGGTCTACTACTTTTCCTTCCGGCCCTAGGTCTTAACACAATGTTGTTTGATGAATTGTTTCAGTTCAGGCACATCTCTAATTGCTTGTAGGAGCAGAATTTCAATGTTTAATTGTCTAATTTCTTGTAAAAGTTTTAATTCCAGGGTAGATTGGAGTTGTTTTTGTAAGACCTTTTTTTGAGGGACATGTTGTTTAAGCCGTTCTGGGTATGGTGCTAGTTTTTCTATCTCCGGAGCAACTCTAGAGTTCTTAGCAGAAATGTTTCTAGGGGTGTTCTCCTAAGTCATTCTTTTAGGAGGAACTCTAGAGTTATCCAAGGATGGTTCTTTTAGCACTGTTTCGATAGTAATCTCCTCTTGAAGCTGAGTGGATAGATTTTTAGGTTCCTCATCATTGGTTACTTCAACTATAGTTGGAGGAGATGGTCTTGGAAGTGCTTTCCCAAAACACATCTGGAGATTATTGGAATATATGGCATTCATACCAGCTATATTTTCTTATTGTATCATGTAAATAACTACTCCCTATTTATTCTGTGGGTTTGGTATAGGTTGAGCTGGTAAGGGTGGTTGGCTAACTAGTTTGTTTTGTTACTGTCCTTATGTGTTGGGGGGTCCAGTTAGCAATGCTTGTTGTTGAGGTTGGAAACATCGAGGTTGTCCTTGGTATTGTTGATTATAACCCTGTTGAGGACCCCAATGAGGCTGCATGTTTTGTGATCCAAATTGTTGTAGCCATTGTTGATTCCCCTAGGGTTGATTTTGCCAATGTTGGTTCTGCCATTATTGGTTTGTCCAATCTTGTGGTCCCCAAGGAGGATAATTCTGAGGCCCATGCCAAGTTGGATTCCATTGATTATTTCCCCAATTAGAAGGGCCCCTATAAGAAGCCTGGTTTGGATACTGATTATAAGGGAAATTCCTAGCTTGTTTTTGTCCTACATAGTTCAACTCCTCTATAATGGCATTCTTTTTACTTAGCCTTTTTAAGGCTGGGAGCTTATCACAATAACTGGTAGGATGTTCCCTATCATAGATCTGATAGATCTTCGATTTATCTAAAGGGCATTCTCTCAACAGGTGTTTGTTTCTACACCTAGGACAATATATGCAGAGTGGTTCAGTTGTTCTATTGTGATCAGTTGTTCTAGTTTTTACCTAAATCCCATCTAATGTGGTATTCAGTTGGACTAGAATATCTATTTTAAGATTTACAATCTCCTCCATTAGCTGTCCTATTTCATTCTTCGCTTTAAAAGATTTGGGTGTTCTCACTCCATCTTGGGTTCTGGAATAGTTCCTACAGAGTTCTTCTATAGCAGACATATCCATTTTATTGATATTCCCTTTTCCCATTAGATCCAGTGCTTGTTTTGATTCTTTGTCTAATCTTTTTACAAATAGGGTTCTGGCCAAAGAGTGATTTACAGGGTTGCCATACCTTCTCAAAGCGAAGTTGAACCTATCCACATAGTCCTCTAAGGTCTCTTCCTCTCTCTATTTAATTTTGAATAATTCCTCATTTTTATCACTGACTCTACAGTAGTCCTAGTATTTTCCCAAGAATTCTGTCTCCATCTGTTCCTAGGAATGGATGAAGTTTTGGGGCAAACCCATGAATCATCTCATTGCAAAATCTTTTAGAGTCGAGGAGAACAATTTGAGTTTTTTATTATTTGATCCATAATCGTAAGTCTGGCATACCACTTTGAATTCAAACAAAAACTGATCTGGATCCTCAGAAGCAAGACCCCTAAAATTTGGCAAGTGTGCAGGTGAAATATTTTTCATAGGGGCATTATCTCCAGCAGCCAGAACAATGGGATATGAGAAGGTTCTTGGAGCTTGATTATCCTCCTTTAAATGATTATCATACATGTCTGATACTAGTTCTTCTCCTTGAGATTTAGTGTGAGGTTCTGAGGAATTAGTTTCTGTCAAAGGATCTACCTGGAATTTCTGTTGCAATTCCTAGATATATTCAGTGAGTGGAGGACTTGGAGGATTTAAGGGATTATTGAGTTGAGGTGCAGTTTCTAAGGTAGGTTCTAGGTGTCTCTCTTCAACAAGATCTTGTGCCACCCCATTGCTCTCCTATAGTTTGTTGATGGGGTGTCTATTTTATGTATCTTCCTTTTGAATCCCTAGCTCTAACCATACATATTCAATCTATCATAAAACTGTTTAACTAAGTTTCCCTAACTAACAAAGAGATCCTCGGCAACGGTACCAAAAATGACAAGGGTCATTGGTCCTCAGCATTTAATCATATTTTCATGTGTCAAATCCAGGGCTGTGTCCTTGGCTATCTACAATTAGGAATCCTATATCTATTTAACTAACTCTAATGATCTCTTCTAATTGAGGAAACTAATGCTACTGATCTATCTACTATGAAAATAAATTCTAGGAATGCTAGAAACAAAGCTGAAACAATGAATTGCTAATTTAGATCTATACTAATCCATACAATTGAAACATACATTTATCTATGAGAAAATAGTAACTATCTTTCTAAACAGAATCTGAAACAGAATAACAAACAAATAATACTAGCCTTCTGCCTTGGTGGTGGGAGTGGGCCCTTGCTCCTCACCCTTAGGACTGAAGACTAAGGCAATGAATCAACACAAGAATATAATATCACAATTCTCATTCAGTCTAATTCCATCAGTATCCTTTTGTATTCAAAAAAGTATCTATATCAAAATGAGATTACAATAATAATAATTCATCCGCTATCTTCTTCTGCTGCTACTTTGTAAATTTATATCTAATCCAACGATGAGATATCACTTACCCTAACTACTAGTTCATCTATGAGATAGCATCAATCTCTTATTCTACCAACTATTTAACTACAGAGTAAAAATTCATGCAATTAAAATAGATTTTAGTGGAACAACAGTCTCACTAAATCTGAGTCTTAGTTTCAAATACAACTGGGCAGCGAGGCCCTAAAATATAGGTACTTAATCAATTTGTCGAGAACTCATGCAAAATCAAAAAGAGAGATAAAACTTCTAGCAGTTAACTAGGGTCTTCATTCAATTACTCAGGTACTGATTGAGTAATATCTGGAGCACCCCAATTACCACTAGAAGTGTTGATTGGCAACGGCGCTGGAAATCTGCATTTGTATTAAGGAGGGTCTGGAGGTGTGTGCTTCTGTCTGCAGCTCTAGAGATATGCTCATGTCTTTCCGTTCAGCTCCAGAGATGTGCTTATGACTTCAGTCCAGCTCTAGAGATGATTCACCCCCCTTATCTCAAAATCTCTCCAATCATGTTGGAAAACATTGGAGACTGGTGTGGTATCTTTATGTCATCTTTGGAGATTATTAGGAACAGCTCCGGAGATGCTCAAAATTGTCTTTGCCCTAACATCTGCACTTGTAGATTCAAAAAGAGAGAATTTTTGCATATTTCAATTAATTTAATGCACATTAGTCCTTCAATCAAAAATCATGATTTTAGGTAATTCATCTCTCATTAACATAATTAGAACAAATCTTGTCAATCTACTTTGGTGCAATCATCAAGACAATGGAATAAGAAGGAAGAAAAAGAGAGGTAAAAAGGTGTATTATCATGGGTGCTACCTGGCACTCATCAACACCTACATGTCAATTAGTGTAGACAAGGCCAAGAGTAGAGCCTATGTGCCTTTCAACATCAGGCATGAAGAATTAGCGTTGGCACACCAATTAGCTCCTAGAGGGTGGGAAATAGTGCCTTCATAGGGGTTAGCACCGAGACAAGTGGGATTAGTGCCTAGGTAGATGAATAGCTGTTTAGTGGGAAAATGCAAGATTAGGATAGTTTATCTAAACCAAATCAAACCTCACACTTTCCATATGCTAAACATTAGGGAAGTGGAACCGAGTTTGTTCTTTTATGCAAGATCAAGTTACAGATTTCCTAAATCCCTTTTTGTGTTAGATATGGCTGAGTAGATGAGTTGATTAGGCATTCACAAGCTTGTAACATCCACAAAGCAAGAAACCCTAATTTATCACTTAGAGTGTAATAAACTAATTTCAAACACAGATCAAGGAAAACAAACTGTAGAAACACAAAGTATAAGGTACAGAGAGTGTGTACCTGGAAAATGAGGGTTTGAAGGGCTAGGGTGCCCGCTCCTTAGCCCCATAAGTTTCCAGCATGGGAAATATTCTGCACCAGACTTCAGAGTACTTCTAGAGGTTCCTAGATCCTGAATAAAAAGGCACAATAGAGCTAGGGCACCCGCCCCTCTGACTTGAAAGTTTCATGATGTTAGAATCAAAAAGTCTGTGACGAAGGTATCCACAATGTCTATCTTTCTACCGCTTCTTTCCATCAGATCTTATCGAATGTAACCTACACATGCACAAGGAGGAGAAATATGGTTGTGGCTATATAGGAGCTTACCTTAGTCAAGCCCCATTTTTAGTATTCCTACCTCAACAATAGCCAATGATAAAGATCTGCAGATGTGTGTGCTCATCTAAAAAATGTGTATGCAAAAAAGACAAAACCCTAGATGAATCAAGCATCAAGGAAAGATCAACACTTTGTTTCACTCAAGGCAACAATAACAACATCACCTCAAGGAGATGGGAGAAATGAAGATTTGTAGAACAAGAAGGTGAGGCAATCGTATCCATGGAGGAGTCCCAAGCTCAAGTTGGAGGCTTCAACTCTTCCCCCGATCATACAAAAGGTAATGCAAACACTATTAAGAGAAAGATAGTCTCAAGCTCTTTATTCCTAATCTCCATCGAATATCTCCATGATAGCAATCTTCAATATCTTCAAAGAGTTTCAACAAGTTGCTGATCTTCAATAGCAAAAATGGTAGAGTTTTGGCATAGAAAGCTTGCATATCAATTGTGTGTGATAAAATCATTTTCAAATGTCTTTAAATACCTAACCTTAGAAATTTAGATATTTGGAATAACGTGTTGACATCGTGCGAAAAATAAAATTTTGAAATCGGAATTTCAAGGTGCACGGAGGGAACCAACACCCCACCAAAATTCAAAACCCCGAAAAATAGGGCGTCCAGGTCCTACTTTTTCCATCAGGTTTGTATCAAGGAGGTCCAGGATGTCCAAAATCCAAAGTTTCTTTCTGGGTTCAATCAACAGTTACTTCACAACATGACATTTCTTTAGTTAGCTATAGGTCAATCAATGTTTAGGGAGGTCAAAAATAAACAGGTTGAAAGGACACCAAAGGAGAGGATCTAAACCATGAGAAATTGTACCATTCCATCAGGAGGACAATTTCCAACATAACATTTAGCCCCCACTTTAGTGGCCATATGACACTACATGCATATGCAACTAAAGGAAACTAAATACATCAATCATGAAAATGATACCCAAAAGGATACTGTAGAGGAAGCCGAAGTGTTGTCACGCAAGAGGAAGAAACCCCCAATCTATAATCCTGCAAGACCACAAAGTTAGGAACCACATCCTGCAAAGGAAAACTTGTTAGATAATCAAAATCAAATCAACTTGCAACCAACACACAAATATATTAGTCATAAACACTAATTGGTTGAGTGATGAGACATGATGAGGGGGGAAATTGAGGGAGATATATGCCCCCCTTGTTTCTTCTTACTTAGTTTGAAAAAGAGAAACAAGGAGAATATCTACATGCGTCGATTTCAAGGAAACTTGATGAGAAAATATGTTGTGGGGGTCATTTTTGCAAACAACACCAAATAACAACACATTGGGTTAGATAGAGGGCGGAACCAAGATTCCAACGCAACAAATGACACGAAAATATGAGTTCGGCAACCCAAGATAAAGGCTTATGATGAAAACTGTTCAATTTTGCACCTAGATAGTGATAGGAATTCTCATCCACTTACTATATGTAAGGAGAGTTTTCACTTTTCACAATTCATTTTTACTTATCCTTGTGTAGAGAAGAGAAGGAGAAGGAGATAGAGACTATCCATGCCGAGTCGACGTCCATACCAGCTTCCGAGACTAGAGATGCTTCGAGCCCGAGTGGCAGAGAGACGGATCGAGCCCAAGGTAGGGTCCAAACCTCACTTCTGTCATTCATGCTTTCCTATTGTTTTTTATTTTCTAGATTTGCATCCCAAATAGCCTTTTTTGGACAAGGGTTCCCAACCAAGATGACCAAGTCCACCCAGGGCACCTGTGTCCTCTATGGGCACCCAAGTCTACTTAGGGCACCCAGGTCTTCCAAGGGCACCCAGGACTTCTTGGGGCGCCCAAGTCCAAGAAGGACAAGGGCCTCAGGTACAAGGTACAGTTTGATGTATTATATGCTTCTTGATGGTTTAATGATGTGAACTGATGCAATTTCTAAATGTTTGACCTACAACACTATGTCGGACGAGGAGATGGGTCACTTACAAGGGTTTGGTCTCTGGGGGTGTTCTTCATGTGGTTGTTCCCTGCGTGGGGGCACAACATGCTTGTGCACCTCTACCATGGCTTGGGACATTATGTCTATTATGAGTCACATAGCTTGATGGTATGCACCTTACTACAGGTCTGGGCGTTCAAGCATATCAGGTGCACATGGCCCACAGGTTTTCCTATAGAGCCACCATGGACACATCCACGTGCACATGCTTATCTGCTCATCAAATGCTAGAGACACAGTGATCTTTTGTATTGGAGAGTGATATTCGTTAGACTGTAGCCCAGCGACATCATTTGGAGACCATATCGCAGCCACAAACCATTGGTTTGGATGCAGAGGGCTCGGTTGATGGTCAGTCACCTCGATCACATAGTTGTTTGGTTCTACTTTGATAGAGTGGCATGATAGTTTAGATGTAGATATGATATTCCTATGATGTGTCTGAGATATCCTTGCTCACTACGAAGCGTAGTCAGGGTGAATTCTGCTCGATGACCGATGATAGCTGATATAGCCGTGAGTGATGATGATGGTATAGAGGATACAGAGCTGGTATCTAATGCAGACGATGTCAGTTTCACCTAAGCGTATCAGGCCTAGTGGCAGACAACATGACCCACTCCTATCTTTCCTCCAGGTCACCCCACAGGTAATCCTCAACCTTGGGCCAGTCACACGAGTGACATAGGAGTAGAGGATGACGTCAGTGACTTCAGTGGATACTATGACTTAGATGAGGATGAGGATGAGGACGATGATGATGTGGAGATCCTGACACAGTGCATCTTCAGAGCGAGACCATGATGAGATCAGCAGGAGGTAGACAACAAGGAGACCAAGTTGAGACCGTGGTCGAGAGCTCATGGTCAAGCCCTTGCCAGTGTTAGGAGATCAAGGCGACATGAGTGAGGGGAGACCAGTAGTCACATGCCCTCAGCTGTAGAGCCAACTACGGAGCTCATTACACCATCAGCAGTTTGAGATCCATCTTGACGAGATGGAGATCTAGGTGAGACATTGTTATTATGTTGATGCACTTATTTTGATGATTATTTATGATGCTTATATGAGTTATTGATATCAATTCTATTTTCTTTTTGATTTTGGGATAGATAGTGCCTAGCGATGCGGCTGAGCAATGGGTGCAGATGGGATACTCACCATAGCCATCCACAGGGCAGAATGCAGAGATTTTTATGCCATTTGTGAGATATAGAGTGGCCATGGAGGCTACCCTAGATCATTCTACATGGGAGAGAGATGATCTACTTCAGAGAGTTGAGCATGCATAGGCTGAGCTGTTAGAATTAGGGCACACAACTGAGAGGGGGGATGAATCAGTTGTGCAAAACTTTCTTTCAATTAAACACTTAAATCCACTTTTTAATTCAGCAGTCTAATAATAAATCAATCATGAAAACACAATGCAACAAATTAAGAGCAGAAACACATCAACACATGAGACACCAAGATTTTGATGTGGAAAACCCGGTTAAGGGAAAAACCATGGGGTGATTAACCCAAGATTGTATTCTCTTTTAGAAGAATAGAAAGAACAAAATGGCACATGCCAATTAGGGTTCACTGCCTGAGCACACTGCTCACAAGAGGCTCACTACCTATAAGAGACACACTGTCTACAAAGAAATAAGTATCACCTACTTGAACTAGAAAATAGCATCTTCACCATGCTTGAATCAGTTCCATTTAAGCCCAATACTTTTGCTCTGCGTTTCACTCTCCTCCTCACTACCACACTCTCATCTCCATAAGGACAACTTTGAAATGACTTCACAACCCCTTATTTATACAAGACATCAACTTAGGAATAATCATCTAAGTCGGCAAACATCTACAAGAACATCCGCAAGATGTGTAACTCATCCGGTCAGCCAGTCTTAGGAAGAACATCATCATCCAAAGGTTCTTCTTCAATTGTAAGCTCCAACTCCAATGCAGACCACCAATACAAGATGGATAGGATCCAAAGACCTCCACAAGATTGCCTGACTCACCAAGAACATCCGCACTTCATCTGCTTACTGAAATCCTTCTCTCCTTCATTTGGAACCTCAAGAACACAGTCTGTCACCACTGTAAAAAAGAATAGGTCCTTGTGGACCTTCAAACCATGAACCAGTTGAGTTGACACTCCACAAAGACTTGCTTAACACTCCCTCAAACCTACAGAATAGGATAATGCATTTCTGGATCTCACCGAACCTGTCTGTATCACTCTGTCACCACTGAGCACCTATTGGAACCAGTTTTACTTGAACAGCCATAACTTCTTCAGATCTTCATGTGGACCTCTAAAATCTTTAGTGGATCACCTTAAGACACATATCTATAAACCCTTTAAACCGCATCCTCTGATCCTCATCTTTATTTGGACTTTTACCTTACTGTCTTCACTGTTCTTCTCTGTTTCTGATTAGGACTAATTTTCTCAATATCCTCAGCAATCAGCTCATCCAATCCTTTTCATTAATGCAACAGGAGTATGTTGACATCAATGATAACACCGGTTAGGCCCATACTTGTAACAATCTCCCCCTTTGTCATTGATGGCAACATATGATGTGAAAAACTATTTTGACCATCAAGACAAGAACTTCTCCTTACTGTCACAACTCCCCCTATTAACAACAACCATTCACTTGTCTTCTCTTTCTTTACTACTCCTCCTTTGATTAGTCCCCACTTGTTTTTCACATGTCTTCTCTCCCCCTTTGACATCAATGGCAAAGGGCACATACTTGCAATTCCACCTCTTCAGAAACATACCAGTTGCTCCCCCTAAGTGGCAGCTCCCCATCATCAATCTGGATCACAAGATATGACTGTGATATCTACCAGATTGATGCACATCAGTGCACCTTAGTTCATCATGAGAGGGGCAATAACCCCTAACTTCTCCCTGAGATACTCAAAAGAGTCCTTAGGTAGAGGTTTAGTAAAGATATCTGCAATCTGATCCTTGGAAGGCACAAACTCCAATCTAACTTCATTCTTGTGCACTTGCTCTCTTAGCAAATGAAACTTGATAGATATATGCTTAGTCTTTGAATGCAACACAGGATTCTTAGATATATTTATTGCACTTGAATTATCATAGAAGATTGTGATAGGCTCCTCATACTCCACTCTTATGTCTCTTAGCATTTGCTTCATCCACAAAACCTAAGTGCAACTACCTGTTGCTACAATATATTCTGCTTCAGTTGTGGACAGAGATATTGCTTCTTGTTTCTTGCTTAGCCAAGAAACCAATCTCTTCCCCAAAAAGAATGCTCTACCACTGATACTCTTCTGGTCATCCACATCTCCTACCCAATCAGCATCTGTATATGCATGAAGAGAGAAATCATGATCTCTAGGATACCATAGACCATACTCAACTGTCCCTTTTAGATATCTAAAAATCCTCTTGATTGCCATGACATGAGATTCTCTAGGATCAGTCTGAAATCTAGCAACAAGACCAACAACTTGCATAATGTCTGGTCTAGTTTGAGTAAGATACAACAGTCCTCCAATCATTGACCTGTACTTTGTCTAATCAACCTTAGGAGAGTCATCATCTTTGCTCAATTTACATCCGATTGCCATGGGAGTATTCATTGGTTTTGAGTCTTCCATCCTGAATTTCTTCAACAATTCTTTCACATATTTGGTCTGAGAAATGAAGATTCCTTTCTTTGTTTGAGTAATTTGTAGACCCAAGAAGAAATTCATTTCACCAAGCATGGACATCTCAAACTCACTTTTCATTTGATTTGTAAAAGTTTTACACATACTATCTCTTCCTCCAAAAATGATATCATCAACAAACACTTCAACAATCAAGATGTTTTCATGATCAATTTTGAAATACAAATTACTGTCAATAGTACCTTTGCTGAAACCAATCTTCAAAAGATGTTTGTCTAGTCTTTCATACCAAGCTCTTGGGGCTTGCTTCAGTCCATATAGTGCCTTCTTCAACTTGTAGACCATATCACCATGATCAGATAATTGAAATCCATCTGGTTGCTCTATGTACACTTCTTCTTCCAAGTCACCATTCAGGAAGGTAGACTTGACATCCATCTGATACACCTTGAAATCCTTGAAGGCAGTAAATGCAAGAAATAATCTGACTGCTTCAATTCTTACCACCGGAGAAAATGTTTCTTCAAAATCAACTCCTTCTATTTGAGAGTAACCCTTGCAGACCAATCTGGCTTTATTTCTGATTACTTCACCAACTTTGTTCAGTTTGTTCCGGAAGACCCATTTGGTTCCAATCACATTCTTGTTTCTAGGTCTGGGAACAAGATCCCAAGTGTGATTTTTCTCAATTTGCATCAGCTCTTCCTCCATCGCTTTAGTCCAGTTTTCATCATTGCAAGCTTCATTCACTGTCTTAGATTCAATCTTTGAAATCAGGCAATACTCTTCTGAATCTTGAGCAATTCTCCTTCTTGTGTGTACTCTTTTGCTTTTATCACCTATGATTTGATCTTTAGAGTGGTTCAGTCTTACATACCTGGGAACTTTGGGAATTTCTTGCACTTCTGATTCTTGATCTGGCTCATTGAGACTCAACTCTTCTTCCTGATTTACCAGATTAGTTTGAATCTGACTTATAGAGGAGGCTTGGGCTCCTTGAATCAGAACACCATTATGATCATCTTCATCATATTCATAAAAACTTGAGGGATTCTCAATTCCCTCATCAACCTTCACATTTGTGCTTTCTATTATCTTTCTCTATCTCTTGTTATAACACCGATATGCGGTATTGCTTCTGATTTGAACTCGATTGAGAGTATAGACTGCAGTGCTGACAACTTCTCTACAATAGATCTGAGGAACATTTACTTCCATCATCATGGTCCTAGATGCTTCCTAGATGGTCTGGTTCTTTCTCTCCACTACTCCATTCTGCTGTGGAGTCCTAGGAGCAGACAACTGTCTCTTTATTCCATGTTTCTCACAGAACTCTATGAACTCACCAGATGTGAATTCTCCACCTCTATCAGACCTCAGACACTTCAATTTTAATCCAATTTCATTCTCTACCATAGCCTTGAATATTTTGAATTTCTCAAGAGCTTTTGATTTCTCTTTTAGAAAGGTTACCCACATCATCCAGGAATAGTCATCAATTAGTAGCATGAAGTATCTATCACCATGAATACTCATGATTCTTGCCGGACCACAAAGATTAGTATGAACTAAGTCCAATAATCTGGTAGAAGACAGTTCCTTACTTTTGAATGTGACTCTGCTCAGCTTACCCAACTGACATTCTTTGCACAAGCTGTTAGAAGGTTTCACCAATTTTGGAAGATCTCTTACAACCTGAGTATTGCTTATCTTGATGATATTATCAAAATTCACATGACACATCCTCCTATGCCACAACCAACTCTGATCAACTTGAACAAATAAGCAACTTTTACCAGTACCAACCAAGTGAAAGATATTACCTTTAGTTTGAGTACTAGATGCAATCTTTGTTCTGGAACTTTCAAAGATCTTGCATTTTCCATTCTTGAACTGGAGATCATAGCCTTTGTCCACCAACTGTCCAACACTAAGAAGATTGTGCTTCAAACCTTCAACATACAGTATATTACTAGTTTTGTTCCTTCCATCAAGAGAAATAGTTCCTCTACCTCTGATTCTACCAACAGAATTATCACCAAACTTTACCATTCCTCCTGCATACCTTTCCAAATCTATGAACTTATTTTTGTCACCTGTCATATGGTGAGAGCAACCACTGTCAATGACCCAATCATCCTTCTCTTCAACTTGGGCAGCCAGAGCTCTTTCCACAGTCTTATGATTGACAGATACAGAGGACATTGGATCTTCTTCCTTGATGGCAATGAACACCTATTCATTTCTAGATTTGTTTCCTATCTCTGATTCATCATCTGTTACTCCTTCATTATCATCATCTTCATGTACATAGTAATAGTTCTTTTGGAACCTTGGCTTGTTAGGATTTTGCCTTGAAAACCTTTCCGGACACCTTGAGGCAAAATGACCAATCTTATTGCAGTTAAAACACTTAAAAGGTAATTTTCCTTCATACTTACCAGATCCTCTTGGAAACCTCTTTGCAATAAGGGCTTCAAGTTGAGCAGTTTCTACTTCTTCTTTTTCCAGATCTTTTCTTGCTTTTTCATACCATGACAACTTCCTTGATGAATTCTCTCCCAGATCAAACCTTTGTTTACCTTTAACAAAGGCACTAGCTTTGAATCCAGATTCAGTCTTGGGGGGGGTCATCTCCAAACTCTGTCATTTCAAATGCAGCCAATTGATCTCTTGTGACAGTTGTATGGGCTTTGAATTCTTCAATGGCAGCAGCCTTGATTTTGTAAGAAACAGGTAGGGATCTGAGAATTTTGCCAACAATCTCATTTTCATCTAGGACTCCACTAGCATTTCTAATTCCACAAAAAATCTCATTTACTCTTGGCATAAAAGTAGTATTATTTTCATCATCTCTCATCTTCAGATTTTCAAATTTCCCTTTCAGACTCTGTAACCTTGCACATTTAACATACTTGTCTCCTTCATGCAAAAGTTTCAGTTTTTGCTAGATCTCAAAAGTAGTTGGTAGGTCAATAACATTTGAGAGCTCTGAATCAGATAATGCGCTTAGAAGAGCCTCTATAGTCCGCAGATTGTTTTCAGCATCTGTGATTTCATTTTGGGTTTTCAGACCACCCTGTGGAGGTACATACTGTGTTGTAGCCATGGTCCAATATGCCATTCCCATACATTGCAAGTGACACTTCATGCAACCTTTCCAGAGATTAAAATTGGTTCCATCAAACTTCAGACTATCCTTCTTGTAAGACGACATCCTGGATCTCCTCAAACGGTTAAGCTCTTTTTATAGGAACTTGGCTCTGATACCAATTGTTAGACTTAGGGCAAACAACTGAGAGGGGGGGGGGTGAATCAGTTATGCAAAACTTTCTTCCAATTAAACATTTAACTTCACTTTCTAATTCAACAGTATAATAATAAATCAATCATGAAAACACAATGCAACAAATTAAGAGTAGAAACACATCAACACATGAGACACCAAGATTTTGATGTGGAAAACCTGGTTAAGGGAAAAACCACAGGGTGATTAACCCAAGATTGTATTCTCTGTTAGAAGAATAGAAAGAACAAAATGGCACATGCCAATTAGGGCTCACTATCCAAGCACACTGCTCACAAGAGGCTCACTGCCTACAAGAGACACACTGTCTACAAAGAAATAAGTATCACCTACTTGAACTAGAAAATAGCATCTTCACCATGCTTGAATCAGTTCCATTTAAGCCCAATACTTCTGCTCTGACTTTCGCTCTCCTCCTCACTACCACACTCTCATCTCCATAAGGACAACTTTGAAATGACTTCATAACCCCTTATTTATACAAGACATCAACTTAGGAATAATCATCCAAGTCGGCAAACATCTACAAGAACATCCGCAAGATGTGTAACTCATCCAGTCAGCCAGTCTCAGGAAGAACATCATCATCCAAAGGTTCTTCTTCAATTGCGAGCTCCAACTCCAATGCAGACCACCAATACGAGCTGGACACGATCCAAAGACCTCCACAAGATTGCCTGACTCACCAAGAACATCCGCACTTCATCTGCTTACTGAAATCCTTCTCTCCTTCATCCAGAACCTCAAGAACATAGTCTGTCACCATTGTCACAAAAGAATAGATGCTTGTGGACCTTTAAACCATGAACTAGTCAAGTTGACACTCCATAAAGACTTCCTTAACACTCCCTCAAATCCACAGAATAGGATAATGCATTTCTGGATCTCATTAGACCTGTCTGTATCACTCTGTCACCACTGAGCACCTATCGGAACCGGTTTTACTTGAACGACCATAACTTCTTCAGATCTTCATGCGGACCTCTAAAATCTTTACTGGATCACCTTAAGACACATATCTACAAACCCTTTAAACTGCATCCTCTGATCCTCATCTTATCTTAGACTTTTACCTTACTGTCTTCATTGTTCTTCTTTATTTCTGATTAGGACTAATTTTCTCAATATCCTTAGGAATCAGCTCATCCAATCCTTTTCATTAATGAAACAGGAGTATGTTGACATCAATGACAATACCAGTTAGGCCCATACTTGCAACATGAGCTCCAAGCAAAACGAGGGCAAGTTGCAGCGCTTCCTTCGTCAGAGGCAAGTTCTATCATGACTTAGGTGTTACAAACTGAGTTAGATCGAGTGAAAGCTAAGAAGGATAGAGCCATAGTAGACAAGGAGAGGGTGTAGTCAGAGAGAGATTGGTATCACCAGATGTTTATGGAGACACAGGGTGAGGTATTGGGGCTTAGAGTTAAGCTCAGGGGGTTGCGATTGTGAAGTGTCTCTAGGAGCCAGTCGCGGTCTAAAGCCACACATGGACAACCTTTTGTTACCCACACACCACTAGATCTTGGGGGGACCGATGACCAAGGTTTAGCTATGTGATGTATCTTATGTTCTATGACATCCCATTTTGATGTACAGGATGATCAACTCTGATGTATATTTAAACTGATGTTTATATATATGATGTTTTCCTATTGATGTTTGTAATGTTGTTAATTTATCCCAAGTGATTTTATATAAAATACAACTAGTGATAAATGCTAATGCTTATGGGGAAATGGAATTAATGCTAATGTGATATATACTAAATAATTATTTGTAGAAGATATAGTAAAATCTACAATGATTAATGAAATTTACACATAACCAACATTCTATGCTATACTCAGTTAATACATAGGTGAAGATTAATAAAGCATGTTTAAACAAGATACAACAATGATTAACCAAAGAAGATGTAATATTAAATGAATTAAGACAAATACTCATATCTTGTCTAAATTGAAGCTAAACTAACTAATAAGTTTGCTTTATACAGTAACATCTAACATACAATCTTAAGCATAAAATTTCTTGAGGTGCGCAACATTAATAGGTTCTTTAAGCGGCATACCTTGTTCATCTACTAACTTATACACTCCTGATCCAAAGGCTTCAGTAACAACATAAGGTCCAAACCAATTAGGGCTGAACTTTCCTTTTTTGCTAGGAGGTGCATTTACATTATGTTGATTCTCATATAGTACCAAGTCGCCAATGTCGAATGAGCAATGTATGACATGCTCATTGTACAATTGTTGGATACTCTTTTGATGGGACTTAAGGTGCTTGAGAGTGTTGATACGTTGTTTAGATCAAGCATCTCAAGTTCTTGTAATTGTTTTTCTCATTCAATGTCATCATCAATAATGTCCTTTAGGGAAACTCACAATGAAGGAAATTCTAACTCTAGAGGCATTATCACATTAGCGCCATAAACAAGATTATACAACGTAGTTCCAGTAGCCATACAAATGCTTGGTCTATAAGCCCATAATGCATAAGAGAGTTGAGTATGCCAATCTTTTTGATGTTTATTAATAGTTTTCAATAGAATTTATCTAATAACCTTGTTTGAAGCTTCTACTTGACCTTTTGATTGAGGATAATAAGGCGTAGAGAAGTGATGATATTTTTCAAGGAATTTCTTCACGTCCTTGTTCTTGAATGGTGTTCCATTGTTAGAAACTAAGGCGGAAAGTATGTGAAATCAAGAACTGATGTTATCTTGTATAAAATGATAAATTACTTCAGCAGTCATGGATCGTAGAGGAACGACTTCAACCCACTTTGTGAAGTAATCAGTAGTAGTGATAATAAATGTATGTCCTTGAGCAAAAGGTGGAGAGATTTTACCAATTAGATCCAATCCCCAAATGGAAAATGGCCAAGGTGAAACTTGGGCATGAAGTTCCTGGGCAGGTGCTCAAATTAAATGATTGTGTTGCTGACATTGTGGACATTTCTTGACACAGGCGAAGGAATCCTATTCCATGCATTGCCAATAATATCCCATACACAATAACTTTTGTACCAATGATTTTCCTCCAAAATGCCCTCCACAAGCACTAGAGTGAGCTTCTTCTAAATCTATCAGTATCTCCAAGTTACTAAGACATTGAAGGACACCACTATAACTTCTTCTGTATAAGACATTAGACAGAATGATATAATATGCTGCGAGTTTGCGTAGGCAAACTCGTGCGTTTTTAGATTTTGATTTGTGAATGGTACCATCATGCAAATAATTGAATATATGGGAGAAACATTCATCAGAATTCATGTTACAATAGAGATTAGTATCCGAAGATGCAACCTCCTCTAATGCTGGTGTTTTAAGATTATGAATGATAAAGGTATATTCGTCAGGTGAATCGACAGGGAATATAAGAGCAGCTGCACTTGCCATAGCATCCGCGTGTCAGTTGTCTTTCCTAAGAATAGTGTCAATTAAGAATGATGTAAATTGTTTTAATAAAGATAGGGCTAAGTCACGATATTGAGATAATTTATCCTGCTTAGCTTGATATGATCTGGTTATCTATCACACAATTAATTGTGAATCACCATATATAGTGATGTTTTTGATGTTGAGAGCCAAAGCAGCATGAAGTCTTCCAATGAGAGCTTCGTACTGAGTAATGTTGTTTGTGCATGAGAAGTTTAACCGATAGGACAAAGGAACCGACTTACCAGAAGGAGATACTTGTATGACACCAACATCGAAGCTAGTTCGACATCATGAACCATCAAAATACAATTCTCATTTTTTATCTACATCTATATTTAGGATTTGATCATCAGGAAATGTCTCCTAAATTTGTATAGAAAAGGGTGAAGGTGCGTCAGCTAAATGGTCGGTTAATGCTTGTCCCTTAATTGTTTTTTGAGAGATGAATTTAAGATCAAATTCTGTTAACAACATATAGCCCATTTAGTAAGGTGACTTGAAAGATCTGTTTTAGCAAAAGGATGTTTCAACAGATCAAATTTCATCATGACATGTATTTCAACATTTAAAAGATAATGCCTAAGCTTCTGCATTGTAAAGACCAGAGTTAAGAACTGCTTCTTGATGATAGTATATCGCACTTCATAATTGAGCAAAGTTTGACTAATGTAATATACAACACGCTCTTTGCCTTCGATATCATGTTGTGCTAATAAAGCTGCAAGAGCATTGTTAGATGCCAAGGTATAAAGAATAAAAGGTTTATCAGTAGTAGCAAACTATAAAATAGGAGGCTTAGCTAGATAACTCTTTAAGTCTTCAAAATCTTTTTGACAATTAAAATTCCATTAAAATTTGGAATCCTTCTTCAGTAGTTGAGTAAAAGGATGAGTCATATTTGTGAGTTGTGAGACAAATCAAAGGATGGCCTGTATCTTCCCTTGCAAACTACGAAGTTGGGATATGTTTTTAGGTGCTGGCATATTAACAATTGAGTCAATCTTCTTCATATCTACTTCAATACCATGATGTGAGACTATATATCCTAACAATTTTCCACTGTCTGCACCAAAGACGTACTTACGAGGGTTTAAGCACATGTTGTATTTCCTTATTCACTCAAAGATTTGTTAGAGGATTGTGACATGATCTTGATGATGAATAGACTTCGCAAGAATGTCGTTGAAATAATCCTCTAAGATGTTATGCATGTAATCATGAAAGATAAAAGTCATAGCACGTTGGTAAGTTGCTCCTGCATTCTTTAACCCAAATGGCATGACTACTCAACAAAATGTACCCCAAGGTGTTATAAGAGTTGTCTTATATTCATCTTGAGGGTTTATGAAAATTTGATTATATCCCACAAAGCCATCCATGAAGGAAAGTAATTCATGGCTAGCTATTGAATCAACAATCATATCAATGTTAGGCAACAGAAAATCATCTTTCAAAGAAGCAAGATTCAAATCCCTAAAATGGGTCCACATACGAATACATCCATCAAGTTTAGCGACAACCACAATATTCAAAATCCAAGGTGAATAATCAATAGGGTAGATAAAACCAGCTTCTAAGAGCTTTTCTATCTTAGCCTTTACTAACAATGCAACCTTAGGATTCATCTTACGAATCTTTTGTTTAAACGACTTAGCATCTAGTTTCAAAATGATATTATGTGTTACAATCTGAGGATCAATACCAGACATATCTGAATAATTCCAAGCAAATAGGTCTGAGAATTCATGTAAAAGCTTGGTCATATCTTCTTTTTCTTTTGTGTTTAAACAATCACCTATAGGGATAATCTTTTTAGGGTTATCCTTGTCCATAGAAGCTTCAACAATTTTTCCATTAAGTAAAGTACTAGGTTCTATAAGGTTGGGTGATTGTGGTAGTTCTTTAGTTTCTTCCTCAGATTTTAAAGTAGTATTTACCGAACCAGTGGACTTCCCAAAATATGCATCATTTTTCAAACAATAAGGTAATCCACATTTATGATGATAATGAGGAACATTGTCATAAGCTCCCAAGAATTCAACTATTGCTTCATCTGTTGAGAAGGTATCTAAAGGAATCTCTCCTGGAGGACAATTAGTGTCAATCATCTAAGGAAATATCAAGTTAAGTGTTGATATTGTGTTCACATTAAGATTAGGACGTCTACAGGCTTTAGATTCCTTGAAAGGATTATATCTAATGCCACTCAAGTAATGTCGTGAAGTGGATTCTATAGGTACTCGAATCCCTTGTTGATTAATACCGCAACCATTACCTACATAGTCACAATTCTTGTAAAGGATCTGAAATCCTCGACCATAAAGAGAGGCCATCTCCTTGGACAAAGATGGAGTCTCATAGGTTTTATAATCTATAGTGTAAGAGTATTATCTACGTTTGTTACCAAAGAGACTTTAGTTTTCAGATTTGAATTTTTAGATGAAATCGATGCAACATTTGATGTTTCAGGATTAGAGTTGTGTTTACCCCATCTTTCTACCCAATTTTTAAACCTTTGGCAAATTAATATTCTGTACTAGGTCATCTTTTTTATTGCAATCTGTCGGCGTCGTATTTCATGTGTCAAATCATATCAATAATTTGTTATTATAGCGTCACTCCTTGTCATTTTTCTCTCCATTAAAGCTTTAATAGCAATATTATGCCAAGGCAGAAAATTCGTGGCTTAGTAATATTTCACTTTGCGTCTATTTTTCATTTTTATGCTAAGTCCGCATTAATTTTCATTTTTCGCCAAGTCCATTTTGCATTGGCTTTCGATCTTCTCAAAACTCACGTCAATTTCCACCTTTCACTAAGTGCGCATGACTTGTGAGTTTGGCTAAGTTGAACACTTTCACTTTTTACTGATGGCATAATGAAGTTTTCATCCACTTGTGGCAGCTGGGAATTAAACGTTGGTTTTATTATTCAAATCACAAGTTGCACGTTTTTCTCCTTCGAAGCAAGTGTAAGAAAAATGTAAAAAAAAGAGGGGGCATAAATTTACAAGCATCCAAGGTTTTAAATTCACTATTTACTTGCATGAAAAGCTGGTTGCAATTTTTATACCCATGATCATCTCCTAAAATGAAGGAAATATCTTTTCAGTTTAGATGGAACAAAGACATCCGTGCCAACAATTATCATTGGTAGTGATAAATGTAAAAGTCCAAATGGTATCCAAAGTCTCTAATCACTTAGTGCACATCATGGGTTTTATCATTTAAATTATGTGATAATCTTATGAATGATACATGCCAGAGAAGGTGGCGATAACTTCATCAGCAATAGTCGACATGTGTAGAAAGCGTGAAATTGAAATGTTAAAACAACAAACTTTCTGTGCGTCATTAGCAATCATATACAACAAAATATTAACATGGGGTGTCGTGGCATATTGCTCCCGGTTGTTTTAAAGAATGTTATCATTCCTACCAGTGAAAAGGGCTCAAGCAACTGACTGATCGACGGACTCCTACCAGCTAAGGGGTGAAGACCTTTATGCAAGCTGGTAAACCTGCATGCCAAATGTGAAGCTTGATGAGAGGTATTGCACTAACAATGTTTTGAAGTAATGTGACCTCATAGTTTTTCGATGAAAGAATGAAGCATCCTACCACTGGCACTCAAATGAGAAGTTTTTGGGAGCAAGGAATCGAAATGTATTCATTGTCAATAGCAGTGCAAAACGTGATTATCATCAATTTTACACCACCAACTCCAAGAAATACCTGATGAATATTATATGAATGTGATTTTTATCAAAAGTTGTAAGTGAAATGCCACTGCAACACTGTTGAAAAGACTTTAGGGAGTTTCTAATGAATGCAAGTGCTGGCGATCTTCTATCCATCGAAAAGCTATATCATGATACAAAGATACTTGTCAAATGTCATCAATGGATAAGTGGCTTGGAGTGTTATTGAATATGCTTTGACGTCTTCACCTTTCATACCAGCAACTATCTTCTTGCTCACAGAATGTCGATAGTCCACTGCAAAGATGACTTGAAATATTCAACCTTTGCCAGCTCTAGCCTACACCAAAATAAAAGTTTTCAAAAAGGTTATGGACATCCATCTGAGCATAGTGTAATGGAATAAAGGTTTTTGTCAGATATTATAATGCTCTGGTAGACATGCATTTGAAATCTGGAATTTCACCTAAGGCACCAGAACTGTTGATATAATACCTCTAAGAAATGTGATCTCACAAGGATGCATGGTTGTGAGATATATACAAAATGGAGACGATGAAAAGACTATAAAAGTTTTTGAAGCAAACATGACTGGAGGTTGTAAAGCCATTTCCACAAGTCCTCTGCCACAGTCGTTGGGTCTGCACATAACAGTTTGTTGAAGACTCTTTGTTGGCTCGAAGCTAAACTCCACGACCTTGCAAACTTTCTCCATTGGTAGTAGGATATGGGCATCTATCAAAACATAATGGAAAATAGATTTTTGACAAAGCACATAAACTGTTTGACAAAATACCTCAAAGATTCAGCTGACAGAACTTTATATGAGAACATCATATGCTCAGAAATTTGTCTTGTGTAGATTTACTCTGAAAAATCTTCTAAATCCTCTAGTTGATCTTATCAGTCTTTTTATTGAACCTCCTGTGAGTGCAAGTACCGGCAGACATAGATGGAAAATGTGAAATAATAAGGTAATACACATGAACTGTTTAGTAGATTGACTCAATGTTTGGACAGATGATTACATTATGACTGGAGTATATGAGAGCATGTATGCTGATTGTGAAAGACAGAGACTAGATGTGAGAGCAACCTCAAAAGAATTTCATGCTCCTTGCAGATGTCCGGGTATGGACACCTACTGCCTCCTTATTTGAATGATGTGTTTTTCAAATCTCCTCTTGAAATCCATTGCAACAAATTGCAAATTATCAAACAAAACTAGATAAAACAATGTAGAAAACTTTGAAATAAAATAGCTACAGATAGATTTCACATCTTGTTGCAGATATTTAATCATGAAATACATATATCAGGGGTTTGAGTTTCTCTCAGTCCTTGAATCCATGCTTCCAGAAATATCAGATACCTCTCTAGGACATATCAGTTTGGTGATTTCTGGGAGACAATGGAACAAGAGAAGAGATCACCGATGACTCAGAAGTTGTTTGACAGTGGATTAGCCCAAGCAGCTAGTTTTCCCATGGCAGTCCAATGTACAAACCTAGTTTTAGAATGTATGAAGCATTATAAACCAGAAACCAGAGAGATCAGAACCATTGATGATAAACTAATTGTCAGGTTAGACAGTGTTTCGATTGGTATTGCTTTTAGGTTACCTGTCAGAGATGAGTTTGTGAACATAGACAAAAGGCTTGCTCATCAATATTTCAATGAAAGGAAACATCAATGTCTCAACACCATTGCAAAACACTGGTTACATACACCAAAAGGAGGAAAATCACAGTTGCCTAAAGTCCTTCACAGATCATGCTTCATAGAGGATATTTCCAATATGATTGTCCTACTCCATAGAGTAATGGGAGATGAAAAAGTAGCTGATTTTGAAATGTGGATGTTCCTTTTTGTAAATGTTATTTGTGTAGGAAATCAGTTTATTGATTGGGGCAGCATTATTAGTGACAATTTGCATTATCAGTTGACCAATTTTGAATTGAATGAACATTTCTACATGTCCTCTTACTTATTTTATGCAATTGCATGCATGGAATCATGGCTAGGTCTTGCTACCAAAGGAACTTATGATAACATGACACAAACTTATGATCATTGCCCTCAATTACAATTGGAACAAAGTTACAAACACTACCGCAGGGTAAATGATGCTTTCACAATGTTGACAGTAAGAGAACTTCAAGGTAATACTACACTCCGAATATCACCAGAAGCTGCCAGTTTAATCAAAATATATGGGAGCTACTTCATCCAATATCCTAGATTTACTTATCTGCGAGTTGGTGGGTTTGATGGATATCCATATAAGTTACCTAGATATGTAGATGACAAGATGGTATTGATAGAACTATGCAGACAAATTGGTTCACTTAATAAGAAATGCAAAGACAAGAGGAAACTAGGAGTTCCATTTCCCATTGGCCTTAGTCATTATAGCTGCAAATCTTCCACAAATGCTCAAAACATAGAGAGATCTCTGACAAAAATCAGCCTGTATGCCTATACTATGAGATTCCCTTTTGATAGCAAAGGATATGTCAGAGACAATCTACAGCTTGGTGCAAGTTACTGTCACTTTCCAGAACTTGAAGACTTTTGGGAAGATTGTGAAAATGATTATGAGGTACGTAAACGAGACTGGATGAGGATGACCATTCCACAGATCAGAGAATTCAAACTAGATTGCAATACAGATGGAATTGAGGAAGATGGTTAAGAATTAATTGATCCTGTGTATTTTCATAAAATTGAAACACAGTCTTTACCACCTATCAATTGGGCTAATGAGGAGATCAAAGATTTAGCTACAAGAACTGCAGATATCATTCAAAAGACTAAAGATTGGGTAAATAAAAAGGCTATTGAGGCAACAACTACTAAACCAACAAGTAATAATGCTTTATCATCAACCAGAAAAGATAAGCATTCAAATTCTTCTTCTTCTTCCTTTCGTTCTCATTCTCCATCTTTAAGCATTGGTTCACATAAGAGTACTCAAGGAGGAGATGATGGAGAAGATCCATCTAGAAGAAAGGTCCTAAGAGCATATGTGAAAATGATGAAAAATAGAAAAGAGGGAAAACAAAAATAAGGATAATGCAATGCCTCCCATACAAGAAGTAGTTGAGGTAAACACGTCCACAAGTCCTGAAATAATCCTTCAAAATGTTGAGCATTTGAATGTCTCTCCTTTACTCCTTGTTGTTTCTCCTTCTCATGAAACACCTCATTCACCTCATGCATTACAATCTTTACTCCCGCCACCTATGAACATATTCAGTGAGCATATTCTTCCCTCAAACATAGTGCCTCTTTGCACAAATATTCCAGAATCCTCACATAATCCTTCTTCTTCCTGGTTGCAGCAAAGTTTATCAAGAAAAAGAAACAATGCTCAATTAATCATGCCTGATTTTGATACAGTCTCCAATTTGTTGCAAAGGTCTCCCAAATCTAAAAAGATCAAGGTTACATCAAGGATGGCAGTGGATTTTTCATTAGACAATGTCTATGTTGAGGTTGCACAACCTGTTTTAGAAAAGGATTTGAATGAGGCTACGGAAAGTGATTATAACATCACTAAGATAGATTTTGGTCCATCTACATATAAGGGTGACATGCAAAATTTTCAAGTATCGGCTGCCTAGTTAATAAAAAGAATAGAGAAAGAAAGGCACACGAAAGATCAACTAAAGCAACAGGTGCAAGTTTTGACATCCTATCTCAAAGCCATCATAGATACATCTGCTTTACCTCTTGATACTTCCTCTACCTCCACTAATTTCTCTCTTGAAAATAATGTTGAAAAAGAAATTATTGAGAGTGTCAGCAAATATCAGTTGTATGGAAAGGTGACTGAAAAATAGGTTGAACATATGAAATTAAAAGCATTCAGTTTCGTTTGGCAAGCAAAGGGTCTATTTGATGAAACAGAAACAAAGAGGGAAGAGGTTGATAAAGAAATGAGAGGTATCCAAAAGGAAGAATTGTTATGGTAGGGAATATCCAAGGACCTCAGTGAGATGATCAAAACTGATAATGAGATATTATTTTCTGAAAAAGTCTTTTGAAACATTGAGGAAAATCAATCTAGTTCTTGGCTTTGTTTGGTTGAATGGAAATTGTCAAATATAAGACAAGTGTTGGCAACCCAAGAAAGGCTCTTGGAAACTTGTGAACAGGTGAAGATGAAGATTCAAGTTGATTTATTAGCAATCCATTTTGATGTGATTGAGAAAGATAAATTTTCAGTTTTGGAAGCTCAAGCTATCAAAAGAAACTTTGAAAACATGATTAACATAGAGTTGTTCAATAAACAAGTTTTCAATGAAGGACTTATGGATAAATTGAATCTCATCTTTGTTGCTGTCAATTCTAGCATTGATCACATATCAGATTATCGACATAATCTGAATGATGTCCATAAAGATCAATCTGAATGGAAACTTCGCATGACAGGAGTGATTGTTCCCAAAAATAAACTTATAGCTGCAGCAGTCAGAATGTTCAGAGCATACAAACAAAGTCTCCTCTTCCTTCGTAGAAGTTTGTAGCAGCAGAAACATCTTCAGATGGTACCAAAGGTGGCGAGAATAAAACTTGATGGTTTCTTGTGAGATCAATCATATTGGTCTACTTTTCAAAGTTTACAAAATGATAGGTTTTAGTTCTCTTTCTATGAAAGTGACTTTATGTCACTCTTTGTAATTAAAGTGCACTTTTATTTTCATAAAATATTTTGGGTAGTTACGAGAAGTAGTTATAAAGTTGGTTACTGAAACAAGTCTATATATACAAGGCTTGGTGTTTGTAAAAAGGACTTTTTGGCTTTCACATTTCAAAGGGTGTTATGAGAAATAGAGTTGTACAACTTAGTGTGGAGAAATAAGAGACAGTTTGGATTGTGTGATCTCAAATATATTAATAACATTATTCATTCCTCTTATGTTGATGGATGATGTTTTCTTTACATAATCTTACATCTGCAATGTGGAATAACAACTAGTCTTGGAGGAATTGATTACTAGATAATGTTTCAACGTATGTTGAATATCTCCTGAATCATTTCTTCTTTCTAATACTACACTCACTTTAACAGTTTAAGAAGTGTTCTTATATTGTCTTGGTGGGATTGTTAAACTTTATACATGTGCATTGAGTCAATGTTCGTAAGCCCATTGTCTTAATCTTCCAAACCTTTCTTTAATTTCATTTCTTCCTCAAATATCCTAAAAATCCATAATTTATCAAACGAGGGAGCTGCCCCTCCACACATAGAGGTAAGTTGATAGAAAAACTACAACTTTACCAACTATTGGTACTTATTTTCATTATGTGTTTTATAGGCAAAGAGTCAATATAATAATCCATATGTTATAGTGCAAATTTGTTTACCAACAAGTTGTTAATTTTATATTCCCCTGTAGAGGGGGATGTAAAATCCAATGAACCCCAATCATCACCAAGGAATGCATTTGATTGTTTGGATTCTTGCACAACATTATCTGTGACAAGAGGAGTTGATGGATCAACTTTCAAGTTGCTTAAAATCTTATGATGAACAACTTGCTTTTGTAATTCAATTTGTAAACAATTATCTGGTTCAGGATCAACCTCAATAGTATGAAGTTTATCTTTATAAATAAACTTAACTAAATGATGAAGTATAGAAGGAACTGCGCCCAATGCATGAATCCTACCAAGAATCATATTGTATGATAAGGAACCAGGCATGACATGAATTAGCGTGGACAAATTCATAGGCCCAACTTGTACAGGTAAAGTTATAGTGCCTACAGACTGTCTTCTAGCATTATCAAAGCCACAAATACTTATTCTATCTGGCTTAATCAAATAAGTGCCAACCTTAATCTTATGTAACAAATTAATACCACAAACATTAAGAGCCGATCCATTATCGATCATAACTCTCTTAATTAATTTCTTGTTTATTGTAATAAAGATAATGAAAGGATCATGCTGATTTTGAACTTCAAGAAAAGGCAACTCGTGTTGTTGAAACAAAATGCCTGTTTTTGTCGCATGCATACAATCTAGGAGAGCTGCTACATCATTTGGCTTAACAACATGTGGTACAATAACCTTTTTGTAAAGCTTATTGGAGCATTCCATGGTATGCAGGTGAAGTTTGTATAAGTTCCCAAAGGGAAATCTTAGTAGGAGTAGCACGAAGTTGCTCAACAAGATCGTAATCTTGACTAGTTTTATGTGTTAAACGAGGAGCTTGAGGAAGCATAGGTTGAGAAGCTGGTAAAGATATCAGAATGCTTGATTGTTGTTTGCTTTGTTTGTTATTTTGAGTGTTATATATATGAGCAACCATAGTATGACTAGGTTGTTGTGAACTTCAATGTGTTATTTGTTTTGCATAATTATAGATGCGATCAGGAGGTCGAGAAGAAGGTGGAAGACCTCTAACAGTGAGCACCAGTTTAGAGTCTAGTTGAGCCACATCCGAACACAGGTTTACCACTATTTCCAGCTTCACAGGTTCTTCTTGAGGTTTACAAACATAGATTGCATTTACTAATCTTTGAAACAACGACGATTTAGGTGTTGTAGTGGAATATTCAATCAAGCTAAAGTCCTCAAGGGCTTCATCTAACATATTGAAGTCATCACAACTAAACGGCTCATCATACACATGAAAGTCTTGTAAAAGTAATCCAACATTATAGCATGTTCTAATTAAACCAAGACTTAAATGCAAAGCAAGGTAGCATAAACCTTGTAGAGATAAAGCAAAATATCACTATGCAAATCACAAAGTAGTAATTTCAAACTCATTTAATGAAAGACTAAAGAAATCAATCAAGATTCAATATATATATTTTCATAAAAGAGGGTTTGCAATCTAAATGTTATTTAGGACAACAAACTATTTCAAATCTAATGTTAAAAAGGATGCAAATTCTTTCAAAGCATAAGTTCACCAAAATGTTTAGTGGAAAAATGTAGGATTAGGATAGTTTATCTAAACCAAATCAAACCTCACACTTTCCATATGCTAAACATTAGGGAAGTGGAACTGATTTTGTTCTTTTATGGAAGATCAAGCTACAGATTTCCTAAATCCCTTTTTGTGTTAGATATGGTTGAGTAGATGAGTTGATTAGGACTTCACAAGCTTGTAACATCCATAAAGAAAGAAACCCTAATTTATCACTTGGACTGTAATAAACTGATTTCCCACATAGATAAGGGAAAATAGACTGTAGAAACATAGAGTATAAGGTACAGAGAGTGTGTACCCAGAAAATGAGGGCCTAAAGGGCTAGGGCACTTGCTCTTTAGCCCCATAAGTTTTTGACACGTGAAATCTTCTGTACCAGACTTCAGAGTACTTCTAGAGGTTCCCAGATCTTGAATAAAAAGGCACAATAGGGCCAGGGCACCCGCCCCTTTGAGCTAAAAGTTTCATGATGCCAGAATCAAAAAGTTTGTGATGAAGGTATCTGTAATGTCCATCTTTCTACTACTCCTTTCCGTCGAATCTTATTGAATGTAACCTGCACATGCACAAGGAGGAGAAAGATGGTTGTGGCTATATAGGACCTTGTCTTAGTCAAGCCCCATTTTTGGTATTCCTACCTCAACAATAGCTAATGATAAAGATATGCAAATGTGTGTGTTCATCTAAAAAATGTGTATGCAGAAAATACAAAACCCTAGATGACTCAAGCATCAAGGAAAGATCAACACTTTGTTTCACTCAAGGAAACAACAACAACATCACCTCAAGGAGATGAGAGCAATGAAGACTTGTAGAACAAGAAGGCGAGGCAGCCGTATCCACAGAGGATTCCCAAGCTCAAGTTGGAGGCTTCAACCTTGCTCTCGATCATACAAAAGGTTGTGTAAACCCTAGGAAGAGCAAGATAGTCTCAAGATCTTGATTCCTAATCTCCATTAAATATCTCCATGATAGCAATCTTCAATATCTTCAAAGAGTTTCAACAAGTTCCTGATCTTCAATAGCAAAAATGGCAAAGTTTTGGCATAGAAAGCTTGCATATCGATTATGTGTGATAAAATGATTTTCAAATGTCTTTAATACCTAACCTTCGAAATTCAAATATTTGGAATAATGTGTCAACATCGTGTGAAAAATGAAAATTTGAAATAAGAATCCTGAGGTGCACAGAGGGAACTGACACCCCGCCAAAATTCAAACCTTGAAAAATAGGGCAGGCGTGGGCGCCCTTGTCCAGGCCCTGATTTTTCCATTAGATTTGTATCAAGGAGGTCCAGGATGTCCAAAATCCATAGTTTCTTTCCGGGTTCAATCAACAGCTCCTTCAGAATACAACATTTCTTCAGTTAGTTATAGGTCAATTAGGGTTTAGGGAGGTCAGAAATAAATAGGTTGAAAGGACACCAAAGGAGAGGAGCTAAACCATGAGAAATTGTACCATTCAATGTAGGACAATTTCTAACATAACAATAGCAGAAAAATGATCCTAATGAGATGGATTTTGATGGTTGCAAGATGATGAGGATGTGATGCAGTCTAGGGAGTGTTGGCTGCCTACCCGTGTGCTCTGGGGGCAACTAGATCGTACCGACAAGTCTTTTTATAGATGGTAAGGTTGCAGTGGATTGCAGAGATGCTAGAGATACACACACATCGAGCCTTGATGATAACCCTAGTTGAGAGGTGGTAGAGTGACCGTTGCGCTTTCCTGTTATCGACATGAGAGATGACTATCACCTTAGAGGACATGTGGAGGGTACTGCATATCCCCATCCATGGAGAGAGGGTAGTGTATGACTACCAGTGAAGGGTGGGGTTCATTGAGGCAGTGTTTGCACCAACGGTGGTACCATTTGATGCTGGGAGGACAAAGATGTAGTATGCCCAGGCCATGGGCAGGTTGTATTGGTTATCGTTGTTCATGGTGAGGGTGATAATAAGGACTCTTGTGCTAGACAAGAGATCCTGAGGGTTTCTAGTGAGATGGGGAGTAGTCTTTCTTTGAATGTTTAGAGATGGGGTTGTATTTGCATGGGGGCCCTGTGTACTGGCCCATCTAGATCATGACATGGATGCAATGGTGTACCGTCATGGATCTAGGTTAGGGTGTGGCATGATACTCTTGTATATCTGGGCATGGGAGCATATTTCTATCACATGACCTATTATAGTGAGGATGCGATAGAGGAGACAACTCTATGTCTTTGATTATGGAGGGGTGCTGCGGCATCGGAGGCTAGGGGATTTGTGATACTGGTAGAGTGTTATAGATGATATTCATTTGGTTATATGGAGGTCATGGCTAGCATGTGAGAGCTGGTCAGATGATGCAGACCAATTGCAGTATGTACGACAACCCCAATACCTAATGGGGTGGACAAATTAGATTATCAATAGGTCTATGCCTGATCAAGTTCTATAGTAGTTTAGGATGGTGCAAGATGTCCTGGAAGAGGAGGTTGTGTTCCTTAAGGTACAGTTAGAGGCACCACGGTGGGGAGTACCAATTGATCCGTGATCAGTGATTGTAGAGTTTGATGGTCTACAGCCGAGGGTCTAGGATATGCAGGTGGGAATGGTAGACGCAGGTATGACACTGCAGTATGATGCATGGTGGGCTAGTGAGTGGTTGATTCAACTCACGGTGCCAGGAGGACAAGCAGCTATCCTAGGAGGAGATTGGGGTGTGGAGGAGGAGGCAGAGGCGGAGGGGGCTAAGGAGGAGGATGCAGAGATGGTGGAGGTGGAGGTTGGAGATGATAGTGAGGAGGTCGCCAGAGTGCAGGCATAGGTGGAATAGCTATAGGCACAGGTAGCACAGCTACAGGGACAGATAGCGCAGTTATAGACGCAACCTGCATAGGCTCAAGGAGATGCCCATCTACAGGCACATGTAGTGCAATTGTAGGGGTAGATAGTGAGATATTAGTGTGAGCACAATGAGGCATAGCAGATGCTGGGGCCAGGGATGGCTGATGTGCTCATAGGATTGCAGGTACGAGTAGATGGTTCTACTCGAGAGGCACAACACTACAAGACTCTCTATGAGTGTCTAGTGTCAGCTGGAGAATGAGAGAGTTACAGGAGCCGATCAGGGGCTTCCACGTCATAGAGGACTGGACAATCTGAGAGGTCAGTACAGAAGCCATCACAATAACATCCATAGGTTCCCATGCAGCTGATAGTGCAGTAGCCTATGGGGCCACCACCACCACGAGCGATGGGCTCGTCCCAGTTAGGGACGTCGCAGAGAGACAGTTCCACCTGGGGGTTGAGTACAGACATTTTGATATACAGTCCTAGGGGCTAAGTTTTGTATCTTTGATGGTTCTTCAGAACCCATGTATATACTATATCATGATCATTTTTGAGATATATCAGAGATGGCATGTTTGTAGTGATCTATGGACTTTGATGTATGTGTTATGATGTGATGGTTTATGGATGATTATAATATATATGATGTTTAGGTATTATGACATTTGTGATGTATGTGGATGATTTTTATGATTAGATGTATGGATTATGATGTGGATATTGATGTTTTTAGATGTATGGATTAGGATGTGATGATGGTTATAGCATGGACTATGATATTGATATGATGTCTATGATATGATGGATGATGATGTGGATTATGTAGGATGATGATTAGATGGATTATGATGTTTATGATATGATGGATTATGATATGATGTATGTATTATGATGGGGATGCTTTATGATTAGATGTATGGATGTAGATATGATGTTAGAATTGGATGTATGGTTATGGATAATGATGTGTAGGATATATGATTTGATGGATGTTGATTAGTAGATGCATGATGGATGATGTGGTTTATGGATATAATGATAATGAAATAGATATGTTTAGATTAATAAACATATATTAGGTGTAGCGAAAAATGATAATGAGAATGGACAATGATAAAAAAAAGGTTAATGGATAGTAATGATAATGAATAAGGGTAATAAAGGATAATGATAATGATAAGGATAATGAGAATAATGGATAATGAATAATGATAAGGATGGATAATGACAATGATAATGGTGATGATAATTGAAGATGAAAAGAACTACAAAAGTATAAAAACACAAAAAAAACTTTAAAACAAGTGTTATACCTTCCATGATGCTTATAGAGTCTCCTCACTCCTTGATAAGGTAGAGGGAGTGCCCCCAACTCCCTAGCTTCACCCATAGATCATGGAAGAATGTGGAATGCTCTCACAAATCAACACAAAATCTTAGCATAAGGATAGTATGATGGAAGAGGATTGAAAGCTATTTTGGCATAATAAGGCTACTAAAATTGAGTTGTGAAAATGACTTGTGGAGGGTTGTATTTATAGGCAATTTTGGAGGGAGATTGATCCAACGGTGTAGATTGAAAGTTGGAATCAAGGGTTGAGATGAAAGGATGAGATCAAGGGTTAAGATCTCATCAACAAAGATGGAGGGATAGGAATAAAAATGAATTTTAAATTCATTTTTGGGGAAGGCTTTGCATTTAATGTGACTTAGACACATGAGGAAATAAAAAAATTATTTCCTTGGGATGAGATGGAATTTAAAATTCCATTTTATGTGGAATGGTGAGAGACATGTGACACATGCACATTTTTGGGGCCTTGCATTTGTAAGCTAATTTCATGGAGAATGTTTTAGCATGAAAATAGAAAGGTGAGTTGGAAGGGTCATGTGATTTTTTAAATTTTTTATTTGTGGGTTGTGGGAGAAGGTGTTAATGAAGCTTTGACTAAGTTAATCAGGGTGATTAACTTAATTAATGTGGTTCGAGAAAATTAGTGAATGGGCTAATCAGGGTTTAGAATTAATTAAATAATGATTTATTTAATTAATTCAGGTCTAGGGGTCATGTAGGCTAGGGTAGCTAATTAAATAATAGCTATTTAATCAACTAGGCTAGGTGTAGGCTAATTAGTAGGGCAGATTAATTAAATAAGTATGATTTATCTAATTAATCATATTTAGGAAAGTAGACAAATTAACCAACTAAATATTTAGCATATTTAATTAATTAATTGAGATGAAGTTGGTAAGGTATAGTGCTAAATTAATTAAATTAATTCATGACTAAGGGTAAATTGGTGAAGGAAGGCTAAGGATGAATGATCAAAGATGACGTAGGTTAATTAATTAAATAATTATGAATTTATTTAATTAATCATATGAAAAGGGAAATTAGTGATGTGGATGATGTAGAAAAATGGTTGAAGGGTCGAGACATTTTTAGGTGTCTACAATAATAACAATGATAATGAGAATGATAGTAACAATGATAATGATAATGATAATGATAATGATAATGATAGATAATGATAATGATAATGGTAATAATAATGATGGATAATGATAATGATAATGAGAATGATAGACTAACAATGATAATGATAATGATAGTGATAGATAACGATAATGGTAATGGTAATGATAATAAATGATAATGAAATGGAATGGCTAATAATGTAATATAAATGATAATGAATAAGATGTAATAAAAAATGATAAGGGATGATGAGAAAGATGTAATAATGATATAGATAATGAAAGATAATGGATAATGGTAAGAAAGATAATGATAATGATAAGATGTAATAATGATATGGATAATGGGGTAGATGATGAGACCTAAATGGGGTTGGTAGGAAGAGGGATACATATAGTATAGATGAAGGTGGTTTGTATGTTGAGTTTGTTGATTATGATACATAGGTCCTAAAAATGGTCATAGGGGATAGTGTAGGTGGGTAGGAGAATTGCAGGGAAAAAATGTGGTCATATGGGATAATGTGGGTAGAGGGGGTGTGGGTATATGAGTGCAAAGAGCTCATTGATGAATCTTGGAAAAAAGGGGGATGATGGGAAGTGGAAAGGAATGTATGTAGGCATCAATAAAGGAGGGGGGATTTCAATGTATTACAAATACTACAGAGATTATGAGCACTTATGTTGATATAACATGAGATGTTATACATCAGGGTATGAGGAACCAAGGTGATATTGTATCCCATGCATAAGACTTGAAACAAGAAACAAAGGATGATCTTACACATGCCTAAAATAATACAACCTTGTCTAGATGTGTGGGGAAGAAAACGTAGAGCATAAGTCCTAAGTGCACAAAAGGTATAAATGGACCTTAGATGAAAAAGAATAATCATCATGCAAGAAGCCATTCCAACACACACACGATATGAATATTAAGTTGGAGGAATAAGAATTGGATCCAATAAGCACGACATACAAAAAGTAATGGCGATGCCCCATTCTAAGTCATGTGCCACACACCAAGATATAGAAAGATCAAGGTGGCATTGAAGTGATCGAGGAATGGAACAAAAATAAAACCAACAAACAAAAGACCAACTGACCAACATATAGCCATCATATCTCTTGCCAAGAGTTGTGCGGATTTGGGATTCTACCTATTGTAGGAAGGATGCATCCATAAGGCAGGGTTAGATGATGATTTGGATAAGTCAAATGATAAGCAGATAGATATGTAGGCAATAGGCTATGGTCAAGGAGGATCTTGGTGTATGTGATTTTGATAAAAGAGGGATGATTGTGTAGGTATGCAGAGGATGCTTGTTGTATGAGGGTCAAGTCTAAGACTGGAGGAGATGGTGTATGTTTATGATGGATTAAGTGTAGATGGTTGATGGGATGTGATCAATGGAGAAGTCAAGTTCAAATGGTAGGGACAATCGAAAAGGTTGACGAGGGGGGAATCCTGTGTGCCTGAGTACTGGATACATCCTTCGTATTCTAGACTGCCTACATACCCTGTATCCATGATATCAGGGCACACAAGGGTGTGTGTGGTGATTGTATGTAGTTCTAGTAAATTGATGAATGAGATATGGGTTTGGTTCAATGTGGAGGGATTTAGAGGATGGAATTGTCAGTTTTTAAAATGTACCATGGTATAAAAATGACAGTTAGGAGAAGAATAGGATGGGGATGTGGGGATAGGGGATGATGAATGTAGGATGGATGGATGGGGGGATAGAGTAACCAGATAGGTGACTTGGTGGTGCAAAGATGTGATGTTATAAAGCCATGAAAGGGACTAGGGGATGAGGGATCAAGGGAGACTAGGACAATGTGGTAGTCTAGGTGGATGATGGGGGAGGGTCTAAGTGTGAGGATCGATCGTGCATGCAATTTCTGCTTTTATGTTACTCATTGTCTTTAAAAAGTGAGGAAGAAAAAGTTAGGTGATATTACTGGTGGTGGAAAACTGGGGAAGGATGATGGTCTTAGCATGTTAGTTGGAGGACAAAGGTATGGAAGCTTAGATAGTGGGGATATTTGATGGGGGGAAAAGTTGATGAAATTGGTGGGAATGATGCATGTAGCGATAATGGGAGGATGGATGAATAGTGAATCCAGTTTGAGGCTACACATGATGCCTGTAAATAGGTTTTCATCATTGTACTTTCCCAAGGCACCATAGGGAGTGGTTTTCACCATAGGACGAATGATTTTTCTTTACTTTTTTGCTTTTTTGTTTTTTTTGGATTTTTTTGACATTTTTTTTATTATTTTGGATTTTTGGATAGGGTATTCAACAACCTAGGCATAGAACCTCTTGAGATGGATGATGTTCATGGGTTATTCAAGTTCATTGCCTTAAAGATGGAGAGGCAGTATGCTCCTAAACAATATTTAGAGACAACTACATAGGGGCCCAACCAATGAGGTTCAAATTTGCCTTTTCTTGTCCCGTTCTAAAAGATTCCTTTGATTTTCCTTTAGGACCAAGTCACCTACTGCAAATTCTCTGGCACAAGTTTTATTGTTATAAGATCTATAGAGCCAATTCTAGTATGCTTGGAGCCGATTTAAGTCATTGAGGTGTCATTCATCTAATAACTCTAACTCTTGTAGGCCTGCAACACAATATTCTTCCTCAGTGATGATATTACTCAAAGAGATGCGTAAGGAGGGGAGTTTGATTTCAACTGGAAAGATGGCTTCAACTCCAAAGAGAAGGGAGTATGGAGTGGCTCTTGTTGGGGTATGAATTCTAGTGCAGTAGGCCCAAAGGGCAGGTTGGATGTAGAGGTGCCAGTCACGACCAGTTTCATTGACAACTTTCTTGAGGATTTTGAGTAGGGTTTTATTAGTTGCCTCAGCTTGGACATTTGCTTGGGGATAGTATGGAGTGGAATAATGATGTTTAATGTGGAATTGTTCACAAAGGGCACAAACATCATTATTTTTAAAGGGTTTTCTATTATCTGTGACAAGGGCGAATGGGATGTCGTACCGGCAAATGATCTGATAGAGGATGAATTTAGCAATCTGTGAGCTAGTGGTAAAAGTGAGGGGAATAGCTTTGACCCACTTTGTAAAGTATCCAGTGGTGGTGATGATGAATTTGTGGCCATCAGAGGAAGTGTTAGGGTTAGCCGGCAGAAGATATCAATTAAATGCAAATAAAGATTAAACAAAGGAATCAAAATACACAGAAATAATAATAGCGAGAGATAAGTTTTAATGTGGTTCACCCAAACTCGGGCTACATCCACCAACAGAGAGATAAATATTATTATCCAATAAATCAAACCAATTACAAGCAACAATCCTTACAACTCAATACCACTGCAAAATGCTACAATACATTAACAAAAACCCTAACCCTTAGCCGCTTTTATCAAGCCTTATGTCGGTTACAAAAATAGGGTTTTTTTTATGTTGGCCAATAGAAAAAAAACTCCTAATACCCCTGGACCCCACAAGGGGCACTGCCCCTTGACCTTGTTAAATAATTTGGGGGGGAATTGCGCCAATAAAAGTGGGGTAAATTTAACCTTCGAGTCTGATTAGGCTCCATATAACAACAATCTCCCACTTGGAGACTAATCAGACTCCACACCATATCATCTCCCACTTGGAGACTGATCATAACACTGCTGACCCTGTAGTTCCCACTGGAAATAAGCACACTGGACTCTATTGTCTTGAAATTTTGTTTTTAGTCTTGAAGACCAACCGAAGTTGAAGAGGAGCTTAGCTTCTTCCTTGTCACTACCTTCGTAAACATTGTTGCAAGTATGGGCCTAACCGGTGTTCTCATTGATGTCAACATACTCTTGTTGCATTGATGTCAAGGATTGGATGAGCTGTGTGCTGAGGATATTGAGAAAATTAGTCCTATTAGAAACATAGAAGAATAGTGAAGACAGTGAATCTCTATGAAGCAAAGATCCCAGTCAGTTGAAGATTAGAGTATGCGCATCAAAGGGTTTGCAAATATGTGTCTAAAGGTTCTCCAACCAAGATTTTAGAGATCCGCATAAAGATTTGGATAAGTTACGGCCATATGAATAAAACTGGTTCTGGCAGCTATTCAAAGGTGATAGAGTGGCACGAATAGGTCTGGTCAGATCTGGAAATGCAATATCTTGTTCTGTGGATCTGGTGGCATGTTTGGGAAGCTAATGTGAATTGACAACTCAATTGGTTCGTGGTTTATAGGTCCACAAGCAATCCTTCTAATGTGACAGTGATGACCGACTGTGTTCTTGAGGTTCTGGATGAAGATGCGAATGATTATAGTAAGCAAAAGTGGTATGGATGTTCTTGGTGATTCAAGCAAGCTTGTGAGGGTCTCTAGATTGTGTCCAGTTCGTGTTGGTGGTCCGCATTGAAGATTGAGCTTGTAATTGAAGATTTACCTTTGGGTGATGGTGTTCTTCCTAATCTTGGCCGACCAGATGATTTGCGCATGTTGCGGATGATCTTGAAGATGTTTTACAAAGCATGGTGTGTCCCTTGAAGAAGATTGAAGTCCTAGATATGTGTGGCCAATAGTGTAGTGATGCGCATGAAGTTTTTATAACAAGTCAAGTTGTATTTTTGTAATTGCTCTGTAATAAAATAAAGTATGTGTTGTGCTAACTTTGATGATGATTTAAAAGTTGATGTTATGTATAAATAAGATTTGTGAAGTCATTTAAAAGCATCTATTGTCATGATGAGAAAGTGGTAGAGAAGAGAAGCAAAAAGCAGAGAAAAGGTGTTGAGCTTAAATGGAACTATCTCAAGCATAGTGAAGATGCTAATCTCCAGTTCAAGTATGTAATATTTATATTCTTCTGTAGACAGTGTGTCTCCTGTAGGTAGTGGGCCTCTTGTGAGCAGTGTGCTTGGGCAGTAAGCCCTAATTGGCAAGTGCATTTTATTCTTCTTATTATTTTAACAGAGAATACAATCTTGGGTTAGTCACCCCATGGTTTTTCCCTTAACCGGGTTTTCCACGTTAAAAATCTTGGTGTTATATGTGTTGAATGTGTTTCTACTCTTGAGTTATTGCATTATGATCTCATGATTGAATCTTTGTTATGCTACTAAAATATAAGAAGGTTTTAAGTAATTAAGGAACATAATTTTGGTGAGAACTAATTCACCCACCCTCTTAGTTGTCTGTCCTAAAACCAACAATTGGTATCAGATCCAAGTTCCTCTAGAAGAAGCTTGACTACTTGAGGAGATCCAGGATGTCGACCTACAAGGACAGTCCAAGGTTTGATGGAACAAACTTCACTACCTAGAAGAACCGCATGGAATGTCACTTACAATGCATGGGATATCAGTATTGGAACATAACCTCAACTAAATATGTTCCTCCGAGGAATGGGCCAACAACTATAGATGAAGTCAAAGATGCAGAAAATAATCTTCGATCTAAAGAAGCCCTACTGAGTGCCTTGTCTGATACAAAGCTGACAAATCTTATGGGATTAAAGACTGCTTATGAAATTTGGACAAAGCTTGAAAATCTATATGAAGGAGACAAGTATGTTAAGTGTGTCAAGTTGCAAAGTCTAAAAGGAAAGTTTGAAAACCTAAGGATGAGTGAAGATGAGAACATCACTTTATATATGGCAAAAGTAAATGAGCTTGTATGTGGCATCAGATGTGCTGGTGGAGTACTGGATGAAGATGAAATTGTTGCTAAAGTTCTCAGATATTTACCTCCTACATATAAACACAAGATCGCTACTATTGAGGAAATCAGATCTTTAACAACTATCACAAGGGATCAATTGGTTGGTAAGTTTTTTGCATTTGAGTTGGCAGAGTTTGGTGATGCACTTCCCAAGACTAAATCTACTTTCAAAGCTAGTGCCTCTGCTAAAGGCAAACAGAGATATGATCCAGGGGAAATCTCCTCAAGAAAGTCATCTTGGTATGAGAAAGCAAGAAAAGATCTGGAAGAGGATGAATTAGAAACTGAACAACTTGAAGCTCTCATTACAAAAACACTTCCAAGAGAATCTGGTAAGTATGAAGGAAAATTACCTTTTAAATGCTTTTCTTGCAATAAGATTGGTCATTTTGCCTCAAGATGTTTGGAAAGGTTTTCAAGGCCAAACCCTAATAGATCAAGGTTTTAGAAAAAGTGTTACTATGTTCAAGAAAATGATGATGAAGCAGTAACAAATGATGAATCTTAGATAGGAAACAAATCTGGAAATGACTGGGTGTTTATTGCCATCAAGGAAGAAGATCCAATGCCTATTGAATCTACCAATCATAAGATGATAGAAAGTGCTCTGGCTACTCAGGTTGAAGAAAAGGACGAATGTGTTATTGATAGTGGTTTCTCTCACCATATGACTGGTGACAAGAGCAAGTTCTTAAGGTTGGAAAGATATGAAGGTGGAGTTGTAAAGTTTGGAGATAATTCTGCTGGAAGAATTAGATGCAAAGGAACCATTTCCTTTGATGGAAAGAACAAAACCAGTGATGTTCTGTATGTTGAAGGTCTAAAGCATAATCTTCTCAGTGTTGGATAGTTGGTGGACAAAGGCTATGATCTCTTATTCAAAAATGGAATGCAAGATCTTTGAAATCTCTAGAACTGAGATTGCATCCGGTACATAGACAAAAGGTAACATCTTCCACTTGGTTGGTACTGGCAAAAGTTGTTTATTTGTTCAAATTGATTAGAGTTGGTTGTGGCATAGGAGAATGTGTCATGTAAATTTTGATAATATCATCAAGATAAGCAACACTCAGGTTGTAAGAGATCTTCCAAGACTGGTTAAACCTACTAACAGTTTGTGCAAAGAATGCCAGTTGGGTAAGCAGAGCAGAGTCACATTCAAAATTAAGGAACAATCTTCAACTGGATTGTTAGACTTAGTACACACTGATCTCTATGGTCCGGCAAGAATCAGGAGTTTGCAAGGAGATAGGTATTTCATGTTGTTGATTGATGACCACTCCCGGATGATGTGGGTAACTTTCTTGAAAGAGAAATCTGAAGCACTTGAGAAATTTAAAATATTCAAGGCTATGGTAGAAAATGAAATTGGCATAAACATAAAATGCCTCAGGTCTAATAGAGGTGGAGAATTCACATCTAGTGAGTTCATATCATTCTATGAGGAACATGAGATAAAGAGACAGTTATTTGCTCCAAGGACTCCACATCATAATGGAGTAGTGGAGAGGAAGAACCAGACCATCCAGGAAGCATCTAGAACCATGATGATGGAAGCAAATGTCCCTCAGATCTACTAGAGATAAGTTGTAAGCACTGTTGTCTATACTCTTAATCAAGTACAAATCAGAGCCAATACTGGTAAGACTCTTTATGAACTTTGGTTTGGCATCACTCCTACTGTGAAATATTTCAGAGTCTTTGGTAGTAAATGCTATATCAAAAGAGATGAAGACCTTGGCAAGTTTGATGCTAGAAGTGATGAAGGAATATTCTTGGGATATTCTACTCAAAGCAAAGCATACCGGTGTTATAACAAGAGATTGAGAAATATTGTAGAAAGTGCAAATGTGAAGGTTGATGAAGGCACGGAAAATCCCTCAAGGTATTATGAGTATGAAGCAAATGATTAGAATGATGTCTCAGATCAAGGAGAACAAGTCCCAACTCTAGTTCAGATTCAAATTGATCCAGAGAATCCTGAAATACAAGAAGAAGAGACAAGTTTGCATGAACCTGTTCAAGATTTAGAAGTGCAAGAGCTTCCCAAAACTCCCAGGTATGTAAGACTAAATCATTCTGAAGACCAGATCATAGGAGATAGAAGCAAAGGTGTTCAAGCAAGAAGAAAAATTGCTCAAGATTTAGTAAAGTATTGTCTGATTTGAAATATTGAACCAAAAATAGTAAGTGAAGCATGCAATGATGAAAGCTGGGTGAACACAATGAAGGAGGAATTGATGCAAATTGAAAAGAATCACACTTGGGATCTTGTTCCCATACCTAAGAACAAAAATATGATTGGGACTAAATGGGTCTTCCGGAATAAACTGAATGAAGATGGTGAAGTAATAAGAAACAAAGCCAAATTGGTCTGTAAGGGTTATTCTCAAGTAGAAGGAGTTGACTTTGAAAAAACTTTTGCTCCAGTGGCAAGAATTTAAGCAATTAGATTATTTCTTGCTTTTGCTACCTTCAGAGATTTCAAGGTGTATCAGATGGATGTCAAGTCTACTTTCCTAAATGGTGATTTGGAAGAAGAGGTATACATTGAGCAACCGAATGGATTTCAATTGTCTGAGCATGGAGATATGGTCTACAAATTGAAGAAGGCATTGTATGGATTCAAACAAGCCCCAAGAGCCTAGTATGAAAGATTGGACAAACATCTTTTGAAGATTGGCTTCAACAAAGGTACTACTGACAATAATCTGTACTTCAAGATTGATCATGAAAATATCTTGATTGTTGAAGTATTTGTTGATGATATCATTTTTGGAGGAAAAGATAGTATGTGCAAGACTTTTGCAAATCAAATGAAAAGTGAATTTGAGATGTCTATGTTTGGGGAAATGAATTTCTTCTTGGGTTTACAAATCACTCAAACAAAGAAAGGAATCTTCATATCTCAGACCAAATATGTGAAAGAATTGTTGAAGAAATTTAGGATGGAAGATTCAAAGCCAATGAATACTCTCATGGCAACTAGATGTAAGCTGAGTAAGGATAATGAATCTCCTAAGACTGATCAGAAAAAGTACAGGTCAATGATTGGAGGACTGCTCTACCTCACTCAAACTAGACCTGATATTATGAATGTTGTTGGTCTTGTTACAAGATTCCAAGCTGATCCTAGAGAGTCTCATGTCATGGCAATCAAAAGAATTCTCAGATATCTGAAGGGAATAGTTGAGTATGGATTATGGTATCCTAAGGATCACGATTTCTCTCTCCATGCTTATACTGATGCTGATTGGGCAGGTGATGTGGATGAACAGAAGAGTACCAGTGGTGGTGCATTCTTTTTGGGTAAAAGATTGGTTGCTTGGCTTAGCAAGAAACAAAAGGCAATATCTCTTTCTACTGCAGAAGCAGAATATATTGCAGCAACAGGCAGTTGCACTCAAGTATTATGGATGAAACAAATGCTAAGAGACATCAGAGTGGAGTATGAAGAGCCTATCACAATCTTCTGTGATAATTCAAGTGCAATAAACATATCAAAAAATCTGGTGTTGCATTCAAAGAAAAAATATATATCTATCAAGTTTCACTTTTTGAGAGAACAAGTGAACAAGAATGAAATTAGACTGGAGTTTGTACCCTCAAAGGATCAGATTGTAGACATTTTTACTAAACCTCTACCTAAGGACTCTTTTGAGTATCTCAGGGAGAAGTTAGGGGTTATTACCCCTCTGGTTTTGAATTAAGGTGCACTGATGTGCATCAGTCTAGTGGATCCCACAGTCATATCTTTGTGATCCAGATTTGTGTTAGGAAGTTGCTACTCAGGGGGAGCAATCAACATGATTCTGAAGTATGAGAAGTGGTTGCAAGTTTGTGCCCTTTGCCATTAATGTCAAAGGGGGAGATAAGACATGTGAAAAACAAAAAATGGTTGATGATCAAAGGGGGAGTAGTAAAGGAAGAGTAAACATATGAATGATTGATGTTGATAGGGGGAGCTATGCCAATCAGTGAGGAGAAGTTCTTGTCTTGATGGTTAAAATAGTTTTTCACATCATATGTTGCCATCAATGACAAAGGGGGAGATTGTTGCAAGTATGGGCCTAACCGATGTTGTCATTGATGTCAACATACTCCTATTGCATTGATGTCAAGGATTGGATGAGCTGTGTGCTAAGGATATTGAGAAAATTAGTCCTATTAGAAATAGAGAAGAACAATGAAGATAGTGAAGCTCTATGAAGCAATGATCCTAGTCAGTTGAAGATCAGAGTATGCACATCAAAGGGTTTGTAGATATGTGTCTGAAGGTGCTCCAGCCAAGATTTCAGAGATCTGCATGAAGATTTGGAGAAGTTACGACCATATAAATAAAACTGGTTCAGGCAACTGTTCAGAGTTGACAAAGTGGCACAAATAGGTCCAGTGAGATCCAAAAATGCAATATCTTGTTCTGCGGATCTGGTGGCATGTTTGGGAAGCTAATGTGAATTGACAACTCAATTGATTCATGGTTTGGAGGTCCACAAGCAATCCTTCTAATGTGACAGTGATGACCGACTGTGTTCTTGAGGTTCTGGATGAAGATACGAATGATTACAGTAAGCAAAAGTTGTGCAGATGTTCTTGGTGATTCAAGAAAGCTTGTGGGGGTCTCTTGAAATTGTCCAGTTCATGTTGGCGGTCTGCATTAAATATTAGGCTCGTAATTGAAGATTTACCTTCGGGTGATGGTGTTCTTCCTAATCTTGGTTGACCAGATGATTTGCGCATGTTGCAGATGATCTTGAAGTTATTGCATTATGATCTTATGATTGAATCTTTGTTATGCTACTGAAATATAAGAAGGTTTCAAGTAATTAAGGAACAAAATTTTGGTGACAACTGATTCACCCCACCTCTCAGTTCTCTGTCTTAAAACCAACAATATCCTCTAGATTTTCATCTGTATGGATCTTTTCCAGCTGTAACTGTCCATCATCCAACACCGATCGAATGAAGTGATACCTCAATTGTATGTGTTTGGTCTTTGAATGCAAGGTAGAATTCTTTGCAAGATGTATGGCACTCTGGTTGTCCGTAAACAAATAAATGTTAGCCTGTTGTTTTCCCAATTCTTCCATTAAAGATTGCAGCCATATCATCTCCTTGCTTGCCTCTGTTGCAGCTACATACTCTGCCTCGGTGGTGGATAAAGCAACCACCTTTTGCAACCTGGAGATCCAACTCACCGGTGTCCCACCTATAGTAAAGACATAACCTATAGTACTCCACTTGGTATCAATATCTCTTGCCAAATCTGAGTCTACATAACCTGCTAAATCAGTATTAGAGCCCCCAAAACATAAGTGTTTATTAGATGTACCTCTCAAATATCTGAGAATCTATTTTACAGCGTTCCAATGCTCCAATCCAGGATGACTCATATACCTGCTTATGACTCCTACAACATGTGCAATACCGAGTCTTGTGCATACCATGGCATACATTAAACTTCCTAAAGCTGAAGCATATGGTACCTTGGACATTTTTTATTCCTCCTCTTGTGTCTTAGGACACATCTCCTTAGTCAATTTCAAATGACTAGGCAAAGGTGTGCTGATAGCTTTTGCATTCTCCATATGGAATCTCTGCAACACCTTTTCAACATAATCAGCCTAAGATAGAGTCAATTTTCTATTCTTCCTATCTCTACAAATTTTCATACCAAGGATTTATTTTGCTGCTCCCAAATCCTTCATAGCAAATGATAATTCTAACTGTTGTTTTAAATCTATTATGTGATCCATGTTAGACCCTGCTACAAGTATGTCATCAACATATAAACATAAAATAATGCAACTATCATTATCCAACCTCTTAAAATAAACACAATGGTCAGAATTACACCAGCTGTAGCCTTGCTCAGCCATAAAACTATCAAATTTCAAATACCATTGCCGAGGTGCTTGTTTCAAGCCATATAAACTCTTCTTCAATATGCACATCAGTTTCTCCTTACCTTTGACCTCAAATCCCTATGGTTGTTCCATATAGATCTCCTCCTCCAAATCACCATGGAGAAAGGTAGTTTTCACATCTAGCTATTCCAAATGCAAATCTTCAGTAGCCACAATACTTAAAACAGTACGAATAGAAGTCATCTTGACAACCGGAGAAAATATCTCATCAAAATCAATACCTTCTTTCTATGCAAATCCTTTTACAACTAACTTGGCTTTAAATCTTTTCTTACCTCCATCTTCCTCTTTCAGCCTATAAACCCATTTGTTTGGTAAAGCCTTTTTACCTGCAGGCAACTTACATAATTCCCAAGTCTAATTTTTCAGCAAGGAGTCCATTTCTTCTTTCATTGCAAGCTCCCACTGAACCTTTGTATCCACCTGCATAGCTTCATCATACCCTTCTGGTTCACCAACATTTGTTAACAAAATAGAATACAAAGAGGGAAAAAACCTTTTAGGAGGTCTACTTAGCCTTGTTGATTGTCTAACATTCACTGGAGTTTGTGATATTTCTTGTTGTTGTTGTGGAGCATGAGGAACCACTAGAACATCACTATCTCAAGTATCATCTAGAACCACATAATCCTTTTCTTTCTTCTCATGCTGCTACAACTAATCTTTCTACAACACTTTCTCATTGAATACAACATCCCTGCTTCTCACAATTTTCTAATTTTCAAAATCCCAAAGCCTATAACCAAATTCATCAATGCCATATCCAATGAAGGTACACTTTTTTGATTTTACATCTAACTTGGTTCTATTTTTAGAATCTACATGTGCAAATGCTTCACATCTGAAGGTTTTGAGAAAAGAATAACTCACCTTCTTACCTGTCCATGCTTCCTCTAGAATACCATAGCTCAAAGGAACTAAAGGACCTCTATTAATTAAATATATAGCAGTGTTGACAGCCTCTTCCCACATGTTTAAAGGCAACCCAACATGCAATCTCATGGTCCTTGCATACTCCATTATTGTCCTATTCATGCATTCAGCCACTCCATTCTCTTGTGGAGTCCCTGGAACTCTTTTCTACCTATGAATTCCATTAAAAGAACAATAATCCTCAAATTCTTTGCTGCAATACTCACCACCATTATCAGATCTAAGACATTTTAATTTTTTACCCATCTCATTCTCAAGCAAGCTTCTCCATTTCTTAAATGTTTCAAATACATCAAATTTATGCCTAAGGAAGTAAATCCAAACCTTCCTAGTTGCATCATCTATGAATGTAACATAATACCGAGAGCCACTGAGAGAAGATACTTGAGCTGGTCCCCATACATCTGTATGCACAAGCTCTAACTTTTCATCTTTCTTTTGCTTCCCATCCTTGAGAAAACTGACTCTCTTTTGTTTGCCATACACTCAAATTTCACAGAAATCTATTTTAATACATTTCAGACTTGGTAAAACTTTCTTAGAATGAAGTACCTTCATACCTTTTTCACTCATATGCCCAAGTCTATTATGCCACAGTGTTGTCTCAGAACTTGCAACAACTGTTTCAGTCTCTTCCTGCGAAGTTGCAACAACTGTTCTTGAACCTATTTATTTTTTCTCTGCAACAACTAAAGTAGAAGGAATAGTATGACCTATACAAAGATATAATGTGCCTACTTTCATACCTTTTGCTATTATTAAGGCACCTCTTGAAACCTTCCAATTTTTATCAGTAAATGTAATAATGCAACCTTCATTAGCTAGCTGCCCTGCTGAAATTAAATTCCTACTCAGCCTTGGAATGTGCCTTACCTCTTGTAGTAGCTAATGATTCCCATTCTACAACTTAATATTGATTCTTCCCTTTCCAACAATCTGACAGGTTTCGTTATCTCCCAAATAAACCAGCCCAAAATCCCCTTGGACATAATTAAGAAAATAACTTCTATGGGGCGTAACATGAAATGAGGCCTTTGAATCTAAAACCCATGAATCATCAACATTATCTAGGGAAAGAATCAAAGCATCATCTTCAGACTTATTACTTACCACATTTGCCTCCTTATTGCCTTCTTGTCTGTCTCCTTTATTCTTCTAAGACCAACAATCTTTCTTCAGATGACCTGGTTTCCCATAGTACCAGTAATCCTTCTATCCTCTGGATTAGGACCTCTTGTCCTTTGATTTTCCTCGTGACTTCCCATGACCTCCAGAACCTTTTCCTCTCTCCTTTGATCTGCCCCTACTTTCTGCATTCAAAACACTACCTGATGTGGAGCCTCCTAAGCTTTTCCATCGCATTTCCTCACTAAGGATAACACCAACAACGTCATCAAATTTCAAAGTATTTGAACTAGAGACAGAGTTACTTACAACCATTACTAGGCTATTCCAGCTTTCTGGCAAAGAACATAATATCAAGAGAGCCCTCACCTCTTCATCAAATTTCACTTTTACAGAAGTTAATTGATTGGTAATCGTATTAAACTCATTTAAATGATCTGTCATAGATCCACCTTCAATCATTTTTAGATTAAACAAATGCTTCATGAGAAATTGATGCAGAGTGTTCAGCAGAAGCTTACAAAACAGGTTGAAAACCCATTGAAACCCACAAAATAGCCATTATAGTGTATATCGGCAAGATAACTTAAATGTCTCACCAAAATAGACCTTCATTTTATCATCGATGACACATGCTTCATCGGCCACCCTCAAGATTGTTATACCAACGCCTTCGGTCATGCTGACACTACACCTATCGGCCTGATCTCTCACCCACTCTCACTGACGCCAAGTTCCTTATCGATGAAGACTCTTCTTTTCGCCTATCAGTAGGACTGATGACTCTCGGCGGCCACCTTAAAACTCTCACCAATCGCCCTTGTCTCTCCGATGTGCTCATTTCCAAACTCCTTGTCTACCAGACTTTTGCCTTTAGCCAGACTTTGCTCTTCTCCTCCGATGCCGATACTTATGCCGATATCCCCCTCGTCATCAAGACTTTCACCTTCGGTATGAAAGTTTCTCCTTCAGCCAATCACTATCTTCACACCGATGACTCCCTCACACCTACATTACTTTGCAAGATCCACACAGAAGGCTTCAACATACAAATGTGAGATATTCACAAAATACATCAACATAAACCCTTCTGCCGACAACTTCCTTTGCTCCTACTATAACCAAACAACTCACAGGAAATAACAAAAACTTAGCATAATAGAAAATAAACTAACAACACGGGGGGGGTCATTCCACTAATTTCAGAGAAATCCTCCAGTGGAATGACCCCGAACGATATCCACTGCGATTGCACTAGTACACAAACTTATTTTATTTCTTCACAGAATTGATTACAATACTTCTGATCTGTCCAAGCTATCTATACTCGACTATATCATCTGTCCTCGAATCAATCTGAACTGCTCTATTTAACTACACAACAGCGGTAGTACAGATTTGTCTCCCAGCGGCTGGGAGATGTAACCGCCTAACCAACTCAACAGCTGTCTCAACAAGCTAACCAACTCTCTAAAAAACTCTAACCAACTATCTAAAAATAGCATGTCTCGGTCAATACAGACCTTATTACATTGAATGTCCATTTAGGACTACATTGAAAACATAAAAACAACTCTAAGACATCTAATGCCTCATGGAGGCTCCTGTAGATTGGGTGCTCCTGCACCATACTCCCCAAGTTGAAAAAACTCTTGTCCCAAGAGTTAAGTGGTCTGCTGCAAACAACTTCATGATGACTTCAACCCTGACTTGATGACTTCACTGGTTCCTCTTTACTCTCCAACTATGACCCCTATCAATGGAGTTTGATTGGCTGCTTCCAAATAGCATCTCTATCATCTGAAGTCCACTTCTCCCTACTACACCAACACTTCTATCCCTCACCTGGGAGTCCTCTCTTGCCTCTCTCCCCAAGACTTTTAGTGACAACCAATGGACCATCTCCTTTGGCCCTCTTGACATACCTTCCTATCCGTCTATTGTAGCGAGTGAACTTCTAATTGCTCATCCCAAAAATCCTGGTGTAGATTGCCTCCTTCGATGCTCTATCTACACGCTCAGAATCTTCTGAGCTCTGATACCATCTTGATGCAGAGTGTTCAACAGAAGCTTACAAAACAGGTTGAAAACCCATTGAAACCCACAAAATAGCCATTATAGTGTATATCGGCAAGATAACTTAAATGTCTCACCGAAATAGACCTTCACTTTATCATCGGCGACACATGCTTCATCGACCACCCTCAAGATTGTTATACTGACACCTTCGGTCATGCTGACACTACACCTATCAGCCAGATCTCTCACCCCCTCTCACCAACACCAAGTTCCTTATCGATGAAGACTCTTCTTTTCGCCTATCAGCGGGACCGATGACTATCGGCGGCCACCTTAAAACTCTCACCGATCACCCTTGTCTCTCCAATGTGCTCATTTCCAAACTCCTTGTCTGCCAGACCTTTGCCTTTAGCCAGACTTTGCTCTTCTCCTCCAATGCCGATACTTATGCCGATATCCCCCTCGTTGTCAAGGCTTTCACCTTCGGTATGAAAGTTTCTCCTTCGGCCGATCACTATCTTCATGTCGATGACTCCCTCGCACCTACATTACTTTGCAAGATCCACACAAAAGGCTTCAACATACAAATGTGAGATATTCACAAAATACATCAACATAAACCCTTCTGTCAACAACTTCCTTTGCGCCTACTGTAACCAAACAACTCACAGGAAATAACAAAAACTTAGCAGAATAGAAAATAAACTAACAACACAGGGGGGGTCATTCCACTGATTTTAGAGAAATCCTCCAGTGGAATGACCCCAAACGATATCCACTGCAATTGCACCAGTACACAAACTTATTTTATTTCTTCACAGAATTGATTACAATACTTCTGATCTGTCCAAGCTATCTATACTCGACTATATCATTTGTCATCGAATCAATCTAAGCTGCTCTATTTAACTACACAACATCGGTAGTACAGATTTGTCTCCCAGCAGCTGGGAGATGTAACCGCCTAACCAACTCAACAGCTATCTCAACAAACTAATTGACTCTCTAAAAAACTCTAACCAACTATCTAAAAATAGCATGTCTCGGTCAATACAGACCTTATTACATTGAATGTCCATTTAGGACTACATTGAAAACATAAAAACAACTCTAAGACATCTAATGCCTCATGGAGGCTCCTGTAGATTGGGTGCCCCTGCACCAGAAATACCTTATTTGAGGTTGAGGGTTTTTCATACAATTTAGCCAAGGCTTTCATCAGTTCACTTGTTGTCGTCGCTTCTGTTATATTGAAGGCCACCGATGGTGCCAAGCACAACTGAATGGTTCCCATTACCTTTCTGTCCAGAAGATTCCAATCCTCATTAGTCATTATTGTCAGATTCTTGGCTATTCCTTCCAATGGCCTCCATAAATCCTTCTGATAGAGATAATCCTCCATCTGCATCTTCCATAACTGATAGTTCTACCCATTGAATTTATCTACCTTCAATTTACCCTCGTCTGCCATTGCTCCCACTCAACTGTGAGACCTTCTTGCAGATGATAATCGAACACAAACAGCTCTGATACCACTTGTTAGGGTTAGCTGACAGAAGATATCAATTAAATGCAAATAAAGATTAAACAGAGGAATTAAAATACACAGAAATAATAGCAGCGAGAGACAAGTTTTAACGTGGTTCACCCAAACTCAAGCTACATCCACCAACAGAGAGTCCAACATTATTATCTAGTAAATCAAACCGATTACAACTAACAATCCTTGCAACTCAATACTGCTCCAAAATGTTACAATACATTAATAGAAACCCTAACCCTTAGCCGCTTTTATCAAGCCTTATGTCGGTTACAAAAATAGGGTTTTTTTTAATGTCATCCAATAGAAAAAGAAAACTCTTGCTGCCCCTAGACCCCGTCTTGGGGGCACTACCCCCAAACCCCCGCAAGGGACGCTGCCCCTTGACCTTGTTAAATAATTGGGGGGAAACCGCGCCGATAAAAGTGGGGTAAATTTAACCTTCGAGTTTGATTAGGCTCCATATAACAACAGGAAGGAGGGTGAATCTTGCCAACGAGATCTAGGCCCCATTTAGAGAAGGGCCATGGTCTCATAATTGGTTGCAATTCCTAAGAGGGAGTGTGAATGAGGTCTCTGTGCTACTGAAAAGGCTTGAATTTCTTCACATTCACATGCATCATGTTCCATAGTAGGCCAATAATATCCCATGCATAGGAGCTTTTTGGCTAGGATAATACCGCTTGTGTGGGCACCACAGATACCTGCGTGGACTTCATGTAAGGTGAATGAAGCTTCTTCTACATTTAAACATCGTAGGAGAGTACCATGTCATAGCTTTGATGATAAAGGGTATTGGCGAGGATAGTGTAGTGAGAGGCTTGGTGAATGAGGGATGTTTGTTGTTTGGGAGAGAATTTGGGTGGAATAGTGTGATGTTGAAGATAGGTATAGATGTTATGATACCAAGGGGTTTCAAGACCATCAATCTCACATATGAATTTTTATTTGGTGACCCTATATGCTGGCAGGAGAAGTTGTTCCACAAGGAATTCACATTGATGGCTATCATGGGGCATATCCAAGAGGGATCCAATAGTAGCCATGGCATCAACTGCTTTGTTATGAAGGTGAGGTACCTATTCAAACTGAATGTAGGTGAAGTGAAGTTTGTATTCATCCACCATTTTCTTGTAGGGAATCAACTTGTCATCCTTAGTGTGGTATTCATCATTGACTTGTTTGATGACCAATTGGGAGTCTCCATAAACCTGTAGCTATTGGATATTCCACTAAGCTAATGTCTTAAGACCAATGATCAAAGCTTCGTATTCAGCTCCACGTTATTGTTGTAGGGAAAGGAAAGCCTAAGGCTTTAGGGATGTAGTCACCTTGGGAAGTGACCAAGAGTATTCTAGCTCCAGAGCCATGATTTGTGAATGATCCATCAAAGTATAGTTTCTAGATTTTTGAGTTTGTTGTAGTCAGGATAGATTCACCAAGGAAATCAATAGAAAGTGGTTGGTGGTCAATGAGAGGTGCTTCTACTAACCGGTCTACCACAATTTGACCCTTGATAGCTCTACGATCCACATACTCAATATCGAACTCGCTTAGTTGCATAACCCATTTTTCCATACGTCCTATGAGTGAGGTTCTGGAAAGTAGGTACTCGAGAGGGTCAACTTTTGAAATGAGATTAATTGAGTGACTTAACATGTAGTGTCACAATTTTTGAGAACTAAAGATGACAACTAGACATGCTCGTTCCATAGGTGTATAGTTAAGCTCATAGCCGACAAGAGTCCTACTGATGTAATAGATAGCCCTTTCATGTCCAGTGTCATCATGTTGTGCTAGAAGTGCCCCCATTGCTACTGAGGTTGCTAATATATACAATAGTAGGGGCATTCCAGGAATAGGTGCCATAAGAACTGGAGATGATGTCAAATATTCTTTGATATGATCAAAGGCTTGTTGACAGTCTTGGTCCCATTTGAAGTGTATCTTTTCAAAATAGATGAGAGAAGGGTTGACACTTGTCTACAAGTTGAGCTATGAATTTATGGATAGCTTGAAGATTTCCTTGTATGCTATGAAGTTGTTTCAAGGTTCTTGGTGATGGCATTTCAGTGATGGCAGTAAATTTTGTTGGATCCACTTCAATTCCTCTATGGGAGATAATGAAACCCAAAAGATTTCCCAACATGACCCCAAAAACACACTTCTTGGGGTTGAGGTGCAATTTGTATTCCCTGAGGTGTTCAGATATTTGTTGTAGAATCATAGGATGTTCTTCCCTTGTTCTTGATTTCCCAAGGAGGTTGTCTACATAGTCTTCCATGATTTTGTGTAACATGTTGTAACATTAGAAAATGTCCCCTTGGGGGCTTTTCCCTCTTTAGGTTTATCTCTTGGGTCTTTTGTGTGCATTTAGGACATTTTACATCATATTTCAACATCTTGATGAGAAACCCTTAAGTGTCTTGACAAATAGGACCTAGGGGGACTACTTGAGATAACCCCTACTCAAAATAGGGGGGAGGACTTGGGCGCCCGCGCCCTAGTCCTGCCCTATTTTGGGGCAGTCCCAATTTTTGGGAGTCAGCTTGTGCCCGTTATTTGGGTCCTATGCCGACACGGCAAGTTTAAATTATGAAATTCTTGGTGGGAGTGTTTGTAGTTGCATATAAAAGCATGTTTAGGCATTCATTTAGAAACTAGATTTCAATTAGATGGCAATTGTGATGTTCATACATTCTCAAGGTGATTCAAGGCTTTCATTGTGTTGCAAGAGCATATTTGTGTGGTCTATGTGTTTGTGTTTGTAGATTTAAGCATCTATTTCCTCATGAAATGAAGAGCTTCTTCCTCTCATGAGATCTTCAATACAAGGTGACATTTATTGTTGTTTGTGATCATTATTGATTTGGTTTTTGCCTTTGCCTCCCTAGGCACGTACTCTCTATCTGAAAAAGGTGTTTGGAAGACTTAAGTGTCCTTCCGGGGCTTGACTGAGGCAAGCTCCTAAACACCACAACCCCCTCCCAAAGTTTTATGATTGCAGGTTACAGGTTGATGATGCAGACAACATAGTGAAGTTGTAGGAGGCCATGTTGGAGTGTTAGAATTGCAGAACAGTAGGAAAAAGGGCACCCTAGACTTGGGCACCCACTCATTAGTCCTTGAAGTTTCATGATGGAAGAACTTTCAATGCAGCAGGAACAAGTTGCAGATCTTGTCCACAAATCCTAACAAAAAGCAGGGCACTGGACTTGGATGCCCACTCTTTTGTCCTTGACTTTTCCGCCACAAAACCTCGAAATAGGTGCACAGTCATTTGTAATTTTACAGTTTTCTATAAAGGCATTTTCCATTATTCATCTGTTTACTATTGTATTTGGATAATTAGGGTTTTGATGGATAATTAAGCATAAGAGAAGGAAAATTGATAATCAAATACCCTAATCCAAGTTTCCCTACATTTGTAAGTGACCAAGGACCTAATAGTGCTCTGCCACTCGATCGTAAGGTCCTTGAATGTAACGGGTGAAAGGAGGATTTAAACACTAAACTAAACAATCCAAATTTTATCCTAAACATTTTGGTGTCCCCATTTCTGACCTCTTCCATATTAAATTGGGACACCCTTGGTTAAAAGAAATAAAAGGTATCCCTTCAACAATACACCATTGTCTAAAATTCCCTTTTGATGGACATGTGATTACCATCCCTCACAACAAGTATAAACCTTTGGTTGAGAAAAAGCACTACATATTGGATTATTTTTGGGATAAAACTGAAAAGGAACTAGAGCTGAGAACAGACTTTACCTTTTTGAGTTATAGAAACTACAAAACAAAACTTTTACATCCAATACCTGGTCCTTCTATGAAAGAAACGACAAAAGATAAACAACCTGAATGTGAAGAGAACCTTAGATTGAAAGGACAAGGTCCATATGCTGAGGTTCCTCCCCCGAAATCCTTACAAGGATCGGGAGGTCATTGTCAACAACAAAATATTCCACTGTGACAAATGAGGTTTGATCCCAATGCTTCATCTTCTAAATTACACAAACCTATGAAAGAGAAAAGCCCTATCTTACAAGAGATAAGTGGTAAAAGAAAACAAAATAGAAAAGCAAGAAGAAGAAGACAAGCTTATGCCATAAACCTTACATCTCAACAAGAAAACATTGATCCTAACATTCAACCAAACAAAGATGATCCTAACAATGAGCAACATGATGAGAAAGACATGAATTGGGCTATGGTACCTTATGTCCCAGTTTCCTCTAACATTAGGGAGTGGGAGGATGACAATGATGTGCTTGATGATACCCGCTAGCCTGACAGGGCCCTACAAGTAAGTATCTCTAGCAATTTATCTCTCTTGTGATGTGCTTCCCCCGTGATGTGTTATGTGTTGTTTAGGCCTCCTTGGATGACCCTTGATTCTCCTGTAAGGTCCAGGATACCAGGAGACCACCTCTGTTGTGACCTTCTTCTATTTGTATCATCATTCTTCTATATTGCCTCTCTCTCTGATTTCATTGTTGTGTGTTGTATCTTGCAGACATAGCATTGCAGTTGGTGACCTGGGGGCACCCTCCTAAATGACTATCCCTAAGACACTTGTTTCTCCTTTCTTATTTATTGTTTCCCTTCCTCTAGTGTTTCTATGTAGCGGGTGGATGACAAAAAACATTTATACTGATGCAGACCTAGTGTCCCTTTTGAGAGCAATAAAAAAATGGACTTAGTTCCTAATATGACAATGGGGTTGTAATAAATTATCCGATGCTTGGCTAGTAGAAGCACTCTGTGCTTTTTGCGTAGTGATTTTGATGGTATGCTATCTCATTTACAAACCTTCACAATACTACTACTCTGTGCACCTTTGTTTGTCTTTGAATCTAGCCTTTGTGGTACTCGATTCAGAGAGCTTCATGATATAGCCCCACAGTTATCCTCAAACTCTGAATTTGTTGTATAACCTTGGATCTCTGTGTGGTTAATCATATGCATTGACGTTGTCATGATGTTGTAGACACTAACATGTTTCTTGCAAGGATGTGTTTGTGGGAACATTTGGTGATTGTGAATTACATGTCACCTCCGGAGGGCATGGGATTTGTGAAAGCTTGTGTTCCCTTGTGTGTTTTCTTCCTACCTTAACGTGCTTGATATTGATACCTAATATCAACCACCTTAAGGTGGGGTATATATAAGGTAAGTTGTCTGTTGTAGATGTTAGCAATGTGTTTGTCCTCAGGTGTAGTTTAAAGACCAATGCGATGAGTGCTTCCTACATCCTAAGTTTGTTTGCAATAAATTAATCAATCATGTAAGCCCTCTGTGAAGGCAGGATATCATGTATATCCTTTTTTATTTTAATCCCTCTGCGGAGGCAGGGATGGTGTATTTCTCAGAACAGATTGCATTATCCTGTCATTTTCTAAAAGTCCCTTGCGGAGGCGGGGAGCGGTTCTGTGACTAACTCAACCCTTAAGCATGTCTTCAGTGATTGTTATGGCGAAGCCCAATCATCGGTGTGTACCTGTAATGTGCCTGAGATGGTGTTGATCCTAGAAATAGGAACACTCCATCGCTTGTCTACCATGTTTTCTCTATGTCTTCAAGTGTGTGTGTTTGGCGTGTTTGTTGCCCCATATGCAGTCTAAAGACCAGTGCGATGAGTGCTTCCTACATTTTAGGAGGTTTTGTGTGTCTTACATGTGTGTTGCCCCATATATACAGTATAAAGACTTGTGAGTTGAGTGCATCCTGTATTATGGGAGGTTTGTTTACTTTCCAATACTTGCATCTGCATTTCATATATATGAAAAAAAGAAAAGAAAAAGAAATCATGTCTGTCTTCTATGCATTAATTTGTCTGCTATGCATTTACTGTCTTCTCCGTGTTCTGCGTCACTGTAACTGTCTTCTCCATGTTTTGCATGCCTATTACTATTCTCTATGTGATTGACGTGTCTTCTTCATGTTTGGCGTGTTTGCTGTGTTTGTTGACCATACTTTAATGCATGTATTGGCCTTGCGTTTATACATACATTAAAGTGGGGGCTAAATGTAACATCAAAAAATGTCCCCTTGGGGGCTTTTCTCTCTTTAGGTTTAGCTCCTAGGTCTTTTGTGTGCATTTAGGACATTTTACATCATATTTCAACATCCCAATGAAAAAACCCCTAAGTGTCTTGACAAATAGAACCTAGGGGGACTACTTGAGATAACCCCTGCCCAAAATAGGGGGGGAGGACTTGGGCACCCACCCCCTAGTCCTGCCTTATTTTGGGGCAGTCCCAATTTTGGAGTGTTGGCTTGTGACCGTTATTTGGGTTCTATGCCAACACGGTAAGTTTGAATTACGAAATTCTTGGCGGGAGTGTTTGTAGTTGCATATAAAAGCGTGTTTAGGCATTCATTTAGAAACTAGATTTCAATTAGATGGCAATTGTGATGTTCATGCATTCTTAAGGTGATTCAAGGCTTTCATTGTGTTGCAAGAGCAAATTTGTGTGGTCTATATGTTCATGTTTGTAGATTTGAGCATTCATTTCCTCATGGAAAGAAGAGCTTCTTCCTCTCATGAGATGTTCACTACAAGGTGACATTTATTGTGTTTGTGATCATTATTCATTTGGTTTTTGCCTCTACCTCCCTAGGCATGCACTCTCTATCTGACAAAGGTGTTTGGAAGACTTAAGTGTCCTTCCGAGGCTTGACTGAGGCAAGCTCCTAAACACCACAACCCCCTCCCAAAGTTTTATGATTGCAAGTTATAGGTTGATGATGTAGACAAAGTGAAGTTGCAGGAGGGCATGTTGGAGTGTCAGAATTGTAGAATAGTAGGAAAAATGACACCCTGGACTTGGGCGCCTGCTCATTCATCCTCAAAGTTTCGTGACAGAAAAACCTTCAATGCAGCAAGAACAGGTTGCATATCTTATCCGCAAACCCCGACAAAAAGTAAAGCACTGGACTTGGGCGCCTACTCTTTTGTCCCTGACTTTTCCACCTTGGAACCTCGAAAATAGGTGCACAATCATTTGTAATTTTATAACTTTTTGTAGAGGCATTTTTTGTTATTCATCTGTTTACTGTCGTATTTGCATAATTAGGGTTTTGATGGATAATTGAGCATAAGAGAAGGAAAATTGATAATCAAATACCCTAATCCAGGTTTCCCTACATTTGTAAGTGACCAAGGACCTAATAGTGCTTTGCCACTCTATCCTAAGGTTCTTGAATGTAATGGGTGAAAGGAGGATTTAAACACTAAACTAAACAATCCAAGTTTTACCCTAAACACATGTCATAGAAAATGGTGGTCATGGCGCATTGATAAGTTGCTCCTGCATTTTTAAAGCCAAAGGGCATGACTTGCCAATAGTAGGAACCCCAGGGACATGTGAAGTATGTCTTGTGTTGATCTTTGAGAGCAATTCTAATCTAGTTATACCCAAAGAATCCATCCATGAGGGAGAGCATTTCATGTCTAGCCATCAAATCCATGATGATCTCGATATTAGGAAGTGGGAAGTCATCTTTTGGACATGCTTTGTTTAGATCATGAAAATCTGTACTGACTCGGATGCCCCCATGTTTCTTAGCAACTGGAAAATAATGGAAACCCATTCAGGGTAGTCTATAGGGCGAATGAAGCCTACTTCCAATAGTTTTTATAGTTCTTTGATGAGAAGGGCAAATTGAGGATGCATCTTGCAGAGTTTCTATTTTATTGGTTGTGCTTCTGGATGTACCACAAGATGATGGACCACCAAGGAAGGATCTAACCCTGGTATATCTGCATAGGACCTTGAGCAAAGACATATGGTGCCTCATAAAGTATGACTGAAAGATTGGACTTTTCTTTGATAGCGAGACTTTTTGCAATGTGGGTAAGCCTAGGTTGTTCCTCGGTGCCAAGGTTGATTTCTTGTGTGCCTTCAATCAAGATGGTGGAATATTCCTACCAGTAGAAGGGTATGGGGGGAAGATGGAATTCTTGATCCCCTAGTGCCTTAGAGTGGCTTTCATTAGGATCTATACATCTTTATTTTTCTCTTTTGTGTCTGATAACGCCTCAGAGAGGTTTTCACTAGGGGACGTTTTTCTATTTTTTGATTTTTTATTAGGACTAAGGATTCCTCTTCCCCAAAGTAGGCATCGACATTCAAGCATATGTCATATTGTGAGGTGTCATGGAGTTCTAGGAATACAGAGAGAGCCTTATTATTTTGGAATGTATCGAGAGGCAATGGTCCTTGGTAATCCCAAGCAATGCAATTGGGATGAATGAGGAGGAGGTCAATGAGTAAAATAGCGTTATCGAGGAAGATGCATTAAAGGTCAAGATCTTCGCATGAAGCTATGATGACAATTGGTGTAATGCTTTCAATATTAGAAGAAGGTTCGACCACGTCTACCAAAGTTTTAGCATGACCTTTGATTTCCATAGTGGGTGAAGCATATCCTAGGCCAAAGTACTTGGCATATTGTTTGGGAGATGTAGGATCACCCAGAATTGGCTCAGTGGTGCCTTGTTCATCAATGCCAAGTCTTTTTCCATGGTAGGGCATTTTAGTGCGTATCTAGTAGGGCATAGGATATTTTTCCTTGAAATATTCAAGATCTTCTTTTGTTGGAGGGGTCTCATCATTGTATAGCCAATCATTCAAGGATTCTTTGATTTCTTCTTCTTCTTGAGAGACTTATGTCAGAACAAAGGTAATCTTGTCCTTGATCCTTCATTTTTGTTTTTGACTTATTTCTAAGAACTGATGACCATGGGAGCGGGGAGACAAAGGCAATTGTCCCACATGAAAGGCATTGTGAAGCTCATACTCATCACACCCTTTGTCTATGATCTTGACTCGGAATACTTGAGGGACCGAGGTGTATAATAAAGTGGATACATGTGATGGATTGGACTCAATGGATGAAGTGGATGGAGCACCTTTGATATTTTCCCCATAAGTGCTTGGACAATGGAATTATCTATCATAGACAACTTCCAAAGCTTTACAGTATTCAAAGGGTTGTTGATTGGCGAGAATAGTGACTTTGACGCTGTTATGAGGAAACTTTAGACACTGGTGATAAGTGGAAGGGATGGCTCGCATGGCATGCAACCATGGTCAGTCAAGGAGAAGATTGTATGGTAGGTCAAGATCAACCACATGACATAGGGTGGGTAGTGTTAGAGGACCTACTTTGATAGGAAGGCATATGGTGCCTTCCGACTCTTGTTCTGTGTTGTCATATGCCTTGATAGTATTAGTGTAGGTTTTTATTTCCTAGTTGGGTTATTTATTTTTCCTATATTCCTAGATTTTTCCTACACTTTTATTAATCTTGCTTAGGTTAATAAAGCATGTCTTATTAGTGAGAGGATTATGAGGTGTCACCTTCCTACATGTGAGCATCCATTAGCTATCTTGGGAAGATACTTTTCTATCTTTAGTCTGATTGATGGTTGCTCCTGATTTGTCGGTGTTGCCATCTCCTCCCCCTCACTGGTCTATATAAGCATGCTACCTGGCTTGTTTTGTATCTCTTAGTTTTGAATCCTCTTAATGCTATTTTTCTTCTAGCATTTGCATTACTCTCTTGGAGACTAACTTTGTGTTGCTATTTTGATTTCATATCATTTGCATTCATAGTTTAGATATCTATTCGTTTGCACTAGTTTTCTAGGTTAATAATCTTTTTAGATTCTAACATGGTATTATAGCTTTTCTATGTGCAAGAGTAGATTTTAGTTTCCTTATTTGAGAGATTCAGGGTGGGGGGGTGCTAATAAAGCTTTGTTTCAAATTTTTTAAAAACCCAGTATGCTCTTCTCTTCCATCGTCGAATGATCTAGAGAATCAGAAAAGTTTGAGGAAAACATTTTAATCTCTGGGGTTTGCATATGTGTTTTGTGAAATCTAGGTGATTGTAGCATTTTTGTTATACTAGTGGCATTTCTAGTTGTTCCAACGCATCCAAGAGGCTTGAGAAAGTCAATATTGGCTTTCGTTTCACCGAAATCAGAGATCATTTGACACAGTTGTGGAACCGGGGTTTCAAGCTCATATATGGAAATCAACTTTCAACTGGAGCATTTTCAGGCCAAAAGGACCTTTGTGTCCGAGAGGCTTCGCAAACAAATTTTGACATATTACATTGCCAGGAGTCAGAAAGGCAAAAAAAAATTGTCGGAAGGCCATTTTGGCCCACCAACACGCTTTTAGGAGTAGGTTCTTTGTAAAAATTCTGTAATTCCTGCATTTTTTTGTTTTTCCCTAAAAAAAATCCAAAAAATTTACAGGGTTTTGTTTTTTTTACAAAAATTAAAAATCATAAAAAAATTTAAAATCATAAAAAAATTATAAAATTTTAAAAATTTTCAAAAAATATATATAATAATAAGGGCTTCAGCCCTCTAAGGCCTCAACCCCCATTAAAGGTTGCGGGCCTTTTTACAAAGGGCGCAGACCTCAAGGGAAGCCTATGGGCCTTTGACAGGCCGCAGACCCCTCATAGGGGTTGGGGTGAGCCCTTGGCCCCCCACCTTGTGGATCAGCCTATAAAGGCCTTCATCTTTTTTTTGATGGCCTGTCCAAAATTTGTCCGCCCCACCATAAACTTCAAGTTGGCCTTTGGCTATTTCAATATTCTGCCTTCAACTACTAAGGATTGCATGCCTATATTTGGCCTCTGTGCCATTTGATTTTTCTTTGACAGATACACAGGCCCGCGTGCCTTAATTTGGCCTCTATGCCATTGTATATTTTTTAAGAAAAGTTGATTGGCTTGGCAGAAGACTAAAGACACTTGGCATGACTCTAAACTTGGTAGACCGCTAACTTTGGTGGTGTTTTTGGTGGAGGTTGCTCATAGACTCCTTTTCGTTGGAGTTTTCACTTTTCATGTTGAACTTCGGAGGCTTCGTTCAGGCTTATTCTTGCTCCTTTTCTTGAGCTTCTTTTTTTTACTTTGCTTATTTTTCTACGCTCTTCATGGTGATGTAGACGATCCTTGATTCTGGTACATGGTTTTTCTAGAATTTGGAAATTCTCATAGGTGACGGTGCTTAGTTCCTTTTTTTAGAACTTCTGAGGATCATAGCTTTCACATATGACCTCTTATCAAGGTGATTCTTTTTTTGAAAGTGCATGATTTTTTTAGTAGATTGTAGTGGTGTTGTTAGTTTTGCTTGGATGAATTCTAGTATTATGCTTTCAGGATACACCCAATTTGTAAGGGTTTTGTAATGCATTGAGATCAAGACCACTAAGTATTTATTACTAGTGGCAGTTGTAAACACACTAATTATAAAGTGCCAAATCATTTTTTCTTGGGGGGTTCTTTGATTGAGTGAAAAGGGGGGTTGTCCTATGTCCTCTTCTTTTCAACATTTCTTTTATGCATTTCTTCATCATGGATCAAACAACTGTGCCCATCTTAACTCCATACAACTACTTTGAGTGGAAATCACGCATGACAATCTACTTAAGGAAAGCTAGATTATATAGGATAACAATGGGACTTGAAATTGAACCTATTAAAGATGAAGATAAGCCTAAGTGGTTTAACAAATGTGATGAGGCATATGGAACATTGTGTTTGTCTGTTTCTCCTGATTTGCTCTTTCACATTGAGTCTTTGAATTCAACAAATGAAATCTAGACAAAGCTAGAAACACTATTTGGCACACAAGATTCAATGAGGGGTCATATGTTGGAAAATGAACTAATTAGTTTAAGTCTAGGCAATTTCAACACAATTTAGGATTTCTTCACCAAATTGAAATCACTAAGGTTGCAATTAAAATAATGTGGAATTGAAAACAAAGATGAACAACTGATTCTTAGTATTCTCTCTAAACTAAACTCAAAATATTATGTATTTGTTTCTACCTTCTATGCCACTAAGGGTGCACTTGGTACTCAATTCACCATGCCATCTTTAGATGATTTTGCTATCACTCTCACATAGGAACAGGATAAGATAATCTAGATGGGCACTCTTAAATCCTCTAAGTCACATGCCCTGGCTGCCAACCAAGGCACAAAAGAATAGAAAGGACAAAGTAGTAACAACAAGAATAAGGATAAGAAACAAAAGAATAGCAAGGAGAAAAAGGATCAGATCCCAGTTGCTTCAAAAGTAACTAATGAGACCCAATCTTCTAAGGGCGACAAGCCTAAGAAAGAGAAGGTCCAATGTGCCTACTGTAAAAGACTTGGTCATGATGAACATAAGTGCTTAAAGAAATAAATTGATCACTTGACACACATTCTTGAGAAGAATAATATAAGTGTTCCTGATTCTATCAAACAGAGTTCTAATGAGGGGTCTAACAAGGAAAAATAAAACAAGGGGAAAGGAAAGGGCAAGGCCCTTGTAGCAGTTGCTTCTTCACCATCTACTTGGGTTCTTGATTAGGGTGCTTCACACCACATGGCTTCATCTAAGGAAGAACTTGCATCTTTGGAGTCATGTACTATGCCTTCCATTTTGATGGGTGATGACACTCCTATTGAGGTGTGTGGGAGATGATCTGTTGATGTGGGGGATGGCACATTCCATGATGTTCTTTGTGTGCCCTCATTATCAACTAATCTCCTGTCAGTTTATCAAATCACTCACACAGGTTCGGGCAAGCGGGTTGAGTTCACTCCTGATTCAGTAGAGATTCGTGAGTTGCACAATGGTTCTACAGTTGCAGTTGGGAGAGAAGATCATCAGTCACGGCTATATCTATTTTCTCACTTTGTTCCTAATCCTCCTTCAACTATTTTACTCACTCATTCTGATGATGTGAGTAGATTATGGCATGAGCGGTTTGGCCATCTTAACTACCGCTACTTGCATCAGCTCAACCAGTAGAGCATGGTCACAAGGTTGCCTTCAATTCAGTTTTCAGGTGGTGTTTTCCAAGGCAACATTCTTGGTAAGCATCCTAAGGAAAAGTTTGGCAAAGGTAAGGCATGGAGAGCTTCATAGATATTGGAGTTAGTTCACATTGATTTGGCTAGTCCATTTTAGCATCCTTCTTTCAGCAAGACTAGATATGTCCTAACATTCATTGATGACTTTTCTCAATATACATGGGTATACTTTCTCAAATAGAAGTCTAAGGTATTTGATCATTTTTAAGGCTTCAAAAACTTTTGTAGAGAAGCAATCTGGGAAAGCCATCAAAGTTTTGCACAATAATAATGGTGGTGAGTATTTTAACCATCATTTTGAGCAGTTTTGCATTTCAAAGGGGATTGATTTGTAGCATTCAATTCCATAAAATCCTCATCAAAATGGTGTTGTGAAATGGAAGGATAGGTCCTTGAAGGAAATGGCAAACTGCATGATTCATTCCAGATCTCTTGCACCACAATATTGGGTAGAGGCCATTAACTGTGCTTGTTATATCCAGAACCATGTTCCTCACTGATCCTTGAAGGGAGTCACTCCTTTTGAAGCTTGCAGCAGTCAAAAACCATCAGTTAAGCACTTTCAAGTTTTTGGTTCTCCTACACGGGCCCACATTCCTGTAGAGAAACACAAGGCCTTAGATCTGCAAAGCAGACCTACATATTTGTAGGCTATCCTGATGGTGTGAAGGGTTATCAATTGCTCCACCCTACTACACACGAGCTGTTCATTTAGAGGAGTGTTTAGTTTGAGGAGGGCTCTTCGAGCTCTACTCCTATCACTTCTCCACCTTCTTCTACATTGACATTGGAGTCACTTGGGCTACATGACAGATCTTCTGATGAATCAGATTCACCTGAGCAGTCTTCTACCTCTACTTCTGATGCCAAGAGTGATTCAGAGGACTCACCTCCTTCCTCTCCTAGTCATCATTCAGAGGGTGATGATTCTCCACATTCTCCCACTTCTGGTCCACTTTGGGCTAGACATACTTTGAAGTTTGCAGGTGATTGGGTTGGGAATCCATTAGACACCAGGCAGACTCGTTCACAATTCTAGGATGCTCCACATGTCTTCATTGCTACTGCCACAAATCCATAGTCTTTTCACAAGGTTTCTGGTATTCCTAAGTGGGATATAGCTATGCAGGAGGAGTATAGTTCCTTGATGAGGAACCACACTTGGGATCTTGTCCCTCTTCCTAAGGGAAGAAAACTTGTTTGATGTAAGTGGATCTATCAGACAAAATTTGTAGCAGATGGGTCGGTTGATAGGCATAAGGCTCACTTGGTCACCAAAGGATTCTTTTAGGTTCCTGGGATTGATTACTCTAAGACTTTTGTGCTAGTTGCCCCCATGAACTCCATCTGACTTGTTCTTGCCATTGTTGCAGCCAATCATTAGGAAGTACACCAGATGGATGTGAAGAGTGCTTTTCTTCATGGTGACCTTCAAGAGGAGATCTACATGGAGCAACCATAGGGGTTCATTCAGGATTCTTCACTTGTGTGCCATCTTGAGAAGTCTCTCTATGGCCTCAAACAGGCTCCTCAGGCCTGGTATGCCAAGATGAAATCCTTCCTTTTGATAGCTAGGTTCACTCAGTGCCATTCTGATCCCAATGTCTACATTTTACAGTAGGATGCTTCACTCCTATTGTTGGTTTTGTATGTTGATGACTTGTTGATCACAAGGAGCTCTTCATCCACCATTGGGGCTGTCAAAACTGTCCTTCATGATAGGTTTTTGATGACTGATTTGGGCTTATTACACTATTTTCTCGGGATTGACATCTTCCAGTCTGCTTCCAGGAGCACCATCACACAATCCAAGTATACTATAGATTTTCTCTCGAGGTTTCATATGGATGGTTGTAAGCCTGCTCCGACTCCTTTTCTCTTTGGAGTCAAACTTCAAGCTCAATGTTCTTCACCCTTTGTTGATGACACTTTGTACTGACAACTTGTTGAGAGTCTCATTTATCTGACTCATACAAGACTTGACATTTCATATGCTATAGGCATGGTCTCTCAATTCATGCAGGAGCCCCATGAGCTGCACTAGAAAGCAGCCAAGCAAATCCTTCACTACATTCAGGGTACTCACAGTTTTGGGATTCACTACACAACGGGCATTGATCTTGACTTGGTGGGCTACATAGATTCAGATTGGGTAGGTGATTCTAAGGATCGCAAGTCTACTTCAAGTTATAGCTTCTCACTTGGTTCAGGTCTTGTTTGTTGGTCAAGGAAGAAGAAATATTGCTCTATCTTCTACTGAGACTGAGTATCGAGGGGCTGTGAATGCCTCCATTAAGGTCATTTGGCTTCAAAATCTTCTCACTGAGTTTGGTATCCAAATTAGACAACCATCAGTCATATTTTGTGACAACCAGAGTGCTATTTAGATCTCACAGAATCCAGTTCAGTGGACCAAACACATTGAGGTTCACATGCACTACATCTAGGCGCTCATTCATGGGCACGTCATCAACCTTCGCTACTGTTTGACTTTCTAGAAGGTTGCTGATATCTTCACCAAACCCTTCACTGAGAGCAATTTCCTTCATTTGCGAGCTTTGTTGGGGGTGCGGGATGCTTCATCTTCTGGGGGGCTTCATCCTCTCACTCGGAGTCCTGACTCTCTCTATTTTAGGGGGGTCTCTTCTCTCTTTATTTAGGAGGGGTTTTTCTCTCTTTAGGGGGGCTTCTTCTCTTTGGGGGGAATTTTATGTACATGGGTACCTCATCAGGCTTGATTTGTCAAGACCCATCTCTACATCCACCTAAGATACACTTAAGGGGGGTGTTAGTGTATGTTTTTATTTCCTAGTTGTGTTATTTATTTTTCCTATATTCATAGGTTTTTCCTACACTTTTATTAATCTCACTTAGGTTAATAAAGCATGTCTTATTATGAGGTTTCACCTTCCTACATGTGAGAATCCATTAGCTATCTTGGGAAGATAGTTTGATTTATGGTTGCTCCTCATTGGTCAGTGTTGCCACCTCCTCCCCCTCCCTGGTCTATATAAGCATGCTACCTGGCTTGTATTTTGTATCTCTTGATTTTGCATCCTCTTAATGCTATTTTGCTTCGAGCATTTGTATTACTCTCTTGGAGACTAACTTTGTGTTGCTATTTTGATTTCGTATCATTTACATTCATAGTTTAGATATCTATTCATTTGCACTAGTTTTCTAGGTTAATAATTGTTTTAGATTCTAACAAATAGAGATGACCAAGGGTTCTAGATCAGTTTCTGAATACCCTAAGATTTTTATGAATTTTAATGTACATATGTTCAAACCGGATCCATTATCTAGGAGGACTCTTTTGACTTTGTGGTTGGCGATTTGAACCTCTATATGGAGGGATTTATTATGAGCGGAGTCAATGGGTGGCATGTCGGATTGGTTGAAAGTGAGATGATGAGGAGAAGACAATTGGGCTACCAAGTTCTAGAATTGTGTGGGTAGAATGTCAATGGGGACACGGGACTCTTGGAGAGATTTGTCGAGGATGTCGCAGTGGATGGGGGAGGTCTTAAGAAGTTCCAAAATGGAGATTTGTGCGGAAGTCTTCCCAAGATGGTCGAGAAGGTTATATTCAGATGGTGTTGTGGTGGAGGATAAAGAGGGTCCTTTGATGGTTACCTGGCCACGTCATTTAGTAACAACACATTCGGGGGTATTTCCTTTGAGCTTGATGGTGGCGACACGAGTGGAGTCGAAATTGATCTGACCCACTACATTGTCTTAGGGAGGCAAAACATTATTGTAGTTAATGTTATTGGATTGATTATTGGGATTGATTTTGGAGGATGATGGATTAGATGAGAAAGTAGTAGTACAGTGGGAAGGGGGTCCTAGTAAATTCCCAAGCCATCATTAGGTGAGGTATTGTTGGTTCCTTCCACTTGGATATCACCTTGATCAACAAGGTCTTGGATACAGATCTTTAATTTCATACACTTTCTAGTGGAGTGTCCTTTGATACGATGATAGTCACAATACTCATTGTCTTTATACCATGCGGGCTTAGGTTGGTTTTCCTTAGAAGGTTTAGTGATGGGCTATGTCACACTTTTATAAAGGAAACGGCCAACGCTGATCCAACTTTTAAACTTGAATCACTAAAAAGTGACGTATATGTTTTGAATTTTGAAATGATGTAAACTAATAAAATATTTATTTTTTAGTATATTTTATGTTTGTATTTTTTGAAAAAATTTAAAAAATTATTTGAATATAGTTTTTAATAAATTGACACTATAATTTAATTGCTGATAAAATGTTGAAAAATGAAGTTACATGAGACGTCAATCTTTATATAGTAATTTTTTTTTTTCTTCATTTTTTTTGTGTGTATTTATAACTTAAAACTTTAGTGCATGGATATGTTTTTTTCTAATTTTGATAAATATATATTTTTAAATAAATATTAAAATGTGCGTGTATTAAAACGTAGTTGTTTCCATTCGACGTCAACTTTCATATTAACTATTTATCTATAATAGACAAAACATTATACCATCTTGATATAGATTGTTTTATCTAGTGCATCATATTTTTTTCTATTTTTTTAATAAGTTTTACTATTTTTGCTTGACATGGTAATCAACCTAATGTCTTGTGCTAATAAACTACTTTTAGTAAAAATAGAAAGGAAAATATAAATAATAATTAAACTATTAAAATATATATATTTTTGAAAACTAAACTTATAGATCTACAAAAGGGTATTTTTATATTTTTTTTAAAATATTATTTACATGACTAGAAGTTGTTGAAATATCAATTTTTTCAAATAATTTTATTTTTTTGGTAAATTGGCCTCATAATGGTGCTACATATGCATTTAGCCAACAATTTTAGTTGAAAAAGTTGTGGACATATCTAACTTAGCTAGAATGAATCTTACAAGATCATATGTTTGACCAAAATTGATTTTTAGTTAGAAATACTTAAATTCACTTGTGCTGATAAGTCGACTGAAAGTGTGACACAGCTTTGTCCTTTTACCCAACTTCAAGTGGTTCACCTAAACAAGTGTATTTGCATTTTGGATTGTTGGGAGGATTTTGTTTTGGTTAAACTAATGGTACTGAGATGTTGTTTGAAACATTTTGCACTAGTTGTGTTTCCTTTGGTTTGGGTGCAGCTACTTGAATGTACTTAGAATCGGTAGCATCGTCTCCTACAATGTTTTTGTTTTTAGCCCAAAACTTTGGTTTATCATTTGATGGCTTGTCGTCATTTCTGTTGTAGATTTTGAATAGGCCTTTTTCTATGAGGGCCTTTTCGATAGTGACCCGATTTCTATGATATCATCAAAGGTTGAGGCACAATCCACTTGCAAGTGGAAGGCCATTTCTTGATTCAAATTTTGGATGAAAATATGGATGAGTTGTTTTTCAAGTGTAGTCCAAGGTAGCCTACTAGCAAGTGATCTCCATCGTTGAAGGTATGCGGAAATTTTTTTGCCATTTTGTTGTTTGGTATTGCAAAGATCAAACATGGTGATCTCATGTTCTACGTTATATGAGAAATGGGCGATGAACTTTTCTGACAAGTCAGCGAAGGTGGAGATGGTGCCATAAGGCAAGTGCATAAACCATTCTAAAGCTTATCCTCATAGGCTTCACAGAAAAATATGAAGGAGGAATTGGTCGTCATAGGATACTTCCTAACATGCCATGAAGAATTCCTTGGCGTGGTCACGGGGGTCTCCATTTCCTTTGTATTTATCAAATTTAGGGACTTCGAAGTGTTGAGGAAAAGGTATAGTTGTCATGTTTTGATCAAAGGGATAGGGACATAAGTCTTTGAACTTATAATGTTTCTTTTCCTAGTTGAATGTTTTTGAGAGTATTTTTCATTTCTTACCATTCTTGATTGAAAGGATTAGCAAGGGGAGGTTGTGATTGTTGTTGAAATGACGATTGTTGTTGTGGGATGGTATATTGTTGAGGGTTATGTGGTGGTAGACCCATGGCTTGTGAGTAGATAGGGGGTCCGTATGTTTGATGTTGTGGTTGGGTGTGAGTAGAGGATTGATATGTATGATTTGATTGGAAAGGTGGTTGTTGTTGTTGGATGATGTGTTGATGTTGCATAGAAATGATGTGAGGGGGTTGTTGATGAGTGGTGGAATGGTATGTTTGTGTGGGATGCGTGTAACTTGTTAAGGGACTTTTAGATTGATGGGGTGGTTGAGATGTGAATGGATGTTATGATTGGAGAGGTGTTTGGGAAGGTATGGTAGGAGGTAATGTCAGTTGGGTGATAGTAGTCATTTTTAGGATGACTAAGGGGGGAAGTGTTTGTGGAATGGAAATGATATTAGAAGTGTTTTGGGGAATGCTAGACAGGGGTGGTGCGGCAAGGACACTTGAATTAGTAGGCATGATAGAAGTTGAGAATTTGGATGGTAGCATATGGAATGATAGACCATAAGGGGGGTCTGACACTTGTGTTTTTGAAGTGGTGTTATCCCCTATATGTTGATCAATGGTGTGAACAACATTGATAGTTGTAGCAAAGTTAGCCCATGGATTATCATAGATGGGATTGTTGGGATTAGGGACACGTCCCCATGGTTGATCGTGAATGCGGACCTGATGGTGGTTTATCATGCATGATTGTTTTGAGTTTTTCTTGGTCAAATGAGTGAGGGAGACGTGCCCCATGTTTAATGATGTGTTCGAGGAATTCATCATTATGATTTTCAATGAATTGTTCAAATTTGTAATGCAATTCTCTTTTGTTAAGGAAAGCGATGAAGGTGGGAGAATATATGTATTGTGGTATGGATGTTTCACCCACTTTAGGTTGGTTGACATATCCCTCCATGTTTCTTGTGGTGGAGCTATGTGGAGAGAGGGGTTGATAGCGAGAATCCATCTTTCTTCTAGCTTGTGACCGTGTCATAGGAGGCATAAAATGGTGAACGTGTAATAGATGATTGGTTGAAGTTTGATGATATGGATGTTTGGAGGATTGATGATGGTTGGGGATGATAGTATCATAGGTTCAAATCTAGGTCCTTTGATGAGCTTTGATGGGATTTTATCCTATCTTACTTAGGCTGGACAAAGAGCCTAAGCAAAGAGGATAACGAGATGGTCTTACTTGGGGTAGACAAAATGCACCAAGTAAGCGTGATTCTTGAAATCCACCAACTTAGGAGAAGTCTAAACTCCTAAGCTAGCTTATCCTAGTAGGATGATATCTAATTTGCACTAAACTTAAGATAGAGAAATTCTTAAGCCTAATACAAACTAGAAGATGATGAAATGATCTAGATTTTAACCTTAGATGTGATGGAATTGGATTGGTTTGATTTTTTCTTTGGATGTTGTGTTTTGATTTTGTTGGATTTGGTTAGATTTGAATGATTCTTGGATAGGTGGAAATTGGTTATGGGTCACAAGATAATATTCAAATGGATGATGTGGGGTACTAATGTGGGGAAGTATGGATGATGTTGTGGTTGTGAATATACACAGAGTGATTGGAGGAGGCAGAAAACTTGAAATGATGTTTACAAGAGCAACTATACTCGAATTTGGGTGACTTATGAAACCAATGCTAACACAGAAGGCTAGGCGTTGACAGGTGGTGGATGGGCGCTAAGATGGGAGGTCTAGGCACCAACAGATGATGGATAAGTGTTGAGACAAAGGTTCTCAATGCTAAAAGGTGACGGATAGGCGCTAAGACAGAGGGTCTCGGTGTTGAAAGGTGATGGACAAGCATTGAGGCAGAGGGTCTCAACACTGACAAAAGGTATATGGGTGCTAATGGATGAAACTGGGTACTAAAAGATGTCATATGGGCGCTGACAGGTAGTATGAGTCAATGTTTAATCTAGACACTAATGTATGTGGTAAAGGTGTTGATAGCTAAGTTTTAGGCGCTGAGAGACAAGTATAGGTGTTGATTGAAGATGTTTTAATTTTCAAGGAATTTGTTAGGTGGATTTGGCAAGAGACATCAAACAAACATTCACAATGGTTGATTTGATAATTTTCCAGGAATAAGGTTGATACGGCTTTCACGGGTTTTGCACAAAAATACATGCCAAGAACTTTATCACAATCCTAAATTATTCAAGTGGGAATGACATACCTTGTGGATCTCATGAAATGGTCATGGGTCAATCTCAACTCAAAATAGAGAAGTGATTCCCACACCCATTAATACCATACTGTTATATCTTGGATAGATAGGGATTATATGGTCATGTACTACCATATACCCCTCACCTTGGAGACTTTCATCTTGCCCAAAGTATATCCTATCTCAAGTATAGTAGTACGTGTGAGTTTCTTCCCCTCCTACTGTAGCAGTGCACCACAAGCTATGATGACCGAAGGTCTTATCTAGGATATATAAGTTGCTAGGGGTTGTCCCAATATACACTAGGTACAGGGGGATGAATTTATGAATGGGGGTGTCCCAAGAATCCAACCAAGAGAGTCAACCAAACCAAGTCTCGATGGACTGAGGGTCTCAAGGTTTTTTCTTAGACCAAATAGGATCCTTCCTTTGAAGTGAGTCTTTCGATTCTCACAACGCTTATATACCGCACCAAAACACACGATTGAGATCATGCCCTTGGTGATGAAATCCAAGGTAGGCCCCCTAAAAGGAAGGAATATTAATCACTTTTGATCCCCAAGATTACACAAGGCATGAGGGGAGAGCATACATGAGCAACACCCTAAGATAATGAAAACAACAAGAAAGAGCGTAAGGAAGGTTTTTGATCCCCAAGATCACCCAAGGGTGTGAGGGGAGAGCATACACCTTCCTACAACTCTAAAAATATGATAAGCAAATTAATTATCCCCTACTTTAACTTAGTGCCTAATACTAGTAGAAACAAAAAATGAGTCTTTGGCATGCGGGGGTACAAGAAACCATTAGTAGTTTGGTAATCTTGTGTTGGACAATCAAAATGGGCTACAAAGACAAAGATTAGTCCCACAAGATTACAAAAAGTTAGCAAATAAAACTAAATAGGAATAGGTGCCACAAGAGTCTGTTTTGGCATTGACAGACTCAGGCGCTAAAATAGATAGTGCAGGCGCTACTCCAGGCACTGCAGGTGCTAAAATAGAAAAGGTAAGCACTAAAATAGGAAATGTATACCTTGACTATTTGGCGCTGATGTAGTATGTTCAGGCGTCGATCCAACTTGTCAATAGTGATGGCTTGTACACTTAAAAAAATTTGCAAAACAAAGAGCTACAATCCTGCAAGACAACTTGTTATACGGGTTAGATGCACAAAACAAATCAATTTGAACTCTTAATGTGCAAACTAAAAACTAAGAGGGGTCCAAACTAGACGCTAAACCGTGAAGTCTGTCCGCTACTCCCTGTTGTGTGGGCATTGAAGTTAGTTGTCTGCATGCAGAACTATCGTGGGCAGAGTGGATGCTTGTGAATTAATTTGGACCTACAAAAGAGAGGACCACAACCTGCAAATAGAGTGTTAAATAGCCCAAAAGTGTTACCAATACAATGCATATTAATGGGATGTTAATTTCTTATGCAATATCCAAGTGACACTTCCCCGAGTCTGAGCGCTAATGAATGAGGCGCAGGCGCTACTCCATGAAGTATAGGTGCTACTCCATGAAAACTAGGCACTAACAGGTGACAGAGTGACCTAGCAGACAGTAGAACCTAGGTGCTAAATAGAAAGGCATATGCACTAAAATGTGGCGTGCAAGTGTTGATTGTCAAAATCTAAATGTTGTTCCGATCGGCACAATGAAATTTCAACACAATTGCATACAAAACACAAGATTAGGAGGTGGGGGTACCACCAGGCGTGCCAGAAATGTGAACACCAAAGAGATGAACCCAAAAAAGATGGATGGACAAGCCTAATTCACCCTAGTTCATTAATCTAAGTCACCCCAAGACTAGGCTAAAGAACTATGCATAAATGAACTAATTTGCACCCTATCACTATGCAAAAACTCTTGATTTGCCCTATGATATGATAAACTATTGCTAATTACTAAATTTAAGTGATCAATGAGGCAAAATTTCATTACATTCCAATTGCTTGTTGGAAATGGAGGGGAGGAGCTCAATTTATAGATTTTTGGAGGTGAGGATGGAGGGCTAGGATCAATTATGTAGATCAAGGGATTACATTGCTTGAGGATCCTCAAGCAAGGTGAATTGGACAAATGGCACAAAGATATTGGATGAGGAAGATGCTCCAAGATTCAAGGGGAGATCAAGGGATGAAATTGAATGGTTAAATGGATGGATGGCTAAGATTGGGTAGGTGTATGACATGTAAGGATTCGTTATAAAAATGTATGGTTTGGATTTTGTGAAGAATTTAAAATTTGGAGGAGAGGACAAGTGTAATTTTAAATTCCATGTAAGAGTGCCACATGTAATTTAAAATTAGAATAGTGGAAAGAAAGACAAGTATGACAAAAGGAAGATTTTCCCATACTTCTGAGGCACCACTTGTCATGTACATGCATGTACATGAGATGACAAATGTCCATCTAGAAGCATGGGGGAAAGGGGTAACATAAGATTAATTTAATTAACCCATGTGCACACACTTAGGAAGAAATTAGTGATTGATTACAAAAGTGATAAAAAATGGACAAAATAGGTAATTAAATAAATAGGGATATTTATTTAATTTTTGGGAGGTGAATATGAACTATAGTCTTTTAAATGGATTTTTAATTTTTGGACTATAGTAGGAGAAAATGATTTTTCTGTGATGGAAAGAGATGAGAAAATATTAATTAAATAATTATGAATCATTTAATTAACATATGTGTTGGGTGGAATGATGGAATGTATTCGATTTGGATCGATTTATTATGTTGGTGATAACGGAAGATGGTTGTGACCATTTTCAGGTGTCTACATATAGATTTCAATGAATTGGATTAAGAATCACCAAATAAGAGCACATTTCTAGAGATTAGAGCAATGGTTGTGCTTAGTTTCAATTTTTTTGGAAAAAACTTAAACCTATGCTACAAAAACGGGATGAACATACTTCTTTTAAGCTATTAAGTGGGTTTGCAGTGATATATGAGTTTCAAATCATATGAAAAAAATACATTTCATCTGATACACAATATTATTCTTTTGGATAAACAACATTCAAACCAACATCAGTCTCAGTAGTCATAACACTTTTGGGGTGTAATTGAATCAAAATGAATCTTAGTGCATATTTGTAAAATCTATGAAGTGATCCATTCTATCAAAACTAAAAATCTATTGAATTTATAGGTCTCAAGTTTTCCAGTTTCAGAAATTTCAATGTGGGTGCTACTCAGATTTATTTTTTAAACTGTTCTCAGCTTTGTTTCCTATTAATATTCTACCTTTTTATTATCCTATTACATCTATCCTCACATAGGTAACCATGGTATATATGGCATCCTTGCTACTAGTTTTGACTTATATGGGGAAATATGTCTCTTTTTGTGCTCTTTTGGGCTTGAATGTTCCTATTACCAAATGCTCCTAATTGATATCTATCATCCCTCTGATGATTTTTTTATATTCAAGTTGCATAATTATAAAATCTATAAGTGGGTTTAATGTATTGAAACTGAGTATTTCTAAAAATCTATCAAATGGGTCTGGTTGATTTCAGTGTGGAATGAAATAAAGATCAAAACCAATGAGTAAGTTATAAAATATAATTTTAAAAGTTTGTGTGAAAATTACTTTATGACCATTTTTTTAACTTCAAATAGTGCGGGTAGGATGATTGTAATTAGAATCCCCTCTTCCATTTTTTTCTTGTAAAGTCTCCACCCATTGGGCAAGCCTAAATGTTATTTAAAATTTAAAAACTAATATGTAGAAGTTAACCTCAACTTCTGTTCAACTCACTTTTGAAACTCAACCTAAATTCTATGTACTTTCCTAAGGTAAGCTTACATAAATTATATAGTTAAAAAATTTAAACCAATAAGTCAATGAAGTAGCAGATTTAGAGCATCGAGACTAGGATTAAGCCACTCTAGTCCTTGGTTAGCAAAAACACAACCTAAACAAGTCTAATTGTAGAAGCTAATGTTTGACAGCCACACCTTGTGGGTTTGAGGATTGAACCATGACCAGCGAATAAAAATGTAGAATATCGGTACAATACAGTACCATTAATTTTTTTTAAAAAGAATGTAAGGGTTTGCTTTGTAGAACTTAAAGTTGAGCAATAATAGACCAAATGTTCAAACCATATTATCATTCACACTATATTACCACAGTAATTCCAAAACTTTACAAAATTACCACAATAAGTACAACAACTAGTAAAGTTATGCCTCATTCAGCTAAAACAATACCCTAGCCAACTATAATTTGTAGAAGTTCATGGTTTCAGAATGTAAGGTGATAGCTTTAAACATTAAGTATATTTTGTAAATGAGTAAATGTCAAGATAAGTTAAATATTAGCAACAACAACTTGACACACTTAAAACTTCATTTAACTATAGCTTCAATCTAACATATTTTTAAACTTTAAAATAGCCCAGGCCAAAATAGCCCAGATCCCCTTAAATCCTTCCTTTCTTCCATTAGAAATATTCAATCTGAGAAAGCCTAAATGGAAGAAAGTCTCCCTTCAAAAATCCCAAAATCTTCTAAGTGTTTTGCCTTAGCTTGTTTTGCAATGTCGGCAAACTTGAAGGTTCACGAACCTCTTGGTTTGCCGATCGCCAAGTTCCTCAAGCTACCAATTCACTGATAAAGCGAGAGGAATTAATTCTAAGGAAAAGAATGCCTTTGTCGGTGAATGTTCAATTCGTGAACTTGCTAGTTCTCTGATGAGTTGATTCTTCAACAATGGAGGAACAATGGAGGACGTTTCAAGAAGTAGGCAAGGTGGGAAGAAGAAAAGTTAAGTATTCATTGGCAGAAGGAAGGTTTGTGAACCTCTTGGTTTGCTGATTGGTTAGTTCGTTGATGACTTAATTCACCGACAAAGGAAGGGCACATAAAGAAAAAGGCGAGGCAAAAGGAGGAAAAGGTTAAGGGCTTATTGGTGGACTTAACAATTTGCAAACGACTAGGTTTGTCAACCGGCAAGTTTACCAATTGGTCGATTCGCCAGCAGGGTGACCCGCTGGTAGAGAGAAAAAATGATAAAGATGAAGACAAAGAAAAACAAAATCAGCTAAGTGGTCGGCAAAGTTGAAGTTTGTGGATTAGATGTTTTAGCGCCAAGAGCTTTTGGTGACAAAAGAAAGCTCCAACAAAGGAGAAAAGAAGAAAGAAGAAGTCAGCTAAAGGAATGGTTTGTGAACTCAAGCTTTTGCCAAGTAAAGGTGAAAGAAAAGCAAATACAAAAACTTTAGACAAAGAGAAATCGATGGATCAACGAAATCATAACTCGTCGATCAGTTCACAATTTCTCAAGAAGCCTAAAAGGAAAATAGAAGAGTTCACCAAAGGGCAATTTTGCCAAGAAAGGGGATAAGAAAAAGAAAGAAGATAAAGAGAAGGAGGGTCGCCCAGAGGATGGTTCACGATTTCTCAAGTTCGCCAACAAGTGAATTCATCGATAAAGGGGAATACAAAGGGCGCCAAAGAGAGAATTCAAAATATGAAACATTTTAAAGTGTTGTAAAAGCTTCTGTAAGGCATGATTTCTTGGGTCCCTAAAATTACGCTATTGTTGCAGGATAATGCAGGTACTCAGAAATTAATGTTGCAGGCCAAGGTCAAATGCAGGTGGTTGAAACAGTGAAAATCTTCAATGCGTAGTACAAAGGAGGGACAAAATGGATTTGCAAGTGCCAGAAAAGGATTTCAGGCCTTCCCTCATTAATGCTTTAGGTAATCAGACATGTGGGCAATCTTCCTCTATGAATTTTTAGATTTGTTAGGGCATAATCAACATTCAAAACCTATAAATCTTCTGACAGGGCCTTAAGGCTGAATTTAATACATCATGGGCATGACTTATTGACTGAATTTCAACACCCAGGGCTATACAGTGAATGAAAAAAGTTATATATAGATATGTTAAATATGTATTTCGATTGTTGGTTGTTTTCCTGAGTCACATAGGTAGAAGATTTGTTGTAGTAGCAAACCTTGTGATATATCCTAGAATTGTATGGCTTTGATGCATTGTGCTTGATTTTCAGCCTTTGAGGTCTCCATTTTTAGTTCACCTATGAAGGGGAGTTCTCATTTTGTGTTTATATCTTTGTGTAATGAATCTTTCTTCTTTTGTAATGGCTTTCTAGCCTTCATGATCAATATAAACTATTATTTTGCCTCTCTCTAAAGCTTTGCATTATGTTTATTTGATAGATGCAAGTTGTGTATTGTGGATAAAGCAATCCTTTTCATAATTTTATCTTTCTTCCCAAACCTCTGTAATAAATTCTATGAGTCTATGTGAGTCTGTTTTAGTTTTGAGGTCATTGTTGTGTTAATTCAAGTCTAACTAAACACTAAATCTGGTGCATCACCTCTCTTTTAATTTTAGTTTCTCTCTCCCCTTTTCCCTGTGATCAGTAGTATTAGATTTAGATATCTTTCTTTGAGCCTTAAGCTCAAAAAGAGGAACCAACCTTCTCTGGAGGTCTGATCTCATCTACAAGGTCCTACACCTTGAGATCAGACCCATTGTGTCATTGGAATGCTTGAACAGGTTTCATGCAGGGTGCAATTCCAGGTGATAACAATCCTATCACAAACATACTTCAATTCCATAAAATTAACAAATTTGACTCAGTAAGTCAAAAAATTTATAAAATTACCACATTAAGTCCCTTAGTCAACTAAAACATAAACCTAACTTAGTCTAATCCATGAAAGAGTAAATGGCTATATAAGTTAAATTTAAGTCATCAAGGAATGGTTCTAGTCCATGAAATTAATTTGGATCTTCACCATAAAGAGTTGGGAATTTACCACAACCAACCATCAATCTAATGCTTTTCCATCAATAGTATTTCACTAAAACATGCCAGAGACAAATACCTATGTGAGAGATTAGGGGAAATGATAGTCTAGAGAGGTCGTAAGAAGACAAGATAGTAAAACACACAAAATAATTTCATTAAAACCTGAGATGTTTGGAAATAATGTGTTTAGGGTAAAATTGGGATTTGTTTAATTTAGTGTTGTTAGATGTTTGAATCCTCCTTTCACCCTTAACATTCAAGGACCTAGGGTTGAGTGGCAATGCACTATCATACCCTAGGTCACTGTGAGATGTAGGGAAATTTGGATTAGGATACTTAATTATCAATTTTCCTTCTCTTATGCTCAATTGACCATTAAAGCCCTAATTTCGCAAATACGATAGTAAACGGAAGAATAACAGGAAAAGCTCTTGCAAAGAGAAACAAAATATCAAATCACAAAGTACCTATTTTTGGGGCTCCGAGGCAGAAAAGTTAGGGACAGAGGAGCGGGCGCCCAAGTCCAAGGCCCTAGTTTTTGTCGAGATTTGGAAACTCAATCTGCAACTCTTTCCTGTTGTTCCAGAGATTTTCCCGTCACGAAAGTTGGAGGACTAATGAGTGAGCGCCCAAGTCTAGGGTGCTATTTTTCCTTCCGTTCTACAATTTCGACACTTCAAGATGCCTTCCTACAACTTCACTTTGTCTAGTTCCTCAACCTGTAACCTACAACCATGAAAACTTTGGGAGGGGGTTGTGGTGTTTAGAGGCTTGCCTCAGTCAAGCCCCGGAGGACACTTAAGTCTTCGAACACCATTGTCAGATAGAGAGTGTGTGCCCTTGTAAGGCAGAGGCAAAAACCAAAGGAAATGATGATGAAAACACAATATAATGTCACCTTGTAGTGAAGATCTCATGGGAGGAAGATGTTCTTCATTCCATGATGAAATGGATGCTCAAATCTACAAACACAAACACATAAACCACACAAATCTGCTCTTGCAACACAATGAAAGCCTTGAATCACAAGTTGATAGCTAATTGAAATCTAATTGCAATCTAGTTTCTAAATGAATGCCTAAACATGCTTTTATATGCAACTACAAGCACTCCCGCCAAGATTTTGTAAATTCAAACTTACCGTGTCGGCCTGGGGACCAAATAACGGTCATAAATTGACACTTAAAAATTGGACCTAACCCAAAATAGGGCAAGACTAGGGCGCGAGCACCCAAGTCCTCCCCCCTATTTTTGGTAGGGTTAAGCTCAAGGAGTCCCCCTAGGCCCTATTTGCCAAGATACCTAGGGTTCATTCCATCGGGATGCCAAATTATGATGCAAGATGTCCTAAATGCATGCAAAAGACCTAGGAGCTAAACCTTATGAGGGAAAATCCCCCAAGGGGACATTTTCTGACGTTACATTTAGCCCCCACTTTAATGTATGTATAAATGTGAGGCCAATATATGCATTAAAGTACGCTCACAAACACACCAAGCACGGAGAAGACACGCCAATCACATACAAGACAATAACAAGTATGCAAAACACGGAGAAGACAATTAGAGTCATGTAGAACATGGAGAAGACAGTAAATGCATAGAAGTCACATTAATGCATAGAAGACAGAAATGATATCTTTTCTTTTCTTTTTCTCATATATATGAAATGCAGATGCAAGTACTGGAAAGTAAACAAACCTCCCATAATGCAGGAAGCACTCATCGCGCTAGTCTTTATACTGTATATATGAGGCAACACATACGCAAGACACGTAAAACATCCCAAAATGAGGGAAGCACTCATCATGCTAGTCTTTAGACTACATATGGGGCAACAGACACGCCAAACAAAGTACGCACTCCAAACACACACACTTGAAGACACGGAGAAAACACGGCAGACAAGCGATGGAGTGTACCTATTTCCAGGTCCAACACCATCTCAGGCACACACCAATGATTGCACTTTGCCACAACAATCACCAAAGACATGCTTAAGGGTTGAGTTAGTCATAGAACCACTCCCCACCCCTGCAGAGGACTTTTGAAATACACCATCCCTGCCTCCGCATAGGGCTTAAGATAAAAAGGATATACGTGATATCCTGCCTCCACAGATGGCTTAAATGATTGATTGATTGATTGCAAATAAAATTAGGATGCAGGAAGCACTCATCGAGCTAGTCTTTAAACTGCATATGAGGACAAGCACATTGCTAACATCTATAGCAGACAACTTACCTTATATATGCCCCCACCTTAAGGTGGTTGATATCAGGTATCGATATCAAGCACATTAAGGTAGGAAGAAAACACACAAGAGAACACAAGCTCTCGCAAAGCCCATGCCCCCCGGAGGTGACATGTACTTCACGATCGCCAAATGTTCCCACAAATACATCCCTGCAAGAAACATGTTAGTGTCTACAACATTGTGATAAACAACAACATCAATGTATATGATTAACCACACAAAGAGCCAAGGTTATACAATGAATTCAGAGTTTGAGGATAACCATGGGGCTATATCATGAAGCTCTCTGAATCAAGTACCACCAAGGCTAGATTCAAAGACAAACAAAGGTGCATGGAGCAACAGTATTGTTAAGGTTTGTAAATGAGATAGAAACAACATCAAATTCACTATGCGAAAGCACGAGTGCTTCCACTAGCCAAGCGTCAGATAAAAATATACAACCCCATCGTCATATTTGGAGCTAAGTCCATTTTTTGATTACTCTCGAAAGGGACACTAGGTCTACATCAGTATAAATGTTTGTCGTCATCTGTCTGCTAGGTGGAAACACTGGAGGAAGGGAAACAATAAATCAGAGAGGAGAAACAAGTGTCTTAGGGACAGTCACGTAGGAGGGTGCCCCCAAGTCACCAACCGAAACGCTATGTCCATAAGACACAACACACAACAATGAAATCAAAGAGAGGCGGTATAGAAGAATGATGATACAAATAGAAGGTCACAATAGAGGCAATCTCCTGGTATCCTGGACCTTACGGGAGAATCTGAGGTCATCCCAAGAGGCCTAAACAACACATAACACATCACGGGGGAAGTACATCACAAGAGAGATAAAGGGTTAGAGATACTTACCTATAGGGTCTTCATATTAGATTTTGGAACTTGCAAACCTCTTGGAAAGGTACTCGATCATGTTTAATGCAAAATTAGAGTGGTTCTTATGAAAGTCTTGTTTACTATCATATGATGCTTGTTTTGTAATTTCTTGTTAAAATGAGACTTTTTGTTGCTTATGAGGGGGAGAACCACTATTGTCTCTAACCACTAACAGTCGTCTAACTCTTTTTCGATTTTTATCAAGTTTTCATTGTTGAATCTTTCTAACATGGTAACAGGAATCATCATGTACCATCTTACTCATCTGTATCAGTTGTTGTTCTTGTTTTTCTGATGCATTTTGATTATCTCCTGATCCATATAAGGATAACAGAGGAGGAACCTCAGCATAAATTCCATTTCTTCATGGATGAGGTGGATTATCCACTTGTTTCTTATCTACTTCAATCATTCCCATGATACTATCATAGTCCAAGTAATCATCCTCGTCTACTTCCATTAAACCTTGTTCCACCATATTGTTTTCTGCATGTTTAGGGAAAGGATTAGTGAAGATTTGTAAATTCTGATTCAGCGGAGCAACCAACTTGTTTCCATTATCATTCACACCTGATACCTGAATGATATTTGAATCAATAAGGTCGTGTATCTCATGTTTAAGATGCATACATTGTTTAGTGTCATGTCCTTGTGTCTGATGATAATGACAAAAGGCATTAGCATCGAAGTAAGGTCCTTGTTTACTAGGATCAATAGGCTTGATTGGGGGAAGCTTCAAAATTTTTTTACTCACAGCTTGATTCATGATAGAATGATAAGACTCAGATATCGGAGTAAACTTTCTTGGTTGATATGATGCTTTCTTTGGATTGGTGATAGCTGAAACATTCGAAAAGTTGTTCATATTTGGTCCATTAATCTTGATGAAGCTCCTATTATTATTATTCATCTTAAAGTTGTTTTGTGATGATCCACCTGTGGATTGACCAAATTGAGCCAATGAGTTTTGGTTTTCATACTGACTAGACGAAAGTTGATAATCACGAAGGGTGGTGCATAAATGCTAAAAGGAGTTATATTTCATCAAGAGGATCTTATCACGAATATTAGGTTATAGATTTGTAATAAATATCTTCTGAACATCCTCATCTTTCATTTGATACTGAATCTGTGCATAAAGTCCTTGATACCGACTAATGAATTCAGTCAACTTCTCTTTTGGGCCTTGTTTGCATTGAACCAAGTCAATTAGAATAACTTGGGGTCCGATATTTGCTTGAAAATGTTGTAAAAATTGATCAATCAACTGTAAAAAGGAGTGTACTAAATTTGGAGGCAAAGAACAAAACCATTCTAAAGCGGTATCTTTGAGAGATCACGGGAAAATTTTTGCCAATAAATCCTCTTCAAACTAAAAATCACTACACATAGCTGTAAATGTTGCCACATGGATATTGGGATCACCTTTTCCATCATATTTTTCAAAGCGGGGAGTCTCAAACCTCTCAGGAATAGGAGTTCTCAAGATGCATAAGAAAGGGGATTACGGGCATGAAATGTTGGTAGACTAGGCTACAAAGAATTTGTCAAGTTTGTTACCTTTTGTTGTAAAGCAGTCATGCCCTGTAAAAGTTGGTCTAGGATGGCATCATTGGGAGATGCAGTTTATTATGATGAATTGGAACCAAAATGAGGAGGTGAATGAGCTTGAGATACAATAGGCAGAGGCTAGGAATATGTCAACAGTGGTTAGACATAGTGATAGGTGGAAGATGGTTGCGAGTAGGTAATAGGTGGCTGGAAATGAGTGGAATAGATAAGTGGTTGAGAACAATTATGCATAGAGGAGGTTCCCTTAGAAACCAATTTCTAATAATCAAACCCCAAAGCTATGTAATTAGTTCCATTAGATACTCCAATGCCAGTGGTAGCATTATTACAAGCATTTGCATCAGTTGTTAAGATCATTGATGTAAAAGTCAATATTCCCATGGTCAGTATAGGTATGGATACTTGAGTGTGAGATGGTGATAAAGTGTTATTTATCACTCGTGCACATTCAGTCACCGGCAGATAGTGGTTTGTACAATATGTGCTAGACCGTGAATTGCATTAACACCATCTTGTCCCTCTTTTATCAATTCTCTTATATTATGAATTGTAGGGACAGCTTCTTCAGCTATTCTCTCATTTTCCATAAATAATTGAAATTGGGCTAGCTCTTTATCCAATTTTTCTATTTGCTCATCAGATACATGTCCTGTTGCCTCAATAGTATCATCAACATCATGAAAAGTTTGTTCTTCCATTGTGGTTGGAGGGTGTATAATATCTTGCGCAATTTGAGTTTCTCCCTTTGTAAAGAAGGTGTTCAAAGGATTATTAGAGGTAGGAATGTCATTTTCTCCAAGAGCACTAGATCCCATTAACCTTTTACTTCTTCTCAAAGGGATATTGTTTTTAGGACAGCATGTTATAAAGCTTATACAAAATCATACAACACACAACGTACAAACTAGGAGAACAAATCCTAAGAGAAGGATATGATTAAAGGCCAAAAATGCTTGGTTTTTTGTACTCTTTCAATGCATTTAAGTGAAAGCAAAGGTGTTGTAAGTATTTTAATCAAGGGTAGAAAATTATATGTCTGATATTAGTCCAAAACAGCAATATGATCCTTCTCAACACACTCTTGATGTAAATCCAAGAAAATGCCAAGTCAAACTATAGTGAAAATATGTCAAAATAGACACTTTTTTCACTAAATCTTGATGCAAAAGAGCATGACAAAGGGTGTTGTGAGGAAAATTATGATGGACAAAAAATTATATTAGTAATAACAGCCACTTAATGTCAAAATATCCAACACAGCACACTTTTAGTGCCAATTAAGGTAAAACCCTAGTCAAATATAGCAAAAATAGGCTATTTCTCATGGTTTTTCAATTCCAAGACCTAGAAAAAGAGGTGTTGTAATGAATTTAAGTATTTGTTGTAGTGCCCCCTCATTGTTGGCTTGTGATAGTGGTAGTTCTGCATTGCTCTCTGTCAGTCGGATACAGTCGTTAGTCTTTCATTGCATTGATATAGTTCTGAGACATTTGATTAGTAGGTTATGATTTATATTTATTTTGATCTTGATGGACTATGTTTGACTGATATAATTAGACATGTGTTATGAGTTTATGATGGCATTACTATTACTCCAATTATGATGCGAATTAATATTATCATGTGTCATTTGATTTGTTGGTATTTGAATTCAGATAAAAGTTGTTATGATATTGCTTCAAGAGCAGAGACAGTGTAGTACTACTCGCTTCGAGCACCCTACTACGCCGTGATTCTCTAACTCTCTGTGTGTGTTGACATATATGTATTTGATTGTATACAACCAATTGTTCAAATGCAGGCTACAGGTACCGAACCTTGACTCCACTTGATATAGTAGGTTTGAGCGGGTTCTTGCACCAATGGGTAATAGTGATGGGAGATAACGTGAGGTCTATTCCACTAGGTCGGTCCTTGTCTTTTGTTGTAGTCTCGAGTCGTGTTGTGACACTTGGTCCTTGCCTTGTATGTTTGGTAATCTATGTTTTGGAGTATAGTCGAGTTGTGTTAATAATGCTCATGCATAGTTGGTTAATACTTTATTGATTTCTTATTAAAATAATAATGCTTCTATTATGTTTATTAGATAATATTTGTTTTGGCTTAGAACTTTGAATGACACCTTGGTTAAATTTTATAATCTGCTATCCAAGAATATTTATGTTATAAGTTGTAGCTATGGGTAGTTAATATATATTTGGGTTAAGAATAATTTCTGGTAAGTGAAATTAATGCCTTGAGTTGTCAATTTTGAAATTGGAAGATTTGGGATCTCTTTTTATAGCAAATTTTTGAATTTCTCAGAGGAGTGGGATGTTGGGTAACGGATGCATGTCTACATTAATTTTATGAGTTGAACCATTTTTATATGGGGAAAAAATTTTTAGAAGGGGGTTGGAAAAGACGGAGATATTGGGGAGAAGAACAGAGAATTTGGTTGCAGGAGTTGGAGAATTTGGTTGAGGTGGGACTGAATTTCACGTATGTGATTTATCTCTCTGTGAATTTACAATTGTTGTAGCTTGTAAGTTATATTTTCTTGCAGCATGTTCTATGTGTGAAACTAGCATGTCCTGTGTGTGAAACTTGCATGTTCTGTAATTTAGAATTTAAATATCTTTGTGGCTTGTATCCTCTTGTGCCTAGGTAGTCGATTGTTGCTCCAACCTCTGTAGATACTTTCAAGATGTTATACTTCTGGTTTAGCCTTGTCTTAATTCCTCTTGAAATCATTAGCTCAATAACCCTGCATTGTGATCTCAATCCTATGAAATAGATGACTCAATCTTAAGCTTTTATCAATCTCTTATCCCATTTGTTCTTGCAATTTATCTTTGATAGAGGTGAAATGCCTTGTAAGAAGTGAATTGGCCTTTACATATATTTTCCATGGCCACCTGTTAGTGCTTGCAACCACTTATTTGGTTCTCATATTATTCATGTTTCCTTTTTACCTTGGATGCCTTGCTTTTATTTGTGTAACCCTGATGAAGATCTTGTGCCTCCAACACTACTTCCTCTAGAAGTTACCCTGCAAGCATGTATAGGAATTTGACCAAATCTTGTAAAGTTTTCTTCACAATTCCCTTCAAATCTGCCTTGAGAATTTCTTGATGGCTGAAAGATACCGTTTAATTCATCTTTTGCAATAGATTTAAAACTCAGTTTGAAGCTCTAGCTTTATTCCTTAGAAAACAATTTAACCATATGATAATTTACACAGATTGTGTTACCCTAGCAATTGAAGTCTCTAATTGTATGAGTATTCTATTGTAGTTTGTGAAAAAACTTTAGTTTTTGCCTTTGACTGTATGGCATAGAAGACCCATCTTTATTTTTTCCTTATGATTAAAATTTCTGCTTACCTTCCTCCATGAACAGACCTAGATTGTATGGTGTTGGGAGAAATATGGTGCAACTTTGTTTTGAAGATTTGCAGCCCTCTCTTGTGACATTGTACGGCCACCGTACGACCCTCTCATTGCCTTATTTTGAATGAAATTTTTGGTTCTTACCTTCCCTTTAAGCTTGCAACTTTTGTGAATTGTTTGAATTCCTCTTTGACTTCTCTGTATCTTGTTTGAGCCTGAAATTTATTTAATAAAAATCATGTGATTGAAATCTTGAAATTTATTTCAATTTGAGCTCATAAAAAAAAAGTTAATTGTTGTGATTGTTCTTAAATAGAAGGCTTGGAAGAGATCTTGCATGTAGGGAAACTTCTAAATTTTGAGTGTAGTTTGGATTTACTAAGTCAATATTAGGGAGAAGATGATATTAGAAGGTTCATTTGTTAGTAATGAATAATTTTAGAATTAAATTTATTTAATTAATGTTGTTCTTTTGGTATATGCAAGAAGTTTAATAAATTAAGTTGTGCTGATTTTGTTAAATATAATTTTGTTATTATTATTCTTAATTTGGTTATTTAGAAATTGTAGTCTTAGAATATATAATGGAAAGAAGTCTTTTTTTTTAAGGAAGATGATATTAGAAGGTTCATTTGTTAGTAATGAATAATTTTAGAATTAAATTTATTTAATTAATGTTGTTCTTTTGGTTTATGCAAAAAGTTTAATAAATTAAGTTGTGCTGATTTTATTAAATATAATTTTGTTATTGTTATTCTTAATTTGGTTATTTAGAAATTGTAGTCTTAGAATATATAATGGAAAGAAGTCATTTTTTTAAGAAATAGATATCATGGTAGTTGTTTATATTAGAAATCTTAAGTGGTTAAATAATAGATGGTAATCCATGCTCATAGGCAAATACATAAGTTTGATTTGATATTATAAGTGGTTAGATGTTAGGAATTTATATAGGTTATAGTAGTTTGATTGAAATTGTGAATGATTAGCTAGTGATTTATGTTTATAGGAAGAATTATAGATGCTTATTGCTTTTTTAGAAGATGCAAGTTGGTTATATGAATTAAATAGTAAATGGTGAGATGTTAGGAAAAGGTATATATGTTTAGAATTGAAATGATTTTTGGTAAGATGTTAGTGTTGATAACTGAGAGGGGGGGGTGAATCAGTTATCCTAATTATTTCCCTTTTTGAACTTTCTTATTAATTAATGCAGCATTGAATCAAACACAAAAACATTACCATGAAATAAGAAACACATGACACATTATTTTTGACGTGGAAACCCTGTTAAGGGAGAAAACCACGGGGTGATTAACCCAAAAATTATTCTCTGTTAGAAGAATAGGAAATTACAAAATGGCACTTGTCAATTAGGGCTCACTGCCCGAGCACACTGCTCACAAGAGGCCCACTGCCTACAAGAAGACACACTGTCTACAAAGTGATAAGAATCACAGTCTTGAACTGATTGGAAGCATCTGCATATGCTGGAGTTCAGTTCCGGTTAGGCTCAGTACACTGATCTGCTGCACTTCATCTTTCCTCTGTTCTTTATTCTGCTATCTTTCACATACCGGATCCTTTTTGCTACTTCTGCTCTGTTCTAGACTTTTTCGCATATATATTAATTCACTCACACCCCTCACAACTAAATCCATCCTCTATATATATATCCGCACAAGTAATTTCATCACCTTTCTAGTCGGCATCCGGAACAGTCTAGTTTCTTACAAACTTTGTTCTGTCGGCTGAATCCTTGCTCACCAAGCAATGCGGATCAAGCATATACTAGTAGATATCATTAATCATGTCGGCCAAACATGATTCATGCCTTCACAACCTTTATCAACAACAGTAACACATCCGGAAAGTAGTCTGATACTCTGTCAGTCAGTTCTTCCTCTGTTTTCACTGTCTCTCAGGAATCCGGTACTCAACTATTCATATCTTTTTCCTTGTCCATCACCGGAGGCTAAATCCTTGGAATATACCACTCAAGGTAGTCCTCTTGACTTCCCCAAATCCGCACTGCACCAAGACACTTCCTCTGAGAGATCCGGATCAATCTATCGGACCTTGCCACATGCTCTGTTCTTGTTCACCGGACCACAACAATCTTTATTCTGACTTCCGATAGAGACACATTATGACTTGCGGATATGTGGGATGACCTTTGTTGCCATCAATGACAACAACCATGAATCCATATAGTGTCTCTTGCCAACAATCTCCCCCTTTGGCATTGATGGCAACACTTAGTGAAAAATGACTAAGTGTTTACACTATGCTCCCCCTTTGCTGATGCTTTGTCTTTATATACAATTTCTGGAACTCCCCCTTAATTGGATTCCTCATTTTTCACTGCTCCTCACTCCCCCTTTGACATCAATGGCAAAGGGTAGGGTCCGCACACCAAAATTTTCAAAAATTATCTATACATAGCCGCATATTTACATACTCACATATACTGAAGAATGTCTGCAAAGGATGTCTGCAATTGGATCATTTCTGTAGCCCAACTTTGCTTCATTCTATCCAAAATTGAAATGTGACCACTCAACAAAAATGCAAAAGCTTCTGCCCGCTTGAGATCTGTCGGATCATTTGTTTGGGCGGTGGTCTGAGCATCACTGATGGCCTCATGCATAGTTTCCAACTTAGGGATTATAATCCTTCTAAGTTCTGCCATCCGGTTAGTGATATTCTTCCTTTCCTTCTCAAGATTCTTTATTTCATTCAAGACTGCAATAGTCTGACATTCTTGATTTATTATGGAGGAAGAGAGAGGATCAAAACTTTGAGATAAGCTTTGTAGCTTGTCCTGTTCCTCTTTTATTTTCTTGTCAATTGCTGCTGTTGCCTTTGACCAGGATATACAAAATTTGTAGATGTCACCGCCATCCTTAAGAGCATTCTCTAAGCTCTTTATTCCAATACTCACAATCTTCCTATCTTTAGAGATTAATTCTAATACTTGTGAAAATCTTTTATCCAAAAATTCCTTCCGGACCTTTTCTTCAGCAGATTTTTCTAGAGATTCAAAATGTGTACTAACACTGCTGACTAAGGTTTTGAGATTACCGAAAGAGGAGGCTGTGGGATCCTTTTGAAAGGATAGCATGATCTTTTCTAGCACTCCAGATGCTACCTCCATAAGCTCACAGTCTTCCATGTGAGATTTCAGCAGCTTCTCTTTGACTTTCTCATTTGCAAATGAGGCTATTTTCATTGTTTGCACCGGTGACAAAGAGTCAAAATCTAATGGTCCTTTGAGTAGGTCCGGTTCATCAATTTCTATAGTGGCTTTGCTCAAAAATTGTTGAACAGTTTGTGCAGTGTCTCTTGCCGGAGACAGATGTTTCTTTTCTTCTGTAGTCTGGGAACTGTCAACCTCTTTATCTTTCACCCCTGCTTCCTTCTCCTGTAATTTCTCTTCTTCTTTGGATCCGGAGACTGTAGGGGAAACCGGAGGAGAGATGTTTGTCTGTTCAGGGCCCACTTCTTCCGGAACGGATGGTTCCAAATCTGCAGTTGTTTCTGCACCTAAGTCCTCTACAACAGGAAGATTGAACCTTTTGAAGGCCTTCCGGAGGATCTCTTCTGTCTCTTGGGCCACTTTGTCAGTCTCACCAAGCATGAGTTGATTCATCCTGGCTTTACTTCTGAACTCATCTTTGCAGTCTTTGAAGATAATGTTCATTGTCTTGGGATCAATTTGAGGATATAGCTGAATAGCTATCTGCTCCCGGATCTCAAGATCTTTTGCATGAGCATTATTCTTTCTTATTTCTAATTCCTTTTCTAGGCTTTTAGGAATAAGAGATATGATCTCAATGAAGGCCTTATTGTATATGTTCAGATATTTGACTGTGGCTTCCTGTAGAACCTTTTGGTCAGCCTCATTGTAGTCATCATAAAATTCAGTCATTGGTTGAAGGTTTCCATCTACCGTGACTGACTTGATTACACTCTCTAGAGACAGAGTGGGCTTTTCAACAGATACCTCTGCCATTTCATCCTTGTCTTGGCCTGTGGAGGGTTTACCGGATCCTTTCTTCTTCTGCTTCTTTACTTCTTTTACTCCCTCATCTGACTCTGTTTCCTCTTCATCCTTTTGGCTTTCATAAGCCCTTGTGGCTTTTGTCTTGGATCTTTTACCGGATGCCTGGACTTCCGGTTTTGAACTTTTGGTTGTGGGAGGTGCAGATCTTTTTGATGATCTGGTCCGGGTGGCAGTTTCAACCGGAACACTTTCTTTACTTTTCTCTTCTTCCTCAGCCTTCCTCCTCTTTTCCCGGCTGGCATCAAGTGCCTCTTTTGAGATGCCTAGGCCTTGAGCAATATGCTCAACTTCTTTTCTTACCTTCCTCTTTATCTCCGGTTCCCTGAGTTCTACATGTAACTTTACACTCAGTTCCTCAAAGGTTCCAAACCTTTCTGCCTTAGGATCTTTGGGCTGGCTTAGCATGTGTTGAACATGCATCTCTACTATCTGTTTATCCACTTCATACCCCATGGGCATGATCCAGACAGTCCTTGGCTCCACTGCCTCCATCAGACACTGATCTATTTCTACCATGAAGCATACTGTGTCTTTGTACTTTTCAACAAGGGATTGGGGTATTCTTTCTCTTGCATGCATCATGCTTTGGAAGTTCTTGAAGTAACCCCATAGAGCTGTATTTCTTGCTTTTGCATCCCCAAGTCCATGCAAATAGTCTCTGATTTGGATGGCAACCGGTCTGTCATTCTGCCATATCCATCCACTGGATCCGGGAAGCTCATTCATGTAGTAAAAGAAGAGACAAAGGATCAGATTGCCATATTTGAAGGAGTTTTTCTTGTCCTTCTTAATCTTCTGCAGATTTTCAAAGAGTTGGTTTACTAGAAGCTCGCACAAGTCATAGTCTGCATTCTCCTTTAACATCTGATAAGCTGTGTAGATTGCAGTTCCCGGTACTGAATTTTCCCTACTGGAGTGATAGATTTTGTAACCAATTATCATAGCTGCAAATTTGACATCCGGTTCAGTGATGTCATCAACTGTCATAGCTCTCTTGTCAAACTTGGATCCGGTTGCATCACTGACTATCTGATTTTTGACAGATTTGAGAACAGGTAATCCACCGGATGAGTGCAGACCGGTTACAGCCCTAATTGCATCCTTGGTGATCTTGAAGGGCTTGTTCAACCATAGGAAGTTGTCATGTACTCTACTTAGTACATACCGGACCCATTCATCTTCTTCAAAACAGGGGAAATGAATGCACTGTGCAAAGTGTTTGTCCTGGATGGCTTTATACTAAGGTTTGATCTCAAAGGAGTCATCTATCAATTGTTTGTGATAGATATCCATCATTTTTGATTCTCTAAAGTCTTCAAGATTCGCATGAATGTAAACCCTAATATCTTCCGTATGCAATACACCATGAGGAACACTAGAGAAGGCTCCTAGTGGATCTACCTCCAATGATTTGTAAGGATGTTTCTTGAATGTGGGGCGAGGTCTATCAGAGATCTTAACTATATTTGGAGTAGCCATTCTTCAAAGATTTGCAGTGAGATAATGAAAAACGGAGAATACCTTATGCGCCTTCGATTTGCACGGAGTGATTGGATTGATTTCTTTATGCAATGACTTCGGCAGGAGATCCTTGGTGTGCTTGATGAATCTTGTTGCAGAGCTCCACTTTTCGCTTCTTCTTGAGTGCAGAATGAGCAAATGACTTTTGAGAAATCCCTTATATTGCTCCGCGAACCCTAATATCTATCTGCAATAAATGCTTCACCTACATTATTCCGGTTTGCCTTGTCTGGATAGCTTGGAGTATCCCGGATTAGTCCTGATCTGTGAATATCATCCGGATCTTTCAATCATGAATAAATCGAGGTAACATATTACAAGAATATCCCAAACACTCTGTCCAATCCGCAGAACAAGATAGTGCACTTCCGGATCTCTCCGGACCTTTTTGTAATCCTTTGTCATACCGGAGCATCTCCCTGAACAGGTCTTACTTGATCGATCACAGCTTCTTTATAACTCCATGCGGACCTCTGAAAACTTGACTGAAGCATCTCAAGACTCATATCTGCAAACCCTTTAATCCGCATCTTGTGCCACATCCGGCACCACTTGTTTGGCTGGGGGAACAGAATTTTCTTTGAGTCTCCCCCTGAGCCTAAGCTCACTTTTTAATTTTCGGAAGAAATATCAGCACCAGAGTCTGGTGCGGATCCAACCTCTACATTCTCTGAACTTTTCTTCACCCAAATCTTGCTCATCTGATTCCTAACTTCATCCGCATTCATCTTTTGTTTACCCTTGTCTTGATTCTGATTATACACCGGACCTCTTTTGTCCTGATTCTTGTTTCTGCAGACTTTAGCATTATGACCGGACCTATTGCAGATTTGGCAGATAACATTTCTTTGCATATTTGACTGATATCCTCTTGATCTGCATTGATTAGCCATATGACCTACTCTATTGCATGTAAAGCATCTACCTTTGAATGATTTGTTTACTTGCATAATTCTGCATTCATGGGATTTGTGTCCATACCTTTTGTAGTTGAAGCACTGTCCGGAGAAGGATGAATTAATCTGATTCATTCTCATTCTGCACTGATTAGCTTTGTGACCAAAGTGGTTGCAGCTGTGGCAGTATCCATTGAAGGATGGATATCTTTGAGCATTTGGCTGTCTTACCGGAGGTCTTCTAGGCCTGCTCCTTGGATTTTCTGATCCAAGATTCTTCTGACCGGATCCGGAGCTTTCTCCTTTCTCATATCCCAAACCATACTTGTCATCTGTCCTCTTTTGACTTCCAAGAAGAACTTCAAGTTGAGCAGAACTTATCTTGAATTTCTCTTTATATTCATTTGCTGTTTGAAGGTCTCTTTTGAGAGAGGCAATTTGATCCTCAAGTTTTTCTTCATTATCTTTGGCATCTTCAAGATCAGATTCAAGATGTCTGATAATCCTGTCCATCTGGTGGTATTCTTCTATTTTTTCTTTAAGAGATTGTCTTAGATTGTCTTCAGCCTTTCTTTTTTTTTCAATCTCTTGAGTAAACTTTATAGTTCCTGATTCCATTTCATGTCTTAACATAATGACTTCTTTTGATAACTTTTCACATAACTTGGTTTGCTCAGTCAATTCTTCATTTGTATTGCTTTCTTCACTTTGTCTTGCCAACTGTTGGAGCAGCTCCTTTCTCTTTTTCATAGAGAGACTTAATTTGTCTTTTAATTCTCTCATGAATTCATCAGCCTGTTTGAGTCTTTCTTTTAATTCATTGACTTCAGAATTTAACTGTTCAAGATCCTCAAGGGCAGTCTTGAGTTGCTCCCTTAAACCATATGCATCCATTTGAGTTCCCAGATCTTCCTCAAGCTGTTAGGCTCTATTAGGAGGAACTTAGCTCTGATACCAATTGTTGATAACTGAGAGGGGGGGGGTGAATCAGTTATCCTAATTATTTCCCTTTTTGAACTTTCTTATTAATTAATGCAGCATTGAATCAAACACAAAAACATTACCATGAAATAAGAAACACATGACACAGTATTTTTGACGTGGAAACCCTGTTAAGGGAGAAAACCACGGGGTGATTAACCCAAAAATTATTCTCTGTTAGAAGAATAGGAAATTACAAAATGGCACTTGTCAATTAGGGCTCACTGCCCGAGCACACTACTCACAAGAGGCCCACTGCCTACAAGAAGACACACTGTCTACAAAGTGATAAGAATCACAGTCTTGAACTGATTGGAAGCATCTGCATATGCTGGAGTTCAGTTCCGGTTAGGCTCAGTACACTGATCTGCTGCACTTCATCTTTCCTCTGTTCTTTATTCTGCTATCTTTCACATACCGGATCCTTTTTGCTACTTCTGCTCTGTTCTAGACTTTTTCGCATATATATTAATTCACTCACACCCCTCACAACTAAATCCATCCTCTATATATATATCCGCACAAGTAATTTCATCACCTTTCTAGTCGGCATCCGGAACAGTCTAGTTTCTTACAAACTTTGTTCTGTCGGCTGAATCCTTGCTCACCAAGCAATGCGGATCAAGCATATACTAGTAGATATCATTAATCATGTCGGCCAAACATGATTCATGCCTTCACAACCTTTATCAACAACAGTAACACATCCAGAAAGTAGTCTGATACTCTGTCAGTCAGTTCTTCCTCTGTTTTCACTGTCTCTCAGGAATCCGGTACTCAACTATTCATATCTTTTTCCTTGTCCATCACCGGAGGCTAAATCCTTGGAATATACCACTCAAGGTAGTCCTCTTGACTTCCCCAAATCCGCACTACACCAAGACACTTCCTCTGAGAGATCCGGATCAATCTGTCGGACCTTGCCACATGCTCTGTTCTTGTTCACCGGACCACAACAATCTTTATTCTGACTTCCGGTAGAGACACATTATGACTTGCGGATATGTGGGATGACCTTTTTTGCCATCAATGACAACAACCATGAATCCATATAGTGTCTCTTGCCAACAGTTAGTTGGGAACCTTTGCATATAGGAAATAAGGTAGGTTTATAATGTTTGATTTGAATTTGTAATATAGTAAGTTATGCTTATGAAAATTATATGAATATAAATATAGATGTTGTTTTAATAGTTGGTAGTTATTAGAAAATGAGATAGTTAAATGACCACCGGAAGTTCATGTACTTATTGTAGTTGTTCTTAGTACGAAGTGTTATTAGAAGGTTGACGAAAAGTTTTATAGCAAGAATATATATATATTTGTTATCGAGTCTATTTGTAATAGTAATGGTTAAATATATTAGATGAAAAAGTTATGCTTGGGAAAGAAGTATATTTGTTTTGTAGGTGTTCTCATGTCAATGGTAATTCATTTATATGGTTGTTGGCAGTTGGTAAAGGTAATGGAAGTTATGCTTATAGTGAAGTTTATAGATTCATAAATTTATAGTTGTTCTATTGAAATTATAGTTATTTTAAAGTTAATGGAGTTTTATGCTCTTGGTAAACATATGATTAATTTTATTGCTTGTTTTAATGGTAGTCATTCAAGGTTAGTTAGGAAAAGATTATATTTGGAGTTGTATAGATGTGTTGCTTTTGTAGGCTTAAATTTCTTCTAAAGAAGTTATAATCTTATATGTATTTCCATGTTTTAAGTTATGAATTATTGAATCTCATTTACTCGTTTTCCATCCTAGTCGTTTCTATATGCTTGTATTGGATCATTGTGGTTTCTTTGGGGTGGATTTTATGTCTTTGATTTGGTTAATTGTGAAGTGGGAATCTTGAGGGATGTCATGTGTACTTGCTATCAAAATGCGGAAGCATTGTCCCTATCAGATAATAGTTACTTTTTCATTGGTTTAGTACCTAACTCTAGAGGTGTGGTGTCTTGGTCTTTGTTCTGGATAGTGGCATGTCAATGCAATGGGATTGGTATTGTTGAGGGCAAGTGAATGGCATGAGTAATGGCTAGAAGCCATTTTGTACCTTATCTTTGCATGTGGTGGTTTGGTTGTTGATCAAAGATTGCTAAGGGAGTGGCTTCCATGGTGGGGTCGGTACCTAGTGAGAGGCCGCCTGGGTAACCCCATGGAAGTTATGAGTAAGTAGAAACTTAATAACTTTAGGAGGGTTGGGGTAGTAAAACACATAACAAGATAAGTAAGATACCTCACCCATGCCTTGAGTGCTCTTGCAAGCTAAGAATGGGATGAGAAGGCTTGGTTGGCAAGGCCGACCTCCTTGTCTCCATGAGAGGACCTATCAGCTCTACATGTGTCACCCTATGGGGCCGATGCCTAGAGAGAGGCTGCCAGAGTAACCATAGATGGGGGTCGGCTTCTGGTGATAGATAGCCTGGGTAACCCATGCTAGGACCATGTGATGACACTCTCCTTACGCAACTCAACTCAGTTACTTTCTCTTTATTTTGTTGATACCTCTGAAGTATAGTCTTGGCTTCTTTTTTGATCTTGGTTGTATGTTTGATTTGTCTGGTGGATTACTATCATTTCTGTGCAGTTTTGTTATCCTGGTTGTTTGCAAGGAGTTTGGTTTTTGGTTTTTGTGTCCATGGCTATAACTTTGATCTAGTGGAGCCTCAATGTTATCTCCTAGCTCGGTGGGGTGGACCTCAGGGTTCCACATGGTTGGGAGGCAAAGCTATCCATTGGCCTTTTTGGAGATTCAGTTTGAGTCCTGTGCAATGGTGCTCTAGTTCCAGATTGCTTTCCACCCTCAATGTTGTTGTATACTTTCAGATGTATTCATTTGTAAACCGACGTGATCGGTCTAGTAATCTTGTATTGCAACTTTGTAAATTAACTATCTTGCAAATGTAAAAGTTGTTCTTAACTATTTTTCACTTGTGTAGTTTCAATTTTCTATTCACTGATGTAGTTATGTTTCCCTAGAGGAGTTGGAAGTGCACTTTTCTTTATGTTGTGTATTATGTCATCTTTGGTTACTAATATTGCAATGTCTCGCTTTCAAAAAAAAAAGTTATTTCTATAATTTTGCACTTTTTAGTCTAGCACTCTAGGGTTGTATGACAGGGCATTACATGTGTAGAAGATAAAATCAGTTATATTAGTTACCTCAATCCATAAAATTGATCACAACATAGTTGGAGTGCAAACTAGGCCAAGTCCTAGGGCAAAAATAGTCAAAATGTGTAGTTTTTCGCCAAATTTTCAATACAAGAGCCTATTAAAAGGGTGTTGTGAAGATTTTTAGGAGGTCTAGAAAATTATTACCCTAATAAAAGCCCATTAATGCAAAAATACCCTTCACAACACGCCTATGGTGCAAATTCAGAGAGTCGATAAGGCCAAAGTTAGTGAAAATCAGTGTTTTTGAAGCCCTAGGTTTGAGATCTTGACACAAAATGCTATATGAATGTTTTGAAGTCTAATTTATGATGAAAATTAAATGTTCTCAGATCTGAAAATGGATTCCAAGGTCTAATATGCAAAATGCCAATGCAAATCTAATGAAAATGCATGAAAATTGCTAGTTTTTTGTTGAAATTTTCTATGCAAAAATGCAAATATACACTAAAATTAAAGACTACAGACAAATTTAAATTTTAATGATCCTCTAAAATCAGTAGAAAATTTTGAAAGAAGAATTTGCCTACTAACCCTAGATTTTGGAATTACTAGGTTTAATGAAAATTGTCAAAATTTCTACAAAAGCCTAGCAAATTAATGATGAAAATGCAATGTAAATTATTGATTTTTTGTGTTTTTCTATATTTTATATCATATCTGATGCAAAAATCATGAATTAGGGAAATTTAGAAAGAATTGATGCAATTTAGTAATCTATATGAAAATGCAAGCTAGGGTTTCAAATTTTTGCAATTTTTTTATTTTTTTTGTAATTTTCTCAATACAATAAGATGAAAGACTATATGAATGAATGAAATCAATCCAAATTTGAATACACACACTCAGCAAGTTGCAATTTAAGTCCAAAAACATGGGTTCACCAAAATGTTTAGGGTAAATTTGGGATTTGTTTAATTTAGTGTTGTTAGATGTTTGAATCCTCCTTTCACCCTTAACATTCAAGGACCTAGGGTCCAGTGGCAATGCACTATCATACCCTAGGTTTCTATGAGATGTAGGGAAATTTGGATTAGGATACTTAATTATCAATTTTCCTTCTCTTATGCTCAATTGACCATTAAAGCCCTAATTTCACAAATACGACAGTAAACGGAAGAATAACAGGAAAAGCTCTTGCAGAGGGAAGCAAAATATCAAATCACAGAGTACCTATTTTCGGGGCTCCGAGGTGGAAAATTCAGGGACACAAGAGTGGGCACCCAAGTCCAAGGCCCTAGTTTTTGTCAAGATCTGGAAACTTAGTCTGCAACTCTTTCCTATTGTTCCAACGATTTTCCCGTCACAGAAGTTGGAGGACTAATGAGCGGGCGCCCAAGTCCAGGGTGCTATTTTTCCTTTTGATTTGCAATTCTAACACTTCAAGATGCCTTCCTGCAACTTCACTTTGTCCAGCTCCTCAACCTGTAACTTGCAACCATGAAAAATTTGGGGGGGGGGGGGTTGTGGTGTTTAGAGGCTTGCCTCAGTCAAGCCCCAAAGGACAATTAAGTCTCCGAACACCGTTGTTAGATAGAGAGTGCATGTCCTTGTGAGGCAGAGGCAAAAACCAAAGGAAATGATGATGAAAACACAATATAATGTCACCTTGTAGTGAAGATCTCATGGGAGGAAGATGCTCTTCACTCCATGATGAAATGGATGCTCAAATTTGCAAACACAAACACATAAACCACACAAATCTGCTCTTGTAACACAATGAAAGCCTTAAATCACAAGTTGATAGCTAATTGAAATCTAATTGCAATCTAGTTTCTAAATGAATGTCTAAACATGCTTTTATATGCAACTACAAGCATTCCTGCCAAGATTTCGTAAATTCAAACTTACCGTGTCGGCCTAGGGACCAAATAACGGTCATAAACTGACACTTAAAATTTGGGCCTGACCCAAAATAGGGTGGGACTAGGGCACAAGTGCCCAAGTCCTCCCCCCTATTTTGGGCAACGTTCAGCTCAAGGGGTCCCCCTAGGCCCTATTTGCCAAGATACCTAGGGTTCATTCCATCGGGATGCCAAATTATGATGCAAGATGTCCTAAATGCATGCAAAATACTCGGGAGCTAAACCTTATGAGAGAAAAGCCCCCAAGGGGACATTTTCCAACATTACATAATGTATGGATGTTTTCAACAATAGTTATCATACCTACAAATGTTTGAGCATCGATAGGGGGAGCGAATAAATAGATCCAAATTTTACAATCTTTGCGAGCATCCTCTCTGCCTCTACCCTAAACAACATGGGATGTTTTGTGATATTTTGAAGTTTCAAATGACCTCATAGACATTTATGCAAAATGTCTTTGATTCAAGAAGGACCGGTTCTGGAAAGATTCTAAGAAGGAGACTCACTTTCAGTTTAAATTGGAGAAGATAGAAGAAGGTGCTACCATCCTGTATTGTCAAATTTCTTCATCAGTCGTTGCACATAAACCATGAATAATTTAACAAACACTTTAATCTTCTTTCCAAAGAATAAATTGATAAAAATTAGTTCAAACATTTACCATTTTAGAAGATAAGGCATATTACCCTTTTGATAGAATGCCTCAAACAAATCTATTCTTCTTCACTATAATGATTCTAGCATATGTAGAAGGGTAAGTGCAGGATCATGATGGGCCAAACACTAACCCTAACTGGCAATATAAATGTGAAAAATAGACTTAAGTAACTTCATGTCAAAAATTGAATGAGTTATCTACATAATCTAGAAATAAGGTAGTAATAAAAGTTGTAATAAATTGAATGTAGTTTATGTGCTACTACGTTTTTTGAAAATTTTAAAAATAGTTTAGTAAAAATTGGATATTTTAATGAAGCACTACTAAAATTTTGAGAAAAACGTAAAAAGTAGGTGTCATTCCGTCCAATCTAAGTATGAGAAAAAGATGATATTTTTCCTCCATCATTTGGATTTAAATAAAGGACACATGACCAGATGTGATGCATAATTTTTTGAAATTTTTAAGTAAATAAATAATTATTTATGAATTTTTTACTGTGACTTTTTAAAATATTAAAAATTAATTTCCCAGCCAACCTAACTTGGTCAAAAATATATGAAAATCAAAAATTTTAAATTTTAATGTATACCCAATAAATCCTAAAATGTGACGCATCTTTTGGATTTAAAAAAGGATTAATATGTTGAAACTTATGGATGTTTTTCAATATGTATATCTATCAGGAAATTAGAAATAGCATATGTATAAAATTAATAATAATTACCTATTAAAATTATTATGAAGTGTATATTATATTTTTAGAATCTTAAGAGCTTTCTCTATAAACCCTTTTCATTTGATTAAATTTAGTTGCAAAAAAGTCTGTCAGCTTCAAGGATGAAATTGTGGAAAATTTTAGAATAACACTAAATGGGTGGTTTTGCAAGTTTCTTTGGTAAGTTTTGGGACACCCACTTGCCTAAATATGAGGTAATCCCAAGGCATATTTGGAGGGAATCCATATTTGAGCTAGAAATATTAACACCCTTTCCATCCAAATCTAAATATTAGTCTAAATATTAGCACTTTTTCATCCAATAACAATTTTCTCCATTGCCACTATTTGGCCCATCATGATCTCGCACTCACCTAGAACATGGATTTGTTTATAAGGCTTTACAAAATTTGAATCAAATACAATTTTTAGAACTGTAAAGCAAATTTCCATTGTAGACATACATACAAACAAAAATTCACGATGGACAAAGAGTGTCTTATGTGGGAGGTACTACTGAAAACATGAATAAAATCAATGTAAACCTTATTTTCTAAGGTTATGTTGTTTGTGATAAGGTTAGTTACTGTTTTTCATAAATATTTATTGACTTCTATTTCATTTCATTTCGTGTATGGTAGTACTAATTTTATTTGATTTTATTATTGACTATGCCCATTCAATCTTTTACAAATCATTTAGATCACAGTTTGATAATTTGATTGGATATATAAATAATCAATGTCTTTTCTATATTGTATCTCCCCATGCTTGAAATTAATATAATTTGACTTTTACAAGTTATAATTCATTTTATTTGATTTTTCCTATCCAAATATCAAATTGATTTGATCTTTATCTATGGGGACATTCGACTGATTTGATTTTAGGTATGGGCTAAAGTCATTGTTGCATTCATTGCTTGCATCGATTAACGTGAAGCAAGGAATAAAAGGTAAACTCTCATAGCCAATCAGATTTTTTGGTCTACACTGGAAACTATAGTGATGAGAAAAATAAAATAAATGATTGGTCAAATTATTGAGAAGCTTAATAAAAATTTTGAATATTAAATACAAGAGTTCCTGCCATGGAAGGTACTAATAATTGGCCTCACCGACCATGCCCATATGACATAGCTATTGAGTTCCCAACATGACCACACTTATATCACTAGATAAGCTTAAATATCATGTAAACCCATTGTACTTGTGTCAGCCAAGAGACATAGTGGTAGTGGCTTATGTCCATTAACATAAAGGAACAATGCATAACTGAAAGCACCTATTCCATACTCAACATCACTTTCAATAGAGCCTAAGGACTAAAGAAATCAAATGAAACAATAAGAAAATATTACCACCATAATAGCCTTTGTTGCTCCATCGATGAATGCTTGACGTACTTCAATGATATTTTGATAATGATTTTGATATGTTGGTTGCTCACTTTGATAGCATAACTTCGCATAACAAGGAGACTTGAAAATGGCTTGGTTGATGTTCGATTTATAGATTCTTGGATGATAGGATGGATGGCTACGATTAAGAGGCGCAATAGATGGTTGAGATTAAGAGGTGGAGATATATGGCTAAGATTAAGAGGTGCAATATGGAATAGATGTTGGAGATTAAGAGGTGGAGGATGGAAGCTTCTAGGGAATTCTTTATGTGAATGGCTAGGATTGAGTGATATAGTATGAAAATGGATGGTGAAGGTGAAAAGTTAGTTTGACTTTTGTGCCTCTCATTTATTATTTGTGGCAAGAAGATGAGGATGAGGACAAATGGAAAATAATTAATTAAATAATTTCATCATTTAATCAATAATTAGAGGAAGATGATGTGGGAGGATAAAATTAAATAAATAAATAAAATTTATTTAAGGGATAGTCATGGATTAATTAATTAAATAAATGTAATTTATTTAATTAATTTGGGAAATAGGATAATCTTGATTAATTAAATAAACTAATTTATTTAATTAACTAGATGATGGAAGGTGACATAAGGTGGTCTTAGGAAGGTGGATGATTAGATGATGTAGAAGTGTTGTAAGGACATGGTTAATTTTGGATGTCTACATTTTGCCCCTCTTTGAAATGATGTTGCGACTAAGAGAAGTAACATCATTTCAAAGTAGATAATGTATGGATAAATGGAAATGGATGCCCCAACCACTTGAAGGAGTGATGAGGAGGAATGACATAAGGATGGGATACCCCCTCGAGAGGATAGGCGAGTTAGAAGAACATGGGTATACTCTCGAAATGGATGAAATGGATTGGTTAAGGATATGGAGGAAAGATAAGGGATGGATGAAATGGATGAAGAATATGTTATGCTACATTGGGTGAGCAACCATATAGTTTAATATAGCACTAGACATTATGCACCAAGGTATAAAGACTAGGGTGATGATGTGTTGTGTGCATGAAAGGACTGACTCAAAAGACAAAGGTCGCAAGAAAACATATGCCATAGGGCACCATGATATGGAAGACCATGATGTCATTTGTAGCAATATTTTGCAAGGACTTGATGCAAATACAAGATAAAATGATAAACACACACAAGAAAGAAAGCAAGCATGCCTAAATGATGCAAAAACATACAAGGTTATTGCCCTTGCCAAGCTGAAAACCAAGGATTGATTGATTTATTGATTAAGGATAATGTTGTTGATGTGGAAGTGATATATCCTTAGAACAACATGACTATTGTGGGAATGATATATCCTAACAATGATGGATGATGGATGATGGTTGATTGGATCAACAGAAAGGATGGAAAAAAAACCAAGGTATGCTTTTGGATGACTTGGCTAGATTACATGACTAGATTGATATGGATTAAGGTGTGGCTTACATTTGGTTTATTGCTTGTATTTTTGTATGTTTTGAGTTTTTTTTTGTGTTTTTGGTTTGGTGTTGTTTTATTCTAGGATGGTTGGATGGGATTGGATGGATGAAGAGGTGATGATAACAAGTGGGATGGAGGATAGTGAATTAGATGGATGGGAGAGTTGGGGGATGTGATTAGTTAAGACTGCAGATGGAAGATAGAATAGGTGATATCATGCGTGCAAGGACAGGAAACACACAAGTGTATGAAGCTCAAAAGAAGAAAGGCAATGATATGTACCTAGCATAAGGAATATTTATCAAGGAAACTAATGCCAAAGTAAACTACAATCCACTGCCCTAAGTATAAAAACAAGGGTGGGGAGGCAGGATGGGAGGGATGGAAAACTAGGATATGTTGTAGGGATGGGATGATATGGAAAGGACCTAGAGGATAATGAGATCTAGCTCATACACATGGCACCTACAAGCAGGTTTTCACCATGGTACTTATCTAAGGCACCATAAAATTGTTTTCACCATTGAATGAAAGACTTCTCTTTACTATAGTTTTTGACATTTTTTTTGACAAATTGGGATATTGTGACAAAATAAGCATGGAGTTGGTGGAAATGGATGAGGTTGGGAAGCTCATCCGATTTTGGACCATTTGGAGTAGCTAAGTGATAATCACCTGAACCAAGTTGAAGACTCTTCATTGTAAGGACAATACCACTAGTATGGGCACCACAGATACCATCATACTCCTCCTTGAGTGCAAGACTAGCCTTTACTATGTCTAGGCAACGTAAATGGGAACCATCATAGCCTCGCCGATTAGGGGTATGAGCAAGGGAGATTAATTACTTATGTTGAAAGTGTGATAGGAGGATATGATCATGTAAGGTGGTGGAAATATCATGGAATGAAGGTGATGTGGGACCAACAATCTATTGAATACAAGGAATACTGAGAGGTGGGATGAATCAGCATTCTGCAAAACCACTTCTTTACTTGTTCATTGATCCAATTACCAAATTCAATAACATGAAAGCAGAATAAACATAAGAACATCAACCATACAGACATGATACATAGACACCAGGATTTTTACGTGGAAAACCCAAAAAGGGAAAAACCATGATGAGTGTTAGATCACAATATATTATGATAACAATACCAAATTATATGAAGGCTCACTACCTTAGGGCTCACTGCCCAAGGACTCACTATCTAAAGAAGTGCTCACTGCAATATGCTCACTGCCAAGAAAATAGAAGAGAAGATAGAGAAGGAATGGCTCACTGCTGAAAGAAAATTTTTGCAAGTGCATCTACAGAATGCTGAGGTGTAGTTCCATTTATAGCTTAGTATACAAAATAAATGTCTTCATAACGTCTTCTCTATTTTTTCTGCTTTTCTTCACATATACTCTACTCTTTTGCCCTTACTATCTTTTTTTGGTCACAAAACTGCCTTAGATCACACACACATTGAATTTGCACTACTTTCACACACATTCATACCTCCAAAGCTAAAATATATCAAGTATATATATCTGCATCAAGAATTTCCTCAAATTAGGTCGACATGCAAAAGATAAAGCTTGTATATTCAAGTTATACCTTGTCGGCCTGTTATTGTGCTCAAACAATAATGCGGACCCAATCAATCATGCAAGCCTCTTCATATGAGTCTAGACCTATTATAGAATCACTTAGATTAATGATTCCAATCATATACCTTCACCGCATATCAACTAACATGATTGTTGGCTTAACCCTTAAGTGCACATGTAACTAGCTTGACTATCATACCATAACTTTCAATGCGAACCATATGAGACTTTGCAATCATAACCAACATTCATTATGGACCTCTTATCATACCTTTAGAGCCTCAGAACATAATACTCTTTCATAGAAGAATGTGGATCTCAGAACTATTGTTCTGTCACAAAGAAATACTATCAACCTGAAAGCTGATACTGGAGAACTTGTAGAATGAGAACTGATGAACTTCAAGCTCTACAAATCTGGATTTAGATGCTCATGACATATATCTTCAATGCCTCAAAACCACAAATCAAAATATTCATCAGCGGAGGAATGTGAACCAAACTACTCAGGTACTTTGCACTATTTTTTACTTAACTTTGTCCACCCAGACTTAGACATTTCATTGTATGACTTCCAGAGAAAGTCAAGACTTGAACACTGGAACATAGCATCATCAGACAGCCAAGAATAACATACCAGAACCCCATAATGTGATCTTCAAGTGCAAAGGAGTACCCCCTGAATTACTGTCACTAATGTGCTGTCAATACTTAGTCAATTTGGCTAAGTTAACCTTTCCAGACCAAAAGGCTATGCACAACTTTGTCACAGGAATTGTTGCCATCAATGACAACATCAGATCTCTATCATACCAGTAGTGTCTCTTGACTATGTTTCCAACAATCTCCCCCTTTAGCATTGATGGCAACACTTAGTGAAAAATGCTCATCTGCTCCCCCTTACTATATACACTTTGTTTTTCTTCTTCCCTTGAGATGTTTGGCCATTTTTCATTGGATCTTCTTCTCCCCCTTTGACATCAATGGTTAAGGTGTATGTACAAGTAGCAAAATTGTGTCAAAACTTTCATACTCTACAGCATATGTACAGGAACAATCTTCCATCTTAGTTAGTTGTAGGAGGTAGAATATCATTATAAATGGTCTTTATCAGAGCTGACTCTCCATCCCATCTATTCTTTGCACTTTCCAAAATTTGAATGTGACCATTTATCAGAAAAACTAATTTTTCTGCCTTCTGCATATTTGAGGGTGTATCAATTATTGCTTTTGCTTTCAAAGCTTCTTCTGCAAGATTAGTCATTGAATCTATTTTAGGACTTATCAGCCCTGTTAACTGGCACAACCAATTTTTAATTTCTTCCCTCTTATTCATCAAACTGCTTAAGTTATTGTGAATATTTACCACTTGTGTCTCTTTACTATTTATTGATTCAACTGTCGAATCACATGACTTAGAGATATTTAACAATTGGAGTTCTAGATCCTTGATTTTTTCTTCTAACTCCTTAGTAACTTCCGGCCATGATAAGCAAAATTTGTATATATCATATGATTCCTTAATGGCCTTCTCTATACTTTTGATTCCATTGTCTAGCAGAATTTTATCATTGTCCATAATGGTCTTTAATTCAGCTAACCTTTTCTCATTATATTCTTTTCTAACCTTTATTTCTGTAGACTTCTCAAAAGACTCAAAATGAGTACTTATTGATTTTATCAGGCCTTTGAGTTGATCAGTTGATGGCAGTGATGTGTCCTTTTGGTGCAAAGACATCAACTTCTCTAGGATACTGGATGATTCACTAATGAGTTCACTGTCATGTATATGTGACTTCAGCATTTCTTCCTGTGCCTTTGCATGAAAAATTGTCTCGAGTTTCATCTTTTGTAGTGGGGACATAGAAGCTAGGTTTAAAAGACCTTGCAGCAACTCATTTGATTCCAACAACTGACTTTCCCTTTTTTTCTCAAGAAGTTCCCTTACCAATTCAACAGGGTCTTTGGTGATGGTGTCAGCAGCAGTGTCTCTTGTCCTTTCATCAGACACTTCTTCTTCTTGGTTCTGCTTAGGTGGTTCCAGATCCATAGCCTCTTGTTGAACAATGTTTTGCACCAATGAATGGCTTCTCTCAACTTGTTCATGTTCTTGATCATCAACTTTATTCTTCTCATTAGTCTTCTCTTTGGTTGCTTGATCATCATCTTGATGCTCCGGAGGAGGACTCGTCTCAGTTTGATCCTTGTCAGTTGTGTCTAGGCCATCAGTAGCAGGGGCTTGATCTTCTTTCTCCTTTATCTCTTCATCATTTTTGTCTAGCCCTCGGTCCATACTGACATCTGGTGCAGAACTGGCATCACCAATATTTTTTTCTTCTTTGTCATAGATAGTTAGAAGATGAAGTTCCTTTAGTACTTCCAGAGTGATATCTTCAGTTTCCTTGGCCAGCTTCTCAGTGTCACCTGACATGAGAGTATTTATCCTTTTCTTTGTTCTAAACCTCTTTCCAAGTACTTTGGAGACATTTTCTTTTTCTTTCGGAGAGATCTCGGGACATAGTTTTATCAATGTATATTCTCTAAGCTCAATGTCCTTGGCCATAGCTGCTTCCTTTCTAATAGTCATAATGCTGGAAAGGGTATCAAGGAGATCAATTATTATTTCAATAAGAGCTTTATTGTATATCTCCAAATTCTAATTATTGCATTCTCAATGATGCCTTTGTCTGTATCATTATATTCATCATACAGTTGAGCTATAGGTTTTAGATTTCCATCAACTGTTATAGCCTTTAGGACATCCTCCATATGAATTGTGGCTTCTTCTTTCTCAAGCTTTGCTTTCTTCTCCATCTTTCCTCCCTTCTTCTTTCTAGAGGGCTTGTCTTTCTTAGAACCGGAGGCTTTAGTTGATTTTTCTTTCATCTTTTTAACCTCTTCATCTGATTATGTTTCTTCATTATCTTTATCCACACTGACATATACTCTATGTCCTTTGGTCTTTTGCCTTTTTTGACCTTTGTCAGTGGTTTTCTTGGAGGGTGCTTCTGCATATGGGATAGAACCTAGGGATTTTGAGGTTGTTTCAGTAGATGTGCAACCTCTTGTCCTCTTCTTTAGATCTGCAAGTGCCTCTGTATTTATCTCTTGCACTTCTAGAGCCTTGCCAGGCTCACCTTCAATTTTTCAGTTGTTCTTGCCCTTGTTTTAGCAACTTCTTCTTTTGTAATCCCTATGCTCTGGGCATATTCCTCCACCAATTTCCTCATCTTTTTCTAAGTTTCTAGTTTCCTTAGTTCAACATGAACTTTTACAAATAACTCTTCATAGGTGCCAAATCTTGGCTTAGAGGTATCCCTAGGTTTGCTTAACATGAGCTTGGCATATCCATCTAACACATCTGCATCTACTTCATACCCCATTGGAATAATCCAGATTATTCTAGGCTCAGTAGCCTCCATCATAGATTGATCTCTGTTGACAATGAAACATATATCTTTTTTATATCTCTCAACAATTGATTCAGGTATCCTTTGTCTAGAATGCATAACTTTTTGAAAATTCTTAAAATAGCCCCATAGAGCTGCATTCTATGCATCTTTATTTCCTATGCCATTCAGGTGATTTCTAATTTGAATACAGTAGAATAAATGCTTGTTCTCCAAAAGATGTCAAACTCTTCACTGTAGAATACAGTTGATTAGGATTGCTCTGCAATGCTCTGCATTTGAACCTTTTCTACCAGAATTTCTTTCAAAAGATCTGTCATATAAATCTTTTCATCATATCTTCGTGTTGGGTCCCAACATTGACTATCTGGCTAGGGGATTAGGATTTTCAATATTGCTCCCCCTAAGCCAAAGCTCCCAATTTACTTCCCAGAGGAAGTATCTACACCAGAAGCTGGTGCAGATCCCTCCTTGACCTCAATCACATCTTTCTTGATCCAGATCTTTCCCATCTCTTTCTTGGTTTCAACCGATCTACTTTATTCTTTCATTTATCTCCCCTCTTCTCTATTTTCTTCTCTTCTGCATAGTAGTTTCTTTTCACATTCTTGCTTCTACAAAATTTTACCATATGTCTAGGTTTGTTGCAATTGTAACACACAATATTCCTCTATCCTTGATTCCTTCTATTGAATGGATTTATCCTTGATCTGCATTGGTTAGCCATATGCCCAAATCTATTGCATGCAAAACATCTCCTATTGAAGGATCATGTATTGATAAAACCATTCCTCAATACACTTCTACATTCACTTGTCATGTGACCAATTCTTTTGCAATTGATGTTAGAAATGAAAGCAATACTACTTCAATGGAAATCTAATTCGAGATAAATTTTAGGAAACTTTAACTGTGTGTTATTAATGGAGATTGTAACAAAACATAAACCCACAATACAAAAATATACCAGAAGAAGAATGAAGCACATAACACAAGTGTTTAACGTGGAGAAAACCCTTTCGGGTAAAAAACTCCACCAAGAAAAGAGGCCAAGTTGTATTATCTTCACAAAAGGAATTACAAATACATTCACTTCCTCTGTCCTTCAACCTTCACTCTGGCAAAACTTGGGTACCTGTAAACTGTTATATGCACCTCATCTACTATGCAATGTTTTTTATAGAATTTACACAACCTCAAGACATTAAATGACTTCTTACAAGCCCATAACACTTGTCAAGAGTCTACAATACAACCTTGGGCGTCCATGGCCAAGAATAGGCTCTTACGGGGTCATAAATGCTATCATACATGCATCCTACACTTGGAAAAATGTTCCCATGCAAGCTTGAACGACTTGGGGTCAAAAATAGCCACTTACAGCATCTTATGATGCGTCATATGCTATTATTAGTGTCATAGATTCTTATGACAACTTACAGTTGTCATAGATTCTTATGACAACTTACAGTTGTCATAGAATCTCTTACACCCTCTTACAGCATCTATGACATGCGTCATAACACTAAAAATAGATTATTCCTCCACATGTGCACCCCACTTTGACCAATTACTGTTTACCATAGTAAATGACATCCCGTAACTACCGCCGGTAACTCTAGGACTTACCGTATAGTAACTCCGTAATTACCGTGGATAGTAAATAATTTTTACTTCTGCTGGTGAAACTTGTACATCCCTTATGGGTAATTACAAATTACAAATAATAAATGGAATAATACAATAATGGGATTTACAAGGTTAATGGCACCTTATCCCAACATTCTCCCACTTGACATTATACATTGTAAATCAACCCATAGGAAATCAAATAAAAAATAAATAGGCACTAGAAAAAAGGCCCATGGCCTCTCTACACCACACGAACTTATCTGTGCTCACAGGTTTAGTCAATGAATTTGCAACATTCTCTTGAGTGTCTATCTTCTTCAACTCAATCTCTCCATTTGCAACCAACTCTCAAACAAAGTGATACTGAAAATCGACATGCTTAGTTTGAGCATGATACATGGGATTCTTGGCCAAACAGATAGCACTCTGGCTATCACAACCAATCAAAATGTTCCTACAATCAAAACCAATACCTATACACAGTCTCCTCAACCAAACTGCCTCCTTAGAGACATGAGTAGTAGCCATATACTTTGCTTCTATAGTGGACAAAGCAACTGTGGGCTGCCTCTTACTCATCCAACTCATTGCACCTCCAAACAAAGTAAACACATAGCCACTAGTGGACCTTCGACTATCCAAGTCACCTGCCCAATCTGCATCAACAAAACCCTGTATGTCCAAAGATTTATCAGCACTATCAGTACCAGAATAAACCTAACAATGATCAAGAGTACTTGCAAGATATTTAAACACCATCTGCGCATAGTTCCAATGCTGTCTACCAGGGTTAGACATAAATTTGCTCAAAACTCCCACTGCTTGGGCAATATCTGGTCTAGTGCAAACCATTGCATATATCAAACTCCCTACAGCACTAGCATATGGCACATTAGACATATCCTCAAGATCATCCTCAGTCTTTGGACACATATCTAATGAAAGCTTAGTACCAATGGGTAAAGGAACTCTAACTGGATTACAGTCCTGCAAACTAAACCTTTGCAAAATAGTATTCACATACTTACTTTGTGACAACCAAAGCTTTCTATTAACTCTATCCCTCCTAATCTCCATTCCCAAAATATACCTTGCAGTACCAAGATCCTTCATCTCAAATGCACCTAAAAGTTGGGCTTTAATCTCGCTGACCATACCCTTAGTATTGCTGAAAAACAACATGTCATCAACATACAAAGCAATAACCAGTATAGAATCATCAACACAATGAATGTAAACACAATGATCCTCCTCGCTTCTAACAAAACCCAATTTCAAAACAAATGAATCAAACTTTTGATACCACATTCTGGGGGACTGTTTCAGACCATAAAGAGACCTCTTTAACCTACAAACCCAATGTTCTTTTCCTTTTACCTCAAAACCTATAGGCTGTTGCATATAAATTTCTTCTTCAAGATCTCCATGCAAGAATGCAGTCTTAATATCCATTTGCTCAATCTCCCAATCATAAGCTACAGAAATGGATAAGAGAAATCTAATAGAAGTCAATTTAGCAACAGGAGAGAATATCTCACCAAAATCAACTCCCTCTCTCTGGGAGTAGCCCTTGGCTACCAGTCTAGCCTTGTACTTCTCCAATGACCTGTCTGCTCCAAACTTCTTCTTGAAGACCCACTTACAACCTATGGCCTTTCTTCCTTTGGGCAAACAAACAAGATCCCAGGTGTTATTAGAGTCCAAAGCCATCATCTCCTCCTGCATGGCTAGCTGCCAAGACTCACTATCATCTACAGAAATAGCTTCCCTGTAGGATCTAGGTTCATCGTTAGTACTTAATAAAGCATATACACAACAGAAATCTAGTGGGCTATACCTGTCAACTAAATTCCATTGTCTTGTGGATCTCCTCAAGGGTGGAGTAAGAGACTCTACTTGTTCTTCTGCATGATCATCTATACCAACTTCTTCTGTAACAACAAATTCATCTTCATCAGAACTACTCAAATCTTCTTCTTCTTCTTCACCCCCCAATCCATCATTTTGTTCTTCCTGAGGTGCATCTTGCTGCTCTAAATCAAAGTGCACCTTCTTTACCTTTTCTTCTTTCTCTTTTGGCTGCTCAGGTTTAGAAATAGCTCTAAGTTCCCTAAAAATAACATCTCTAGAAAATATAATCCTGCGGGTTAGTGGATTCCAAAGCTTATAACCTTTGACATTATCACCATATCCAATGAATGTACACTTTTCAGCATTTATATCCAACTTAGATCGCTTTTCCTTAGGCACATGAACAAAAGACTCATAGCCAAAAACCCTTAAATGTGAAACAGAAGGTTTCTTACCTGTCCACACTTCATAAGGTGTCGAATCAAGAGCCTTACAAGGAGATCTGTTTATCAAGTAGTAAGCAGTACACACAGCCTCTGCCCAAAAGCATTTATCCAATTGTGCATCACTAAGCATACTTCTGGCCCTTTCCATAATTGTTTGGTTCATCCTTTCTGCAACACCATTCTGTTGTGGTGTATACGGAGTTGTCTTTTGTCTGATTATACCTACATGCTTGCAAAACTCATCAAATTCCTTAGAGCAATATTCCCCTCCATTGTCATATCTTAATATTTTTATCTTTAAACCTGATTGGTTCTCTACTAAGACTTTGAATTCCTTAAACTTAGTGAAAACTTTAGATTTATGCTTCATAAAATAAATCCATGTAAATATGGATACATCACCAATGAAGGTTACAAAATAACGAGATTTTTTGATATATTCATTATCCACAGGTCCAAACACATCCGTATGAATAATTTCTAACTTCTCTTTTGCTCTATTACTTCCTGAAGGAAATAATTTTCTATTTTGTTTACCAAACACACAACGCTCACAGAAATCAAAGTGCTCATCAAAATAAGAGAAATCGTCCAACAAATTTTTATTCTTAATAGTTTTCAATACATTATTGCTTGTGTTGCCCAATCTATGGTGCCACAACATACATGTATTTTCAGTAGTGGCCTCAGATACATAGGAGACATTACAAACTGTAGTGGCTTCAAGCTTAAACAAGTTCTTGAATCTCTTCCCTTTCGCTACCACCAAGTTCCCTCTCACCAATCTATAGCCATGCTTGTCAAATGTCACATGCATTTCCAAATCATTCAACTTCAAAACTGAAATCAGATTTCTAGCTAATCCAGGAACATGCAAAACACCAGGGAGGGTTTTAATCCTCCCATCACTGAAACACAACAATACCTTTCCTTTCCTGACAATTGTATATGTAGAGTTGTCACCAAGGTAGATATTACCTCCATCATATTCTTCATATGAGGAGAACCATTCCTTATGCGGGGTCATATGAAATGAGCATCCTAAGTCAATCAACCAGTGATCATTAGAAACAAGATTACATGTAGAAAGTAAAACTTCTTCACCTGCATTCGAGGACTTATCCAAAGCACTCTCCCACTATTTCTTGGGATTTCTGCACTCCTTCACATGTCCCCTTTTACCGCAGTTCCAACACTTAACTCTGTTTTTTTTACCAGGAGTCTTAGACTAGCCCTTACACTTGTCCTTAGCCCCTTTCTGATCTCCCTTAGGTCCTCTTTCCTTAGACCTACCCCTGACACTGAGAGCATCCCCTGAACTATCTGAACTCTTCTTCCTTAATTCTTGTGACAGTAGCACTGAAACAAGAGAATCCAACTTCAGATCCACGAGGTTAGCAGTGATAGCAAGGATAACAATCTCCCAAGACTTAGGTAAAGAACAAAGAAGTAAGATACATTTATCTTCCTCACTAACCTCAACATCTACTAAATCAAGTTGACTCGCTAACAAGTTAAAAGAATTTAAATGCTCTGCAACTGATTCACCTTCTCACATTTTCATGGAAAATAATTTTCTTTTTAAATAAAGTTTATTTACCATACTCTTGGCTTGATAGATCTCACCCAACTATTTCCACAACTTGTATGCAGTCTCTTCCTTTGCGACATTCAATAGGACAGAGTCTAAAAGACACAACTGGATGGTTCCCCGTGCCTTCTTATCCAATCTATCCCACTCATCTTGAGAGACATCGTCAGGTTTCTTCTCTTTTTGGACAGCCAACCATTGATTTCTTTCTTCCAACAAATCTTCCATTTTCAGCTTCCACAGCTCATACCCTGTTCCGTTGAACTTCTCAATGTCCAAATGAGAGGTTGATGCAATTATGGATGCAGCCATAATAACAACACAAGATCTGCAAAACAAACACAACCAAATCTCCCACTGCAACTACAACTTCCACACTACCACCCAAGAGTCAAAGCTGGCCAGGCTCTGATACCAAATGTTAGAAATGAAAGCAACACTACTTCAATGGAAATCTGATTCGAGATAAATTTTAGCAAACTTTAACTGTGTGTTATTAATGGCAATTGTAACAAAACATAAACCCACAATACAGAAATATACCAGAAGCAGAATGAAGCACATAACACAAGTGTTTAATGTGGAGAAAACCCTTTCGGGTAAAAAACTCCACCAAGAAAAGAGGCCAAGTTATATTATCTTCACAAAAGGAGATTACAAATACATTCACTTCCTCTTCCTTCAACCTTCACTCCGGCAGAACCTAGGTACCTGTAAACTGTTATATGCACCTCATCTACTATGATATGGTTTTTATAGAATTTACACAACCTCAAGGCATTAATTGACTTCTTACAAGCCCATAACACTTGTCAAGAGTCTACAATACAACCTTGGGCGTCCATGGCCAAGAATAGGCTCTTACGGGGTCATAAATGTTGTCATACATGCATCCTACACTTGGAAAAATGTTCCCATGCAGGCTTGAACAACTTGGGGCCAAAAATAGCCACTTACAGCATCTTATGATGCGCCATATGCTATTATTAGTGTCATAGATTCTTATGACAACTTATAGTTGTCATAGAATCTCTTACACCCTCTTACAACATCTATGACGTGCATCATAACACTAAAAATAGATTATTCCTCCACATGTGCACCCCACTTTGACCAATTACTATTTACCATAGTAAATGACATCCCATAACTACCGCCAGTAACTCTGGGACTTACCATGCAATAACTCTGTAATTACCGTGGACAGTAAATAATTTTTACTTCTGTCAGTGAAACTTGTACATCCCTTATGGGTAATTACAAATTACAAATAATAAATGGAATAATACAATAATGGGATTTACAAGGTTAATGGCACCTTATCCCAACAATTGAAACATTGACCAGAGAAAGATAGAATATTTGGATTTATTCTACTCCTACACTAAGTAGCCCTATGACCATACTTATTGCATTTAAGACAATAGCCATTGAAAGATGGGTACCTTTGACCATTTGGCTGCCTAACTGGAGGTTTTCTAGGTCTTCTTCTCTGATTCCTAAACTAGTTGCATTTGTTTTTCCTCATCTCAATGTTTTCTTGACCTAAATTAGAACTTTCTCCTTTTTCAAATCCTAAACCTTTCTTGTCATCTAGATTTTTCTGACTACCAAGCAGCTCATCAAGCTTTGCAGAGCTTATTTTGAAATTTTCTTTGTAATTGTTTGCCACCTCCAAATCAAACATTAGAAGTATAATATATTTTGCCAACTTTTCACATTCTTCAGATTTGTCTTTCAACATTTGATTCAAATGTTCCTTAGCTTTTTCTTTCTCTTCAACTAACCTTGATAAATTATTTAGGGTTTCATTTGCTTCAATCAATTGTTCACTTAGCTCTCTATTCATATCCTTTGATCTATTAACTTGCTCTCTTAGCTTTAGGATGCATTCATCCGCTTCTTTGACATTTCCTTCAAATCCTGGATATCTGCTTCATACTTATCAAGATCTTCAAGGGCTATTTTTAATTCTTGATCAATTGTGACACTGCCTGGAGCAGGATACCTTCTAGTTGCCATGAGTACTCTTTCCCAAATCTTCCTCAAGCTGTTAAACTTCTTCCAAGGAACCTTGCTCTAATACCAATTGTTGAATACAAGGAATACTAAGAGGGGGGTGAATCAGTATTCCGTAAAACCACTTCTTTACATGTTCATTGATCCAATTACCAAATTCAATAACATGAAAGCAAAATAAACATAAGAACAACAACCATACAGACATAACACACAGACACCAGAATTTTTATGTGAAAAACCCAAAAAGGGAAAAACCACGGTGAGTGTTAGCTCACAATATATTATGATAACAATACTGAATTACATGAAGGCTCACCGCCTTAGGGATCACTGTCCAAAGAAGTGCTCACTGCAATATGCTCACTGCCAAGAAAATAGAAGAGAAGATAGACAAGGAATGGCTCACTGCCAGAAGAAAACTGCTACAAGTGCATCTACAGAATGTTGAGGTGTAGTTCCATTTATAGCTCAGTATACAGACTCAAATGTCTTCATAATGTTTGCTCTACTTTTTTTGCTTTGCTTCACATATGCTCTACTCTTTTTCCCTTACTATCCTTTTTTGGTCACAAAACTACCTTAGATCACACACACATTGAATTCACACTACTTTCGCACACATTCATATCTCCAAAGTCAAAATCTATCGAGTATATATATCCCCATCAAGAATTTCCTCAAATTAGGTCGACATGCAAAAGATAAAGCTTGTATATTCAAGTTATACCTGCCACAGAACTACCTTATATTGCACACACATTGAATTCGCACTAGTTTCGCACACATTCATATCTCCAAAGTTGAAATCTATCGAGTATATATATCCGCATCAAGAATTTCCTCAAATCAGGTCTACATGCAAAAGATAAAGCTTGTATATTCAAGTTATACCTTGTTGGCCTGTTATTGTGCCCAAACAATAATGCAGACTCAATCAATCATGCAAGACTCTTCATATGAGTCTAGACCTATTATAGAATCACTTAGATTAATGATTCCAATCATATACCTTCACTGCATATCAATCTAACATGACTGTCAGCTTAACCTTTAAGTGCACACGTAACTAGCTTGACTGTCATACCCTAACTTTCAATGTGAACCATATGAGACTTTGAAATTCATAACCAACATTCATTATGGACCTCTTATCATACCTTTAGAGTAGATCATTATTCATTATTGACTGTTGTTCTATCATACCTTTGGACCTCTTATTCATTATTGACTGTTGTTCTATCACAGAGAAATACTGTTAACCTGAAAGCTGATACTGGAGAACTTGTAGAATGAGAACTGATGAATTTCAAGCTCTACAAATCTGGATTTAGATGCTCATTACATGTATCTTCAATGCCTCAAAACCACAAATCAAAATATTTATTAGCAGAGTAATGCGGACCAAACTACTCAGGTACTTTGCATTGTTTCTTACTTAACTCTGTTCTACTCAGACTTAGACATTTCATGGTATGAATTTTGGAGAAATTCAAGACTTGAACACTGGAACATAGCATCATCAAACAACTAAGAATAACATACCAGAACCACATAATGTGATCTTCAAGTGTGGAGGAGTACCACCTGAATTACTGTCACTGTCTCAATGTGTTGTCAATACTTAGTCAATTTGGCTAAGTTAACCTTTCCAGACCAAAAGGCTATGCACAACTTTGTCACAAGAATTGTTACCATCAATGACAACATCAAGTCTCCATCATACCAGTAGTGTCTCTTGACTATGTTGCCAACACAATCTCACTAGTAAACATTGATTCATGGAGTTGTTGCAAATTTTCTTTTATGCACAAATTCATTTTCTTTTCTTCAAGTAGATGCTCTTGTGATGCTAGGGGTTTTTCTTATGCTTTTGATACCCCAAAGATAGGTATAGCATGGTTTTTTTCTTTTGAGTCTAATGCTTTGTTATTATTTTCCACTTCTTTGCTTTTTGATTTGTACGCTTAAGGAACTCAAGATTTGCTCCATTGTTTTGACAAGTATTGTGAGATGTAGGATTTTGTTGGTCCTAGGAAATGAAATCAAGCTATGGCGATGATGATTCAGTGGCATGGATGGCATTTTCATGGAATAGGAATGAAATGTAGAAGTTTTCAGAAGAGGCATTGATGGTCACATCGATGATACTTTCAATGACATTAGAGGGTTCATCTTAACTTGTAGAGGAAGCATGAGGATCCTTGGTTTCCAAACCAAGAGGTATGTATCCTAATCCACAATGAGCATCATGGACCTTTACTTGTATTGGCTCAATAACACCTTGTTCATGAAGGCCAATGCCTTTACCTTGATACCTCATGTACTGACACATAAGGAATTGGATAATGTTGCTTGAGGTGGACAAGTGTAGATTCTTCACCATCTGGTTCATCTTTGTAGATCCAAGAGTCTAAAGTGTCTTCCATTTTTTCTTTAGCTAAAGTGCACGTAGATGAAAAGGTAGTAGACCCAAAGTGTTTGGCGCTTGGTGTTCTTGGATGAGGGCATTGGCGAGGACGACCATAAGACTGTGGAGCTAAAGGTAGTTGACCCACGTGAAAGACATTGTGTAGCTCATATTCTCCACAACCTTTGTCGATGATCTTGACCTTTGTGAATTTAGGATCTTGAGAAGATGATGAAGTAGAAGCAAGATCATTAGGATTAATATACAATGGTGAAGTGGTGACCTTAGTACCAATATCATTATTAAGACAAAGGTTGCCTTTATGATAAACAACTTCGATAGCTTGACAATATACAAAAGATCATTGGTCTGCATGGATAGTGACTTATGCACCATTGTGAAGGATTTTATGCATTAATGATAGGTGGAAGGGACATCTTGCATAGTATGGATACATGGACAACCAAGTAGAATGTTGTATGGAAGGTCAAGATCAACAACATGGCATGTGATGTGATGTAGGATAGGTCCCACTTTTATGGCAAGACATATGGTTTCTTCAAATTATCTCTTAGCATTTTAATAAGCTTTGATGGTAATAACACATGGCTCTAAGTCAGTTGTTGAATATCCCAATTATTTTATTAATCTCAAGGTACATAAATTCAAGCCAGATCTATTATCCAAAAGGACATGCTTAACCTTGTGTTTGGCAATCAAGACCTCTATGTGAAGGGCATTATTGTTAGATAGATCAATGGGAGGCATGTCATGTTGGCTAAAGGTAAGTTGGTAAGTGGATGAAAGGTGACCCACAAGAGCTTAGAATTGTTAATAATCAATATTATGGGGGACTTGGGATTCTTGTAGGGCTTGATCTAATATAGCTTTGTGGATAGGGGAAGCCTTGAGGAGATTGAAGATGGATATTTGTACAGGAGTCTTCCCAAGGTGGTCTAAGATATTGTAATGGGAAGGTTGGGAAGATGAGGAAGATGGAGGTGGATAGTAACCATTCCATGTCAGGTTGTAACAACACAATTAGGGGATGTGACTTTTATGGTGACAATTGAAACTTGTGAGGGATCATAGTCAATATGCCCTACAATAGAGTCATAGGTGATAGGGACCTTATTATAGCAGACATTGTTGGTATGATTATTTTGGGATTGGTTTAGATTGGAGGTGGAAGACAAAGTGGATTGTCTATGCTTTGGAAGAGGATCTTGATAAACATTCAATTGCATATTAGGCGAGGAATTATCGATTACCTCAAACTTTCCTTGATCAATAAGATCTTGGATGTAATGGTTGAGCCTCATACACTTGGTTGTGGGGTGTCCTTGGAAATGATGATAGTCACAATACTCTTTGTCATTATATCATGTAGGCTTAGGGTGATTGTCATCAAAAGTTCTAGTGACAAGGAATGTAGTCATGTTTGCTTACACTAATTTTTGAAGCACCCTCTCAATAGGTTCCCCTAGATTGGTAAAGTGATGTCTTGGATTGGAGGGTGGTCTAAATTGTCTTTTAGCAAAGGAAATGGTACTAGTCTTATGGACATTTTGCACATCATTAAATGATAAGGTTGTGTTGTTTGGATGTGCTTTGCATCGATGACCCCATCACTAACCACATGTTTGTTCTTAGCCAAAGGTTTAAATTTATCAGTCATTTGATTATTTCCCTTGGTATGGGTCTTAAGTAAACCTTTGGCAATAAGGGGTTTTTGAATATTGACACCTTTCTCAATGATCTCATCAAAGGTGGAAAGACAAGAACTTGGAGATGAAAGGTCATTTCTTGATTAAGGTTTTGGATGAAAATATTGACCAATTGTTTCTCAGGAATTGACCATGGGATTCGACTTGCAAGCTCGCTCCACTATTGTAGGTAAGAGGCAAAGCTTTCTCCATTATGTTTCTTAGCATTACAGAAATCTAACATTGTAAGTTTGTGTTCAACATTGTAGAAGAAATGAGCAACAAATTTTTTGAATAGGTCAATGAATGTTTTGACGGTACCGAGAGTGAGATGATGAAACCAATCTAAGGCTTGTCCTACCAAACTTAGTGGAAAGAGTTTTAATGGATATACATCATAATGGGAAACCTCTTGACAAGCCATGAAAAATTGTTTGATACGATCCTAAGGATATCCTTTTCCCTTATATCTGTTGAACTTAGGAACTTCAAAGTTTGGGGGAAAAGGAGTCATCATAATAGATTGATCAAGAGGATAGGGACAAAAATATTCAAATTTAAAATGTTTGCGTTGGGTCCCAACTTCTAACCTTTTGAGGACATCCTTTAGTTCACCTTGTAATGTTTGGACCGTTTGTTCGAGAGAAGTCCCAAGAGGTGGGGTAGGTGAAGGTGTGATAATTTGGTATGAAATCATAGGATGAGTGATCAAGGTATTGGGTTGGTAGGTGGTATGCGATGAGATGAGTGGAGATGTAGTGGGTTGTGGTGAAGAATTTGAATAGATGGGTTGTGGATGACCTTGAGGTATTGACATGTTAGACTAATATGATTGATGATTTGGAGGTGATGGCATAACCACATGATGGGATGAGGGTTGAGAAAAATTTTGTTCATATGGAATATGAGGTGGCAATGTAGATGGGATTGCGAGCGTGTGTTGAGGAATAGAAAGAGGTGGGAATGAGGTTTGTAATGGAGTAGAAAGTATAGGGATGTGTTGATGATATGTCTTAGGTGACTTAGAGATTTGTGGCATGAGTGATGAGGATTGACCTAGTTGATAGGCATGAGTCAAATTAGGATCGAAGGGAGGTGGAGGTAGGAAGGCCATGCTACCCACTTGTTGATGGTCTTGAGAATTGATGGGCTGTGATGAAGGACTAGGATGATTGAGATCTTTGAGTTTTTACGCAAGGTGAGGAGGAAGATTCCTCCCTCTTCCAAGAGAAGTTGTATGATAAAATCCTTATGTTGTAGGTTTTTTATGAAGTCTATGAATTTAGGGGAACACTCAAGTTGATCAAGATCATGTTCATGGGCACTTGAGTTATCGAGACAATCATGAAGTGAAGTTGATTGAGTTTACATATGAGGTTCCATGATTTTCTTGGCTTGTGACCTAGTTATAGGGGGCATATGTAATGCCCACACATATGTTAACCATACAAGTGGGCAAACACATGCAGAACCAACAATTTGTTTTTTCTAGTTAACATTAAAATAGAGAAAGTAAAAGTGAACGGTGTTGTGGTTGAATGACATAGGTCAAATGGTTCTCACGTTAGAGATTCAAGTTTGAATCCTCCAAGTAACATGTGGTTTCTATGTGGTCTCTAAGTTGATTAAGTTGGATAAGCGGATATGTTGATGGGGAGGAGGTCCCCCTTGTGACCTCCAACACTTATGAAACAAAAAAAATAGAGAAAGTGAAATTTATAAGAACTATATAGAGTCTTTACCTAGGTCTTCCCTTGAATCTAAAGTAATGTGTTGGAGAAGGAGAAACACTTTAAGTTGACTTAAATTCACAAAGGGGTTTTAATTACAACAATACGATTGTTATTCCCACAACAAGATAAACATAGGAAAGTTAAACTCCGCATTATTATTGTTCCAAACTCTATCTCTAAAATACCAACATCTTATGACCAAGACAAATATGACATGTTTACTAGAATAAACTAGAACAATTTAGTTCACTACTCGTTTGATAAATTATCTCTAAGTATACAAAGGTTACTATGAGTTAAAAAGCATCTAAATTTCTATCTAAGATATTTTCATAACATAATGAACAAATTAAATTAAAATTAAACCCATTCTCTATTCAATCATTCCATAAGCAAATTAATGACATTATATTGCCCAATACTCTAATTAAAAAAATAAAATTTAAATCTAATATGACAACCTTCAATAAATATTATACCTATATTCTTTGGCTATATTCTCCTTAAATAATCTAATTAATTAAATACAATATAAGACTATAGATAAATTAAGTAGCTATTTCCATATTCAATGCTATTAAATTAAACAAAATCTAACTAAAACATTTGTCTCCTATGAATAAATTAATCATTACTTTAGTTAGCATTAATGAAATTAAATTCAAGAATTATATATGTGTGTGTGTGTGTGTGTGTGTGTGTGTGTGTGTGTGTGTGTGTGTGTGTGTGTGTGTGTGTGTGTGTGTGTGTGTGTGTGTGTGTGTGTGTGTGTGTGTTAAAATATCTTTTTTAGATTCCTGGGATAGAATTTAAGACTTATCGATAATTATAATAATGGTACCATTAAGTATTTTTATTAGTTTGAAAACATATCATTGAACCAATTCCTATTGAGATCTTCTAATCACTTGATTTGCTAACGACATTTCTTAACTAGATAAATTTGCTTAACATTTCTTAATTAGATAAATTTACTTGTTTAAGCATTAATTACACTGAGAGGCGTTATAGAGTCACATCGAGGTGGGGATGAGAACACTCGTTTTTCTGCCTAAATTTATAGAAAAAAATAAAATAAAATTCCAAAAAGGAAACTTATTTTCATTTGAAGATCATTGGTTCCAATTTCTTTTTTGGTTCCATAGTTTTTGTGATTTTCTTATTTTTCAATTTCTTTTTTGATTTTTAGTTTTTTTTTTTTTTTCAATTTCTTTTTTAGTTTTTAGTTTTTATTTTTTATTTTTTCCAATTTCTTTTTGGCTTTTTATTTTTTATTTTTTCCAATTTCTTTTTTGGTTGGATAGTTTTTGTGATTTTCTTATTTTCAATTTCTTTTTTCTTTTTTCTTTTTTTATTTTTCCAATTTTTTTCTTAGTTTTTATTTTTTATTTTTTCCAATTTCTTTTTGGGTTTTTATTTTTTATTTTTTCAAATTTCTTTTTCAAATAAATTATGGAAAAGAGATACTCTTTAGATATATTTTTTTTAATATAAATGTACTAGTTAGTATACATATTGCTAACTACACGTATTCCTTAATAACTTTTGCTAGATCAAGGTATGTATTTTTCCACTATTGTAGTCACATACTACAAAGGAAAATAATGTTATTAACTAAGCAACATTCATATTTGTTTTAATCATAATAATTAAACAATTAAATGGTATAATTTAGACAAACTAATTTTTCCAACTATTATTTTGTTCAACTAAAGTAATTAATAATTTAAATCCGTCATCTCATTATTATCACTACAATATTTCAACTACTAACTTATTTTTTCTTAACAATTATAGTATCCTTTCCAATAGAACAAATATAGAATAAGGATAATAATCTAAATAATGGCATGATCAAATTTCCATACTTTAACAAATTTAATTCCTTACTTAATAATTAATCTCTATATGAAATTAGATAAAGCAAGTCTTTAATATTAACTAAATACTTTTAATAATAAAAACCAATTTAACAACTAAATATTATCATAAATTCCCAATTTAATTTATTTATATTTGATAACTAAACTATAAAATTTAAACAATGCAAATCATCATGATAAATAAATAATGACAAGATATTAATAACAATAATCAATTTAAAAAGAAATATAAGTTTATTTCTTTATAGAAAATTACTAATTGTGAATAATAAACATACCAAACCCAATTCTTTTAACTAGCTTTTAAATCATAAAACTAACCAATACCATTTCTTTTTTTCTAATAAAAGAATTATTTTGTTTATTTATTATTATTATTATTTCTTTTTATAAGGATAATTCCTTATTTTATTTCCCTTTTGAAATTAAAGCAATAAAGATATGCATACAATCTTTTTACCTAGCTTTTGTATTTTTATATAAATATGTTTCTTTTAAATTAATTTTTTTTCTAATTAAAAATGAAATTCAAGAAAATGAAACATGAGATATCTTTTTATTTAATTATCTAGCTATAGTTAAAGCAAATTAAATATCTAATGCAAATCCTTTTAACTGGCTAAAAAGCATAAAACTAACCAATAAAAGTTCTTTTTCTAATAAAACTAAAACAACCTATCTTTAATTAAAAACATAAAACTACCAATAAAACTTTCTTTTTCTATTAAAATATTATTAAAACATTCTTTTAAATAGAAAAAGAAAAAGAAAACAATTATTTTTTTAATAACTAATTTGTTTTTAAACTTTTATCTATATAATACCAATCACCATTGAATATACATTAGTTTGTTTTCTTGTTCGTGTGTGGAAGGACAAAGGAATGGCCGCATATGTATAGGTAGCTAGGAGAATATACATTAGTTTGTTTTCTTGTTCGTAGGTGAAGGACAAAGGAATGGCAGCATATGTATAGGTAGCTATGAGAATAACAGACGAATATATATAATTTCTCATAGAAATACACAAACCAGAAATTATTTTACACAGATTTATTTTCAAATTCATAACTAACATGCACATACAGTTTTTATGGCATACAGTCCAAGTAAAGTAAAAATCATGCGTAACTAAAATTCACTCACACAATAACAATAGTTCAACGGACTCGTTTACAAAGTGGCAAACTTGCCATTTACACAAACATCTTTCAAATCTCACAGTAACTAGGAAGCATTAATATCTCCTTACTTAAAACATCATAGCAAACTTCTTTTCTCTTTTGTGTCCTTGAGGAGACTTCATCAAATGTGCAACACAATTAACCAACTAGATAACCAAGACCTGCTCTCCACCCTACCATAAGGTTTGTAACACAAACCCACCCCCGAGAAGGAGACTTCCAAGAACCAGGAATTTACATGCAACACACAAAATACTCAAAAAACACAAATTTATCTTCTACACACAAGCAAACCCCATAAGCTGACTCACAAACTTGGTATCCAATTTAAATCCCTCAAAGGGGGAGAAAGGGGATAATCCTCTCTCTTGGGGAATACAAATTCTCCATAAATATTTCAGTAAAATTCTCCATAATTATTTCAATAAAATTCTCCATAAATATTTCATAAAAATTCTAGATAAATATTTTAGTAAAATTCTAGATAAATATTTTAGTAAATCAGTATCCACCATAAAACCCAATAGCTATCATTACCAAACTCCACAAAACTGCCACATAACACATCAGAACTTTCCCCAAGAGAGGCTCCATCCCTCTCTCAACCCCAAACCTTGAGAGGCTCTCACCCCTCAAGGGAGATCTGCTCCCTACACAACCCATTTCCCACAAACAATCACAAAGTAAAAATAAGAACAATTCCAATATGCAACCAATTTTACACACCCACAATATTTACACATAATACAGAAAATTTTAAATAAAAATTCAAAGCCTACCTAGCTCCCCAAGTTAGGGAGAGCCCATAAACTAGTACATGCAAATCCCTTGAAACCAAAATCCCTCGAGAAACTTTTTCTTTGACTTTCCAAGCCAATCCTTCCCAATTCTTTTCACAATTTTTATTCCTCTTTTCTTTTCCACCCTTTTTAAAAAAAATTCCCCCAAGATCCATGAAACTTTCAAAAGTCCCCCAAAGAAAACAACTTCCTCCCATAAATAACCAAAAAAAAGGGAGACTTTTTCTTTTTCCTTTCGCTCCAACCCCATATTTCTAAAAATACTAAATAAACTTCCCTTATCCTCATCGAAAAGATAAATAATAAATTAATTGAAAATAAGATTAAAATTTGCATAATCATCAATTTAATTTTAATCAAATATAAATGGACCCAACTATAAACTTAGTACAAAAACAACAATTAATTGATTCACACAACAAATTAGTCTTCACCCCTTCCATGGGTTAGACTAGGCTAATAGGTTATCACAAAAAGGGTTCTTGAAAATCTCTGAAATGAATTGATCTTGGCCACCCACCTACACACTCCATTTCCTAATATCAGATCATCTTTGTAGAAATAGTCGAAGCAATGTGAAACTAAACATACAATTAAATATTAACTAGTCATTTCTCATAAACTCTATTTAACTACACAACATTTGTTTTTAGAATTCCACGTAAATATATAATTTAATCTAAAATAAATCTATTCACTCAAACAGAAAAGTATTCTAGTCATGTAATTTCTCTACTAAATCAGTATTCCAAAACACATAAGTCTAGAAATCACAACCACGCAATAACACCCAGTTATCTAGTCACACACGCACAAAACCTCACTTACATAATATCCAAACACAATGAAATATAATCCCCTACATCCATACATAAACTATCATCATAATAGTAAAAGAATATAGTCCTTAAGGTATGAAGCCATAAGAGCATACAAACGTATATATCTAGTGTGAAAAGGGTGGGCCTTACAATATAAAATGTTTATGTGAGAGATCTTGATGATGTGGCTAAAAGTTGATTTGTTGGAGATCTTGAGTTCGATTATGGATGGTTTGGGATATGGAGGACAAGATTAGGGGTAATGTGGATTTATGTATGATGATTTAGGATGAATTTGGGATTAATATCAAGATGTGAGACCCTATTAGATTCAAGTTGATGGATGGGGATATATTTCAATACTTAAGATAGGCTATGTTCTTAAGCAAAGATTGGATGTGATCTCTAGACTTAAGTTAGATAGTCCTTAAGTAAGAGAGTTGATTGGATTTGATGATGGATTAAAGGATGATTGGTCTTGATCAAGGACTTAATCTCAATTCAAGGTCTATGAATGAAAGAGGATGAAGTAAATGACAACTTCACTTGGGGGATAAAGTAGGTGATGGGGTTGGAAAAGATGGACTAGGGTATAAGGTTTTGGGATTAAGGTGTGATGACTTGGATTTGGTAGAATGGACAAATGGATAATGGATGTGGCTTGGAATATGGATCAACCTTTGGCAAAGGAGCTTGGTATCTAAGATTCTCTCAAATTGAACTATGGACTCTAAGATGGATAAAATGCATGCAAAAGTTTGGATGTTTTGGATGAAGTGGGTAATCACAAGTTTAGAACAAAGAATACACACCAAACACATGAACAAACCTAATTTATTCAAGTAGGAGTGACTTCTAATGTGGGTCCACCAATGGAAATTAATCCATTAATACCATTCCCAGGAGTGGATAACTAGGGTGTGTCCTACGTACATAGGAGATCCCTTTCCTTGGAGGCCTTGATGCCTTCCCCAAGGAGCCTCTATCCCAACCCAAGGGTGTACATGGTGAGTAACTTCAAGGGGCAGTTCACGTTCCTTGCACCACACTGAAAGATGGTTGAAAGGTCTTAAACTAGGCTTGTACAAGTTCTCTAAGGGTGCCCCTATATACGTGAGGTACATGGGGCCCAATCTGTGAACACTAATCCATATGCAAGCATGAGGCTGGAGCAAAGGCTCAGATGATCTTTTCACCTTGTGTCCTAAAGGTTGTTAGGATATTTACCGAGGAACCCTCGCACTAATACCAATTGTTGAAAAGCATAATACAACTGAAAGGGGGGGTGAATCAGTTGTAACCAATACTTCAAAACCATTAACACATCAACCACTTAATCACTTTATTGTATTTAATCATGAAAGCATGAAATCAAAACTTAAACACATGAGACACCATATTTTTTATGTGGAAAACCCTATAAGGGAAAAACCACGGTGAGTGTTAGCTCACAATATAAAAGATATATCAAAATTTACAACAAGGCTTACTGTTGAAGGCTCACTGCCCAGAATGCTCACTACAAAAGAAGCGGCTCACTTCCAATGGGGTGGTTCACTACCTATGGGTGGCTCACTGCCAAAATTGGTGAACTGAGATATTAGCATCTACTCCATGCCAGGATTCAGTTCCATTGAAGAACAATAAAACTCTTCTGCTCTGCTCTACTTCTTCACTTCAGACTTATCTTCACATTTTCGCATATCCATACATTTTTCACAACTTCATTACGAGTATTTATACAATTCATCAACCTTGGAATGATCATCAAGGTTGGCATTACAATCATCAACCTTTGGAACAATCTCCAAGGTTAGCATACATACATATTTAGCCAATATTCAAATTAGGTCTAGTCATAAATAGATTTTGGGAGAAGAGAAATGAATGCGGACCACGCCAAGCCTTAGCTAGGACTCAAATACAATTTTTCTTGCAAACACACGCTTTACAAACTTTGAAGCACAATCGTAAGTAGTGAGAACAACTAGGTCGGCCAAGACTAGAGTTGACACTAAGACTTTTAGGAACACGCTTCATGCACGATCCAGATTATACTTTACAGACCAATCAAATGATAGGAACATGATCTAGAGGCTCCCACAAGCATGTTTCAATCACCAAGAACATCCGCACAACCTCTAAACACTTTATCCATAAGATTCTTCAAACTGGAGCACTTGAACATTACTGTCAACCACTGTCATAAAGGAAAGATCACTTGCAGAGCACCAAATCACAAACCATTAGAACTAAAGGCACATAACATCATTAGAAACTTAATTTTAGAACTGCAATCTACTGTGAAACTTAAATGCACAGAAATGTGGAGTAGAATACATTCTCCCTATCACCATTAAATACACAAAAAAAATAGTTTTTACTCTGGTGAACAGAACTCACTCAAATCTTCATACTGGAGGCTCAAACTTGAAACATAGCATCTACAGACATCCCTTAACATTACTTCCAATCCGCATGAAAATATATTCAATCTATAGGATATGTGGAGCAAAACACTGCACTGCTCTGGTAGATTAAGAAATTCTGCACTTTGTACTAATTCCTCAAATACTTGTTCAGACTTATTCAAATGACTTTCTTAGGTGTTGACATCAATAACAACACTTACTGCTCATACTTGCAACAATCTCCCCCTTTATCATTTATGTCAACACATGATGTGAAAAACCATCAAGACATACAAGCTTGCTTTGCTTCTTTGCTCCCCTTTACTTGATGCTTTCTCCGACTGTAACTTTCTTCTTAGGTTTTTCACATGAACTTCTCTCCCCTTTGACATCAATGGAAAAGGGTGCCAGACCTTTTCTTTCTTTTTGTTGCACAACTCCCCCTGTCATCAACACTACAACAATTACTGCTCTTGATCAGAAACTTTCACCTACTCCCCCTGAGGAGTAGCCTTAAAAACATCAATCCAGATGAAAGATGAACTAATTCTTGCTTCTTTCTCAGCCATGAAACCAATCTGTTACCCAAAAGGAAAGAACCTCCACTTATACTTTTTCTATCATCAACATCTTCAGCCCAATCTACATCTGTATAAGCACTGAGAGTGAAATCAGTATCTTTGGGATACCACAATCCATAGTCTAAAGTGCCTTTTAAATACTTCATGATCTTCTTGATTACCATCACATGTGACTCTTTGGGATCTTCTTGAAATCTTGCCACAACACAGACTACATGCATTATGTCTAGTCTGGTATGGGTCAGATAAAGTAGTCCTCCAATCATAGACTTATACTTTTTTTGATCAGTTTTAGGTGATTCATTATTCTTGCTCAACTTGCAGCTAGTTACCATAGGAGTACATACTGGCTCAGAATCCTCCATTCCAAACTTCTTCAACAATTCTTTCACATACTTGAACTGAGAAATGAAAATTCCTTTTTCTGATTGAGTAATTTGCAGTCCTAAAAAGAAATTCATTTCACCAAACATAGACATTTCAAACTCTTTTTGTATTTCCTCTGCAAATTTTTTACACATACCTTTTTTTCCTCCAAAGATAATATCATCAACAAAGACTACAACAATCATAATTTGATCATCATTGATTTTGAAATAGAGATTGTTGTCTGCAGTACCTTTACTGAACCCTAATTGCCTCAAATACTTGTCCAACCTTGCATACCAGGCTCTAGGAGCTTGCTTAAGTCCATACAGGGCTTTCTTCAATCTGCATACCATGTCACCTTTGTTTGATAACTGAAATCCTTTTGGTTGTTCAATATAGACCTCTTCTTCCAGTTCTCCATTCAAGAATGCAAACTTTACATCCATCTGATATACCTTGAAATCTTTGTGTGTTGCAAAAGCCAAGAACATTCTTATAGCTTCAATCCTTGCCACAGGAGCAAAAGTCTCCTCAAAATCTATTCCTTCAACCTAAGAATATCCTTTGCATACCATTCTTGCTTTGTTTCTTACTACATTTTCATTCATCTTATTTCTGAAAACCCATTTGGTTCTAATCACATTTTTATCAGCAGGTCTAGGGACTAATTCCCAAGTTTGATTCTTCTCTATCTGCATCACTTCTTCTTCCATGGCTTTTACCCAACTTTCATCTTTGCAAGCTTCACTTACAGTTTTAGGTTCAATCTATGAAAGCAAATAGTAGTTCACCTATTCCTCTGCAGCTCTTTTCCTTGTCAATACTTCTTTGCTTTTGTCATTGATAATTTGATCTTTGGAATGATTAATCCTTACATACCTGGGAGTCTTAATAGCACTTTTTAGAGCCTCTTCTTCTTCAACTTGATTGTCCTTTTTTTCCACCTTATTTTTATTGACTGCAACAGTAGGTTCATCTGATTCATATCCACTCATATCTGATGTTATTTCCTTGTATTCATCAACCTTTACATTAGCACTTTCAATGATCTTCTTCAATCTCTTATTGTAGCACTGGTAGGCCTTACTCTTAGTAGAGTATCCAATGAAAATTCCTCCATCACACCTAGCATCAAACTTGCCTAACTCTTCATCTCTTTTGATATAACATTTGCTTCCAAAAACTTTGAAATATTTCACTATGGGAACTCTTCCATACCATAATTCATAAGGAATTTTAGTACCATTACCTTTGACTTGGACTCTGTTTTGAATGTAGACAGCAATGTGTATAGCATCTCTCCAATACACTTCCAGTAGGTTAGCCTCGACCATCATCATTGACCTAGCAGCCTCTTGAACTGTCCTATTTTTTCTTTCAACTCCATTATGCTCAGGAGTCCTAGGAGCAGACAACTGTCTCTTTATCCCATGTTCTTCACATAATATATTAAATTCATTTCATGTAAACTCACCTCCTCTATCAGAACTTAAGCATTTGATCCTCAATTCTAATTCATTCTCAACCATTTCCTTGAAAACTTTGAATTTGTCTAGGGCTTCTGATTTGTCTTTTAGAAAAGTGATCCAATTCATTCTAGAATAATCATCAATAAGCAACATAAAGTACCTATCTCCTTGCAAACTTCTTGTTCTTGTAGGACCACACAAATTTGTATGCACCAGCTCAAGCAATCCAGTAGAAAATTGTTCTTTACTCTTAAAACTTGTCCTTGTTTGTTTTCCCATTTAGCATTCCTTGCAAATAGTATTAGTGGGCTTCACAATCCTAGGAAGATCTCTCACAACTTGTACTGAGATTATCTTCACCAGATTGTCAAAATTGATATGACACATCCTTCTATGCCACAGCCAACTCTCACCTGTCTATGCCAACAAACAACAATTATTAGTTCCCCTCAAGTGATAAATATTACCTCTGGTCTTCTTACCAGTTGCAATCACTATTCTAGAGCTTTCCAAGATCTTGCATACATTGTCCTTGAATCTCAGATTATACCCTTTATCACACATCTGACCAACACTTAAAATATTATGCTTTAGTCCTTTCACATAGAGAACATCATATGTATTATGCTTGCCATCAAAAGAAATAGTTCCTCTTCCATAGATCTTACTAGTTGCATTATCTCCAAACCTAACCAATCCACCATCATACTTTTCTAAGCTTACAAACTTACTTCTGTCACCGGTCATGTGATGTGAACATCCACTATCAATGATCCATTCATCCTTATCCTTCTCAACCTGGACAAATAGAGCACTTTCTTCCACTGGTTTTTCTTCCTTCACACAGCCAATAGGATTAGTAGACAGATGTTCTTCCTTAATAGCAATAAACAAGCATTCATTTGTACTAGTACCATTATCATCAAACTCATCATCTGTTACACCATCATCATCAAGATCTCTAACATAATAGCATTTCTTGACAATTCTAGGTCTACTTTCAAATGTCTTCTTACCTATTTCAATTCTCTCCAGACATCTGGAGGCATAGTGACCAATTTTACCAAAAGAAAAGCATTTGAATGGTAATTTGCCTTTAAACTTACTGGTACCTCTTTGCATTCTGTCTACAAAGTTGGCTTCAACCTCATCAAGATCATCATCAGATTTCACAGCATATTTCTGAGCTCTTGAAGTATTTTCTGAAGTGCTATCTTTGAAAGCAGTCTCAATCTTTGGCAGAGCATCACCAAATTCTCTCATCTCAAAAGTTGTAAGTTTCCTGAGAAACTAATCCTTTGTAACCTTTTGCACACTCATAACCTCTTCAATTGTTGCCACCTTGTGACTGTAGGATTTAGGCAATGACCTAAGAATCTTCATCACAAGCTCATCCTCATTAATAGTTCCTCCGAGACCTTTGATTCCATTAACAATTTCATCAATTCTCTTCACGTAGATAGTTATGTTTTCATCTTCACTCATCTTCAGGGTTTCATATCTCGCTTTCAAGTTTTTTTAATTTGGCACTCTTTACATAATCATCTCCTTCATATAAACTTTTCAACTTATCCGAGATCTCATGAGCAGTCTCCAAATCCATAACTTTTACCAACTCAGTGTTAGATAAGGCATTTAATAGAGCATCTCTAGCTTCCATTTAATTCATACTATTTGACTTCATCTTCATCTGATGGACCATTTTCAAGAATAGTATACTTTTTCTTTGTTATCTTACAAACACTATAGCCAAGAGAAATAAGATGACTTTTCATCTGTACCTTCCAAAGAGCATAATTCATTCCATTAAACTGTAGTGATTCCTTCCTGTGCGCCATCCTTGATCTACCTCAAGCTATTAGGTTGTCTACTGAGGAACCATCGCGCTGATACCAATTGTTGAAAAGCGCAATACAACTGAGAGGGGGGTGAATCATTTCTAACCAATACTTCAAAACCATGAACATACCAACCACTTTATCATTGTTATTGTATTTAATCATGAAAGCATGAAATTAGAACTTAAACACATTCAACACATGAGACACCAGATTTTTTATGTGGAAAACCCTATAAGGGAAAAACCACGGTGAGTGTTAGCTCACAATATAAAAGATATATCAAAATATACAAGGCTCACTGCCGAAGGCTCATTGCCAATGGGGCTCACTGCCCAGAATGCTCACTGCAAAAGAAGTAGCTCACTGCTAATGGGGTGGCTCACTGCCTGTGGGTGGCTCACTGCCAGAATTGGTGAACTAAGATATTAGCATCTACTCCATGCCAGGATTCAGTTCCATTGAAGCACAATAAAATTCCTCTTCTTTGCTCTACTTCTTCACTTCGGACTTATCTTCGCATTTTCACATATCCATACATTTTTCACGACTTCATTACAAGTATTTATACAATTCATCAACCTTGGAATGATCATCAAGATCGGCATTACAATCATCAACCTTTGGAACAATCTCCAAGGTCGGCATACATACATATTTAGCCAATATTCAAATTAGGTCTGGTCTTAAAAGGATATAGGGAGAAGAGAAATGAATGCGGACCACGTCAAGCCTTAGCTAGGACTCAAATGCAATTTTCCACGTAAACACATGGTTTACAAACTTTGAATCACAACTGCAAGTAGTGAGACTAACCAGGTCAGCCAAGACTAGAGTTGACACTAAGACTTTTAGGAACATGCTTCATGCATGATCTGGATTATACTTTGTAGACCAATCAAAAGATAGGAACATAATCTAGAGACTCCCACAAGCACGTTTCAATCACCAAGAACATCCGCACAACCTCTAAACACTTTATCCATAAGATTCTTCAAACCAGAGCACTTGAACATTACTGTCGACCACTGTCATAAAGGAAAGATTGCTTGCGGAGAACCAAATCATGAACCATTAGAACTGAAGGCACATAACATCATCACAAACGTAATTACAGAACTATAGACTGTGAAACTTAAATGCAGAGAAATGCAGAGCAGAATACATTCTCCCTATCACCATTAAATACATAGAAAAATAGTTTTTACTCTGGTGAATAGAACTTGCTCAAATCTTCACACCGGAGGCTCAAACTTGAAACATAGCATCTACAGACATCCCTTAACATTACTTCCAATCTACAGGAAAAGATATTCAATCTATAGGATATGCTGAGCAAAACATTGCACTGCTCTGGTAGATAAAGTAATTCTGCACTTTGTACTAATTCCTCAAATACTTGTTCAGACTTATTCAAATGACTTTCTTAGGTGTTGACATCAATGACAACACTTACTACTCATACTTGCAACAATACCATGCCAAAACATCATTTGGTTGAGGTCATCCCTTAGGGTGATGAAATTCCCAAGTAGGCCTCCTAATGGGAAAGGTTAATGTTAGGTGCTTTTGATCTCCAAGCTTGGACGAAGTGCAACAAGAGAGCATGCACACACTAACACATCTTGGGTGACAAAAGTGAACCAAAAGGTGTTTTTGATCCTCAAGATCACCTAGTGGTGTGAGAGGAGAGCATACACACACACTTGATCCACACAAACAAGATTAATTAACCCTTAGAAATTGAAGTGTGATGTTAAAATGAATATTCTCAAAGGGTGTTTTTTATTCCCAAGATCATCTTTCAATGCAAGGGAAGAGCATACACACACCTAAGAACATACCAAATTCACAAAACAAAGAAAACACAAAGTTTCAAAGGATAATCTTTAACAAGTAAAAACTTGCACCACACTTATTAGTAGTTTGCAAAAGATGAAGTCTTTGACAAGTGTAAGCTACAAACAAGTGTTAGCTCAAAGAGGAGAAACCTACAAAAATCAAAAATATATGTCAAGATAAAGTAGATTAGAAGGCATTAATGTATTCCTTATAATTTTCTATGCAATTTCAAAAAAATCATTGAATTTTGATTATGTATGTAAAAGTTATGAGTAATTTAAGTTTGATGGGTTGTTTCATAGGCAAAAGCACCACTTTATAGGCAAAAGCACCACTTTACAGGAAAAAGCACCCTTTTATGGGCAAAAGTGCCATTTTACAAGTAAAAGTGCCAAGATATAGCAAAAGCATGAAGATACACAACAAAAGCACTGAAATAGAATCAAAAGCACCAAACTGCATAAAAAGATTTATACTTGAAGCAAAAGCATCGAAATAGAATCAAAAGCACCAATTTGAAGCAAAAGCACGGCTTTACACAACAAAAGCACTCAAATAGAATCAAAAGTGCCAAACTGAAGAAGAAGCACGACTTTACACAGCAAAAGCGTCGAAACATAATCAAAAGCACCAAACTAAAGTAGAAATGTTGCTTTACAGGTGAAAGCACATATCTCGAAGTGAAAGCACTGAGTTGTAAATGAAAGCACTAATCTGGAAAAAAAAGCATTGAAACACAGCACAGATCTGGAAGCCTAACTACAAACTCATGAAATTTTATCAAAAACTCATTAGTAACAGGGACGTGGGTTCTATTGGGCATGCCAAAATGTGTATGCAAAAATATGGAATCAACATAAAGGAACAATGCATAAATGAAAGAACCTATTCCATACTCAACATCAACTTCCAATAGAGCATAAGGACTAAAGAAATCAAATGAAACAATAAGAAAATGTTACCATCATAATAGCCTTTGTTGCTCCATTGATGAATGCTTGATGTACTTCAATGATATTTTGATAATGATTTTAATATGTTGGTTTCTCACTTTGATAGGATAACTTTGCATAACAAGGAGACTTGAAAATGGCTTGGTTGATGTTTGATTTATAGATTCTTGGATGATAGGATGGATGGATAGGATTAAGAGGTGCAATAGAGGGTTGAGATTAAGAGGTGGAAATAGATGGCTAAGATTAAAAGGTGCAATATGAAATGGATGGTGGAGATTGAGAGGTGGAGGATGGAAGCTTCTAGGAAATTCTTTATGTGAATAGCTAGGATTGAGAGATGTAGTATGAAAATGGATGGTAAAGAAGAAAAGTTAGTTTGACTTTTGTGCCTCTCATTTATTATTTATGGCAAGGAGATGAGGATGAGGACAAATAGAAAATAATTAATTAAATAATTTCATTATTTAATCAATTATTGGAGAAAGATGATGTGGGAGGATAAAATTAATTAAATAAATAAAATTTATTTAATTTAGGGATAGTCATGGATTAATTATTAAATAAATGTAATTTATTTAATTAATTTAGGCATTGGAGAAAAGGGATTTAATTAATTAAATAAATATAAATTATTTAATTAATCTAGGTGATGTGGAAAATAGATTTAATTAATTAAATAAAGGTAATTTATTTAATTAATTTGGGAAATAGGATAATCTTGATTAATTAAATAAAATAATTTATTTAATTAACTAGATGATGGAAGGTGACATAAGGTGGTCTTAGGAAGGTAGATAACTAGATGATGTAGAAGTGTCGTAAGGACATGGTCAATTTTAGATGTCTACAACTCCCACTATAGTTTTCAACATCATTGCCATTTCCACACTCAACACTGTTTCTTGTACGTAATCTTGTCATAGTCAATATTCTCTTTGTGCAGTTAGAATGCAGATCAATACTATCATGGTTAAAGTCTTTTCTTTAAAATTCCTTGTGCCTCAGTGAAAGTCTTTCCCAGCTATATTGTCAGCACCACTTGGCATCATTATACAATGAGTATGTGCTAAAAATTTACTCTAATAGTAGCCACATTGAAATTAAATATGTGTAGTAAGGGGCTCTAGGCTAAGTTTCAAATGATATTGTCCATTCCTCCCACATGGTCCTTAAAACATGTGAAACTTTAGTGGGTGTTATACAAATAATGAAAATTAATTCAGTGTGACAACGCACAACACATGAGGCCATCAATACATGTACACAGTGATTGACTCACACACACATAGTGACCAATTAGTAATAGGAAGTTTATGTGTCCTACTACATGTAGCTTCCCATTACCCAATTCACTAACACTTACCCTTTAAGTAGATCCCACACAAAAAAAGGAAAGTTAGTGCATCTCATGCTACACCATGGGTCCCATCCTTTTCCTGATTCACTGCCAACTATGATGACAAGCAAGAATTCCATATTACTTCTTGTCATCACTGGCTAAGGTGTAAGTGTGAAAACATATAACATATGAGGCCATTAATAAGATTTTCATAGCCTACTAAACCTTTCGAGTCAGTGGATTTTGACATCTATCACCTTCATGCCACTGGCAAAAGTCATTCCAACCTGGTATGGGGTAGCTCCTAGCATATATCACCTACATGGTACTAGTGAAAGATGGCTAAGCCCTATCATACCATGGGTAGCTCCTAACATTCATCACCTCCATGCTACTAGTGACAACTAGCTAAACCCTAGGATATGGCAAATAACACCCAACATCTATCACCTGCACGGTACTGGTGACAACCGACTAAACTTCTCTTCTATCATAACATGGATAGCTCTTGGCATCTATCACCTTCGTGCTATTGGTTATAGTTGGCTAATCCTTAGATACTTTGGATAGCACCTAGAATCCATCACCTACACAATACTAGTGACAGTTGACTATCCACACATGTATCAGACTTAGTTCTGACATGTGGGGTCATCTTATAGTCAGGTACACATCATCAAGATATCACAAGGGTTCACAAATACTAGTTAGGTTGACCTAGATACATACCACGTAAAGTAATTCATAAATGTATCCACATGGTTGTATAGGTCTCGAAGTCTAAATTATGGTTCAACACATAATAAACACAAATTGAACCCACATGAGATGGATTCTATTTTTTTGCATATGCATAAACATATACAAACTCATAAAATAATCTCAATGGTCATTCCATACATTCAAATTGTTACTTGGAAACACAATATGCATTATACAAAAGTCAATCCCACAATAGTAATATTAGACAATATCCTACCTCTGAGTACATAACACTTGCATATTACCAATCATAAAGCTTAGCATACAATTATCCACCAACTAGATGTAAAGGAAAAACACCATACATAGTTGGTAATTTTCACCATCAATTACCGATAGTTGGCAAAGGTGGTCATAAGAAACTTCATCCTAAACTCAACATAAATCCAAGAACATATTTAGAATAGATGAATCTTCCATAAAGATCAAGCATTGTTCACACAATCAGATCATAATTTCTTAATTCAACATCATTCAATGCAAAGTTAGCAAATTTCCTTTACTCTTTCATAGCCATGTTTATCAAGCTCTTTAGAAGAATAGACATCCCTAACATATTGAGGCTAATCAATATCTTCCCATCCTTAAGCCAAGATAGCATGCCATAGTGCTCCACACATAAAACTCTAATAAGTATAATTAGACATTTCTAGAGGTACTCTTATACCTCCACATTAGAGACAAACCATGATGTCAATGACTCTAAAAGTTCATCCAAGATTGGGTAAGCTTATATAGCAAGGACATATTAATTGGATGGTGAGTTCACGGTCATCTGATGCAAATTTTGACCTCAAGCTAAAGCATACAGAAGAGGGAAGGTTAATCAAGTTTAGGAATACCCCATACCTTGGAGCAAATTCCCTAAACCCCTCCCCTACAGACTTGGTTCCATGGGCACCCTTCACCCTACATACCCAAATATGATCGAAGTCCCATGTAGTTCTCCTCACCTTAATCTCTCAAGGAACATAAGATAGGATCCTAACCTAGGGTTTCCTAACTACTTGAGATAGTTGGTAACACTATATCCATTAGATCATCATACAAAGATGTACACTCATTTGGAACAATTCGTATGATGCAACTTTATTCATCCATTTCAGAATTATGGTGGACAATGTTACATTATACAAGAAGGTGATGACTCCTTATAACATGATATTGTTACAATAAGATCAAAAACTATTTATTTGTGTAACCTAGGTATGATATATCTAAATTAATGCTATCATCATTCCTCAAGTACTTTTGATTTGATATATTTGACACAAGCCTTCTATAGGAGACCTTAAAGCAAATTTACACTATCCATAAGAAATTTATTAATACCATAATACAAGGTAGGGTAATAACAATAATTGTCATGATATGATGTAATAAGATAATTAGATTATTGTCAAACAAGAATTCAAACTTAGGGTTCATAATACCTCCCATCATAATTATAATACTTGCCAATAGTATTAACCAAGTAATATTTATGGTTTAACAGGTTATAATAGTAACCATCATAATATAGTCAACATATAAAGAATTTAAAAGATGATTTTCAACATAGGGTAAAATAATGATGCCATGCCTAGATACCTTTGTCTAATTTCTCACACATAATACTAATTAAGGATATAATAGTCTTAAGCACATATGTCTAGCTTCTCATGTTTGGTTGACTAGCATTATTATGTCCAATAATTTCTCAAATTGAAAAGTTTATCAATCATAGATACCCTAACACAGAAGTCCATAACCATTCATATATTCTCAAGGTTAAGGCAATAATTCTAAAACACATGTATCATTTCTAGGTTAGAGTACGTGTAATTTTCATGGTTGTTTTAATAACAAAACAAATACCATTCCATCATCGTGATTCGCATCTCATGAGTTTAAGTCAATTGTCCTCAAAATATTAGTATGCATTTCCCACTCCATTCAAGTGGGACAATTATTCACTCCTTAGTCATAGGATCATCAACTGGTAGTCTCTATTGTCTTTTAACAAGGGTTGATAAATGAATTAATTCCTTATTGTCTATTAGGCCAACCCGGTACACAAGGTTCGAGAATTCAATGCTAATTGGTATGACTGCCTTGTAGTGCTATAGTATCTTGTTCAATGTATAATGGACAACAATGTCTAATAAACATTTCTACGATGACCTCAAAGGCCACCACCAAATATAGAGACAAAACCAATCACAGTATATCACATCAATCTTCAAATCTTTTGTTTGTAGCAAAAATACAGTATCCTATACAATAGTTGAATGGGTGTCAACATTCCTCATGGCCAAAAACTAGCCTCACACAAAACATCATATAACTATCTTAGTTCAAATGAACTAGGTTTACAATTTACCCTAAAGTCATAATAATCAATAATTAAGGACTCGCCTTCAATTCTTACAACTTAAAAAAAAAAACATACTTGTCCCATACAACATGATAGTCCTTAGATTTTTGGGTTACTATAAGCATCACTCATGATTACAATTGTAACAAGAATCACTAAATGAAGAATATAAATATTATTGAAATATCCTCCTTGAATCTATCAACATTATTTCTTAAGAATCGTCATAAATATAATAAATATAAAATGACTTATGGAGTCTCCATATAAAGCAAGATAGTTTAGGAAATAGTGGCACTAAAACATGAGGTGCACTTTTTATATAGTTTAGGAAATTGCAGCACTAAAAGATGTGTGTGTGTATATACATACTAGTATACCTATATTTAAAGAAATATATCTAAATTACACCGAGAGATATCACAGTTGAGGTGGCTATAAAGGTTTTTTTGATAAATTGTTAATATTATATAGGGGCATGGATTAGGATATTTGTAGGTATATTTTATATATTTGATACCCATTAGCACCATTAGAAGAACATGTATAAATGAGGTAAAATATTTGTAAACTGAAATTATATATGCATGAAATGTGTAAATATTGTGTAAACATAAAAAATATTTTTGAGATATTTGTTGTGATAAGGAAATAGTTTGTATACATTATCACCTAGTGAGCCATTTGTACATCGATAATAACTATTCGTTAGAAGGCAAGACTTTGATTGTCACGTTAGACTTTACAGTGTACAAGGTAGGTATACCGTAGTTTGCATGTAACAACCTGAATGATGGAATCACTTGATGCACCTGGAATCTGATAGAGCACTTGAATTTTAAAATAGCCAACAACCATTCCTCAACTGGGCCCACGTGATAACTTATTTGTGGTTGTCCTTTGAGAAATCTCATGAATTTCATACTAAGTTCTTTAGAAATATTGTGCTTGTTGATGATCATTTTTGGTGTAATATTTACCATCCAAATACATCTAGAAAGGTAAAGATCTCCAAGCTCGTGGTATAGAGAAATTGACCAATTATTGAAATCTCGAATGTGTAATTTTAGATTATAAAATTTAACATCGAAGTCCATTGTCACCTTAGATCCATTGTTTTTTATAAGATAAGCAGCATAAAAGGGTGCCGATCCTAGCATAGAACATCCAAAAAAGGCTCACCAAAAACTATAACAGTTTAAGCAAAACCATCAAAGTTCAAGCATGAAACATAAAGACAAAAACAATAAGAAACCACAGACACAGCAGAAAGATAGCAGACTGATAGCAGACCAAGCCTCCAAAGGCTAACCGAACATCTTATCCTAGTCATCCACTACGAACTGGAAAACATCCTGGTACTCTTTCAGTCTTTTGACCTTCTTCCCTTGGCCCGCAAGTTCCTCACCTTGAAGTACTGCCAAAGTGGTGGCAGACCTATGCATCACCTTAGCTGAGAACTTAGCCAATATGTTGAACTTTTGCTCCAGATCACTGAGTCTAGTTGAAAGGGTTTTGATTTCTTTGTCTTTATTGGTCTTCTTTCCACCTTTTTTCTTTTTACTTATTCCTTTCTTCCCCTTTTCAGAGCTGATGGAGTCCGAACCTTAAATGTTGAACTCAGGGAAATTGTTGGGACCCTCATCCTCAACCTCCATCTTATCATTTTTGTTGTCCTTGTTCACAGAGAATTCTCCCCCCATTTGTTTTGTTTCAGCCACCACCGTATCTAATTTGTTGTTGCCCTCTGAATCCACACCCTGCTGCTCAACAGAAACCCTCTTATTTTCATCTTCAGAACCTTTGTCTCTCTGTAGGTTCACTGAATCCTCCTTTTTCTTACCTTCAGGCCAATCCTCAATCTGCGGCTCCACCATATCAACTTCCACCGCCAAGGCAGCCATCCTCTGGGGAGTAGAAGCAGGTTTGGCTGCGAGTCTCATCAACCTCCTAGTCGATGGCACTCTAGGCTTACAATCAGTGACAGTGTAGTCCTCATCACCAGCGCTGTCTAAACCCTTGCTTCCCTCCTCTGAGATGACTTCCTCCACCATCATAGTAGCCTTACAATCCTTAATCCCACTGTCAGTGCCACTCTCTTCGTCAAGGCTACCCCGCTTCTTCTGTGGAGTCGATTAGGTGGAGTTGCCTTGTATTATTTTCCTTTTATCAGGGGTCAAAGTAGGAGATTTGGGAGTGATGTCTTCTGTGGTGGGTTCAGGGCTTTTGGCTGAGGTATGCTTTTTCTTACCAGTCTTTATGGAAGTGGCATAAGAAGTAGGGGTGACTTCTGTTATAATAACTGGTTTAACCTTTCCCTAAGCAGAATTAGGCGACTGAGGGGGTTCCACCATAACAGGAGTGATGGCTTTAGGTGGGTAGAGAGCAAGATGGAATTTGTAGAGTCTCATTATAAGCCCATGGTGGAGCGGGATCTCAGGCTTGCTAGAGTCTAAAGCATGTTGTTCTTTGGCAGTCACAATGGAAGTTTCCAGAGATGAGAGTAAATAAAACGGAAAGCTAATGACTTTGCTACGCCTAAAATGATTCAACAGCATGAAATGGTAATGGAAGAATCTCCTGAATCTTCCCTCTAAAGTGAAATAGTTCATAATCATATAACATACCTCATCCCACGGTTGAGGTAAAAATTATTTGTCAAATCCCCCCTGAAGGTTGTGCAGAACCTTCCCAGGCTTGAGAAAAGCTATCATACCTTTAGTATCAGACATTTTACTTTTCCTAGGGTGTTTAATGCCATCAGTGGACATCCCCATCGCAAGCCCAATCACTTCCTCTGAAATATCAAAACTCACAGCTCTGATCTTGACCTTCCTGTTCTCATAGGAGCACAGAAACTGAATAGAAAGTCTCTCATCATGGCCTTGTAAACACTCCAGGTAAGAAGAGACCCCGCCCTCTTGGCAAATATGCCAAAGGTTCTAGTTTCTTTTGAATTCTTCACAAGTTTCTAGCTCTGTGTGCGACCTATCTCCCCCCATATTATAGTAGTGGCTCTAGTTCGAAATAGCAATGTGGGAAGCAGAAAAGCACTTAGCAATGCAGATAGTCATTCTGAACTTAGCAATGATACTCAACTCCCTCGATTTACTAATAAATCTCAAGTTAATGATAATCGCGTCCCTTCTCCTGCTGTAGGGAGCATACTTGCTAATATTCACCATGCGTGAATAATATTTTCCTTTCTTATCATAATTAATGAGCCAAGAATGCTCATCATTATATCTCATGCTAAGTGGCGTCGGGAAGAAGCCACTAAACTCCACATGCTTGAGTGTGCGAGACCTCTCCTCAGGCCTCTAACTCAACATGGTACATATGCAACCTTTGTTACGGAGACAAAATCCCGTACTATCCATACTGTTCTGGCCCACTAACCTCTTGGCAGCCCTACCTTTGATCCGCAAATCTAGCTGGCAGTTAGTGCAGAATCCCAACTGGCCATCCAAGCTCACTTTATGACTAAGACCAGACTCATCCCTGACATGAGTGATCTAGCATAACAAATTCGTGGCACCCCAATCTTTGGAACATGGGTCCAGCTGGCAGTTGATACAGGATCCCAGTTAGTCCCCCAAGCTCTCCCTAGGACAAGTGTTTATATTCATGTTTGACTAGGGGCGGGACATATCTCCTTATCAATAAGGTTTTGAATCAGCTGCAGAAGGTTATTCATATTTCTCCAGCAATGCCAAGTGTCCATGTTCTGACCCAGGTTAGCCATTCCATCCACCGCTTTATTTCCCTCACGGTACACATGCCCAACCTCCCTCTATTTGAATCCAGATAGTAAGTAGACAATATCTTCCATGATGCTCTTCATTTTCCAACCACTATCAGACCTTCCAAGGACTGTATCTATAATGATTTTCGAGTCCCCTTCCACTTGTAAATTGTCTATTCCCATAGAATGGGCAATTTTTAGGCCCTTTAACAGAGCCAATCCCTCAGCAACATTATCAGATTGGATTCCAAAACCTCTTGCATAAGCCGCAATGAAGGCTCCATGGCAGTCTCTGAAAATCCCGCCACTGCTAGCCAACCCGGTATTCTCTTTTTCCGCACCATCAAAATTGAGCTTGATCCAATCTCTGGGGGAGGTTTCCAAAGAGTGTTGATTCTAGCCATCTTTTTGGAATTGTCCACCTTGTTCATGTCAGCATTCAGACGCCAATTCTTGGCAATCTAGTCTTCCACTGGAGTAGGGGGTTTCTCGGTCGTGTGTAGAATACAGGAGGACAAGTTCTTAGCCATCGCCCTGCAAAAGGAGAAAAAAACCTCATTAGCATATCAAGTTTTTTCTCTAAAGATACAATTGTTTCTCTCCTTCCAAACACTCCATCCGAAGTGGGGGGTATCTATCTCCAAAGTTCCCTTATCCTGGGGTGAGAGAAGGGGGAGCTCCAGCTCTATGTGAAGTCCATTAAGTTTTCCTGGAAGGTTGAGATTCTCAAGAGTTTTCCCCCATAATTCTTTAGAAAACTCACAATGGAAGAGAAGGTGTTGCTTAGTTTCTTGTTCTTTAAGGCACAGAACACATCTATTAACCAATTGGAATCCCCTTTTATTGAGATTATCAATGGATAAGACTTTATTGTGAGCCATTGCACACCAAAAGAAGTTGACTTCAGGTAACAATTTATTGTTCCAGACGCTCTTCCAGAACTGACTCTCCAATCCACTGTTTACCAATAGGTGGTAAGCTGATTTAACCGAGAAGTTTCCTTTTTGCTCTTGTCCCCATATCATTTCATCTTCCCTTTGAAAAATTAGGATTCTATGCTTGTCCAATTCATTTTGCAGCATCTGAAACTCCAACTTCTCATCCTGGGAATTACAACAATCCGAGAGATTCTTCCATCTTCTTTGGCTGTGGGATTGGTTAGAGATGTAGTTGTAGACTGAACTACCAAAAAAACTTATCGCTCTCTCCTTAGTGTTCATGTTCTTTTCGTCAAACAGAGGGCCTTCCCTTAACTAGTTATCCTCCCAGAATCTAATTTTATCCCCCTTACCCAACTTCCATCTGATCCCTTGGGAAAGTGTATTCCTAGTTTTGGTCATTTTGTTCCAAATGGTAGAACCTTTGGGAAGTGTATCTCTATCCAAAATACCTAAATTGGGGCCATTTTGTAGGTATTTAGATTTCATAATATGAACCCACTCTTTCTCCTCCTTAAGGAAGGTCCAACCAATTTTGGTAAGTAATGCTTTATTCATTCCCTGAATTTTTCTGATTCCCAATCCCCCTTGCATTTTGGGCAGACATACTCTATCCCAACACACCAACGAAATCCTCTTCTTTTCATCCACACCAGTCCATAGGAAGGTTCTCTGGATTCTTTCTAATTTTTCTGCCATGTATCTGGGAATTTTAAACAGGGAAAGAAAGTAGGTGGGAATGCCTTGCAAGGAAGCCTTTAGAAGTTGATGTTTACCAGCTTAGCTAAGAAGTTTACCTTTCCACCCCTCCATTTTCTTTTGGATACATTCCAAGACAGTATTCCAGAAAGTAGGGGTCACATCTTTGACCGTGAGGGGTACACCCAGGTAAGTGGCTGAGAGGGCAGCCTGGTTGCACTAAAGGATATTTCTCACTTTAACTTGCAGGTCCAACTTAGTGTTGAAGAAGAACACATTGTTTTTTTCATAATTGATGCATTGCCCAGACACCTCCGCCTAAGTGTTTAGCAAATTCTTCCATCTTGTGGCCTCCACTACCAAAGTCGCCCCGAAAAGCATAGTATCATCAACGAACTGTTGGACAGCTGACGGTCTTAAGGTGGATGCCGCTTTGACACTAGAGAGGGTATGATTATCCAAGTGGGACAGAATGTTTCTTCTTAGAACTTCAGCCAACATAATGAACAGATAAGGGGAAAGAGGGTCTCCCTGACAGATACCCCTACCAGCATCAAAAAACCCCCGAGGAGTACCATTCACTAAAACCGAATACTTGACAGTGGTGACACATTCTTTAACCAGGTTGAGCATTCTGTCATTGAACCCAAACTTTCTAAGGACTTTGAGTAGGAAGTCCCAGGAAATCCTGTCATAGGCTTTAGATATGTCCAGTTTAAGATCCATACTCGGACTGTTACTTCTTTCCATCAAATGGATGATCTCATGGGTCGAGAATACTTGACAGTGGTGACACATTCTTTAACCAGGTTGAGCATTCTGTCATTGAACCCAAACTTTCTAAGGACTTTGAGTAGGAAGTCCCAGGAAATCCTGTCATAGGCTTTAGATATGTCCAGTTTAAGATCCATACTCGGACTGTTACTTCTTTCCATCAAATGGATGATCTCATGGGTCGAGATAGTAGCATTCATAATTTGTCTTCCAGGGACAAAGCCTTTCTAGTAATCCGAAATGAGACTATCTAGTAGAGGTTGAAGTCTTAGGACCAACGTCTTGGTGATAATTTTATATATGGTGTTACAAAGGCTAATGGGATGGAAATCAGCCATAGTTTCAGTGTTACTTTTCTTGGGAATCAACGCAATGAACGTGGCATTGATCTGCTTGAGAATTTTACCAGTCCTAAAAAAGTCCTTGACAACACTGGTGACATCATATCCCACTATCTCCCAGAATTCTTGGAAGAAGGCAGGGGGAACCCGTCTGGCCCTAGCGCTTTGAAAGCCCCCATCGAGAACACAATCGTCCTGACTTCCTCCTCAGTGATAGGCTTCAGCAGCCCCTTGTTGTCTTCCTCTGAAAGGATAGAGGGAATACTGTCCAGAAGATTATTTTCCTGTATACTATCAGCTTTGTTTTTCTACTCTACCAGGAAGTTACGAAAGTAATTGGATGCAAGATACCCCATTTCTCTATCATCAACAACTTCATTGTTGTTTTCATCAAGCAGCTTAGTGATTTTTTTCCTCTTTCTGTGTTTCATAGCCGACTGGTGAAAGAAGGTCAAATTCCTATCTCCCTCCTTCAGCCATTGCACCCTAGACTTCTATTTCCAAAATATTTCTTCCTTTGTGATAATGTCCTTGAGGTTTTTGATTAGCTTCTCTTCTGCTTTATACGTGTCCTCACTTCCGTCCCCCTTAGCCATCTTATCTTGCACTTCCATAAGACCTTCAGTGATGTGTTTTTTCTGGTGTCACACATTGCCAAAGTAGAATTTGTTCCAGCCCTTTACTTTATTTTTGACATATATAGGCTTTTGGGTAAGTCTAAACATAGGAGATCCATGAACCGGGATTCTCCACCATTCAGCAATGCAATTTTTGAAGTCAGGGTGAGAGGCCCACATTATTTTGTACCTGAAAGGGAAAGGACCCTTCGGGCCACCTTCAGTCTAGGAAAGAAGGAGGGCATTATCATCATAAATGGTGTGAGGAAGAAATCAGAGAGTAGATTTTTGAACCAAGTCCCAGTTAGAAGAAACCAGCATCCTATCTAGCTTAACCTGAATCAGTTGATCTCCTCGTCTTTTGTTGGTCCAAGAATAGGGTTGGTTATTGACCTCCAAATCCATAAGCCCAGTCTACCTTAGGAAGTCCGCTAGGTCCACCATGTTGTCAAAGTAGTCCATATTGCCCCCTGATTTCTTTGAGGGGTAAAGTGGGGTGTTGAAATCTCCCCCTAGCATCCACAAGGTCCTTCTCTCATCATTTATTTTGGAGCTCAGACCTTCCCACAGTTCCTTCCTGGCATTTCTAGTGTTGGGGGCATAAATATTGATCAACTTCCAAGTTTTCTTGTTCATTGTGCATTCAATTTCCAATCTATTCTTACTGTGCGAGAAGTAACAGCCTAAAGAGTTGTACTTGTTCCACATGGTATCCAATCCTCCAGAAGCTCCTATAGAGGGACTGATAATGAAGTCGGCCATAGGCCATATATTATTGGCTATTTTTCTAAAGTTTTCCTCAGACATTTTAACTTCTTGAAGAAGAATGAAATCCACCTTATTGTCAAAGATACTGCTCCTTATCATGAGTTGTTTAAGGGGGCTATTGAGCCCTCTCACATTCCAGGTCATAATCTTCATTTGTGAGGTCTTCTAGAGATAGCATCCAGACTGCTTTGTCTCCCATAGGCAATTTCCTTGGTTGCTTCCCTGGTTCTAGTTTCACGTAGGGATAACCTCCCTACCTTTCCTTTAGTCCCCACATCTGTAGATTTCTTATTGTGTCCTTTCCCTTTCTTCTTGGGAGTGACCATCCCTCTTGGTTACTAGTACTACCCCCCAGGGAAAGAACCCTGGTGGGCAATAGGATAGACTTCTCTGTACTTCCCTGGACAACATTTTGAGTTCCTTCTGTCACCAAAGCCTCCAGCCGAACTGACAGTCCCTTAGAAGCCCTTTTTCCTCCAAACAAGGGAGGGGTATTCATGTTGGGGGTTATGATTTCTCCATCTTTGGTCTCATCTGAATCCACGGGGGAATTCTTCAACTGCTACTGTAGGTCTACTTCGAGATCCTGTTGTAACTCAAGTTGATGGGGCTCCCTAGGAGGAGCAAGAGGGACTTCCATTAGGACACCCAGATCCTGGTTCCCATCAAAAATCATAGTCCTGATGGGGGACTTAATAATTTCAAGCAAGTCCTCTTTAAATGGGTAATCTTCCATAGCGTTCTCGTCTTCTGAGACTTGTTTATTTTTTTGAGGCCTTGGTTTTTTGCATTCATTAATCAGGACCCCTTTTTAGAGCAGTTTTGGTAGAAGGTATTAGAGTTCTCATACGTTAGTTGTTGTTCCCAGCTACCGTATTTAGACTTTAGCTTAATAGTATTAGGTAGAGTCTTATGTATGTCTACACTAACACAGAATCTAGCAAATACCAACCTAGATTTGTGTTTGGTGGTGCTATCTAGAGCGATAAAACGCCCAAAAGAGTTGCCAATCCAAGTGAAAATCTCTTCATCCCAGAATTCCAGGGGAAGTCCAGGGAGTCTGACCCAAACTGGAGCTAACCTACTAAGCTCCATTGCCGCATCAAAACCCAGTTTCCAGCGCCCTAGGCAGAGGCTGTGTTTGTTGTACATCCATGGCCCTCTTGCCAATATCGCGACTAGGTCTTCTCTGGCCGTGAACTTAAATAGGAACAGGCCATCCGACATGGCACTAGTCACCACGCTACCTTTTAGGTGCCATCTAGCAGTTACCCAACGTCTAACCATGTCGATGTTGGGCCTTAGAGCTTGGAACTTACCAACCAGGGAGAGTTCCAAGGAGGAAGTTATTTTGTCCATCATCCGGTCTGGGATCTAGAAGTGTGTTCCATCCCCAGGTTTTGACTACACTAGGTCTTCAGAAGCTTCTGTAGGCCTACTAGACTCCCCTAGTAGGGACTGCTTCCAAGCCTTGGGGTCTAAGCCTGAGACTGGGGAAATGGGCTCATTAGTATTGACCGAGGCAGTACCAACAACAACAGGAATCTCCTGCGGGCCTAGAGGGGGGTAGGGGGCCCCCTGGGCTGACGACCTCCATGAGCGAAGCAGGTTCAAACACTATTCAGAGCGGGAAAGTTGCAGAGAAGCCTAGGTTCAAAATTGCATGGAAGATGTTAGTTACAATTGTTGAAGTATTCAACATAATTTGTAAATTTCATTCCATTTGTTATTGGTCCATGTATCTTGATTCTGTTAACCATTTTTTCTCTCAGCCAATAATGGACACTCAATTCTTCTATATGGAGGAGGACATTCCATGGAAGATAACAATGGTAGTTGGACAACCAAGTTGAAATAAGTGACATTTTACTCACTTGTATCAAAAAAATTATTAATTTAGTCATTTGTAATAAAATTATTAATTTAGTCATTTCATAAAATCAATTGCATGGTAATAATGTTAACCAATTATATGTCAAAAAGTAATTAAGAACAATTGCAATTGAAGTATTGTTTGTTTGTTCAATTAAGAAAATATGAGATCCGTAAATTATTACAAATTTGTTTGATGTAAATTAAAGTATAGAGAATTATGTATATTAAAAGTATCATTACTCATATGTTGGCATTGATGTAATTAAACTCCTAAATACGTGACAAAGTTAATTGTAATAGAAGTAAATTTGAATGTAATATGTTAAAACACTTAATAGTCATTGAAACTAAATTGAATAGAAAATATGAAAACAAGTAAAAGACATTTTTGGAAATTTGAACATGATCTATTACATCATATTATATTCTAAAGATTTGAATATGTTCTCTTCAGCCTTCTGCTTCTCAAGTTGTTTGCCTTTTTTCATTTTCTCATAACGGTCATAGGTGAATGGTGGTATTATTCTCAAGCCTTCTATTGACTTTACACAAGAAATTGCCACAAAAGTCAATCTTGTTCTTTCTTTTGGTCCTATATCAATAGTGGCTTTTGAAAGAGTCAAGCCCTGTGATTTATGTATTGTTAATGCTCATGTCAATTTCAATGGTAATTGAATTGCTTTGCCCCTCTGTATTGTTGGAAGTGGAATTGTATTTGGATGACAATCTTAAAATGGCATTCCTGAATAACTGTCAAACTCAACCATTACATATGTTGGTGGTTCTGATGGAGCACTGTTAGGTTTGTATACAATTTGTTGGATATATCCTAGAGCTCCATTTACAAGTCCTGCTTCTATCCAAAGATTTGAAGTCAAGATTACCCTTGCATTTTTACTGATCAATAATTCGACATCAAGTTGTTCATTTGGACTTCCTTCTGTTATTACAACATTTCCTGCTTTTGTTGCAATGCTTCGTGCAACAGGATGCTTCAATGAATATAACATTTTTTTATTATGATCATGAACATTATCATTTGTAGAGAACAAATGAATATTGTTGTCGAACTCTTTATTGCTCAGAGCATCTATGCTAACACTGGTTCTTGTCATTAGCAACTTCCAGTCATCAATTGTTGGGTTTGCATCTCTTAGATTCATCAATAGTTGTCAAAATCTTTATTGTTGGGTGTTTAGTCCATCTTGTCTGAAAATTGTATTTAAAGTAATTACAACTTTAAATTCTTCCCACAACAACTTAGCCCATCTATTGCTGTCATATGTTGGTTTATCATTTAAAACTGGAGGCAACTATGCAAGATCTCCAACCATAATGATAGATATACCTGGAAGATAAATTATAAAAAATTATTCGAAACGAATATATAATTATTATATAAGTTTGTTACATATGAATGACATGTATTAGAAAATAATATCGTCATCTTCATTAATCATAATAAAAAGTATACCTACAAAGTTCATGTTTGCACTTTGTGGGAATGCTTGACGGAGCCTTAAATCTATGTTTTCCAGCAAGTTCTGTCCGATGAAACTCATTTCATCAATCAAAATATATTTGATATGTGTTATTTCTTATTGAAAACTTGTTAATCTTGTACCCTCGAGCTGAGCAAAATCTTGTATTGGGATTCCCAATTTGGAATGTATTGTAAATGCTCCTATATTGAATGTTGCAACTCCTGTTGGTGCAAATAATAGAAGAGAACGACCAGGATTGGCTGCATTTTGAAGAGCTTGAGTTATCGCACCAATAAGATATGACTTTCTTGTTCCAGTTGTTCCTTGAATTATCATGAACAATGGTTGTGCATGATCTTTTCTATGGTAGTGTGCCATAATTATTTCAATTGTCTTGTTTTGTTTATCACTGAGGGTTGTGTAGTTGATGCATTTTGGTATATTATCATGTATGAGATTTCCATGATATCTCATGTTGTTTATGAAATTGATTGCTTGAACTGTGTAGTCTTCACCTTGATAATCTTCAGACCAATTTGTTTGTCTATCAATGTCTCTCATTCCCAACATATCTATTTCTGAAACCTATATATTTTGCCCATGATGTAATCTAGATATAATTTCCCATTCGTGCTCTATGGTATTCTCGTGAACAGCTCCATTGTCTTCAATTTCAGAATCACTGATATTTTCAACATTTTCTGATGTTCGTTCCACATGCAAAAGATTGTAATTGAATGACTCCCAGTTTGTTGTTATGGAGTCGTCATTATCACCAATATTTTTGTCAATGTCATAGAATGGTTTGTACAATAATAACTCTGATAAACAGAAGTCAATCCATTTATCTGACTCATGTGAAGGAATAGATACAAATCTAGGAATAATTGTTTTTTTCAAGATTCATTAAGCTTTTCCACCTAAACACTTCCGTTTATTCCTTAGATTTTTATAAAAGCTTCTTTTATATTTTGATTTTTATAAAGTATCACTAATCTTTTTAGAGGGAATTTTTTTAATTTGTTTAATATATAATTAGTAGTAATTTTTAAATTGAGTAAAATAGTATATAATTAATTATAACAATTATTAATATTTTAGAAATTAATTTAATCACATATTTTGAATTATAAATTTATTTTTTAATTAATTAGTTTTGATATATAACTAATATAATGATATAATTTTTATAATAACAATAGTAAATAAAATTAACATAATTAATTGTATTTAAAAATTATGTTATATATTTTGAAAAATATATCTAGTCAAAGGGCCCTTGGTGTGTTGGTGAATGGCCACCCCTCAGTCCTTGGCTCTCAGCCAAAGAGGTGTGGAAAATCTATTGCAGCTACTGATTATTAATTTCCTATCTTATAAGATTATTTGGCTGCCGAAAAATTAATTAATTTACAGCAAATATTAAATAATAATACAGCTGCAACTTCACGGAAAAATCACGGAAATAGAAAAATAAAATCAACACAATGTTTTGGACAAATTGTCCCTGGAAAAACCCCGAAGAGAAAACCAGTCAGCAGATATGAATTTTATTCAACTACAGAAAATCAAGAGATACAAAATTGCTTGCCTCTTACTGGCAGAGCTCTGGAAATTTCTTTCCTGTAAATTCCCTTCCCTCAATTGTTCCTGCTGAAATTGCTCCGGCAATATTTTCCTTCTCTGGCAATTCCACTGCTCTCCAACGCTATCACTGCGCCCTTTGCTTTCACTGCAAATCAATTTGCTATCACCGCAAATTTATTTATTTGCTATCGCTGCAAATACTTCTCGGATCTGTATTTTCCAAATGCCTATTGATCCTCTTTTATAATCCCCTCATTGGAAACCAATGGCTATGATTTAATTTTAATCAATGGCTAGGATTAATTAGACTCTAAACCCTAATATCTAGAAGTCTCTCGAGAAATCAATTATCTAGGTATGGAGATAAGTATTCCAGCTGTGTTTCCAGCCTCGTAATCTCCACCCGAGACTAGAACACCTGTCCAAGCTACACAAAAATTAACAAGAGGTTCAGCGTAAGGCTCCTGCTCCCAAATTGGATAGCAAAAACGAATTTGTTGATGACCTCCATCAATGTATATATTCCATTTCTTATGGGCAACCTTTTCAAATTCTGTTTCTTTCAATGTATATATTCCATTTCTTATGCGCAACCTTTTCAAATTCTATATATTCCATTTCTTATGCGCAACCTTTTCAAATTCTATTTCTTGTTGCTTGATATTGCCCTCACCTTTCTTGTTTCTGGTAACATAGACTACAAGTGACACTAGCACTCGTGGTGGTTTCTCTGTTCCACGTCAAGCACTAGAGAAAGTATTTCTGCTCTACTAATGCTTAGGTTTTGAGAGAGCTTTCAAAGGACGAGTGAAAACGTTCATGTGCTTCAGTTTTTGTTCTCCAGATTTTGCTATTTGGCATTTGTTTTCAGCAGGAGACGACTGGAAACATTCATAACTCTTGGGAGTATGAAATGTCTAAGTTAAAAGTTCCTTCTGATTTCTAAGATTCACAAATTGTAAGATTTCAATTATCCATGAATGACAAAGCTTTTACTTTCCATGAGAAGAGGGTTTGGGGTTTTTCGTTTCATTTCCAGCCTTTGCAAAATTAAATTTTTTATTCATCAAATTCAAGCCGACCCAAATAGATATTGGTATTTTAGTTTTGAGTGTATTTACATAGAACCCAAAATTTGATCGTATCCATCCTAATTTGAGCATGGACTTGTAACTTTAATTAACATCAGAGCCAGGTGGATCTTAAAATTTTCATAGATGTAAATATATACTTGGTTTGACAGATCTTGCACTGCCTGGTCAGGTAGAGCTCTGGTGCAGCACTCACCCTTCTACATCACTGGAAAAAGCTACAATTTATTGGTTTTTAGTTTAGAGTGTTCTGTGATGGGTTATAGCTATTTATGAATTTGTAAGTGCTAATATGGGTGTGCTGCTTTTGGTGATCTGTTTCAAGATGGTCATCCAACTGAGTTCTCATTCTCTTTGTTTTACCTCTTTTGAAATAGTTGACATTGTGGGGCACTGTTGTAAGAATAGAATGAATCTTGTCATCTGTAGTGAGAGATCATTTTGGACTAATCAAATAACATCTGAATTTCTCTCTTATTTTGGGACTTGATAATTACCTCAAGCCCAATTAGTATTCTATTTTCAGCAGATGAAAATAAAGATCAAGGCACTGGGCTGGCTTTCTTTTGTTGTAAAGCTAATGTTTTGTTGCTGGTAAACTTGTGAGTTAATGTTTGAAGTTTGAACTCATTTTTGCCTTTTGTCTAGCACTTAATTAGATAATATTGTTCATAGATTTGAAACCTAATTAAAACATTTTAGTAGTAATTGGGCATTTCAGAATATTTGACTTATCTATGAGATCTGATCACTGGGCATTTTAGAATATGTGGCTTATTTTGCATATAATGGTGCTTTTGATGTATATTTGTGATTTATCCAGTAGTTCATTCGAGTAGAGACACACACATTGGTTATTTCAAATAGATTTTCTTAGGGCTTTTATTGGCTGACCCAGTTTTTCCCAAGAGAGGTGACCAATTTTTGTATGAAAAAAATATACTTGCTATTCTTATAGGCCGTTATTATTAGTACTGAACCAATAATGAGCTTATTTATAAGCACTCCATGTAGAATTTTTCTAGATACCCCAACCTGGAGGAACGATATGCCTTCATATGGAGAAGAATGGCCCCTTTGATGGCTTGCTTGGATTTTACCACAGTGTGATACCAACCTTGGGAATTATAATGTTTTCTCTTTTGATATTGGAGAATAATAATAATAGAACAAATTACAAATTACAACAGAGAAAACTCTATCAGATCAGAACATAAAATTAAATTATAATGTTATAGTAGGACACAGAAAATATGATTGCCTGTTGTTGCTCTGAGTTATGGATTGTAAGGCAAGTCAATCTCATTGGTAGGTAAAGAGACGTTTGTGTCCTTGCTTTTCCAATGATAATAGCATTAAAAGGGGCCTAAGATACCAAGATTGATCTTTTCATTTCATCTATAAGTAAATGGAATATGGAAATGAAAACATTCGAAGGATAGTAGTATTAACAAAATATCTGCAGATGGGTTGTTGTGTTGATGTTTTTGGTGTTCGATTTCTTATAATCGTTGGGCTTCAATGTTTTATCATTTTTTTGGTAAAGGGTCTGAACTCTTTTAAAATCCCTGTTTACCCTAATAAAAACAAAATATCTGTAGAAACACAACCTTAAAATTGAAATACAATGATTATTTTAGAATTATTATTTTCTTCATTAAAAAACCCGATAACAGTGTGGAATATGATTACTTATTAATTAAGGATTTGGTTTTAAATCATGTAAAAGTTTCACCAAACAATCTACATATTGTTTTAGAGATCCTTATATTCCCTCATTAGCCACTATTTTAGCCTTGAACAATTCTCCTATTTTTGCTTAGGACCTCACATGTTTGTGTTGTTCCTCAACCATTACCATCCTTAAAGCTTTGCAAATATCATCTCCATTAACCGAGCCATCGGTTCCTCTCTACACTTTGACACTCACTTGTAATTCCTCCACAACCAGTTAACCATTTAATCTTTTGTACAACTGTATGGGCAAAGTGATCAGAGGCAATATTGGGGCCATCCCTTTCATCAAAGTGCTCCACCCACAATCCATTACAAAGACCCTAGTTGAAGAATGGCATAAAATATCATGTTGAGGTGCCCAATTCTCAACACCAATCCTCTGTTGCGTATTCGAGATTCAGATCCCTCTGGCAACAATGTTGAGAATACTATTTGCAGCGATACACCGTCCTTGCAGCGCCATATAACTCCAAAGGCTTAAAAAGAGGCAAATATTAAAAAATTCAATGTTTTTTAACATAGGGGAGAGGACCCAATTGCTGTTCCAATAGTTGTGATAGTATTTGTGGATTTAAGGTCCAATATTTTTAGAAGTTTAGCACTAGTAGTTGCACTCTACTTAAATATCATCCACTTCAATGGTCAAATAGTAAATAGCAATTTTACACCTCATTCACAATAAAAAGTGGTAAATATTTGTCCTATTTTTATTGGCCAAAATTAACCTTTGACTGTTGAGGTGGATGATATTTAAGAACAACCCTAGTAGTTGTGACTTTAAGGTTGTTAGTGTTGACTATAAGTACTAATAATTGAATGCAATATGCTCTTTAGATGTAAAAAGCAACCAATCATGTGATGCCACATCATCGCACCAACAAAACATGACATAATGCACAACTATTGGTCCGCCCTTTTTTGGGTCTTCTTGGACACCTCAACAAAAAGCATGTTGATGTGGTATCATATTTGATGATGTGGACTTGAAACCTTAGGTCTAAGTAGGGGCCTTGCCAAGTAAGCTGCTATAAAATTTTTGGAGTGATTCGAAATTGCCACATGATTTTGAGAGGCGTGAAGTTAGGGTGCTCAACTACTAGGTCCTCTCCCCTATGTATTGTAGAAAAACAAGTTAAATCAAAAATTTGGAAAAGCGCTATAATTTTCAAGGAAAGTTCGCACAAGCCAATGAAATGAAAAATTGTTAAAGGAAAAGAAAATTCACAAAAATTAAAAACATTGGATGAACAGATTGATTTTGCTCTTTCCCACTAAATTCTCATCTGCTAAGAAGTAGAAATAAATAGCCTTAAAAAATATAGAAAATCTAAAAGCATTAGACTAGAAATATAGAAAATCTAAAAACATTAGTCAAATGCTTTAAAATTTCACTTTGCACATTCTCGTTACAAAAAATAGCCTTAAAAAAAAACTTGTGCAAAGCTTTTAAGAAAATTAATAAAAACATTAGTATTTCTTTTTATTTGGAGGGTTTTATATCAAACCCACATAATCGTTTAGCTATTCAATATGGGAGCAGAGCCTAAGGCTGATACCTCTTCAGTTAAAAGTTAAGGACTGAGTACAATTCCGCCAAAGTCATCAAGGTACGATCTGAGCCTCATCCCTTATGGTGTCAGGGCCTTACACTCAACAAGACTTGATCTCTAGTATTTTTTACAAGTGTACTAGTAATATTTTAAATATATCTATCTAACCTGAGATCTAGAGTTATTTTATTTATTTAAGAGTTATTAGTACTTGTTACCTTTGGCAATATTATTGTAGCTAGAACTATTTAACTAATTATTATTTGTACCTATTAACCAATTATATACTATAGTTTATTTGTTTTTTTGTGAAGTAAAGATGCAAACCTCAATAATACCCAAAACTCAATGAAAAGGGAAATAATCAAGATCAAACAAACAAAGATGAAACCTCTGCGAACCTCAACACTTCATAGCTTCCGTTGGTTGCCTATCTCAATCGATCTTGCATGTATGAATAGGCCCTTAGAGAGTGCAATTCCTTGCTATTCCAAGATTGTCAATGGAGAATGGCCATGATAGTGCTTTGTAATGAAAATGAGCTTCACAACAATGGTAGTGATATGGTAACAAGTTGATCGCAAGCAAATAGAATGACGTGGGTGCCAAAGGTGCACTGTAATTCCTGCAGAGTAACGATACTAAAAGCTTAGATGATTGAAATGGAAGAAGAGGGTTCAATTTATAGACTTGAGAGAGAAAAGATCAAAGGTATAGAAAGAATGAGAAGATCAACGGTTGAGAATGGTTGAGGAACGTGCATGAATAAGAAGAAGACATGTGTTTTGCTATATTTTGCATGAGAGGAATTAATAAAATAGAAGAATGAGTTAACTGAAGAGATTAATCAATTAAAAGAATAGATCAATCAGTTAAGAGAATAGAAATTGCATGAGGATGAGAAGATACTTTAGCTCAATTAAATATTTAGAATATTCAATTGCATGTGCACAAGGATTGAATTATATTTAGAGATAACTCAATTTAGAAGAAATGGACAACTAAAATAAATACTTGATTTATTTAAATTTAAAGATATTATTGGAAGAAACAATTAAATAATTGATATTATTTAATTTAGAATGAATTTGGAAGAAATAATTAAATAATTGGTATTATTTAATTTGTTGGAGGAATTAGAAGAATTTAAAGAATTTTAATTAAATAAATTGATTTTATTTAATCGTTGGGAGAATATGAATCAAATAAATAAATTTATTTATTTATTTATTGATAGAGGAATTTGGCTTAAATAAATATTAAGAATATTAATTTGGACAGAGTCGTGTCATTTTTAGGCGTATACAAAAATGTTAAGGAAAAATTGGTGTAAACATGAATAATCAATATATCAATATCAATAATAACCAAAACTCAACGAAAAGGGAAATAATCAAGATCAAACAAACAAAGATGAAACCTTTGCAAACCTCAATACTCCATAGCTTCTGTTGGTTGCCTATCTCAATCGATCTTGCATGTATGAATAAGGCCCTCAGAGAGTGCACTTCCTTGCTATTCCAAGATTGTCAATGGAGAATGGTCATGATAGTGCTTTGTAATGAAGATGAGCTTCACAACAATGGTAGTGATATGGTAACAAGTTGATGGCAAGCAAATGGAATGACGTGGGTGCCAAAGGCGCGCTGTAATTCCTGCAGAGTAACGATACTAAAAGCTTGGATGATTGAAATGGAAGAAGAGGGTTCAATTTATAGACTTGAGAGAGAGAAGATCAACGATATAGAAAGAATGAGAAGATCAACGGTTGAGAACGGTTGAGGAACATGCGCAAATAAGAAGACATGTGTCTTGCTATATTTTGTATGAGAGGAATTAATAAAATAGAAGAATGAGTTAACTGAAGAGATTAATCAATTAAAAGAATAGATCAATCAGTTAAGAGAATAGAAATTGCATGAGGATGAGAAGATATTTTAGCTCAATTAAATATTTAAATTATTCAATTGCATGTGCACAAGGATTGAATTATATTTAGAGATAACTCAATTTAGAAGAAATGGATAACTTAAATAAATATTTGATTTATTTAAATTTAGAGAAGATATTATTGGAAGAAACGATTAAATAATTGATATTATTTAATTTAGAATGAATTTGGAAGAATTAATTAAATAATTGGTATTATTTAATTTGTTGGAGGAATTAGAAGAGTTTAAAGAATTTTAATTAAATAAATTGATTTTATTTAATCGTTGGGAGAATATGAATCAAATAAATAAATTTGTTTATTTATTTATTGATAAAGGAATTTGACTTAAATAAATATTAAGAATATTTATTTGGATAGAGTCATGTCATTTTTAGGCGTATACATTTTGCCCCTCTTTGATGCAATGCAATTTACGGTGTTGCCTCAAAGAATAAATTTTTGATAATGATACATGCCCCAGTTTGTCCCTAGTACAGGTTTAACAATGGTAGGATGCCCCCTTGGGAGATTAGACAGGAAGAAGGCAGAAGGACGTGAGACGGACAATCTCAGGATGAAGAAGGTGAAAAATAGGTTAGGATGAAGAAACTGGGTTATGGTTCGGAGAAACAAGCGCGGGAAGTAGTCACAGTCAACACACAGCCAGTTAGGGTTCCATTTGCTATATATAGGAGATGGGTCCACAAGCCAAGTCATTTGCACACTTGGATTTAATTGGTTTGGTCTTTGAGAGCTTAGGAGAGCATAGGAGCATAGAGCAGTCGGCATTGAGATGGAAATTCCGCGCGAGGAGCACCGCTTTGAGCGAGTTCGTCGATTCGATCGGCCAACCGAGGCAAGACCATCGGTATGTAGCTCAAAAAACTTCACCTAGGGTCATTTATTAGCACAATAAATGCTAGGGAAAATTAGGGAAAACAAATGCGCAGGATAGCAGTTCGGTGCATATGCCATGCGGAACTGCGCATTTGAATTTCTACAGCGCATTTAAGCTATGAAATGACACATGCATGAGTGTTGTGCATGCATGCTATGAGTTGACGCATGCATTAAGATCATGTGCATGCATGATGTCTTCCGGTGCATGTATTTAGGCTGCACATATACGAGGTATAGTTGCGCATTTGATATGGATCTGCACATTTAAGAAATGCCACGACACATCTACCAGAAGTGGCACATTTACTGTGAAATTGCACATTTACCTTCTTGTTCAGCGCATATGCATATGAGAGTCAGTTTACTTAACAAAATTGACTCGATTGGCATCTTACTCGATGCGTCAATTGATAAGCTATCTTCGAGATTGCAAGAATCTAGTCAAGAGATGTTGTATGTTGTTTTGATCAATTTGATATGCTAAGTTAGTGATATGATTCTTTAGATATGTTGAGTAGGTTTTATGGCAGTTGTAGGTTGATGCATTGCCTTACGTGTTTGCAGGAGGATATTCGAGATATACTTATGTTGAGGGAGCAGTTTCCCTTACCGATGTTGCAGCGCTATATGCTCACTGAGATAGATTGAGAGGCTCTCTGTGCTATGGGACTTGATTACGTTTGCTTCATGCCCGAGTAACCTCAGTTTGTTGACTGCAGCAGTGGAGAGATTCCATAGCGAGGACGGGACTTTTCACTTTCTGATTGGTGAGATGGCGATTACTCTGGAGGACATCTACAAGATTTTGCACTTGCTGATACAGGGTGAGCTTGTAGAGTACGATCCTCAGCGGGATGCAAGATTTGTAGAGTGCAAGCGGGTGTTTGATGACCCTGAGCTAGATTGTCAGGTTATCTCCTGGCAGGATATACATGATTATTATGACTACTTCCCAGGTACAATGGTAGGATTGATTGAAGGCATTGTATGCCCTGATAGGAGATCGCATGGGTTCCCGATTGGATGGGGACGGATCATGGAGAGGATGGTTATAGAGGACACACGCTCTACATGGGGTGTCTATGTCTTGGCACACCTATACCACCATATGCATCAGGTAGTATACCACAGGGGTGCCAGTCTATCGGCAAGTGTTTCACTGTTGCAATTTTGGCTATGGGAGCATATTGCTATCACGTGGCTGATATGCATCTTTTCGAGACAGAGGGGTGAGCCGTATAGCTATGGGTATGTAGGAGTTATTTCCCAGCACAAGTTGGGAAAGCTAGAGTATTGGAGGCACGAACTAGATAATGTGGATAGAGTTATCTGGTGCCCCTACCTGGAGTGCGAGCATTGGGACGATGAGGATGACGAGCTGCCCTACTGCTTTCAGACGCGATGGCTCATTGGCAAGACTTGATTTACACTGGAGAGACAGATAGTCAGTAGGGTACAGAGACAGTTCGACCGGATACAGGGCATGCCCCAAGGATAGGCCTGTTTTGTGAGGACACACGCAGAGAGGTTCAGATGGGGTCCAGTAGCATCATATGAGGAGGCCTTGGCAGAGTTTTAACAGATGCCTTATGTGACTTGGCCGATGAGAAGAGAGGTTATAGATGCAGGGATGACTTCTGATTATGAGGAGTGGTTCGTAGTGCATCCTTTTCTGAGGTACTCAGGGCCCCAAGAGTTGGTTCCTCGCATAGACGAGGAGGATTCAAACGACGAGGATGGGGCTAGCAGGAGGAGGAGACAGAGGAGGGGTAGGGGAGGAAGAGGAAAGGGAGATGATGGAGGGGATGGGGGAGATGGGGGAGGTGGAGGAGGTGGCGGAGGAGGTAGACAGAGGTAGAGGAGGAGAGATGGGGAGGGACCCTCCCAGCAGCAGCAGGTAGTGCAGCCACAGGTTGCACAGTAGGCTCAAATGCCACCACCACAGCAGTAGGTGCCCCAGCAGTAGGTGGTGCAACAGTAGGTGCCCCAGCAGTAGGTGCAGGGACAGGGATAGGTTCCTCAAGCTCCTTAGCCTGACCTATAGCAGCAAGCCATTGTGACACTGCAGGGTCAGATTAGGCAGCTCCGAGCATAGCTCAGGATGGCTAAGGCGTGGAGAGAGGCAGACGCTCGCGTGATATCAGGCCTCACTGCAAAGCAAGATACAGCCCTGGCGAGAGTGCGAGATCTTAGACTGGAGAGAGACTCGGCTGTGGTAGCCTTGGGCATAGATGGGCCTACAGCTTTTTTGGTTACACAGGTGCATTAGGCACAAGCACAGCTTGCACAGGTTTAGGTAGAGCTATCAAGGGCACAGGCCCAGACTCAATACTACAGGGGTCTTTATCATGAGGTCGTGCCAGCAGACCAGAGGGCATCTAGCTTCAGGAGCCAATCTATGGCCTCCTAGAGAGCAGGGGGTTCACGTTCTAGAGGGTCAGTGATGGGCCCACAGTAGTCAGGGGCCAGTAGAGGAGGGGATGGAGAGGGCAGTGTCGGGAGCAGTGGTCCACGGCAACAGGGCTAGCTAACACTTGTACATATTTTGGATTTTTATGTATACACTTTTTGATGGCTCAAATAGCCTGGCATTTATATACTTGTATCACTTTGTACCGAGACATGTACCATTATTTATGCAATGTATACATTTTATATGACTTGACTCAGAGATGGTCCTGGTAGACTTTGATATATTATACATTTGGACATGCTTTATTTGATATTTATATGATGATGCAGCTATTGATGATCTCTATATGCAGTTGTTCATACTATATGTTATGGATGCATTTCTATTTTATGATGGTACACATGTGATGCAAACTATGATTATGTCTATGTGATGTTTATCTAATGCAGACTTAGATGTTTACATGATGCTATGTGATGTTATCTAATGCAGACTTAGATGTTTACTTTGATGTTCTGATATGCAAAATGTGCTATGCGATGTTATCTAATGCAGACTTTAGATGTTTACTTTGATGTTTTGATATGCAAAATGTGTTATGCGATCTATATGATGATGCAATTTATGCGATGCTCTACATGTCTTTGCCTATGTTTTTGATTTTTTCTGTGGGTATTATGCTATGTATGATGCAAATGGATATGGGTGATCTAATGCATTTATAATGTATGCAAATGATTTAATCATGTTAATGACTATCTCATGTGATATGATATGCAACCTATGCTATGTTTTTGTTATGTCCAAATGTACTCAATCGACACAGAGATGACACAATGGTAGACAAAAGATTGATTGAAGACTGACTCGGTTAGAAAGACTCACAAGCGTTTATTTGTATTGATACTCTGCATTTTTGGACCTCTATTGCATGTGATATGGATATATAATGGATGCAAATGGTGTTTTCTTTTAACATCTTGATGGTACAAGTATTTTGAAGTGCTTATTTCATCATTGGGCAATTTTTTTTGGTACATTTTCCAAATGTTGTAAGTTAATACAAGCATCTAGGTATAATTGAACCGAGATGACCTGAGTATTGCTTACATAAATTTTGATTTAGCAAGTTAATACAAGCATTGAGGTATAATTGAACCGAGATGACCTGAGTATTTCTTGCATATCAACAGACAAGGATTGCCCCCTTTCATGTTAGACCATTGATGTCCTTGATGATCTTTTGCCGATCATGTCGTTAGACAAGGCGTCACATTACTAAAGTTTAATCCACAAACAGAAAACAAAGAAAATAATCATGTCCCCATCATAGTATCTCTAGCTTTTGGCATCCTTGAGTAGAATAGAAAGACATGATAACAAAAATCAAGATGCTGTAACCTAACCTGATCACAACCACAAAACATTTTTGCATTTAGATGTGTTTGTTTATTTCCATAATTTTAGGTAAAATCATTTAGAGTGCTTTCGGTACTTGCTTTCTTTGCTTTGGATAGGTTGAGGTCTTGTGTCAAAATTTTTGCTTGAAAGTGAGTTTTGCTTGCGCTTGCCTGCCTTGTGAAAGGTACCACAATCCTTACTGGGGAAACGGACCCTAAGGGACTGACCTAGTGCCTCGGGGGCGCATTGCTTAAATGGCCTTGCCTACGTGACGACACAGAGGCAACGTAGTTCGAGGTGAACCCTAATGGACCTAAGACCTAGGCGATGGAAAGTGACACGGACTCAGATAGATAGAAGGACCAGATATGGGATGGATGGGCAAGTGGAGCCTCGAGGGCACATTGAAAAATGGCCTTGCCTACATGACGACGCAGAGGCAACGTAGTTCATGGACTTGGACCATGTGGACAGTGACGAAAGACGCTATGCTAGGCTGACACTGTGGATAGAATATTGGATAAGACCTTGGTTGACAAGGTGACAAAAGAGATAGAGTATCAATCCATGATAGGTTATCGTTAGGTTTTTATTATAGAACAGATATGGATCGAATGGGACATGATTGAAGGAAGAACAGACACAAGGTGATTGGTTTCCCAAAGATTGAGGAAGCGGTTTATCACAAGTAATGCATGTTTACCAGGTTTTCACCACTTGCTTTTATTTACACAAAAGCTAAAAGTACACAGGACGTCTGTTTGCATGTTTTTTATCATGATACCTATCCAAGGTGCCTGTTTTCCAGGTTTTCACCAAAGGACGATGTTTTGTTGTTTTTTTTCTTTTTCTTTCTTTTTGTTTTTTTCTACTTTTTTTATTTTTTTGTATTTTTTGCCCCCCTTACATTGGGGTTCTCTTAGGTATAGAACCGGAGAAGATGCATACTGTTGATTGGGTCATCGAATAGCTCACCTTCTGATGTTGCCAACTGATATGCCCCCAATCCATAGGCAGCAACAATCACATAAGGCCCAAGCCAGTTGGGTTCAAACTTGCCTTTATTTTCCTAATCATTTGCTGATATGCCTTAAGATGATTGAAGGTGCTCTGTTTCTTTTCCTCTAGCAGTTCTAGCTCTTGCAATTTGGAAACTCTGTACTCTTCATCAGTTATGAGACCTTTTAACGACACCCTTAGAGATGGTAACTCGACCTTGATGGGAAAAATGGCTTTTGATCCATAGACAAGGGCGTAAGGGGTAGCACCTATGGGAGTGCGTATACTAGTTCGATAGGCCTACAGAGCAGGATTGAGTTGGATGTGCCAATCATGGCTAGCATCGTTGACTGTCTTCTTGAGGAGTTTCAAGATTGTTTTGTTGGATGCCTCTGCTTGGTCGTTGCCTTGGGGGTAATAGGGTGTGGAGAAACGGTGTTGGATTTTGAATTTGTCACAAAGCTCTTGTACATCTTAGTTCTTAAAAGGTCTTCCATTATCCATGACAATGGATGAGGGAATTCCATATCTACAGATGAGGTAGTTGAGGATGAATGAGGCAATCTATTTTTGTGACATTGGAGAGTGGAACAGATTCAATCCACTTGGTAAAATATTATGTGGCGGTTATTATGAACTTGTGGTCGTTGGATGAGGGTGGGTGGATCTTGCCCACAAGGTCGAGTCCCCATTGACAAAAGGGCTAAGGTGTCATTAAAGGTCGTAGCTCTTAAGCTGGCGCATGGATGAGGTTTCCATGTATCTGGCACTACTTGCACTTCTTCACAAATTGATATGAATTTGTTTCCATGGTTGGCCAATAATAACCCAAACGCATGAGTTTCTTAGCTAAAGAAGGACCGCTAGAGTGTGTTCTACAAATTCTTTCGTGCATGTCTTGTAAGGCAGTTTGAGATTCTTCACATTCTAAACATCAGAGTAAAGTACCATCAAGACCTCGGTGATATAGGGTGTCGGCGATAATGGTATAACGAGAGGTTTGGCGAATGAAGGTTCGATGTTGGTTAGAAGATAAGTCAAGAGGTAGGGTGTTATCCTTGAGGTAATTGTAAATCTTACCATACAAGGGTGAATCAGATCTGATTAATAGGCATATGGAGTGGGTTTCAGGAAGATCATAAGCCAGTTGCATAATAGACTCTACCAAGAACTCATACCGTGACTCATTCTCTGGGATCTCAAGGAGCGAGGCAATGGTTGCCATGTCATCTGCTACTTTGTTTTCAATGTGAGGTATCTGCTCAAAAGAGATGATCACAAAGTACTCTTTAAAGTCATCGACCATGTGCTTATATGGGATAAGCTTGTCATCCTTAGTTTGATAGTCATCGTTGACTTGATTGATCACTAGTTGAGAGTCACCATAGACATGTAGTTCCTTTATTTTCCATTTTGCTACCATTTTGAGACCAATGACCAAGGCCTCATACTCTGCTATGTTGTTTGTGCATGGGAATTGCAGACAATAATATTTTGGTATGGTGTCGCCCTGAGGAGTGACAAACAAGATTTCTGCCCATGTTTCATGGTTCATATAGGATCCATCAAAGTAGAGTTTCCATGAGGGTGTTGTGATACTGAATAAGGATTCATCTGAAAACTCAAATGTAATTGGTGTGGTATCCTGTAATGGTGCTTCTGCTAACTGATCAGCAATGATTTGTCCTTTGATAGCCTTTATGTCTACATACTCAATGTCATATTCACTTAGGAGCATTACCCACTTGGCTAGGCAACCTGTTAGGTTTGTTTTGCCTAATAGGTATTTTAGTAGATCTATCTTTGCAATAAGCTTGACTGGATGTGCTAACATGTAATGTCATAGTTTTTGGGAAGCAAAAACCACAGCAAGACACGATCTTTCTATTTGAGAGTATTGCAGTTCATAGCCCACCAATGTGCGACTGATGTAGTAGATAACTCTTTCTTTACCTTCGTAATCTTGTTGTGCTAGCAGGGTCCCAAGAGCTGTTGGCGTAGCAAATATGTAAAGTAACAGTAGCTTTCCTTAGATAGGAGGCATCAAGATAGGTGGGTTCATAAGATATTCCTTCAGTTTTCCAAATGCCTCTTTGCACTTCTCATCCCAACTAAATGGAATGTTCTTGTGTACGAGATGACTGAAAGGTTGGCACTTGTCTGCCAGTTGTGATATGAACTGATGGATTGCTTGTAACTTGCCCTGTAGAGACCGCAGTTGATTAATATTCTTTAGCAGTGGCATTTCCATGATGGCCTTGACTTTGGCAGGATCTACTTCGATCCCATTTGATGACACAATGAAGCCTAAGAGCTCACCGAAGGTGACTCCAAACACACATTTCTTTGGATTCAACCTGACTTTGAATTGTTTTAGTCTCTGAAAGACCTTCTCTAGCACATATAGGTGGGATTCTCTTGTGAGTGACATTGCAAGGATGTCATCTACATAGTCCTCCATTGTGACGTGCATCATATCATGGAAGATGGTGGTCATAGCACGTTGATATGTTGCTCCTGCGTTCTTTAGCCCAAATGGCATGACATTCTAACAGAAAGTGTCCCATGAACAAGTGAAAGCTATCTTATGTTGGTCTTTTGGTGCTATCCTGATTTGATTGTATCCAGAGAAGCCATCCATGAGAGATAACATGGTATGCCCTGCTGTTAAGTCAACTATGATATCTATATTTGGCAACGGAAAGTCATCCTTGCGGCAAGCTTTGTTTAGATCTCATAAATCATTGCATAATCTGACTCGGCCATCAGGTTTGGATACTGGCACTATGTTGGAGACCCACTCTGGATAGTCTATTGCTCTGATGAACCCTACATCTAGTAGTTTCTTGAGTTCTTCTTTCACTAGTAGTACAATGTGTGGATGCATCTTTCTAAGCTTATGTTTGACTAGTTTCACTCCTGGATCTAGTGGAAGATGATGTAGAATCAAGTCTAGATCCAATCCTGGCATATCTGCATATGACCAAGCAAAATTGACTTGTTGTTTTCTTGAAGAATGGTACAAACTTAGTCTTTTCTGGTGAAGTCAGAGACTTAGCAAAGTGAATGATCTTAGGTTGTTCCTCTGTTCCAATGTTGACATAAGTATATCTCGAATGTCCTCCTGCAAACACGGAAGGCAATGCGTCAACCTACAGCTGCCAAAAAACCTGCTCAACATATCTAAAGAATCATATCACTAACTTAGCATATCAAATTGATCAAAATAGCATACAACATCTCTTGACTAGATTTCTGCAATCTTGGAGATAGCTTATCGATTGACGCATCGAGCAAGATGCTAATCGAGTTAATTTTGTTAAGTAAACTGACTATACTATGCATATGCGCTGAACCAAAAGGTAAATACGCAATTTCACAGTAAATTTGCCACTTCTGGTAGATGCGTCGCGGTATTTTTTAAATGTGCAGATCCATATCAAATGTGCAGCTATACCTCATATATGTGCAGCCTAATACATGCGCCGGAAGACATCATGCATGCGCATGATCTTAATGCATGCATCGACTCATAGCATGCATGTGCAGCACTCATGCATGTGTCGTTTCATAGCTTAAATGCACTGCAAAAATTCAAATGTGTAGTTCTGCATGGCATATGCACCGAACTACTATCCTGCGCATCTGATTTCCCTAATTTTCCCTAGCATTTATTGCGCTAATAAATGACCCTAGGTGAAGTTTTTCAAGCTACATACCGGTGGTCCTACCTCAGCTGGCCGATCGAATTGACGAACTCGCTCAAAGCGGTGCTCCTCGCGTGGAATTTCCATCTAAATGCCGACTGCTCTATGCTCCTATGCTCTCCTAAGCTCTCAAAGACCAAACCAATTAAATCTAAGTGTTCAAATGACTTGTCTTGTGGACCCAGCTCCTATATATAGCAAATGGAACCCTAACTAGCTGTGTGGTGACTATGACTACTTCCCGCGCCTGTTTCTTCCTATTTCTCTGAACCGTAACCTAGTTTCTTCATCCTAACCTATTTTTCACCTTCTTCATTGTGAGATTGTCTATCTCATGTCCTTCTGCATTCTTCCCATCCAATCTCCTGAGGGGCCATCCTACTGTTGTTAAACCTGTACCAGGGGCAAACTGGGGCATGTATCATTATCAAAAATTTATTCTTTGAGGCAACGCCGTAAACTGCATTGCATCAAAGAGGGGAAAAATGTATACGCCTAAAAATGACACGACTCTGTCCAAATAAATATTCTTAATATTTATTTAAATCAAATTCCTTTATCAATAAATAAATAAACAAATTTATTTATTTGAATCATATTCTCCCAACGATTAAATAAAATCAATTTATTTAATTAAAATTCTTTAAATTCTTCTAATGCCTCCAACCAATTAAATAATACCAATTATTTAATTAGTTCTTCCAAATTCATTCTAAATTAAATAATATCAATTATTTAATTGTTTCTTCCAATAATATCTTCTCTAAATTTAAATAAATCAAATATTTATTTAAGTTGTCCATTTCTTCTAAATTGAGTTATCTCTAAATATAATTCAATCCTTGTGCACATGCAATTGAATAATTTAAATATTTAATTGAGCTAAAATATCTTCTCATCCTCATGCAATTTCTATTCTCTTAACTGATTGATCTATTCTTTTAATTGATTAATCTCTTCAGTTAACTCATTCTTCTATTTTATTAATTCCTCTCGTGCAAAATATAGCAAGACACATGTCTTCTTCTTATTCGCGCATGTTCCTCAACTGTTGATCTTCTCATTCTTTCTATACCGTTGATCTTCTCTCTCTCTCAAGTCTATAAATTGAACCCTCTTCTTCCATTTCAATCATCCAAGCTTTTAGTATTGTTACTCTGCATGAATTATAGCACGCCTTTGGCACCCATGTCATTCCATTTGCTTGCGATCAACTTGTTACCATATCACTACCATTGTTATGAAGCTCATCTTCATTACAAAGCACTATCATGGCCATTCTCCATTGACAATCTTGGAATAGCAAGGAAGTGCACTCTCTGAGGGCCTTATTCATACATGCAAGATCGATTGAGATGGGCAACCAACGGAAGCTATGAAGTATTGAGGTTTACAAAGGTTTCATCATTGTTTGTTTGATCTTGATTATTTCCCTTTTCGTTGAGTTTTAGGTATTATTGATATTGATATATTGATTATTCATGTTTAGACCAATTTTCCCTTAACATTTTTGTATACGCCTAAAAATGACACGACTCTTCTAAATAAATATTCTTAATATTTACTTATGTCAAATTCCTTTATCAATAAATAAATAAACAAATTTATTTATTTGATTCATATTCTCCCAATGATTAAATAAAATCAATTTATTTATTTAAAATTCTTTAAATTCTTCTAATTCCTCCAACAAATTAAATAATACCAATTATTTAATTAGTTCTTCCAAATTCATTCTAAATTAAATAATATCAATTATTTAATTGTTTCTTCCAATAATATCTTCTCTAAATTTAAATAAATCAAATATTTATTTAAGTTGTCCATTTCTTTTAAATTGAGTTATCTCTAAATATAATTCAATCTTTGTGCACATGCAATTGAATATTCTAAATATTTAATTGAGCTAAAATATCTTCTCATCCTCATGCAATTTCTATTCTCTAGTTCTATTCTCTTAACTGATTGATCTATTCTTTTAATTGATTAATCTCTTCAGTTAACTCATTCTTCTATTTTATTAATTCCTCTCATGCAAAATATAGCAAGACACATGTCTTCTTATTTGCGCACATTCCTCAACCATTCTCAACCATTGATCTTCTTATTCTTTCTATACCGTTGATCTTCTCTCTCTCAAGTCTATAAATTGAACCCTCTTCTTCCATTTCAATCATCCAAGCTTTTAGTATCGTTACTCTACAGGAATTAAGTGTGCCTTTAGCACCCATGTCATTCCATTTGCTTGCAATCAACTTGTTTCCATATCACTACCATTGTTGTGAAGTTCACCTTCATTACAAAGCACTATCATGGCCATTCTACATTGACAATCTTGGAATAGCAAGGAAGTGCACTCTCTGAGGGCCTTATTCATACATGCAAGATCGATTGAGATAGGCAACCAACGGAAGCTATGAAGTATTAAGGTTTACAAAGGTTTCATCTTTGTTTGTTTGATCTTGATTATTTCCCTTTTCGTTGAGTTTTGGGTATTATTGATATTGATATATTGATTATTCATGTTTACTCCAATTTTTCCTTAACACTTTTTAATCATAAATATTCCAAAAATCAATTATTGGCATTTATTGGTATCCCTATTGCTTATTACAAGTTTGAAGTTGCCCAAAAAATTAATAATAAACTTTGTACAATACTAACCTATTAATGTAACAAAATATTTTAATATTTTAATTAAAAACAAGCATTTATACAAACTTTAGACGTTGAATAAAAAACATACACAGTTGAATCCAGAAGCACTCTAAAAAAAAAAAGAAAACACCTAGTCAACATTAATGTTAAAAATTGTTACTTAAAAAAAATCTATGTGATGACCCACCAATTTTGTCAAATATTGAAACATTATGGTGATGATTATTTTTGCATTCGTATTATTATTATGTTCAATCATTCATCTAAAACAAAAATGTGTCCTTGTTAATTCATCTCAAGCTATATGATATCTTTTTTTTAGGCACTACTCTTCCATTTTTTTTGTTAGTATACCTGATTTAGGATCCAAGAACTAATCAAAAAGAGGGGATTATCCCCCATATGTTGGTGACAAAAGTCCACTAGGTCCAAGCCAACCATCTACGACAAGATTGATGAGATATCGATGCCAATATAACTGCTAAAATAAGCTCCCATATATTACTAGAGTATAAGGAAGCGGTCCCATGGGAGGGGGCTTCCTAAATTATCTTAGCGGTGTTGCTGAGATTTTTTAGGGGCATTTTACAGCAGGTGGTCCCATGAATTTTGTATTTGCAGGTATGCTTAAAAGTTTAAGCTCCAAATTTTACGAAAGCAGTTGGTCCCATGAAGTTTTGTAAACAATAGTTTATGCTAAATAATTTAGCAGATATTTTTTAGGAACTGGAAAAATTCCCTCCAATTTTTCCCCTAAATTAAATGGGCGAAATGAGAAAACTGTTAGTTAACTCCCTAAGCTGGTGGGGGAAAGTTTCAACCCCACCCCATCTGCACTAGCTGAAAAATAACCCCCTAAATGATAGCTACTCCTATTTTGGAGGAGAAGATTCTGATTTAAGCATTAGCAGACTTTTTTGAGTTCCACGGGACCCTTTGCTCCACAAAAATAGATCCTCTAGCAGCTCCATGGGACTGCTCTCTAAGCAACCAAACACCCTGAAATCCCAAAATTAAGAAAGTACCACCCAATAGAAATAATAGAACCACCAACCACCTACCCAACCAAGAGAACCCCCAACCAAAACATATGGGACAAAGTTTATAAAGTTTGTTGGGGGCCGAGGCTAATCACGCAGGTCCTGACCCATCAAAAACATTCTTACAAAATGCACATGAAACATCCTTACCTAGAGGAGGAGCCTTTGCCACCTCATTAGAATCATTCCCCTCGTAGCACTTGAAGAAGGAAGAAAAAGCCTCCACTGGAAGAGAAACCTTGAACCCCTTTGCAATTTCCTCCACAACATGTTGTAGACACATTTGCCTCCTCTTATTCGCATAGAGATGGTTAAGCAAATAGTTAAAATACACCTTAGCATGATGAATGCTATCCTCTATATCATTGTGGAGAAGAAACAAGCCAGCAACAATGGAAATCATAGTTGTACAACTAAGAGTTTGCATAGCATCAAAACATTTTATTTCCCCTGAGTGTGGCTTGGATCTAATAGCATGTTCACCATAGCAGACTAGGTACCCACACTAGGAGCACCATCAAGTTCCCTTTCCAGCTCCCAAATCCTCACCACCCACAATTGTAAATCTAGATCCTTGATTTTCCTCTCTAAAAAATCCACGAAGTCTGCAATTAATTCTTCCCCCAAAACCCACCGCTTCCTCCACTTCCCCACCTTCTCCACCACGGGCTCCTTCCCCTTCACAACCATATCCTTTCGTTGCCTCCCACCCCTAGCACTATATGTCAAAGCCATCAAACCCTAGACGTTAACACCAACACAAAAACCTGAAAGCCACCACCACCTTGGTTATTACTATTTTACACATCAAGTACTAATTTAATCAATCAAGCATCTTCTATTTAATTTAAAAGTGCCAACCTCGTAGACTTACCAACTAAATCCATGGAAACAATTATATATCGCTAATGATATATTCTCACTAGAATATGGTAAGCTCCCAATGTCAAAGTCATCTCTAGACCTAGACCTAGACCTCGAGGGTTCATTCATAATAGCCCTACCTACATATCCCCTCCTAAAAATCAAAGGCTCCATACTTCGTACACCACAATAGAGAGAACTCATTCTCTCCTCTAATATGAGATATTTGATCTCACTTATAAATCACAACCATTAGTTAATCTTATGCTTCCAAATCCATCCATACACCATAGTAGGATAGAAATGCATCCCAACCAAATGTTATTCCAATGCCAACATCAGTGTACAAGTACACACAAAACCACTAAGGGACCTACTCATGAAAACATCACATGTTCACACCTAATGAGTGACTCAAGCATACATCACCTATACATAATGTGATTAACTCTTGCATGCATCACATACACACAATGTGACTAGATCATGCAAACAACATACATACCCAATGTGAGTAGTTCACTCATTTATCACATATGCTCCAAGTAATTGGCTCATGCATGCATCACTCCTTCATAGTGTGACTAGCTCATACGTACATCTCAGGTACACATAGTAACTAACTACCAAAAGGAAGAGGTTGCAACCTTATGACCAACAACTTCCCCTTCACTTGGATCACTAACATATAAGCACGTAAGTATATCTTAGCCATGAAAAGGAATGTCAAAACATCTCATGCTACATCGTGGGTTCATCCTTTTCTTGGTTCATTTCCAATTGTGATGACAAGCAAGCATCCCATACTACTTGCAGTCATCATTGGATAAGGTGTAAGTGTAGCAACATATAACACATGAGGCCATTAATAATATTTCCATAGCCCACTAAGCATTTGAGTCATCTCATAACCTAATAAATAGAATCATAGTATCTTATGGTTTTACCTCAACTAAGACTAGTACTTGTACTATTTTCACTTGGACTAATTAAACAACTAGAACCTTGAGAACCATAACTCGTGCAAAGACAACATAGGAAGTACACTCAATCATTCTGATACCCCAATGTTAATACTAAACTCCTAAGATGGGTATATACTAGCATCCATCACATGTATACCACTGGCAAAAGTTAGACTAGTAATGGCATCTATTGCTTGCATGTCACTGGTGAAAGCCTATCTAAACCCTATGGAATTGGGTAGCTCCTGGCATCTATCACATGCATGCAACTAGTGAAATCTTGCTAATCCCTATGATATGTATCCAAATACTTCTTTAGGTAGAGCATGCTCCTTGCCTACTATTAAGATGGAGCATCAATAAGCTTATCGATGATATAGGTCATATGATCTATAATGTTAGTGATCACCATGGAAGAAGTGGAAGAAGCTAGGTTTTAGGAGGTATTGCATTCCTCCTACCTATTCACTCATAGAGCCCTTACTCCAACCATCATGTGATGCCAAGAAGTTGGCTCTTGTATCGATCTTGGTTTAGCATTATGACAATTAAAATGTATAAGAATATTGATCTAAAACACACTACCATAAAGATTTACACTTTAGACTAGTTAATATGATTACAATTACTATATAGGGATCCATAAGCCTATACACATGGTATCATAGGTCTTGGGGTCAAAATTACTAACAAGAAAGTATCGTATTGAACCCACGAGTTAAGTCACATATGCGTAACAAAACAACTCATAGAACAATCTCAAAGACCATTCATGTCATTCCATTTTTACATGAAAACATGGTATTTATTAGACATATTCAACCCACACTAGTAATATTATATGACATTATACTTCTCAGTACATAACATTTACATGTTACCAATCATAAAACTTAACATACAATTACCCACCAAATAGATATAAAGCTAACATAAAACAACAAATTACATTTATGCCATCTAGGTAATAAGTATTTATGTCTTGTTTCCATTAGATTTATAATTTTGATTTTGTCTCCTAACAAAGGAGACATCAGTCCTAAGTAGTCGCTGATCAAACTCTAAATCAAAGGATATTTTGTATTTGTAAATTATATTGTCAAAAAATTATAGATTGCATTACAAGAAATAAAGAAATAGTACATGAAGGGTATCAAAAAATGATTTATTCAAAAGCATTTGTTTGTTGTAAAGGTATAATCTATTTAAACATATTTAATAGAAAAATCACAAAGGTTAGAATAGAAATGTATCGGTGACAAATAATAGGTTTATTTCATGCTATTAAGGTTTGACCTCTATTTGTTGTCTTTTATCATTTTTATTTTGAAACATATGAAGGGAAAACCCTCCCAAGCCTTGCAAATCTTAAAGAGTAGAGGGGATTGTACCTACTCCTATTGATTGGCCCAAATAGCTTATGATTTAATTATAAGGCCCACCTGATATTAACTCAACTTGTATCCTTAGGGTTAAGCTTTCATTGTGTATCCTTTAGAATCAAGAGGAATACTTTGGAGCACCAATAGAATGACATTATTGCTAGGGACACTTTTAAAAACCTAGATCTTTGATTTGAATCCATTATTATTACATCTAGTTTTGTTTTTTGAAAATGTCGTTTAGATTGATTTTATTACATTATTGAGTGATTTTGTTCTATATTCCATGTTAACTTATTTCTAAACTACATCAACAAATTTGTTATAATCAATCTAAGGACCATATATTTCAATTAAAAATGATTCCAATTATATTTAAAAATTATACTTCATTATATCTTCCATTTTACAAACATTGTGCTTCAGGTGATCTATTTTTGGTAAGGCACTGCAAAGTTTTGGAGACATATTTATGAGAAATTGATTGAGGTTTGTGTAAGGTATGCTTTATAAGTAAATAGTTCTATACAATCAAGTTATATGAGTAAGGTGTTAAGAGAAACTATTCAGTGTTTCTGGAGTAGGTGTGTTCTTTTTTTTTTTTGGTAAGTACTGCCAGAGGGGGCAGCTCCCTTATATTAAATTTGAACCAAGGTCAAAAATTGGTGCATGCCCTTGCCACAAGGGGTGCAATTATGCTAGCAAATAAAAGACCACTATTGTAACCTAATGAGTGTGTCTTTAACACGCATCCCAATTCTCTCCTTTCTTCGAGGATCTTAAAGTCATCAGATGCTTTTGAATTGATGAAGGAATTTTCTTCCTCTTCACTGTTGTCCATCTTTGTTCTGTTTCAGCAGGTTGCAAACTAAGGCTATTTTCTGCACTCATACTTTCACTCTTATTGCTAGTTGTTGGAATGACTGATGAGATCTCAAGGTTGTTGTGCCGAGAGGTAGAATTCTCTAAGGGGGGTGGGGAGATCTCCTTGGAGGCATGGTTTGGCACATTATCAGTCATTATATCTTGAGGATGATCTTGATCAACAGTCGGGGAGGCAGAATTCATAATCTAAACCATTTCTTGATGAGTTGGAGAAATGGAAACATCCTTCGCATCAAGGGGAGAGATAACATAATGGCATGATTCCACCCCAACCCACCATGAGGATTTCTGGATAGGGGCTGCATTACTCTTTGCAACTCGCCTTCCACATTGTGTGGTAGCATGATCAGTAGCAAAACATATCCAACACCTGAAGGAGATTCTTTCATAATCTATTGGTTGGCACCAGCGCCTATTGCCAACTTTAAGGAAGATCTCGGTCGGGAGACCCTTTGAGACATCCATTTCGACGCAAAGATGAGCAAAGGTCAAATTTTCATATTTAATTATTTCTTTTGAAATGCCTTGGAATTTTCCCTAGCCATTTCCAATTGCCTTCAAACAATCAATTTCCCAAAACTGTAGGGGAAGGTAGGGCAGGCGTACCCACATAAATGTTGTTGAAAATGTCTCTATTCATGGATCAAATGAAGGGAACCACAGTTTCGTGCATAAGAAGTCACCTTGGAAGGTCCACGGCCCTGTGTTGAGTATCATTTCTTTGTCTTCCACAAATTCAAATTCCAAAATGAAGAACCTCTTGCACAGGGGTAAATATTAATTTCTTCTTCCAGATATTCTTTCCAATTCAAGCTTATCCAGGAATGGAGATCACAGAGCTTTGGCCATACCTTCATAAATCTGCATATAAGGGCATGGGCTTGTAGATATTCCTCTCTATCACCAGCAAAGTTGTCCAAACAAATCTTAGGACCGGGTGTTGAATGACAGATAACGAAGGGGGGGTTTTGTGTTACACCACCATGAGGAGAGAGCTGCTCTGATATCAATGGCTTAGATCGCCCAGCAACCATGTGAATACTGGACAAACCGATGGCATCACTACTTAGAGATTTTTTTAAATTTAAGGCTATGTCCGAGGGTTGATTTTCGCCAAAGAGAGGGTTTGGAGAAGTTTTGCTAGCCGCCGCACCTGAAATGGAGCCACAAACCAATGCCTTTCTACCATGTTCTAAATTCTGAAGAGGGGAAGAGTGCTTTCACTCAAATTGGCAGGAGCATCCAAGTGAGGGTGCCAGAGACTTGTGTCCATCTGAAGCACCAACACAAGCAGGGTTCAAAGGAGCAGGAGAAGACATTGCAGAATGTTATAATTGGAGTAGGTGTGTTCTACACCTTGCATAACATTGGTATTATTTTATTTTGTAAAATAAATATTTATTTGTGGTGCATCATGAGTGATGTGTTTAGCTACATTAAATATTTATTTGGTGTCACTTATAATTGTTGTATGTAACATTGGGTTAATTATTTTGTGTGTGGGACACAGAGTAATTAATTGTTTATTTGTAATTATTTAATTATTGGGAAAACTTAGTACCAACAATCAAATGTGGGGGTCAATGGTTTTGTAGACTCATGGTTTTGGGATAGATGGTTTTACCATACCACATCTTGTATCTGTGTGAGCTTACCTTTATAAAAGCAAACACACAGGTAGTTGTTGAGGAGAGAGGCTAGTTGTTTGGCTTGTAAGTTGGGTTTAGCTTGATTGAGCATCTCTTGCATGTTGCATTTGTGAGGGTTTGGAGCATGGCATTTGATGTGGTTACATGCTTGTTCACATGGAGTGGAGGTAGAGAGCTTGATGCTTCAGGGTATTCATTATGTATTGTAATCTTTATTGTTAAATAATACATGTGAGATGGATGCTTTTGGAGGCTAGGTTTTTCCCTCATGGAGGGTTTTTCCAGGGTATATCTTGTGTCACCATTGATGCTACGATTGTCTATTCTTTTGCATATGGTTATTATTTGCATATTAATCTCTCATAGGGTTATGAGGAATTACTCTTTATGGCTGCATTTTTTCAACAAGCATCTCTTATATCCTACAATGATCATATTAAGAATTCTCTTCTAAGAGAAGAATGGTGACGCTGTTGTGTCAAAACATATTATAAAGAGAATTTTTAGTGAAGAATTAAACATGGATGACAAGTGATCTATATTCAATAAAGATACTAAGATGAAGCTACCTCTTGAATTGGAGAAGAGGCCACCACCTACAAGGAAAGCAAAAAAACAAGTAAATCAAATATTCCTTGTTCTCCTAACAATGATGTTGGTACTTCTAGACAATATTGTCATGTTGTTGATATAAAAATAGATACTCATCTAATAATTTAGTTAGCAAAACACTTAAATCATGTAATAAATTACAATAAGATTCTTATGTTTTTAATAGTCTAGTTGGAAGGAGAAATATAGATAAGGCTTATAGTATTCTAGATAGACATTAATATATGTTTGAATTTAATCTTTGAGACTTATCTCAAATGACTCCTCTTGAAAGAACATTTGAAAGAGTTTACTAGCCAAAAACACCTATCCCTCCATATCAGAAACTAGAACAAACCCCGCATGTCTAGAATTACGTCAATCTTGAGCCACCTTCTAATATTGGAGAAGATTGTGAACCTACCTAACCAAATGTAAAAAATCCTAAAGATATTACTCAACATATTAAGCATCAATTAGATTTAGTCAACCAATGAAGAGCTCAATATGCCCATTAATAGGCTTTGCATGCTCATCGACACTGAAAATCAAGAATTCTACCAACTTGATCCAATATATGAAGAACCCCTACCTCAAAATAACAAAAGGCATCCTCCTACTAGAGATCATATCAACCATGAAAGATACCAACCCTAAAGGACACTATTGGGATTTGGTAGATACAAGAAATTAGAATTTGTTTGGATCCCTAATTACCCCAATCTTGTGCCTAATGAAGTGAGAAACAAACTAACTAAATTCAATATAATAATTCTATATACGATGAGTATCATTTAAGGATCTTAATCAATATTACTAAAGATTATGAAATTGAAGACAAGGAAGTCATGATGAAACTTTTTGTACAATCCTTAGAAGAATGTGCAAGGGAGTGGTATAAAAGTCTATCTGATCAAAGTATAACCTCATGGAATGAATTAGAAGAATCTTCAAAGTATAGTATGGAGATAGAGTGGATCCTAGATTCACCATTCATGAATTAACAAATGGGTTTTTTTGAACCATTTTTTTGAATTGATTATAAATTACCAAAAAATATATAATGCAGGCTACAATATGTTTCAGTAGCCCAAGCTAGGCATAAAGTTTCTAAGGACTCTACAGTCCAAGCATCATAATCAAACTATTAGAAAACATCATAATACGTCTTTTATGTCCTTTACATCAACATATACAACATGTCAAAGATTTCAATACTACTCAAAAATCAATAGCTATAGACAACCATTGAAGAGAAACTACTTGTTCCAACTTTCATTGTATCTATCGAGCTCACTAAATGTCCCAATTGGTGGAATAATTCCTAAAATATTTTCATTATCTTTGACCACCTCTAGGTCTACATTTGGAGGCAACTCTTTTTCTTTCAGCTTCATGTCCTCTAGGAGCTTGTCAAAGGTAAATTTTTTGTTGTATCTTTCTTGGAACTACATATACTACTTAACAAATTTGTCATCAACTTTCCTGAAATCATGAGGCTAGAATCTCGCTATTATGATTTCAAATCTTTTCAAACATGTTTGACCTTCATCCATCAACTCTAAAAACTTGTCCTTAGAAATTTCTAATGTCATTAAAACCTGCATAGCAATATTATGAAAAATGAGTCTTCTTAAAATTTATAGCCCTGATAATTGTCCTCATTTATCAATTTCCACAAAATACAAAGAATATCAGTAGTCAAAACAAGACAAAAAAGATTATACTTCATATCTAACCCATCAAATTAATTAAAAATAATTTCTTGCCGAAAAAAATATTCCTTCTATCCCAACCCCTCAGACCAGATAAAAATATATCCCACACACTCTTGGCAAAACTGAATTAAAAAAAAAGATGTTCAACAAACTCATGCAGATTGCAAAGACTGCATAAACTATTCACAAGGTCAGAATTGTAATTGTTCATGCCAAAAAGTCTTTTCAACAATAACAAACACCTAAAGCATGACTTTTTTGACTCTATGATATAAGACCAACACTACTTAAACACCTTAGACCACTGAATCTGATTAAGATTCATATTTTAGCATTTATTCATATAACTAGTGACTTCCTAGGAGTCAATCAGTATCCCATAAAGTTTCTTAGGATTGATTTTAAGCAACTTAGACCCATCTTCCCATCTCAAATTGTCATAAATTTTAGTATTAAATATTAATTCAATAAGTAATTGAAGTTTGAAGCAAGCTTTCTTTAGGATAGAAAAAGTCCTTTGAGACTGAGGTAACCCATAAACCTCATTGAGACATTACCAATATTTTAACTAACCATTCAACAAGATATATTTGAATACACTAATTTCCCCTTACTATCCCACTTTTTGGTCGATCACCCCTAAAGGAGAGCAAGGGGTTTATTGCTCCAATACAAGTTCCACCAGATGGACCTATAGCTACAAACCTTTTGCCTAGATTTATCCCAAGCATTGTTGTCGCTGATGAAAACTCTCACCATCTCCCAAGCCTTCCACAAACTCCTGAAGACATTAGATCCAAAGAGGGAAACATGGAATTTACCAAACAAAACATCATGAGGATGCAAACCCTTCCATTGTCTGACAGTTTTTTGGAGCAGCTAATTGGATATTATTTATCAATAACACTTTTCATGGTTCCTCACCACTAATGCTTATTCCACCTGGATAACGTCTTGTCAATTTTATCATGCACCCAGCTCCACATCCTTTAGAGAAGGGTTAATGGAAAATGGGATACCTAGGTATCTTACATGCTTATTAGCCCCCCCCCCACTCAGACCTTGTTTATTAAACCAATCTGGAGGAGATTCATTCCAACTAAGGAGAGTTGACTTGATTTATAAGATTTTATCCCCTAAGGCTTTAAAGAATAGGTTTGGCTTCCCCATCATATTCTCAAAATTCTTTTCTTCCATCTCCACAAGATTGTTGTGCCATAAGAATATTGAATATTAATGAAATTGAAGACAAGGAAGTCATGATGAAACTTTTTGTGCAATCCTTAGATGAATGTGCAAGGGAGTGGTATAAAAGTCTATTTGATCAAAGTATAACCTCATGGAATGAATTAGAAGAATCTTCAAAATATAGTATGGGGATAGAGTGGATCCTAGATTCACCATTCATGAATTAACAAATGGGTTTTTTTTAATCATTTTTTTATTTCAACAATAGGTTCATGAGAATAATGATGCAAGTTCCTCAACATTTAAGACCTAATGAATCCATGTGCATGGTGCTATTGTGATGCTTTTGACTCAAAGATGTGTTTCCTTCTTAGGGATAAAATCCATAAACTTTGAGAGAGGCCTATCCCTTAGTTATCAACATTGAGGGAAATATCAAGGCCTTAAGCAAAGTATCTAAGAGGCCTAATGTGAATATTTTCCCACCTAAGAGGGATCAATCAAGTAAATCCCCATCCCTTGATGAAAAGCTAGATAAGATGATGGGTTCTCTAAAGGATTTGTCTTATAAAGTTTGGCTTAAAATGAAAAGGGGCTCCCACTAGAAAGTGATGAGCACATAGTTATACTGAGAGGGGGGGTGAATCAGTATAATATAATCTTTTACCTTTTTCAAATCTTAACAAACATATCAATATCAATCACACAAGATCTATCAATTATGCAACACACAGAGAACACAAGATTTACATGGAAACCCTTACGAGATAAAACCATGGAAAAATATTGCTTATATGTATAATTCTCTTACAAGCTTTGTAGGTACCAACCTATAGAAGACTCGAATCCCCTCTTGGACAATTTGTGAGCACCAACCCACTAGAGACACCAATCCCTGCTTGTAGAATTCGTGAGCACCAACCGAGCAAGACAGCAACCTACGAATTCTTCAATGGATGTTATGTATTCTTAATGTTGTTACACTTCTTCTAACAAATCTGATCGCAACTCACACAATATCCTTTCTTCACAAATCTGATCACAACTCACACAATATCTTTTTATACAAATCTGATCTAATTTATGCACAAACTCTTTTCACAAAACTGATCATAATCATAGCACTATCTTCTCATAAATTTCTGCCTTGAGATCTGCCCAAACTCATCCTCTATCTCTCCTTTATATTTACATTATCTTCCTCTATATTTACATAATCCTAACATTGGTTTTCATATTATTTTGTTTCTCTTTCATTGTTGGCCTTATTCTCACTAACCATTTGTAAACCTTCAACTCATCAACTCGTCTCAAGTTAAAATTTATTGTGATAATATTCTATATCAATCTTATATCTCTGCCCAAACTTTATCTCTGCTCAATGGTTGATCCAACTCGTCTTGTTAAACTGATCCAGCTTGTCTTAGATATGTCATTGAATGATGATGACAACATTTAGACCTTGCATACAACGATATTGCTACTTTGACATCAATGACAACATGTCTATGCACCTTTGACATCAATGACAATGATCTTTCCAATAGTCTCGTCGATACATTCTTGACATCGATGACAATATTTCCAACAGAAAGATCTAGGCAGTATAACCCAAATAGACCTCATCTGGCAGACATGCCTTATAATCTAGATAAACCTAAAGACCTACCCAAGGTGAAAATAATACAATCCTAAGGTTTCCTAGTCATAAGTCTCATGGGAAGGACACCCCTAATCTCTTAAAGGGAGGAAATATAAATGCTTAGGAGGACGTCCTTTGGTATGATTCATGTTATATGCTTCATACATGTACTCAATGCAATAGTTGTTGCATAAATACAAAAAGAAGAGAAATGTAATGAGGAAGAAGAATATTAATAGTAGTGTGAGCATGAGTACTATAATGAGGAGGTTTGTGCTTGTGATTATGTCAATACTACAAATCAATACGAACATGAGCATGTTATGATGAGGAGTTTTATACCTATGATCACATCAAAATGGTAGAGCAATATAATTTTTACTCTCATGATTATGCTCATCTTAAGGAGATGATGCAACCAAAGTATAAAAATTAAAACCATCTACAAAATACATAAAAGCTTTGACCATGGCTACAATCACCCAAGTAAAAATATTATAATTTAATAGGCAAATGGGGAATAACTCAAAATAATCTAGATTCCATTTTTAAAAACCATGTTAGTGCCAAAAAATAATGTTACTCCCAATGCTAATAGGGAAAATATAAAGTAGGATCTATGACTATGACTAGAGAGCTACTAATTAAAGAGCTAGTGATATAGTTGCTAGATAAAAGGAAAGCTCATGTGCAGCATTATGCAAGAGGAGGAAGTGGAGATAAAGGATGATGAGGTAAAGATGAAAGAAGATCAAGAAGGGACCAAGGATGAAGTGTACATGAAGGCGCAAGTAGATGACTTCAAGGAATGCAAGGAAGAGATCGCTTAAGACAAGCAAGGTAATTGTTTGATTGCAAGAGTACAAGCAGATTTAAACCCAATTGTAGATGCAAGGAAGGTTAGAAGATTTGGAGCAGGAATGATTACAAGGATGAAGCCAAGTAGCAAGGCAAAGAGAACTCCACTTAACATCAACAAGTGGAAACCAAGAGTGAAGATGAAGGTGAGATGTTACAAGGAGCATATCATCAAGAAGGACCATGCAAGGATGAAGACCAGTCGCAAAGACCAATCCAAGTGGACTTGGATTCTTTATTTGACCGGGAGTATGGTGCAAGAGCACCATGGCAATTTCATGCTTTCATAGTCCAATTTTAGGAATTTGATTCTATTTTAAAGAATCAATGTTGTAGTAAGGGTCATTTGAGTCATATTTCATATGTTGAAGTCATTAGGAAGGTAAAGTTTAAGTTTTGAGTCTATATTTTACAAAATATAAAAAAGTTGTCAAATAATTGTAATTGCAAAAATGCAATTAAGTGCAAATGGTGGAATGTCAAGAGTCAAGTAGTTAGAAGGTTGGTTTGTGTCGGTTGGTTTGAGTAGCTGTTGATGTAAAAAGTTTAAATAGGTCTTGAAGAGGCTCAAATGAGGGAGAGAAGGATGTAATGAAGACAAATTTGAATAAGAATTAATGTTAAAACTCTATTCTCTGTAGTTTTGACTATTTTCTTATTGTTCCTCTGAGTGGTACGGCCCTATACAGACGTGTTAGGGCATGAGAGTGGTTGGAAGTGAAAGAAGGTTGAATCTATTTTCCATTGCATCTTGTTTCATTCAATTTCATGTAAGAATGAGTGAGTTATGATCATTTTTGTGAAAATTGTTTTTAAACTGTCAAACCCTCATCTAGGGTAACAATGAGCATTCAAAATTATGTTTCTCCTAATTTATTCAATGGAAAGTGCTAAAAATGGTGAAATGATAGTTCTATATGTGTTCTCTTAGATTCCAAAGGTGTAAAGGTTATGGATGAAGTTTGTTCCTATTTCTAACGTGCCCTAGTGTTGTTCTGCTATGTTTTAGACTGGTGAAGGGCAGAAAAACTTGAAATCTTGATGTTTTATTGTGGATTTAATGCCCTCCATGGTGGTTTTAGGTTGGTAAAGGAAGCCATTGAAATTTTTACACATTATTTAAGTTAAATTTGACAAAAGAATGAAGTCTTACACCCTCAACCAAGTTTGTCCTGCCTATACTGAGTGTGACTGAGTGTGACAGTCACAATCATGACTGAGAATGAGTCAATTTTATGTCCTAACAATGCTTGTAAACCCTAGAAGGGTGTGGAATAAGATGCTTTAAGTGCTTTCAAATCATAGTAGAGGTTACAAGATCTTTGTAATGGGAGAATACCAAGAAGATACCAAGATGACAGCTTGAGATGCTTAAATCAGGTTTAAGGGCAGATTACCAGTCATTATTTGGGGTTTTTGTTACAAAACTGTTATGGGACTTTTTCCCCGAGAAGTGAATTAAAGAAATAAAGTTTGTAAAAAAACTTTAGAGAGTAAAAATAAATATATATAAAGAAAAAAAGAATAGAAGAAAATAAGGACTTATTTATAAGTACACTCATATTGGAGTGTGTTTTACATGAAGTTACAATTAAAAGGTTGTTTGTAATATTACTTATTAAAGGGTGTGATATTTGGAACCACTCTTTGGGTTAATATTTAAACCCGTGAAAATAATGTAAAAGAAAACACACAAAAAAGGAAAGAGGAAGAGAGAAAGCATTGTACATTGCAGAATTGGATTCCTGGTTAGCAGGCTGTGAGCAAGACGGAGAAGGGGGCACATCTTATGTGTGTGTCCAACCTGGGGTATAGAAGTGCACTCAGGATTGTCCTGGCCAGGGCTTGGGTATTGCACGGGTGTTGAGCATTGTTCCAGAGGAACCAGCACTCGTGTAGAGCGGTAAAGTACGCTTATTTCTCCCAGATTGCTCACAGACGGAAGAGGCTGAACCAGGGTCCATTCCAGCAATCTTTGGATTCTTGCTAATTACAGATAGATAAGTATCATTGCTCAGTTATACCGATTGTTGAGACTGAATATATATAATTATTTGCATTGTTTAATATATTCATTTGCGTTGATAAAATTGAATTAATAGAATTATTTGTTAAATTATATTCCTCTGTGCAATTTAATCTTGATTTGATAAGTGTATGTTTATTGTTTAGTTTTAAACACTTTCTTGCATTTAGGGCATAATGGAGTATTAATGATTCTGTCATATAATTACCTATTTTAATAAATAAGAAGTGATCTGTTATGTTCTAGAAATTTTAGGCATTACATTTGGTATCAGAACCTGTATCGATCACAACTAATTTTGTTCCTGCATTAAATATATTGAACCAGTAATTTCTAAATTTAATTTTGTTTGTTTGGTAAACCGTAAAAGATGTAGAAATGATTTTTCTGGCTCATGATTGATTATGATTGCGCATTTTTAGAATATTCAAATCTACCTACACATATTGTTCATATTCCTGCACATATAAACTTCTTTATCTGCTTCACATTTTTTTAATTGAGTTAATGAATTTGATATAGCTGCCACTATTATGAAGATGATCCTCTAGTTTGGAAAGATATTTTGATTTGTCCACCTTAGTAACAACCATTCCTAAATTCTCTTTTAAAAGAAATATACTTGGATTTCTGCAAACAACGTTGTCCTCTATGGCGGTTTAACAGATCTAAGAATCTCTTAGATAATAATATCCAAACCAACCATAAATTCTTCTCTTGGATGATTGTTCTAAGCAACCAACAAACTTAGAACATTATCAACATATTATGCCGAGATGTTATCTTGCTTATGTCATGGTTTGAAGTTTTTGATTTGAATCATTCCTATAGTAACACTAATAATAAATCTATTGAAAATTGTTTGTCTTAAAACTATAAGCAAGATTCATTTTCCAAATTTAGACTTGAGAATGTTGTTAGGCTTTGCTGTTATGAATATTATTTCTACATTTTAAAAATTTTATTGGTAAATATTGGGCTTATGTTTGCTTTAAAACCTAAAAATTTATGTTCAAAAACTTTAATACATTTTAAAATCACCACGTTTTATCATTTTGTGGAATATTCTGGCATTTGAGGTTTTAAAATTGGCAATATTTTTGGTTCTTGCTATTGTGTTTTATGTAGGTTTTCTCCTCTGGTTAGTCATGTCCTACATTGAGAGAGAAAATATCACAAACCAAAACCTAAAAAATGCCTTAAAGAAAAACAAAGTTACTTGCAATTTCCTTTATTATGCACAAATTATTGATTTATTAAATAGTGCTGGAAATATATGTTTATTTTTTTAAAATTACATGCATAATTTGTACCGAATGTTTCATTTTAACCCTTCTTGTTTATTTTAAAGTGTAAATCAAGCATAACACTTAGAAATTCTCATTTTAGTTGAGTTATTATAATTTTCAATTATTTAAGTTTTGATTTTTAATTTTTTTCATTACCATACATAAGTAAAAATTTTAGTGTAGACTTTGATTTTTATTTAAACTTTTACTTTTACTTTTTAACCATACATAATAGTAAATTGCAGAAAATAAAATAAAATAAAATAAAATAAATTTAGCCTAGACTTTGATTTTTAATTTTCTATCATACATAGTAATTTTTTTAGGGTAGACTTTGATTTTTAACATAAAGGATGGGTTAAAATTTATTAAAACAAGAAGAACAAAGCAAGAAAATTACAAAGCCCTATCAAGCTCCACTAAGTGAGCTAGATGTTGAGACAGATCCGGGGGTAAACAACCGGGGTCCATCAAATTCCAATCATGAATATGTTCAGAAGCTTATTTAGCCAAACAATCCGCAACACTATTCCATTCTCTAGGAATATGAGTAAAAGTAACATTCTCAAACGAAGCACAGAGGTTAAGAATCTGGCCAACAATGAAAGCCAAATGCCAACTGACATTATCTAACTACCTCCTATTCAACAAGTTCACCACAACCTGGGAATCAGACTCACATATGATCCTTCACCACCCCAATTGACTTCCACGCTCCACAGCCGTTAAAATAGCCTGAGCCTCCATAAGATTATTAGTATGAAGACCTTTATAAACAAAGAAGATAAACTGAACTTCTCCAGAGCTATCCCGACCAACACCACCAATTCCAGCATGACCAGGGTTTCCGCGAGAAGAGCCATCCGTGTTGATTTTTAGAGTACCCTGAGGCAGAGGAGACATCTCCCCTCCCTATTCACCTTCGGGGTAGGATGTCTACATCTGTTGCGCATGAGCTGACGTTGCGGAGGCGGAAGATGAAGACGGTGACAACAACCAACATCACAAGGGTCCACTGATGCCGTAAGATTGCACTTAGCCGCAACAGTTTCCCCCAAAGAATGCAAAATTTTCCACCACAAGCGAGGGGCCACCAACATCACCTCCTGAAAAATCCGACGGTTCCGCTCCAACCAAAGGTTCCACATAATAAAGGAGGGGCCAATAGCCCAAGCAGCCTGAAGAAAGGAAGTAGAAACAGAGGCCTTGCCCCACCGATCCACAAATTCAGCAAGGGAGGAGACATGCCAACAGGGCATATTCCACACCCTCCACCAAAAATGCCAAATCTCCCTAGCATAGGAACATTGGAAGAAGAGATGAGAGACACTCTTCTCATAGTTATGACACAAAACACACATAGAAGGGCCTTGGAAACCACGCTTACACAAATTATCCCAAGTAAGGCACCGGTTATGAGCAACAAGCCATAAGAAAAAATTGCATTTGGGCCATGACAACTTGTGCCAGACATGCTTCCACCAAGGGACCTCAAAAGCCCCAAACAACTCCTACCAAGCTGCTTATAACCAACAGACACAGAGTACTTCCTGGATAAATCAGGACCATCCCAAGCCAAGACATCGGGTCCCTTCAAAGAATTACAAGCACAGGAAGCCAAAAGCTGAGGAAGCTCACACCTATCCTCCTCAAACCCCCCAGGAGGCCACTCAGAGCGAAGTTTCCAACGAAAGCTTACAGCCGAACCACAATAATGTGCAAATTTATAATGATCAATGGTATCCCAGCCAGCCGCAGTAAAAACCTCAGAAAGTGACTGGAGGTGAGGAAGAGAAGAGAGAATAGGTGGGTGGCCATCCCAAGAATCTAACCAAAAAAGAGTCTGTGACCCCGAATGACAGATCCAAAAAAGCGCACGCTTAATCAATTGAGCCCCAGCTTTCAAAGTGTGCCAAATCATAGAACCACTCCCCTCCAGAGGATAGCGAGGGACTTCACAAGAAGCAACACCCCTAAGATACTTATGGGTGAGAATACGGGCCCATAACTGTTGCTGATTGGTACACCAACGCCAGTAAAGCTTAGCAGCAAGAACTTGCCCGTTCACCATCTATAGTAAATTCTTGTTTTTACCATTTACCGATCTATAGTAAATTCTTGTTTTTACCATTTACCGATTTATTTGAAAAGAATTTATTTTTACCATTTAACTTAAAAAGAGAATAATAGTTAAAAGTAATAGAAAAGGATTAGACAAGTTAAATTAAATTAAAAGATATACAGATCTAAACTTAAAATAAATTTAATATTGAACTAAAAGTGGTAGTATAAATATTTATTTGTATAAGAAGTAGAAACATTAAGTTAAACAAGTGAAAAGTGTAAAGCTAAATATAACTTCACTTGAGTTAATTAATAAAGTTGACTAAAACATATATATCTCCCCCATTTATTATAAATATAGTAGATGTTTTATAGTATAAATCCTACATTAGACTTTAAACAAGCATAGGTCATGTTGTTATTATTAAAATGGTTACATATATGTTAAAATGATAATAATAAATAGAACTATGTTTAATAGGAATGTGGGTCTAATCCCATTGTTTGTTATGATTACAAATACATAGATAATTGTTTATATGTATATCTAGATTTTTAGGGTTTGAGTTTTAAAAATATATTTATCTATATATAAACTTTATATTATATATTTAAGTTTCATATAATATTAATTGAATGTATTTGATGTAATATATGTAATATGATAAATAAAATAATATTAAGATGAAAAATAAACGTGTTTAATATATTAATGTATGAGAACTTTAGTAGATATATCTTAATACATATTTAGCTTAAAAAAATAACAATGTTATATTATCTTCAACACATAAATGATAAAAGTTATAAAGCTATTTTAATTACTTAAATTTCTTTATTTTATTATTGCATTTACCATAATTACCTAAAATAATTTTATTATTACTTAAGAGTTGTTTTATTATTATTTATTATATATATTAAATAAATAACTATTTCAATTACATTATTATAAATATTATATCATATAGCTATAAATTGAAATGTATATAGATAAGCCTTAATCATCATATCACTATAATTATTCATATTATAAGATTTTTTTATGAAGAGTAAAATTTAAAATTTAAAAGTTATATACAAATAATAATAATGATGAAATAAAATGTTAAGGTATTGAAAAATTATTTACTAGTATAAGAGAACTATAATATACTATTATATAAATTTAGAAAATCTACTATATAGGACAATGTGTATTTTAGAAAACTTAAATGACCCATAAGAAATATTCTCACCTTGTTTTCTTTATTCCCATAGATATGGGTTTAAAAGGTGAATTATTAAGATGAATATTAAATATTTATAACCAACTTGTTTGATAGGTATTAATATATAGAATTAATTGGGCTGCTATAAAAATTGTCTAGGAAAAGTATATATTACATATAGAGAAAAAAAATTGACTATTAAATTGGTTGTAATTATTTTTGCTTACTCATAGGCATGCTCCCTTATAATTATCTATATTATAATTTTTAATGTGTGATAATTGACCAAGAGAATTACCTATTGATTTTGCTTGGAAGCATAAGAGAAACTTAGATTATTACACGACTAAGTTGTTTGAGTAATAGCCCATTCAGTTATTAATTTTATATTCATATGATTTGCTATTAATATGAATATGAATATAAAGTTTTGAAGGGATTGATTAGAGTAATATATTTTAGTGTATTGTATTGGATATTAATATTAATTTATATTTATGTATATAATTGGCCAAATCTAAGTGTGTAATAGGTCTATAGGTGGTGATTATAAAAGAGAGAAATACATATTAATTAAATTTTACTATGAGAAACAAAATTATTTTACTTAAAGAACATTCAGACTAAGAATTGGCTATGACTATCTCTAATTCAACACAACCTAACAAAATGACCAATAAAATATGTTGTAATAGATAGGACATTGTGACTTGAAGAAAATATGTAAATAAAGAATAATGTTAGAAGAAAAATAAAATATAAAGAAGCATGATTGTTGCATACCTTTTCCTTGAAACTATGGGAAGTCAATTAATTAGTTGGATAAGGTAGTGATAATATGCTTAGTGTTAGAAAAAAAAAATTGACATCTAGATATATTACATAAAATATAACCTAGGTTACATTGTGGGCCCATAACCCACAGTTTCCAGGATCATTTTTCACGTGTTAAACTTTAGAAAATGTGATGTCTAAATGTGATAGTTCAAACGAAACAATATTTTTATAGAATATGAAACCAAGAAGATTCTTTTAAGATCAAACTTGGGGACATGTCAAATCTTACAATCTTACAGGGGAGAGATGATCTATGATTACAAATTATATATTACTATAGACCAATTATACATATTTAATTTTAAAAAGAGAGAAAATAGTTTATGGTATAAAGTTGATTATGTTTTATGGGAAGTTTAAATCTTCCACATGTCCTTTCATAAATAATTTTAGACTCTTTCAGACCAAGCCTACGTTGTTAATGATTTATTAGTATGTTTGACAAAACAAACTAAAACCTTGACTCGAACCAAATCAGGCATGCAAGCTCTTTATTGTAACTACGATGTAATCAACTTACACATCTTAGGCACATGGATATTTAAATGGAATTATTGTTGACTAATTAGAAAAGACACAACCTATATTCCCAAGGCTAAGGCATAAGATGAACTTTTCCTAATAAAAATAGTCATTACTGTTACAAAATTGTCAATTCAAATTTACATAGTTGGTACATGTTGTTCTCATTATTAATTCATATTTTTGGTTGTTGTAGAAGTTTATAACTATAATGGGTGCATCTTGGGAACTTTAGAATGACATTTTTTTATAAACTAGGTATTGTATGCTTTAATCCATTATTGTAATTGACATGTGATTTGAAGGCTCCAAGGGAGGAGGTAGATTGACAAACCTTTTGAAGATCAATTTTTAGATAATTCTTTGAGATTTGGATTTGGATGGCCAATCCAAAGACTTTGAATTGAGATAATATCATCCATTTATTTTAGAAGTATATATAATTAGGTAGTTGAACAATCGATCTATGTGAGTGATTGGTTATGCCTTGTTTTTTTTTTTTTTTAAATACCATACAGGATTATGTGTACTACCTTCTATTTTATTATGTTATGTTATTGGACTTGATCAACCCAATAACATTATACATATTCTTTGTGCAATATTATATAGAAAGAGAGAATAGTCATGTAGTCCAGAATGCATGATTATCATCTTGAAATTATGAGTAGGTAAGTTATATAGCAGTGAATGGTGGGTGAATGCATAATATGAGATATGTATGATATTTACTAAGTAGTACATGAGTGACCAAATTGAAAACTAATTAGGGGATTTAGTATATGGAATTGAGTTAACTCTGTAATTGCAAATTCATAATCTCTTTCATATAAAAGTATGATTAGGTTATTGAATAGAAAAAGTTCATGTTGAATCTACTTGTGAATAAATTTCATTAAAAAATATTAGTGAAAATAACTTTAAAAAATTGTGAAATGGAATTATAGATGAAGTGAAGTGAAATGAATTCGTAGAATGATATTGATAGTGCTACATCCACATTTATTTAACTAGATGATTTTGCATGTTTTATTATAGATTCTCTGTGAGCTACTGAGGACAGCAGCCAAGCTAAGGGAGGGAGAATTGTTATGGGACTTTTTCCCCGAGAAGTGAATTAAAGAAATAAAGTTTGTAAAAAAACTTTAGAGAGTAAAAATAAATATATATAAAGAAAAAAAGAATAGAAGAAAATAAGGACTTATTTATAAGTACACTCATATTGGAGTGTGTTTTACATGAAGTTACAATTAAAAGATTATTTGTAATATTACTTATTAAAGGGTGTGATATTTGGAACCACTCTTTGGGTTAATATTTAAACTCGTGAAAATAATGTAAAAGAAAACACACAAAAAAGGAAAGAGGAAGAGAGAAAGCATTGTACATTGCAGAATTGGATTCCTAGTTAGCAGGCTATGAGCAAGACGGAGAAGGAGGCACATCTTATGTGTGTGTCCAACCTGGGGTACAGAAGTGCACTCAGGACTGTCCTGGCTAGGGCTTGGGTATTGCACGGGTGTTGAGCATTGTTCCAGAGGAACCAGCACTCGTGTAGAGCGGAAAAGTACGCTTATTTCTCCCAGATTGCTCACAGATGGAAGAGGCTGAACCAAGGTCCATTCCAACAATCTTTGGATTCTTGCTAATTACATACAGATAAGTATCATTGCTCAGTTATACCGATTGTTGAGACTGAATATATATAATTATTTGCATTGTTTAATATATTCATTTGCGTTGATAAAATTGAATTAATAGAATTATTTGTTAAATTATATTCCTCTGTGCAATTTAATCTTGATTTGATAAGTGTATGTTTATTGTTTAGTTTTAAACACTTTCTTGCATTTAGGGCATAATGGAGTATTAATGATTCTGTCATATAATTACCTATTTTAATAAATAAGAAGTGATCTGTTATGTTCTAGAAATTTTAGGCATTACAAAAACAACACATGCTAGTTTTCAAATATGTTTTCAATGGTCCAAAAAGGTATCATATCATGTATTTACTTCATGGTTTCAGTCCTTAGATTCAATGGAATGGATTGACTATTCTGAGTGAAGGGCTAGTAGTTTGTGAAGGCAAATTGTGAAGGCACTTAACCAAAGTTGCTAAGTCAAAGTTCCTAATGACCATGTATGGTCTTGTCATGTCAAACACATCATTTCAAAGGTATTCTATGTATTTGTAGATAGAGATTGAGGAGTTGATGCAAGTTATGAGTTTGTAGTCCTTGAAGAGTCAATGTCAAAATAAGGAAGAGATTGAAAGATGTCTCCATGGCTTTGAAACCTCCTTATCTCTACATCATGTTCCATAAATAAAATATATTCCTAGGGTAAAATTTGTGGATCCACATGTGATTAATAATGATATACCAGAAGTTATGGAAAATAAGAATTAACACAAGAAAGGAGTGGTTAATCAGAAAAAAAAAATTGAAGCTCCTACTCAAACTAAAAGTGATCAAGTAGTATTTAAAGGGACATTCCAGTACATCCCTAATACTAGTGCCATCATTATACATACATCTACCCAACTCCCAAATTATATTATGTGATATGGCATGTGTCTTAAGTCAACTAAAGATATGAGTGCCAATGGTGGATCTACTCAAAATTCTTGAGCATAGGTATAGAATGTTAACCTATTTGAATAATGTTCCTATTTGAATGAGCATTATAATGAGTATTCAACTAGCTCTCAAACTATAACAAAAGTAGAAGAAAACCAATAAACCTACATTAGCACATCACTGGTCTAAAGCTAAATAGATGTTGAGTTATTCTACACTTCTCTACTTAGGAGATTCCACCAATATTATGCCCCTATAAATCATGAATCAACTAGGATTAAAGATCTCTAAGTCTTTTGGAAAGTTCTTTTCCATGGATTCTATAGAAGTACATGTGATTGGTGTAGTTAACACAATTGAATTCTTGTGAGAAGCTTACCCAAGGACGTAACTGCTTATGAATATTATTGTAGTTAATTGCCCAGCTAAGTGGGTAATGCTTCTGTCAAGAAAGTGGTTAGTATCTACTAGAGGAAGTATTTATATGGATCTATCTTATGATATCATTCCCCTCCATGGTAAATAAGTTAGGTTATGTAGAAAAAAAGAAACTGCTACATACAATTGAGAACCACAAAATGGTGTTGAATGAAATTTGTAAATGGAAAATGGACCTGACCATTTTACAAGTTATTGTAATACTAAAGAAAATTATGTTGACCCATCAACATATCCTCAACCCTCAAATTTAATGCATGATTGTCTTTGGACTTTCTTTTATGAAGCATGTTTCAAAGAAGGATTAAGTACACGTGTAGCATTGATCTCTCCTAACAATAATATTTTTAGTGTACAAATAATGTTGTTGAATATGAAGCATTATTGTTAGGATTGAATGTAGCTTTGAAGCATGGAATCAAATGTATCAATATCTTTGGTGACTCAAAGTTAATGGTAGCTCAAGTCAAATATATTTATAGTGTAAAAACTAGCATCTCAAGTAATACATAAATGCTAAATGGGACACCATGGAGATGTTTGATGCTTTTGGCATAAACTGGGTTGATAGAACCAAAAATATTGTTGTTGATAGAATTATTGTTTTAGCTTCACACTTTGATGAATGATGGGTATCTCCCTTATGCACATATGGAGTTGAAATAGTTGTTAGACCTATTGTTCCTAATAATATCAAAAACTAGCAAGTGTTCCAAAATGATGTGCAAATTTACCAATTTCTTAACTATGTAGGTGAGTTTGATGAGCATATTGTTGATTGAAACACATGATGGAAAGAAAAAATGGGAATGAGACCATTTGGTACATATGTTTTTCAGTTAAAATATAATACTATCCCAAAAGGATTAGTTGCTTTGGAAACAACACCTGATGGAGCAAACCACTTCAAAATTAGGAGAAAACCAATTTTAGATGAAGATGTTGAAGAAGTTAGTCTGTGAAGTGAGTTAGCAACATGAATTGTTTATATCAGTAAGAAGCTCAGTCCTCCAATCAAAGCACTCATTACTGCTCTGTTAAGAAACTTTAAAAGGTTCTTTGAATGGTCCTACAACAAGCTCAAGGCATAGAGAGAAGACCTTTTCCAACATGTGATCCCATTGCAACTTGATGACAAACATTTTAGGCAAAAGCAAAGGCCAATCAATTTCACCCTTGCTCCCCAAATGTAGAAAGAACTCACTAAATTGAGAGATATGGGCATCATTGAACCAATTAGGCATTCTTCATGGATGTCTAATGTAGTCCCTATCAGGAAAAGGAATAGGAACATTAGGTCATGTGTAGACTTCAAAAATTTAAACTTGTCATTTTCTAAGGGATAATTATCAATTGCCAAATATGGAGAACCTTTTGTAAAAGGTAACTTGGTCAAAGTTAATGTCCATGATGGATGGTTTTTCTAGATATAACCAAGTAGTGGTGAAAGAAACTGATTAGTATAAAATGACTTTTACTACCCCTTGGGAAACCTATGTCTATGTGACGATGAATTTTGGATTGACAAATGTTGGAGTGACCTTTCAAAGAGCTTTGGATGTGGCTTTTGTTGGATTGACTAATGATATTATGACTATATATCAAAATGACCTTACTAATTTTTCAAAAGATTTAATGACCATTGCAAAAATTTGGGACTCATTTCCAAAAGATGTTTGGAATGTAGGATGTCTCTTAATCCTAAGAAGTGTGTATTCAAGGTAAAAGAAGGAAAACCATAATCAATTGGTCAAGTTAGATGATCCTAGAAGGGAACCTCGTGATAAAAGATTGAAAATCCAAGAGAAGGTCAAACTATTGTTTGACAAGAAGGTAGCCTAAAGTTTTTCAACTCAAGATATGGTACTAATATTGAATGCCAAAGCAACAAAAAGGTAAAGCATGTAAAATTGATGTTTTATAGCTTGGTCCTTATATTATTGAGAATCCTTATGAATCTAAAACCTTTTAATTAATGAGTTCAGATGGAGATTTGTTGGAGTTTTTAGTTCATAAGCAATGTGTAAAACACTACTCCTAATTAACTATGTTGGATCCCACTATAAGAATATCCTAAAAGCCCTATTTTCCTTTTACAACTATGATTGTGTGTATACTCATAAATTGAAGTGTTTTGTGTTAGTTGAATCCCTTGTGTTGAGTTTTGTCTAGGTGGTACTCTTATTTATATGAAATTTTGATGTTTTCATCTACAATCCTAAAGAATTTTTTATGATATTAATATGCCTATTGTCTCCAACCAAAACCATTAGGAGTATACATCTCCAACCAAAACCCTTATTGACAATCAATTTTGAGATCATCTCATTATGACTTTGTTTTGTATTGTGATTATGTTAAACTTGTATGGAAGCCATGGGTAAATTCACCATTTGCCCTGTGTGAATCCCTATGCTTGTTACCATTACTAGGTCTTAGTTGTGTGTTCATGGTGGACCGGTTCATTAATGTTTGTATGAAGGTCAAAAATATTTTTCGTATCCTATGCCCTTCAATCCTATTTTGGCATTGACTTGTTATTACTAGTTATATTCCAACCTAATGATTTGTTATGTTTGTACAATAATCATATACTGGACATTCATATGAGGATCAATGGATTAGTGTGATAGGTTAACAATTTATCTCCCAATGAGCAGAGGTATCCACATCATCAATTTTAAGGTACCCAGCATGGAAATTTGTTCAAGGATTTGTTGATGTGTATGATTTTGAGTGGGTTGATGGTGCCACGTTCTCTTGTCAGAAATACAGTGGCAAAGTGAAGTTGTTCATGCCTTGGCAAGTTGGAATCCTCAGCAATATGGTAACATCTTATTGATCATGGATGTTCGATAGAATAAATCATGTACATCTTTGATGATCAACTGATCTACCAATACCGTCACTATTTATGCCAAGCACACCTAGACCATTGATTATGATCAAGGCTTATGGAGTATTATAAGCCTCCTCAACATAGTCATATAAATCCACATGGAAGTAACATAATTTCAGCACAACCCTGATCATTGATTGTGTATTAATCTAAGGGTGTGTAATGTTCCTTTTGTTGATAGCTCTACATAAAGCTTCTAAATGATAGTAACTATTGATTTGAATCTAATCAATGAAGCACATATATCAAGAAAGGGGTGAAGTGGAAAGTTATTACATCAACATGTCTTCTCAACCGTAGGATCAAGACAGGCTGCATAGGATCAACTATGCACATCTAGGAGCCATGCTAGTGGTAGTTCGAGTATGAAGGCTCCAGGTGGCACATTCTAGTTTGTTTCCAAAATCTTGACAAGTGTTTCTATGTGAGTTGGTTGTGTACTCTGCAATAAATATGACCCATAGATTTTGAAGCTCCATGGTTAAATAAGATGGATCATGACTCATCAGTTGACCAATTAATAAGGACATTGGTGGTTGCTCAATCTACTATTGTGGTTGGTTTGCATGGTGAGTGCATTTGGACCTTTGATTAGTGATGAGCTTTAATAAATCAAATAGTATATAGTCAAGTGTATAAATAAAAGGGTATGTGGACTGTTGTAGTTGGCTCCAAGGTGTGTAGTTTTCTTACAGAGGTTCAAGTTTTATAGGCCATGGTAAGAATCTTTTTGGATTGTTGATTTGTAAGGAATGCTAGTATGGTTCATAGATCTAATGGTGTTGGGATGTATTAAGAGGACGATCAAACTATTGTTGTGAATATCTTGTTTGCAATCTACCAATCAACTAACACCATTGATCTAAAAGACTAAGAGTTATCAACTGTTGATGAGGCTTGAGATTTAACAAGTTTTTATAAAGTGCTCAAATGGGTATTTTGTTGTATATTTGAAGCAAATTAAATGAAAGAACAATGTAGAAATTCAAACTTAGAAATACAGAACAAAATAACAAAACGCGAAGACAGAACAAACCACGAGTTTTTAACGTAGTTCACCATAAAAGGTTACATCCACATGAAGCAAGGGAATCTCTGTATTAAACTTTGTTCTTCATACACATACATCTATAGCAGCATATTATTCTCTATAGCAATACACTTACATTACAATGTCCAACAACATATTGAATAATCCTATGAGAGGAATGTGAAGAGACTGAAAGAGAAATAGATGGTAAAGAAGGACAATTGGACTTCATATTCCAACAATCTCCCACTTGAAGTCCAACCACTGCTGCAAGAAAGGTTGGTCAGAGATATCCCCCACTTCAAGCTTATTGTCACATCTTGACAATGTCGAGAGAAGTCCTACAGAACTCGAGCTTCTCTCTTGGTACTATATTCGTCAATGCATCCGTCGGATTCACCTTTGTATCAGTTTTCTCCACTTTCAGTTTGTCCTCTTCAAGTACATTTCGGATGAAGTGGTATCACAACTCAATATGCTTGGTTCGATTATGAAAGGCAGAGTTCTTTGCCAAATGAATAGCATTGTTGCTATCACAAAAAAGAGTGAAAACATGTTGTTTGAATCGTAACTCACTCAACAGTCACTACAACCAAATCATCTCTTTCGCACCTTCAATGAGAGCAATATATTCAGCCTCGATAGTGGAGAGTGCAACCACCTGTTGCAACCTTGAAACCCAACTAATCGTTGCCCCGGTGAATGTGAAAACATAACCTATTGTGGACCTTCGCTTGTCCAAATCTCCAGCCATATTAGAATCAACATAACCTTGTAGATGTGCATCTGTCCCTCCAAAACACAAAACATAATCTGAAGTGCCTTTTAAATACCTTAATATCCACTTCACCGCTTCCCAATGAGTTTTACCCGGATTACTCATGAATCTGCTTACAACTCCCTCTGCATGGGAAATATCCGGTCATGTACAAACCATGGCATACATGAGACTCCCAACAGCTGATGAATAAGGAATACCCTTCATATTGTCTTGCTCTTGAGGTGTTTTTGGACACATTTCAGTTGACAAACGAAAATGATTAGCAAGGGGAGTACTTACCGGCTTAGCATCCTTCAAGTTGAATCTATCCAAGACTTTGTCAACATACTTTGCTTGTGACAATCTAATTTCTCTCTTACGTCTGTCCTGGATTATAGTCATACCAAGTATCCTCTTTACTGCTCCTAAATCATTCATTGCAAACTTTTGAGCTAACAATTGTTTCAAATCATGAACAACTCTCATGCTAGTGCCGGTAACTAGCATATCATCAACATAAACCAATAATAAACAAACTCACCACTAACTAATACCTTGTAGTAGACACACGGATCAGATTCGCAGCGTGTGAAATGTTGCTTAGCCATGAAAGAGTCAAACTTTAGATACCACTATCGTGGGGCTTGTTTGATCCCATACAAACATCTCCTCAACCGGCAATACAAATCTTCTTGACCTTGTTGCTGAAGACCTCCAAGATGATGCATATACAACTCCTCGTCAATGTCACCATGAAGAAACCCAGTCTTCACATCTAGTTGTTCCAACTCAATATCATATACCGCTACCAATCCCAAAACCACTCTAATAGTGGTTATCTTCACAACTAGTGAGAAAATTTCATTGAAATCTATGCCTTTTTGTTGATCGTATCCCTTCACCACCAATCTTGCTCGATAACATTTTCTACCTCCTTCCTCTTTCAATCTGTACACCCATCCATTCTTCAAGGCTCTTTGATTGGGTGGAAGCTTGACCAAATCCCATGTATTATTGGCCATGAGTGAATCCATCTCTTCATCACATTTATCCATTTCTCATTGTTGATATCTTTGCAGTCATCATGAAAAGTGGCTGGCTATGAGTGATCAGATATCAACAACTGATAATCATCAAATTTTGCTGGAGGTCGGTGCTCTCGGGTAGACCTCCGCAGTAGAGGAGTTTGATCCTGCAAATTGCCCTGTTGTTGCACACTGCCCTATTCCTCATTATGCAAATTCTTTAGTGTCAAACTTGGCACACTCCTATTATCCAATGTTGGTTGCATAGATGAAACCTATTTTGAAATTTCAAGAGACTTAAGCGCATGTCCCAAGGGCTGTGTGGGTTTAACCAAAGGCAGTGAAGGAGTATACGAGTGATGTGTTGAACTCAGAGGCAGCAAAGCACTTGCTAAAGGATGCATAACATGTTCAAAAGGCAGCGTTGAACTTTGATCGCTCTGCATAGAATATGAAAAAGGCAGCGGTGAAGTTTGCAAGGTGGAGACAAGTTGCGTAGAAATCAAAGAGGGCAGCGTGGAATTTTGTAAATGTTGCGTAGGGAGGCAAAAAGGTTGTGAAGAGATCTACGTAGCATTGTTTACCAAAGGCAGCGATTGATATAAAGGTTGCATAGAATTTTCCACAGGCAGCGTGAAGTTGGCCATAGGGTGTGTGGGATTTAACACTTTAGCAAGTTGTGCTGAAAATAGAGGAGCTTGCAATGTAAGATATGGTCTCTGATGCATAAAATCTTGTGAAGAATCCATACATCGATTACCATATGAAACAAAACTTGGCATACTTGAACCCAGATCTCTCTATGGTAGATTTAAACCACCAAATGGAATTGAAGATGAATTTTGAGGTAGAGAGCACAAATCAATGTCACTTTCAATGTCAACTAGCACATACTCTTTGTCCTGTGTCCCCTATTTTTACAGACCTAGAAAAACTTTCTTATTGAATATCACATCGCGACTACGCACTATCTGTTTGGCAATCGAATCCCACAACCGATAACCATATTGTTCCTCTCCATAGCCAATGAAAATACATTTTTTTGATTTGGCATCTAGTTTAGTTCTCTCCTCCTTGGGAATGTGAGAAAAAAGCCTCGCAACCGAAGATTCGTAAATGAGAAATCCTTCTTCCCAACCATCTCTCCTCCGGAATGTCACAATCCAATCAAGATGAAGGGCCTCGATTGATCAAGTACACCATTGTATTCACTGCCTCTACCCAAAATTGCTTGCCCAAACCCGCATTAGAAAGCATACTCCTAGCTCTCTCCAAAATTGTTTGATTCATCCTCTCAACTGCACCATTTTCTTGAGGGGTGAATGGAACAATCTTAATATGGTGGATGCCATTATCTACACAAAAATTATCAAACTCCAAAGAGCAAAACTCTCCTCCATTATCCATTTTCAAACACTTAATTTTATTCTCGGTTTGATTCTCAACAATGGATTTGAAAACTTTAAATTTGCTAAATACTTCTGATTTTCTATTTAGCACCCCTCCAATGGAGGTTACCTCTGTAGGACCAAACACGTCTGAGTGCACAAGGTCCAAGGGCCTTGTCTTCTTGTCATGTCTAGTTTTAGAAAAATTGATCTGCCTTTATTTTCCATAGATACAATGCTCACACAGCTCTAAATCAGCAGATTGCAAACCTGGAAGTTGATCCCTTTTGAGCAAAACTTCAAGTCCTTTCTTGCTCATATGCCCTAGCCTCTTGTGCTAAAGCTCCGCCCTGCTATCCACAACCATCATCGTAACTCTCACTTCGGCATGGCACTCTAGCACATACAAAGTGCCCAATTTGTTGCCTCTTGCAATGACTAGAGCTCCTTTTGTCACCTTCCAAGTGTTTGAAGAAAAACTGATGCTACACCCTTGAGCATCAAGTTGTCCCGCTGAAATTAGATTCCTTTTGAGCTTAGGAACATGTCTCACATCCCGCAACAGCCACTTGTTTCCATTCTTTAATCTCAACATTACATCACCTTTGCCAATGATATCACATGGCTCATTGTCACCAAGGTAGACTTCCAATTTTACCTTCTTGATAGTTTTGAAAAATTTCTCGGCATGAGGTTGCATGAAAAGAAGCACCAGAATCCAATACCCACGAATCAGCTGTAATTTCACTTGTTGCCAAGACTAAAGCCCCTCCATCCTCTACTTATGTAGTGTTAACCTCATTGTCTTTTAGCTAATTTTGTGCCTTCTTATATGACCAACAGTTCTTCTTGGTATGGCCTTCTTTGCCACAAAACCAACAACCTCCATTTTTGCCCATAGACATTAATCTTTTCACAGATTTAAACCTCCTCTGACTATTATTTCTGCCTCTATCTTGTTGTCTACCTCTATTGCCAAAAATCAAGGCATCACCGGATGCGGTTCCTTGATTTTTCCTTCGCATATCTTTGCTAAGAAGAGTTCCAGCAACGTCATCAAATTTGAGTTTGGCTTTTCTAGATACAGAGGTGTTGATCGCTATCACTACACCTTCCCAGCTATTTGGAAGAGAACACAATAATAAAATAGCTTTGATTTCATCATCCAAATCAATGCTTACAGAAACCAATTGGCTGATTAGAGTGTTGAATTCATTCAAATGATTGGACACGACACCTCCTCCTTTCATTTTCAGATTGTATAGCTTCTTCATGAAGTAAACTTTATTCGAAGCTGAAGTCATCTCATACACATCATTGAGTTTGTCCCATAATGCCTTTGAAGTCTTTTTTGCTATGACGTTGAAGAGGACACTGCTGAATAGTGACAGCATAATTGTAGCTCTTGCTTTCTTGTCCAATCTCTCCAACTTTTCGTCATCCATCTTGGCTGGCTTCTTAGCTTTTCCTTTCAGCGTGAGTGAGAGATCTCCTCTAATCAGTAGCGACTCCATCTGCACCTTCCATAACCTGAAATTTTGCCCAGAAATTTTTTAAATCTTCCATTTATCTACTTCCTCCATATTTGCCAGAAATTATCACAATTTCGTAATCCACTCTTTCATCAAGCTCTAATACCAATTGTTGTATATTTGAAGCAAATTAAACAAAAGAACAATGCAGAAATTCAAACTCAGAAATACAAAACAAAATAACAAAACATGAAGATAAAACAAAACATAAGTTTTTAACATGGTTCACCATAAAAGGTTACATCCACACAAAGCGGGGGAATCTCTGTATTAAACTTTGTTCTTCATACACATACATCTACAACAGCGTATTATTCTCTACAGCAATACACTTACATGTTACAATGGCCAACAACATATTGAATAATCCTACAAGAGGAATGTGAAGAGACTAAAGGAGAAACAGATGGTAAAGGACGGTTGGACTTCATATTCCAACATATTTGAGGGACATGTCGCACACTTTCAGAAATAGAGGTAGATCAGTTAATTTATTAACAAACACAATGGTGTTCTCCTAACTTTTGGAGGCCATTGATTTAAAAAGGAGATTAACAAGACATCTATTGGGTTTTCAAAAGGAAGGTAATGATTGTCAAACAAGAAATGTAAAGCGCCATTAATAAAAGTTTGTGTAGATCTTCAAGCTCCCTTATATAATATAAACATTTTAGGCCACATTTGCTTCATCTGTGAATTATTTTCAAAAGGTGAAGAATTGTGCCCTAGCTAAAGAAGGAAGCTCCTACAAATTGTTTTCACCACCAGCAAAAGAATTCAATGCTCATATCCCAGGTAAGAACATATATATATGAAATAACTTTCAAAGTTTGTGATTGTATGAGGAAATTTTGGATTACAAAAGAAGTGTGATCAAGACTAGAATAATTGTTGTGAAAGTCTCAATTGGCTTGCAAATAGTTTTAAAGGACTTTGTGTTGAGTAACTACTAGGCTATCTCTAATAGAACCAAGGCCCTCGGAAAAACCCTCATATTGCTAAAATTACATGGTAATTACTCTATAAATTTCGTCACCTTGCATTACTCCTAATGGCCTTCAAAAGAGCCTCTAGCCATGATAACTTTTGAAATTGTCCCTTGGGCCACTAAAAGATACAAGAAATCCAATAGGAAGGGTGAATATTCCACTAAGCTACTTACAAACACTGAGGGAGACTTTACGTATCCCACAACACAAACAAGTGGAAAGTAACTATTTAAGAAATTATATAGAAAGAGGAGTCTTTCACAATTAGTATGTAATGTTTGGGCTTTAGATTTGGCTAAGGTACCAGTTTCAAATTGTTTCCCTATGTCAGAAATTGTAGACTGGACTTGTAAGTGTTACAATGAAAAAAATAAAACTATGAAGGGTGCAGATGGAAGGGTCAGTTTCACATTAAACAAAGAAACAATCCAAAAGGTGTTTGGTTTAACACCTAGAGCTAGGACAAAGCTAGGCTTGAAAATACTATCTTTTGAACATTAAAAAAATAGAAATTATTATAGAGCCTTAAAGTTGCCTCACTACATAGTGAGAAAAGAGGGGTCAACTCTACCAATTATTCCAAAAGATGAGGATAGGCCAATGGACACAAACAAGTTTATGCTTTTCTTTCAAGACTAGATGTAGGAAATAAAATATTGCAAGTAGCATTGGCATTCCTCACAGACAATCAAAACCCTCATGTGAATATACTTTATGATTATGGAGAACATATGGCTAAGTAGTTTTTCTAGGAAATTATTCAATTTAGAAGATGATTCCTCCTAAGAGATTTAGAAGGTATTATGTCTTGTGCCATGTCTTCTTGCATGCCATGATGAATGAGTGTGATCACAAGTTGATGTATCTAGAGCTCCCCAAAGATCAATGTGTGCCAATACAAATGTGTTGCATCCACATGGATAGACATCATACTCAAGCTTCTTATGTGACGTAGAGGGCTCACCCCTCTCATTGAAACACTCACAAACTCAAAACACAATGGATGCAAGATTGCAACACTCCACTTAGATACAAGTATTCTTCTATGAATTAATTAAGCATCTAACTTTTAGTAGAACACAACACACCCACAAGCAAATAGAAGCATACAAACTCCATTGATTTTATTAATTTCCAATCTGAATACAAAATGAACAAATATGCAATATTTCATCACATATATGGCCTATCACTGCTTTGCCCTTGTGCCTTCAAATAGATTTGCACCATAACTTTTACCTATATGTGAACTTCACAAGTCAGCGCCCTCCCTTCCAATATTGGTGCACTTCTTCTCTACCCAATAAAACCAAGATATCCAGAGGCATACCTAATGTTCCTCTGCCAGTCCGCACCTTCTCTATGGTCGGCCCTTCTCTACAATTTCTCCTAATGGCTGCACCTCTCTGTTCTTCTCCACACTAATCCCTCATTCTTTTATATCAATATCATCCCCCATCGATCAGGAGGAAATGGCATGAAATGCCCCCATTGCATAGCAGCTGAGGCAACGCCTCCAAAACAGAAGAAAATCAAGTTTCAAAGTGAATTCTTTACCATTCCATACGAATGGAATGTGAGGCAACATTGCAACGTCAAATAATTCCAAACAATACTAATTTTTTTACCTTTGCATACCTCTTAAGGCAATCTTTTTGTTTTACATATTATATATGGCGCAATAACAAAGTTTATAGCATTACTGGATATGAAGAAACATGAAATCAAAGTAAAGTTTGGATGTATTCATAGCAATAGACCTTTACTTGCGCCAAAACCATACCAAACATTTAGTAATAATAGACAATTACGCCTATATGTGTTTGAATTCGCCCAAATCTGCATCATTACCTGCTACTTATACTCTCCAAACATTAATATTGCCCCTTATAGGCTTCGTTGGTGATTGGTAAAATGGTAATTAATCTTTGTGGATGGATAGACACCTACTTCCCACAAACCCCAAACATCTGTGCTACCCAACCAATGTATGATGAAGAAATTGATACAAACTCGTTACAATTTAGCCTCCTATGGTTGACAGATGATTCATCTCTATTAACCAATCAAATGTGCAAGTCCTTCCTTTCCAAACAAATCAATCACAGAAGTATCATTGAAAGAAGCAAATATGTGAGCTACACCAAGCAGTGCCACTCGACAATCCACCAATGAAGTTGAAAATTGACTTTTGATATAACTTTTTACCAGGAGCTCAAATTCTTCTGAAAACCTGTAAAGATGTGTATGTCAACATTACCTAGCTTCTTGCCAAGCCATTATGCACTAAACTTCATGAAACTCGAGATTTTAAAGTTTCGCCAATCTACCAGCACAAGTCACAAAACAATTATATCTTGGAAACTAGGAGTCTATTCATGAAACCTTCATCATCAATTCTAGAATGGATTCAACAATCTGCCCATTAAAGGATTCGACATCAAGCCTCGTCAAACCACCCGAACAATTGTTTTCGTGAAGACTACTTATTATGTGTTGGAGTCCAAATATGGTGAAAACTCAATTCCCCCAAATCTGATCACACCATGTGTCCCCAACACTGTGAGATGCCAATACAAAACCCAAGCAAACCAAAACTGAAAGAAACACTGAAATTATTTTTGGGTGATGTTGATTGCTTGTTCACCCGGGAGCATGCATCATTATCTGATGTTTGAAAATTATTTTGCTAACCCATTATTGACAAAGCTAGGGGTTGATAGGTTGAGGTTAACTAATAACATAATGAAGTTTATTAGACCCCTACATATGGATCCTAAAGGAGTTTTGAACCATAAATGGGGGAATTGGTTATTTTTTAATGATTATACTATACTCAAGATGTTTGGGTCTATTTGTTCCCCTTATGAGCTACCTCATATAGTATCTCCAAGAATTTCATTTTTAGAGGCAATAAAATAAATGTACTCAGCTAATAAGTTTCATTTTAAATATCATCAAAAGAATGAATTCCTCCATACTTCAATAATCTTTGGAACTCACACTCAAAGGGAGAAGTGCATTTGAACAACTTGTGTCATATATGGATGACATGGGGATGTATTTGGCTATAAGGAGGCCCTATGATCATGAAAATTGTATTGATGCATGGAGAAAAAGTTTGGGCAAATTAGGGTTTGATCATGTGTATAACTAAGCAAAGGATTTGGTAAGAAGTTGTAGAGTGAAGTAGAGAAGAAAATAAAAAGATAATAGTGGTTAAAATTTAACCTAGTAGAAAGGAAAACAAAGTTAAATGATCCAAAGTATTTAGGAGCTCTTCATCTCATTACAAATTTGATCCACATAATGGATGGGCTTCTAAAAGATGTGAAGACCTATGACAAAATGCTTGATAGGCTTGAGCCACGACAAGAGAGGATACAAAGAGGAAATAAATGTAGTTAAGACTAATTTGTGCAAATAATTGAGGTAAGAATTTGTAGAATACCCTCTTTGGTAGCATCAATGGTTGATCAACTAGCACAAGGGCCTGAACCTTCAACAATAAATATGGATTGATTCCTCACGATTGATTATACTAAAACAAAAGTCGTTGAAGAACATCAGTTTATCTCTGGTCGGGATAACTCTGGAGAAGTTCAGTTTATCTTCTCTGTTTATAAGGGTCTTCATACTAATAATCTTATGGAGGCTCAGGCTATTTTAATGGCTGTGGAGCGTGGAAGTCAATTGGGGTGGCGAAGGATCATATGTGAGTCTGATTCCCAGGTTGTGGTGAACTTGTTGAATAGGAGGCAGTTAGATAATGTCGCTTGGCATTTGGCTTTGATTGTTGGCCAGATTCTTAACCTCTGTGCTTCGTTGGAGAATGTTACTTTTACTCATATTCCTAGAGAATGGAATAGTGTTGCGGATTGTTTGGCTAAATGGGCTTCTGAACATATTCATGATTGGAATTTGATGGACTGCGGTTGTTTACCCCCGGATCTGTCTCAACATCTGGCTCACTTAGTGGAGCTTGATAGGGCTTTGTAATTTTCTTGCTTTGTTCTTCTTCTTGTTTTAATAAATTTTAACCCCTCCTTTATGTTAAAAAAAGAACATCTACCCTTACTAGAACAAGAAATTGTCCACTTCAAGTCTCAAACCAACGTCAAGGAAGGTGAGAATTGGTCATCAAAGGAACTAATGTGTTATTAGAAGAATTTATTGCTAAGATATACATTGAAGATCTTTGAATGAGAGCTTGCAAAGAATTTTTGGTGAATGATTAGTTTATAATGACTCTTGAATTTCAAAGGTTTGCCTTCATTCTGAAGATTAAAGAAAAATAAAATAAATGAAGACCACCCTAACAAAGGAATACCAATATCATTTAGAAAGCAATACCCCTGTAGCTATAGTATCACCTTTAAGGAAGAATATTAGTAAAAGCCAATGGTTGACTTCTACTTCCTAACTAGGATATTGTTGAAGCCATGGTCTTTGATAAAATCAAAAGAAGGGTAATGATCTAAAATTGTTTAAAAGTAAAGAGAAAGTAGTTCAAGTTGTCTCTAGATCAACATTTGATCCAAATTTACGAGCTCTTGCTATATGGGCAATCACCCCCAACATATAATAGTCCTCTTATTAACTATGTTCCTCAACAACTAGTGGGGCAATTAATGGTCAAAAGGGTAACTAATGTATCCACACTATCTGTGGCAATTTTGGCAATTCACACTATCTAATTCAACCAAGCCACCACCGAGAAATTATTAGAGGATTTCAACAAAATAGAAAATGAGAACTTGAAATTAAGAAGAAAGTTAATGAATAATCATTTATTTCACTCCTAATCCTCTTAGGCCATAAACATTTGAAATAGTAAACAAAAATCCTTTTCAAATATTTCATTATCGTGTTGATGATGCTATTGGAATGGAGATAAAAGCATACTTGGAGAGACTTGAGGATTGCACATTTTAGCCAGTCATCTTCAAGAACCAACTAAATCCATTGCAACCCACTCTTTTTCCAAACCATGTAAAGGTTTCGACTCTAATTTTAGTTTCTTGGAGTAAGACAATTGTAGATTTCTTTTATTTTAAAATGTCATCAGAAGAGAATACCTTTGTCAAAGGCATTCAAGCCTCTAGCATTTCAACCTACAAATTCATGGCACCTCAAATCACCCAATCTCCAAAATTATTAGTATCTAACATGAATTTGCCTACTTAAGTGATCTAGAGACTTGACTATACTTCTCTTAGAATAGTGGTTTACCCCTCCTTTATTTGATGTTTCTTCCTCGATATTCCCACTCAATATGCTTACCAAGACACCCAATTCTTTCCCTGTTTGCAAGGTCTTGTTAATATAATTTTGATAATAGATCCCCCAAAATTGAGCCAAGCTCCCCATGTTAACTAAATTTTGAATGCATCTATTAGACATTTGGTGTAGTCACATTACAAGGACCCTCATTTTGCCTCTTCAAAATCCCTCATGAAAAATAATGTCAAGATTCCTTTATCAAAGATTTACGAGATGAAAAATAATGTCAAGATTCCTTTATCAAAGATTTACCATTTGTTCCTAAGAAGTAAAAGCCTTGGGCATCCACTTTTTAATTAATTTATTTTTACTAAGACATGAGCTTTCCACATTCCATGAAAATAAGTGAGAAGCTTCTAGAAACAAATGTAAGTTTTGTTTGCATCAGCAATTCACATTGCACGATCCATCATTGTGGGCTCAAAGTATCCTTTGTATAAGGTTTTATAGTTCCTCAACCTCTTAAAGTTGTTTCTTTCTATGTAATCTATTTTGTGATCGCTTAAGCATCTAGCTGGCACAAGCATAATCTCTAATTCCTCGAAGACCCTCACAAATATCTTGCAACTTTGTTGATATGTTTCGAAATGTCCATTTAGGACACTTAGCATTGCACCTATAGACGGATAATTCTTTACTTGATACGACCTCTCATACGTACAAGAATGTATCATTTTGTTACTTAATTTTAATCCTTCCAAACTTTGGAGTTAGCTCATGTCAAAGCTTCCAATAACGATTCTCTTTCCCAATTGAAGTGAGGCACCCATAGCCCAAAAAAACATTGTCCTCCATAGACTCTTATTTCTATCCTCTCCACCTTGAAAAACAAATAGCCAAAAACCCTCGGCTAAGATATTGAATTCTGTTCTTCCACAATTATAACCCATAGCTACCATCCTCTTTCTCAAGTCCGGCCAAGACCCAATGAAGTTACAAGTAAGACCCCTTTTCAGCAAGGCTGACTTTGGATTTTATTTAGAGACCTCCATCCTCACAATTAGACATGTCTAGCAAATAATCATCTACTACAAATCAAAGTGGTCTAGAGAATTCCATAGATCTTCAGTGTCTTTTCTTCCTCTACACACTTGACCATGTGTCAATCCTTATCTGTTTCAACTTTCTCGCGCCAACTTTGTGCTTTCAATCTTCAATTGCATTTGCATTCACACTAATCTTTGTGTCTAGTGTCGCCTCTTCCATCCATTCCCTTAATTATATATTTTTTAGTTTACCCAGCTTCAAATATACAACATTATTTATTGTACCTTTTCCTATTTGGGATACTAAAATTCAAAAGTCGAGTAAGGTCTAGAGTAGTTAGCTTCAGCAAAGCAGATTTTGGCTATATTTGAGTTCACCCAGACACGGACTTCGAACAAAAACAGTTCCAAGGCCTGTTTTATTGGGGCAGCTGCAAATTCAACGGCCTGCATTTTAGTGAGGTAGATGGAAGCCGCATGGCCTATTCATGAGGCAGATATCAGTCTTGGGCCCAACACTTCATTAGAGTAGGGGCAGAGACACACTGCCGTTGTAGTAGCTGATATTGTAGTTGTAACTTATAGATGAAACTCTTAAAAAAAACCGTAAAATAGTAGTTTATCATTATTCTAAACTTATAAAAGACCAAAATCCAAGGAAAATGCCAATCTCTTGCTCGACTTACAACTAATCAAAAACATTCTGGTTCAGCTTAGATCCATTGAGAGCACATATTTCTGGCTCAATCTTGCAAGGGAATTGCATGCTAGATATTTAGTATAACAGTAAATAATGCCTGAATAAAAAAGTCAAACATAAGACTAGAAATAACAGAAGAAATGAACTTTAGGAGTCATAGACACAGAGCCTTCCATTAGCAAATGGTGTAGATGGACAGGTAGGAACATGAATTGAGATAAATGATATTAAATATTTCTAGTCAACTTGAAGGGCAACTTTAACATAAAATCAAGAGTTATTGATGATCAATACATAATAGACTTTTAAGAACGTTCCTCAAGATTTTAAACCAAACCAGCTTTGCTTTAAGAAGCTGAAGAGAGTCCATATCCCTACCAAGGGAAATAAAGGTAACTAAATCATTTGTTATATGAAATGCAATATCAATGATCCCTTTCAAATTCCTCTTATTGAATATTTATATCAATAAATCATTTTAAAGAAATGTGCACCAGACACAGACATATCTGAAGCAGCATAAGTGCATCAAATGTTTTCAGATGAACAGATGTCACAAGTAATATTACTCCCAAATTGAACTGCACAAACTCTCATATGCAGCAAAGTTGGGATAAAAATAGGATATCTAGGATATTTTTTTTATATTGCTAACCGTCTACAAATATTCTGCTCAATTGAGCATCAACGTGAGACTAATACAAGCTCTTGCGAGCACAACCATGAGACTAATACATGCTCCTTTCAAGCACAACCATGAGACTAATACAAGCTCCTCTCGAGCAACCACACTAGAAGCCACTTATGGAAGACCAAGAGTCACAACTTAGAAATCCACTTATTAGATGTCCCTTTGGGATTTGAACTTGGGTCTCCGCAATTAGAACCCAATGCTTTAACCAATTAAGTTCTAACCCAATGGACTATATCTAGGATATTTCACTTGGAATAAGAAGATTATTAAATTTTGGGACCAAGACCAAAGTTACAAAACGCAGACTATTGAAAACATCATGCTGATACCTAGCTGTGTAGTAGGAGATACAGAACACCTTAGACTAAATTTTTCAAGGTAAATCAAGATAAGGAACGTGAATATCCTTGAACCAGCTTTGTTTTAATAAAACAGCTATAACCACACTAACTACACAGAGCACACCAAAACGGAAGTGTAGCCACAAATATAATATAATTTCAAAAGAATAAAAATTTGTAGATTTGGATTGCGACACTCCTAATAATCCTTCACAACATGCAAATCATATTTAAAAATTGTAAATGCTTAGTCATGAGATGCTCTGAAAGGATCCAACAAACTAAACTTATTACTTTATGTCAATAGCACTCAATTACAGAGGAAATTGGCAAAAGCTAAAAGATTGCAAGATGAACGTTACAAGATTCTTTCAAAGTATAATTGGGTCCCAAAATAAAAGAAATGAAGTGTAATAAATTTGGGTAACTCACTTGGATTGATACTAGCCAATATGTTGAAGTTTTGAAGTCTTACAGCTTCCTAGCCACCAGACATTCAAGGGTTGAGCCTTCAATGTCATGGGGGACCCGCATAGCTGTCAAGACTTCAACTGGCAAAATCATTAACATTTTCAACCGCTTCCTAACTTGATTTACACAAAGCTGGTACCTAAAACCAACAATACTAGAATTTTGATTTTTCTACCTCTACAAAACCCATCTGAATTCCAAAGGTTTGACGGTTCAGTCAAATGGCTATTCGATGTCTCTAGAAAGAGGAAAACCTTATGGTCTTTTGCCAACTGTTAATTAACAGCCTTTCAACTCTCAACAAGAAACATCACTAACTCGTGTATAACACCAATATTTTAATCAAATTACAGAAAATGTCAAAAGATTAAATTGTTTTTGTCTGAATCCCCATAGCAAACTGGCAGTAAGAAGATACATCAATTCAAACAGTATATGCCTGCTGAATTGTATCTATATCCAAGCCCTTAAGCCTTACTACAGATTCTACATGTCCTTTCAAAGTATGTAGCTCTCTCAGCCTGCAAGAGATTAATGCAAATATGTGAAGCAGTATTTAATCCATTCTCGAAAACAAATGCTATCTAGAAAAGTGAATTTGAAAAGACAGAAAAATACCAAGCAGATTCTAAACCATCAAACATGTAACTCTGGTGATAATATTTGAAACATAATAAAGAAGTTGAGAGAAACCTTGCGATCTCAGCACGTCTTTTAGCCTCCTCAGCCATTTGATTAAGATCAGTAAAGTTGCTTCTCTCATTGAACATTTTTGTATCTGGAGGATGCAAACCATGCAATGTCCTCTGAGCATGTGCCCACTTAAGCTCACGCGCCTCTTTTCCGAAGTCCTTTTGCCTTGTAAATGCGGTCTGAAATAAACAAGAGTCTGGTATATGAACTCCCTTTACTTCTATAAAAACATTCTTATCCTAATCTTGATATCAGAAAGTTTTTTTTACTTATCCACAAGACAGTTATTGACATCAAATCAAGTTTTTTTTTCAGAGACTCTTGCCTTCTATTATTTATCATAGAATATTTCCAACTAGATGCATCAAATCAAGAGCAATCTCAAATCATGGTTTTGATGGCATACCCTTTGCTCAATAACAAGATCCCAGGCCTTCCCACTCAATGCATATCGTATAAAGAATTTTATAATATCAAGGGGAAAGTAAAAGATTAAATTGTAAAGCCACACAACACCAGCCCAACCCCAGCCCATGCCTTCTATTGCAGCAAATCCCCAGTTTGCATAAACTGCAATTATTGTTGCAATCTGTAAAAAGCATTGGAAGATCAAAGCATTAGATTACCTGATTACCTACAATTCAACAGCACAATCCTTCAATCTGAGTAAATCACAAGAAATGAAGGATTAAAAGGAATACCAATTGGGCAACACAAAATGCAAATACAAGCAAGAGACCAGGCCGCTCCACAAATGACCAGCTTCGGGAACGAGTCACAAATATAAGCGCCTGACTGATGGTACTAACTTGCAGGTAAACTGCTGCACTCAGTTTTCTTGTGTCTTCTTGATCTTTTTTGTGAAGACTTTCAACACCAAATGTTCGCTGCAAAATGACAAAAAGTTAAAAGTTCTTAGTTTTTAAGGAACATTGTCAGTAACAATTTCAATGAATAAGAGGGAAAAAATTATTTCATTGAAATGTCAAAAATTAATCAAGATATTATAATGCAAGTAAATTTATCATGGAAAACCATTAATATTAGTTATGAAACAGATTTTAAAAAATATAACACGTTACCAACCCTCTTAAGAAAGCCAAACAATAAAAGGAACTCAAAAGATCTATACCGGGAAGAAATCTGTCTTGTAAGCAGCCCAGAAAAATATTACAGTCATCAATGCAAGGTAACTGCCAATGATAACCCCAGTTGTAAAAATCTCTGCAAGCTTCCAGCTGTCTGGTAGAGGTGATGGTTTAACCCTATCTTTGGAAATCGTCATTATAGTACCTGCAAATTAGCTGAATCTGTTACCTGTTTAAAAATAAAAAAAGTTCACACTGTATATGTACAAAAAGATTCAGCCTAAATACTTACCATCATTCAATATAGCAATTATAAGTACCATAAATGGGGGGAAGTCAAACTGCCAGATTAAAGCCAAAAGCATAAAGCCCAACTGCACACACAATCATCGAGGTAACAAGAACATCAGTGCATGTATTGAGAATCATGTCTCTCCCAAGTCGACCTTATCATACGACTGACACCATTATGTATTAACCGAAATGCATGAGCTAAAACAAAATTATAGTATCAGACAGAATTTTGATATTTACCAAAATGCCAAGTACATGCAAATTTTCTTCAACTGAAATACTAATGTTGGCATGTAACAAAAGTATGAATAACATCTTAGTTCCTTAATAATTACTAAAACTGCCTGTTATACAAGCCAAAACAAACACTAGTGTTAATCAGGCTTTATATGAAATTGACAATTCTGAAAATACAAATACAAAGAGTTTGTTGATGACAGAGATAAGTTCTTTTTTGGAGGACTTCCAAAGTATTGCCCAAAATATTATTTTGGCCAGTTGCAGACCTTAGCCAATGGGACCAATTAGCCTCAACCTTCTGATGTACAATTTCATTAAAAATATTATCCTCTTCCCCCACATAAAATACAATGATGAATGTTCTATACCCACTTTAGTTGAGAAGGCTGATCATTCCTACTACTCATTGCCCTTAGCCAAGTAATAGTTTACTACTGAACATGGATAAAAAATCTGTCCCTCCATGTATCTTCTTTTTGAAAAAAAATATCTGTTTTGGGAAACAAGGTTCCCTAGCCCTTCCTTCCCTAAAGGATTCTGCTTTTGTTTGTTAGTTTCCCACAGTGAGCATGGGACACCTAGTAGTAGCCTTCTCTTGCTACTGTGTTTTGCTTTTCTTTTTCAAATGCCCATGATTAGCATGAAGTATCTATTCTACAAGTATGACAAAAGTAATTTATGAGAGCCAGTTTTCACTGCGAATTGTAAATATGGGACTTCAATAGACTCGAACCAAGGCTTATAATGTACGCATCCACTTACTAATAAGTTGCTGACTATAGAATATAAATTCAAAATCAAAGTAACCATCTCCATTAGGAACTATTGAACTTTGGAGGAAAAAGGAACAATATTCTATCTTTGAGGAAACCAAACAACAGAAGATAAACTATTGGAAAGAAAAACAAGAAAACAAAAGCCTCGTATTAGTGATCCACCCCCTAATGACAGTTGCCAGCCAGCAAAATGGATACAATCCAAGTCGTCCTCCCCAAGAGGAGAAATCACCAAAACCTGACAAATAAGATTTGAGTCTGAAAGATTCTGCCTTCTTCGAAATTTATGTCAAAATGCAAAACATACAATGTCAGCATGATACTCATTGCTCAAGACTTAATTAGTTGTTTGATATTTTAAATTTTTGCAGTTTTAGGAACCCGGACATCTAACATAATGGCTTCATGCATAAACATGTGATACCAATAACATTGTGAAATTTCCCGTGAAATTGAGTTTATATTCTTTATCATTAATGTTCAAAATTTTAAACCTAGAAAAGGCTTACGACTTTGAGTTAAAACCAAATATATTCATTGCCAATGAAACTTAATATTTATCAATCAATAAGAATATAATTGGCTAGCAATTTGCAATTATTGAAGGAACAAGCTGATCTTGTGTATCATATGTAGTATCTATTTGATGTTATGCTCAGGATTTGCTCCAAATCATCTCTTCATTTCTATCATTTATGAGTTATTTCTACAAAATCTCAATGCATCAGACAAGAAATCCAACATAGAAGAGTTTTGGGAACATGAAAAGGAAAAAAAAGGAGGAAACCTTTTAATAAATCCCTCATTGGTTGCAAACTGAATTCCATTACACAACTCATCTACTAAACTATTTGATCAGGAGCAAAGCAAACAGATGGAAGATTTGCAGAAGGAAAATGGAAAAATAAAGAAGGGTAACGGGGACAGGGGCTTCTGTCTGTGTGTGTGTGTGTGTGTGTGTGTGTGTGTTGTGTGTGTGCGTGTGCGCGCGCGCGCTTGCATGTGTGTGTGTCTGTGTCTCTGTGTCTGTGTATGTGTGTGTCTCTGTGTGTCTGTGTGTTTTTACAACTTCAACCATACATGACATCTAAATTGAAGTTTACACATTAATATAGTTTATCAAAGTCAATATTAAAATTAAATCAAAGATTCAAAATGTAATTGACATAGCTGACAGCAGCATAGCAGCAATAAATTAAAATAGAAATTTCTGATTTCATTGTTCAAACTCAAATTTTTCAATATAAAAGATAGTATTTAAAGGGTCAATTTGGTCTTTCTCTATAATTCGTTGTCCTGAATTGGAATTCTTGTGAGCACGTTCATAAAGAGAATCTACTGTGACTATCTTGTTCTGTTTGCATTGAAAATAATACTATGGGCATCCCCTGCCATCCAATAATACAGTGTTGACAAATTTTCCGAAACTGGGGACAGCCAAGGGACATCCCCTGCCATCCCAAAGTCTCAAAAACGGCTATGGGGACTGGGGGGACATGTCCCCACGTAACATAGTTGCGAACAGAATGATATAACCAAAAGTTAGATTTGTAAATAGTAAACCCCTGATTGTCTCTATGGATAGAGAAAAATTGGAAAGAAATGTAGAAATAAGATTCCTAGCAAAAGGCTTAACCCCAGCAAAAATTGAGGATTCAAGGGGTAGAGATAGGGCTTCAATAGAGGGTATTGATTTATGAAGAATTAGGTATTATATTGACGGCCATCAATGCCAAAATTTGATCTAGGTAAGAAAATGATGACAAAGTCACCTATGTGGGTTTTGGTTATTTGGATTACCATCAGAATTGTGGGAATCACTATATTTTTATAACTATTGAAAATTTAATTGAAGAATTTATAACATAGCTGATGTTGACAAGAAAAAAGCCTTTGCCGCCAATGCATGGATTTGTGTCAAAACAAACTCTCCAAACCTCTTCCAACAACAAAAAAATCTTTTCGCATACTTAGGAACTTGACATTATGAACTTTTCTCTTAAGGGAAACATGTCTGTATGTGATGTCCCCTTTTTGTAATTTTGCAAATTTCTGATTTTTTTATACTTTCTGAATTCTTGAACGAAATGCAATAATGAAAGACATCCAAAAACCTCCACTTAAATGCAATATGAAATGACTACTCAATTCTGTCATCAATCAATATTGTAAACAACCATGAACCAATGCATAAATCAATTATAAATCCTAACACCAGAACTGCTACAGCTGAAGAAATGACCACTGATTACATCGGCTGTGTATGGCTGAGCCAAGTAGAATATTATTTACTGAAATCCACACCAACTGGACCATGCCAGAGATGACAATACAAAATGGTGACTATATGACAAAGTTGATACTGAAATAAACCGTCAACACAAACCTGATATAATTTGTTAGCACAAATCTGAAAAAATCTGCTGTTCCAGAGTATGTTGCAGCTCAAACAAGGTTGTGTTCATTACAAATACTGAGACAAGGTACAGCCAACATGAAATATCCAGCAAATAATATACTACTAATACTGTGGCAAACCCGAATAATGAGTAAATGATGGTATGGAAAGTATTAGTTCAGCCAATGCCAGATGGATGTGTGTGTGTGTGTGTGTGTGTCGCAGATCTGAAAATAACCCAGAAATACTGATATGCAGATTGATAGAAGCCCTTAAAATATTTATACACTGCTCACCCAGTTATTTGATATTAAACTGATTGTGAATTCACTCACAAAGGAGGGACCCGCAACATCAAATATTTAGCATCAAGCATTATTACCTAAGTGGATGGTACGGCTACCTAGGAGATGTACGGCAGACCCAACAAATGCTACAGCAGTCAATATGGGCTGCAATTCTTACATAAAGTGAAGCGGCTGCCTTCTACAAAAATATCCCAGCCACAACATGCTGTGATCCACCTTAATAAGGCACAGCAGGCCTTGAGGATGAGTCTCTATGGTACGACCAATCTTCGGGTTGGTGCTGTTGCTTAAAGGATTTCAGCAATTAAACATATCATAAAGAATCTCCAAAAATAATTATAGTTAGATCTCTGAAAATACATAAACATCTGAAGCACAATGCCAAACGATAATATGAAATGCACCACAAAATTAGATCCCCAAACCAGTAATACTTGATTAAACCTGGAAATATGAATATGGGCAATGCCCTAATACAAATCTGATAACAAATCTCCACACACTGTCTGTAATTGGAATACACCAAACCCTAGACCCCCAATGTCTTCAACAATTTGCAAGCAAATCCAAATCACTTTTAACACATATGTGATTTCTGAGTGAAACCGCCTCCAATGAGCGAGAAGGTTTTCATCCTCAAGCTCACTTCAGAAACCGAAGGGTTTTTGTCCTCTGATCACCTGCACCAAGGGTTTTTGTCCTTGATTGTTGGAAACTCCAAATTGGAAGGAATAATTGAAATGATGAATTGGATGATTTGTTTGATGCCTTAGTCCTGTTATAGTTGCCTTTTTCAGGCCCTCTATTTATTATATTTATTTCTTATTTCAATTTTATTTTCTCTCCAAATATTAAAATACTTTTTGAATTATATCAATAGGTCCCCTTTTAGAATTACATTTGCATAAAGTGTTAAAAACAATTTTTTATTGCATAGGACCTATAATATAAAGTGATTCGGCCCAATTTTATTAATTTTTATTCTTAAAAAAAAAGGGACATGACACTGTCATAAAATAGGGCATTTAGAAAGTGTCTGCCAAAAATCTAAGCTAATGAGATATTCAGTTGTAAAAAAAATACACGGCCCTAGGTAAGCTCTCACTAGTGGAAACTTCGGCAAGGAGGCTTTGGAAGAAAATGGTTTGCAAATCAACAAGAAAGACATAGCAACCAATGGATGGAGAACATAAAAAAATAGTTCCTAAACAATTATGGAAAAAAGACAAATGAAAAAATAAAATTATGGAATGAATAGTGTGAGTTTTTTGGCACTAAAGAGTACATTATTGCAAAAAATAAAGAAGAGTTGGAAAGGGCCTTTGCCAATATTTGAGATGGCAAAAGAGTAATCCCATGCTAAAGGAATCAGTTAATTAAGCGCAATCTTATGAAGCAGTCAGAACAAACTGCAAATAAAGAACAAGAAGGAAAAATAAAAAAGATTTATCATATTGAAAAATTTTGGGATAGGAACGGCAACTTTAAGAAGATCAAAACATCATGTGAATTGGCCCATAACTCAAGCAAATGGAGATGAAATGGAGGAAATAAGAGGAGTTTTGACACCTCAATTGCAGAGGATGAAAAGGAGAAGAAAAATGGAGAAATTTCAGAAACACGATTTCCAAGAAACAGGAGAAAAGGGTAATAAGGAACCACAAGCCCTAGAAAATAGAGAAATACAGTTTGAGCAATCAAAAGGAGGCAAAGAAATAGATGGAGCTAGAAAGAATAAACCAGTAAAATCTTCAGAGGATGAATCAGGTTGAAACACAAGTGTAAGAAGATAGTTACCAAATATAAGGGTAAAGGCAGGAAGCACAAATCAGGTCAAAAGCATACAAATAAGAAGAAAGTTACTAAGTACAGGGGTAAAGGCAAGAAGAAGACGAAAATTCAACGTAGAAAAAAGAAACAGAGGTAGAATCAAAATTTATCAAGAGAAGTTCAAAGAAGGTGAGTACTAAAGTGTAGGTGTAATCACACATCGCCCCATTGCAAATGGGGACCCCCTCTTTCTTGCTTTCTCGCTTCGTTTTGCTTTATAGTTTAGTTTTGCTCTGAGCTTGTAGGGTTTTGGTAGTGTTGTTTTGCCCATGTCTCGACAATTTCTTGCCAAGAGGTCTATATGACTTCATCCTGATGCATGTCACTGAGACCCTGAAAATGACTAAGTCTAATATCCTGAAAGCCCTGAAAAAATGACTAAGTCTGAAATCTGGTGGATCCTCAGAAATCTAGAATCTGCATGCTAAATCCTATGGATCCAGGACCTATCTCAAACATCCTGGAAGTATATTGATAAATATTTAAAGTATACTTAAACATATTTTCAATATACTTCCATTCAGGAAATCCAAAATTTGACTAAGGCAAGAAACTCCATGCCTCACCTCCAAACCCGCCCAGACTGGGCGGCCTTGGCACAAGGTCATGGATTCAACGTCATGCACATGCACTTGTCCAGACAGAACCCTCAAATCCGCCCAAGCAAAAACAATGGTTAAGTTTTCAAGGTTTTCTTGCACAAGACAATAGGAAGGGATTAGAAGATTAGAAGATGATCAAGAAGATATAGGAGGGGATTAGGAGTAGAGTTGTTGTAGGAGAGTAGAATAGCAAGTAGAGTAGAGGAAACTCTTCGATGTCATTGAAGAGATATTGTGAAATTGTTGTAAAAACACTTCCTGGATCAATACAAGCTCATTGTTGATTTTTCATGGTGATTTGTGTGATTGTGGGATGTTGGCATGGTTTCAAATTCTCGCAGATGATTGAAAAATGTTTCCAAGTAGAGTTAGATTAGAAGTTCATTGATGTGATGCCAATATGTTAAGATATTTGATGAATTCCTTAATGGTTCATACTTTTTGTGGATTGTCGATGGCAACTCACTTTGCAAAGTTAGCCTGAACCTTTGCATGCTTTAGTTCGGTTGTGAAGATTGTTCAAGCTGCGCCAGCTGTGGGCGTTTGGATGAATGCTTCACAATTTGAAAATCTTTGAGTTACCCTAGAAGATTGCATCGAACTTTGTGTAGTTGTTGGTCCTCATGGCGAAGCGGAGTTGGGTTATATGAGGATTTGTCTATCTTGACATGATCCATCACTTCATTGTCCTTAGATTAGCTTTCTCAACCTTTGTCTTTTGCATTTTCTTTTCGTAGCCAGTCGCAAGGAGTTCCATTTCATGAGGAAGGAGTTCCATTTCATGAGGAAGAAGTTCCATTTCATAAGGAAGAAGTAACACATTTGAACGAAGTAAGGAGCATATTTAGCGTAAGTCCCTTTGTGATTACCAGCATGATCACATCAACTACTGAGTCTATCCATAGCAAAACATGAATAAGGAACCTTGGAGTTGTCTCGATTGATCACAGTGTTTAGCATTCGAGAGACTTTGTTCAAGAGAGGATAGAATACTTAGTATTTTATTCTGAGTTTGCATGTGCAAGAAAAACACATCAACAGAATTGGCGCTAGAAGGAGGGCATGAACGGGGAAAGAACATAGTGCTCCAATCATCATTCATTTTATGCACGCCCTTCTCCTCCTAACGCTCATTGGAGCTAGAAGGAGGGCGAGAACAACGAATTGCTCCATTTGTTCCAAGCATACAAGAGATATTCTGGTATTTTATCATTCATTGCTCGACAGAGTTCAGCAAGGAGGAAGTCAAAACGAAGAGTTTCTCACATCTCAACTCAGGATAAAGGGCAAGAACAATGAATTACATTGCTTCTGTCACTCCGAGTACACGAAGGAACTCCGATTTGTGGAACTGGAACTAGATAGTAAGCTTTCAAGGAAGAATTCAAGATTTCAAGATCTCTTTTATGCCAGAAAATCCACAAAAAAAGTAGAAAAATCAAAAATCCAAAAAAAAGTAGAAAAAGCAAAAGTACAAAAAAAGGTGAAAAATTGGAAAAATAAAAAAAATAGACATGGATTTCTCAAGATCTTCAAGGCAATTCAATGTGGATCATCCTCAAGTGAATATTTTACAGCTTTGGTGGAATTTGAATGCACAACTCTATCCTAAGAGTTTGAGTGACTTTGCATCAAGGAAGGGATGTAGAATTCATGACACCAATGGACACAAGGAGTTGTATTGTCTAACATTTTTGTCAAGGATGGAATTGGCATTGCAAGGAAAAAAAAAATTTCACAGGGACATGAGCCGATTATCTCTACAAAGGTAGTTCCCAACGCCTTGTTTGATGAAAGAGAGTTCTTCATAAACTTCAAGGAAATGATCAAGAAGAGACTAAGTATTGAGAAGGACCTACCTGCAGAAGAAATGTTGATTCCAGGTGGTTGGTGCAGGATTCATAACACTTCTCATTCGGAACTCGCATGTTCGTCTTGCAAGGAAGCTATTCATCAAGTGAAGGAACAATTAAGGTTGGAGGAAGAGTCCGAAATACAATTGAGATTCGACGACTTGTGGAGCAAATGTCTTCAGGAGATCAATTCACCATCCAAAGGAGAAGATACTTCCATGTTATTCAAAAGTGAAGATAGCACAAAGAAGATTGATGATCAAGCAGAGAACAAGTTTGCATACCTTCTTCCAAGAAAGAAAGACCCTGTTGAAGAGGAAATTGAAAAGGTAATAGAAGAAGTTCAAACAAAGGTAACAGATGAACAAGATGTTGATTCCTCCAAAGAAGAAAGTGACTCAAGTTCGTTGCAAGAAGAATTCCTTGATGAACACTCATTCATGCTATATAAGGAGATCCTTGAAAATGAGTTGCACGAAGTACAAAAAGAGTTGTTGGAAGATAACCAGTTGGATGCATTACAAGCAACACTTCAAGCCAGCATCGAAGAATCATCGAGTGAAGAGCAATTCGGAGGGGTGCTAGACGCTTCCATCCAAGAAATACAAAAGGAGTTTCAGCTGAACTTGTCTCAAGAAGAACAAGCTGATGAAATGGAGGTCAACTACGCAAAGCAGTTCGAGTTGGTGCTAGGCCCTTTATTGAAGATCTATGACGAACTCACAGGTGAAATGTTCCATGTTCCTGAATTTCAATTGTTTTCATTTTGATATGCCCACTATTGATTATAATGTTGATTTGCATATTGCGGACGCGAGTGGGATGATTCATCATCAACTTGGACCTCCGAACATGCTGGCAAGCGACGAGCATAAATTTCCACTTCCAGAGGAAGACCACCAGGTTGTATCTTTCCCTGTTATTGATTGGAAAGATTTCAAATTTGATGATTATGAATTTCCAAGTTGTGAATTTGAAGAGTATGAATTTGATTATGCAAATTTAGGAAAAACAACTTGCATATGGATAAATCATGGTCCTAATTAACTGCCACAGCTAATCATTTTGTGCAAAATATTTTCTGAATTTGAGGATTGTGAGGTGAGAGCACTTTTCTGAGTTTAAAGATAAATTTGCCAAATTGAGGACTATCACTTGCAAATTGCTCTTGCTTTTCATTTTGAGAAACCATGCCAGGGCTTGTATATATTTGTGTCTTTTAAGTCGTGTCTTCTCTTTCTACATAACTTTGCTTAGAGTAGGTTTTCCTTTATGTTGTTTTGCTATGTTCAGTTGGTTTTTGGTTTTGTTTGCTTTCCTTAGTTTAGATTTTGCTTTTTGTAGAGTAGTGGTTGTTTAGCTGTACATTCGCTTTACGGGGTTCCCAGGTTGTGAAAATTAGATTTTGCTTTTTGTAGAGTAGTGGTTGTTTAGCTGTACATTCGCTTTACGGGGTTCCCAGGTTGTGAAAAGGCGATGAAATTTCAAGAAACATAATCTGGTAGATGTTTAAGTTCATTCCTTTGATAAACATTCATGAAAGTCTTTAGAATCTAAGGATGATTTTTTTTAACTCATGCACAAGGTTAGGATCCGTACTTGACTCGGAAAGGAATTATGAATTGTGTCTTGACACTGATATCTTGCAATTACACATATCTTTTCCTATTGAATAATTGATTTCTCTTTTAGTCTTGTTTGAGAAACTTGAGTCGTGAATTGGAAGTTTATTGTGGACTCCATTGCTAGTGTTGAACAGTGTGACTGCTTGTTCACTGGAAGAAGAATCCATTGTTTAGCATGACTTGAAGTATTTAAGGGCCTCATAAATTTACACATCTTAATAGTCCTGAAGTTCTAAGTGAGTCTTGGTGAACTTGAATTAAGTGAGATAGTTCATGATTCCACTTCATTCCATTATATTGCATCTATCCGTATGCTCCATATTCTATTATCACCTCACTTACATAATAAAAGCCTGCACTCCGTGATAAGCATTCCCATTTCACTCCATTCCATTGTATGCATTTCTCCATACCTCCATCTACTCATTCCATTCTCTCCGCCATGCCACTTCATGTACGCAATAAAAGCCTCCATCCATTTCACTCGTTCCATCAAATAATGAACTCAAGTCTAATGTCCGAATCCTCCATATAGTCCTGTTTTTCGCCTCAAACTCCCAGTAATGAGTCATCAAGATAAAGGTTTGAGTCCTCTATGAACAAGGTATTTGAAGTCCATCCTTGTCGATATCCACTCAAATGACCTTAGCCACTGCACAGGAAGCAAGGTGAAGATGGTGGTATTTCCATCCGTTCCGCACGAATCCATTGTTTTTTCATCATCCACCCATTATATGTATCCATTCCACCTTCGTTACTATGAAAATTCCAAAAAAGCATTTGACCACACATCTCCACCATCCATATTACCTCCATTTGCCTAACTCATACCTACATTCCCTTATCCACTTCCCCATTTCCTAATCATGGTCAATGAATGTAAGTGTCGTCTAAATGAGAAGCTTGCAATCCATCCGCCGATCCCATAATTCCATAAAACAGATATTTGGATGCTTTTACCCATCAAGCAAGTAAATTCCTAAGAATCTTATAAATCTTTATGCTTCAGAACACAAAATGCTAGAAATTCAAGCAAAGTATATTCAAAGGCTATGTCAGTCCATACTTCCAAAATAAAAGAGCCAAAGTAACATTCTGGGTATTTAAAGTTGAATTCAATAGTGGTTTCCGCCTCCAAAGCATCCGTCATCACTCACTCCATTCCATCTAAAGTTCTAAGTTACTTCATCCTACGAACCAAAGTCAAAAAGAGAAATTCTAAGTTCGTAAAGGTCATGAAGGCAACATTACTAGTTATCATCCATTCCCGTTTCTTGTTATACATCCCTTTCCCATTTGCAAGCTTCGAAGTTTAGTTCAGTGCGTACAGACATTGATTGTGATTTCACTCCATTCCGTTCATCCCAGTACCTACCATCCGTTTTCACAACATTTCCCGCCATCCGGTACACTCCACCACTACCTGGTTTATGTTTGGATATGCCCATCTGTCTGTTCTTACATAATCCACATCATAGTCCACCGTCTCCACTCACCTGTATCATTTGTATCTTATCTGTCATTCCTTACCAACATCAATGAACATACTGACTTGACCTGGTTTTGTATAGACTATCGTTTTGTTTTCCACGGAATCAGATTCTCGAGTCCTTCCTATCCATTACCATGGTGAAAACCTGGCAAACATGCGCCATGTGTAATTGTCGTTATTCATGGTGAAAACCTAGTAAACAGGGGCCATGAGTAATATTTCAAAAAAAAAAAATAGTAATAATAAAGAGAAATCCTTTCGTCCACAAGTGAAAACCACCTCTGGTGGCGCCTTGGATAAGTACCATGATGAAAACCTGGCAAACAGGCGTCATGTGTAGAGACACTATCTCATTCCACCTATCCATTCTGTCATTTCACTCTGTCATTACACTCCATTCCATTCCATTTCCTGCTATTTTGTCCATTACGCCCATATACACCTACTTATCATACTGTTGAATCCATTCATACACCCTCCATGAACTTACGTTGCTTAAGACAAGCGAACTTGGATGATCTTAGTTTCTAAGGGACGGAAATGAACGCAATTGCACACACTTGGGTCTTTGAATTATGAATAGTTGTACTAAGCTTTTGATTTTGATTTCTTGATCATGTATTCTCATGTATTTGTGTTTGTTCAAGTTAACATGTGGGTGTACACAGAAGGTTTCGATTCGTTGATTCTTGTTTATCATTGGAATACTTGGGAGAATCAATGTTTGTCGAACACTACACACACGGTGGTAATCAAAGGACAAAGTGTCTTAACCCAATTCATCATTCTTTTCCATTTCGAGTATATGTCCCAGCTAAGTGATTGAATTAGGGCTAATTATCCGAAGTTTCTAGGTCTGGATTGAGTTTTCTCTTTGAAATGTTCAGGAACATTTATTCAGATTGGCGCTAGATGTTGTGATGTAACCACACATCGCCCCATTGCAAATGGGGACCCCCTCTTTCTTCCTTTCTCGCTTCGTTTTGCTTTATAGTTTAGTTTTGCTCTGAGCTTGTAGGGTTTTGGTAGTGTTGTTTTGCCCATGTCTCGACAGTTTCTTGCCAAGAGGTCTATATGCCTTCATCCTGATGCATGTCACTGAGACCCTGAAAATGACTAAGTCTGATATCCTGAAAGTCTTGAAAAAATGACTAAGTCTGAAATCTGGTGGATCCTCAGAAATCTAGAATCTGCATGCTAAATCCTATGGATCCAGGACCTATCTGAAACATCCTGAAAGTATATTGATAAATATTTAAAGTATAAGAAAACTTAAACATATTTTCAATATACTTCCATTCAGGAAATCCAAAATTTGACTAAGGCAAGAAATTCCATGCCTCACCTCCAAACCCGCCTAGACTGGGCGGCCTTGGCACAAGGTCATGGATTCAACGTCATGCACATGCACTTGCCCAGATAGAACCCTCAAATCCGCCCAAGCAAAAACAATGGTTAAGTTTTCAAGGTTTTCTTGCACAAGACAATAGGAAGGGATTAGAAGATGATCAAGAAGATATAGGAGGGGATTAGGAGTAGAGTTGTTGTAGGAGAGTAGAATAGCAAGTAGAGTAGAGGAAACTCTTCGATGTCATTGAAGAGATATTGTGAAATTGTTGTAAAAACACTTCCTGGATCAATAAAAGCTCATTATTGATTTTCCATGGTGATTTGTGTGATTGTGGGATGTTGGCATGGTTTCAAATTCTCGCGGATGATTGAGAAATGTTTCCAAGTAGAGTTAGATTAGAAGTTCATTGATGTGATGCCAATATGTGAAGATATTTGATGAACTCCTTAATGGTTCATACTTTTTGTGGATTGTCGATGGCAACTCACTTTGCAAAGTTAGCCTAAACCTTTGCATGCTTTAGTTCGGTTGTGAAGATTGTTCAAGCTGCGCCAGCTGTGGGTGTTTGGATGAATGCTTCGCAATTTGAAAATCTTTGAGTTACCCTAGAAGATTGCACTGAACTTTGTGTAGTTGTTGGTCCTCATGGCGAAGCGGAGTTGGGTTATATGAGGATTTGTCTATCTTGACATGATCCATCACTTCATTGTCCTTAGATTAGCTTTCTCAACCTTTGTCTTTTGCATTTTCTTTTCATAGCCAGTCGCAAGGAGTTCCATTTCACGAGGAAGAAGTTCCATTTCATAAGGAAGAAGTAACACATTTGAACGAAGTAAGGAGCATATTTAGCGCAAGTCCCTTTGTGATTACCAGCATGATCACATCAACTACTGAGTCTATCCATAGCAAAACACGAATAAGGAACCTTGGAGTTGTCTCGATTGATCACATCGTTTAGCATTCGAGAGACTTTGTTCAAGAGAGGATAGAATACTTAGTATTTTATTCTGAGTTTGCATGTGCAAGAAAAACACATCAACATGAATTAGGTTGAAACACAAGTGTAAGAAGATAGTTACCAAATATAAGGGTAAAGGCAGGAAGCACAAATCAGGGCAAATGCACACAAATAAGAAGAAAGTTACTAAGTACAGGGGTAAAGGCAAGAAGAAGATGAAAATTCAACGTAGAAAAAAGAAACAGAGGTAGAATCAAAATTTATCAAGAGAAGTTCAAAGAAGGTGAGTACTACAGTGTAGGTGAAATTGCCCTATGTCAGCCATGAAAGTCGTCGGATGGAATATCAAGGGCCTCAACACCCTGAATAAGAGCTGCCTACTAAGAATTCTTCAAGAAACTAAGATCGGTGTGGAAGAATTGTTCAGGGTTTAAAACCTAATACAGAAGGCATGGGAGATGGCAAGTCTTGCAGCAATATGAAGAACAGGAAGTTTGATCACACTGTGGTTTCCTAGCAACTCTAAATGGATCAAACTGACTTCGTAAAGAGTTCCAAAACATAATCTTCAAGTACTTGCTTGGAAGCTTACAGTTTTTTTATCAAATATATATGGACCAATGGAAGACTGGTTTTATTATCAATTGTATAAGGACCAATGGACCATGGTAAGAAAAGCAAGTGTTGGGAAGAACTAGGAAACATTCAACAAAAGTACCAAGATAAAAGCTGGATAACTGTTGGCAATTTTAATGCAATTCTAATCCAAGGGAGAAGAAATGAGGAAACATCTCTATAGCAACAACTATGATGGATTTCAATTCTTAAAGAACAAAAATTTACTTGGAGCAATTGAAGACAAGGGAACTAATTTATAGCAGAAGGTTGGACAGGTTCCCAATCAGGGATACATGGGAATGCATAATAAGGAAATCATGATAGGAATTTTGAAATATTTGAGAACCCTAGTAACTAAAGAAATAAAAGAGTGACAAGGAGCATAATGAAATGCAAGAAAATACTCCAACCATTCCATAAAAAAGAGAACAATAACTTGCTAATGCAAAATAGAAAAAAAGATTAATAAGAAGCCCTCGACCTAGATGGATATAAGTATGATTCATCCACAAATCTGGGCATATTGTAGGCTTAGAGGTAACAGAAACAATAGAAGAATCCATTATGAGGAAATCAGTTTTGACAAACAATGGAATAATACTTTGCTAGCTTCAATCCCAAAAAAGAAGGATGCAGAATTCTTTGATGCCTTATGATACAATTTTGCCAAAAGTAATGACAAGTAGAAAAAGTGTATACACTTAAAAATGACTTATACTTTTCTTTGTTGAGACTTATAGGCGCATCCTCCAAATTTGGGATGGGGATGGACTGGATTGAAAATTGGACAAGTGGTTGTAAGTTGTCTTCACTATTGTATCAGTATGCCTTTTGTTGTCTCCAAAAACCGCAACTCCACTTCCTAGGACAAAATCACACTCACAAGGCCAGGGAATGTCGTCATGTGACCATAATCAGCCCGTCAACAGAAAATGGAGGGTTAAAGGACAACCTACAGGAGTGGGTTTCATCCATTGCACTTCGAGCTCAGCTTAAACTCTGGAGGGATATTCCAAGGGGTATACTTGAATAGGTATTAAATCCAAACCAGATGAACGACTAAAAAACATGGACAACCAAACCCAACTTGCCTTCTCAGCCCCCAAATCTGTCACTGAGCTAAGAACAGCTAGCTGTCATAAAACCCCTATATAGCTGATTCAACTATGCAAATGTACATGCACAGAAAAGATGGTTTTTTCCCCTAAACCACAGGTGAATAATTTGTTTGTTTTTAAAAGGTGATTGGTCTCTCTCCAATATGGACCGGCGCCTATTCCATTGGGCAACTGAGTCATAAGCAATAAAGAGGAAAGAAATAGGCTGAACCAGCAGCAACAGAAAACTAAAATATATTGACATATATTTCTCAAATTACATTTCATACCCTAGACATAATTAGTTATCCAAAGCCAAGCTATAATAACCCATTTGCAAAAGAGAAACCACCCAACACAAAACATGTATTGATTTAAATGCTGTCATACATTATCAAATCCCATTACAATCACACCAGTAAACGTGGTGAAGGAAGAATACAAAGCTCTGACAAAGCATTCCCCTGAATTATTACAAACAACCGTGGAGACATACCAATGCATGAAAATGCACATTACAATCCTTCCTAGGCTGTATCAGACACATTCTTTCATTCATTGCCCAAACATTTCTCTCTGCTTGATGCCCTAAAATCTTCCTTAGGTGTTTTCCAGACCAGACAATTAGTTCAGCGACCAACCCCTTTTACATCATTGATTCATGCATATATAGCCATTGATTTCACTTGACCTAATCCATGTTACCATAAATTCCTTGGGCTCTGTCAAAAAATATCATCGGCCAAAAGGGACGTTCATTTGCCAGAAATAAATGCAACAAATATCTGAATGTGGGATATTTTGCCCTTCTTTAATGCGAGCAACTAATACAACAAATATCCGAAGGGGGCAGCAGAGAAGATTAAATTCTTCAATGACGACACTTTAGACAAAAATCCCTTTTTTAAATTTATCTAGCAAATCCCTTTTATACGTTAAATCATCATCCCCTGTGATTCTATGCCTCATCACCTTTGAAAATTTTTGAAATCCAACCCTTGAATGCCTCTACCTATTGAACCTGCATATTTCCCACCGTCGGGATGCCAAATAGTTTCACTTGAAACAGGACCATAGATGAAATTAGCTTTAGAATCGACAACTTATAAGGCATTGAAAATCCAGTCGACACCGTTTGAAAAGTCTACTGACCAATGAAAATGTGCCAATCCGGTGGTCTCAATAGTCAACATAGACATTGGTATCGAAGACTGCCACGTGTCACAAAATCGCAGTCGCGCACTAGAGGGTGGGCCATCACCTTTTGGCTCTGCGCAAGTGCGCAAAAGCCTCCACGTGTTCGTCCACATATAAGCCTTTACATTCTCTCCGGGAGCTAGACACGTGGTTGCATCTCGCAACCGTGTAAGGGATCTCTACCTTTGACAAGATTCTTCTGCGACTGCACGCTGTCGTTAGATCTTCATAGGCTGCGGTCCCACTACTTCGTTTGTTTTCTTAACACTTGGCAGCATCATGTTCATCATTTTAGAATCATTGATATTACGGCCATATGCCCGAGCATCCTCAACACGTGGCACAATTCCGAGGCTGGGCAAGAGAAAACAAGCCATATTCATTTTAGCTCCGCAAAATCGCTCAAAGACTTCCACATGGCCTACCCCTTCATATACCTTTATTCCCTTCTCATGAGGAAGCCACGTGTCACCATTTCACGACGTTGCGACAGGTCTTTACCTCTGCCAAGATTCCACTACGCGCTTGCGCTATCGCTGGATTGCAGCGTTTCTATCAATCGTTTCTCGTCGTGACACCTAGCAGCTTGCGGTTCCTCAATTTAGAATCCTCAATTAAGGGGCTGTAAGCCCAACTTCCTTGACAAATGTCCTCATTTCGCAGCCGCGCAGGAGGATCATGACGACATCTTTAGAGATTTGCAACGTAGCGAAATACAACCATACAGCATTTTTTGACCCTTATAAAGACTTAGGATATAAAACTTAAGATTTTCACGAGCTACAAAGGGTAAAACTAGGCAATAGGGGCCAGTCAACTCACGACTTGAAGGACTTAAGGTTGTGACTTAGACGACCGAGAACCTATGATTAACAGTCAACAACATATTATAAAATAAAGTAGGTAGATGACCGCAAGCCTTAGGGTTTTGAGGGAAAATAGGAAAAATTTTAAAGGGAATAAATTCAAAACCCTAAAAAACTAAACAGGTGTCAACACTGGCTCTGGCTGGGGACGTGTGCCAGGTAGTGGCATAGCGAAAATCCAAAATATCCGAGCAGACCAAAAGGCAAAAAACGAACAAGGGGAAAAACAGAAATGTATTTACAAGGCATACAGTCATAGGCATTAGGGCACAAAAGGAAAGTTGACTATAATCAAAATTTGCATTCACTTGCAGGTCAAACCTGCACAAAACTGCCACAACCACTTGCCTCCGTCAAAGACAAGTTGAATGAACGAACTGATCTCCCTCAAACCAAATTTGCATTTCTCACCCAGCTGTAACAACTGAAAACTATCCCCAGCATGTGCCAATCTGCAACATATACTCTTGGAGCCAAGGAGAGCTTCACCAATGAAATCACTGTTGTAGGGCAACCATAAGAAATAGGTGCTTGACCTATTCCATACTGCATCATGTTTGTTCCCAGCAACAAGGGATGCAAAACTAAAATTCAAGTCAGTAACAAAAGAAATAAATGAAGACAAATCTCCATTATCATGTACCAGGATATCATACCTGCTGACCTATTCATGCAAATTGAAGGGAAAAGAATACACCTCCAATTCACATGGCAAAGCAAACTGTGCCTAAATGCACTGTTGATCCACAAAAGAAGACATATCTTCACGCAAATCAAAATGGAAAGAATTCATTACTAGTATACCTTCTAATTGGGCTGCCATCTGTTCAAACTCGGGCATAAACATGCCCTGTTGCTCATTCACATCAATGTCCCACACAAAGGACTCAACCTGTACTGCAGCACCAACACATTCAAAAGCTATCAAGTCTTTCACATCAAAATTAAAGCACTCATAAACATTTGTAACTCCATCAAGCTTTTGAACAAAATTTTCATATGTGCTGCTACAGATTTCACATTCTGAATCATACGCATGACTCAAGCTGCAACTTAAAACATCAGCACATAAATCAATATCATGAGACACCTCGAGTGGAGAACCATGTTCTTCAAATTGTCTCTCTATTCATGTCCATCTAGGCAACTTGCTATGTCATATTCACTGCTGCAAACAGACTGATGACACACTTCTTCTTTCAATTCTATATCATTTCTTTGTGGCTGAGATGAAGCACACTCTGCATGAGGAAGAGAACATACCTTGCACCAAAGGAACAGGGTCTCATATGCGTCCACATGATCACCTATCTTCAAAATTTAGGGCAAGTCCTTCACACAGAAACTCCATGGCTGCACCAATAACTGTCTCTGATCGGTTCTCATCATGTGTAGCCATCTCTACCTCTACCTCATGCAAACAAGCACTAACTGCCTCATCACAACAAGAACAAAAAGGGGTAACACATCAAACAAGAAACAAGTTTCTTGCTCATCATCTATTTCATTTACCTGTGCATAACCTTCATAATCAACTTTACAAGCTGATCCATCTGACTGTTCATTTATGCACATAGCATCCTCATTATTCATTGAACCACATACCTCATCACTAGGCTAGGAGTCATCATTGGCTTCATCATTTTCACTTTCACTTGATGAGCTATCCAGCCGAAGGTAAGTGCACACACTTCATCATCTGCATCACTATCATATGATGCACCATCTTCCACTTCTACCCCTCTGACTACACAATTGTAATGTCCCCTTCTAGTAAGCTGAAATTTTTCACTATCTAACACAATTTCAACTTAGTAAAAGAGAACATTAGTAATCCATTTATCATTTCTTTCAACATGAAATCATTAAGACTGTAACATATTAGATTATATTCACATTAAGTTCATATATTTGTTTCGTCATCATGCATTCAATTTATAAGCACATTCATATATATGTTATTCATTTTTATCATTGGTTCGTGATATGACTTATGAGGGTCTGATGGTAGACTTTTACGTTAACCAGCTCTAGATCACCAAGTATGATTTCATTAAGGAAATAGTTCCATCTCTTACAGAGGCCCAAAGGTTTCACTCACACACGGAGTCCCTCACCATTTGGCTCGTGGGATTTCACTCACACACGGAGTACCTCATCCAGACAAGAGTCACAATCCATAGAGCAACTCTTACAAGTTCTCCTAGGCCCAAAGATTTCACCCACACATGGGGTTCCTCACCACTTGGCTCGAGGGACTTACGTCCAGTCGAGAAATACCTAGGCTAAAATAAACTATTTCAACTACGTCATACCTTAGAGGAGAGGGGTTAAAAGGAGAATCTGAGTCAGCTCCAAGCATACCACCAACTTATCTTTTATTTGATTTCATAGATGCCATAATTGTTCTCATTATCATTTAACACAAGATGCCTTATATTAGGGCATCATGGCCTTACATCAAAATTGACCATGTCTTGTTAACATTTATTTGTTATATTAGTTTATGCACATTCATAGTTTTATCTAAGTTTAGTGCTTTTAACATCATAACTGTACATATTAGCTTGACAGTTCATTTATATTAGAGATCAGAAATAACAGCACTATTATATTCTTTCATTAATTCTAAATCATCTTAATTCTATGCACAAATATATACAATATTCTTATTACCTTTCTATTATCCTATCAGTTCTATGATAAATAATGCTAGAGAGATCATTTGTATAACTAACCTTTTATCTCATGAGAGACAATGTACTTGGTGTAGTCGATCTGCTAGGTTTGTAGGATAATTGTATGATGATCTTCAATTCGTTGTTCGCTGCTATGAGATCTGCAGGTATATTTCCTTATTCTTTTATCCTTCTATTAATCTGCTCTTTGCCCCGTTTGTTATGTGAATATTCCTTATTGGTTCAAGCTTTGAATGCTCAATGTTCAATCGCTGATCTGTATTTGACTAACTCTTATGGAAAGTATTTGCTCCACCTGTAATTTCCTGCTTTCCTATGATAATAGGATCGATCAATGATATGCTTGTTGTTTATTTCTTCCACATGATGTTACACTACTGCTCCTAGTAGCGGCGACAAGGGTCTATTAATGCTTCGGTGATACAATGGGCTTAATGTTCTATCAGATATATTAGAATGTATTCTAACATATGCAGATCTAATATTGTATCCTCAATCCTTGAATGTGATGAGTACCGCCCCCTGAATGTTTTCTTTTTCAATTTATATTTATGAAAGGTTGGTGGCCATTCTTCAAGGAGACGTCACTCCTTATATGGACCGTTGTAATTATTAATAACAATCTTATACTAATAGCTGACCATGTATTTAGCAAATGGCAAAGAAAACATAAGGTAATTGTTGATAATGTATTTAGCAAATCGTAGTCTTTTAGAAAGTATGAACCGCTGCAATGATTTATTTATTCGTGGGTCTTTTATCATTTTATGAGTTGGTTCCTTACTTGAGGATATCGATCCTCTTTTTTTTTAAATAATATTAAGTCTTTGTTTACCCTCTTTATTAGTTTGGCACTTATTGTATGGTCTTGTCTTAAGTGCTGATGTTTTGAAGTCAAACAACTCAGATTTCGATATCAGATATATTACTTTCCCCCTTATTTCTATAAACATCACTGCCCCTTTTTATTTACTTAATATTAATCGTTGGCATGTCCTAGAGTTATTCACCATAGAATATGCTTAAGAAGGGAATACGATCTCATATTTAGACAAAGCCTATTTAGAAGTTGTGATACATATATTTATAGTATTAGTGGTCACAAATAATATCTATTATTATTACTTTGGCTTATGTAGGGACTCCTACGTAGCAATTCCCTTGCTCATGTTTGTCTAATATTATTTTATATATATATATATATATATATATATATATATATATATATAATAATTATAATTATATTAATCATTAACATATATATATATATATAATATTTAAATATAATACGTATATTAGTATTATTTATATTTGTATTTAATAAATATTATAATAAATATATTATTAATATGATAATATCTTTTATTAAATATTATATATTAATAATATATGTTTGTTTATAAAAACGCAATTATTTCTATCATTCGAATTGACTAAATATCAAAAATGACTTTACCGTTTTTTATCATAATGTTTAAATCTTTAATTTAAACGATGTCTTAATATCAGAGAATGACAACAATCATCCTCATTTGATGCTGCATTCATCTGATTGCCTGTATCTATATTGTTGTTGTTTGGATCAACATGTTCATTACCAATAGCACATGCATATGTGGACAACAAACCTTTCATGTAGTCATCTCTCATTTCTCCATAGAGTCTAGGGACAAAAATGCCTGCTGCATACTCATTATTTTAAAATCTTCCCGCGCATAACTCAATCCAGTTTCATATGCTTCAAAAAACATATCAATGCAGGCGAGAATGTTAGGTCTGAAACCTTCAGGAATATGGGAAAGAGCAACAGCAAACCTGTGAGAAAGCTTCATGCTTGACTCTCTCTCTTGTCTCTTAATTTCTTCCAGCTCTATGACAAGATCAGCAGGGTCAAGACCTTAGGCAAATTCATTTTCAAACGCTGTCACAAGTTCATTCCATGAGGCAAAGGACTGCCTTAAAAAATCTTGGAACCACTCTCTTGCCTTTCCATGTAATGACCTAACAAAAAACCTCATGTACATATCCTCATCCTCAAACTGATGTTCTTCCATGAATTTTGAGAATACATCAACATGTGTGTCCCCTTCCCAAAGATCATACCCATCAAACTTGGGCAACTGTTTGTAGACCTTGGTTGGCATACTCATTGTTTTGTAATCAACCCATGGAGGTCTAGCTGATCATAGACAGGGTCTAAGGGAAGAGCAGGGGCCCAATTGAACTGAATTTTAGGGACAGCAAGGAATGCATTAGATTGCATCCTAGACTCTAGCAGCCTAATCTGATTTTTTGTTTCTACTTCTTGCTGCAACAATGACTCCAACAGTTGTTTGTTCTTATCAATTTCATAATGCTAAATTGCTAAGTCATTATGATTGTGCATGGGTGTATATAGGTTTTGATTTTTATAACATGCAGAGCCATGACTAGAATATGCATTGCCAGGACAATCATAGGAATCCACTCCAATGTAATTTCTAGGGTTTGATATATATGGAGATTCAGATAAAGGAACAGCCCTAGAATAGTCATATTCATACCAACCATCCATGACTAAAATATCCTACAATGTAGGGCAGAAAACTGAGGCATATAAATGTGTTCCTTCAACATAACCGGAACAACCAACTTCAAAGGTCAGGAAGAAAACCGTGTGTACCTTTATTTTCACCAACTGCTGCATACTAAGATGGAATAGCCAACAGCAACAAAGCGACAGCAGTAACAAATTCTTGTTCTTTAACAGCAGAGTCGCCACCTCTTCCAAAGAGGAAATCCTTCAAGTGTGACAGATCTTCAAGGCCACAAATTGATTCTGGGTTCAGCTCACCAGTAGAGTCATCAATTGATTTCAACCCAGCAATACCATCCCCGGCAACGACGCCAAAAATGTTGTCTCCCAAAACCGCAACTCCACTTCCTAGGACAAAATCACACTCACAAGGCCAGGGAATGTCGTCATGTGACCATAATCAACCCGTCAACAGAAAATGGAGGGTTAAAGGACAACCGACGAGAGTGGGTTTCATCCCCTGCACTTCGAGCTGAGCTTAAACTCTGGAGGGATATTTCAAGGGGTATACCTGAATACGTATTAAATCCAAACTAGATGAACAACTAAAAAACATGGACAACCAAACCCAACTTGACTTCTCAACTCCCAAATCTGTCACTGAGCTAAGAACAGCTAGTTGTCATAAAACCCCTATATAGCTGATTCAACTGTGCAAATGTACATGCACAGGAAAGATGGTTTTTTCCCCTAAACCATAGGTGAATAATTTGTTTGTTTTTAAAAGGTGGTTGGTCCCTCTCCAATATGGACCGGCGCCTATTCCATTGGGCAACTGAGTCATAAGCAATAAAGAGGAAAGAAATAGGTTGAACTAGCATCAACAGAAAACTAAAATATATTAATATATTTCTCATATTACATTTCATACCCTAGACATACTTAGTATCCAAAGCCAAGCTATAATAACCCATTGTTAAAAGAGAAACGACCCAACACAAAACATGTATTGATTTAAATGTTGTCATACATTATCAAATCCCATTACAATCACACTAGCAAATGTGGTGAAGGAAGAATACAAAGCTGCGACAAAGCATTCCCCTGAATTATTACAAACAACCGTGGATACATACCAATGCATGAAAATGGGCATTACAATCCTTCCTACGTTGTATCAAACACATTCTTTTATTCATTGCCCAGACATTTCTCTCTGCTTGATGCCCTAAAATCTTCCTTAGGCGTTTTCCAGACCAAACAATTGGTTCAGCGACCAACCCCTTTTACATCATTGATTCATGCATATATAGCCATTGATTTCACTTGACATAATCCAGGTTACCATAAATTCCTTGGGCTCTGTCAGAAAATATCATTGGCCAGAAGGGATGTTCATTTGCCAGAAATAAATGCAACAAATATCTGAATGTGAGATATTTTGCCCTTCTTTAATGCGAGTAGATGATACAACAAATATCCGGAAGGGGGTAGCTGAGAAGATTAAATTCTTCAATGATGGCACTTTAGACAAAAATCCCTTTTTAAATTTATCCAACAAATCCCTTTTATACATTAAATCATCGTCTCCTGTGATTCTATGCGTCGTCACCTTTGAAAATTTTTGAAATCCAACCCTTGAATGCCTCTACCTATTGAACCTGCATATTTCCCGTCGTCGGGATGCCAAACAGTTTCACTTGAAACAGGACTGTAGATGAAATTAGCTTTAGAATCGACGGCTTATAAGGCATTGAAAATCCAGTTGACACCGTTTGAAAAGTCCACTGGCCAATGAAAATGTGCCAATCAGGCGGTCTCAATAGTCAACATAGACATTGGTATCGAAGACTGCCACGTGTCACAAAATCGCAATTGCGCACTGGAGGGTGGGCCATCACCTTTTGGCTCTGCGCGAGTGCGCAAAAGCCTCCACGTGTTCGTCCACATATAAGCCTTTTCATTCTCTCCGAGAGCTAGACACATGGCTGCATCTTGCAACCACGCAAGGAATCTCTACCTTTGACAAGCTTCTTCTGCGACTACGCGCTACCTTAGATCTTCACAGGTTGCGGTCCCACTGCTTCGTTTGTTTTCTTAACACTTGGCAACATCATGTTTGTCATTTCAGAATCATAGATATTACGGCCATAGGCCCAAGCATCCTCAACACGTGGCACAATTCCGAGGCCGAGCAAGAGAAAACAAGCCAAATTCATTTTAGCTCCGCGGAATCGCTCAGAGACTTCCACGTGGCCTCCCCCTTCATATACCTTTATTCCTTTCTCATGAGGAAGCCACATGTCGCCATTTCGCGACGTCATAGCGGGTCTTTACCTCTGCCAGGATTCCATTGCGCACTTACACTATCGCTGGATTGCAGCCTTTCTATCGATCCTTTCTCGTCGTAACACCTAGCAGCTTGTGGTTCCTCGATTTAGAATCCTTGATTAAGGGGCTGTAAGCCCAACTTCCTTGACAAATGTCCTCATTTCGCGGCTGCGCAGGAGGATCATGACGTCATCTTCAAAGATCTGCGACGCTGCGAAATACAACCATACGGCATTTTCTAACCCTTATAAAGACTTGGGATATAAAACCTAAGATTTTCACGGGCTACGAAGGGTAAAACTAGTCAAGAGGGACCAGTCAACTCATGACTTTAAGGACTTAAGGTTGTAACTTAGACGACCGGGAACCTATGATTAACGGTCAACAACAGATTATAAAATAAAGTAGGTAGATGGCCGCAAGCCTTAGGGTTTTAAGGAAAAATTAGGAAAATTTTTAAAGGGAATAAATTCAAAACCCTAAAAAACTAAACAAGTGTCAACACCTTTTTTGAGTTCCTTCCATTTCTTTTGCCTTCTCGTTCATTCATTTATCCCATTAATCCATCTTACCCTCAATTGTGCCCTCTATTATGCCCCCTTTGCTGTCCTCTTGTTAGTTGAATGTCACCAGCCCTGGTCAATGATATTCTACTTGTTTTCTGTGTCCTATACATCATCGGCCATAGCCTACGATATCTACTTGTTTTTCACATCATGTACATCATCATTCAATGCCAATGATGTATGTTTTCCTTCTTCCCAACCAACATCATTGGCCAGCTATTTTTGGAAATGAGTTCAAAGTTTGAAGCCCTACTTTTAGGATGCCGCTCACCATTTCTGAAATAAGAAATCATCTAATTTACTCTACTCTCATGCATTTGCCCTTGGAGGTCTTAGAGTAAGGAATACTTAACCATGGTAGACAAGAAAGAGATAATTTCATAACAAGAGCTTTGAACAATGAACATTCATGCATCCGGATTCTATGACAATGTATGCCAAGTCTCTAGTATCCTTAGTTGTGACCTACCAGAGTTTCAACCATATGCCTTGGCTTCACCTACAACCACCCCTCAGTGTTCAAGCCAAAGGGGAGCTTAACGTACATACAAGTCAACTTGTGGTAAGTATCTCTACTCTATCCTCTTTCATTTGAGCAAGTCCGGTTTCTTGCCACATGCATGCCATTTCCTTTATTACATGTTTGTTGTATTGTTACTATTGTTGGGGATTTTAACCTCTATTGCAATTGACCAACAGACTAGGATGAAGGAAACTTAAGATTATGTATTCAAAAAACAATCAATAGCACTTGCAAAATCTGTCCAACATGATGTATAGAGGTAAATGGAATAGTATGCATCCAAAAAAATTACACAAAACTCAAGATTTACGTGGGAACCCCTTTCAAGAGAAAACCCACCACCAAAAGATGTCCACAATTATATTATTCTAAATCAAAACAAATTCAATGCAACAAGATCTTATCAAAGTCTCAATCTACAAGATACTTCTTCCACAATTGCTCTAATGATCCACACCAACAATGTACAACCCAATGGTATTCTCCTACCTATATAATTGTCTCAATGTCTAACCTTGGCACATTCACATGAGGTGATACATATGGACGTATTCATGGGAATACTAACCATCTAACTGTCCAACCAACCCATGGAATACCAAGAGTCATGCAACTATAATCCGACCATACATGATGTCTACATACTGCATAAATCACCAAGTATGATGTCTCCACATGGAGAGTCACCGTGTATACTTTGTCACTGTTGCACGCTATGAATCAATAGTTACAACCTTTAGACTGTCATTATACATACATGTTTCCAGTATAGCCATCACTACCGACTCCTCGCTTGTAGTAGCATATATGTAATGTCCCTTTTTGGAACCATTCCAACAATCTTGGAAAGCTCCAAGATTCTTGGAGAATTCCATCATCCCTGGAGAGCACCAACTTTCTTTGGACAAAATTATGTACTGCAGATCGTTGGTTGCGAAGTTTTGTACTACAGACCGTAAGTTGGGAAGTTATATTTTGCAATACATACCATAAGTTAAATAATTATTTTTAGTTGTCAAAAAATAACTTTATTTTAATTTTCTATTTGAAAGCTTAATTAATTATTTAAAAGGGTACTTTAAGTTGTGCAGTTAAGTGGCACTAGGCACAAGGGGACAAACGGTGGACTTCTATGCATAAAAATGTTTTATTTATATTTTGAAGGAAACAGGGAATTATTATTTGATTGCCCTAAAAAGTGTCTTTATAAGGAGTTAAGGCACAGAGAAAAGGTTAGACTAAATATTGCTATTTGCTATTTGTTCGGAGTGAGAACCTGAGTTTCTCTATATTTCTTGAGGACGAGAACCCTCCTAGCTGGATTTGGTGATTTCATCCAGAAATCACATTTGTGTGTTGCAAGTGAAGTTTTTACAAGTTTGCTATCATGGTGGAAGTTTTTGATGTTTTTTGAGTTTGAGTTGGATGAAGTTTTTATGAACTGATATTACTATTGTGTTTTTTCCTGAAGATTTCCGTTTATTATATATTGAAATTTTGTAGTGTGCTGAGAGCTGCAAAATCCCAGCCGTACCATTGTTGGGCCTGATTGTACCTTTTCTTTGTGCTAAGTGTTTGGAATTCTATATTGAAGACCAGATTTCCATGAACTGTACACTCAAGAAGAAGAGAGCATTTTGAAGTATTTTATTTGGACTGATTTTAGACATGGCCTAGGAGTTGTACTTCATCAAAATCTCTGCAGCAGCTGGTAATATGTTTTGGCAGACCCTGGTCACCATTATGGGGACCCTACAGCGTCATTTTAAGGTCTGAATATTATTTGGGTTTGCTAGGTAATGCATGAGTCGATGTAGACAGTGTTTGGGTGTTGAAATTCTCAGTGCAGGTCTGATATTTCAGTGTTGCAGCTGTATTACAGTGGTCTGATTTGCTTTCAGTGTTAGTTACCACCCTCTCAAAAGAGGCTCCATCATCCTACAGTGATCTATCTTCAGTGGTTTGCCTACTAAGTATTGTAAGCATGGTTTCCTTTTGATTTAATAAGCTGATATGGTTGTTGCAGCAATCTGATCATTGAATTCAGATATATATATATATATATATATATATATATATATATATATATATATATATATATATATATATATATATATATATTGTTGCAACCAAAAAACTTGTAATTTGGTCACTTTGTATTGCATTATAAGTTTGTTTGCAACCCCGGATGGTAGTACCGCCAGAGGCTTCTCATATCATGCATTTCATATTGTAAAAATGGATAGTTTACCGTCAATTAGTATAGCATTTTCATTTTAGCCCGCTTTGGCATTGAACGAGCTTGCATGTTATCGACCATTTTGGTCTAATCAAGCTTATAGACACTCTGCTAGTTGCTTTGCATGAATGCATGCTTGTCCGCTAAAGAAGTGTTGATTTAGGTCAACTCTGCCACCTACGTGCTTTAATTTCAGTTGTTGCATTTCGCACGCTTGTCCACCAGAGGTGTTAGATTTGGGTCGGCTCTGATGCCTGCGTGCTCTGGTCGACCTTGCCACCTTCATTCTGTGATGTGCATACATTCTAGAGAGTTGTGTGGTCCAAAGCACTGTATGCTCTCACCTTTCCTACACTGGGATCTTGGTGATCAGAATGTGTTCAAATATTGCATTTCAATTTGGTATTTGCAAAAAATCAAAAAAATTGGGTGTGGTTATTACAATATACAAACATAACTTCACGATCACTTGCAATACCTTGTGCCATCTTCCAAAACATTCTCCTACTCCCGGACTATGTCACATGAACCCCAATTCTGCCACAAGTGCACTGTTCGTGCTTCCAACAAACACTAATTTGATATGCGGTTGTGAGTTCTTCCAAATGACTTGGGGTTGTTGTCATAGCACCACCACATGTAAACAAGCATGTATGTTGCACCGCAACTTACTGCCACAACATCACCACAAGTTAGTTACATAAATGCTAATAAATGCTATATTGCAAACCTAAAAACTCGCTACAATTCACCGCAAGGTATTTTACAATCAAACTCTTCCTACAAGGACTCTCTGTAGGTGAATATCACCAAAATTCCAACAACTATAATGCCCTATCTAATTGACCTTTTACCATTTTTCCCTTCATCTTACTAGCTTCCACATTATACATTCATATCCTTCAATTGACATTTATCTCAGGAGGCCTTTTTGTTTCACGTATTTAGAGGTGTTTATTAGAGACCTCCATCTTAGTGTCTACAAAAAGTATAACAAAAAATCATTAAAGAAAAACAAGGAGGTTTTGTGGCAATAACACAATTAGTAGATAAAATCTTGTTAGCTTATCAAACTATTCACTCAATCCATAAATGCAGGAACACGGGAATGAGGATAAACACAGAAGTGAACAAAGCTTGTGATATAGAAAATTGAAAATTTTGAATCAAATACCAAAGAAGTTTGGCTTTGCACAATTAGTAAATAAAATCTTGTTAGCTCATCAAACTATTCACTCAATCCATAAATGTAGGAAAAAGAAAGAATGAGGATAAAGCCAAATATGAACAAAGTTTGTGATAGAATAAACTAGAATTTTGAATCAAATACCAAAGAAGTTTGGCTTTGCACAAGATTGAGTGGCATTGGAAAACTACATAAGTACTTTGTGTTCAGTCTTTGTTAGTAATATATATGTTGAAATTTTTCATACATCAAGGGTTTTAGGGTAGAGTGATCCACTATCTCCTTGCTTATTAATTATAATGGCAAGAGCTCTAATAAGGAATATAAAGAAAGAACAAGAAGAAACAAGAATAAAAATATCTGAACATAATTTCCTCAGTGGATCCAATAACCCATTTTCAATTTGTAGATGATACTCTCATGTTGGAGTCTATGACTACTCAAGTAGAATTTTTTTATAAAACCTTGGATAATTTTAAGAAACTCTAGGAGGTCAGAAATCAGCAAGAAGCTGGGGGCCTTCTTAAGAGTGCTTGGAGAATTACAAGAAGGAATTTTCAAACCCAAAGAAATAATAGACCAAATTCATACAAAATTGACAACATGGAAGGTCAAATGACTTATCATAGCAGAAAGAATTCTATTAATTAAAGCTTGTCTACAAGCAGATCCAAATTACATGGTCTTTATTGAAATGCCACATAAAATAGTTGAATCTGTTACAATATTATAGAAGAATTGTTTATAGAATGGGAGAGAGGAATAATATAAAATTTTGCTAGTAGCACAAAAAAATGCATGCCAACCAAAACAAATGGGAGTTGGGGTTCAAGATCCATGAAGGTCATAAATTTTAGCTTTGGTAACAAAGATAGTATGAAGGGTATATAGAAAGACACTTTTGAGTGGGGTGGTTAGAAGAACATATAATTTGACACATACGCTGAAAAATATGAAGAACAAAAAATGGAACAAAAAGGTTGGTAAACTCTTTAAAAAGAAGGAAAAGCTGAATAAAGTAACAAAAGTAGTTCAAAAAAATACAAGGGGTGAAGAGATGAATGTGTTATTATGGAAGAAAGATAAAGAAATTATGGAGGAACTCTCCTCGATATTAAGAATGGAAGAAATTTTTCCAAACCAAAAATCAAAAGTAAAATGGTTCACAAAGAGAGATAGAAACACAAAAAAATTCCATCTATCAACAATAGGCAGAAGAAAGAAAAATGAATAAAGAAACTAAAGGGCTCCATAAGAGGTCACAGAAAGTAATACAGAAATCATGATAGAAACTAAAAAATATTTAAGAACCCTGTTAATTGAAGAAAATGAGAGAGACAAGGAACTGAATAAAATGCTAAAAAAATATTTCAACCATTGCATCAAATGAAGATAATATATTGCTAATGAAAACAGTGGATCCAAAAGAAGCCCCCCCAGGTCTAGATAGCTATTTGTTGATGTAAATTTTATTAAAATATTAGTTATTATGTATTCTCTATATAGAAACATCTTGTAAAACCTTTATATAGAGCTGTGCTCTATCTTGTAAATCATCTATTTTGAATAATATTATTCCTATTATTTTAGCAATAAATTTTACATTATTACACCCTAGGTATATTCATCTTGCTTAGGTGGTTATTATAGAGATACTATTCAGTAAATATTACATGGTATTAGAACATGTCAGACTAGACAAACTCTATTTTTTGTGCAAAATAAAGCTATTTTCTCCTTTGGTTTATAGTCTTGCTTATAGGTTGTCTTGAAGTCAACTTCTGCAGGAGGCCTCCAAGAGAAAAACGTACAATGCCATCGTGATACCCTCTTATTTTTCTTTTTTTTTCTTTCTTTTAATTTATTAAACCAGAATGATGCCAGGAACGAAATAACAATGTACCACACTAATATACTAACAAAGTAAACCCTAAACATAACGTTGGATTTGTATTTTATGGATAAAATCTGTTGGAGTACATAAATAGGGTAATAATAAAATCTGCTGGAGTACATCAATATAATGATAATAGTGTGGAACTAATTAGAACCAAATCAGAACTGATGCTGCTATATAACGCTGCCCCAGCCACCGCACAAATCAATATACCAATAGAAAAGAAAATGCTTCCGGTCCAATGCAATCCCTGGATGAGATTGCCCACAAGAAACCAAAAGGGGTTTGTCCTCTAATCTCTAGATCCAAAGGTTTTCATCCCTAAATCAGTAGATGAGTGATGCCTGATGTAGCTGCCCTCTCTAGGTCTAAAAAATGTGGAATGAGCATAGAATGAATGTCTCAAGGTTGGGCAGCCTCTATTTATTCGTTGACATGCTCCAAACCCTACATGCCTAGCCCAAGTTTCAATAATAAAGATTATTTTTATTTGATGACACTAATGTCACTTAATAATCAAGCACCACATAACATAGCGCTAGTGTAATAACATTAAATTGCCCAAATAGCTAATAAACCTTGACCCCTTATCGGTAAACCAATCATAGCTTGAGAACCAATTGTCAAAAAGCCTGAGATAAAGTATTATAAACCGCCGACTCACACCCAAATCCAACAATAGGCTGCATGACATAGAAATAGAAATAAGTTTTCCCCAAAGCATTTATAATGGACATGTACACATAAAAATCTCCAAGGGCATGAACAATGTCAACAATAAAGAGGTCCCTTTAGGGTAAATCCTCCATGAGGAGACTAATAGTGAGGGTCCTTCCTCCAACCAACCAACCTAAAATTTAGGAAATGCCCTTAAAATATAGAAAATGGTCCAGAACTCATAAAAATACCAAGGAGAAATGAGTGAAACCAATCCTCACCAATACATGATTCTAGCAATCACCCCTCGCCCCCTAGAAGCATATAAATGGGCTCGTGGGTCCCACACGTGTTGACTCAGTGAAAAGGGGACATTACAGCCATTGCAATCAAAAGGCTCAAAAACCTTAGGAATGCCTCATCTTGATGATGGATCATGGAGTTTGATCCAGAACATTGATTCAAAAAATATCACACAGTTTTTACCAAAAGCATACATTCATTTACAATGGACTATGGAAATTTCATGTCTCTAACTTAGGAACGCCTTTCAATTCATCCAGATCGAACAACTTGACTTGGAGTCCAATTTTTTCTTCTCCCTCCTAGTACAACACAATTCAAGATGAAGGTATAGTTTCAAGTTGCAATATTGTGCACTAATTTCAAAGAGAGTTTTTTGACAACATCGGGATGTCAAGAACAGGGCACAACCTCCTAATGGGCATTGCAGTCCCTTTAAAGGGCACAAGCACCCTTGTGCGCAAACACCATATGAGCAGATGCCCTCCTGAACGAACACCCAATCCTATATTAAAATAGTGCCTATCATTTGCCATCGTTCGTCTAGCAACAAACCCAAATCAAAAGAACATACAAACTCCTTTTTGAGTGTTGTCTTTTTAAGTACATGATTTTCCATGTGCTTTGCATTGGTGCTTCTATTTTTGTTTCCATTCTGATTCAAAACTGTACTTTCAGCTTATTGGTCTTATTTGTAATTTATAAAATCAAGATCAAATTCACTGCATGCTGATTTGGAAATGCATTAGTCTATAAAGTGCCAAAATCTTTCTTGGAAATCATGTATTGAACAAATTGATATGAAGTTCTACATTTTGGGGGGCTTTCATTATGCTCTTCGACATTTCCTTCCACCTTCTATTGTCACATTTAATCACCAAAACTATAAGTGCTAGAGAGAAGGGATTAAGAATCATTGCACACAGCAAAATCTCCTACCCTATCTCTTTGAACTCATTCCTAAGCCAAGTGATTCTTTGCAGAAGGCTAAATGGTTAAACAACGACAGAGACTACAAACTAATCTAACTACACCCGAGGACATATTACATCACCTAGACAACACTGAGAGACTTTATACTGCTAGGACCATATCTGTTAGTTGTTTGGAGATCCAAATGAACCTCCATTATTCATGTTGTTTCCTTGGAAACCTTGCACCTATGGATGTTACTAAGACAGCTACAAAGACTCCTCCTCTTCTTGTTGCAAAGATCATCGCTTCTCCGAATGCTTTTAATGACTCTCTTCAACAAGTTTATACATGTCTAAAAGATTCACTTCATTGAGATACATCCTTACCAAACATCTTACATTTGTTTGTAGAATCTCGCCTTTGGAATCTTAATGACACTATCGAGGACATCGAAGCTTTTATCACTTTCTTTGGATGTAATGAGGGTACATATAAACCCTCATGTTTACTCTCCGCATCTACATGCTTTCATGATGACACATTTTGTAGTTGTACCTAAGTCTTATGATCAAATCCAATCACATTTCAGCATAGGCATGGGGAAATATGAACATTTTCCAGAGATCTTCATATTTCCTCCCTCTATTCCACCTTTGGAGTGGGAATTCAACAAATATACAGCACAAGAGTTCTTTCTTCCAAAAGGGAGATGCATTGTTCAATGCAAGGGTGCCTATTTCAATACTCATTATGAGACAGTCTGCTTCAACCTTCTTCATCTTCTATAGCATGATGGAATATGTTCTTGAAGGGCATCTCTCTTTGCGGGAAACATTTTTTGCACATGGCTACTTAACATGGCCTAGTTGTCGGGATCCATCCTTCTCACCCACCTAAGCTACACTTAGGGGGGTTAAGGGTGTTGGTGTAAAAATAATTTTACATTGTTACACCTTAGGTATATTCATCTTGCTTAAGGTGGATATTATAGAGATATTATGCATTTTAAATCTTACAATATCAAGAAAGATTCGTCCGCAATTTTCAGCATATCGTGGTCTCAAACATAGCATATCTAATAGAAGAATCCAAAAGAAAGAATAAAAGAATCATTTTTCAGAGAATGGAACAATACTTTCCTACCTTTGATCCCAAAAAAGGATGCAAAATTCTTTCATGTTTTCATACCAATCTCTTTGTGCAATACAATTTATAATATCTCCACAAAAGTAATGACAAATAGATTTTAAAAAGTATTACAAAACACATTAAATAAGAAAAGGAGATTTTGAGGCAAGAACATACATAGCAGATGAAATCTTGTTAGCTTTTGAAACTATTCATTCAATCCCCAAAAGTAGGAATGCAAGAATGACGGTAAAACTATAGTTTGGCTTTGCACAAGATTGTTTAACATAGGTTGAAAGCTACATAAGCACTAAATATTCAGCCCTTAGCGAGAAGAATTCAATTAATTAAAGGCTATGTTACTAGGTGCACTCGGTTCCCGGGACATTCCCAAACTGAACCGGTTGCCAAAAGAGGAAGAGAGGACAAGGAAGAGGAAGCCCCCTGCAGAATGTTAAAAAGTCATTTGACTGTCCCCTCTAGTTTTAAAAAACAAAAAATAAAAATTGTTATGGGCTATGCCAGATTAAAGATCAAATCCTGAGTAATTAAATTCCATCTATTCAATCGATCTCGATTTCAAGTAACAATACTATAGTTACAGTCAAATGATCTATAATGATCTTTGTGAAGACTAAAAGATAAAAATGGCACTCAAGGTCTGAAAAATAATGACAATTAGGAAATTAAGATTGGACTTAAGAACTTCAACATATAAATCCAACATATCACAACAATAAATATAGTGGCAGATCTAGCAGCCAATTAAGGGAGTGGAAAAGTTCAGCAAGGCAGTATATACAGCATTAAAGCTAGTGTCAGAAAATTGAGACAAAGCAGGAGAGCTTGTTCTTCATTAATAATTGTATTACTAATTGTAAGACTCAAGATCAAACATGGAATACACTTGTGTATACAAACTTTTCTCCATATGCCATCAATAGTGCCTTTTCATGTTTGAATCAAACATAAGAGAATGATAACTAGAAGAAAGAGTGTGATGAATAAATGATTAAAGCCACTAGTGTTTATTCTTGCCACCTTTCTTGCAATTGATATATGCTAGTGTTGTACAGATACAAAATTTTCCATATTGTGTTCAATTTCAAACCAAAACCTTGTCATTTCTCAATTGAGTCGTGGTTAAAGCTTCATCATGATTGTCCATGTTGTTCTTGTCATCTCTCATCTGTGTCTTTGCGGGGCCAACAAAAAGAGCTTTCCAACACATCTAGCAAAAGCAAAGATTGGAGCCCAAATAATGGAGAAAGAGAAAAAAATTTATCAAGGCATGAAAACATGTTTCTCAATGAAGTGGAGCACGCCTAATTGAGGATAAACAAGAAGTAGTAAGTGAAACTTGCAAGTACGCATAATGAAGTGTGCCATTATAAAGTAGAACAGGTTTTCAATTGATGAAAACTGGCATTGTAGTGTATGAGCAAATGGCCCATTGAAGGTCAACACAAATTGTCAAGTGAAAATCTGCAACCATGCACAAATGTTCATGCCTAATAAGGGAGATAAATGATTTTTTCAATGCACTGGGACACACCACAAAGAGGGGGAACATGAACTTTCAAAACACATATTGCAGATCACATATCAGGGTGTGCGCCCTATAACAGAGAAGCTGCTTTTTCAAATGCTAAAATATGCAAGGACTATAAAGAAGTGGCACACTGTTATGAAGAGTAACAAGTTTTAAGTTGTCAAATACATGCTGTCATACATAAAGGCCTGTGCCACACAGAAGGACGACAAATTTTCCAAAAGCAAAGAGTTGCAAATGTTTATAGAGGGCACGTGCCGTCAATAAAGGAGACAAGTTCTTCACTCAGTAGTAGTGTTGTCATAGTATTGAGGCATGCTCATAAGAGGAAGGGCAAGTTTTTAAAGAAACAAAAGTTGCAACAACAGTAATGAAGCATGCTCCTCAAAATCTAAATAAATTTTCAAAGGGCAAAAGTTATCTCCCTGTTGCCTGGCACACGCCATTGTGAAGGCCATCTAGGATTGTTAAAAATCAAAATCCACATATAAGCATGCTCTTCCTCAAGCCAGTACAAGTTTTCAGTAACAGCAGGACACCTAGGATTTTGAGACAATTTTTCAGTCATTATCAACATTTAACAAATGGCTGTTCATATTCTTCAAAGCTGTCTAGGATTTGTTTGCATCAAACCCATCATTCTTGCGATCATTCTTAGACCATGGCTAGGGTTTTTAGTCACCATTTCAGCAACTTTTCAGTCTCAGATAACATCAGATTTTCAAATATAGATGATGGAAGTTTGAACATATTCACGATATCTTTGATTTCAAACATATATCAGCAAGATTAGGACAGTCACAGTGAGCAAATTTTCAGTATCATGCATCAGTTTTTCACAATCTAAAAGAATGGCTAGAGTTTGGAGGCGAATTTTCAGTCCTTATCTTCATTCAACCAGTCAATTGTTCCATCTATCCAGAGCTGGCTAGGGTTTAGCCACTGTTTCAGTCGGTTTTCATCAACCAAAAACAAGATATCAGCATACATAACATCATCATATTGGCATGTTTAGAGAGCAATATTTTCATATGCTCTAGGGTTTCAGAGTATCCAAGGTTGCATATTTCAACTATAGTTTGGTGTAGAGATCAGCACAAGGGGGGGTATTTCAGATTTAAGACATAAAAATTTGTGTTTAGAGTTTTGAGACAGAACAGAAGAGATTCGTCAAAATCATCGCCCGTGTTGGATGGCTATTTTTAACCTGTGCTATTTATAGCCATCATTGTTTTTGAGGAGATAAGCATATTCTGAGAAGTCTATTTTTAACAGGAGTGTTGGATGGCTATTTTTAACCTGAGCTACTTCTAGCCCAGGCTATTTTTAGCCATCATTGTTTTTGAGGAGATGAGCATATTCTGAGAAGCCTATTTTTAATGCCTATTTATAGATTGGTCATTTTTAGATGATATTCTAGAAGGTCTATTCTTAGTTGATACTTATCCTTATCAAAAATCTATTTGAAGATTTCCTGATTTAGGGTTTAGAATTTGTGAACAAATTTTATAATGAGTTTGCTTTGTGTGCAAGCAAACTATTCTTAGCTTAGAAGTCTTCATTAGCTTTTGGCACTTAAATTTTCAACAGGAATTTTATGCCTACTTGCTGCTAAAATTGTTGTTCAAACATCTTATTAGAGATCTTGTGTATGTGTACTTAGGTAGATAGAATAACTTTGTTGAAATTGCACGCTTTGTATTGCATATTTCTACAAAGTTGGTGATTGTGGCTTTGTACACAGTTTCTTAATTCCTTTTACCAAATTGTGTTTCTTTTGTTCAAATCAATTTAATCCTTGTGTTCTTCTCAAAGTTTTTGGTCTCTGTTTTTAGCCAGAAAAGTTGAGTGCTTATTAGCTGCTATAGGTTGTTTACTTTAAGTAAAAAGACATAAAAATCTCTCGTTTTAAGCAAAGTGCTGAACCACCTTGTGCCCTTACCCAAGAACAGACAGTAATTTCTTTAAGTTATTTGCAATGTAAATTCAAAATGTCATGCCCACATTTGCTGGCCAACACAGTCTCCCCCTTTCGGCCCACAGTTTTTTTAAAACCCTCCTCTGTTCGAAAAAAAAAAAAGATCTCTCTGTGTCTTTTCCAGTTCGGCTCTGTACCCTGTTTTCAATAATGCATAGAGTTTAATATACATGTTTTATAATATTTCCTCTCTCTCTCTCTCTCTCTCTCTCTCTCTCTCTCTCTCTATATATATATATATACTGTTTAAAAAAAAAAAGATCTCTCTGTGTCTTTTCCAGTTCAGCTCTGTATCCTGTTTTCAATAATGCATAGAGTTTAAAAATTAATATACATGTTTTATAATATTTCCTCTGTATATATATATATATATATATATATATAGAAAAATTCCAGAGAGCTATTTTGAAACAATAACAAATAAACTTTATTGGAAGATCAATCTGGATAATGCTTTTTTAAACTTTAGCAGATAAACTTGTGAGTAAAGCAAACTTTAGCAAGTAAACTATTTTAGAAAACATGAAAAATAAAAGTCATTAGAAAACTAAACTTGGGAAAATAGCCTTCCCACTTGGGGAAGGGATTTTCTCTTTCCACCTTTTCCTCCAACCTGCAAAACAAAAAGATAAACTTGTGTGTGACCTTACTATTGGGAGTGCTTTTATAAACTTCATTTTAGGGCTTGATGAGTTGCCCTAATCTTTAGGTGATTAATCAAAACCTTTAAACCTGTTTACCCTTCTTAACTCACTTTTGGAATTGTTTTCAATTTATTGCTTTAGTTCTAAAGTTGGAATTAATTCATTTATTTAATTATTTTTGCTATAGTCCTATAGTTGATGGTTATTTATTCAAATTGACTTAATTTATTACATAGTGTTATAGTGAACTAAATTTATTTATTTATTTTCACATAGTTCATATAGTGGCGTTATGCTGCTAAAATTTTTAGTGAATTTACATTCCCAGTACTGTTATGCTGGCAAATTTTTTGGGAATCCAGTATTTGAATATTGATGTACTTTTATGGCAAAATATTTTGTGCTGATTAAATTTATTTAATTTATTTAGTTATAAAACTTTCCCGTTTTATTTTATGTGGTTAAATGTTTTAATAAAGGCTTTAGATCTTGTTTATTTTCTTAACTAAATTTTAATGGTTAATATAGTTTTATCTAACTTTAGTATGCTTATATTCCGCATTTTAATTCTTTTTAAAAATTGATAGTTCAATTCTAGGGCTACGGTTTCGACTTAGGTCGAAACCGTTTTTCACCTTCACCTAGGAAACCCTAGTGATGGTTCCTTGATGGAAACCACCCCTCTTAGCGACGCCTGTTTGCGACGCACACCCCCTTAGATGCTATCATCATCGTATGGATTGCGAAAGGAGTTTCGCATCATCCCGCACCTTGTTTGACTTCCTTGCCTTTGTGAGACGCGCCTAACATGTGTTGCAATTACAAACATGTTACGTGCGTGTCACCGAGCGCGCATGTTGCACGCGAGGGGGTTTTAGAGTTGGGTGGGAAAAAATTTTGATATTTCGTGTCATGACCACATAACAAATGTGGGCATGACATGTGGTATTCGTGTCATGACCACATGGCAAATATGGCCATGACACAAAATCCCAAGAGTTAAATTGTATAACTATATATTGTAAAAAGCTAGAGGTTATCTCCTTAGGTTCTAGCATTTTGTTTTATTTTGGTTATAGAAAGCTTCCCCTTCTAATTTTAAGAAAGGTTTTACCTTACACACTGTTCTGTATTGTGTTGCACTGAAAGGTGCAAATTAAAACGCTTTAGCAATTGAAGAAGAAAGATTCCCATATAGGGAAAAGCAGATGCTTAGATTTGATCAAATTTTCATTTTCCTAGTTTGGTGAGCTAAGACCAACAAGGAGTTGGCATATCAGCCAACTATTTTAAAGAAGTGACACAAATTAGGAACAAAAATACTCAGAAACAAATTAAGGTGCCAAAAACATTATGTATTTTCATATGTAAATTAATGCAAAAGAACATACATATTTATATACAAGCAATATGCCATGCAGGCACACAGGAAAACATCACAAGATTTATGACATAGTAGTTTTGCAGTCTTATCCTCTTATCAATTAAATGACAAGAAAATACTTAATATGGAAATAGTATCATGATCCATGTCATCAATTTTCTAAATAGTCTACTTACCACAATACGAATTGTGATTGACACTGCATATATCTGCATCACAAATGTAAACTCAAAATATTAGACAAGTTAGCATAAAATATTCCATAAAACATATTGAGAACAAATTAAGTCCTTATGGTTTTTCATACATGCACTATGATTTGAAGGTGCTTACAGTATAATTCTTCATTCTCTGAAAGATCGCACGACTTGTCAACACTGCACTGATAATAACACTGAGACCTGGCTCTGTAAGAACTATGTCAGAAGCACTTCTCGCTGCATCAGTTGCATCTGCAACAGCAATTCCTATATCTGCCTTTTTTAAAGCAGGTGCATCATTAACACCATCACCAGTCATTCCACATATATGCTTTCGAGCCTGCAATCGCTTCACAATTTCATACTTATGCTCTGCATCCATAATCAGAAGCCAGTGAATCAAGCCCATTATACTAATGGTTAATGAAAGTGTGAAGCATTTCAAATGTTCATGTCAACCTGAAAAAGCAAAAGAGAAAACGGGGGTACCCTATCCTGCAAACTTGAAAGAGTGTAAGATGTTTGCTCACCTGGGAAAACACCGGCAAAGCCATCAGCCTTCTCTATCAAATCATCAACTGGTAAAGCTGCAATTGATTGATCCTTATCCTGCCCCAGCAATGACGATGATGGATACATGTTTGTACCCATACCCAGCCGCCGCCCCGTCTCTTTGCCAATAGCCAATTGATCACCTGGTATACATTTGCGAATAGTTAAAAAGCATTGGCTGCTGCTCACTCAACATAGCATGGATATGAGCCATTGCTCTCTGACAAGACGAGCAAAAGGCAGGAAAAAACAAATATCATCATAACTTAACCATACCTGTAATCATTTTCACATTCACACCAAGATTAAGAGCCCTTCGAATTGTTTCAGCACTGTCATGACGTGGAGGATCAAAAAGAGGCATCAGTCCAATAAACTGCCAAGGCCCTCCAGGACTATCCTTCTTGCCCTCTGGAACTTCCTGCAGGTAGTTTAAAATTTAAATAATACAGAGAGAGATTTCATACCGGAGAAATTCAGAGCATTGAATCAAGCAAAAAGAACAACATAAAAAGGACCATATCGCTAAAACCTGATAGGCAACTGCAAGAGATCGAAGCCCACGTTCAGCAAACTTGTCAATAACTGTATGAACACGGCGCTCAATCTCTGACTTGTTATGTGCAAGGTTCAGAATCTGGAAAAAGTTATTAAACCATGAGACATTTACTGAGAAGTAAATATAAGATCTTGTCTTGTTAGTATGTAAACATCATCTGAAATGTAATACCATACCTGCTCCGGTGCACCTTTACTAACGCGATGCATTTTTCCATCAGCGTCAATATAAGTAAGAGCAGTCCTCTTGTCAGTGGGATTAAAGGGAAGGAAATGAACTTCTTGAATGCCTGCCCGAGCCTTGTGTTGGAAGATATCAAAATACAGATAGCAACAATCAGTATAATGTTATAATCAATACAACTGTAATGATCAACAAATATCATAGCATAAAACAAACCCTTTTACCTCCTTTGGGTCAGCAAGCACCCCAACAATTGCAGCATCAATGGCATCTTGGTTTTCCATTCTGGATGCTCTTGCAGCCATCAAGACGACTGTATCCTTGTCAACTCCTTTGGCAAACACCTGTGTATGAAAAACATCAGTAATATAAAATTGTTAAGGGAATAATGGATATTACTACAGAAATAGCATTTAATGGCCTAATCTAACCTCAATAAGGTTTTTATCCACAGTAAGCTTGTTTAGAGTTAATGTTCCAGTCTTGTCACTGCAGAGCACATCCATTCCAGCCATTTCTTCAATAGCTGTCATCCGTTTTGTAATTGCACCCTGGATCAGCACATACCAGATCAAAGATGGGTTTTCAATATAGAAATTGTGTAATCTTTCTTAGAATCCTCTATCCAAGAAAGAATTGTCAGAGAGACCTACATTTAAACTTAAACTGATGATAATTTCTGCAGCCATCTGTCCGAGAAAGCACTGCACATAATTTGCCCCAAGCATCACTATTTTAACTAACCTGTTGAGATAGACGATGAGATCCGATAGCCATTGTCACAGAAAGAACAGTGGGCATTGCTATTGGAATCCCACCAATTAGAAGCACCAGAAGATTGTCGATTCCAGGACGATATTTGCGATCTTGAATAGGATACATGACAATAATCTCAACTATCATGCCAACGGCAATTGAGCAAATGCAAAAATTCCCAATTGCTGTCAGAACCTGTAGCCCATTTCAAGTAAAATAATTACAATAACACAAGAAATATAGCTTAAATATTTTAACAACAAAATCATCCACCATAACCTTGGAATCCTACAACAATAAAGTTGCAAACAGCTACAATTGTAACAGCACTAGGAACATAAATTTTGAAAAAAATGACAAAAAAACAGGGGCATACATGAGAAATGTAGCTTAAATATTTACCAACACAATCATCCACCATAACCCTGGAATACTAGAACAATAATCAAGTTGCGAACTGCTACAATTGCCACAGCACTAGGAACATAAATTTTGGAAAAAATGACAGAAAACAGAGGCATACATAAATAAATAAATGAAATCAACTCTACTCTAAATACAAACCTTTTGGAAATGACCAACTTGGTTTGTAGAGTCTACAAGATGGGCTGCTTTTCCAAAAAAGGTATGAACTCCTGTGGCGATGACAACAGCTTCAATTTCACCTTGCTTGCAAGTGGATCCGGAATAAACCCCATCACCAGGACCCTTGGTTACGGGCAAAGACTCGCCAGTAAGGGCAGACTGCAAATTGTTCAGTCTGAAAAAATTTTAAAATGACTTGCTAGACAATTCCAAGCATTTTCATGTTTAATCCCACTTACTACATAATCTTCTGGCATATGCATTCAGTGAAAGGTGAAAAAAAGGCATTCGCCCCAAACCTGGTCAATTTTTAATGGGTCTCCCTCCAGAAGACGAGCGTCTGCAGGAACGATGTCTCCAAGTTTAATGCTAATTATGTCACCAGGAACAAGTATGGCTGCATCCTCTTCACCCCACTGTCCATCTCTGAGGACCTGTTAAATACAAGGTGCAACAGTTACATGATTAAGCAGATAAATGGTACAGATGCAACCATAAAACCAAAATATAACAATCATCCAGCTGTATGCTTGACTAGAGAATCAACAGTAGAACTAGACAATATCAGGACTTTTATTCTCAGCAAACGAGTGTGAACATACTTTGGCCTTAGGAGCCAACCGAGCCATCAGTGCTGCAGCAGCGTTGCCTGCATTGTTTTCTTCAATGAAACTTATTGTGGAGTTAATAACGAGCAATGTTATTATACCTACAAAATCCTGCCAGTCAGGAGGCTTGCCCTGCAAAAGGATGCAATCAGGATGAAAAATCAAACTGAAGAAACTTAAAAGTCACACTGATACTGGATACAAGAGGCATTTTTAAAAAAAGCATGTGATTTTAATGTTACAAATAGTCAGCTCCTTTACATGTGTATAGACAAGGTGGCCAGTACAGATGCTTAACAAAAGAAGCAAAATGGTTACGAAAGAAACCTACAGAAGAGACTAAAAGCCAGAGTACTATTCACTCCTAAAAAGGGTATGTTTAGTTGATTGAAGAGCAGATGTTAATACCCAGCAACTACTTGATGAGTTCATAACATTCACCCTTAAGCCTCTCTGGAAAAAAGCATGTCTCGAAACAAACACCTCTATAAAACTACCAACAATAAGTTTACTGTTTTAATTTATGACAAATATATTTAATTGATAACTGCACTTGAGAAAAACATGATGGGTGCTGTACAAATTAAACAGATATCTACTTACAACAAAAACAAAAAAAGACACTTGTGCTGATAAAGATTACAAAGATATATTGTTAGTTCAAATAGCAGATCTTATAACAACAAAGACAGAAGACACAAGGGGTAACCAAACACCAACTGTAGAAACCAAGAATCAAAAGAATTCTCGCCCCAAAAAAGAACCAAAACGATCCGATAACCATACACAGGGATGACAATGTTAAAAGAAAACACAAGGGGTGACTAAAAACCAAATGTAGAAACCAAGAAACAAAAGAATTCTCGCCCCAAAAAAGCACCGAAACAATCACATAACCACACACAGTAACAACTATTACTTTGAAATGAACAACTATTATTACTTTGAAATGAACAACTATTTTTATTTTGAAATGAGGAGAACAGCTATTTTTAGCTAGAAATAAAGAGAAAAGGATGAAAAGACAGCCACTTACTCCTCCATTTGCCAAGGCAATAGCCATGATGGCTGCTGCTTCCATGACCCATGATAAAGGGTTCCACATAAACCCCAAGAACTTTAGGAATTTGCTTTCCTGTGCATTTATACAAATACAGTAGCTGGTTAATCATACAAATACAGCAGCCGGTTAAGTTAACTTAAAAAAAGATTCCCCCAAACAACTTCAGAGACACCCACCCATTACAAAGGAATCCATTCTGTAAAGGCACAAATAATCCATAGAATTCCTTCAATCTTAAATCTCAAAAAAAGTATGATAAATTCAGTCCAGTGCATACAGCCGATGCACCCAGAGAAAGCTTCGGTCCCAAAACAAAATAGAAAAGAATGTTAGGATTCGACAATTACAAATACCTTTTTCTCTTCGAGTTTGTTGTAGCCAAATATAGCTAGCCTCTCCTGAGCAGCTTCGTTGCTCAAACCCTCCCTGCTGCATCTTAGATTCTCAAAGACTTCCTCGATAGGAATATTTTCCTGCATTCATACAAAATGGGTGTAAACAAAAGTAGCCCAAAAAGCTCGACTGGAAAACAAAACCCATACTTACCAAATCTACTGCTTCTTTGTTGATGGCCTCCAGGGTGCCTGCCTTGTCCGCCATTGCTGCTTCTCTGTTTTACCACTACACAAGCTCAATCATCCCACAGTTTTCTCTCTCGGATCTACTCCTTCGGACTGGAGCAACATTGATTTGGTGAATTATGAGCAACAGCACCTCCAACTATTGTTATTATTATTAAAAAAAAAGTTACAGGTGTCCTAACTCCCCCAACCTCATTTTTTATAGCTTGGCTAACTTTTGTTTTTAACCAGAAGCAAAAGCAGGAAAAACAAAACTCGATTGGTTGCTTTTAAGACTGGACATACATTACTATCAGCAAAGCGGAAAGAAAGATGAGAAAGGATGCAGCAAAGTTGTAAAATAATGAATTCTGTACGGCAAAGAAAAAAAAGATTTTTCTTCAATCTTTTCAGCATCACTGGGGCCCGCCCGCTCTCTCACACCGAACGCCCCAACCTATCTTGTTACTGTTAACCATTTTCATTTTCATTTTCATTTTCATTTTCATTTTCAAACTCCCTAGGTAGTTGCTTCCCTTCCCCCATTTGGGGGATTTGTTCTTTGGGAAGTCTCTCCTCTCAATTTTTTATGGTGTTGGGTATCCACAGATATTGAAAATTTATTATTTTCATTTTATTAATGGTGTTGGGTATTCACAGATATTGAAAATTCATTTTATTAATGGCGTTGGGTCTTCAGAGATGTTGAAAATTTATTATTTTCATTTTATTAAATACATAAAGTATATGTTATAGAGATAAATTCTCCTCAATGTTTGAGGATATCTAATGGGTTTTGTGTGTATGACTTTTTAGATTTATTCTATTTATTAAATAATAGAATATTGAGATAAATTCTCCTAAGTGTTTTGAGAATATGTACTTGTGTGTATGATTTTTTATTAAATACATAAAATATATGTTATAGAGATAAATTATTCCCAATGTTTGAGGATATCTAATGGGTTTTGTGTGTATGACTTTTTAGATTTATTCTATTTATTAAATAATAGAATATTGAGATAAATTCAAATTCTCCTGTGTTTTGAGAATATGTACTTGTGTGTATGATTTTTTAAGATTTATTCTCTTGCAACCATTGTTACATTATATGATTTAATATGTCATCTTTATGGGAGAGTTGTAACATGGATATGTATTTTATCCACTTATTCTATTTTTTATATTTTTGATTGTTTTTAATAAATATATGTCATAATTATTAGTAATTTGTTTTTTTCAATAAGATTTGTATTGTGGTAGTGTGGAGTGAGTAAACTATAGTAATTATTTATAATGGGATATGCACGGCATAGTTATTAATGTCATAGTTACTAGCACTTGCACCCATAGGAGTTTCAAGGAATATGCTGATAGGAACAACGGACTGACTTTAGAAAATTTTTTGTTACAACGTGAGACAATTCCGAGCACTATAATGCTCACATATAAAAGCCTATCAGCTAATTAGATAATCTCACACAAATAGTAATCATTTTTTTTATATTGATTTATTGTATCAGTTAAAAAATTAAATATGGGTTATTAAAGATTTGTAATTCTATTTTTTACAATTAAAATGTATATTTCTTTGAACTACCATTAGATAAAGAATTGGTTTGACAATTCATACTTAGTCTTTTGATTTTGATTGGTAGATTCAAATTGTTAAAAAAGTAGTGGAAATGTGTATTTGCTTTGAACTACCATTAGATAAAGAATTGATTTGACAGATTATACTAGAGTCTTTTGATTTTGATTGGTAGATTCAAATTATTGAAAAAGTAGTGAAATAGGATTGAAGGTATGTGGCTTCTAATGTGGCACACTCCTATCCTTCCACATGTTTCATGGAGGTTTCGTAGCTTCCTATTTAAATTTACAATTGTTTAGAGTTTATTTTTATCTTGTTTTTTCTCTCAACCCTATAATACATAAGTTTTGGATCAGCCCGTCTCCTCTAACTAGTACATTCAAATTGTATCACCTTGCATAGTATTAGGGGGTGTTAAATAGTTAAGAAGTTTTGCTTATCTAGGGTCTCCTTCTCCACATAAACAATTCATTGCTTAAGGTGTTAGTGTAGGTTTTTTATTTTCCTTAGGGATGTTTCTTTTTCCTACACCTTATTAAGCTTGCTTAGGTTTATTAGATGTGGTTAATATAAGGACACGTGGCGAAATACATCAGCTACATGTGTCATTCTCTCCCACACATGGATAGTTGAGTTACACACCTTCTTTTGGTCTTTTGTGCCACCTCTCATAACCACTATTTTGTCTTTACCTGAGTAGGTTATGGGGTAGTTAGGTTTCTCACCCTCTTTTGGATTTATGTGCTACCTCCTTTTTGTCTTCACTTAAGGAGGTTATGCCACATGTTTTGGCATTTACCAAGTAGGTAAAACTTTCACCTATTTTGCCCATATTTTGCTATATATACAGCACTCTCCTCTCACCTTAACTAGTTTGAATACCAGTTCGGTAACTAGTCGGTGAGAGTAATGTGAGTATTTTCAAAATTCTCTTGCAGTTTGTCTCTTGATTCTCTCTTTCAGGATTCTCTCTCCATTCCACTATTTTGATCTTCGACCATTTGTCAACTGGAGTATATGTGATCTACGACTGACAGTAGATTCTAGCTCAGTTCTCACTTTTCATAGAATCTAACATGGTATCAGAGCTTGTTTATTTGGCTTAGTTCAATTTTTGTAATTTTGATATTTGGAGAGATTTGAGACTATTAGATTGCTAATATTTTCTTAAAAACCCAGTATGCTCTTCTCTTGCATCCTTGAATGATCTGGAGAATCAGAATAGTTTGAAGGAAAATAAGCATATGTAATATTCTGGTATGCATATTTGTGTTCCTGTGAGATCTGGGTGATTACAACTCTTTGGTGATCCTGGAGGCTTTTTCAGTATCTCCATAGCATCCAGAAGGCTCAGAAAAGTCAAAATTAGCTTTTGTTTCACTGAAATCAGAGATCAGAGGACCCAGTTGCACCAGAGGTTTTTTGAGAGGTTCTTGAGGGTAGTCATCAAATTGGAGCATTTTCAGCCCAAACGGACCTCATCATCACACTCAAAAGGCCCAAAAACCTAAGAATTGACTATCCAAAAGTTGAATTCTGATAAGTTGACCTCTGAGGCAAAAAAAATTACTTTGCAGGTCGTATGGCCCCTTTTGCGCCTAATTGTACGGTATAAAATTTAAAAAAAAATTAAAGCACTTTTAAGCGATGTTTAAAAATAGCGCTCAAAGCTATTTAATAGGGCTTCGGCCCTAATTAATAGGGCTCCATCCCTAGTGGGCCCAATCCCTCCTCCGACAGTGACCACTTCAAACCACCGCCCGAGCTTCGCCCCTAGCAGGCTTCCCTCAACCGCCACCTAAGCGGCTAAAAAGAGCACACCGCCCTCTCATAGCTTTGCCGCCACCACTGTACGACCCCACTGTGCAGTCCGCTAAAGTTAGCAGGAAGTTAAGCGGTCTACTAAAAATAGACCTCCGCCATATTTAGTAGGGCCTCGCCAAATTTGGCGATAAAACTAAAACTTTTAACTATAGCTAATTTTGGAGGTTCTATCAAAATTGGTGGTTTTGGCTAAAATTGGCACTGATGTCAGCATTACATTAGTGGAGGATTTTTTTAATTTTTGCCCCCCTCACCATTGCAATTTTCAGTTTGATAGGTTGTTATGGAGTAAAAAGTGGACATGTGTCTTTTTAACTCCTTGTTTAGCTCCTAGGTATCCGTGATTACATTATACATTCTAAATATTCATCCTGATGCAAAATCCCTCGAAGCCAATGTAAATTGGGAACAAGGGGCACATATTCTATCTTATTCCAATGTAAAAAGGAGCCTCGAGACTTGAGCATCCACACCCAAGTCTTCCCTGATTGGTCGGGGCAAATTTAAATGTATGTCAGCTTAGGACCTTTAAAAGGGTTTCTTCTTGTCAGCTCTTTTGGTTAATTTGACGAATGTTAGCAGGAAAGCATATATAAGTGTGTTTTTTAATTCATTATGAACCTAGATAGAGATAGCCAACTTGAAACATTGGAGTAAAGAGCATTCAAAGTGTTCATTGTGATTCTAGAGCAGACTTGTATTGTCATTATGTGTTGTTGCAAGTTTGAAGTTATCATCTATCTCTACTTATGAGTTAAAGAGCATTCATCCTCCTAAGGGTTTCATCACATAGGTGATATCATTGTTGTTCATCATCATTTGATTTCATCTCATTGATTTGTGTTTAGCCTCTGCCCTGCAAGGGCACACTCTCTTTATCTATCAATAGTGTTGGGAAACTTGAATGCTATCCCGAGATTTGACTAAGGCAAGTCCCTAAACACCATAACCCCCAAACCCCTTCTCTCCTTCTTGTGTGTAGGTTACAAGTGCGAGATCCAAAAAAGTGAAGATACAAGATGACTGAGCAAGGATCACAGTTTCAAGATTCAACAACATTTCAGGAATATTCCTCTGTGCAAGACTTGGGCACTAGCGCCCTAGTCTTTCTACCTTTTCAGACTTCAGATCTAGCATTAGGGCAGTCTCTGTAACATTTCTCCAATTTGCAGTTTCTAAAGATTCCAACTTCCAGTACTTGGGCACCCAAGGCACAGGTTCTATCATCTTCCTGATCCTCCCTGTATAATTGGTTTCTGGAGATTTGTTGTACATCTTTTGTTATAATCAGATCTTCATAGAACTAGGGTTTTGTGCATCATTGACCTAGGGTTTGATAAAAGGACTTGATTAAATCTGATGTTTCCATAGCACTCTTGAGTACAAGATCTATAATTGAGTCCACCTTCATTTGGTAGTAATTTGGCTTGGTCTTGTCCTTGAATGTTATTGTGGAAGAGGGTTTGATCTAGTGTACATGGTAGTCTTATCATTCACCTTTACCATACTTAACATAGGTGAACTTCGCGAGGCCCATTCTTGGCCATACGGAGACCTATTCAGGTGAATTTTTTTTATTTGGGGTAAAATTTCGTGCTCTATGCCATAGTGAAGTTGGTTTTTTATTTGACTCTCCAGATGTTCAGAAATTGAAGATTCTCTCAGAATTTGTTGCGTAGTTCTTGTTTTTTAGACCTTCCATAAGCCATAACTTGCACAAACGGACTTCGTTTTTGGTGTCATTTTTTCCAGAGTTCGTAGTTTTTTGTGTACTCCACATTGGTGCTCTCAATTGATCTCATATTGTACTTGGGCTATAGTTTTGGTGTTTTGGCACATTTGGACACTATAAGATTCTAAATATTTGATTTTTGCATTGTAAATCGCACTAATTATAAAGTGCCAATATTGTAATTTTGGGGGGGTCATAACAGAAACTAGTGAAAAGGGGGGTATCTCGTGTGTCTCTTTTCTGCACTTCTCTTTCTGCATTTCAATTTACTTTTTCGCACAAATGAATGCTTCAACAGTTATTGTTTTAACACCATATAACTATTTTGAATGGAAATCAAAGATGATAATCTATCTCAAAAGTCATGGCTATCACAGGGTTACAATGGGACTTGAAATAGAACCCGCACAAGATGCAGAAAATATAAAATGGTTTAACAAATGTGATGAAGCCTTTAGTACTCTGTGTATGTCAGTTTCTCCTAACTTACTTTTTCATATTGAATTTGCTAAAACACCCAATGATGTGTGGACCACATTGGAAAACCTCTTTGGTAAGCAAGATGAATTAAGGGGTCATCAATTGGAGAATGAACTCGTAGGATTGAGTCCTAGCAATTTTGACACCATACAAGACTTCTTCACAAAGTTGAAATCTATTAGATTGTAGTTGAAATAGTGTGGACTAGAAAAAGAAGATAGACAATTGATCTTAAGCATTCTTTCTAAGCTTGGTTTGAACTATTCTGTGTTTGTTTCTACCTTTTATGCCACAAAAAGTGCCCTAGGTTCGAACTATAAAATGCCTTCTCTAGATGAGTTTGATGCAAAACTCACTAAGGAGCAAGATAAACTGGTTCACATGGGTACAATTAAACCCTCAAAGTCAGATGCCTTGGCTGCAAATCAAGGCACAAAAGAATAAAAGGGGTCTGACAAACAAGAAAAGAAACAAACGAACCAGGGAGAGAAGAAGAAAGATCATAAACTCATTGCTTCAAATGCAGCTAATCAGACCTCTTCATCAAAAGGTGATCAACCTAAGAAGGAGAAGGTCAAGTGTTCTTATTGTAAAAGGCCTAGTCATGATGAGCACAAGTGTTTAAAGAAGATTGATCACCTGTCACATCTTCTTGAGAAGAACAATATTAAGGTGTTTGACTCTGTCAAACAAAGTTCATTAGAAGGGTCTTCAAAGGACACAAAAAAAGTAAGGGGAAAGGAAAGGGCAAGGCCCTAGTTGCAGTTGCTTCACAATCTGATACCTGGATCATTGACTCGGGTGCTTCGCACCACATGGCTTCCTCATAGGATGATTTTGCCTCCCTAGAGCCATGTTCTATGTCTGCCATACTTATGGGTGATGACACTCCTATTGAAGTGCATGGGAGAGGGTCTGTTGACGTGGACGAAGGAACATTTCAGGATGTTCTCTATGTTCCATCGTTGTCAACTAATCTCTTATATGTTTATCATATCACTCACACTGGCTCTGGCAAGCGGGTTGAATTCACACCAGACAAAGTGGTAATCAGTGAGTTACACGATGGGTCTACAGTTAATGTGGGAAAACAATAACACCATTCCAGACTGTATTAATTTTCTCACTTTGTTCCTGACTCTCCTTCGACAATTCTACTCACTCATTCAAATGAGGTGAGTCATTTGTGGCATCAGCGGTTTGGCCACTTGAATTACCGCTACTTGCAGCGACTTAGTCAACAGGACATGGTTTCAGGGTTGCCTTCAATTCAATTTTCTGATGGAGTTTGCCAGGGATGCATTCTTGGAAAGCATCCAGAGGAGAAATATGACAAAGGCAAAGCATGTAGGGCCGCACAACTTCTAGAGTTGGTACATAGTGATTTGGCAGGACCATTTCCACATCCTTCTTTTAGCAAGGCTCGACATGTTCTAACATTCATTGATGATATTTCTATATATACTTGGGTATATTTTCTCAAGCAAGAGTCTGAGGTCTTTGAGTCTTTTCTGGACTTCAAAGCTTTTGCAGAGAAACAATCAGGGAAGACCATCAAGATTCTGCGTACAAATAATGGGGAGGAATATGTCAACCATAGGTTTGAGCAGTTTTGTGCCTCTAAGGGCATTGATCTTCAACACACAGTTACCTACAGTCCATAACAGAATGGTGTTATAGAATGCAAGAATAGATCCTTGAAAGAGATGGCCAATTATATGATTCACTCCAGGTCTATGGCACCTTAATACTAGCCAGAGGCCATCAACTATGCATGTTACATCCAAAACCACGTTCCTCACAAAGTTGTGAAGGGGGTAACTCTTTTCCAAGCTTGGACCAGTCGTGAACCCATAGTTAAGCACTTTCGAGTGTTTGGTTCTCCAGCATGGGCCCACATTTCAACAGAGAAATGCAAGGCTATGGATCCACAAAGCAAGCCTTGCATATTTGTTGGGTACCCAGACAATGTTAAGGGCTATAGACTTCTCCATCCTACAACTCATGAGTTGTTCATTGAGAGGAGTGTTTGTTTCAAGGAGGATTCTTCTAGTTCTTCTCCTACCACTTCTCCATCAATAATTACATCAGAGACATTACAACTTGGTGACAATTCTTCAGAGGATCTTAATCCTCCTGATCAGGATGAGAAGTCTTCTTCCTCCACTTCAGATGGCGATAGTGATGATGAGGATCCACCCTCTTCTCCCAGTCATCATTCATAGGTTGATGATTCTCCTGCCACAGGGCCTCTTTGGGCTCGTCAAACTTAGCAGTCAGCAGGTGATTAGGTTGGTGATCCTTCAGATACTCAAAGAACAAGGTCACAATTTCAACAGGCTCCACATCTCTTCGTTGCTTCAGCTTCTGATCCACAAACTTTTTGGGAAGCTTCTAGTGTCCCCGAGTGGGATGCAACAATGTAGGAAGAGTTTAGTTCCTTGGAAAGGAATCATATTTAGTCCCTCTTCCTAACAGAAAAAAATAAATAAATAAATAAAAAATTGTTTGATGCAAGTGGATCTATCGAACAAAATTTGTAGTAGATGGGTCAGTTGATAAGCATAAGGCTCGCTTGGTCACCAAAGGATTCCCCCAAGTGCCTGAGATTGACTACTCTGAGACTCTTGTGCCAGTAGCCAAGATGAATTCCATCTGACTTGTACTTTCTATAGTTGTAGCCCATCATTGGGAAGTTCATCAGATGGACGTGAAGAGTGATTTTCTTCATGGTGACCTTCAGAAGGAAATCTATATGGAGCGGCCACAAGGGTTCGTTCAGGATCTTTGATTAGTTTGTCGACTTCAGAAGTCTCTCTATGGCCTTAAACATGCTCCTTGAGCCTAGTATGCCAAGATGGACTCCTTCCTTCTATCAGTTAGGTTCACTCGATGCCATTTTGATCTGAACGTCTACATTTTATAGCAAGATGATACTCTAACATTCCTAGTTCTCTATGTTGATGACTTGTTGATCACAGGGAGTCATTCATCCACCATCAAAACAATGAAAACTACTCTTCATGATCAATTTCTGATGTCAAACTTGGGTCTTTTGCACTACTTCTCAGGTATTGAGATCACTCGGTCATCTTCAAGTATCTTCATGGAACAACCCAAGTATACACTTGACATGCTCTCCAGATTTTGCATGGCTAACTATAAGCCTGCACCAACTCCATTTCTATCAGGTGTCAAACTTGAGGTTAAGTGTTCTTCACCCTTAGTTGATGGTACTTTATACCGATAACTTGTTGGAACTCTCATATATCTGACTCACATGAGGCCTGACATTTCATATGTCATGGGCATGGTCTCTCAGTTTATGCAGGAGCCACATGAGTTGCATTGGAAAGCAACTAAGTAGATTCTCTGCTATGTTCAGGGCACTCACAGCTATGGGATTCATTATGCAATGAGCATGGATTTTGAATTGGTGGGATACACAGATTTAGATTGGGCAAGCAATTCTCAGGATCACAAGTCTACTTCAGGGTATTGCTTCTCACTTGGTTTTGATCTAGTTTGTTGGTCGAGCAAGAAACAGTCTACAATTTCTCTTTCATCTACAAAGTGAGTATCGAGGGGCAGTTAATGCCACCACTGAGGCCATCTGGCTTCAGAATATTCTCACTAAGTTTGGCATTTCATTCAAAAAGCCCACAATCATCTTTTGTGATAATCAAAGTGCAATACAAATCTCAAAGAATCCAATCCATCACCAGTGGACAAAACACATTGAGATACATATGCACTACATTCAGGAGCTGATTCATGCAAACATCATTAATCTCAATTACATTCAAACATCAAAGCATATCACAGACATATTCACCAAACCCTTTACTGAGAGCAAGTTCCTTCATCTGCGAGCTTTGCTAGGGGTGTGGCCAGTGTCTACTTCAGGAGGGGCTTCTTAGTCCTTCGCTTTCACTCTCTCTACTACGGGGGGTGTTTTCTCTCTCTTTAGGGGGTGCTATTCCTTTATGTGGGGACTTCTTTTTTTGGGGAAATTCTTTGTACATGGGTACCTCATCAGGCTTCATTTGTCGGGACCCATATCTTTTCACCCACCTAAGCTACGTTTAAGGGGGGTGTTAGTGTAGGTTTTTTATTTTCCTTAGGGATATTTCTTTTTCCTACACATTATTAAGCTTGCTTAGGTTTATTAGATGTGGTTAATATGAGGACACATGGCGAAATACATCAACTACGTGTGTCACTCTCTCCCACACATGGGTAGTTGAGTTACACTCCTTTTAGCTTTTTGTGCCACTTCTCATAACCACTATTCTATCTTTACTTGAGTAGGTTATGGGGTAGTTGGGCTTCTCACCCTCTTTTGGATTTATATGCCATCTCCTTTATGTCTTCACTTGAGGAGGTTATGCCACGTGTTTTGGCATTTACGTAGTAGGTAAAACTTTCACCTATTTTGGGTAGTTAGAGTTATTACACCTCTTAGATGTATTTGCCCATATTTTGCTATATATACAACACTCTCCTCTTATCTTAACTAGTTCGGTAACTAGTCAGTGAGAGTAATGTAAGTATTTTCAAAATTCTCTTGCAATTTGTCTCTTTATTCTCTCTTTCAGGATTCTCTCTCCATTCCTCTATTTTGATCTTTGATCATTTGTCAACTAGAGTGTATGTGATCTATAACCGATATCAGATCCTGGCTTGATTCTCACTTCTCATAGAATCTAACATGGTATCAATGTCAGGCTAGGAGCCCCGAGCACCTGAAGTGTGGCTTAAGGGGGGTGTTGGAAATAAGCCACACTCGGACCAATGATGGACTGGCCACAAAGGGCCAATAGCTCAGTTGGTAGAGCACTCCAACATAAGGTCTTTGTTAATTCTTATACTTTAGCTCCAAAGTGGAAATTTAATAATGGAAGTGTAATGCTCCAACTTTTACACTAGGACATTAGCGTACAAAACATGGACGGACAATTTTTTGCATTACAATTGCATCAAACATACGTCACAACCTCCATGTCTGCCATACTTATGGGTGATGACACTCCTATTGAAGTGCATGGGAGAGGGTTTGTTGACGTGGACGAAGGAACATTTCAGGATGTTCTCTATGTTCCATCTTTGTCAACTAATCTCTTATATGTTTATCATATCACTCACACAGGCTCTGGCAAGCGGGTTGAGTTCACACCAGACAAAGTGGTAAATCAGTGAGTTGCACGATGGGTCTATAGTTGTTGTGGGAAAAGAAGATCACCATTCCAGACTGTATCAATTGTCTCACTTTGTTCTTGACTCTCCTTCGACAATTCTACTCACTCATTCAGATGAGGTGAGTCATTTGTGGCATCAGCGGTTTGGCCACTTGAATTACCGTTGCTTGCAGTAGCTCAATCAATAGGATATGGTTTCAGGGTTGCCTTCAATCCAATTTTCTGATGGAGTTTTATAGGGATGCATTATTGGTAAGCATCCAGAGGAGAAGTAGACAAAGGCAAAGCATGTAGGGCCACACATCTTTTGGAGTTGGTACATAGTGATTTGGCAGGACCATTTCCACATCCTTCTTTCAGCATGACTCAATATGTTATGACATTCATTGATGATCTTTCTAGATATACTTGGGTATATTTTATCAAGCAAACGTCTGAGGTCTTTGAGTCTTTTCTAAACTTCAAAGCTTTTGCAAAGAAACAATCAGGGAAGCCCATCAAGATTTTGCATATAGATAATGGGGGAATATGTCAACCACAAGTTTGAGCAGTTTTGTGCCTCTGAGGGCATTGATCTTCAGCACACAGTTCCCTATAGTCCACAACAGAATGGTGTTGTAGAATGAAAGAATAGGTCCTTGAAAGAGATGGCCAATTATATGATTCACTATAGGTCTATGGCACCTCAGTACTGGGCAGAGGCCATCAACTTTGTGTGTTACATCCAAAACCATGTTCCTCACAAAGTTGTGAAGGGGGTAACTACTTTCCAAGCTTAGACCGGTTGTAAACCCACAGTTAAGCACTTTCGAGTGTTTGGTTCTCTTGTATGGGCCCACATTTCAGTAGAGAAATGCAAGGCTATGGATCCGTAAAGCAAGTCTTGCATATTTGTTGGGTACCCAGACAGTGTCAAGGGATACAAACTTCTCCACCCTACAACTCACAAGTTGTTCATTAAGAGGAGTGTTCATTTCGAGGAGGAATCTTCTAGTTCTTCTCCTACCACTACTCCATCAACAATTACATTAGAGACATTGTAGCATGATGATAGTTCTTCAGAGGATCTTAATCCTCTTGATCATGATGAGGAGTCTTCTTCCTCCACTTCAGATGGCGATAGTGATGATGAGGACCCACCCTCTTCTCCCAGTCGTCATTCAGAGGTTGATGATTCTCCTCCAGATTCTCCTACCATAGGGCCTCTTTGGGCTCGTCAGACTTTGCATTCAGTAGGTGATTGGGTTAGTGATCCTTCATATACTCGAAGAACAAGGTCACAATTTCAGCAGGCTCCACATCTCTTTGTTGCTTCAACTTCTGATCCACAGACTTTTCAGGCAGCTTCTTATGTCCCCAAGTAGGATGCAACAATGCAGGAAGAGTTCAGTTCCTTGGAAAGGAATCATACATGGGATTTAGTTCCACTTCCTAAGGGAAGAAAAAATATTTGATGTTGTTATGTATGAAAAGTGGGAAGATGGTGGATAGTGTTAAGATCTATCAAATCAAACCCTCCTTTCACACTAACACTCAAGGACAACAACCAAGCCAAGTCACTACAAATGAAGAGGACTCAGATATAGGTTGATGTACTTGGGAATGATATGGAAAGATTGATTAGATTGAGAGATTTGTCAAACCCTAATTTGAATAAGCCTCGAACTCTAATTATAATGAAATCAGGTATAGACGAATAAATTGCTACATATCACCAGACAGGAAGATACTCAAGGAGCAAAAACTCACCAGAAGTTGGATTTCTAGAGTTGAAGACTTTGTGGACTACAGGATGGGCGCCCAAGTCTAAAAGGGCAACTTTTCTGTAGGTCTGAAACTGTGAGCAATGTCAGATGATGTTCAGCTCATGAGTTCAGAATGAATCTTGTCGAAAGGACTATGGAGCAGGCGCCCTAGTCCAACAGGGTAGATTTACAATAACTTTTCTCCAAATCCTGAATCCTTATCCTCTGAATTGCTTCTCTGTATTTGTACTTCACCAAATCCCGCACTTGTAACCTGCAATCACAAAGAGAGGGGTTTAGGAGTTGTGGTGTTTAGGAGCTTGCCTCAGTCAAGCCCCAGGATGACATTCAAGTCTTCCAACACCGTGTGTGCCCAAGGGAGGGCAGAGGCCAAAGCAATGATGAAATAAAATGATTAAAGCACAAATAGATGTCACCTTAGAGGTGAAGCCCTCATGAAGATGAAGATCCTTCAAATCATGAGGAGATGGATTGATGAAGGCAAATCTGCAATAAACAAACACAATAACAATACAATTCTGCTCTGCAACATAATGAATGCCTTGAAATCCCTTAGCTCAATATCACAAGTTCGTGTTATCCATCTAGGTGTAAAATGAAGAGATGAACTCACTTATATATGCTTTGCCGCTAACATTCGTAATTCAAATTGAAAAGGCTGACAAAGGGAAACCTTTTTAAAGGTCCTATACCAACACATTTAAATTTGGGTCTCAATAAATCATCCTGGACTTGGGCGGGGGCACCCAAGTCCCAAGGCACATTTTGGGTCTTGATTAAGCATTTAGAATTGGCCCATAAGTCCCATTTGACATGGGTTTCAGGGAAATTTGCTCCGAGATAAGTTTTAAACATGTAAAGTGTAAACACAGGGACCTAGGAGCTAAAGTAGGAGGTAAAAAGGCATGAGGTTACTTTTTACTCCATAACAGATGCAATTGGATCTATCAAACAAAATTTGTAGCAGATGGGTCGGTTAACAAGCATAAAGATCGCTTGGTTGCCAAAGGATTCTCCCAAGAGCTCGAGATTGACTACGATGAGACTTTTGCACCAGTAGCCAAGATGAATTCCATCTGACTTGTACTTGCTATAGTTGTAACCCATCATTGTGAAGTTCATTAGATGGACGTGAAGAGTGCTTTTCTTCATGGTGACCTTCAAGAGGAAATCTATATGAAGCAACCACAGGGGTTCGTTTAGGACCCTTCATTGGTTTATCGACTTCGGAAGTCTCTCTGTGGCCTCAAACAGGCTCCTCGAGCTTGGTATGCCAAGATGGACTCCTTCCTTCTGTCAGTTGGGTTCACTCGATGCTAATATGATCTGAATGTCTACATTCTGTAGCAGGATGATACTCTGACATTCATAGTTCTCTATGTTGATGTCTTGTTGATCACAGGGAGTCGTTCATCCACCATCAAAGTAGTGAAAACTGCTCTTCATGATCAATTTATGATGTCAGACTTGGGTCTTTTGCACTACTTCTTAGGGATTGAGATCACTCGGTCATCTTTAGGTATCTTCATGGCACAACCCAAGTATGCACTTGACATGCTCTCCAGATTTCGTATGGCTGACTATAAGCCTGCACCGACTCCATTTCTATCAGGGGTCAAACTTGAGGCTAAGTGTTCTTCACCCTTGGTTGATGGCACTTTATACTGACAACTTGTTGGAACTCTCATATATTTGACTCACATGAGGCCTAACATTTCATATGTCATGGGCATGGTCTCTCAATTTATGCAGGAGCCACATGAGTTGCTTTAGAAAGTAGCTAAGTGGATTCTCCACTATGTTCAAGGCACTCACTGCTATAGGATTCATTATGCAGCGGCATGGATTTTGAATTGGTGGGATACACATATTTAGATTGGGCAGGTGATTCTCGTGATTGCAAGTCTACTTCAGGGTATTGCTTCTCACTTGGTTTCGGTCCAGTTTGTTGGTTGAGCAAGAAGTAGTCTGCAATTGCTCTTTCATGTACAGAGGTTGAGTATCAAGGGGCAGTTAATGCCACCACTAAGGCCATCTAGCTTCAGAATATTCTCATTGAGTTTAGCATTTCATTCAAAAAACCCACAGTCATCAATTGTGATAATCAAAGTGTAATACAGATCTCAAAGAACCTAGTCCATCACCAGCGAATGAAACACGTTGAGATACATATACACTACATTCAGGAGTTGATTCATGCAAAACATCATTGATCTCAAGTACATTCAGACATTAGAGCAGATCGTAGACATATTCAACAAACCCTTTACTGAGAGCAAGTTCCTTCATATGCGAGCTTTGTTAGGGGTGTGGCTAGTGTCTACTTCAAGAGGGGCTTCTTAGTCCTTCGCTCGACACTCTCTCTACTTTAGGGGTGTTTTCTCTCTCTTTAGGGGGGCTATTCCTTTGTGGGGGGGGCTTCTTCTTTCTTGGAGGGAATTCTTTGTACATGGGTACATCATCAGGCTTCATTTGCTGAGGCCCATATCTTTTCACCCACCTAAGGTACGCTTAAGGGGGGTGTTAGTGTAGGTTGTTTATTTTCCTTAGGGATATTTCTTTTTCCTACACATTATTAAGCTTGCTTAGGTTTATTAGATGTGGTTAATACAAGGACACATGGCAAAATACATCAACTACATGTGTCATTCTCTCCCACACATGGGTAGTTGAGTTACACACCTTTTGGCTTTTTGTGCCACCTCTCATAACCACTATTCTGTCTTTACTTGAGTAGGTTATGGGATAGTTGAGTTTCTCACCCTCTTTTGGATTTGTGTGCTACCTCCTTTTTGTCTTCACTTGAGGAGGTTATGCCACATGTTTTGGCATTTACCAAGTAGGTAAAACTTCCACCTATTTTGGGTAGTTGGAGTTATTACACCTCTTGGATGTATTTGCCCATATTTAGCTATATATACAACACTCTCCTCTCACCTTAACTAGTTCAAATACTAGTTTGATAACTAGTCAATGAGAGTAATGTGAGTATTTTCAAAATTCTCTTACAGTTTGTCTCTTGATTCTCTCTTTTAGGATTCTCTCTCCATTCCTCTATTTTGATCTTTGATCATTTGTTGACTGGAGTGTATGTGATCTACGACTAACATTAGATCCTGGCTCAGTTCTTGCTTCTCGCAGCATCTAACATGGTATCAGAGCCAGGCTCAGAGCCCCAAGCACCTAAAGTGTGGCTTAAGGGGGGTGTTGGAAATAAGCCACACCTAGATCGATGATGAACTGGCCATAAAGGGCAAGTAGCCCAGTTGGTAGAGCACACCAACATAAGGTCTTTGTTAATTCTTATACTTTAGCTCCAAAGCAGAAATTTATTAATAGAAGTGAATGCTCCAACTTTTACATTAGGACATTAGCCGACAAAACATGGACGAACAAATTTTTTGCATTACAATTGCATCAAACATATATCATAACCTCACATTCACACACATAATATTGTCAAAATTGAACAACATCATAACCAATGCACACAACAACACCATGAAGTGCATAACAACATAAGGTCAAAGCACACCAACAAAGAATATCACAAACAAAAGACTTACACAAACATCATGGAATGATATCAACACAAAAAGAAATGAATGAGATAAAACCCCCTCACAATTGACAATAGAGTGCTCAACTCGCATCATCGACACCAACAATAGGCAATAATAGAAAGAGCTAAAGCCCATACTATAGCTCATCCCCAACATATTCAAGCCCTCAAACAAGCACCCAAGGATGGCTTCACAACCCTCAAACATCCTCACAAACAAGCCATGAATGAGGCACAAATCCTCAAAACGAGCAAAGGGCTAGACCTAGGCAAGCCTAAAGCAACCTATGCAAGAGATGGTAAAACTTTCTCAATTTTGGAGCTACTAAAGAATATCTTGAAACAACCAACTTAAAAGAGCTTAAGCCACATTATGACATCCTTAAAACTCACAAAACACCCATATTCATTTTACCAAAAAATGCACTATTCACATGCAAGCATTCATTAACTCAAAATGTGACATTTAATCACGTGCAACTTCCAAATTCAAGCATTGAGGATATAAACACATGTTGTTGATTTCCATATATTCACAACATATTAAATGACCTGATATGATTAATCCATCATTTTCCATACCTTAACAAAAGTTCACCAATAACCTATATTACAAATTTCACAAATACAATAATCTGGAACATGATATTTACATAGTCCATCAGAGTTTTATAATTTGTTTTTTGGATTAAACTATGTTTGTAGTTTTTATATTGATATTTCGGATCATACTACATGATCCATCTTTAGGAAAAAATAATGAGAAGAGAATGAGATCCCTGCACACTCTCCAAGATGTGCTATCACAATCCCTTCATATATCCCAATGGTAATCAACACCACATAACCTTGTGGGACCCTGAGGCCCAACCCTCTATACTAAGAGATGAACACATGGTTGCAAACATAAGCATGACATACATGATTGGCCTCAAACACACAATACAATCAAGTATAGTTCCATTTCACAAATTAGTTCCACACAAGGATCATAATTTACACAATAGGAAGGGAAAGGAAAGCCTACAAACATGGAGTGTCTTCAACTCAGTCCTCTGAGACACAAAGCGGACTTATGGAGACATGATTATCTCAAGAACACCCATGTCAATGGATGCATTACTTTGAACATTTTCAATCAAACTAGATAAAATCCTAATAGTTTGGAAAGTAATGTTCTCTTGCCTACAACATTTGCATCAACTCTAGATAAAATCCTAAAAGAGTTTAAAGATAATGTTCTCTTGCCTACAACATTTACATCAACTCTAGATAAAATCCTAATAGACTTGGACGATAATGTCACATTTAAGTATTTTATTAGTTGATGTTTGAGCCCAAAATTTATTAATTTAATGAATCCAATCATGTCTTGACCCTAGATAAAATCAATAGAGTTAGAGCAATCATGGCTACTCCAAGCTTTTACATGTTACTCCATTCCTAACATAATGACTTAACCATTCATATCTTGACCCTAGATAAAATCTAATAGAGTTAGAGCAATTATGACAAATCAAGTTTTCATGCAAACACATTTCCCAGGGAATGAGTAACTTATTCTTGTGGCAAAACTCATTACTCAACAAAATAAAAATCACTCACAAGTTACAAATTCCAAAAATAAATAGTTTTTTAAAAAATACCAATATCCAAATTCCACCATTAGAGAACCTTCATTTTTTTTCAAAATTTAAAATACAAACAAACTCAAAATTATAAAAATACTCTCTTATCCCAAATTTTCCTAACAACACAAATATGCAACCATATAAATTTTTAGGGAATTTTGTAAGAGTTTGAGTATGGAATTCATATTTTCCAAATTTCCTAAACTATGAAAATGAAAATAAATGAACTTCTAAAACTACCCAATGGTTCAACAACAATATCAAACCATTATTTTGCCTACAACTATCATTTTGAAGCTAAAACTCTATAAAAAGCATAAACTAGACTTAAGGCAAGACCAAATACAATCTTTCATTTCATACACTAAGAGCACACAACAAGCTTTCTCTTTCTATGAAATTTGTAATTAATCTACAACAAAAGAACAATGAAAAATACCTTTATGAATCCAAAGTAAACACAAGGTAAATCTTTCTCCTTCAACAAGCAAGCTTCAAATCCCTCTTCAAACCACTTCCATTCTTTTCCCAAGCAAGGGTTTTCAAGAAAATACTTTATTTTTTCTCTCCAAAATTGTTAAGGAAAGAATAATAATCATATAATGAATACCTTTTGCACATAAACCAATACCTAAAATCCATTTCCCCTTTGATCATTTTCACACTCACTTTTTCAAATACAAGATATTATCTAATTTCTAAAAAATATCAATTTATCTCATAAATATCTAATATGACCCCTTTATCATATTTTGAAAGCCAATTTACACTTTTGATAAGCTATCAACCTTCCTAGACTATAAACATAGGAAACCCACTTTATTTATACAACAAAAATATGAAAATGACATTTTAGAAGACCTTTAAATTTCTCATTTTAATTCCAAACATCCATCTTATAATTTCAAGTGCATTCTAACATTTCACAGGGCTATTTAATTATTTTTCTCTAAAGCAACCAATATGCATATGCAAAAATAACAAAAGCATTCAAGGGAATGCAAACATTTACTAGGCTAGCACAATAGAGATCTAGAATCACACACAATTCAGATAGGGTTTCATAGGTCTAAATATCTCATGTCTCATCACCCCCACACAGAGAAAGATAGGTTAACAATACTAGGTAAACCATGTGAACACTTCCAATTAACCACCATTACCTGCACTTGCACACTGCAATCACACATTACGTGCATATGCTCAATACGTAACAATAGCCAAAGCAAATGGTAAAATCAACCAATAATCAAATAGATCACATTTTATTAATAACATCTAATTATGACATTGTCATAATATAGACAATACATGATTTAATCAAGACAGGGCAAGAGTTAACATAGGTAGGCATTATAGGAGGTCTTTTTAAGTATTACTAAATAGTGTATTCTTGCATGGAAGTTAGCAAATAACCTAATCCTAACTTGATTATGTATTCACACATCCCCATGGACTAGTTCTACTCTTGACTCTATCTATTCATCATCCCAAGTCAAATCCATGAATTTTGGAACTAACCCAAATCAATTATATAAATCATGGAAATGACTTCTAAACTTTCAAATTTAAAATATAAAATTGGGCTAGTTTCCCTCCTTTCTTACTAGTCATTATTAGCCAAATACAGCATGAAATATTTCAATTTACACCCCAAGGTGTTGTATAAAAGAACAAAACCTTGATTCATTATGAGGATTTGTTGTCTTGCATCTAAGTTTTCCCCCCTTATATTTGAACTTCTAGCTTTTACATAATGTGATCTTATTTTTGGGTCTAATTCATGGTATTAGATTTTACCCTTCTCCAAAATGGCCTTTGATTTGTCTTATTAGAGTGTTTGAGATGTATTTCTCATGATGAGTCAAGTCACAAACTAATCTAAAAGTCCTTACTTCTTGTTTGGAAGAAGGAGAAATTAAAAGTGTCAAGTTCTTAAGTATTTTGTAGAGATGCAGACTTCTCTTGCACCTTCATCTGTTTTGGCATACTTCCTCACTAGGCCCTCAATCCCACAAGGGTGAGATAGTCTATTACAAAACTCTAGACCCCTAATGCAAGTGGCACAAACTTGACTTGCTTCTATTGGGAATTTACACCCCTTTGTAGATGACTAATAGACTAGGATAAAGAAGCTTAAGACTAAGTATTCAAAAAATAGTCAATAGCACTTGGAAAATCTATTTAACAATATGTGCAAAAGTAAATGGAATAGTATGCATCCATGAGATTACACAAGACTCAGATATTTTCATGGGAAACCCTTACAAGAGAAAACCCACCACTAAAATACTTTTACAATTATATTATTCAGAATTGGAGATTCAATACAAGGCCTTAATGGAATCTCAACCTAGTGCATACTTCTTCTATAATCGCTCTAATGTTTTACACTAACAATGTTCAATTCAATGTCTATACAACCATCCAACCTTCTAACCTTGAAGCATTCACACGAGATGATACATATAGATGTGTGCATGGGAATACCAACCGTCTAACTATCCAACCAACACGTGGAATACCAAGAGTCATACAACTATATTTTGACCATAGTATGACATCAACATACTGCACATATCACCAAACATGATGTCTCCACTTGGATAATCACCTTGCATATATAGCCGCTACCACGCACTATGACTCAATAGTTATATACTTAACACTATCAATGAGTTCATGTTTTCCTTATATAGCCACCACTACCAACTCCATGCTTGCAGTAGCACATAAGAACATTGCATTACTTTTGACTGCTTGTGGTATCTTCCACCATATTCTATAATATTATCCTACTCTCATATTGTGCCACATGAACTTTAGCTCTATCGTATGAAGTCCAGCTCTACTGCAAGTGCTCCTATATTGTTCATGCTTCCAACAAACATTATTTTCAACATGTAGTTGTGAGTTACTCTCCAAGTTCATTGTGGTTGTTAACACAACACCACCACATGTGAACCAACATGTATGTTGTACTACATCATCTTCCACGACATTACCACATGTAAATCACTATGTCTGGTGTACCACAACATTTGTAACTTTATTGCATTCAAGTACGTGAAAAACTCTTCCTACAAGGATTCTCTGCAAGTGAATATTACCCAAGTCCTAACATTCTCACACTTGATATTTACCACAGGAGAGAGTGCAATATTCAACTCAAGAGATAAACCTCATGCCTGGGTATGGGACAAGCTCATCTCATATCTACACTGCATAAACTTGGTATTAATTGTATAGGTTTTGTCAAAGAGTCAATAGTATTTACTAGAGTATCAATCTTCTCCATCTGAACTTTCCTATTCTCAACCAACTACCTCACAAAATGATACTAAACATCAATATGCTTGGTTCTAGCATGGTAATTAGGATTCCTAGTCAAACAAATTGTACTTTGTGAATCACATTTCACTATTGCATGACTCTAAAAACCAATAATATCATTTAACCTCTTCAACCACATCACTTCTTTACAAGCATGTGTTGCAACCATTATTTATTTCTGTAGTGGATAGGGTAATTGTCTACTAGCGCTTTCTCATTTAGCTAACTGCTCCACCAAATAGAATAAATACATAATTGCTTGTTGACTTGTAGCTATCAAGATCTCTAGCCCAATCTAAATCTACAAATCCCTATACACTCAACACTCTACCCACATCATTAGTACCATAATAAGTTAAGCAATAATCTATAGTTCCTTTCATGTACCTGAACACTCTCTTTACATGTGTCCAATGTTCTTTACTTGGCTTCACCATTAACTTACTTTGAGCTCCCATTGCTTGGGCAATGTCTGATCTTGTGAAGAGCATTACATACATAAGACTTCCTATTGTACTAGCATATGGAACATTCCTCATGTCCTCCAAACCCTTTGCATATTTAGGACATTGTTCTATATTTATGCACTAGCATAAAGATACTTTCTTTGGTTTAGCCACAGTTTCTTATTGGTCATATAATTGTATATCTCCATACCTAATATGTATCTAGCAGTACCCAAGTCTTTCATAATGAACATACTAGACAATTGAGCTTTATAGTTCCTAAATTAATGTCTTATTATCTCCAATAATTAATATATCATCTTGACATATAAAAAATAATTAGAATGTGATCATTTAGATGTTTTAAGTATACACAATGATCAACGTAACTTCTTCCCAAACCTAATTCTAGCACATATGAGTTAAAATTTTAGTTCCACATACAAGGGGATTGCCTTAACCCATATAGCGAGCCTTTCAGCTTGTTTACCTTTCACCTTGAATCCTTTAGACTATTTCATGTGTAGTTCCTCCTCTAAGTCTCCATGTAAGAATGAAATCTTAACACCCGTCTACTCTATCTCAAGATCACATGCTACAATAATGGATAACAACATCCTAATAGAACTCAACTTAGCAATAGGAGAAAAGATCTCACTGGAGTTAATTTCATCAACTTGGGAATATCCTTTTGCCACCAATCATGCCTTGTACCTTTCAAGTGATCCATCCACTCTAAATTTCTTCTTGAATACCCACTTGTATCCAATGGGTTCCCTATCCTCAAGCAAATAAACCAAATCCCAAGTCTTACATTGCTTCAATGTCAACATCTTTTCATCCATGTCATTCTTCCAATACTTCTTTTCTTTGGAAGTGAGAGCCTCTTCCATAGAATTTGTTTCACTATCAATACAAGTAAGAGTAAAAGCACCACAAAAATCTAGTGGACTATACTTGTCAGGTGATTTTTGTTACCTTGTAGAACTTCTCACAATTCTAGGTGCAGAATTTCCTACTGCATCTACACCTTATTCTTCTTCAAATTTTGCATAAGATGTGTTTGCCTCATCTTCCTCCAAACTATTATGTCCACTCTTTTGTTTAGTTTCAAATTCATTTTGTTTCTCTAATTTTGATTCAAAATGCACCTTCTCCATCTCATTCTCCTTTGACTATTCTTCCTTGGACAAGACTTTAAGTTCCCTAAATGTAACATCGCTTGAATAGAGAACCTTCAATATTTCTAAAATCTAAATTTTGTAGGCTTTAACATTCTCAACATAATCGATGAAAATACACATTTTTGCCTTGAAATCCAACTTAGATCATCTCTCCTTTGGCACCTAAACAAATGCCTCACAACCAAAGATTGTTAAATGTGTCACAATTGGTTTTCTATTAGTTCACATTTCATATGGTGTCTGCACAAGTAGGAGACATGTTCTTCAAGTAGCATGCAACACTAACTACTTTAACCAGAACTCTTGTCCTAGACCAATGCTACTCAACATATTTATGGCCTAATCCAGTAAGGTTATATTCAACCTCTCGACCACTTTGTTCAGTTGTAGTGTATATGGTGTTATCCTTTGTTTCACAATATCAGTGTGTTTACATAATGTTTTAAAATCCTTGGATTAGAATTCACTAACATTATCTATCTTAAGCACCTTTATTTTCTTAATGGTATGATTCTCAACAAGATCCCTAAACTCCTTAAACTTGAGAAATACCTTAGACTTCCTCTTAATAAAATACACCCAAGAACACCTAGATAATCATCATTTAATGACAAATAGTATAGAGACTTACTAATGGATTGGATATCCACATGACCAAACACATCATTGTGTATCACCTCCAAAATATCCTCTACTCTAGTGCTTCTTGAAACAAACCACACTCTATTCTATTTTCCCAACATACAATGCTAACAAAAGTCAATACCAATAAAACAATCAATAAGACCATCCACCATATCTTTAATTGCTAGGGTTTTTAGACCTTTCTCACTCCGGTGACCCAACCTAAGATGCCACAACCCTGATTCACATGCAATTACATTAGCTCAACTAGATAATGTTGATTCATCCAACCTATACAGAGTACCATGTCACACTCCCTTTGCAAACATCAAATTACCTCTTGCTAACCTACAAACTTTACCATCAAATGTGACATGTATTATTCTCGACTTAGCCATTTTGAATAGAGACATAAGGTTTCTAGTCAAACCTAGAATATGCAAAACATCTAAGTGCCCTTACTCTACCATCCATGTAACCTTTACTTTTCATCAACCAACTATCTTCAATGAGTTGTTATCACTGAGAAAACATTGTCCTTCATTACACTTGGTGTAATCAGAGTACCACTCTCTATGATAGAATCACTTGAATCAATCAACCATTAATCATCACCAATTCCATTAGTAGAAATAAATGCATCACTACTATATTCATCATTATCAAAGGACCTATTATAAGAATCATCATTCTTCTTGGACTTTTAATCCTTCTTTATGTGACATTTGTTACCACAATTCCAACATTTTAATTTAGATTTACCTAAAGAGTTAGACCTATCTTTACCCTTAGACTTATTATCTCCATTCTTCTTCTTAGACCTACCTCTAACAAATAGGGCATAAAAATAAGTATCATCCATGGACTTTTTCCTAATTTCCTTGCTTAACAAAATTCCTATTATATTTTATAGTTTCAATGGCACGACATTACTACTGATAAACATTATTAAGTTTTCCCGTGAATCTGATAAGGAACAAAGTAATATAATGCATTGGTCCTCTTCATCCATCTTGACTCTTATTGATGCAAGTTGACTTAATATCATGAAATTTATTCAAGTGATTAGTTGTTGAGTCTCCCTCTTTCATTTTTAAAGAATGTAACTTCTTTTTCAATACAAGTTTACATACTTATATTTTTCCACAATGAATTTGTAGTCTACTCCTTAGATACATTCATCTACATAGAATTTGAAAAATATAATAAGATAGTACCTTTTGTTTTCTTATCCAATTTTACCTAGTTTTAATCAAGCATACCTAAGGGTTTGGTCAAAGAAAATATCACAACCCACTAATCTCTTTCCACCAGAAGATCTTCCATCTTAAAAGTTCCATAGTTTGAAGTTTTGACCATTGAATATTTTAATTTAGACCTTGATGTGATAGCCATAGATTTTGTTGGCAGTGAGCTACTCCCTTGTCAGTGAGGCGTTCAATGTATGTTTCAATGGATCTTGGTTTGACAAAGTTCACATGCTTCAATAATACAAGAGCAATGCAGATCAGGTATTTATGCTGGAGGGTTCACTTTATGTGTGGTACTTGATCAAGACTTTATTATTTATCATCATATTTATGAGAGGGCTTGTTTGATTAGTTTGATCATATCAATTGTTGATGCTCTTATAAGAAGGTTTGATACTATATGTTATGATGATACAAGGTGATTTCAGATGATGTCTTCAGTCAGAATTCATGTCTTGACATTGATGCTAATGTGGCTTGAGGTTGATTGGTTTGATATTGAAAGACTCATATTTGTGAGGTCATTTGGTGAAGTTTACCTCTCTGCAACAGTGTCTTTTTAACTAAGTGAAATCATAATGAGGGTATTGTCAAAGTGTTTGTTGAAGTATTGAAGTGCTTCAAAGAATATTAAAAACCCTAAATTAAAAAGATTTTACAATATACTTTATTAGTGCATTTATTGCTTTGTAACATCTTTATGTTATATTTGATCATTGACTCGTTGAGCAGGTAAAAGCCACTTAAGTGGCAATGCTAAGGGTATAAGTGTCATCGGGCAACCGGCCCTTTCCTCTTGTAAAACTTTTTGCATCGGTCTTCAATGCATGTGATGGGAGGTAAGATCAGTGGTGATGTTTAATTGAATGTTAATTGCATGAGGAGTTCACATTAAGAAAACCGGCCCCAATTTCTAGTTAACATCGGTGGTCAAGGAAATTGCTTTAAAGAGCATCGAATGCTTTATGCTCGAATAAGAAAGTTAAAGTATTTTTGGAGCCCGCTTTTCATGAGCCTGATTTTTCATGAAGTTGTTTTATGCTTTAAAAAAAAAAGGCATTGGTTATCTTGGTTTTAAAAAAAAAGCATAAATATGCTTTATGCAAAATGGGAATTTGAAAAGCATTTAGAGAGTTATGTTTTTTTTAAACCCATCGAATGGAGCCCATTTTAAATATAATTCAAAGGGTTGTTTTTGAAGGGAGTACGGATTAGCCATAAATGGCTTTGTGTCTCAAGTTTAGAAACCTTTTTAATTTCTATTTTATTTGTTTTTTTTTTAAAAGACTTGAGATTCAATGAGATTTTAAGGAGAAGTTTTTTTTTGGAAAGAGATTTTTGTGAGGATATTTGTTATCTTCTTATCTACATGGAGGTCAGAGGAGAGATTTTTGTTAAGGAAATTAAAGAGTTATTTTTACAGATTGAATTTGAAGAGATTATTGAAGAATTGAAAATGCAGAGAGGAATATAAAAAGATTGAGGAATATTTTCTTATTGCAGGTGAAATTATGAAGAATGTGCAAGAGAAAAAAATGAATTTAGATGATCATTTTGTAGAAGAAAATGAATTGTTTTTTGAATTGATTATACAGAGAAAAGAGAGATATGAAAGGTCAGGTTATTTTTCCTTGCAGGAGAAAAGTTGAATATGAAAGGTCATTTTCATATTTAATAGTATTGCAGATGGATTGATTTGTGTGTAAGTGTGCAGATCAATGATAATTTAATTTGATAATACAGTTGAAATGGGTGTGAATTAAGACGAAAATTGAAGACAACTTGAATGGCACAGATTGAATCAAATCAAGTATGAAGATAATATGAAATTAATTATGCAGAGGTAAACTGAATCAGATACAAAGATTGACAAGATGATCAGAAAGACAATATGCAATTGATTGCATCAGGTGAATTAGTATGCAGAGATAATCAGGTGAATTGTTTTTTATTGAAGATAAAATGTAGAGGAAGACATTGAGAATGTATTGTGAATCAGGTAATTTGATTATACATAGATCATGAAATTGATAAGCAGATTGGATTGAATATGATTGCAAATTCAGAGAAGACATGTTGAGTAATGGTGCAAATAAGATTGAGTGGCAATCACTTCTTGCACACTTTGCAGTTTGTTCTGTATTAGGGGTTGGTGCTCCTTGAAGTTGGTGTTTCTAAAATATTAGGAGTTGGTGCTCCTTGAAGTTGGTGCTTCTAAACATTGTAATTAGTGAGATTTTTCATAAAGCCAGTGAGGCAGTTTTGGAGTGGTTTTTCTACCCCTGGAGGGTTTTCCACTCATGCAAATCTTGTGTCATGATGTATATTGATCTTCTATGTGTGTGTGTATGATTTACTCATGAGGTGTTTTTTTTATTAGGAGTCTTATGTATATGTGTTTAACAATGTCTTCCTCTTTTGTTTTGTAAACAAAATTTGCAAAAGGTTAAAATTTATACAACACTGATTCACCCCCCTCTTAGTGTTGTCCTGGACTCCTACAGATTTAATGTTTATCTATCTTCTCACAAAATTTTTCAAAGTTTTCTTTTATGTCCAATAATACGTGATTTGCAAAATCAACCATTGTAGGGTTTACTACTACACATGCTAGGTTTAGACTCCAAACAACGTAGTAACCACCTAAACAACAGCCTATGCTCTAATACCAAATGTTGGAGATTTACATCCCTGTTACAAATGATCGATAAAATTGGATAAAGAAACTTAAGACTAAGTATTTAGAAAATAGTCAAGAACACTTGCAAATCTATCTAACAATATGTACAAAAGGAAATGGAATATTATGCATCCACGGGATTACGCAAGACTCAAAGATTTGTATGGAAACCCTTGCGAGAGAAAACCCATCACCAATTTTTTTTCACAATTATATTATTCAGAATCAAAGATTCAATATAACAAGGTCTCAGTAAAGTCTCAATTAGATATTGCATACTTCTTCTAGAGTTTCTCTAATATTTTGCACTAATAATGTTCGATATAATGCATATACAACCATCCAACCTTCTAATCTTGGCATATTCACATATAGACATGCATATGAGAAAACTAACTGTCTAACTATCCAACCAACACATGGAATACCAAGAGTCATACAACTATGTTCTGACCATAGGATGACATCTACATACTATATGGATCACCAAACATGATTTCTCCACATGGATAATCACCTTGGATATGGAGCTTTGTTTCCACACACTATGAATTAATATTTATATCCCTAACATTATCAATGAGTTCATGTTTTCCTTGTACAACCACCACTACCAAATCTACACTTGCATAGCACACAAGAACAGTACATCATTTATGGCTACTTGTAGTACCTTGTTCCATCTTCTAGAGCATTATCTTACTCTTAGATTATGCCACGTGAACTTTAGCTCTGCCGCAAGTGCTTGTGCATCGTTGTTCATGCTTCTAGCAAACATTGTTTTCCATATGCAATGAGTTCTTCTCCAAGTTCCTTATAGTTGCTGACATAAAACCACCACATGTGAACCAACATGTATGTTGTACTACAACATCTTCCATAGCATTACCACACGTAAATCACTATGTTTGTTGTAATACAACATTTGTAACTTCATTGCATTGAAGTATGTAGACAAACGCTTCCTATAAGGACTCTCTATAAGTGAATATCACTTAAGTACCAATAACTCTTGCCCTCCAAATTGTTGCAAACTACTTTAATCACTCACCTTCTTGCAGGTTTGTAGATATTTCATGTACATGGGAATAATTTGCAACTTGTGTGCATGATATTGCTTCCCACCTTTTCGTAAGACTTCCTTCTTGCAGATGTTTAGATCTCTCACACACTTTTACATCACTAGCATGGTTGCCCTATTTCCCCATAACCCCATATTTCTATAAATCTTATGTATTGGCATTATAAAACTAGGACACACCTTCGTACACTTGCAAACCTGCCTAGCATTCTTGCTTCCCCGTTATGCAATGCTTATACATATCCATTTTGTAGGTTTGCATACATTTTATTCACCCATGGAATAGTTGCTAATCGCTCACTTGCTTCTACCTCCTACTTTACTGCAAAATTTGTGCCTTGCAAGTTTTCAAAACTCTTATGCAAATCAGTCTTACTTGCCAATTGTCTACTTACTTCCATATCCCGCAACTTTGCACATAGTTTCCCTTTACAAGTTTGCAAGCATTATATGCACTCATGCCTTCTTGAAAAATGTTAGTTGACTTTTGAACCCCACATTTTTGTAATGCTTACACTTCGATATGAAGACTTCGTGTAGAACTTTGCCAAGCCCACACACATGATGCAAAGTTCCAAAGTGCAAGTAGACTTTCAAAGTATGCAACCCCGTTTCTTCATGATTGTAGGATCTTGACCTCCATATGCCAAACATCCTTTCACAATGTCCATCTCTGCAAAATTCTCAAAAGCATGAAAACCTAGAGTATTAAATATGCATGTGTGAATAAACCCCTTATAAAACTAGATTGTTCTTCCTTATTTTGACATTTGCAAACTTATTTGAGCCTTTCAAACCCTCCCATGCTCTTCAGAGACTAGTTTGCCACAACTAATCCTCATATTTCCACTCAATCTCTCTCACTTGTAGATTCTTCCATGTGCATTGATGAGTTTGTCAACCAAGAACCATTTTCCCACAAGCTGGCAAGGGCATCCCAAAGAGTGATTCCAACAATCTTTTACTTACACTTCCAAGTACCCCTCATTTGTTTATCCCATTACTTGTGTCTTTTTTCACATTGAATGAATGTCCTTTGATTTAAATAGTGTAGTCACATTCTCCTTTAAATCCTTTTTATGTGCATTCATACTCTTGGGGGTTTTTTTAATTTATACGTGCAAGTTCTCTCCCTTGTTCTACACACTGTTGTCTATCCCATAGTTGATTTTGAACCTTGCAAAAACCTAACTCCTTCACACCCAAAATAATTTAATTTCTTATGTTTGAAAAACTTATTTTTGTGGATTTGCATAATCCTAACTCCCACTTGCCAAACTAGCTAATTGCTTGCCTCCATCCACATTTTGTAATCTCACAACATATGCCTTTTATGGATTTGTAAACTTTCCACACATCCCCATACATCTACCAATTGCAAGCTTACCTTTGAGTTCTACATTTTCACATACTAGTGCCTTGTTAGTTCATGGATTTCTTGCACACCTTTGCACTACCTCCTAATTGCTTGCTTCCTTTCACACTCTGTAATCCTACAAACCAATATCTAATAAACATAGTTTTTGTGCACTTGTGCTTTCACTTATCCTTTTCTCTTTCCCCATTCTAGGAACCTCATATGACTTCTCCAAAAGCAAAGGAGATGAATTATGAGTTTAAAGGAGTGACCCCTCCCTCAAAGATCTCATCTACACTTAATGAGTTGTTAGACACTGACTTGGACCACATAGATATGGTAGATTTTTTGAAGAGACTAATACTAAAACTAGAGCAACACTTGAGAGGTGCATTGCTAATAGTGGAGTACAAGCAACTACCTTCTCAACCTCAATCCAATCCCTAGAATTTGTCATCACTTATGCAAATTTTATGACCCCCAAAGTAAGAAGATTATGGACATGACCAATGAAGTATTCGTTGACATCACTCCAAATAGAATTGAAGAGACATTCGAAATTCCTCACCATGAAAAGTATGTACCACTAAGTGTTTTTGATGGTTTGGAGTGTTGGTGTGAATGAGGGTGTTTCCTATCTAGTTTCCCCTTTATAGTGTGACTAGGGGACATTATCTAACTAGTTATTAGTTAGAACCTATTCACACATGTTCACATGTTAAGTTGGGTTAGGGCTCTAGGAATTTTTCTAGAAGTTTCTAGTACACATGTGATCTTATCCTCTAGTTCTCACATGCCATATGATTATGACACTTGTCCTAATCCTATGAACTGTCCTATGTCTCACCTTGGCCTATATAACCAAGGCTTCTCATTGTACTTGTAACAACACGTATATTTTGTATATATTATTATTCTGTCATGTTGATCTTCTTTGATTCTTGTGATTAGCTCTTAGACATCTTGATATTGGGATGGCTACCTCTATAGGTAATCACAACATGGAGTTCTACAACCTAGACCCAAACCTCTACTTGAAATTCATAAATAAGAATTGGTTGATCAAACTGAGATCCACTACTTCAAATTACCCAAAACACTCCTTAGGAGTGACTTCTAGCTAGAGATCAATGACTTCGTCACCCTATTGAACAAAATAATGGGCTACCCCAGTGCTAGGGAGTTCTAGCCATGGATGTTTAGGTTTATTGCCATCATCTTGGAGAACAAACAAAAAATTGATTGGGACACTATCATTAGTGACACCTTGCACAAACAATTCACTAGAGTGCAGGAAATAAAGAAATTCAACACGACGACCTATGATGTTTATTGCATGGCAAGGAGAGCCATTTTTCCTAGTTTGACTAGAAATGGAATAATGGTTGTAGCAAAAGGATAGAAGAAGGTGTATAAGTTCTACCGTCAACTAGAGCTTAGGGAAAGATAGAAACACTTCAAAAGAGTTAATGATGCTTTCCTATATTTCTAATTAGATGGATGGAAAATGCCTTGAACAAACTCTTCTCCTTAGAGGTTACAACAACAATTGCCCTGTGGGGTAATTAGTTCATCCAATTCCAAACCTTCACATACATCAAGGTAGGAGGCTTCATAGGCGATCCTTGTATGCTACCCAAGTATGTAAGTGACAAGGTAGCATTGTTTGAACTAAGAAGGAAATTGTGTGAAGTGTACAAAATCTATTTGAGAGAAAGAGAACATGTGTTCGATTTCCTCTAAACATAAATGCATATACTTGCACTTCTATTCTCCATGCAAAGAGCTCAAAGGATGAATTGTCCAAATTGAACCTATATATACATGATAAGTGGCCCTCTTTTAACCCTAAAGGAAATATAGAGAACTATGCAGGATCTTCTTATAAACACAAGTTCAACTTAAAGGACTTCTGGGATGACTACGATGATAAGCATGAGGTCAGAAAGAGGAGATTCTCAAGATTGACTACTTTCCAAATGAAATCATTTGGAATAGCAAGTGTGCTTAAGGGTATACTAGGTGATGGAGATATAATTTTTAAACTTCCTATTCCATCTATTGATTGGTCCAAGGAAGAAGAAAATTCATCAAAGTTATTAGCAAGAGATTTATTGACAACAATTTGACCTAGCTTAACAAAAAGTTAGGAGATTCAAACCCTGATACTAAGGAAATGTCCAAGGATAGCAAGGCTTCCAAGGATCCTCCTAAAAAGAAGAAAAAGGTGGAGAAGAAGAAGAAGCCATCAAATCTAGAGCTTCCAAACTTAAGGATTCTTGAATCAGAGAAGGAAGGGGAAGTTGAAGAGCAACCCCTCGAGAGGAAGAAGGGCCCAAGATATATTTTCAAGGTCTCCTATGAGGCAAGTGAAGAAGGGTAACCTCGAAACCCCTACCTATTTGTAAGAACAAGCTCCCACTCAACCTACTCCTCAACCCCCTATTCAACATTCTATACAACTCCTATCTAGCCTCTTAATCCATCTCCTCTAGGTTCCCCCATTGTTTCTCCCATTCAGGAACAAGTCCTTCCTGTTCCCACACAAGAGGTCCCTCTTGAAAAGGTGACAACCCCTCAAGGATCACCATTAAGAGAGTCCCCATTGCTAAGGTCCCCTCTCCTACTCTATCTTCAGAGAGAACCTCTTCCCAATATATATTTCCACCTATTTCTCCTCTTCCCTTGCAATCTCGGGAGTAGAGTACTCAAGATAACCTAGAGAAAGAGAAAACTTTGAAGTAGGATGATTCATCCTTGATTATGGTTCCCACATGGTTAGATCTTACCATCAAAAAGAGTAAGAGAGTTTCAAATCCATTGGCTAATGGCTTCTCTACCATCACGGCTATGATTGAAAAACAACATCTAAGCAAGAAGGCTATAATCATCTCTTCCATTTTCACATATGCACAAGGGTATAGGATTGAAAAGGTTGCCACACTAATGGTAGAAAAGGATGAAAGGGAGTTGCAACCATCCAATTATTATATCTCCAGAGTTAACTTGGGCAAACAAACAAGGGATTCTAAAATTGAAGGCATGTAGACAATCGTGACTACTATTGTCTCCCAAATGGATAAGGACTACAAGACCAGGAAACAACTAAAGGAGTGGGTAAAAAACTAACATCTTACATCAAGCACTTGGTTGGTCCTCTCTAATCTTTAGATGTACCCATTACTACCCCTACCACTATTTCTCAAGAAGATGCCTCAACTATGGAAGAAATGAAGTGTATTTTAGATGCCACCAAGCAATGGCTTAGCGAGCCATTGACACAAGGATCCAAGGTCATTGATAGAGTTAATAAATACTCCAATTTAATTAAGGAACTTATAACCAAATACAAGTAGGAACTACAGGTGCACATGGCCAATCTACCACAAATCAAGGAGAAGTCAAAGGTTAATTTCAAAACACTTGTGTCAAAGGGTATCTCAGACAAAACAAACCAGTGTTTTCTATTGGAATGGACTAAAATTATGAAGTTAAGAATTGGTTTACTTGAAGAAGTAGATAAGCTAGAGGGTGCTCGTAATGATGTTGTGGACTTGATGATGGACACTCATGATTTGATTGAGAAAACTTAGGGCATTTATACAAGTAAGATCAAACTATTAATTCTATTGATTCTCTCAAGGGATATCTAGCATAATCAATCAAGGATTGAGTCAACCCTTCATACTTGACTCTTTTTCTCTAGATAGGTTGATGAAGATCAAGTTTATGTTCGAATAATTTGAGAAGCAGACGGATAAGAAGTGCATAAAGGCTCACCAAGTTGCAAGCATCTATGTTTCTTACTACTTTCGTTCGAGGTATATTGATGGTCTTGATTTGGACACAATTAACATCAAACATTGACAACATTCTAGGATTATAAATGAAAATGGAAATAAAGAGTGTTGGATGATACCATTATCATCGAGGATATCAATAATGATGAAGACGAATCAAGCAAAAACTCTATTGCATAGGCATACACTGACAACCTTTTGAGTGTCAATTTTAAGGCAAAATGTAATGACTAAATATATGCCTTATGTTATTATGTTTAAAGTTTAATTTTTCAAAAGTGACTTTATAATGTACAAGAATATTATTTTATTTCTCATAACTACCCAACAATTATTAGACATAGGTTATAAATACGAGGCATTTGTAATTATAAAGGGTATTGAATTTTGAGCAAAATTTCTAAAGTTGTACGAGAGAATAGAAGGCTTTGTACTTTTACAAATTTTGAAAAATAATAAAACTCTAGATTAGAACTATGAGTTTGAATCTATTGTTAAAGTTATATCTTTTCTTATATTAGATATTGTTGTTATTTCTTAGAATTTTTCTTTGCAACTCACATATTTGATTTTAAGTTTATTCATTTACTTTAAATCAAATACTTTTGTGTGGTTTTGTCAAACTCTGTCTTTTATTTGGCAAAGTCTGCACATTTGCCACTTCCATAAACATTCTCTTTTTTATAGTTCATGACAAAAAATTTACACTGAGAGGCGTTTCTACAGTCACAATAGAGGTGGAGGAGAGGAGGTAGAAGATTCTTTAATTTTCGTGCAAACTAAATTAAAAATAAGAGAATATAAATTAAATTGGAAAAAAATATAAATTGAGGAAAAGGAGGCTCAAATAACTGTTGCATATACTACATACGCTCACTCTCTCTTTAATTACCTTGTTGTAATTTAAAAGTGTGGGCTTTTATTCTTCTTTGCTAGGCGGTTGCTGTTACAATCATCATTGTTGGGCGGCTACTGTTACAGTAGTTTATTTACTGTTAAAAATGAAAAAATCTAAATAAGAAAAATCTACAGTTGCAGGCATTTCATGAAACTATTCTTGGTGTTGGCATTTTCCATTATTGATAGACGTTTCAAGAAACTATTCTTGCACTGGCGTTTTTGGCGTTGAATTTTATTTTGTAATGTTTTATCACTCTAGAGAACCCATCACAATCATTCACATAGTAGCCTTTCTTGCACGTCATAATTAAAGTTGTTACATATCATTTCATTTTTTACAATTTCTCTGCCATTTTTTGTAGTAATAAATGAAAGCAAACTAAAGTTGAGGAAAATACATGACAGAGTTTTACATTGTGAATCTATGTTACCAAAAGTCTTTTTTAAACACCCTAAGAAGTTGATTCTTAAAACTTGTAAATTCAGTTCTATTTACTAAATATCTATATTAAATATAATATATCTAAAGTACGCTGAGAAATATCATAAGAAATGTATTTAATAAAATAGAAATACCTTAGGAAAAAAGAAAGATTTCCTCCATGATGTTGGATAGATTCCTCCAAAGGCGTTTCTTTTGTTTCCTATTTGCACTCCAGCTCACTTCAAATCCAACAATTTGAGAAGGAAATTTTCTAAACTTAATTTGAAAACAAATAAATCAATTACATGCACGTTAGGCACACCTTCCAAGCATCATCAGTAGTGTGAGGGTTAGTTCCTGAGAGAAAAGAAAAGTGAATCCATTAATGACTCGAACACCATCTACTCCAAGGAGCCTATACTCTTAATAAACAACACTACCCATTTGACATCCTCCATGGTAATGGCAAATTGATGTCACTTAATCCATGTGTGGGATGGAGATGGAGGTGGGAAAACAGGTGCATGCCCATGTAATGATTGCAGGGTTTTAGTCGGACTTGGTTTTGCTCACTGCTCTCATTCGCATGTATTCAACAAGTGGTGCCATGGATGATGCGCGCCAACTGTTTGACACAATGTATCACAGAGATGTTATCTCATGGACTGTTATGATTGCAAGGTACACCAAATGTGGCAGATTAGAGGATGCATTTTCATTGTTTGGGCAAATACCCCGCAGAGATTTGGCTTCATGGAATGCAATGATCGTAGGGTGCACACAAAATGGATACGAGGCAAGTTCCTTCACGCTCTTCTGCACAATGCAATGGCCTGGTTGTGCCGCCAAGCCAAATCAGGGCACCTATGCTGCTCTTCTCATAGCTTGTGCAAGTTTATCAGCTCTTGATCAGGGCAAGCAGGTGCATGCCCACATAACCAAAAGCAAGTTTTGGTCTGGTTCTCTCTTGAGGAATGCTCTTGTTGATATGTATGCCAAAACTGGGAGCATCCAGGATTCTCCCCTGTTGTTTGATGGGAATTTTGATAGGGATGTTATCCAGTGGACCACCATGATTGCAGGGTATGGCAAGCATGGGCTGGCAGCTGAGGCAAATTGATGCCAATTCCACTGAGCATAAGCAGTGGTGGACTTCCCAGAGCCCCTGCACAGATTATAACCTCAAATCTTTTGTTTTCCCTTTTGTTTTCCTTCTGAGCTGTGCGTTGCCTTCTTAATGAGGCATTTCATTTTGTTTTCCTCTTTGGGCGCCCACTACCAGCCACTTATTATGGCTTCAATTTTATTTTATTCTATAGAATTAATGGCTGTCATGGCGGTTCATGCATTGGCCGTTTATGAATTTTTAATTTATTATTATTTTTCAGAGTAGTAACACGCCATTAATTCTAAAGTAACTACAAAAGAAATATTATTTTTAAGCTACGAAGATTTAATTAATAGAAAATATTCAATTAATTTATTCCTATTTTCTTTTTCTTTTCAATTTTTTCCGTTTATAATTACAACCAAAAAATGAGTGCTCTCATCTCCACCCCCACTGTGACTGTAGTTCGCCTCTCGACGAAATTACCTACCATTGTGGTTATAGGCATATATAAGTCTCTAAATTTTAGAAATGGCATAAACTTTCTTAAAAAGTCTTACCGTTACAAATATAGAAATTGTTGTAAAATCTGTTAGATTCCATGAAAATATACAAAATTTTTGTTAGAAAGTGTCGTAGAATTTCATTTCCAAAGATAATTGGAGCTACAAGAAAAATCAAATGGGTGATGATTTTTAGAAGCGTAAAATAGTTGGTTTATAAAGGCAAGAGAAACTGTCAAGAAAATTTTAAGGGATGGGAAGTTGTATAAAAGTATTTTTTTTATTATTTTTTTAATATTTAAAAAAATATAATTTAATATAGGTATTTAAATTTGAAGTAATCATATAATATTTGATTTATATTGAGGATAATGTAATATCTAATAAATTGTAATAGTTGATTAATAATATTTATGAATAGTTTTTAGAGTTTGTTAAGAGGAGGATTTTTTTATAACCTTTAGAATGGACTGATTTAATATCTATTCCAACAAGAATTGAAGCAAACAAGTAACCATGCATTGATGCCTAAGATGATGTGATGTTGGTGCTCTATCATGATGCAATGAATGTATTTTGAATGACCATGCCCAATACTTTTGGATGGTTCTTCCATGGTTAAGAATGAATAAGGGTGTCCTAAAATACAACACCCTAGAATAGGAGTTTTTAAATTTTGCATTTTAGTCAGCCCATAATAGTTATTAGGAAGGGGTTGAAAATAGCTCAATTTTAAATTTTAAATTTTTATAGTTTGAGAGTGACTTTCATACCTATGTATCTAACCTAGGTCAATTATGTGACTACAAAAAATTCCTAAGATAAAGAATGGATGAACTGATGATTGAGATTGGTCTCAAGGGATTTGTGTAAATGATACTAGGTTAGGTTCAAGTTATTTATCAACTTCCATGTTCTAAAGCTCTATTTGTACAATAATTGTTGTGTAATGGACAACAAGTCAATGCCATTCCAAAGAAAAGGGAGAAAGTGTAGGGTATGTAATTTTCACCATCACAATCATGATTGAGTTTCACTTTAGAAAGGGAATATCAGAGACAATATCAAAGGGAATATCGAAGATGACAACGCGAACTAATGATAGATGCAAAAAGAGAAGAACAAAGGATACAACAAAATGAGGTTGAGAGAGAAAGATATCATAGACGTAGAGCTGAAATAACAGTTGAACAATTAGAATTACAAAATCAACAACCGAATATGAAGAGAATGAGTCATGCACAAACATCTCAACAACTTAGTGTCCCTAAAAGAGAAGAAAGACAAGAACTTAATCAATCAAATGCTAATACTGATTTTAATATTGAAGATGAAAATTTAAGATCAATAGATTATGTACTTCAAACACCACAAAATGCACCTCAACATGAGCATATAGAGCAGAGTGTACAGAGAAAACTAGAGCATATAGAACATAACATAGAGAGCAGACCGGGGCATACAGAGCAGAGCATACAAAGCAAAGATGTAAGGGTTTGTCTTCTTCAGGAGCTTGGAAAGTGTGCAGTATCTCATTGTTCAAAGACTGTTACCGAGTTCATGAATGCTTGATTGTCTTCTCTCCATTTTGTCATTTGGAATTCTAATCTCTCTTTGTATTCAATTTTTTTATTACTTTACTTATACACTTAGGAATCATATATTTTATTGTATATTTTGAGCATATATTAATATAGTTTCTTGAGCCTTTGAATAAAAATACCACATATTAATATAGTTTCTCTTTATATGGTAAATTATATTTTGATTAAAATAGACAATATTAAAATACTATATTGTGATTGTATATTTTAATTAAAATACTATATTGTTTTTTGAGCCTTTTAATAAAAACCTAAAAATAGGTAACTCAATTTCACCCTATTATTAATATAAATACACATAATTGAATCATACAGAGCAAAGCATAGCATAAGAACATAGTAGAGCGTACATAATAAAATAGAACAAAGCAGATCATACAAAACAGAGCAGATCATATAGATCAAAGTAGAACAAAGTAGAGTATGGAATGCACTATTTTTAAATTCTATTGGGTGTATTACACATTTGAAAAGAAGAGTCATGTATCTTATATATTTGTAATCCTATTTATAAAGATGGATATATAGTTGATGCTCTCTTTTGCTAATCCTATTTGTATTACTAATAATAAAACATTAAATTATGCTTCACTAAACTATATAATTAAAAGGTAAAATAAAATAACTCTTGTTATGTCAGAAATTGTCCTCTTGTATGGAATGGTACAATTTCCCCATGGTTTAACTCCTCTTCTTTTGTGACCTTTCAACCTAGTTTATTACAGACCTTCCCGAACCCTGACTAACTTAGGTCTAACTGGAAGAATCTCACATTTTGAAGTAACTGAAGACTGAAGATGAAAAGTAAACTTGAATTTGGGGTCCCCTAACCTCCTTGAAGCAGTCCTGAGCAGGAAACCAGGGCTTGGACTTGGGTGCTAGCACCCTTGTCCTGTCCTATTTCCCGGGGTCCTAAATTTTGGAGGGATGTCGGCTATTGCCGTGCATTCCGAGATTCTGTTTTCAAATTTTTCATTTTCACGCAATGTCAACATCTTATTTCAAAAATTGAAATTCCTAAGGTTAGATATAAAAAGACATTTGAAAATCATTATATCACACACAATCTTTATGCAAACTTTAAGCCAAAATTGCCATTGAAGATCAACGACTTGTTGAAGCTCTTGAAATTATTCTAAGTCATTTTGAATCTGCTATCATGGAGATAATGGATGGAGATTAGGAATCAAGATCTTGAGATTATCTTGCTCTTCCTAGGGTTTGTACACCTTTTGCATGATCAAGAGAAGGGTTGTAGCCTCCAACATTGAGCTTGGAGATCCTCCGTGGACATTGTTGATTCGCCTTCTTGTTTTTGCAAGTCTTCATTGTTTTCATCTCCTTGAGGTGAAGTTGTATTTATTCATTAAGTTGATGCAAGTTATTGATCTTCCCTTGATTGTGACATCTAGGGTTTGATATTTCTGCATGCACTTTGTTAGGTTTGCACACACTTTTGTAAATCTTTATCTCTGGCTATTGTTGAGGTAGGAATACCAAAAAATGGGGCTTGACTGAGGCAAGCTCCTATATAGCCGTAGACATCTTTCTCCTCCTTTTGTATGTGTAGGCTGCATTTGTCGAGATTTGGCGGAAAGGAGCGACATGAAGATAGATATTGCAGACACAGTCGTCACGAAATTAGAATCTCGTGATTCTGAGATTTTCAGGACACAGGGACTAACACCCTAGTCCAACTAGGTGATTTTCCTGGGATTTGGAAACCTCTGGAGAGTGAGAAACAGCTGTGCAAAAAATCCTAACATTCAGAAGTCTTTGGGATACAGGGACTAATGCCCTAGTCCAACTACTCCTCAATTTTTGGGTACATAGTCTCTGATCTGTTTACTTTGCATTTTTGTATTCATTTCAATTCCATCTGTATCAGAAATTCAGTTATTATAGTTTGATTAGGAAATTAGGGTTTCAAGGTTAGAGAGATACACTAGCTTGTAAAACTTGATTCAAATAGTCACATAAACACAATTAACAGGAAAAGAGAACATTGGAAATCAATAGTTTATCCCTAACCCTGTCCTTTGCTTCTCTAATGTTTTAGTGCCCGTGAAAGTGTGGGACCTAGAACCTCATATCTTGCTTCCACATTTTCACCCCAAACAACTCTTAATTCTAAAATTACAAGATTTATTTACATTAATGCCACAACACATAATTGAATTTAGGGTTAGGGTTACAATTACGATTATAATTAGGTTAAGAGTTATAGTTACAATTAGTGTTAGATTTAGGGTTAGGTTTAGGGTTTAGGTTAGAATTAGGGTTAGTATTGGGTTGAGCATTATGGTTATGATTAGTGTTGGGTTAATCAAATGTAGGGTAGAATTAGGGTTAGGGTTTCATATAGAATTAGGGTTATCCTTTAGGTTAGAATTATGGTTAGGGTTAAAATTAGAGTTAGGGTTAATATTATTGTTAGTATTAAGGTTAGGGTTAGGGTTATAGTTACAATTTGGGTTCGAATTACAAGTAGGGTTGGAATTACAATTAGGGTTCAGTTTAGGGATATAATTATGATCATGATTAAAATTAGGTTTACAAATATAATTAGGGTAAGGGTTAGAATTTTACTTAGGGTTAGGGTTATAATAAGGATTAGGTTAGGGTTACAGTTATAATTAGGATTAGGGTTACTCTTAGGGTCATATTTAGGATTAGGGTTATAATCGGGGTTAGGGTTAAAGTTAGGTACATAATTAGGGTTATGGGATTTGTTGTAATTAGGGTTAGGGTTACAATTATGGTTAGGATTAAAATTAGTGTCAGGATTAAAAGTAGTGTTAGGGTTAGATGTAGGGTTAGGGTTAGAGTTACAATTAGGGTTTGGTTTAGTGATACAATTACGATCAGGATTAAAATTAGGTTTACAAATATAATTAGGTTAAGGGTTAGAATTTTACTTAGGGTTAGGGTTATTTAAAAAATTAGGTTAGGGTTTTAATTAGGGTTTAGTTTAAGGTTAGGGTTAGAAGTATATTACGGTTAGGGTTTGGGTTATAGTTAGGATTAAGGTTATAGTTAGATTTAGGATAATGGGTTTGGTTATAATAAGGGTTTCAATTAGCACAAATATATAACCAAAAAAATATTATGATTACAATAAGGGTTAGGGTTAAAATAAGGCTTAGAATTAGAGTTAAGGTGGATATATAATCAAAGGGTTGGCCTTACAATTGGATTTATGGATATAATTAGGGTTACGACTATAATTAGGGTTAATGTTACAATTAGGGTTAGGGTTACTATTATTAGGGTTTCAATTAGGATTAGGCTTAGGATTAAAATAAGGGTAAGGGTTAAGGTTAGGTTAGAATTAGGGTTAGTATTAGGGTTAGGGTTATTGTTAAAATTAGGTTTAGGATTCAACATTGAGATTTAAATATTCCTTAAAAATAGGTACCCTAATTCTAACCTAAACACTAGCCCTAACCCTAATTTAATATAATTATAATTATAATTATTATATAATATAATATATATTTTTAATTATTATATAATATATTATAATAATATGTTTAATTTATATTATAATATAATATTATATAATTATAAGAATTTTATATGTCGAGTGGGTGTGGTCTAGTGGTTAAGACCACTTGGTCATTATTGTGGATATCAAGGTTCAAATCCCCCCAAAGACATCTTGGCTTCTAAATGGTTGTGGCTCTATGTAGGTGACTCTTGGCACTCTGTGGTTCTTAAGTGGAGTGTGTTCTAATTATGGTGTATCTTGGTCCTCCGCAGCTTGATAGGTTGTGGCAGTGGTGGTATACAATGACGGATTCACCGGTGATGACTCGCGCCACAAGCGGCATGATTACAGTGGTGGCAGACTTAGCAGGGCCGCACCATTTACGATCTGCGTTGTGGTGGCGGTGGCACTTCAATGGGGAGGATGTTCCCCTTGTGACCTCCGCTAGAGTGTGGCCAGCCTAAAAATTCCCACACTTACCAAACAAAAAATAAAAAAATTATATAATATAGTTAGAACACCATTTACGATCTGCGTTGTGGTGGCAGTGGCACTTCAATGGGGAGGATGTTCCCCTTGTGACCTCCGCTAGAGTGTGGCCAGCCTAAAAATTCCCACACTTACCAAACAAAAAATAAAAAAATTATATAATATAGTTAGAATTAGGCTTGCCGCTCCGGATGCTACTAGCATACCTATATTTAAAAATATATCTAAAGTACACTGAGAGATATCCTTCTTGAGGTGTCTATTTTGTAATCACTAATCCTAACAATAGGCGCCTTGAGAAGGATATCTCTCAGCATACTTTAGATATATTTTTTAAATATAGGTATGCTAGTTTAAACAAATGAAAGCACCTTGTAAAGTGTACAATTTTTTCTTTTTCTGTAATTTTGGTTTTTAATAAAGGCAACCTTACTATCTTAAGGAGGTGTTTTTACCCCAATAATTGTTGAATATTTGACACTACAAAACCATTTTCCAATAGGATCTAGTGAAAAATATAGAGAATCTCCATTACATGTTACATCACTACAAGAGAATGACATCAACACTCTAGGCAAATTGCATGATTGTCTTGTGTCATCAATATTTTGTTCTATACCTTTAACTTGGTGAAAGAGGTTTGAGCAAAGGATAACAAATCCTTGCCTATAAATCTCTTAAATAATGACAAGTTGTAGACACTTGGGTGAAGATGTACTTAACATCCAAATTGGAAAAGTTAAAATCCATGAACCGAGTTCAAATATGTTTATAGGGTTCAGTTCCACAATTGTAAAATGTTAGTTATGCAGTTGCAAAAGTGAACCAAAACATAAAATAGTAACTTTCTTGGTCATGAGGCATTCATCTGATAAATCATGATTTTCTTACATATTGATGAATTATTTGACAACATTGGACATGTAGCAAGATTGGTATCAAGCCTATTTATTTAAATTTTGTGTATTTATTTCAATAGTATTATTAGTCCAAACTCTTTATCTTGAGTTAGATTATTATTTACAGTGATTAATTAATTCAACCTAGGATATTTATGTGAGGTGCACGTTATTTTCCCTTACATAAATTAGTGAACTCAACTTAACTTACAACCCCTATGGTTTTGTCCTTAGGGTTTATCCTTCGCCGCTAGGATTTCAAATCTAAGTTTTTGATTGCATAATTTCATTTCATATTTGATTAGGGTTTGGATCCACCCTTGTTTTTATGTATCACTTAGATAAATTAGAGTTTATAATTTATGGTGTGATAAATATCTGATCTCTAACTTATCATATCCTTGTTTGACCCTTAAGGTTTCATTATTGGTTTTATGTTTCAAATTTGAATACTTATTTTTTTGAGTTTATATCAACCCTTATCTTTAATATCATTTCTTCTTTTAGGGTTTAGGACCTTCATTATTTGATAATTTTTTGATCCCTACCCACCAACCCACCCTTTGATTGTGCCTTACTACCAAATCATTTATCATAGATTCTCATAGACCTTTTTTGCTATCCTCTATCCATGCACGTCTCAATAATTTTGACGTGTTCTTACACTTTTTGTCATCTAATCTTTTCATCCTTGATATTTTCATGCCCATTTTATCTTATGGACGGGGAAGTCTTTTCTGTGGAGGTTTTATTTCTTCATGTTTGTGTTTTTTCCTCCTTCCTAGAATTGGTTATTGTTCACCATTCTCTTATAGATATACTCATTTCACTTGTTTCTGCTTCATCTTGATCATACTTTTCATATGACGTGTGATAGTGTTGTCCACACACATGATTTTTACATTTAAATACTTTTCCTTCACATGATTTAGCTCATGAGAATGATACATCTTGTATGATGAATATTGATGAGGTAGCCATATCTTATAGTGATACATCTAGGGATGAAATGTTATGCAACTATGTTCCATTTCTATTAGCTAGTCACAATGACATGATACATGGCGAGGACACTCTTCTCACATGTCATGCTAGTATTATTCCCTCACCCTTGGGTTCATGTTCTCTTGATGTTGCATGCTATGAGGATCCTAGACATGGTGATTTGTGAGTTACCTTTCTTTATACATGATGATGATATGCTTTGTGATGATATTTATTTTATATATCATGTTGACTATGAATATTCATGACGATTCTTTACCTTGTGATATGAAAATTGGATCTTGATCACTATGGTGAGGTTGATTTTTCTCCATTTAGATAAAGGAAGACTAGTCAAGGAGTTACTTCATGTGGATAAGTCATTTTTTATTAGTTTTGGCACATTGAGGACTTGTATGTAGGGTTGTTGAAGACATGGGGTGATCCAGAGCATCTTGGGGTGTTGGAGTAGGTGTGTTGTACACCTTGCATAACATTGATATTATTTTATTATGTAAAATAAATATTTAATTGTGGTGCATCATGTGATGTGTTTAGTCACCTTGGATATTTATTTAGACGCCACTTATAATCGTTGTATGTAACATTGGGTTAATTATTTATTTGTAATTATTTGATTAATTGGGAAAACTTAGTACCAATAATCAAATGGGGGGTCAATGGTTTTGTAGACACATGGTTTTGGGGGAAATTGTATTACAATACCACATGTATTTGTGTGAGCTTATACATGTCTATAAAATCAAACACATGGGTAGTTGTTGAGTAAGAGGTTGAGTGAAGGCTTATTGCCTTTGGCTGGGTTTGTAGCTTCTCTTGCAAGTTGGTTGTGTGAGGATTTGAAGCATGGCATGGGATGTATGGTTAGATGCTTGTTCACATGGATTGCAGGTAGAGAGAGCTTGATGTTTCAGAGGTGATCTCTACATATGTATTTGTTGATTATTGTTGAATAATACATGAGAGATGCATGCTTTTGGAGGTTGGGTTTTTCCCTCTATGAGGGTTTTCCTAGGGTATATCTTGTGTCACCATTGATGGTATGATTCTCTATTTCTTTTGCATGTGGATTTTTGGTTTATTGCACATTAAATCTCTTGTTGGGTTATGAGGAATTAGTCTCTGTGGTTGTATATTTCCAACATGGGGAAGAAGATAGACTTGCATGTAGGTCAAAATAATTGATATTTTACTACTTTGGGTAAGTTCATTGCTTCCATAGGTGATGAATGCTTGTTCACCCTAGTGAAAAAGAAAAATACCCTGTTAACTCATTAGCCACCACATCAAACAACCATTTGCCTACAAAAGTCATCTAAAGTGGTGAAGTATATCTCTAAGAATCAGAGAACTTGTCACTATGTGTGCAAAAGAAGGAATTTGAAAGATTGAAACTATTCATTTCTAATTTTGAGCATTGTTTTATGTGCATCTAGCCTTGGGGAATGTGGGGACACTTGTTAAAGCATGTTTTGATGCCTACACATAAGTTGAAACTAACTTTTATCATTGCACTTGTAAGAGAGTTTGCATTGGAAGACACCGTTAGAGTAGGGTATTAGAGCATAGTAGTAGATTGGTGTGCTTGGGAGCTCTTGTAATGTGTTATTGAGCTTCTTAGGTCATGTTTAGACCTTTTGTACATTGTATTGACTATACTTGCTGGGTAACTTTTAGGCCTACCAAAACTTTCCTTGTGTCATAGCAATATGCCCAGGTTAGAAGACCTACTTCTAATGAAGAGAATCCATTTCTTCATTCCTATCTAGCATAACTACAAATGAACTCACAAACTCTACTTTTACTAGCCTTAAATTCTCCATCTAACACTCTCCTCTGAGATTCCCTATGACCTTGGCCATCTCCATATTACCAAATTGGTCAGGCAAAAATATTTGTAATAAATAAACCCTAATCTTTGCATCAAGAACAAGCATAACCAAACACATGATGAAGTTGTCACATGGAGTCATTTTCTCCATGTTAATTTATTCTAAGTTGTGCTCACCTAAGACTTTTCAAACAAACCCTAGGGTTGCATCACTATCACAATGAAATAAATGCCTTAGGTGGTGAGATGAGATTGAGCCTCCATACTTAACGCCCTCACCTTTATTCCCATTCCTTTTTCTATCCATACTTGCAACAAACAAAAATTGTCTATGTCCTGCAATTAGACTTACAAGGAGAGCAACCAACTAGAGCCACCTTGCCACATATAAGAAGTTGAGTGTTTTATTTTAATTTTTGAATGATTTTCCCACAAATGAACATAAAGATACATTAACACTCTAAATTAAACTACCATCACCATCAATAAATGCTCTCATTGAGTTTAGAATTGTTGGCTCCCAAAACTATTATCCACAATCCTAAATATTGCTAACAAGACCTAAGCCTAGGTATGCATTGTCTTGACCTAGGGTAATGAAGCAAAATTATAATTAGACCAAGGTTAATTAGGGACCAAGTCATGAGGTAGGGAAATTTATCATTCACTTTAGGCTTTGTAAGGCCAAGGGAATACTCCTTGATGTCTTCAAAATAATATAACTAAAGACAAATTATAAATTAGACTCAAGGCTTTGAAGATGAACTATATTCTGAGCACAAGAAACTTTAATTGATTGTTACTAAATACCTATGTGCTAGTTCACAACTATCAAGGCTATAAACCCGTTTCAAGAATATTACAACCAATGCATGAAACCTAAGATGCATCATAATTTATCCCCAAAGATATTCTCAATATCATACTGAACTTCATGCAATGTTGTATGGAAAAACCACAATACATTTCTCTCTAAAGATGCTAAAGTAATGAGATATGCAAAATAGAAAGAAAAACTAACACTAAAGGGTTTTATGTTTTATGATTAATGGTGTGATGAGAGGACAAATAGTAGATTAATGCCTTATTCCTATTGGGCTATAGAGTCAATTCCTCAAACCATTGAGTAATGTACATGTGATCTCGAGTTACAATGTAAAGATGATGACAACAAGGACTAAGATATGCATATGCATACACACGATAGGCCCCATGCATAGAAGATACAAAACCACATAACTAGAACATAAGGAAAGGTGTTTACTTCATTAATCCACAAACATATAGATACACTCCATGCATTGCATTGAAAATATATACCTCAAGACAAAGATTTACAAGGATTTTACAACTTTCTAGTTGATCAACTAATCAATGGTAGTGCTTAAACTATAAAACATGGTTAGAGGGCATGCAATTGTTCCAAAGATCATACCTTCATTCATGAATACACTCACAATCTTATATCCATACATTAAAATTCTTCTTTATTGGATTACAAAATGTCGTTACAAAATAGGATTGTTGTTCAATCTTAAATTATTATAGAACTTTCCCAACGTGAAATACAAAATAAAGAACACTAGACTTACATCAGTTGCCTCTCGAGGCCAACTCAACAACAATCAATTACAATTTAAAATATTACATATATATAACCTTGAGGTATCCCTAAGGCTAAGAGATAAGGCCAAGTGCCAATGTCTAAAAAACCAAGGCATTTTCAATACCAATTCAAAATTAAAATTGCAAGGCATTATGACAAAAAAATCCACAAGAAATCCCTAAATAGTCAACTCTGACAAAACAAAGCAAAAATCCTCTCATGAATGAGCTCAAAGGACTTATACACCATATGCCTACATTGGGATCATACTTAGCATTAAAATCTAGAGTGGATCCATGTAATAAATGCCAAGACATGATCAAATACAACCATCACAATCATATTGTGTATTAATCTCTTTATAAGCACCACCAAGCATGGTCAACAAGGAACAACCACCATAACACTTCACCATATATAATAGTAATCCAAAACAAGTCCTTGAGCCTCCAAATGAGTAGCATATGAGAGCACCAGACAACCATAACCACCAATGTGATTAAAATCCCTATCACCTTTGAAAATTATCATCCAAGAGCCAAAAAGCTTGGATAAGTGGTTGAAAATGCATTGTGTAGGCACTTAAGTTAAACCATATAAGTGTGGCTTTGAACCAATGATGTAGATTGTGCTGGAGTGATGCACTATGAATCATTGGTTTATCTTCACCCACGTAGTCCCAAGAAACATGGTTGAATTTGCCAAGAGAGGTTGAGCTAATAGAAATCATATCCATGTCGTAGATGTCATCACAATGGGAGCATGCGAAAAAAGCCAAATAGAGCCACAAAGGTAGCGATGCCCACCAAAATAGGATGCAAAGTTCTCCAAATAGATTTCTTTCTATCAAAGAATTGGGTGCCAACAAATGAAACTGAAGAACGCCATCCAACTACATCACAAGACTCATAAATTGTGAAGAAGAGATGTCGTAATGTAGAAGCCAAAACTTGCGGAGACCATAACTTTTGATTTGGGAAGCTATTTTAGCTCATTTTTTACAAATTGAAGACCTTAGAGAGCTCTACATCCTTGTAGCTAGTTACAACCCATTTCAACAATTTTTTGGGGCCGAATTTGACCATTTAAGGTTTAAAAATTATAATTTAATATTGTTTTCAAATTTTTAGAAGTTTTCAGACTTAATAATTTAATGTCTGAATGTGATCTTGGGTTGCAAGTCACTCTCAATACTTGTTTAGTTATGTAGGGATTATGGGATAAATTTTAGGTCCATCTATGCTTCAATGTAATAACAGTGTTTTTCTAAATTAGCTTTTTCAATTACTCTAGTGTTTTTTATGGATCTAATTTTTGTGGGAAGATTTTGTCTTTAGTAGTGTTTTTTAGTGGCAAATCTTCACCAATTGGTGAATAGTTCATATCAACCAATTATATTTTGGAAAATATATTGCAATTGTTAGGGGGCCTAAATTACCTGGATTTTATGATTTATCGATCAAATGCATGTTAATCACTACTAATTTATTTATGAGGTGTTTATATGTAATATTTTCACCACAGTAAGCTATGTGTTTGTAACAGAGAATCACCTAGAATTTTGGAGGCATGTTTTAATTAACTGACATATTCACCAATAGCATTAAAAGTTTACTGTGTATGAGGACCAATTCAACTAATACCATATAATGCCATGCTAATTGTAGGGCCACAATCACCTTGAGAATCATAGGCATATGTTTTTTTATCATGGTCTAAATCTCCCAACATTCATATCAACCATTTTATAGCCATGTGGGATTTGCCAAATGTTTACTCCATTTTACAATCACGCAGGATTCGCCAAATATGAATTCATATAAATACAACTAAAATTTTGAATTAATCTTTTACACATTTTGTTCTACTCTTGATTTGGATCATAGACAACTATAGGCATTAGTGAGTTAGTGAAAGGCAAGTGATAATTTTTATTATTATTTTATAATATTAGATTCCTTCTATTTATTTATCTATTTGCTAGTTTGGTTTCATTGTTATAGATGATCTTGAGTAGTGAGACATCTAGGCCCCAGGGATCTATATTTTGTGATTCCTTCCTATTGATTTTATCTATTTAATTTCATTGTTACATAATACAAACTATATTGAAAACTGTTAGTGTCGAGTTTTTAATGGTGAGTTTTGACCTTAAACATAAAGATATTTTTTCAACTTCCAATTCGTGAGCGATGTTGAGCAGGAGTCAGTTTCGTGAAAGTGCTAAAGGGAGCTCATCAAAATGTAGAAACATAATGTCATACTTTGGCAATGTTTGTGGTCCATCAGATCAACTTACAACATCAGGGTTTGTACCATCTATTAACAAACAAGGGAATACCTCAAAGGAGGATTGTAATGAGTTGGATGACAATGCCAGAGGTGATGTTCTAGAGAAGTCCCAAGGTAGTGGGAATGATAATAATAATAAACCCACCTCAACAAGTGATAACAAAAATGTAGATCCTAGACAGAAGGGGAAAATAAAGCCAAATAAAAAGTGGGGATGAGTGGGATATGTCAAGGAATTTTTAGATTGATTGGGTGTTAAAGTACCCATTCATTGAACCAGTGGAGGATGCAAACAAAGATGTGTTGAACTGCACTGGACAACTGAGAGGGGGGGTGAATCAGTTGTCTTAAAACTTTTAACAATTATGATCAACTTATCAATTACTTATTTTCAGATATAACCATGAAAGCATAAAATGAGAAGCTCAACACAAAAGCATAATCAACACAGGTGACACCAAAATTTTACGTGGAAAACCTCAAAAGGGAAAAACCATGGTGGGTTTTAGCCCACAAAAATATATAAGTTATATCAATACCTAAAAATAGAGGCTCACTGCCAAAGGGAGGCTCACTGCCAAAGGGAGGTTCACTGCCAAAAGGAGGCTCACTGCGAAAAGGTTGAACTGAGATAACAACATCTACTCCATGCCAATGTTTAGTTCCATTGAAGCACAAACACCTCTGCTTTGCTCTGCTACCTTACTTCACTTTTATCTTCGCATCTTCTCTCTTGGATACATTTTCATGACTCAATTACAAGTATTTATACACTTCATCAACCTTGGAATGATCATCAAGGTCGACATTACAATAATCAACCATTGGAACAATCTCCAAGGTCGACAAACACACGTTACATCGTAATAGGTCTGGACCTAAACATATTTACAAAGAAAAGAAATGAATGCGGATCATGTCGTGCCTTAGCAAGGACTCAAACACAATCTTCCATGCTACAATACGCTATCACAATCTTCGATGCATCTTCACAGATGATGAATTCAACCAGGTCGGCCAAGACTGATGTTGACACAAGTATTCGCAAGAACACACTTCATGCATGATCTGAATTACACCTTGTGGACCAATTCAAATGTAGGAGCATGACCAAGAGACATCCACAAGCACATTGTAATCACCTGGAACAACCGCACGATCTCTAATCACTCTAACAATAAGATTCTTCAAACTAGAGTACAAGAACAACACTGTTAGCAACTGTCATAAGTAAAAGATAACTTGTGGACCACCAAATCATGAACCATTGCATTTGAAGACACTTAACATCATCATTGACTTAATTCTAGAACCATAGACCAAAATACTTCAATGCGGAGGAATGCGGAGCAAAACACTTTCTCCCTGTCACCACCAAACATACCCAAAAAGCTATTTTCACTCTAGTGAACATAACTCACTCAATTCTTCATACCAGAGACTCAAACTTAGAATATAACATCTTCAAACATGCTTCTAAATAACTTCCAATCCATAAGCAAAGATATTTATTCTACAGGAAATGCATAACATTCTTCTGGATTGTTCTTCTGCATGTAATGCACTGTTTCTACTGCAACACATTGTTATCACCGGAGGGGCTAATTTTCTTAATATCCTCAACAAAGTAAGAGCACAGTTGACACCAATGACAACACAGATATGTTGACATCAATGACAACACCGATTAGGCACATACTTGCAACAAGATGCACCTCCAATAGAATGTAGGTGTAAAATTTGTAATTAGAAATATGGTAGGGACAAGAAGTTGTTGATAACTGAGAGGGGGGGGGGGTGAATCAGTTATCCTATTTATTTTCTTTTTGAACTTTCTTATTAATTAATGCAGCACTGAATCAAACACAAAAACATTACCATGAAATAAGAAACACATGACACAGTATTTTTGATGTGGAAACCCTGTTAAGGGAGAAAACCACGGGGTGATTAACCCAAATATTATTCTCTGTTAGAAGAATAGGGAATTACAAAAATGGCACTTGCCAATTAGGGCTCACTGCCCGAGCACACTGCTCACAAAGAGGCCCACTACCTACAAGGAGACACACTGTCTACAAAGTGATAAGAATCACAGTCTTGAACTGATTGGAAGCATCTACATATGCTGGTGTTCAGTTCCGGTTTAGGCTCAGTACACTGATCTGCTGCACTTCATCTTTCCTCTGTTCTTTATTCTGCTATCCTTTCACATACCAGATCTTTCTTACTACTTCTGCTCTGTTCTGCACTTATTCGCATATGCCTTCACGCAATCACACACTTCACAACTAAATCCATCCTCTATATATATCCGCACAAGTAATTTCATCACCTTTCTAGTCGGCATCCGGAACAGTCTAGTTTCTTACAAACTCTGTTCTGTCCGCTGAATCCTTGCTTACCAAGCAATGCGGATCAAGCATATACTTGTAGATATCATTAATCATGTCGGCCAAACATGATTCATGCCTTCACAACCTTTACCATCAACAGTAACACATCCGGAAAATAGTCTGATACTCTGTCAGTCAGTTCTTCCTCTGTTCTCACTGTCTCTCCGGAATCCGGTACTCAACTATTCATATCTTTTTCTCTGTTCATCACCGGAGGCTAAATCCTTGGAATATACTACTCAAGGTAGTCCTCTTGACTTCCCCAAATCCGCACTGCACCAAGACACTTCCTCTGAGAGATCCGGACCAATCTGTCGGACCTTGCCATAAGCTCTGTTCTTGTTCACCGGACCACAACAATCTTCATTCTGACTTCCGGTAGAGACACACCATGACTTGCGGATATGTGGGATGACCTTTGTTGCCATCAATGACAACAACCATGAATCCATATAGTGTCTCTTGCCAACAGTTGTAGCTAAAAGTTGACACCATAGAAAAATATGTTGGTGAATTTTATTAAAAAGAAATCATAGATAGAAAAGAAAAATCATTGATAAGATGAAAACAAAGGAAGAATGTCTTAATGTTAAGCATGCCATGGAATATGACGAGTATATTAAAAAAAGGTAAAGTTTGCTACATGTGGAGGTACAATTGAAGCTCAATTTGGAAATATGATGGGAGAAACACAGATGGAAAAATTGTTCAATTGAGTGTTGTTTTTCATATTTTGACTAGAGGGTGTCCTATGACAGACTACTTAAAATATAATAGCTTATTATCTTTTATAGACCTGTTCCTAACTTTCCTAACACACATTGGTCAATAAACAATGGATGGGAATATGCAAGTTGTCTTGTTGAGGTGGAAAAACAAGATGTATAGGAGAAAATAAAAGAGTCAACTTTTATTGCATTATCTTTAGATGAAGTTATAACATTAGATAATACTTCTTGGGTATGTATGCATGTGTATACTGTAGAAAATCATTTCTACCAACCTCATCTACTCTTTGTTCATAAAATGAAGGAGAATAAAACATCACATAATCTATTTGAACTAGTGTAGAAATCTTTGAATGAAATTGGAGGTATGAATGACTACACAAACTTCTTGTTCACCATATATGAAATTGCCATTCACTGCATGTCTTACATAATGAATTTAGCAATTAAAATTGTGAGTAACTCTTTTGTAATACTTATCAAAAGTTGAAGATCTACTCCACAAGCTCCACTCATACTTCTATTGAAGTGCTAAATAGTTTTTGGAATTCTAACATTTTATTGAGGGAATAACTGCAGGAAACAAGCTTCTTAAGAATTTTGATACCAAATGGATCTCCTTGCATGGGCCAATGCAAAGACTTTTTGTAGAATATCAATCCTTGTTTGGAGTAATGTACAAACATTGCCTCACAATAAACAAAGCTCCTAACCTCTTATATCGGTTAAGTGACATAGAGATACTTCTAACTTTATCTGATATTCTCCCCATGCCAGAGGAAATGAAAATTCTTGTGAAAAATGCCCAAGAAATAACTATGTACATATTACCATATATGAAGCTACATAAAATGATATGCATGACCCTTGAAAATCTATATCTATAAGAGAAATCATTCATAAGTCCAAAATTTGATACTTGACAATTGATGACAAATGTTAACAATATTACTATTTTTTTTTATAGTTTAATGCAAGTGGGGGAGTTGTGTCTTTGTACGAGGATATGAGATACCAATGCACTATTTTTTTAGGGTCAAGCACACTACCAAAGAAGAACCTATTACAAGGGAAACTTTTGACAATATTGTAAAATCTCTTTGTACTACTTTTAAGGATATTGTGAAATCTCTTCCCTCAGAGATTAGAGAATGATTCCCTCAAGATGAACTGCTTGAAGCCATGTCTATTGTGTATCCTCAATACTGGATCAACTACCAACCATCTAATTTTCATAATAAGATAAAGACCTTAGCCAATCAATTTTCAAAAGTTTGAAATTCAATGGATAACATATAGAAGGAATTATAAATAAATCTAAGCTTATAAACAATACAACCATTTTACAACATCAATGATGGAACAATTTAAACTCATGGAGAGTCCCTTCAAAATTAGATAGATATCAAAACCTTGGGCAACCTTAAGTCAAAGTGAAATATTATGTGATTCAATATTAAAATATTTCAAACTTGTCAATCTATGTCAAACATGATATTGGGGTTGGTGGAGGATGAGAGAGTTTTTAGTGCATAGGGGTTCTTGAAATCAAAGATAAGGAACAAACTTGATAGGAATTTAGAAAATTGCTTGAGGTTGTATACAAATAAATATGATATCCAAACTTTTCCTTTTGAAAGGGCATTTGGAATATGGAGATCCATATGTGAAAGATGAGGGTTGTTTAACAATTCAAACAATAATAGCACACATGACATATGTAACGAATAACAAATGTAATGGCAATGATGAGATGCAGTTAAGTGGAAGTATTCAGATGGTTTGGCAATTGAAAGAGATTTAGCACTTAGTAGGTATTTATAGTATTTCATATTCCAAATTGTTGTTGATGATATTTTATTTGTCTATCACTCACACATTTTTCAATTTCCATTTAAAAATTAATAAATTAACATATTATTATTTTCCAATGTGTATCTAGAAACTAGAGTTTCCCTAAAGTAAGTAATTAAATAATAGAGATAATTTGAACACATAAATGGATTTGAGTCTTATATTATTTTTTAAATGAAGGAATACATAAAAGTATTGCAATATCTTGCTAAAAAATAACTCTGCACAATGCTAAGTTGGAAACTCATAATGTCAAATCATTTTATCAAGTTCTATACAATGTTCCACTATTCATCTGATGGAAGTGTAATTTGTTGTAACTCATAGTAACTAACTTCTAAATTTGTTAACAGTTCATAACTAAGAGTGAACCTTTCCTTTAATAAATCATTCAAACTTGCATCAAAGGTTATTAATGGTTTGATGGAATCCAAAACAAATTTCTCATCTAGCTACTAAGGAAATTAGTCATTATCCTACTTTATTCCATCCTCCATTTTCCCTTTCAAAACATCATTTGTAATGTATCGATCTGATTTGTCAAAATCCATTGGTAAACCAAGTTGTTTGAGGTCTTCTACCTTTTCATTTAGCTTCCATAACATTATTGTAGGTTGATTAAAAAAATTGTGCTTCACCTAGCTTCATACACTTCTGAATGATAGATGATTCTTTTGTTAAGGCATCAATCTAGTTGTGAATTCCTTTGGATGTCAATTCATTGTCATTGATTGTGTAGGTTGTTTCCAAATTTTACTTTGCTATATTCTCTCTTGAAGTCGTCACTTTTATGCTTTCAATAATGTATTGATTGAGCTTCTAAAACTCTACCAACAAACCATCAGTGAATTCAAAGAATTTATTCAAATCATCACTCCTCTGCATTATTTCCCCCCAAACATCATGTTTTATACGAATCATTGTGTTTCTATAAAATTTAGATACTCTATTTTTGAAAGACTTTATTTCATTTTTTTGTTTTCGCAGCTACAACAACAAATTTTCATTGTTTCTTCTCTCTTCCTCCGCATTATGTTTCCATAATTTTTTTTTTTCTCTTCCCTTAGTTTGTCTTGCATTGTCTTTGCTAAGATATTGGCTTCCATCAAGTTTTGTTGTAATTTTTTTGAATTGGATCTTTCATTATTATATTTCTTTGTGCTTTCATCTAACCTTTGCTTTAGTTCATTCAATTCCACCTCTACCTATTCATTCACATTGCTTGTAGATGTGGAGGTAAACATTTTTATCCCTTTCTTTAATTCACTAGTCTTGTTATTTGTTGCTTTCCTCACTTTCTCATTTTCTAGGTCTACCTGTAACTTCTCTATTTAATTCTACAACCTATTTCATTCTCTATCTGACTTTAGCAATGATACATGTATATGACATCATCATTCCTTTTTGATACATTAACTTTGTCATAACTTTTCATTCCAATAAAATTTAATGAAATGGTGGATACTTCATACTCAAAGTGATGTATTTGATCCTTTGGTTTATTTTTAACTTTGGGCACAATAAACATGTACTCCATGGTATTTATATCTAGGTCATATGCAAGAAATACCCTAGTTTATGTAGGCTTTAAAGGTACAATAACACTATAACAAAACTCTCTATCACTTGCTTCTCGTTTCTTTTAGATTTTTTTACTTTCTTGTTAAACTTAGCTTTATAATCAAAACCTAGGACTATTGACACAATCGAATGCTTGAATGGCAAAGAAGTAATTGTAGTGTTAGGCGAATTTATAATTGTTTGATGCTGAGGATTAGCCATTCTTGTCCCAATCACACTAACAACAAGAGGGGTGCCTACTGGAAATAATTCCTTTGAAATGGAGATAGTTGGGACTATCATAGTCTTTTGCCTCTTCTGATGGTATTGTTCATAATGATACTCTATAGTAGCTATTTTTATTGACCTCTTATGAATATTCTATTGTTGTAGCACTTGCTAACCACTACCACTACCTATATCATTAACACTAGTAGCATTAGATTCTCCATCTCCTTTACAAATTGAATCTTGAAGATTTGAAGACCCTTATGGTACTAGTTGTGACTATATCTCATATTAAGGATTTGAAGCTAAAACAAATTTAATTGTACTACATGTACTTTCATGCCCCTGGACTTTCTTATTAGCTTTAATACCTAGTACATCATGAGATTTTCTACAGTCTATCTATGTTACTAGCCAGGGGCTTCCTTATCATATGGGCCCCAAATCACCACCTTGACAACCCATTTTTTTGACTAGGCTACCCCTGAAGAATATGTTTCTTTTGTGGTCTCACTCAAACCAGATTTGTATGAATAGTCTACACTGGCATCAGAGAGTTGCTCTTCACTCTCAATATTTAATTTAACATTAATTATTTCAGAGGGATGCTCTCTATTCCATAATTTGCTAAACTCTTCATCTTTTGAGATCTCCTCAAAGTCTGAAGTATTCTTCCTCATAGACAAAAATGCAATTATTTTTTATTGCAACCAATGAGCCTCAAAATAAGCTTCTTTTAGAGACTATGACATGTTTTTATAAGTAGATAAGCAACTCTTTTATAAAAATTGTTGAATCTCATGATTGGCATCTCTACCTCTATCTATTGATTCAATCTCATTATTTTTGGTAATAATTGTTGAAAAATAAAACCTTTCTAAATAGCATTTCTTCCATTACTTTTTTGACCTCATCCCAAGATTCCTTGTTTTTCAAAATTTTAGCAAGGGTTTACTTTGATGTTGAATTTTACTTGCAAAGTTCTTATTGGCCACAACCCTTGCTTTAATAACCTCACATGGGTCATACTACTAGTTAAAGATTAAATTTTAAAATTTATAAAATTACATGTGCCATGTTGGCAAGAGATATAGGGTGAGTACAGTCCGGAGAATTGTATCCCAGTACTTCTTGAGTAGTCTATTTATACCCTGGAAGACACAATTAAGGAATCAACCTAACCAATAAGAATCCATCACAATATACACATAAAAAAAAAGATCCTCATTCATTACACATAACTTTCCTTATAACACACACACACACATCAAATCACAACAGATATACATGAGCATGCCTAGTCTTTGCTTTGGTATGAATTGGTATTACAACATATATCTCATATTCTTATATCCTCATCTATTTTCTCTCTTATTTCTATCTATTACATTTGGTATATAAACAGATGTTCCTAGAGTGACATGTCTCTTGGTTTGCACCTTATGTCTCTTCTGGTACTGAGGTCTATCTTCCAATATTCTCTAGTATCCCCTGTTCCGGTATTTGACCTTCTAACATCATCCTTCCTTTTTAAAATGATGTCTTGTCCTCAAGACATCTAGCTTAGTTAGGTAATATATTTTGATGTTCTACCTTGAGTTTGGCCAATGTGGCAGTCTAATGTGCCTATGTGTGGAGAAGGGTACTTGTCTGAGATTGAATCTATACCAGCGTGAGCTTGACCTCCTTTGACTTTTATTCTTGAAAATAGTGTTTTAGTCATGCTCCATTGACATGTACGGTTACAAGTGTATTGTCCATTCATCAGAGTCTAATTGCTCCAGAATCGTTAATCTGATGAATATAATATGGTCCTAACCAGCGGACCTTTAATTTCCTTTGTTTCTTGAATTTACTATCGTATAGTAATACTAGGTCCCATGTATTAAATATTTTCAGGCATAGGTTTTAGTCATGCCATGCTTTTTGTCTTTGCCTTTCTCATTGTTGGTTATATCTGGCAATCTGTCAGAATTCTCCTAGTTTTTCTAGTTCCTCTATTCTTTCTTGTAGAGACTCATCCTCTTCCAATCGTAAGGTCAAGGCTGTGCGCATGTTAGGAATGATGAAGTTCATGGGTACTGTTGCATCTAGACCATATACAAGTTGGAATGGTGTGAACTTACTGGTTATTTTATAAGAGGTCTAGTATGCCCAAAGGACTGCCGGTATCTTGACATCCCAGTCTATCTAGTTGCTATTGCATAATTTTGTTAGTGTTTTTCCTACTATTTTATTTAAGGCTTTGCTTACTCAATTGGATTGTGGGTGATATGATGAACTTTTATTATGTGTTATCATAAACTTCTGTAAGAGTTCCTTTATCGTCTCATTTAGGAAATACTTGCCCTAGTCACTAACTATGCTTAACGAGCATCTGAATCATGTAATGATGTTTTTCATATAAAAAATTGGTTGTAGTTCTTGCAGTATAGTCTTTAGTTGGCACTGCTTCTTCCCATTTGGTCAGGTATTATATACCAGTAATGATGAAGCGGGCTTCGGAGTGTTTTGTTGGTCGATCGATAGGTCCAATGAAATCTATTGCCCATTTTTCAAAGGGATTTTGGGCTAGTACCGGTCTTAGGGGCATCTCATCTCAGTTGGTAGGTTTTCCTACCCTTTGACAAATATCACATCTATTTTCATAATCTTTAGCATCTTTGTATAGTGTGGGCCACCATAGGCCTACTAATTTGATCTTCCTTCTTGTGGACTCTCCGGAGTTATGTCCGCCAGCAATCCCACTATGCGCTTCTTGTAGGATGGCCTTCCTTTCATGGTTATAGATAACTCTCTATAATATGTCATCATTTCCTCTATGATGTAGTTCCCCTTCTATTAGCATGTATGGTGTTTCTCTTTGTGCTCACAATTGTTTGTCATATGGGGTTAAATCTTTTGGGAATTCTCTGGTGGATAATAAAATTGCAATATCCTCCAACTCTTCCAGTACCGCTGTGATGTGGAACAAGTGTGTACCAGGTAGTTCTTCTCCGTATGCATCTGATTCTTCCCCAATTTCAATTCTTGATAAATAATTTGGTCCTTGGTTGTTCTTCCTAGGTTTCACCATTATTTTAAACTCAAACTCTTAAAACGAAAGTAACCATCTTGAGGTTTAGCCATGGGTTATCAGTTTGTTTAGTAGGTACTTGAGGGGTTCATGATCTATGAAGAAAAAAAATGGTGTAGAGAGTAGATAATGTCAGTATTTTTGCAGTGTGTATACCATTGCTAATGCTTCTCTTTCCATGGCGGTATAGTTCTTTTCTGCCATTGACAATTTCCTACTAGTGAAAGCTATAGGATGGTCTTTATTCCCCTTAGGTTGAGTTATACTACTCCTATAGCTATTCTGGAGGTGTCAACATGAACATGAAATGGGTTGTTCCAATCTAGGAAGATCAAGATTGGTGCTTCTGCAATTTTTTGTTTTAAAGTATCAAACACTCTTTATGCTTCGTCATTCCATTCAATGCTTTGTCCTGTTTTCTTTTTCAAGAGGTCTTCTAATGGGGCTGCGATTCCAACATACCCTTTGATGAATTTTTTGTGATATCTTGTGTATCGCAAAAATGTCTTAACTTCTGGAGCATTCTTTGGTGGTGGTAGATTTTGGATTAGGCTATCTTCATTGGATCCACCATTAGTCCCTCTTTGCATATAATATGGCCTAGAGGTGTCCCATATGGTATTGCAAATGTACATTTCTTTAGGTTTAAAGAGATCTGCATGCTCCTGCACCAATTTAACATCATTCTGAGTACTTGAATATGGTCTTTGACTAGGCCATAGACCGTCCAGTTATCTAAGTATACTTCAACGAAGTCATAGAATAAGTCCTTAAATGTATTAATCATTATCTTGCTAAATATTGTTGGTGCATTCTTTAGTCTAAATGGCATGACTGTGTACATGTATGATCCCCATTCTGTATCAAAAGTAGTCTTTTGTTGGTCTTCCTCCTGTATTTTTACCTGATGGTATTTGAAAAATCTATCTGTAAATGAGTGGATCTCCCTTCCGGCTACTGATTCCAGTATTTCTTCCATGAAGGGTGTGGGAAATGGGTCATGTATACATACTTTATTTAGTTTCTAGAAGTCAACACACACCCTGATTTCTCTAATTTTCTTGTTTTGAATGACCATTGGGCTTATCCATTCTACATCTTCGACGGGCTTAATTATTCTGGCAGCCAACATCTTGTCTATTTCTATTTTAACTTTCTTTTTCATGTTTGGATTTAGTCTATATGGTCTTTTCCTTACCGATTTGGTGCCTTCTTTGAGTTGGATTTTCATCATTCCTACTTCTTCTTTAATTCCTTTCATTTCGGTAAAGTTTTAGGGGAATAAATCTTGAAAGTCTGTTAAAGTTTCAATTGTTTGTGCCACCACTCTTTTGTCCTAGTAGTCTCCTATTCGAGCTAATTTGGGATCCCCTTCAGTTGCAATGTTTGCTTCTATTAATTTTATTGGTTCGTTATAATATTTTTCTTTTGGGGTGATGGTTTCTTCTATTTTTCTTTCTCCTTCCCTAATTTCTATTTCCAGTATCTGTTCTTCGTCGTCCTCTTCTATTTTGCAATAGTGTTTCCTTATTACGAAATCTTCCCATTCTGCTCAATCTTTATGTCTATAGATTTCATCTTCCGGTGGTGTGGGATGAGTTTGTAGTTTCAGTATTTCATCTGTGTCTACTGGGTTAAAGATAATTGCTTTTATTCTCCCAAGTGCAACCTATATCTGGAAGTTTTTCTTAAGAAATGAGAAAGTCTAGATAAAGTCTATGGTCAGTTCTTTCCATGTTCTAGTTTCCTTTCTTCTTTCTTGATCCAAGTACCAAGTTCCTACTACTGGGCACAAGGTCCAATATAGCAGTTGAATATATAGTCGATCATCGTATTCATAGTTTTCTTCCTAGTAGTATCGGTATATCTCTAGGTGTTTCTCTGAAGGGATATCACCTTCGTAGGTAGGGATGTCTTCATAGTCCCTTACTTCCAGTACGAATCTTGTTGTTATCAATTTTTTGAATGTGTCCTATTTCTTTATGGGTTGTTGGTGTGTGTTGTACCAACATGTTGCAGTGCAAGTAAGGGTATGCGGTAGTGTAGTGAACCTAACTACTTCATTAGGGATAGTTTCCTCTATTTCATTTATGTAACCCAATAGATCACCTATTCTGAAGTATCTAGGTAGTTTTGTTTGGGTGTTTTGTGAGATAAGACAAACCATTCAGGAGTCCCCTTTGTTGTATCCTTCTTTCTTGTTGGTGGTACCACATATGTCTTGCTCTACACTGCTCTGTACTGGTTGTGCTTTCCTTATCATATATACCCTTCGGGAGCCAAAAATTCTCTGGGTGTACATTTCTTTGTTGTGTTACATCCATGCCTCTAGTACTATCTCACTATCCGTACTGCCTTCAGTTTCCTCTATTTCCAGTTCTCCTTCTAAATTTGGTTCTTCCAGAATCTTTTCTACTAGTATGGTTATGGTATTGATCATCCAGTCATCATCTTCATAATCTTCTGTATTTATTTCTTCCACATAAGGTCCTTGGATCTTTTTCCTAATGCTATGTGGACCACTCTTTTATTGTCTGCAAAGGAAATCTCTTCTTTTCGAGCATCTATAATTCCTTTGGAGTCTACGAACCACCTGAGCCCCAAGAGTGTGTCAAATGAATCAAACATTTCTTTCATAGTGACTACCTCAAAATCCACAATTTGTTTTAATCCCTTTATATTTACTTCCACATTCTGCCATGTTCCTGTTGTTTTCATCCTTGTATCGTCTGCTAAGCTAATGTTATAGGGGGTTGGCTGTAGTGCTGGTTTACCCAGATATTCCCATATTCTTTTGGGGATTAAATTGACATTTGATCCTAGATAAACCGTAACCTTCAGGATCTTCTTCTAGAGGATCCGAAGCTTGATCATAATTGGCCGATGTATGCCAATGTCTTCCCACCATTCTTACTTGGGATTTGGTCTTTTTGTTTCAATATTTGTTAAGCTGTATCAATTTAGTTAGGAGATCCTGTTGTCTTGCTAATTTTGCAAATTGTTTAAGGACCCCTACTTCTTGTTCTATAAAGTAGCTATTTTCCAGTTTTTCTTTCTCTTGTTCTTGCTCAAGAATCTTTTTAGTTTGTTTTATTATCTAGTCATGTTGTTTCTTTGAGGGGTAGAATTCTTCTTCTTCCCCGAAGTTAATGTCCTCTTTTGATGTGTTCAAGATCGGTCTTCTGGTATTGGTGCCTCTCTGGGTTACTACAGTGGCCTTGCCTATTTTCTTAGGTCTAGCCTCAGTGTAATAATCATCTCCGGTACTATCATCATCCTTCCTTGTTTTCGACATTGTCTGGGTTCCTCTTCTGGTTCCTTAGGTGTTTTGTGGAGAAGTCTTGCCCCCCTTACAGTTCTGGAGTCTATTTGACTATCTTTCTAGGATTGAACCTTGTTGTAATGTTGGCGTGCTTTGTCACAATTGAAGGCATCATGATCTTCTTCTCCGTAAAATCTGCACTGCTTCCTCTTTTCTCCCCAACATTCTATAGCAAAGTGTCCTAGTTTCCCATAATTAAAACAAGTAGCATCTGTTGTTCTTCCTCTTCCCTATCTGTGGCCTCTTCCTCCCTGAAATGGGTCGTTATCATTGTAGCCTCTTGATCCTTGTATGGCGTTAGCATTTATTTGCCAAGGTGGGGCCCAGTATCCGTGATCTGGTGCATATAGTGTTCTTTCTACCAATCCTTTGGCGTATGCCTCCTCAAGATTAGGTTCCACCAGTTGTTCTCTTTGTTTGGTTGCGATCTCTTTAGCTTCCAATGGTTGTCCTTCCTTTCTTCTATTCTTGGCTGCACCCACTGTGGTGCGCTCAACATCATCCCTCTTGGTGCACTCTCCTCATTTCCTTAGAATTTCTTCTGCCATTCTTCCCACCTGGTCCATTTCTCTTTTCTAGTACCTTTCCTCTCTCTCCTAAGTTTGCCTTAGTTTTCTATTTTCTGATTCCATTTCTATCTCTCGTTTGATGATTTCACGTATATCTCTCTTTCCTTTCCAATTTTTCGTTTTCTCATATGTCTCTGGGTTTAGATATTCTTCCTTCTATATCATGGCCTCGCATGGATTTTTGAAAAGTTGCATCTTTTCAAGGACCTTTGAGATCCTTCCCCCTTCCCATTCGTCATCCCCTAATGGCCTACCCCCCTCTCATAGAGGTAGTCTTTAGGGTCTGACAATTTTTTTTAATTTGTCAGTTTCCTTACTTCCTTTTGGTTCCTAATTCCTTCCTTGTTCTCTCTAGGGTCCTAGCAATGGAACCAATGTTGGCAAGAGATATGGGGTTAGTACAGTCCAGAGAACTATATCACAATATTTCTTGAGTAGTCTATTTCTACCCTAGAAGACACAATTATGGAATTATCCTAATCGGCAAGAATCCATCACAATATACACATAAAAAAAAAAGATCCTCATTCATTACACATAACTTTCATTCTAACTCCTATGCATATATATATATCAGATCACAACAGATATACACAGGCATATCTAGTCTCTGCTCTGGTTTGAATTGACATTACAACATATATCTCATATTCTTATATCCTCATCTATCTTCTCTCTTATTTCTAGCTATTACATTTGGTATATATACATGTTCCCGGAGTGACACGCCTCTTAGTTTGCACCTTATGTCTCTTCCGGTATCGAGATCTGTCTTCCGATATTCTCCAATATCCCTTATTCTCGTATTTGACCTGCTAACATGCCACAAGTGAATGCTTTTCTTTTGAATGTTTTTGATTAAGTCAGCTAGAAAAGAGGGTCCAGATCTCTTTACAAAATGACCCCAAGGGCAAAGCAAGGCCTCACAAAATCTAGGAACAACACATTTATAGTCCATAAATAGTTGATCAACAACAACAAAAAATGAATAGATTTTAACTAAAAAATAATAAAAGACACAAAAACTAGCTAGGGATTCTCATTAATCCCATACTTAGCAAGGAACTTGAGCATGGCCTCATAATCCCCTAGACTATCCACTCCAATCCCCTTAACCTTATCATCAAAATCTTTGACAATAGAGAACACGGTGGCTGCATGGTGTAAAGCTTTTGCAACGAATTCTGACATAACTAGCCACTTGTTATGAAGCTTCTCCATCAGGTTGTCTTTGAGCTCAGGAACATCTTTCACCATTTTGGTATACAAAGAACAACCCCCTTTATCACCTTTCTGCTCCTGGACTTCCTTCTCATCCTCAGAGTATAGTAAATTCAGCTCGAGGAAGTGGCCGGTCCCCTCTTCCTCATGATAAGACTCAGTAGGAGTCTCACCCTCCTCTTCACCTAGAGTATCTTCAACAAATTTAGAATCCATCGATAATTCCATACCTTGTAGATTGGCAGAAGGGATGCTAGCTATTCAGCTCGATCTTCTAACACCTTGCACAGGGTTACCAACAACACCCAAATCTCCACCTTTCCCGTATTAATTAGCAATAGTCTCTAGATCAATAAACTTTGAAGCAACCACTTCCTTCTGGGCTTCCACCTTCCCAACTTTGGCCTTTTTATGTAATTGAATTTCCTCCTCCTCCTCCATATCCAAACCCCTTTTCCCCACAGCAGTAGCCTTCTTCTTGACATCTTGGGTTGGGGATTTATTTCTCTTGCTGGACTTTTTGGGTGTGGCTTTATTTTTTGACATAGAGCCCGACTTGGGGATAGGGGTACCAATTGGTGGTAAATCGTAGACTTCTTTAATTTTGGGCCTGTCACCGGGGTCACAAGGGGAGGGGGTTGTGCTTTTGGGAGCCCCGACAGATTTTTTGCCCTTACCCTTGGAACTAGGGTTAACAATGGCCAAAAATAGAGGGGATTCTTCAAGAAGGCTAACCATAATTTGTTTGGGAGGGCACAAAGCTAAATGAAAGTTGTAGAGCTGGAGAATGAGGCCCTGGGGAGGGCAATAACAGGGGATATAGGGTTTTTAGTCTAGATTTCTTTGGCAGACTAGATAGAGATTTCCAAGGAAGACAACAAAAAGAAAGGGAAGCTTATCTCCATGGTGTGTCTAAAGTGGTTTAAATGAAGAAAAATGATCATGGAAATAAACCCTAAAACACCTCTCGAGGGTGAAGTATTTCATAAGCATAAGACAAACCTAGTCCCACAGGGAGGGCAACTTCTCCCTTTCAAATCCTCCTTGGAGCTTGATGACAACTTCACCTTTCTTAAAAAATGTCCCCATGCTCTCCGAGTCTAGCACTCTTCTCCGTCAATAGTGCTTCTTCCCTCTGGTAGGCATTCTGGTGGCCTGCCTGATAACTTCCTCTGACACCTCAAACCCAATGTGCCCCACATGAACCTGCCTGTTGTCCCAAGATTCCATGAATTGTCTGGAGAGGTTCTAGTCATGGCCAATCAAAGCTTCCAGGAAGAAAGCCACCTCACCCTCCTGAATAATGTGCCACACAGTAGGATTGTGTTTGAATTCATTTGGTAAGGAAGGCTCAATTTTAACAATGTCACCCCTATGTTGGTCGTCTAAAACCAGTGCAATTGTAGAAGTAGATACACGACAAGATCGTTATTGTTTTTCTTGTGTGAGTAAGGCCAAACATAAGGTATATGAATATGAATAATATCTCCCTTGCACTCCAATCTCATCCATTGCTTATGAATCTTGATATTGAAGGCATTGTCATCATAGAACCAATGTGAAGGGTCTTTGCCACCCTGTTTCACCACCTGAGAAAAGACATCTGCTTGCCACCTTGTGCGGGAGTAATTAACTTGTTGTTTGGGGATGGAAATATAATTATTACAGGCTTGCCAACCTATTTTCTAACCTTCATCACATGGGACCCCCCATCCACCATGACATCCAGTCGGCAACCGCTAGTTGAGTCAGCCTCTACCAACCCACATAATTTCCCTCTCCACGAGAATTTTTAAATCCAATGGCTCCTTTAATAATTTGAATCTTTATGCCCTTCCCATTATTCGAGCTAGCCTTTTGGCTCCTACCAACAATGCAAAGGTAAATCAGAATATACCTCCAACTAATCCACCTCCCCTCATTGAACATAGAGTCATGAATATGATTCAGATTTGTGTCCATCATTCACAATAAGGGTTTGTATTTTGTGAGGCAAGTTGGAGGACTGCCTCCAACATCTCTAGCAAGAACTATTGATGCCCATGTTAGCCATGGCATCCGCCACTACATTACCCTCCATATAAATGTGGGACACTTTATACTCTTCTAAAGCATTAAGGAGCAATCTGATATCCCCAATGACATCCATTAAGTGCCAACCCAGATTGGTTGAGCCTAAGACAACATTGATAAGAAGTTGTGAGTCTCCCTCAACATGCAATTTTTTGATGTTTAAAGAGGGAGAAATTTTAATCCCCCAAAGTATAGCCAGTGCCTCAGCCTCATTATTGCTCTTCATCCCTATCCCTCTAGTATAGGCAGCCACAAGAATCACACTATCAGTCCTGATGATACCCCCTCCACTAGCCACTCCTGGGTTACCTTTGGCAGCCCCATCAAAGTTTAACTTACACTAATTCTTTTGTGGAGTTTCCTAGTAGGTCCTAGCCCTAGCAATCTTCTTAGAAGTATCAATCTTGTAGATATCCAAATTGATTACCCATTGTTTCAGCATATTCACTTCAGTCAGACTAGGGAGCTAACAACAGCTTTGAATTTGCAAGTGTTGATGTTCTCAGTAAGGAGCCTTGGAAAGGCCTGGAAAACCTTTAGAGAGGTTCTGGATTTCTCCCTAAAAACTCCATTATTTCTCTCTTTCCACAAATTCCATGCTAAATGTGAGGGGATTTGATTCCACAACTCCCTTGTCACCGGGAATGAGGGTAAGAAGGGGGACCTCCACTCCCTGATGAGGGCAGCTAAGTTAGCATTGAAAACCCAAGACACATTCAACCGTTGCAAAATAAGGCTCTAAACTTCTCTTGAAAAGTTACAATACAACAACAAATGTGTGACAGTCTCCTCCTCTTCATAGCAAAGAACACATCAATTGGGAATCTGAAACCCTCTCTTCTTCAAATTATCCAAAGTGAGGATTTTATTGTGAATGAGAGTCCACCAGAAAAAGTTTATTTTGGGAATGAGCTTTGAGATCTAGATCTTGTCCCACAAGCTGTCTTCCCCGGGTCTAACAGCAGACCATAGGCACTCTTCACATGAAACTCTCCACATGAAAAAGGTAAGGAAGGTAATATGCTTTTCTTTTGCTTACTAACAAAGTATAGTTGATCTGTATTGTTCATTTGTCGTATATATTCCAATGCAAAAACCCTCTCTGTCATATGTATTGAAATTTTGTGGGGCTCTACTCCTAATCCACAAAATCTTAGCACAGTATATTCCTCTATGAAGTACTATTTGAACAATTATATTTCTAATCCTAGTTGAACAAAATCTCTACAAGTCGTAGGCAATCTAGGCATTGGGGTATTTGTAATTTCATTATAAATTAGAGCCAAAAAGTAGTCCACAAAATGATTGTAGTTCCTTATATTATCATACATCCTTATCTTAGTGGTCCACTCATTTATTACAAACAACCTTTTTGTCTTTCCCCTATCATCCAAAAAGGGATGAATCTGAAGCTTGTTGGCCACAAATCATCCACTAAACCTCCCTAAAAATAAATAGCACAAATAGGTTGTGAACCTAAATGTCTTAGTGTTGGAACCTCCTTTAATCATTAAAAATTATTTATGCATGGATTCTACAATGTGCTCAACAAATTTGTATCCAACAGGTGGGTGATCATAATGGATATTGTATACCATTTCAAGGAGGTTTCCATCCACTTTCTTATTACTATCCAATCCAAGGAAAAATGCTAGCATACAAATAGTATCTTAAACTCAATGTAATAATCAATTTTATAAGGAGGATTTTGGTTGGGTAATTTACCATCATATGTTATTTTTTGAGAAAAAAATATTTGGAACTTTGACTGGCTACTTCATAATTACTAGCATTTTTTCTCTAGGTTAATGGGGATGGTTCCAAATTCTCCAGGTTGAAACCCCAACTTGAGGTCAAGTTTTTTTATGGTAATAGACATGATTTTTTCTTCGCTATCTTTGGTAACAATTAATTTTCTATTTTTATCATAATTCTGGGTATAGACCATGACAAATTCTAGGCAAGGGAAAACCTCAAAGAAGATCATGCATCCCAATCAAACCTTCCACAGTTTAGTAGTACTATTAATTAGTTGGTTAACAAACTTTTCACTAGTTCCCTTATCCTCACATGCATATCTATACTTTGAGGTATATATACTAGTGATTACAGGATCATAAATTGTTAGGATTAAGGTGCCATCAACCTTGTAATTCTGATATATTTAATTACTCTTAACATTTTTTGTAAATGTATTCCATAAGGGATAAAGGTTCCAATGACTACAGTAATTATTTAATTATGGTGATGGTAATTTATGTTATTTTACCTCAGGACAATAAACAAGTAAATGTGGGGTATCCAAATTTATTAAAGGCTTATGACAAGTGTAAGAGCATCTACTATTATTAGTGCCTTAGATGTTGTAAGGAATCAACTATAACTATTATCATAGAGCATCTTATGACAACCTGTAAGAAGGTGTAAGAGGTTATTTTTAGCTTGTTGTTGACTTTCCCAGAGGTGGGCATGCAATTTTCTAGACCTTGGGTGCAATATTTTGTAAGGTGGTTTTATGACATTTGTAAGAGGCTAATAATAGCCTGCTTGTGGGATTTCCAAGATAAGGCATTGAATATTCCAAACTTTGGGTGCCATGATTAAAAAACTTCTTCTGTAAACTTGCATTTCTATTTAATTGAAGCTTGAGAAGTGTACAATATGAGTTGGATGTTTTACAGGTACACAAGTGTAGTTAGATTGGATGTAGGAGAGGGAATTGATTATATTGTAATTTCTTTTGAAGATAATACAGACTTGTCCTCTTTTCTGGTGGAGTTTTTCCCACAAGGGTTTCTCCATTGAAATCTCTATGTTATGTGTTATTCTCTTGAGTTTGTTGATTTCCTTGTTGCTAATTTACATTAGTATAAATCTCTGTTTTAGTATTTCATAGATTAAATTTTAGATTTCCATATTGTAGTGGTTTGCCTTCATTTCTAACATTTGGTATCAGAGCCTAGCTAACATTGCTTTGAGTGGAAGAGTCAAGGTTTTCTGTGCTACAACAAGAGTTTTGGTTAAATTTATTTTGCAGATTTGTGTGTTGAAGTCATAGTTGTATCTACATATCGGTTGGATATTGAGAAGTTCAATGGAACTAACTACGAGTTGTGGAAGCTAAAGATGGAGGATCTCCTTGAAAAGAGGGATCAATTGTTGGATGAAATAAAGGAAACAAAACCCGATACAATAGATCAAGGTGGACAAGAAAGCATGATGGACAATCTAACTTTGTCTTATAGATTTAGTTCTTTTGAATGTAGTTGAAGAGTCCACTACATATTCCCTATGGAAATGTTTAGGTAAGATCTACCAAGCCAAGAGTTTGGTAAATAAATTATATTTGAAAAGAAAACTATTTTCTGGAAAAATGAAGGAAGGCGATTCAGTTGCTAAACATTTAAATACTTTTAATTTGATTATGAGTCAATTAGCCTTTATTGATGTTAAGATTGAGGAAGAAGATAAATGCATTATGCTTCTTTGTTCTTTGCCTAAGTCATGAGAGAATTTCATTATTTCTACTAGTTAATCTTGAAGTTCCCAAGATGGATTCTCTTGTTGCAACATTATTGTTACAAGAAGTGAGAAAGAAAGTTATGGATAGCTCAATAGATGCTCTTAATGTCAGGGGAAGGTCCAAGGAAAGAGGTGGATCTAAAGGAGATCAAAAGGGGCCTAAAGACAAGTCTAAGGGCAAATCTAAAACTCATGGTAAAAAGAACGGAGTGAAGTGTTGGAATTGTAGAAAAAAGAGACATGTAAAGAAGGAATGCAAAAATAAAAAGAAACAATGGGATTCCTCTACATAAATTTTTTCAAAAACAAGTGATAAAGTCTTACTTTATGCATGTAATATTGTTTCCTATGAACATTGGTTGGTTGACTCAAGATGCACATATCATATGACTCCTCATAAGGAGTGGTTTTCCACATATGAAGAATATGATGGAGGTGATGCCTACCTTGGGGATAATAGTTCATATCCGATAGTTGGATAGGGCAAGGTACAGTTGTGTTTTAGTGATGGGAGGATAAAAACTATCCTTGGTGTTTTACATATTCTTGGATTGGCTAGAAATTTAATTTATGTATCTAAGTTGAATGATTTAGGAATGCATGTAACATTTGATTTAGCATGGTTGTAGATTGGTGAGAGGAAGCTTGGTGGTAGCAAGAGGGATAAGATTGAGAACTCTATTTAAGTTGAATGCCACTAATTTATGTAAATCCACCTATGTGACTGAAAAAACTGAAAATACATGTACGTTGTGGAATCATAGATTGGGCCACATAAGTGATTTAAAAAAAAAAACTATTACGAATTAAAAGTTGCTTGACAATTTCTCCTATTCTGATGAGTATTTTAATTGTTGTGAGCACAATGTGTTTGAGAAACAAAATAGGGCATCATTTCCTTCAGGAAACAATAAAACAAAGAGCAAATTAGAAATTATTCATACATATGTGTTTGGACTTGTGGATAATGATTCTTTTGGAAAATCATAATATTTTGTGACCTTCATTGATGATGTTTCAAGATACACACATATTTATTTTATGAGACATAAATATGAGGTTTTCACTAAGTTTAAGAAATTTAAAGTCTTAGTAGAGAATCAATTAGAACATAAGATAAAAGTATTGAGATATGACAATGGAGGGGAATATTGTTCTAATAAATTTGATGAGTTTTGCAAGCATGCAAGTATCATAAGGAAAAAAGACTACTCCTTACACACCTCAACAAAATAGGGTTGTAGAAAGAATGAACCAAACTTTGATGGAAAGAGTTAGAATTATGTTGAGTGATGCATAATTGGATAAATGCTTTTGAATAGAAGTTGTGTATGTCGCTTGTTACTTGATCAATAGATCTCATTGTAAGGATCTTGATTTGACACCTTATGTAGTGTAAATAGGTAAAAAACTGTAACGCCCCGCCAAGGAACCCCAGAGGACAACACTAACTAGGTCGAATAAGAGGAACAATTTTTTTTTAACTATAGAAAACGTAATAGGGTAACTAAACCTAGGTTCTCTAAGGTTCCTTGACTGCACTACTCACAAAACAAGGTTACTAGAACATTTCATTAACAACAAAAGAAGATCATCACATTAACTGATATTATTCATTTCCACATGTGACAACTGAAAATCAACATTAAAAATCATCTTCTACTACTATCACAATTGATGCATTATTTTACAGTACTCATTACTAGATGAATTCATTTACAATAATTACATCATTACAATAATTTCCACATTGCTTTCCTCAGCACACGAGAGAGATTACAACAAGATACATTAAGAAATACAATCTAGTATATAACCAGTATACATTACATGAAAGGATTGCCTTCGCAAACTAGAACAGGAACTAGAGTCCACAACACAATGAATAGTCTCCAAGCTCATGAACATGAAGCAGGAATACCTAATGGAGAAAAGGCACAACCTCCTGACCATGTGGAACCTTGAGGTCCACCCCCCGTGCTAGGAGATAACACAAGATCCCACATCCAACAGATAATCAGGATTTAACATCGGGCTAACATAAGCAATAGGGTTATACATGACACCAATCACCATACTGCTGACAATGAAGAACACTTACACACTTACTGCACTTCCAGAGGCACTCACACAACCGAGGGAGGAAATACAACTAGGGAGTGCTAGACTGCAATAGGGAGGAGTGTCATCACATAGCTAGTCAAGGGTTGTCCTGGTAGGTCTTCCTAGACCCCGGCCCCCATCCTGTGTTGTCATGGCAGCCTCTCCTAACCCCTGGCCCCCATACAAACTCATGCAAAACCAACATACCTTTCATGAGGACAAGGCAGTTGGTCTTGCCATTCCAAGCCTTCTCATCTCATCTCAAGCCTGAACGAGCACTTGAGTCATGAGTGAGGCATACATTATCTTGATTAATGTGAACTCTACCCATTCCCCCTAATTCATTATTAAGGTTATCACTAGATTAAGAAACTCTTCAATGGGTTGTCCTAGACACCACTTTGGGTTTCGACCCCCATTGAGAGCCACTCCCCCTACTTGCAACTAGTAAACCCTACACAAAGCAAGGCATTGACCTTCTTGCCCTTTTATCACAATCTCATGAATCCATAGAAGATGATCTTTAATGTTGATTTCTAGTTGTCACATGTGGAAATGAATAATATCAGTTAATGTGATGATCTTCTTTTGTTGTTAATGAAATGTTCTAGTAACCTTGTTTTGTGAGTAGCGTAGTCGAGGAACCTTAGAGGACCTAGGTTTAGTTACCCTATTACGCATTCTATAGTTTAAAAAAAAATATTGTTCCTCTTATCAACCTAGTCAGTGTTGTCCTTTGGGATTCCTTGGCGGGGCGTTACATAAACCTTTTGTTTAACATTTAAGGGTTTTTGGCTGTGAGGCTTTTATTCATGTGCCTAAAGAAAAGTGTTCTAATTTGGATCCAAAAGCACAAAAATACATCTTCATTGGATATGGTGAGAATGTTAAAGGTTATAAGATTTGGAATCCTCTAACCAAGAAAGTTGTCTATTCTAAAGATGTGATTTTTAGGGAACTTAGAGCTATTTCTAAACTTGAACAACTAAAAGATAAAGAAGGATACATGATAGTGTATTTTGAATTGAAGCAAGAAGATGCACATAAGGAGAACAAAATGATGGATTTGAGGATGGAGAGGAAGAAGAGGGTTCAAGTGGGAATTATGAGCAAGATGACTCTAAGATTATAGAAGAAGTTGAGCATGCAAAAGAACAAGAGGAACAAAACAATGAAATATAAGTGAAAAGTATAGCCCACCAAATTTTTGTTGTGTATTTAATTTGTTAAGTATTGACAATGAACCTAGATCCTATAGGAAAGCTATTCTTTTATATGATAGTGAATCTTGGCAACAAACCATGTAGTAGGAGATGATGGCTTTAGATTCTTGTGATACCTAAGATCTTGTTCATTTTCCCAAAGGAAGGAAGGCCATTGGACGTAAGTGGATCTACAAGAAAAAATTTGGAGTAGATGGTTCATTGGAAAAATACAAGGCTAGATTGGTAGCCAATGGCTACTCCCATAGGGAGGGAATTGATTTCAGTGAAATATTCTCTCATGTTGCTAAATTATGTTCTATTAGATTTATTTTGAGCTTTTGCTTATGATTTTGAAATTGAGAAATGGATGTTAAGACTACATTTTTGCATGGAGATTTGGAAGAGTAAATTTATATGCAACAGCCTAAAGGTTTTGAGGTAAAAGGGAAAGGACACTTGGTTTGTAGATTAAAATGGTCTCTTTATGGTTTGAAACAATCATCTCGGATGTGGTATAAAAAATTTGATTCTTTTATGTTGAAATTAGGTTTTGTGAGAAGTGAAGAGGATCACTGTGTTTACATTAGATGTATTGATGATGATGTACTAATTGTTGCCTTGTATGTGGATGACATGATTGTTGATAACTGAGAGGGGGGGGTGAATCAGTTATCCTACTATTTTCTTCTTTCTTAACTTACTTAATAATCAATGCAGCATTTATCCAAATAAGCAAACATAACTATGAAATGGAAATACACATGACACAATATTTTTGATGTGGAAACCTTGTTAAGGGAGAAAACCATGGGGTGATTAACCCAAGATTGTATTCTTTGTTAGAAGAATGGAAATACAAAATGGCACTTGCCAATTAGGGCTCACTGCCCGAGCACACTGCTCACAAGAAGGCACACTGCCTACAAGAGACACACTGTCTACAAAAGGAATGTTATACAATACTTGAACTGATTGGTAGCATCCACATATGCTAGGGTTTAGTTCCGGTTAGGCTCAGTATACTGATCTGCTGCATTTCATCTTTCCTCTTCTCTTATGCTACTTTCCTTTCACATACCAAACCTTCTTTATTGCTTCTGCTCTGCTCTGCTTTTATTCGCACATCACATATCACCACAACACACTCACAACTGAATCCATCGTGTATATATATCCGCACAAGTGATTTCATCACCTTTCTAGTCAGCACCCGGAATAGTCAATCTTTTCACAAACTTTGATCTGTCGGCTAAATCCTTGCACACCAGGTAATGCGGATCAATGATATACTTGTGAAAATCATTAATCATGTCGGCTAAACATAATTCATGCCTTCATAACCTTTACCAACATCAGCAACACATCCGGAATAATGTTTGATGTTCTGCCAGTCAGTTCTTGCTCTGTTCATACTGTCACATGAGAACCTGACACTCAAACATTCATATCTCTTTATCCTTTTCACATCGGAGGCTCAAACCTTGGAATCTATCAGTCAAGATACTCCTGTTGACATCCCCAAATCCACACTTCACCAAGATGCTTCCTTTGAGAGATCCAGACCTGTCTGTCGAATCTCGCCACATGCTCTGTTCTTGTTTACCGGACCACAACATTCTTCACTTTGACTTCCGGTAGAGACATACCATGTCCTGCGAATGTGTGGGATGAACTTTTTTGCCATCAATGACAACATTCATGAATCCATATAGTGTCTCTTGCCAAAAATCTCCCCCTTTGGCATTGATGGCAACACTTAGTGAAAAATGACTAAGTGTTTACACTATGCTCCCCCTTGGCTGATGCTCTATTTTTATATATATTTTCTGGAGCTCCCCCTTAGTTGGATTCCTCATTTTTCATTGCTCTTCACTCCCCCTTTGACATCAATGGCAAAGGGTAGGGTCCGCATACCAAAACTTTCAAAATTTCAACTATACTTAGCCGCATAAGTATATACATATGACATACTTACATATACTTAAGTATGTCTGCAAAAGTTGTCTTCAATTGTACAACTTCTGTCACCCAACTCTGCTTCATCCTGTCCAAAATTGGGATGTGACCACTCAATAGGAATGCAAAAGCTTTTGCCCTCTTGAGATCTGTCGGATCATTGGTTTGGGCGGTAGTCTGAGTGTCACTTATGGCCTCATGCATGGCCTCTAACTTAGGGATGATGATCCTTCTAAGTTCACCCATCCGACTGATTATGTTCTTCCTTTCCTTCTCAAAATTCTTTATTGCATTTGTAATTGCAATAGTCTGACACTCTTGATTTACTATGGAGGATGAGAGAGGATCAAAACTTTGAGACAAACTTAGTAGTTTATCCTCTTGCTCTTTTATTTTTCTTTTCAATCTCCACTGTTGCTTTGGACCATGATAAACAAAATTTGTATATTTCTCCACCATCTTTAAGAGCATTTTCTAGGCTCTTTATCCCTATACTCATATTTCTCCTATCATTACTTATCAACCCTTGTACCTCTGATAATCTTTTTGCAAGAAATTCCTTCCGGACCTTATCTTCTGCTGACTTCTCTAGTGAATCAAAATGTGTGCTAACACTATTGACTAGAGTTTTGAGATTACCAGATGAGGAGGCTGTGGGATCCTTCTGAAATGATGGCATAATCTTTTCTAGCACTCCAGAGGCAGCTTCTATCAACTCACAGTCTTCCATGTGAGATTTTAGGAGTTTTTCTTTAGCCTTGGCATTAGCAAATGAAGCAATCTTCATTATCTGTACCGGAGAAAGTGAATCAAAATTAAATGGTCCTTGTAGAAGCTCCAATTCATCAATCTCCATTATTTCTTTGTTCAGGAATTCTTGGACAGTTTTTGCAGTGTCTCTTGCCGGAGACAGATGTTTCTTCTCTTCTGCATTCTTAGCGCTGTCCCTTGGAGCTTTCTCTCCTTCTACATTCTTACCACTATCAGTTGTGGTTTTCTCTGTTGGGGTCGTCTCTTCCTCTACAACCTTGGTACTGCCAACTTCTTTTTCCTTCACTCCTGCTTCTTTCTCCTATATTCTGTCTTCTCCTTTAGATCCGGAAGCTGTAGGGGAAACCAGAGGAGAAATATTAGTCTGTTCAGGGCCCAACTCTTCTGTCATTTTCTCAGTAGATTCTTCTACAACACTAGTGGTTGAGGGGTCAGTACCCAAGTCCTCTATAATTGGAATGTTGAATTTCTTAAAAGCATTCCGGAGGATCTCTTCGGTCTCTTTTGCCACTTTGTCAGTTTCACCAAGCATTAGCTAATTCATCCTGGCTTTGCTCTGGAACTCATCCTTGCAATCTTTGAATACCATATTCATTGTCTTGGGATCGATTGAAGGAAATAGCTGAATTGCTATCTGTTCCCGGATCTCGAGATCTTTTGCTCGAGCATTATTTTTCCTCATTTCAAGCCTTTTCTCTAAGCTTTTGGGAATTAGAGAGATAATTTCAATAAAAGCTTTGTTGTAAGTGTTCAAAAACTAAACTGTGGCTTCCTCCAGAATCTGTTGATCTGCTTCATTATAATCATCATAGAATTCTGTTAAGAGTTGCAGGTTTCCATCCACAGTGACTGCTTTTACTACAATGTCTAAGGATAGAGTGGGTTTTTCAACAAATTCCTCTTCCTTCTCTTCTTCTCCTTGACCGGTAGAATGTTCACCAGATGATTTCTTCTTCTTTTTTAGTTTCCTTATCTCCTCATTTGATTCGGTTTACTCATCATCCTTTAGGCTGACATAGGACCTTGTTGCCTTTTTCTTTGTCCTCTTTTCTCCTTTTCCGGATGATTGTGCTTCCAGTTTAGATGCCCTTGAGCTTTTGGTAGTGGCAGGTGCAGATCTCTTTGATGATCTAGTTCGGGTGGAGGTTTCTACCGGAGCACTTTCCTTGCTTTTCTTTTCTGCCTCTTTCTTCTCTTCCTCGACCCTTTCCATCCTTTTCTTGTGGGCATCAATTGCCTCCTTTGAGATGCCAAGGCCTTGGGCAATATTTTCTACTTCTTTTCTCACCTTCCTCTTGATTTCAGGTTCTCTGAGTTGCACATGAATCTTTACGCTCGGCTCCTCAAAGGTTCCAAATCTTTCTGCTTTTAAGTCCTTAGGCTGATTGAGCATGTGTTGAACATGCAGCTCTACAATTTGTTTATCAACTTCATACCCCATAGGCATGATCTAGACTGTCCTTGGCTCTACTGCCTCCATTAGGCATTAATCAGTGTCTACCATGAAGCACACTGTATCCTTGTATTTCTCAACTACTGATTTGGGGATTCTTTCTCTGATTTGCATTGTATTTTGAAATTGCTTGAAGTAACCCCACAGAGCTGTATTCCTTGCCTTAGCATCCCCAAGTTCATACAAGTAGTCTCTGATCTGAATTGCTATCGGTTTGTCATTTTGCCATACCCATCCATTTGATCCGGGCAGCTCATTCATGAAGTAGAAAAACAAACATAGTATTAGTCCACCATATTTAAAAGAATTCTTGTCCTTTTTGATTTTCTGTATGTTTTCCATTAATTGGCTCAAAAGAAGTTCACAAAGATCATATTCTGCATTCTTTCTCAGCATCTCATAGGCAGTATATACTGCAGTTCTGGATACTGAATTCTCCCTACTGGAGTGATATATCTTGTATCCTATTATCATAGATGCAAACTTGACATCCGGGTCAGTAATATCTTCAATGGTCATTGCCCTCTTATCAAATTTTGATCCGGTGACCTTAGTTACAATGTTGTTTTTGACAGATTTGAGGACAGGAATCCCTCCGGAGGAGTATAAACCAGTTACTGCCCTAATTGCCTCCTTTGTGATCTTGCAAGGTTTGTTCAGCCATACGAAGTTATCATGCACCCTACTCAATACATACCGGACCCATTCATCTTCTTCAAAACAGGGGAAATGAATGAACTGATCAAAATGTTTCTCCTGGATGCCCTTATATTCTGGTTTAAGCTCAAAAGTATCATCTATCAATTGTTTGTGATAGATGTCTCTCAGTTTGAATTCCCCAAACTCTTCAATATTTGCATGTATGTAAACCCTAATGTCTTCTGTGTGCAAAACGCCATGCGGAACACTAGAGAATGCTCCTAGGGGATCTACCTCCAATGATTTGTATGGATGTTTCTTGAATTCAGGGCGGGGCCTATCAGGGATCTTTACTATATTCAGAGTATGCATCTTTCAAAGCTTTACAGAGAGATATTGAGAACGAAAAATACCTTTTGCGCCTTTCAGTTTCACGTAGTTGGCTGAATTGATTTCTAGATGAATTGATTTCTGCAAATGATCTTTGAAGAAGTTGTGGAATTTTGTTGCAGAGCTTCACTTTTCGTTTCTTCTTGAATGCAGAGTGAACAAGTGATTAATGAGAAAAACCCTTATATTGCTCTGCAAACCCTAATGTTAGGTTGCAATAAATGCTCGATCTAAGTTATTTCGGTTTGCCTTATTCAGATGACTTGGAGAACCGGATCAATCCTGATCTTTAAACATCATGCGAATCTTCCAAATCTTTACCATAGTTTGTTTGGATGTTGCCCTTATGAACCCTACAATACGCAACTCTTCTTGTGCCAGTTCTGACACCGGTTGACTGGCTGGGGGAACAAAGTTTTCTTTGTGTCTCCCCCTAAGCCAGAGCTCACTTCTTAATTTCTGGAAGGAATATCAGCACCAGAGTTTGGTGCGGATCCAACCTCTACATTCTCTGTACTTTTCTTCACCCAACTCTTATTCATCTCACTTTTAACTTCATCCGCATTCACCTTTTGTTTACCCTTATCTTGATTCTGATTATGATATACCAGACCTCTTTTGTCCTGATTCTTGCTTCTACAAAATTTTGCACTATGACCGGATCTATTGCAGATTTGGCAAACAACATTTCTTTGCATATTTGACTGATATCCTCTTGATCTACATTGATTAGCCATATGACCTATTCTATTGCATGCAAAGCATCTACCATTGAATGATTTATTCATTTGCCTATTTTTGCATTCATGAGATTTGTGACCATACCTTTTGCAATTAAAACACTGTCCGGAGAAAGATGAATTAGTCTGATTCATTCTCTTTCTGCACTGATTAGCTTTGTGACCAAAGTGATTGCAGTTGTGACAGTATCCATTGAAGGATGGATATCTTTGAGCATTAGGCTATCTTACCGGAGGTCTTCTAGGCCTGTTCCATGGATTTTCTGATCCAAAATTCTTCTGACCAGATCCGGAGCTTTCTCCTTTCTCATATCCCAAACCACACTTGTCATCTACCTTCTTTTGACTTCCAAGAAGAACTTCAAGTTGAGCAGAACTTATCTTGAATTTCTCTTTATACTCATCTGCTGTTTGAAGATCCCTTTTGAGAGAGACAATTTGATCCTCAAGTTTTTCTTCATTATCTTTAGCATCTTCAAGATCAGATTCAAGATGTTTGATAATTCTATCCATCTGGTGGCAATCTTCTGATTTTTCCTTGAGAGATTGTCTTAGATTATCTTCAGTTTTTCTTTTCTCTTCAACTTCTTGGGTAAACTTCATGACTCCTAATTCCATTTCATGTCTTACCATAATGATTTCTTTTGATAACTTTTCACATAACTCAGTTTTTTCCTTCAGCTCTTCATTTGCATTATTTGCTTCACCTTGTCTTGCCAATTGCTGAAGCAGCTCCTTTCTCTTTTTCATAGAGAGACTTAATTTGTCTTTTAGTTCTCTCATGAAATCATCAGCCTGTTTGAGTCTTTCCTTTAATTCATTAACTTCAGAGTTTGACTGTTCAAGATCATCAAGGGCAGTCTTGAGTTGCTCCCTTAAACCATATGCATCCATTTGAACTCCCAGATCTTCCTCAAGTTGTTAGGCTCTATTAGGAGGAACTTAGCTCTGATACCAATTGTTGATAACTGAGAGGGGGGGTGAATCAGTTATCCTACTATTTTCTTCTTTCTTAACTTACTTAATAATCAATGCAGCATTTATCCAAATAGGCAAACATAACTATGAAATGGAAATACACATGACCCAATATTTTTGATGTGGAAACCCTGTTAAGGGAGAAAACCACAGGGTGATTAACCCAAGATTGTATTCTCTGTTAGAAGAATGGAAATACAAAATGGCACTTGCCAATTAGGGCTCACTGCCCGAGCACACTGCTCACAAGAAGGCACACTGCCTACAAGAGACACACTGTCTACAAAAGGAATGTTATACAATACTTGAACTAATTGGTAGCATCCACATATGCTGGGGTTCAGTTCCAGTTAGGCTCAGTATACTGATCTGCTGCACTTCATCTTTCCTCTTCTCTTATGCTGCTTTCCTTTCACATACTGAACCTTCCTTACTGCTTTTTCTCTGCTTTGCTTTTATTCGCACATCACATATCACCACAACACATCTCACAACTGAATCCATCGTGTATATATATCTGCACAAGTGATTTCATCACCTTTCTAGTCGGCACCCGGAATAGTCAATCTTTTCACAAACTTTGATCTGTCGGCTGAATCCTTGCACACCAGGTAATGCGGATCAATGATATACTTGTGAAAATCATTAATCATGTCAGCTAAACATAATTCATGCCTTCATAACCTTTACCAACATCAACAACACATCCGGAATAATGTCTGATGTTATGCCAGTCAGTTCTTGCTCTGTTCATACTGTCACATGAGAACCCGACACTCAAACATTCATATCTCTTTATCCTTTTCACACCGGAGGCTCAAACCTTGGAGTCTATCAGTCAAGATACTCCTCTTGACATCCCCAAATCCACACTTCACCAATATGCTTCCTCTGAGAGATACGGACCTGTCTGTCGGATCTCACCACATGCTCTGTTCTTGTTTACCGGACCACAACATTCTTCACTCTTACTTCCGGTAGAGACATACCATGTCTTGCGGATGTGTGGGATGAACTTTGTTGCCATCAATGACAACATTCATGAATCCATATAGTGTCTCTTGCCAACAATGATATTCTCTAGTAACACCAAGGGTATGATTAGTGAGCTAATATCTCAAATTTTAGGTGCATTTGAGATGAAGGATCTAGGAATAGCAAGGTACATATGGGGAATCAAAATTAGGAGGGGTTGGGAGATTATAAAAATTTGGTTGTCACAAAGTAAGTATGTGAATACTATTTTGCATATATTAATATGTAAAACTATAAGCTAGTTACAATTCCTTTACTAGTTGGCATTAAGATTATATTAGATATGTTTCCCAAGTGTGAAGATGATTTTGAGGATATGTCTAATGTTCCATATGATAGTGTTGTAGGAAGTTTGATGTATGAAATGGTTTGCACTAGGCCAAATATTACCCAAGCAGTGAGAGTATTGAGTAGGTTTATGTCTAATCGTAGTAGAGAGCATTAGAATTATGTGAAGAGGGTGTTAATATATTTGTGTGGTACTTATAACTATTGTTTGGTTTATTTTGGTACTAATAGTGTAGATAAGACATTGGACATACAAGGCTTTGTTGATGTAAATAGGGCAAGTGACTTGGATAGTCTAAGGTCCACTAGTAGGTATGCATTTACTCTATTTGGAGGCGATGTGAATTGGATGAGTAAGAGGCAGCCCACAATTACTTTATCCACCATTGAAGCAGAGTATATGGTTTCTACCCATGTCTCCAAGGAGACAGTTTGGTTAGAAAGGTTGTGTACATGTATTGGTTTTAATTGTAGAACAATTTAGATTGGTTGTGATAGCCAGAGTGCAATCTGTTTCGCTAACAATTCTATGTATCATGTTCAGACTAAGCATGTCGATGTTCAATATCACTTTGTTCAAGAAATGGTTACAAATGGATAGATTGAGTTGAAGAAGGTTGACACTTAGGAGAATGTTGCATATTATCTTATTAAACCTGTGAGCACATAAAAGTTCACTTGGTGCAGGGAGGCCATGGGCCTTGTTTCTTGTACTTAGTTGATTTATGTTTTCTAATGGATGTATTTACAATGTATGATGTGAAGCGGGAGAATGCTAAGATTAAGGTTTCATCAACCTTGTAAATTTGATATATTTAATTACTGTTAACATTATTTTGTAAATGCATTCCATAAGGGATGAAGGTTCTAATGACTGTAGTAATTATTTAATTACAGTGACGATAATTTATGTCATTTTACCTTGGGATAGTAAATAGGTAAATGTAGGGTGTCCAGGTTTATTAATGGCTTATGACAGGTGTAAGATAATCTACTATTATTAGTGCCTTACATGTTTTAAGGAATCAACTATAATTGGACCGTTATTATAGAGCATGTTATGACAACCTCTAAGAAGGTGTAAAAGGCTATTTTTATCCTGTTACCGACTTTACCAATTTATCTTGGGCACAATATATTATGTAAGGTGGTTTTATGACATCTATAAAAGGCTAATAATAGCTTGATTGTGGGATTCCCAAGATAGGGTGTTGAACATTCCTAAGTTTGGGCACCATGTTTGAGAAACTTCTTCTATAAGCTTGCATTTCTATTTAACTAAAGCTTGAGAAGTGTAGAATATGAGTAAAATGTTTTATAAGTACACAGGTGTAGTTAGATTGGATGTAGGAGAGAAGGAAGTGATTGTATTGTAATATCTTTTGAAGATAATATAGACCTGCCCTCTTTTCTGGTGGAGTTTTTCTTGACAAGGGTTTCTCCATACAAATATTTATGTTATGTGTTATTTTACTGAGTTTGTTGATTTCCTTGTTGCTGATTTACATTAGTATAAATCTCCATTTTGGTATTCTACAAATTAAATTTTAGATTTCCATATCGTAGTGGTTTAACTTCATTTCAAACATAAATATCATGATATTCATTAGTAAAACCTAGGGTTTTAAGCAATTAGATATAGTCTATTTTGTTTATTGCTTTGCCTTTCACTGTTGTGGTGGTATACATGCTTGTAAATCCTCAACCCTAAACCCTAAGATTGAAAATTTTGAAATTGAAGGCTTATAGTAATAGCAAGTTTGAAGAAATGTAGGATTTCTGTGTTTCACTTACCTAGAAAAGTGAATACAATGATTGTGTGACTCTGCCATGACCCATAATTGATATTAGAATTTTCGGTGCAGTCTCCCTCTCACTTCCAACCGGTACCAGTTAGCAGTTGAATTACATGTGTGCATTGCTACAACCTATAATGCAATTCTTATTTTATAAATTTTTACTTTGTTATTTTGAAACAAGTTTCAAGTATACGCACCACAACATGTTATGTAAACAATAATACAATTTTATACTTTTAGTTCAAACAAAATTGAAGGATGGCCTACAAGGGTGCAACTTCATTAAATTCACCACGTTTGGTGCGATTAATAAAATAGTTAAATATTCTCAAATTCTCAATCATTGATCTAAATCAATCTAATAGCTCCTGACTAATTCTAGAGGTTTGTGTTCAATATGTAGCTTTCGATATTTCCTTCCAGAATTGACCTACAACCATCTATCATCATTCATCGAATGGTAGAAATTTTGAAGAGTAGGACCATCGAATCATTTTAATGTACAATTAGTAATTAATTATTTTTATTAGTAATTACATTATTTTTTAAACATCAATAATTACTAAACAATGAATTTGTCTTAATTATATTAAAAAATTATACACAATTTTTTAAACCTCATAATATAGACTATGAAATCTATATTATATTTATATTCATTATTATATATTATATTTTACATAATGTACATTATTAAATATAAATAAAATATAAAATATAATTTATATATATCTCTATATATAATATACATTTGTTTTCTAATTATATTTTACAAACAAAATATAATGATGCCCTTCAACTTCATTAAATTGAGTTAATTAACCCACCAATGTTGATAATAAAATATTAAAATATTGAATGGGATTGGACAATTTGTAATTACTAAACAACTCTCAAGTTCTCAACTATTGATCTAAACTAATCTAATAGCTTCTCGCTGATTTAGAGGTTTGTGTTGACAATATATAGTTTTCAAGATTTATCGTTTGAAATTGAACTACAACCATCCATCCTCGTTCATCATACAGTGGAAGTTTGAGAAGTAGGGTTTATCAAATTGTAATATGTTTCGAAAGTTCTTTTAATAATATTAATATGTAAAACTTACATACATAATTATTAAAATTGAATAACATTAAAACTTAAGGTTGGAATAAGAGGACACATGTGACATATTACAATTTCTTGTACTTACCATGAAAGATAAGACAAATATTATGTTAATAATAAAATTGTCAATTATAATCATTTTAAATTTTAATATAAAATTTAGAATTTCATATCAAGTATTATATTTTTATTTTTTAAATATAATATATATGTATAAATATACAATATTTTAAATCATATTTTTATTTGCATACAAGTTAATTTAAAAGAATATAAATAAGTGAAAATGAATTTATCTTCATTATATATAGAATTTTTATACACAATTTTTTGAACTTTGTAATATAGACTATGAAATCTATATTATAGTTATATTTATTATTAAATATTATATTTTACATAATATACATTATTAAATATAAAATTTATATTTAATATTAAAATATAAAATTTATATTTAATATTAAAATATAATATAATATTATATTTATATTATAATATAATATTATATTTATATTATAATATAATATATATTTTTACCACAAAGGAATTGATAGCTCAATGACCCAAAGCCAGCCTGAGAGGCAACTTGAAACACCACAAGGTGAGCCCCCTATAACCTTCAGGTTGTACATGTTGCTCCTAACCTATATAGTGGGAAAATAAGGTTTCAAACACCATTGTTATGTCTTTCAACGGCTCAACTGTTTAGTTTACACTTGGGGGGCAATATATATATATATATATATATATAAGTTATTTATTAAAACTAGGCATCAAAAGCCAAGAGTCCAAAATACATAGAATGACAAAGAACCACAATCCAAAACATCTAGAAATCAGACAACCCATCAAGCTCCCAAAGACCAAAAGAACCTAAAACCAGGGGTCTCCCATCAGATTGATCTACCATCCCCCACCAATTGATGCAACCTTTGAGACTTATCCACCGACAACTGATCCCAATCCTTAACATCCCAACCATCCTATTGCTTTGATGCCCACTTAGCAAGACAATTTACCACCCCATTCCATTCCCTAGGGATATGAACAAAGGAAATCGACTCAAAAGAGCTACCCAAATGTAGAATCTATTGAAATGCACAAGACAACTGAGGGGGGGTGAATCAGTTGTAACCAAAACTTAACTTCTTTCAAACATCAACATATCAACCACTTAATCACTGTTATTATGATTCAACCATGAAAGCATGAAATTAGAAACTTAAACACATTCGCACATTCAATACACAAGACACCAGATTTTTTATGTGGAAAACACAATGAGGGAAAAACCATGGTGAGGATTAACTCACAATATATAAATGACATATCAAAATTTACAAGGGTCACTGCCTTAGGGCTCATTGCCCAAAATGCTCATTGCAAAAGAAGCAGCTCACTACCAAGAGAAGGGACTCATTGCCAAAAGGGCTCATTGCCAGAATTTGGTGAACTGAGATAGTAGCATCTACACCATGCCAAAGTTCAGTTCCATTAAAGCGCAATAAAACTTCTCTGCTCTACTTTTACACTTCGCACTTATCTTTGCATCTTCGTAACCTCATCAATTACTCATGGATTCATTACATGTATTTATACAATTCATCAACCTTGGAATGTACATCAAGGTCGGCATTACAATCATCAACCATTGGAACAATCTCCAAGTTCGGCTTACATACAGACATTATAATAGGTCTGGACCTAAACAGATTCGCGAAGGAAAAGAATGAATGCAGACCACACCATGCCTTAGATGGGACTCAAATGCAATCACCCACGCAACAACACGCTATCACAAACTCCAAAGCATAATCGCAAGTAGTGAAAACAACCAAGTCAGCCAAAACTGGTGTTAACACTAAGACATTTAGGAACACGCTTCATCCATGATCTAAATTATACTTTGTAGACCAATAAAAAAGCATGAACATGATTTAGAGACATCCACAAGCATGTTACAATCACCAAGAACTTCTGCACAACCCCCAAACATTCTATCCAGAAGATTCTTCAATTCAGAGCACTTAAACATTGCTATCATCCACTGTCATAGAGGAAAGATCGCTTGCAGAGCACCAAATCATGAATCATTTGAACTGAAGGCACATAACATCATCCCAAACTTAATCTTAGAATCACAAACTATAAAAATTAAATGAGAAATGTAGAGTAGAATACATTCTCCTTGTCACCATTGAATACTTAAAAAAATAGTTTTTACTCTGGTGAACATAACTCACTCAAATCTTTACACTAGAGGCTCAAACTTGAAACATAGCAACTACAGACATCCCTTAACATAAATTTCAAACCGCAAACAAAGATATTCAATCTGTAGGATATGTGGAGCAAAACACTGCACTGATTTTCTCAGACACTTGCTCAAACTCATTCAAATAATTTCCTTTGATGCTGACCTTAGGTGTTGACATCAATAACAACACTTACTACTCATACTTGTAATAATCTCCCCCTTTGTCATTGATGGCAACACATGATGTGAAAAACCATCAAGAAAAACAAATTTGCTTTGCTTCTTTTCTCCCCCTTACTTTATGCTTTCTTTGGCTACAACTTTCTTCTTAAGTTTTTCACATGAACCTCTCTCCCCCTTTGACATCAATGGAAAATGGTGCCAGACCTTTTCACACTCTTTAGTTATCAAGGCTCAATTCAGATCTTATTAATACTGCACTAATCCCCCTGTCAGCAACATTGTGACACTTACTACTCTTTATCAGGAACTCATATCAGCAACATCTACCTACTCCTCTTGAGAGGTAGCCTTCAAAACAACAATCCAGATCAAAGAATAAGGCTTTGCACACCACTAGATTGATGCACTTCCCATGTATCTTAGTTTAGAGAAGGAGGGGTAATAACCCCTAACTTTTCCTTGAGATACTCAAAAATATCCTAGGCAGAGGCTTTGTAAAAATATCTGCAATCTGATCCTTAGTAGACACATATTCCATCTTTACTTCATTCTCTATTACCTTTTCTCTCAGAAAGTGACACCTTATTGATATATGCTTTGTTCTTGAGTGCATCACTAGATTCTTTGAAATGTTTATAGCACATGTATTGTCACAAAAGATTAAAATTGGTTCTTCATACACAACTCTTATATCCTTCAATGTTTGCTTCATCCATAGCACTTGAGTACAACAACATGTTGCAGCAATATATTCTACTTCTGCAGTAGACAAAGAAACTGATTCTTGCTTCTTGCTTAACCATGAAACCAATCTGTTACCCAAGAAGAAAGCACCTCCAATTGTACTTTTTCTGCCATCAACATCTCTAGCCCAATCTACATCTCATGATCCTCTTAACTTCCATCACAAGTGACTCTCTAGGATCTTCTTGAAATCTTGCCACAAGACAAACTGCATGCATTACATTTGGTCTGGTATAGGTTAGATAAAGTAGTCCTCCAATCATAGACCTATACTTTTTCTGATCAGTCTTAGGTGATTCATAATTCTTGCTCAACTTGCAACCAGTTACCATAGGGGTACATACTGGCTTAGAATCCTCCATTCCAAACTTCTTCAACAATTCTTTCACATACTTGGATTGAGAAATGAAAATTTCTTTTTTTGATTGAGTAATCTGTAGTCCTAGAAAGAAATTCATTTCACCAAACATAGACATCTCAAACTCCTTTTACATTTCTTCTACAAATTTCTTACACATACCTTCATTTCCTCCAAAGATAATATCATCAACAAAGACTACAACAGTCAAAATTAGATCATCATTAATTTTGAAGTAGAGATTACTGTCCGTAGAACCTTTGTTGAACTCTAATTGCAACAAATACTTGTCCAACCTTGCATACCAGGCTCTAGGAGCTTGCTTTAGTCCATATAGGGATTTCTTCAATCTACACACCATCTCACCTTGGTCTGATGACTGAAATCCTTCCAATTGTTCAATGTAAACTTCTTCTTCCAGCTCTCCATTCAAGAATGCAGACTTTACATCCATCCGATACACCTTGAAATGTTTGTGTGCTGCAAATGCCAAAAACATTCTTATTGCTTCAATCCTTGCCATAGGAGCATAAGTCTCTTCAAAATCTATGCCTTCAACCTGAGAATATCCTTTGCATACCAGTCTTGCTTTGTTTATTACTACTTCTCCATTTTCATTCATCTTTTTTCTAAAAACCCATTTAGTTCCAATCACATTCTTATTAGTAGGTCTAGCAACCAATTCCCAAGTTTGATTCTTCTGTATCTGCATTAGCTCTTCTTTCATATCCTTTACCCAATTCTCACTTTAGTTTCAATCTTTGAAAGTAAAGAGTGGTTCACCTATTCTTATGCAACTCTTCTCCTTATCATTATCCCTTTGCTTTTATCACCAATAATCTAATCTTCAGAATGATTAATTCTTACATACTTGAGAGTCTTAACAACACTTTCTGGAGCCTTTTCTTCAACTTGCACTTTCTTCATCTTTTTACTCTTCACTGCTTGAAGACTCATCTAATTCATATCCATTCGCTTTTGAGTTCATCAAATATTTTCAATCATCATGAAAACTGCTCTGTACTGGAAACAACTATGTTCTATCAACCCAAACTTCTGTTACTCATTACTCTCAAGCCAATTATCAAAATCAGACAAACTTCTGGATGTAGATGTAATCAATGATCAATAACCATATGCCAGAACCGTAGAGAAATATTTTAAATAGCGGACCAATCCGGACCAAATTACCGGAACACTATAACTTGATTCTATCAGATAGATACTTAGCCATAATTCATAACCTATCTTCTTTCCTGATCAAATCTTCTTGTATAGCAGACTTCTGCACAACTCTTCCTTTATCCTTATCTTAAACTTTTGTTGCTAATCCTTGACCTTGTCTCTTTGTGTTGAGGCATCAGCACCAATCCTTTTGCAAGGGAGAAAAGATTTTCAATAGGACTTCCCCTGAGCCAAAGCTCTAATCTCAATTTTTGGAGGGAACATCCGCACCAGATACCAGTACAGGCTCATCCTTGACCTCTATTACATCCTTCTTCACCCAAATTTTATTCATTTCATTCTTAATCTCTGCCAGATCAACTTTTTGTACTGGTTTCTTCATTTCTATTTGATAATCCTTCTCCATATTCTTGCTTCTGTAGAATCTTGCAATATGTCTAGGCCTATTGCAATTGAAGCATACAATATTTATCCGACTATTGTTCCTTCCATTCATCCTTGATCTACATTGGTTAGCCTTATGTCCAAATTTATTGCATGTAAAATAGTTACCATTGAAAGATTGAGCATTCCTTCCATTATTGTAACCATTCCTTGTCTGGCTTCTACATTCATTAGCTTTGTGACCTACTTTATTGCAAGTGAAACACTGACCAGAAAATGATGGACTACTTTGATTCACTCTACTCCTACATTGAGTAGTCTTATGACCAAACGTATTGCATGTATTACAATAACCATTGAAAGAAGGGTACCTTTGAGCATTTGGTTGTTTGACCGGTGGTCGTCTAGGTCTGTTCCTTTGAATTTGAATCTGTTTGCCTTTGTCCTTCTTGATCTTAGCATTCTTCTCTTGACCAGTTTTAGAGCCTTCACCTTTCTCAAATCCTAATCCTTCTTTGTCATCGGTACTCTTTTGGCTAACAAGCATCTCGTCAAGTTTTGTAGAACTTATCTTAAACTTTTCTTCATAACTTTTTGCTTTCTCCAAATCTGATTTCAGGTTCCCAACTTCCTTTTCAAGCTTAGCAAATTCTTCTGATTTGCCTTTCACCAACAGATTCAGGTCTTCTTCTACTTTTGCTCTTTCTACAACTTCCACTTTCAAATCATTCAAGGTTTCATTTGCTGATATCAATTGTTCACTAACCTCCTTATATTTTTCTTTGAACTTCTTGACTTGCTCTCTTAATTTTCTGATACATTCATCTGCTTCTTTGACATTCTCCTTCAGATTTCTGATTTCTTCTTCAGTTCTTTCTAGGTCTTCAAGAGCAACCTTCTTGTGTGCCATCCCAAATCTACCTCAAGCTGTTAGGCTTTCTTCCAAGGAACCCTCGCTTTGGTACCAATTGTTGAAATGCACAAGACAACTGAGAGGGGGGGTGAATCAGTTGTAACCAAAACTTAACTTCTTTCAAACATCAACATATCAACCAATTAATTACTATAATTGTGATTTAACCATGAAAGCATGAAATAAAAAACCTAAACACATTCGCACATTCAATACATAAGACACCAAATTTTTTACATGGAAAACCCAATGAGGGAAAAACCACAGTGAGGATTAACTCACAATATAAATGATATATCAAAATTTACAACAAGGCTCACTGCTGAAGGCTCGCTACCTTAGGGCTCACTGCCAAGAGAAGGGGCTCATTGCTAGAATTTGGTGAACTGAGATAGTAGCATCTGAAAGGATGCTAGGTGTGCGGAAATCGCTTCCTACACTAATCTAAAGAGGAGATAAGAGTGCAAATTCATTTTAATCTTTATAGTTACAAAATGTTAAACACAACAATGGAGATATTGCAGCAATACACATACACACAGAAATGAGACAGAAGAGAGAGACACAAGATATACGTGGGGAAAACCCTTTTCAGGTGAAAAACCTCACACTCCAAAACCTGAACAATGTATTATCAAAACTAAAATGGTTTACAATACACTTGCAATGCAAGCTCTCAGGAGTCTTCGACACTCATATCTGGAGACAAACCGATAGCATAACAGTACCTGTCAATAACATAATACATCTCCTCTCAAAAGCACCTGTTTATAAAGAAGATACAAGGCAAAATTGACTCTGTCTTGGGATGGGCGTCCAACATGGCCTCATGGCCCAAAATCCACACCTGAGGACACTTGTCCAACACTGTAGGATGTTCATGACACTTGTCATATCACCCCATCCCAAAGAGGTCGCCTATTCCCAAGTTTTGCAATGATAGATACTCTTACGACTATCATATAATCCATCATAGTTGTCATATCTTACAGCTGTAAGAGAATCTATCATACACAAGCCAAAAATAGCATATTCTATTACAACTTGTCATAACCCTCCTTGGGCCACCCAAAGATGCCTTCTTCCAAGATGCCTTGTGACACATGTCTTCACTTGTCATAGAATCTTCCATTTACGACTCTTACGCGTCATAGATTTGTCATAACCATTTTGGTCAATATTCCCTTACACACTATCAAAGATGCCGACACATGGCAGAAAACCTCTACCACACAAAGGGGACACCTATCTCCACATGGAGTGAGTTGACCATCCTAGTCACCTTACAAGTGGAGTGATAACTCATCGTGCCACTTCACACTAAGTGACAAAATAGGATGTGCAACAAAATTACAACATAGGCTAAATAAATAAACACATTACAATAAATAAATGCAAGGAATTACCAAGGTTGAGACACATTAATTCCCAACATTCTCCCACTTATTGAACACCTTGTAAGAGCCAATGGAAATAACAAGATTTAACTGCTATAGGCCGAGAGACCCATAGACTACAAACACCATCTAAACTTCTTTGTGCTCATTGGTTTCATCAATGCATCTGCAACATTCTTCAAAGTATCTACCTTCTACAAATTCACCTTCCCATCCTCTACCATGTCTCACACGAAGTGAAACTGTACATCAATATGCTTTGTTCTGGCATGGAAAATTGGATTCTTTGCTAGGCAAATCACACTCTGATTGTCACAACAAATCGTAATCTGTCCTACATCAGCACCAATATCTAAACACAATCTCTTAAGCCAAATGGCTTCCTTACAAGCATGAGTTTCTGCCATATACTCAGCTTCTGTCATGGACAAAGCAACCACAGGTTGTTGCTTACTCATCTAATTAATTGCACCATCGAACATAGTGAACACATAAGCACTGGTGGATCTCCTGTTGTCAATGTCACGTGCCCAATCAGAATCCATGAATCCACGAATACAAACTAAATGGGGAGGTCCTGTAGGATTACCATGATAGCATATGGAATACTCAAAGGTACCCCTCAAATATTTGAACACTCGCTTAACTGCATCCCAATGTACCCATCCAGGATTAGCCATAAATTGACTAAGGACTCCCATTGCTTGGGCAATGTCTGGTCTTGTGCAAACCATAGCATACATCAAACTGCCAACAACACTAGCATAAGATACTCTGCTCATGTCCTCCACCTCACTAAGAGATTTTGGACAATCATTAACAGACAACTTTGTTCCCAAAGAAACAGGAGCACACAATGGTCTACAATCTGCCATGCTAAACCTATCCAACATGGTTTTCACATACTTACTCTAGCTTAACCAAAGTTTTCTGTTAGCTTTGTCTCTTCTAATTTCCATTCCCAGAATGTACCTAGCTGCCCCTAGATTTCATCTCAAACTGTGTTGACAACTGAGACTTCAAATCAGAAATCATATTCTTACCATTCCCAATTAACAACATATCATCAACATACAATGTAATAATGAGAATGTGATCATTGTCAAACTTGTAATAAACACAATGATCTGATTTTGATCTCAGAAATCTAATCGACAACACAAAGGCATCAAATTTCATATACCACATCCTAGGAGACTGCTTCAAACCATACAAAGACTTCTTCAACTTGCAAACCAAATTTTCTTTACCTTTCTCTATGTAATGCTCTGGCTGTGACATGTAAATCTCTTCCTCCAAATCACCATGAAGGAATGTTATATTCACATCCATCTGTTCCACCTCTAAGTCATAAGCTAATGCAAGAGATAACAAGAACCGAATGGATGTCAGCTTTGCAACGGGAGAGAAAATTTCACAATAATCAATTCCCTCCACTTGTGAGTACCCCTTCGCAACTAATCTAGCCTTGTACTTTTCAATACTGCCATCTGCACCAAATTTATTCTTGAACACCCATTTGCATCCAATAGGTTTCCATCCTTCAGGCAAAGGCACCAAGTCCCATGTTTTATTCTTCTCCTAAGAAGCCATCTCATCTTCCATGGCCTCCTTCCAAGAACCTGCATCTTTCATGCCCATAGCCTCTGTCACAGTTCTAGGATCATCAATGTTAGTAAAAAAGGAAAAAGCACAACTAGAATCAAGCAATGAATAACCAAACCTATCAGGTTGCTTCCTTGTTCATGTAGACCTCCTCAATGGCTGAGGTTGAGGTTCTACTTCTTTTTCTAAGATTTTAGAGCTGCTAGAGCTCTCCTCATCATCAGGTCTCATAGGGTTTGTCGGTTCAGTCTTCTCAGGGGTATAAAGAAACTGAACCGCATCCTCTTTCTTTTCTGTCTGTTTTGGCTGTAGAACAATAGAAGAAGGTGTTAGCTCTCTGAAAATAACACTTCTACTATACAATACTTTTCAGCCACAGGATCCCAAAGCTTGTATCCTTTCACACTGACACCATATCCAATGAAAATGCACTTAACAGCCTTGTTCTCCAATTTAGACCATTTATCCCTAGGCACATGTGCATATGCCTCACAACCAAAAACACAAAGATGTCTAACTGAAGGCTTCTTACTAGACCACACCTCCATAGGTGTCTTACCAACAAGAGCTAATGTAGGAGACCTATTTACTAGGTAGCAAGAAATGGTTACAACTTTAGCCTAAAACTTCTATTCGAGGCTTGCTCCACTAAGCATACTCCTAGCCTTCTCCATCAGTGTCCTGTTCATCCTCTCTGCAACTCCATTTTACTGTGGGGTGTATGGAGTTGTCTTATGTGTTTCAATCCCTTACTCTTTACAGAACTTATTGAACTCTACCGAACAAAACTCACCACTGTTGTTAGTTCTCAAACACTTAATCTTTTTACTGGTCTAATTCTCAACAAAAGCTTTAAACTCTTTGAACCTGTTGGTTTTTATTTCTGAATCAGCATTAGGGTTTGCCAGTTCTAATGCACAGGCAGATTCAGCCAACTGAATACAGGAGGTTGCGTGAACTCCTCCCCTTCACTTCTGGTTCTGCCGCACCAAGGGGGGTGTCCCTATTTGATAAAAGTATAACCTTGACTATCTCAATGACAAAAGGATTTAACTTGACGGCAACAGGCAGAATACTCTCATGTATGGACCAAGATTTGTGTAACAAATCACAAGGTTGGCAACATTCTTGGACATAATGTCTGGTTAGGTATGAGAGCATGCAGAGGTTCCTAATCCTAATCCTACAACTAACAGGTGGAAGTGATGAGATGGGTTGAAATGGTGTTTGGAGTGATGGGACTTTCCTAGACCCATTGAACAGACAAATTCCCAAACCAATGCCTTATCTGGGCAGCAGAGTCATATCTAAGACTGTAAATGTCTCCCCATGACAACATAAATTCATATCCAGAGGACCTAAGAATAATGCTACTGCCTAACAGCAACATGTCCAAGAAAGAGTATCATTAATGATCATGCTTAACAGATCCTATGATGCAATCTATTTCCCTTTGTATCTGATCAAAAGCCTATTTAACCACTCCTTGAGTAGACGCAATAAATCAGACACACAGTATGCGTACACTGAAAAACTTGGAAGTCCTTGACAACCTTGTTTGAAAGGAAAACAAATGACATACAGGAGACAATCAGAAACAATACACACACAGGTGTTTTTCATTTAAAATCAATCTGCATAGAAGGTCATCACAGAGAAAATCATCATTTACAATCCAAGATAGATTAGTACACCAGACTAAGGACCGAGTCTGTAGCAAAAAATGCCTTTCAAAATGTGAACACCTTATGTTCAGAGTCAGAGCCGAAAGCCCAAAAAACCTCCAACCTCTCAAAAGTAACACAACCAAAACCATTTATACAGAACCGTGTACATTCAGTAATTAATTACATGGCCAGAAGTCAAAAATTTGCGAGATACATCCATCAGAGGGAATGGCGCCCAGAAGCCATCAATGCAGCAGACAAGGGAGGCCTCGAGCCTTGTGCCGCCATCAGGAAGTCTTCACTCAAAAATTGGGCAACCTGATCATGTGTACCATCACCCATACCCCCGCTACAGTCGCCATTGATGGCTCAACCACCCGCGGCCTACCTGGAAACTGTCGCTGTGTTCAAATGGAAGTTTCCCGCCAAAACACGTTTACCACAGGTTCAAAAAATGCAGGAAGAATAGTCCCACATGCACGGTGCCGAGACCACACTAGCACTTTATAAACATAGCTGCATGCATAATATGTGTCGAGCGTTTTGCCGCGCTCGACACACGACCCTTCGCCAAAAGCCCATCGGCCAAATCTACACCATCGGCTTGCCCCAAAAATCTCTCGCCGATCTCAATCATCTTATCGACGACACCTCCGCAAGCCTCTGTCGGCCAGACATAGTCTATCGGCCAGCCCAAAAGCTTCCTTGGCCGATAGACCAACTCTCCCCGATGGCCACCAAAACACCCTCGTCGGCGAAACCTCCACTGTCGGCCCAACATATGCCCGTTCACCCGACAGTCTATGTCATGCCGATGACCGTTCCAAATCCCTTGTCGCTAAGACATAGACCATCGGCACACCAATGAAAGCTCCCACCGACCTCAAAAGTCCTGCCGATGCCTACCTTTGCATTCCCCATCGGCTAGAGAAATGCCATCGGGCCAACACATTCCATCCCTGCCGACACAGCCAGTCACACCGACCACCAACGAGCCACACTCTGCTCCACTATCGGCCAAACACTCATCATCGGAGCAACTGAAAAAACACTGGCCGACACCCTTAGTCACACCGACGAACACCTCCCTAAAGCCTCCAACTTCCACATCGGCCAGAGAAGACCCATCGGCGGACCCTCCAACTGCTAGCCCGATATGCAATCTTACTCCGATGGCATTCCCCATCAGGCAAACTCCTTACATCAGCGGCCCAAAAATTTGCTTCGCCGATAGCCAAACACATGCCGATGGACATCCATCGGCCAGACCAAAACAATCGGAGCACTCAAGAAATCTTTCGCCGATGAAGCCAATCACTCCGATAAGACCAAAAACATAAAGCCTTGAACCGTTGAACCCCGAATCAAAAGGGTTCAACACAAGGGTTCAACGCGATGGTTCAAACATCAAAAATAAAACTCCATAGGCAACAAAGCTTCGAACCATTGAACCTTGAACCAAAACAAAAAGGTTCAAGTGGGAGGTTCAACGATGCAATATTTGCGCAAGGCAAATGCATAATGCGACCCATTAGAAGAAAATTGAACCCTGAACCGCTGAACCACTGAACTTAGAGAAAAAAGGGTTCAAGTTCAAACCGAAATGTCGAAGACACAAAAATGAACCCATGCCGATGGAGAAAAGACGAAGACCCCTCCTCAAGAAATGAGATGCAGATGCTGAAAAGTACTGAAGGGGTGCCAAAACTTAGAACCTTTTGGATATTTTGGGATGGTGCCTACATGAAAATTGCTAAATTAACTGACAGTGAATTCAGGCACCAACAGAACCGACTAAAGACTTCAGACTTTCTTCTGAGAAAATAAATCCATATCCTTCTATTGTAATCATCTATGAAAGATACAAAATATACAGATTTGGAAATTGAAGGAACACTAACAGGACCAAACACATCAGAATGAATGAGGTCCAACACACCAGAAGACTTGTGAGAACTAGAGTAAAACTGAACACGGTTTTACTTTCCATATATACAATGTTCGCAAAAGTCAAACTTGAGATTACAATCATTTAACCCCTCAATGAGGTTTTTATTTTTCAGGGTTCTAAGACCCTTCTCACCAATGTGGCCAAATCTCATATGCCATAACATTGTCTTTTCAGTAGGAAGTTTAACTTCCAAAGCATGAGCACTACCATCAGAATTTGTTATAATAGATTTCTTCACTACTCATTCAGATGGTAGGGATGAAGTGACTACAACTCTTTTCTTTGAGTCAGAAGAATTATTGCGCTGTGAAGTGAATGCCTCCAGCTGAAATAGAGTACCTCTCTGAGTACCCTTTGCAAGCACCATAGATCCTCTAGTCATCTTGCATCCATCCTTTGAAAAGACAACCTGCACACCTGCATCATTCAACATACTTAGAGAAAGCAGGTTCTGTGCCAAGCTTGGGATGTGCATAACTCTAGTGATCCCCTTCACTCGTCCATCAGGGAATTAGATTGAGACCCTTCCATGACCAACAATCTTCAGATGAGAATTGTCACCAAGGTACACTCTTCCACCATCGAACTCTTCATACTTCATGAACTAGCTTCGATGCAAGGTCATGTGGAATGATGCACCCAAATCTATCAACCACACATCATCAGATGCATGGGTGGGCAGGGCTACGATGAAGGCATCACCATCATCTTGTGACTTGTCAGAATCTAAATTTGGGGCATTCTTTTTCTTCATTTTCTTTTCCTCTTTGCATTCCTTTTGAAAATGCCTAGTTTTGCCACAATTCTAATAGAGAGCCTTGGACTTTCTAGGAGATTTGGATCTCCCATGGGATTTGGATCTACTCTTTTCACCTTTCTTGTCCTTCTTCTTCCCTTTCTCTTTGGGTCTTCCACGAACCACAAGAGCTTCTTTGGTCGACTCGGTTGTCTTTCTCCACATTTCTTTAGATAACAGCAAAGACACCACATCTTGCATTTTGTAAGTGGATGTGGTACTCCTAATAACCATAACAAGATGATCCCAAAAATTTGGCAAATAACAAAGCAGGGTCATACACCAATCCTCCTCCATTTTCACACCCACGGATGTCAACTGTGCAACAATCATGTTGAAAGCATTCATATGGTCCGTAATAGATCCTCTGCCTTCCATCTTCATAGAAAACAACTTTTTTAGAAAAAGCTTGTTCACCAAGGACTTGGCCTGATAAACATCTCCCAACTTCTTCCAAAGATCCTTTGTGGTCTTCTCCTTATGGACATTCAATAGGACAGAGTCAGCTAGATAGAGTCTTATGAGACCCTTAGCCCTCAGATCTTTGAGGTCCCAATCAGCTTGTGACATTGTCGTAGGTTTTGTGCCATCAACGGTTTCCCATAGGTCACGATCAACAAATAGATCTTCCATCTTGAGTTTCCACAACTCAAAATTTGTGCCATTGAACTTCTCCACCTCTACTCTTCTAGATGTGCTTGCCATCTCCTTCCTGCAACAAGATACAAAATACTCTACACAGACTCCCACTCAACCTAAGATTAGCTCAAAAAACCCCTACCCAGCAGCTAGAGCCAAAACTAGCCAGACTCTGATACCAACTGAAAGGAAGTTAGGTGTGCAGAAATCGCTTCCTACACTAATCTAAACAGGAGAGAAGAGTGCAAATTCATTTTAATCTTTATAGTTACAGAATTTTAAACACAACAATGGAGATATTGCAGCAATACACATACACATAGAAATGAGACAAAAGAGAGAGACACAAGATATACGTTGGGAAAATCCTTATCGGGTGAAAAACCCCACACTCCAAAACTTACACAATGTATTATCAAAACTGAAATGGTTTACAATACACTTGCAATGCAAGCTCTTAGAATTCTTTGACACTCATATATGGAGACAAACTAGGAGCATAACAATACCTGTCAATCACATAATACATCTCCTCTCAAAAGCACCTGTTTATAAAGAAGATACAAGACAAAATTGACTCTGTCTTGGGATGGGCGTCCAACATGGCCTCATGGCCCAAAATCCACGCCTGGGAACACTTGTCCAACACTGTAGGATGTTCATGACACTTGTCATATCACCCCATCCCAAAGAGGTCACCTATTCCCAAGTTGGGCAATGACAAATACTCTTACGACTCTTACGATTGTCATAGAATCTGTCATAGTTGTCATATCTTACAACTATAAGAGAATCTGTCATACATAGGCTACAAATAGCATATTCTCTTACAACTTGTTATAACCTTCCTTGGGGCACCCAAAGATGCCTTGTGACACATGTCTTCACCTATCATAGAATCTTCCATTTACGACTCTTACGCATCATAGATTTGTCATAGGAATCTGTCATAACCGTTTTTGTCAATATTCCCTTACACACTATCCAAGATGCTGACACATGGCAGAAAACCTCTACCACACAAAGGGGATGCCTATCTCCACATGGAGTGAGTTGACTATCCTAGTCACCTTACAAGTGGAGTGATAACTCATCGTGCCACTTCACACTAAGTGATAAAATAGGATGTGCAACAAAATTACAGCATAGGTTAAATAAATAAATACATTACAATAAATAAATGCAAGGAATTACCAAGGTTGAGACACCTTAATTCCCAATAGTATCTACACCATGTCAAAGTTCAGTTCCATTGAAGCATAATAAAACTCCTCTGCTCTGCTTTTACACTTCACACTTATCTTCGCATCTTTGTAACCTCATTAATTATTCATGGCTTCATTACATGTATTTATATAATTCATCAACCTTGGAATGTACATCAAGGTTGGCATTACAATCATCAACCATTGGAACAATCTCCAAGGTCAGCATACATACATACATTAGAATAGGTTTGAACCTAAACATATTTGTGAAGGAAAAGGATGAATACGGACCACACCACGCCTTAACTGGGACTCAAATGAAATCACCTACACAACAACATGCTATCACAAAATCCAAAGCATAATCACAAGTAGTGAAAGCAACCCAGTTGACCAAAACTGGTATTAACACTAAGACCTTTAGGAACACGCTTCATCCATGAACTGAATTATACTTTGCGGACCAATCAAAAGACATGAATGCGATTTAGAGACATCCACAAGCATGTTACAATCACCAAGAACTTCTGCACAACCCCCAAACATTCTATCCAGAAGATTCTTCAAACTGGAGCACTTAAACATTGCTATCAGCCACTGTCATAAAGGAAAGATCACTTGCGGAGCACCAAATCATGAACCATTTGAACTGAAGGCACATAACATCATCCCAAACTTAATCTCAGAACCGTAGACTATAAAAATTAAATGCGAAGAAATGCGGAGCAGAATACATTCTCCCTGTCACCATTGAATACTCAAAAAAATAGTTTTTACTCTAGTGAACAGAACTCACTCAAATCTTCACACCAGAGGCTCAAACTTGAAACATTGCAACTACAGGCATCCCTTAACATAAATTTCAAACCGCAGACAAAGATATTCAATCTACAGGATATGCATAGAAAAACACTGCACTGTTCTTCTAAAACACTTGCTCAAACTCATTCAAATATTTTCCTTAGATGCCGACCTTAGGTGTTGACATCAATCACAACTCTTACTGCTCATACTTGTAATAGAATCTGCCTGCCCCCACCACAACCAATTGCCAACAACCTCCCTCAAATTGTTGATTATTCAACATATTAATCACAACAATAGAGTCAACCTCAATAATGATTTTCCTCCAACCCAGAGTACAAGACTTTTCCACCGCCATAATAATAGCTTGAGCCTCCATCAAATTATTCATAGCCTACCCCAGATAAGTAAAGAAGAAGAAAACAACAGTACCGGAACTGTCTTTCCCAACACCACCAATACCAGCATGGCCCAGACTCTATCTAGAAGAGCCATCTGTATTAATATTAAAAGATCCAAAAGGAGGGGAAGTCCACTTACCTTCCCTTGATACCTTCAACTTTGGACCGCGCCCCCTCCTGGCATCAGGGTTGGCACCCACTTTATCACTAAGGCCTAACCCATGAACCACTAAGAGGTCCTCCCTCACAAGAGACTCATTCAAATTGCACTTGGCCGTTATGGTCTCCCATAGTATACTAATAATCTTTTGCCACAGCTGCTAAGCCCAGAGCTGACTTCCTTGGAAAATCCTCCTATTCCTTTCAAGCCAAAGCTGCCAAATGATATAGGAAGGCACAATCTACCATGCCACATGAAGGAAAGAAGCCCTAGAGGGAGGCCTCCCCAACCTACTCCAAAAATCCACCAAAGAACTGGCATGAACACATTCCTTATTCCACAATCCTCACCAAGAATACCAAATTTCCTTGGCATATAGACACTGGAAGAAAAGATGAGGAATGCATTCTTCACTTTTCCCACACAGGACACACACAGAAGGGCCTTGAAAACCACACTTTTGTAGATTATCCCAAGTGAGACAATTATTCCGAGCAACCAGCCAAAGAAAAAAGTTACACTTTGGCCAATCCAAATTATTCCAAACCCTCTTCCACCAAGGGACTTCCCTGTCTCCACCACCTTGCTAAACAAGAGCCTGGTACCCAGTAGCCACCGAGTATGGTCCCTTAGGATTAAAACACCAAGCTAAAAAGTCCTTCTCACTCAAAGAGTTATAGATCCATTGAGACAGAATTGAAGATACAACTTTTCTATCGTCTGCGGAACCCCCCTAGGCCACTCTCAAGGGTTTCTCCAACAAGCTATCTCCACTTGGCCCAAAGACTGAGAATACATAAAATCAGCCACCCACACCCAACCAGCCTCAACAAATCTATCACACAGATCCTGCAACTATGGGTAAGAAGAGATGATGGGAGTAAACCCATCCCAGGAATCATGCCAAAAAAGAGCTTCTGAGCCCTTGTTACAGATGCAAAATAAACCTTGCTTGATGAGATCAACCCCCTTCTTAAGAGTGTTCCAGTTCACCGAACCTTTCCCAGAGAGATCAACCCTAGGGATATCTTCACTAGCAATCTCCCCCAATCACTTATAAGTGAGGATCCTAGCCCAAGCCTGTTGAGAATTGTTAGGATTAGACGACAAAAGATATCAATTAAATGCAAATAAAGATTAAATAGAGGAATGAAAATACACAGAAATAATAACAGTGAGAGACAAGTTTTAACGTGGTTCACCCAAACTTAGGCTACATCCACCAATAGAGAGTCCAATATTATTATCTAGTAAATCAAACAGATTACAACTAGCAATCCCTGCAACTCAAATACCATTGCAAATGCTACAAATACAATATATCAACCAAAACCCTAACCCTTAGCTGCTTTTATCAAGCCTTATGTCGGTTACAAAAATAAGATTTTTTTTATGTCAGCTCAGGATTTTTTTTTGGGGGTTGCGCCCCTGAACCCCTACGTCTCGAGAGCTACTGCCCTCGAACCCCCGCTCGGGGCCCGACCCGATCTCGAACCCTAGCAAGGATACATAACTAGTGTACAATACTTGCATGATTAGTCGCCACCTACCAACAAGAGTTTGATCACCATCTCCAATAAAGCTTGGCAACAAGAGCTTGACAATTGATAGAACCCTGTTGAAGAGCTAGACCTCCACTATGTTTAGAACAACACACAGTATCCCAGTTGACAAGCTCCATTTACAGGCCTCCAGATTCCCACCCAGAGAAATTGTCGAGAAAGAGCATCAAAATCCCTAATGAAACTCGAAGGAGCCACCAAAACAAAGCACCTGTAGATAGGAAGTGATTGAATCATAGGCTTTAGAAGCATAACTCTCCCCACAGATGAGAGCCAGTGAAAGGTCCAATGACTAACTTTAGTATGAAGCTTATCAAGGATCGACTGCCAAAACCCTTTAGCCAAGGGCCCAACAGAGAGGATAAAACCTAAATAAGTGAGAGGAAGAGTCCCCACTTGAAATATGAGAATTCTAATAATCTGGTGTTGAACCAAAGGGGGAGTATTAAAAAAATGATGGAAGAATTGTCCTCATTAATCCTCTTACCAGAAGCAATTAAATAAATATCCAGAGCTTTTAAAAAATTCTCAGCTTCCCCGATCGTGGCCAGGCCTAGCAAGGCCATATCACCAACAAACTACAGGTGAGAGACATAAGGCAAAGTATTACTCCAAGACCAACCATGAATCCAACCTTGTCTCACATGATGCTTTAAGATGTAACCCAAACCGTTAGCCATCATAATGAATAAATAATTGGACAAAGGATCCCCTTGTCGAAGACTGCGGGAAGCTCTGGATAAGGGGGAAGAGACTCCATTGACAATCATCAAAAAAGAAGAAGAGGTAACACAACTCATTACCCACTCAACCCAGTCCCGCACAAAGCCAAAAGCTAAAAGGATCCACTACAGAAATCTCCATTTGACTCAGTCATAGGCTTTAGACATGTCTAGCTTAATGAGCATAGACTTTTCTTTCGAGGTTGCCATAGAGTGAATATCCTCCCCAGCAATCACCACCCCATCCAGAATCTACCTACCTGCCATAAAGCCCCCTACTCCTAAAAACCAAGGGAGTTTAAGAACTTCTTAAGTCTTTCCACAATAAGTTTGGTTATGATCTTATAGACCACATTACATAAAGCAATAGGTCTAAAATGATCAAAGGACTGAACCTCTTCTCTTTTGGGGATAAGAGCCAACAAAGTTGCATTCATGGCTCTCAACATCTGCTTACTGCTATGAGATTCCCTAACTAGGTCCAACACATCAAGTTTAAGAATGTCCTAAAAATCCTAAAAAAATTCAACCAAGAAGCCATCTGGGCCAGGGGCCTTCCCCTTCCTCATTTGAGAAATAATCCCTTCCAACTCCATCAAAGAGATAGGCTTACTAAGCTCTTCACTCATCTCCGTCAACACCACAGGAGGAATGCACTCAAGGACCAAGTCTTCCTCAGCAAGCGAAGGAGTGGAATCTTCAGATAGAAGAGAGAAAAAGAAAGTCAAGGCCTCACTGCAAATATCATGCAAGGAAGAAAGAATGTTCCCATTAGTTGACCTGATAGAAGTAACAATGTTCCTTTGCCTTTTGTCTTTAACTGAGTTGTGAAAGAAGGTCATATTCCTATCACCATCCTGAAGCCAATCAATCCTAGCCTTTTGCTTCTAGTAAATTTCCTCCCTAAGTTTCCATTCTGAAATCTCCTTAAGTAACTCTGACTCCTTTAGCAGATTCTCCTTTGTATGACCAAACTCCCTAGTCTGGCGCGTGACAATATCCAGATGGGACTGAATATCCACCTTAGCCTGAAAGAGACTCCCAAAGCACTTCCGATTCCACCTCTTGAGTTGGTACTTCACATACTGAAGTCTCTAATATAATATATATTTGTTATTTAATTATATTTATTTTATATATAAAATTTATATTATAGTTATATTTATTATTATATTCTATACAATTAACAATATAAATTATTAGATATAAAAATAATATAATACATATAGTATATATATATTTAAATATAATAAATTATCTAAATTAACC